>CM036559.1:43238754-44518754 GCA_020745775.1 Theristicus caerulescens
GAAAGCTTACGCGGCAGAGGGTACATCCACCCTCCCTGAGAGAAAGAGGCTTCCTCAGGTCTGCAGATGGAGACCCCTTTCAGTTGGCTCCCTGACCCTTTGCCTTCTTCCTTTAGCTGGAGATGTACCTGCAAGGTCTACGCGGCAACTTGCGAGTTTCCTTATTGCAGTAAGTCCAGCTGCTGATCCTCTTGAACAGCTCTTCACCCAGTCTTCTCTTTGTGTTTGCTGCCAGCCAGTGCTTGTTACCCCTTAGGTCCATCTCTTCTCTGCAACAAAGAGATGGACTTTGTGCTCCAATTTACGCTAGCAGTGGTTATGTTTATGCAGAGGTCTTTTGCACCTCCTTTTCTTCTCCCTCTTCTTCTGGCCTTCTGGATACCCCTTCCCACACCCGCTCTGTACTTGCATGCTTCCTTCGAAGGTCGCTGCTGAAATCATCAGTTCCATCTCGGGGTCTCTCTGCTCCTCCTCGAGCTCTTCCTTTTAAGAGGGTGGTCCCGTAAAGCAAATCCCCAAAGGCCTACAAAGGCCATCGGGTTACTCTATGTCTGACCACCAGATTTTCACCCACAGCTGGAGTCTCGTCCACCTCTGGGCGCAGTTTGATGGCTGCTGGGAGACGGCTCGTGTGCACAGACGTACTGCTTTTCTTCCTGCACTCCTCCTCCAAAGCAGGAGCATTGCCTGCATCTCTCAGGCAGCTGAGAAGGCCACTTGTGGTACAGGTAAAACCCTGTATTGGGTGCAGGCACCCAGGTTTTTGCAGCCATGGAGCCTCAGGGTTGGCCTGTGTGAGAAAAGGCTGGGGGCTGCCCTGTGCTGGACAGACCCTGTTCCAGCCGGCTCTGCAACGGGCCCACCACGGGACACGGCTGAGCCCATCAGCCAAGCTGGTGGCACCTCTGGGAAAATGCGTTTGAGGAAGAGCAAAATGCTGCACGGCAGAGTGAGGAGTGGGGAAAGAAGTGTGAGGAACCGCCCTGCAAACACCAAGGTGAGAGGAGGACAAGGAGGGGAGGAGGTGCTCCAGGCACCGGAGCAGAGATTCTCCTGCAGCCCGTGGGCAGGACCCAAGTGGAGCAGGCATCTCCCTGCAGCCCTTGGAGGGGACCACGCCGGTCAGAGCAGGCATCCACACTGCAGGTCATGGAGGACCTCGCACTGGAGCACGTGGGTATTTCCTGAAGAAACTGTGGCCCGTGCAGGGCCCATGTGGCAGCGGGTTTATCCTGAAGGACTGCGGCCCCTGGGAGGGACCCCACGCTGGAGCAGAGGAAAAGTGTGAGGAGCACAGAGCAGCAGAGAGGAGCTGGTACAGACTGAGCGCAGCCCCCATTCCCCATCTCTCTGCGCCCCTGGGGGGCGTGGGGAGAGCAATCGGGAATGGAGGAGTGAAGTTGAGCCTGGGGAAAAAGGGTGGTGGAGGGAGAGGTGTTTTCAGTTTTGTCTTTGTTTCTCACTTCCCTCGTTTTTTAATCGGCACCAAATCAAACCCATGTTACCCAAGTCAAGTCTGTTTTGGTAACTGGTAAATGATCTACAGAATAGAATAGAACAGAACAGCTGGAAGGGGCCTACAAGGATCATCTAGTCCAACTGCCTGACCACTTCAGTGCTGACCAAAAGTTAAAGCATGTCGTTAAGAGCATTGTCCAAATGCCTCTTAAACACTGACAGGCGTGGGGCACCGACCACCTCTCTAGGAAGCCTGTTCCAGTGTTTGAGCACCCTCTTGGTAAAGCAATGCTTCCTAATGTGCAGTCTAAACCTACCCTGAGGCAGCTTTGAACCATTCCCTCACGTCCTATCACTGGATACCAGGCAGACGCGATCAGCACCTCCCTCTCCACTTGCCCTCCTCAGGAAGCTGTAGAGAGCCATGAGGTCACCCCTCAGCCTCCTTTTCTCCAGACCAGACCAGCCCAAAGTCCATAGCCGCTCCTCACGGGACATGCCTTCCAGCCCTTCGGTCAGCTTTGTTGCCTTCCTCTGGACGCATTCAAGGTCTTTGTCACGCCCCACCTGCGGGGGAGCGGGGAGGAGTGACTAAGGTTCGCAAATCCTCTCGGTGTGGATTAAGGCGGGCCAACACTCAAGGTCCGTGCACAAACACCAGCTTTAATAGAAAGCTTCTATAGAGACAAATCTTGAGTACAAATATTCGATACCCGCCAGCCCTCTCACGATTATATCTACCCCAGCTATGCGGCTTTATGGAAGATCAAGGTAGGCCATACAGTACTTGACTACAATTTAAAAACTTGAACGACTTAATAACCTTAGGAGAAGTGAGAGAGAGAGAGAGAGAGAGAGAGAGAGAGAAGGAAAAGAGAATCAGCAGTCCTGGATCCAGCATTGGTCCTGCCAACAGGGGTATTCGGTGGGGGGAAAAGAAGAGAGAGAGGGGAAGTGAGGGTCCCTGTTTACAGATTTCCGTCTCTGGAATTCTGGAATCTTCTCTCTTCCCAGTTTCAGGAGTGGTAGAGATAGCAGTCGAATTAAGAGGGGGGACCAGTCAAACCAAGAGGAGTGATACCAGGACCCTCCCCCCCAGGCAGTAGCTGTGGGGGGCAATAAGACGCTTCACAGGCCGTGGGGGACAGGGCCGAGGCAAGGCCCTCCTGTCTCCACAGGGCTCCCTCCCTCACCCTCGCTCCAGGTACTGTCTGGTCCTGGGTCCTAGCGACCGTCACTCTGCATTGTGGTTTTAGCACCAAGGCTGTTTGAGACATCTCGTTGTTTTGCACTAGCAGTTCTCTACAGTCCTTCACATCCTTCTTTAACGGTGGGGCCCACAACTGCACACAGTACTCAAGGTGAGGCTGCGCCAGTGCTAAATACAGCTAAATAACGCTAAAAGAATTCCGTCTTATTTTCTCCCCCTGTCCTACGCAGAAGTGGGAAGGAGCGAGTACCTGGGTGGGCATCTGGAAGCCCCTGTTTTCCACCCACCACAAAACCCTCCGTCTGGTCCCGAGCCAGGTGCCCGGACATGGTCTCTCCAGCCCCTGGCCTGTCCTTGCAGGGGGAAAGCAGGCACCTGCAGGCAGGAGCTGCAGGATAGCTTCTGCTTGCCCTGGGGACACGCTTTTCCTTCCCCTCGATTCCTGGGCCTTCCCAGGCAAAGTCCTGCCCCAACAGGAGAGGTGCGAGGGGAGGAGAGGGAAGGAGGCGGCTTGCAGGGGTCACAAGGAGCAAACCCCGTGGGGAGGCGGGAGCAGAACTTGCTCTGCTCTGTCCCTGCCAAAGGCTCCTCTCTGCTGCTGCAGCTGCTGCAGCTGTGAAGGCAGCCGGGACTGGCAGCCCCACCACGGGGCTCAGCCAGGTTGCTCCCCAGGGGAAACGGTCTGATTTGTCTTTACTTTGTATTTACTTTTCCTTCTTGTTAGAGACGGTAGTAATACGACCACTAAGAGCTATGCCTCCATAACTCTTCTGATTTCTGCTTTAGTATCAGAGTGGGAAGTCAAAAGTCGCCGGGTGCAGTGCAGGTGTAGAATGACCCAACATAGGCTGGAGGAGCAGAAGTGTGAGTGCACGTGCGACATGCACACGTATGAAAGCATAAGAACTTCTCCCGAAAGGCTCCGTGCTGCTGCTGCTGCTGCTGCTGTTGGTGCCGTGGAGGGAGCTGGGAGCCCGAGCACGGGGCTCAGCCGGGCGTGGAGCTCCCTGGGCAAGCCAGGGACACCCTTGTGCCACCCCCGCTGCTCTTTCTGGGGAGGTTAAGGGGCCCTGGGAGCTCTGTCCTGCCAGCGGGGGGTCATGCTTTGCACGTTGCAGGGGCCAGAGAGCCAGGGGCAATGGCCGTGGCCGGCCGGGCGGGGTGTTGCCGTGGGGCTCTGGTGCCCGTGACAGCACAAAGGACAAGTCACAGAGGGGTGTCACCAGGAGCGCCAGCCGGCAGCGCCGCCGCTGCAGTACGGCTCGGGCCAGCGGTGAGTGGGGCAGGCGGGGGGAAGGCTGGGCTGGACGAGGGCCAGGGCAGAAGCGCCGGCCCCTGGAGGGGTTTCTAAGGCTGAAGCGAGGGCGCAGCCGCTGCAGGGAGCGCCTTGGGCAGGGCAGGTGCCGCTCTCGGGGCTGGGCGCAGAGGCGCCCTTGGCTGCCAGCCACGGCGAGTGCCCGGGGGCCTGCGGGGATGTGCCGCCATCCTCACAGTGATCGCCAACCTTCCCCTTGCTGCCTCTGAGCTCCCTCGCCCCCTCTGCCCCTCTCCCCCTCTCCTAGCCGTCCCCGGGCCCCTGCGTCTCCTGCCCCCACTGCCCCAGCCGCCACCTCCCTCCCACCCAGCACCGCTGAGCCCCTTCTCTCCCTCCTCCTCCAGGCCATGGCTGTGGGCATCACCCACGTCCTGACCCTGCTGAGCATCCTGCAATACACGCTGAAGGTGGGGGACTGGTCAGACGCGGCCACGCGAGACCGCCTGCCGCAGCATGAGGAGCAGCGGAGTCGGGAGGTGACTTGGCTGCTGGAGGAGCTGCAGCAGAGGAGCCGGGAGCCGCGCGGGCTCTCCCAGGAAGGCGTGCTCCTCGCTGCCTGCCAGCACTGGTGGCTGTGGGCCTCTGCCGAAACCCTGCTCGTGCTCTGTGGGCTCTGCTGGCTGCGCAGGCGCAGGAGCACTGACCCTGACAGTGGCAGCCGGCAGAGAAGCTCCAGCGAGAAGGAGGATGACTGGCAGGACAAACCAGACCCTTACGACACTTTGGGGCAAGACAAGTCTATGGATAAGGTGGGAGCCTGCGCTGCGTTTGCCAAGCCCTTTTCAAGAAAAACTTTCTGATGTGGCTGCATCCAGCCTTGGCAGCGGGCAGCGCTTACGAAGGCCTGAGCGCCCACGAGGACAACATCATCGACCGCCTGCTGCTCGTGCCCCTGACACCACCCATCGGGCACTTCTTCCACCGGAGCTGGGCAGCGTGGAGAAGATGTCGGCGAGGCACTCCTGCATCTGCGTGGAGCTGGCATGCATGTGCAAGACGGAGCAGCTTTGATTCCTCCTACACCTTGAGGATGAGCTGTAGAGAAGTCAGGGCTCCTGGTTCCTGCGCAACCTTGGCAGCCGCCCCTGCCTCGATGTGGGGAACCCGCCTGCTGGTTGCAGCTCTTGCTGAGGGCAGCCTGGGTCCTCAGGCGCTCCACTGCCAAGGGACGGTGCCGCCCCCCTCCTGTTCCTGCAAGCTCCGGCTGAGGAATGCCACCAGGAGCACCCACGGATGTGTAAGGACTGTAGGATAGTCTTGGTAGACATAGACAAGGTATCTAGGAGTTCTTTCCTGCGTAGTTTAGTCTCTTCGATAGGAATGGATCTGCATGCGGTAAGGACCGCGGTCCAGCTGGCTTCCAGGCATTCAGCAATACCAGGGTCCAGCGGAAGATGCTGCTGCAAGGAGACCTCTGTTACCGCCGTGAGAGCAACCGCAAAGACGCCAATAAATTAGCTGGTTTGAACAAACAGTCTGTCCGTGTATGTCTGGGCAAGGCTTTGTTGGGGAACGTGGGCCCCTCTGAGATGCTTCCACGCTCAGCTGCTGATGAATCAGGCGAGGGTTTTGCAGAGAAGCGCGTTCGGAGGGCTCTGTTTTCACCTACTCTGTAACTCAGGTTCCTGCCTGCCCCCGCTTCTCCGTCAGGGGGGAAAGCTGGGTGGGAGAGGCCAGCACTGGCACGTCCCAGGAGCTGGCAGCGCTAGGCCCTGGGAGGCCACGTGTGAGCTCACCTGATCTCTAGGCACACACTCACTTCCCCTCCCATGGCTGTGCAGGTCATGAAACAGTGTACAGGTCTGTCAGAGCTCCATTTCCCCCGCTCTCTGACGGGGCTGTATGCTTCCAGTAGCCTCCGGTCATCCTATGCGACCATACTCGTCCTTCACAGCTCCTTAGGAACTTTGGCCATTTCCACCTCTGTATATAGCATTTACACTGAAAGAGAGGGGCTCAAATTGTGGAAAAGTACCACTGCCACATTGTTGCCTCCGCCTCATTTTCTCCTGGGACGTAGACATGTACGTGCTGGAATTGCCTTGGAGGTCAGAGAACAAGTGCCAAATTCCCATGGGAAATGAGAAACCGAGGAAAGCCTAAATCTGGGATGCTTTGGGAAATGGGAGCTAAGGCTGGCAAGGGCCTTTGAGGGCTGCTTTCAATGGAAAACTAACCTCCGCGGTGCCCTGAGATGGCCAGGAAAGAAGCACAGAGATGGAGTCACCTGGGGCACCTAGAGGACCACGGGGCTTTTTCAGGACAGCTTAGAGCACGGTGGCCTTGTCTGCTCTTCTTCCGGCCGAGACCATGCCGCTGCCAGCCAGCGACACAAGAAGAGCCCTGAGAACTGGCATCGGGCACATCGGGAGTCCCCAGCCCTGCTGCGGAAAGCTTACGCGGCAGAGGGTACATCCACCCTCCCTGAGAGAAAGAGGCTTCCTCAGGTCTGCAGATGGAGACCCCTTTCAGTTGGCTCCCTGACCCTTTGCCTTCTTCCTTTAGCTGGAGATGTACCTGCAAGGTCTACGCGGCAACTTGCGAGTTTCCTTATTGCAGTAAGTCCAGCTGCTGATCCTCTTGAACAGCTCTTCACCCAGTCTTCTCTTTGTGTTTGCTGCCAGCCAGTGCTTGTTACCCCTTAGGTCCATCTCTTCTCTGCAACAAAGAGATGGACTTTGTGCTCCAATTTACGCTAGCAGTGGTTATGTTTATGCAGAGGTCTTTTGCACCTCCTTTTCTTCTCCCTCTTCTTCTGGCCTTCTGGATACCCCTTCCCACACCCGCTCTGTACTTGCATGCTTCCTTCGAAGGTCGCTGCTGAAATCATCAGTTCCATCTCGGGGTCTCTCTGCTCCTCCTCGAGCTCTTCCTTTTAAGAGGGTGGTCCCGTAAAGCAAATCCCCAAAGGCCTACAAAGGCCATCGGGTTACTCTATGTCTGACCACCAGATTTTCACCCACAGCTGGAGTCTCGTCCACCTCTGGGCGCAGTTTGATGGCTGCTGGGAGACGGCTCGTGTGCACAGACGTACTGCTTTTCTTCCTGCACTCCTCCTCCAAAGCAGGAGCATTGCCTGCATCTCTCAGGCAGCTGAGAAGGCCACTTGTGGTACAGGTAAAACCCTGTATTGGGTGCAGGCACCCAGGTTTTTGCAGCCATGGAGCCTCAGGGTTGGCCTGTGTGAGAAGAGGCTGGGGGCTGCCCTGTGCTGGACAGACCCTGTTCCAGCCGGCTCTGCAACGGGCCCACCACGGGACACGGCTGAGCCCATCAGCCAAGCTGGTGGCACCTCTGGGAAAATGCGTTTGAGGAAGAGCAAAATGCTGCACGGCAGAGTGAGGAGTGGGGAAAGAAGTGTGAGGAACCGCCCTGCAAACACCAAGGTGAGAGGAGGACAAGGAGGGGAGGAGGTGCTCCAGGCACCGGAGCAGAGATTCTCCTGCAGCCCGTGGGCAGGACCCAAGTGGAGCAGGCATCTCCCTGCAGCCCTTGGAGGGGACCACGCCGGTCAGAGCAGGCATCCACACTGCAGGTCATGGAGGACCTCGCACTGGAGCACGTGGGTATTTCCTGAAGAAACTGTGGCCCGTGCAGGGCCCATGTGGCAGCGGGTTTATCCTGAAGGACTGCGGCCCCTGGGAGGGACCCCACGCTGGAGCAGGGGAAAAGTGTGAGGAGCACAGAGCAGCAGAGAGGAGCTGGTACGGACTGAGCGCAGCCCCCATTCCCCATCTCTCTGCGCCCCTGGGGGGCGTGGGGAGAGCAATCGGGAATGGAGGAGTGAAGTTGAGCCTGGGGAAAAAGGGTGGTGGAGGGAGAGGTGTTTTCAGTTTTGTCTTTGTTTCTCACTTCCCTCGTTTTTTAATCGGCACCAAATCAAACCCATGTTACCCAAGTCAAGTCTGTTTTGGTAACTGGTAAATGATCTACAGAATAGAATAGAACAGAACAGCTGGAAGGGGCCTACAAGGATCATCTAGTCCAACTGCCTGACCACTTCAGTGCTGACCAAAAGTTAAAGCATGTCGTTAAGAGCATTGTCCAAATGCCTCTTAAACACTGACAGGCGTGGGGCACCGACCACCTCTCTAGGAAGCCTGTTCCAGTGTTTGAGCACCCTCTTGGTAAAGCAATGCTTCCTAATGTGCAGTCTAAACCTACCCTGAGGCAGCTTTGAACCATTCCCTCACGTCCTATCACTGGATACCAGGCAGACGCGATCAGCACCTCCCTCTCCACTTGCCCTCCTCAGGAAGCTGTAGAGAGCCATGAGGTCACCCCCTCAGCCTCCTTTTCTCCAGACCAGACCAGCCCAAAGTCCATAGCCGCTCCTCACGGGACATGCCTTCCAGCCCTTCGGTCAGCTTTGTTGCCTTCCTCTGGACGCATTCAAGGTCTTTGTCACGCCCCACCTGCGGGGGAGCGGGGAGGAGTGACTAAGGTTCGCAAATCCTCTCGGTGTGGATTAAGGCGGGCCAACACTCAAGGTCCGTGCACAAACACCAGCTTTAATAGAAAGCTTCTATAGAGACAAATCTTGAGTACAAATATTCGATACCCGCCAGCCCTCTCACGATTATATCTACCCCAGCTATGCGGCTTTATGGAAGATCAAGGTAGGCCATACAGTACTTGACTACAATTTAAAAACTTGAACGACTTAATAACCTTAGGAGAAGTGAGAGAGAGAGAGAGAGAGAGAGAGAAGGAAAAGAGAATCAGCAGTCCTGGATCCAGCATTGGTCCTGCCAACAGGGGTATTCGGTGGGGGGAAAAGAAGAGAGAGAGGGGAAGTGAGGGTCCCTGTTTACAGATTTCCGTCTCTGGAATTCTGGAATCTTCTCTCTTCCCAGTTTCAGGAGTGGTAGAGATAGCAGTCGAATTAAGAGGGGGGACCAGTCAAACCAAGAGGAGTGATACCAGGACCCTCCCCCCCAGGCAGTAGCTGTGGGGGGCAATAAGACGCTTCACAGGCCGTGGGGGACAGGGCCGAGGCAAGGCCCTCCTGTCTCCACAGGGCTCCCTCCCTCACCCTCGCTCCAGGTACTGTCTGGTCCTGGGTCCTAGCGACCGTCACTCTGCATTGTGGTTTTAGCACCAAGGCTGTTTGAGACATCTCGTTGTTTTGCACTAGCAGTTCTCTACAGTCCTTCACATCCTTCTTTAACGGTGGGGCCCACAACTGCACACAGTACTCAAGGTGAGGCTGCGCCAGTGCTAAATACAGCTAAATAACGCTAAAAGAATTCCGTCTTATTTTCTCCCCCTGTCCTACGCAGAAGTGGGAAGGAGCGAGTACCTGGGTGGGCATCTGGAAGCCCCTGTTTTCCACCCACCACAAAACCCTCCGTCTGGTCCCGAGCCAGGTGCCCGGACATGGTCTCTCCAGCCCCTGGCCTGTCCTTGCAGGGGGAAAGCAGGCACCTGCAGGCAGGAGCTGCAGGATAGCTTCTGCTTGCCCTGGGGACACGCTTTTCCTTCCCCTCGATTCCTGGGCCTTCCCAGGCAAAGTCCTGCCCCAACAGGAGAGGTGCGAGGGGAGGAGAGGGAAGGAGGCGGCTTGCAGGGGTCACAAGGAGCAAACCCCGTGGGGAGGCGGGAGCAGAACTTGCTCTGCTCTGTCCCTGCCAAAGGCTCCTCTCTGCTGCTGCAGCTGCTGCAGCTGTGAAGGCAGCCGGGACTGGCAGCCCAACCACGGGGCTCAGCCAGGTTGCTCCCCAGGGGAAACGATCTGATTTGTCTTTACTTTGTATTTACTTTTCCTTCTTGTTAGAGACGGTAGTAATACGACCACTAAGAGCTATGCCTCCATAACTCTTCTGATTTCTGCTTTAGTATCAGAGTGGGAAGTCAAAAGTCGCCGGGTGCAGTGCAGGTGTAGAATGACCCAACATAGGCTGGAGGAGCAGAAGTGTGAGTGCACGTGCGACATGCACACGTATGAAAGCATAAGAACTTCTCCCGAAAGGCTCCGTGCTGCTGCTGCTGCTGCTGCTGCTGTTGGTGCCGTGGAGGGAGCTGGGAGCCCGAGCACGGGGCTCAGCCGGGCGTGGAGCTCCCTGGGCAAGCCAGGGACACCCTTGTGCCACCCCCGCTGCTCTTTCTGGGGAGGTTAAGGGGCCCTGGGAGCTCTGTCCTGCCAGCGGGGGGTCATGCTTTGCACGTTGCAGGGGCCAGAGAGCCAGGGGCAATGGCCGTGGCCGGCCGGGCGGGGTGTTGCCGTGGGGCTCTGGTGCCCGTGACAGCACAAAGGACAAGTCACAGAGGGGTGTCACCAGGAGCGCCAGCCGGCAGCGCCGCCGCTGCAGTACGGCTCGGGCCAGCGGTGAGTGGGGCAGGCGGGGGGAAGGCTGGGCTGGACGAGGGCCAGGGCAGAAGCGCCGGCCCCTGGAGGGGTTTCTAAGGCTGAAGCGAGGGCGCAGCCGCTGCAGGGAGCGCCTTGGGCAGGGCAGGTGCCGCTCTCGGGGCTGGGCGCAGAGGCGCCCTTGGCTGCCAGCCACGGCGAGTGCCCGGGGGCCTGCGGGGATGTGCCGCCATCCTCACAGTGATCGCCAACCTTCCCCTTGCTGCCTCTGAGCTCCCTCGCCCCCTCTGCCCCTCTCCCCCTCTCCTAGCCGTCCCCGGGCCCCTGCGTCTCCTGCCCCCACTACCCCAGCCGCCACCTCCCTCCCACCCAGCACCGCTGAGCCCCTTCTCTCCCTCCTCCTCCAGGCCATGGCTGTGGGCATCACCCACGTCCTGACCCTGCTGAGCATCCTGCAATACACGCTGAAGGTGGGGGACTGGTCAGACGCGGCCACGCGAGACCGCCTGCCGCAGCATGAGGAGCAGCGGAGTCGGGAGGTGACTTGGCTGCTGGAGGAGCTGCAGCAGAGGAGCCGGGAGCCGCGCGGGCTCTCCCAGGAAGGCGTGCTCCTCGCTGCCTGCCAGCACTGGTGGCTGTGGGCCTCTGCCGAAACCCTGCTCGTGCTCTGTGGGCTCTGCTGGCTGCGCAGGCGCAGGAGCACTGACCCTGACAGTGGCAGCCGGCAGAGAAGCTCCAGCGAGAAGGAGGATGACTGGCAGGACAAACCAGACCCTTACGACACTTTGGGGCAAGACAAGTCTATGGATAAGGTGGGAGCCTGCGCTGCGTTTGCCAAGCCCTTTTCAAGAAAAACTTTCTGATGTGGCTGCATCCAGCCTTGGCAGCGGGCAGCGCTTACGAAGGCCTGAGCGCCCACGAGGACAACATCATCGACCGCCTGCTGCTCGTGCCCCTGACACCACCCATCGGGCACTTCTTCCACCGGAGCTGGGCAGCGTGGAGAAGATGTCGGCGAGGCACTCCTGCATCTGCGTGGAGCTGGCATGCATGTGCAAGACGGAGCAGCTTTGATTCCTCCTACACCTTGAGGATGAGCTGTAGAGAAGTCAGGGCTCCTGGTTCCTGCGCAACCTTGGCAGCCGCCCCTGCCTCGATGTGGGGAACCCGCCTGCTGGTTGCAGCTCTTGCTGAGGGCAGCCTGGGTCCTCAGGCGCTCCACTGCCAAGGGACGGTGCCGCCCCCCTCCTGTTCCTGCAAGCTCCGGCTGAGGAATGCCACCAGGAGCACCCACGGATGTGTAAGGACTGTAGGATAGTCTTGGTAGACATAGACAAGGTATCTAGGAGTTCTTTCCTGCGTAGTTTAGTCTCTTCGATAGGAATGGATCTGCATGCGGTAAGGACCGCGGTCCAGCTGGCTTCCAGGCATTCAGCAATACCAGGGTCCAGCGGAAGATGCTGCTGCAAGGAGACCTCTGTTACCGCCGTGAGAGCAACCGCAAAGACGCCAATAAATTAGCTGGTTTGAACAAACAGTCTGTCCGTGTATGTCTGGGCAAGGCTTTGTTGGGGAACGTGGGCCCCTCTGAGATGCTTCCACGCTCAGCTGCTGATGAATCAGGCGAGGGTTTTGCGGAGAAGCGCGTTCGGAGGGCTCTGTTTTCACCCACTCTGTAACTCAGGTTCCTGCCTGCCCCCGCTTCTCCGTCAGGGGGGAAAGCTGGGTGGGAGAGGCCAGCACTGGCACGTCCCAGGAGCTGGCAGCGCTAGGCCCTGGGAGGCCACGTGTGAGCTCACCTGATCTCTAGGCACACACTCACTTCCCCTCCCATGGCTGTGCAGGTCATGAAACAGTGTACAGGTCTGTCAGAGCTCCATTTCCCCCGCTCTCTGACGGGGCTGTATGCTTCCAGTAGCCTCCGGTCATCCTATGCGACCATACTCGTCCTTCACAGCTCCTTAGGAACTTTGGCCATTTCCACCTCTGTATATAGCATTTACACTGAAAGAGAGGGGCTCAAATTGTGGAAAAGTACCACTGCCACATTGTTGCCTCCGCCTCATTTTCTCCTGGGACGTAGACATGTACGTGCTGGAATTGCCTTGGAGGTCAGAGAACAAGCGCCAAATTCCCATGGGAAATGAGAAACCGAGGAAAGCCTAAATCTGGGATGCTTTGGGAAATGGGAGCTAAGGCTGGCAAGGGCCTTTGAGGGCTGCTTTCAATGGAAAACTAACCTCCGCAGTGCCCTGAGATGGCCAGGAAAGAAGCACAGAGATGGAGTCACCTGGGGCACCTAGAGGACCACGGGGCTTTTTCAGGACAGCTTAGAGCACGGTGGCCTTGTCTGCTCTTCTTCCGGCCGAGACCATGCCGCTGCCAGCCAGCGACACAAGAAGAGCCCTGAGAACTGGCATCGGGCACATCGGGAGTCCCCAGCCCTGCTGCGGAAAGCTTACGCGGCAGAGGGTACATCCACCCTCCCTGAGAGAAAGAGGCTTCCTCAGGTCTGCAGATGGAGACCCCTTTCAGTTGGCTCCCTGACCCTTTGCCTTCTTCCTTTAGCTGGAGATGTACCTGCAAGGTCTACGCGGCAACTTGCGAGTTTCCTTATTGCAGTAAGTCCAGCTGCTGATCCTCTTGAACAGCTCTTCACCCAGTCTTCTCTTTGTGTTTGCTGCCAGCCAGTGCTTGTTACCCCTTAGGTCCATCTCTTCTCTGCAACAAAGAGATGGACTTTGTGCTCCAATTTACGCTAGCAGTGGTTATGTTTATGCAGAGGTCTTTTGCACCTCCTTTTCTTCTCCCTCTTCTTCTGGCCTTCTGGATACCCCTTCCCACACCCGCTCTGTACTTGCATGCTTCCTTCGAAGGTCGCTGCTGAAATCATCAGTTCCATCTCGGGGTCTCTCTGCTCCTCCTCGAGCTCTTCCTTTTAAGAGGGTGGTCCCGTAAAGCAAATCCCCAAAGGCCTACAAAGGCCATCGGGTTACTCTATGTCTGACCACCAGATTTTCACCCACAGCTGGAGTCTCGTCCACCTCTGGGCGCAGTTTGATGGCTGCTGGGAGACGGCTCGTGTGCACAGACGTACTGCTTTTCTTCCTGCACTCCTCCTCCAAAGCAGGAGCATTGCCTGCATCTCTCAGGCAGCTGAGAAGGCCACTTGTGGTACAGGTAAAACCCTGTATTGGGTGCAGGCACCCAGGTTTTTGCAGCCATGGAGCCTCAGGGTTGGCCTGTGTGAGAAGAGGCTGGGGGCTGCCCTGTGCTGGACAGACCCTGTTCCAGCCGGCTCTGCAACGGGCCCACCACGGGACACGGCTGAGCCCATCAGCCAAGCTGGTGGCACCTCTGGGAAAATGCGTTTGAGGAAGAGCAAAATGCTGCACGGCAGAGTGAGGAGTGGGGAAAGAAGTGTGAGGAACCGCCCTGCAAACACCAAGGTGAGAGGAGGACAAGGAGGGGAGGAGGTGCTCCAGGCACCGGAGCAGAGATTCTCCTGCAGCCCGTGGGCAGGACCCAAGTGGAGCAGGCATCTCCCTGCAGCCCTTGGAGGGGACCACGCCGGTCAGAGCAGGCATCCACACTGCAGGTCATGGAGGACCTCGCACTGGAGCACGTGGGTATTTCCTGAAGAAACTGTGGCCCGTGCAGGGCCCATGTGGCAGCGGGTTTATCCTGAAGGACTGCGGCCCCTGGGAGGGACCCCACGCTGGAGCAGGGGAAAAGTGTGAGGAGCACAGAGCAGCAGAGAGGAGCTGGTACGGACTGAGCGCAGCCCCCATTCCCCATCTCTCTGCGCCCCTGGGGGGCGTGGGGAGAGCAATCGGGAATGGAGGAGTGAAGTTGAGCCTGGGGAAAAAGGGTGGTGGAGGGAGAGGTGTTTTCAGTTTTGTCTTTGTTTCTCACTTCCCTCGTTTTTTAATCGGCACCAAATCAAACCCATGTTACCCAAGTCAAGTCTGTTTTGGTAACTGGTAAATGATCTACAGAATAGAATAGAACAGAACAGCTGGAAGGGGCCTACAAGGATCATCTAGTCCAACTGCCTGACCACTTCAGTGCTGACCAAAAGTTAAAGCATGTCGTTAAGAGCATTGTCCAAATGCCTCTTAAACACTGACAGGCGTGGGGCACCGACCACCTCTCTAGGAAGCCTGTTCCAGTGTTTGAGCACCCTCTTGGTAAAGCAATGCTTCCTAATGTGCAGTCTAAACCTACCCTGAGGCAGCTTTGAACCATTCCCTCACGTCCTATCACTGGATACCAGGCAGACGCGATCAGCACCTCCCTCTCCACTTGCCCTCCTCAGGAAGCTGTAGAGAGCCATGAGGTCACCCCTCAGCCTCCTTTTCTCCAGACCAGACCAGCCCAAAGTCCATAGCCGCTCCTCACGGGACATGCCTTCCAGCCCTTCGGTCAGCTTTGTTGCCTTCCTCTGGACGCATTCAAGGTCTTTGTCACGCCCCACCTGCGGGGGAGCGGGGAGGAGTGACTAAGGTTCGCAAATCCTCTCGGTGTGGATTAAGGCGGGCCAACACTCAAGGTCCGTGCACAAACACCAGCTTTAATAGAAAGCTTCTATAGAGACAAATCTTGAGTACAAATATTCGATACCCGCCAGCCCTCTCACGATTATATCTACCCCAGCTATGCGGCTTTATGGAAGATCAAGGTAGGCCATACAGTACTTGACTACAATTTAAAAACTTGAACGACTTAATAACCTTAGGAGAAGTGAGAGAGAGAGAGAGAGAGAGAGAGAGAAGGAAAAGAGAATCAGCAGTCCTGGATCCAGCATTGGTCCTGCCAACAGGGGTATTCGGTGGGGGGAAAAGAAGAGAGAGAGGGGAAGTGAGGGTCCCTGTTTACAGATTTCCGTCTCTGGAATTCTGGAATCTTCTCTCTTCCCAGTTTCAGGAGTGGTAGAGATAGCAGTCGAATTAAGAGGGGGGACCAGTCAAACCAAGAGGAGTGATACCAGGACCCTCCCCCCCAGGCAGTAGCTGTGGGGGGCAATAAGACGCTTCACAGGCCGTGGGGGACAGGGCCGAGGCAAGGCCCTCCTGTCTCCACAGGGCTCCCTCCCTCACCCTCGCTCCAGGTACTGTCTGGTCCTGGGTCCTAGCGACCGTCACTCTGCATTGTGGTTTTAGCACCAAGGCTGTTTGAGACATCTCGTTGTTTTGCACTAGCAGTTCTCTACAGTCCTTCACATCCTTCTTTAACGGTGGGGCCCACAACTGCACACAGTACTCAAGGTGAGGCTGCGCCAGTGCTAAATACAGCTAAATAATGCTAAAAGAATTCCGTCTTATTTTCTCCCCCTGTCCTACGCAGAAGTGGGAAGGAGCGAGTACCTGGGTGGGCATCTGGAAGCCCCTGTTTTCCACCCACCACAAAACCCTCCGTCTGGTCCCGAGCCAGGTGCCCGGACATGGTCTCTCCAGCCCCTGGCCTGTCCTTGCAGGGGGAAAGCAGGCACCTGCAGGCAGGAGCTGCAGGATAGCTTCTGCTTGCCCTGGGGACACGCTTTTCCTTCCCCTCGATTCCTGGGCCTTCCCAGGCAAAGTCCTGCCCCAACAGGAGAGGTGCGAGGGGAGGAGAGGGAAGGAGGCGGCTTGCAGGGGTCACAAGGAGCAAACCCCGTGGGGAGGCGGGAGCAGAACTTGCTCTGCTCTGTCCCTGCCAAAGGCTCCTCTCTGCTGCTGCAGCTGCTGCAGCTGTGAAGGCAGCCGGGACTGGCAGCCCAACCACGGGGCTCAGCCAGGTTGCTCCCCAGGGGAAACGATCTGATTTGTCTTTACTTTGTATTTACTTTTCCTTCTTGTTAGAGACGGTAGTAATACGACCACTAAGAGCTATGCCTCCATAACTCTTCTGATTTCTGCTTTAGTATCAGAGTGGGAAGTCAAAAGTCGCCGGGTGCAGTGCAGGTGTAGAATGACCCAACATAGGCTGGAGGAGCAGAAGTGTGAGTGCACGTGCGACATGCACACGTATGAAAGCATAAGAACTTCTCCCGAAAGGCTCCGTGCTGCTGCTGCTGCTGCTGCTGTTGGTGCCGTGGAGGGAGCTGGGAGCCCGAGCACGGGGCTCAGCCGGGCGTGGAGCTCCCTGGGCAAGCCAGGGACACCCTTGTGCCACCCCCGCTGCTCTTTCTGGGGAGGTTAAGGGGCCCTGGGAGCTCTGTCCTGCCAGCGGGGGGTCATGCTTTGCACGTTGCAGGGGCCAGAGAGCCAGGGGCAATGGCCGTGGCCGGCCGGGCGGGGTGTTGCCGTGGGGCTCTGGTGCCCGTGACAGCACAAAGGACAAGTCACAGAGGGGTGTCACCAGGAGCGCCAGCCGGCAGCGCCGCCGCTGCAGTACGGCTCGGGCCAGCGGTGAGTGGGGCAGGCGGGGGGAAGGCTGGGCTGGACGAGGGCCAGGGCAGAAGCGCCGGCCCCTGGAGGGGTTTCTAAGGCTGAAGCGAGGGCGCAGCCGCTGCAGGGAGCGCCTTGGGCAGGGCAGGTGCCGCTCTCGGGGCTGGGCGCAGAGGCGCCCTTGGCTGCCAGCCACGGCGAGTGCCCGGGGGCCTGCGGGGATGTGCCGCCATCCTCACAGTGATCGCCAACCTTCCCCTTGCTGCCTCTGAGCTCCCTCGCCCCCTCTGCCCCTCTCCCCCTCTCCTAGCCGTCCCCGGGCCCCTGCGTCTCCTGCCCCCACTACCCCAGCCGCCACCTCCCTCCCACCCAGCACCGCTGAGCCCCTTCTCTCCCTCCTCCTCCAGGCCATGGCTGTGGGCATCACCCACGTCCTGACCCTGCTGAGCATCCTGCAATACACGCTGAAGGTGGGGGACTGGTCAGACGCGGCCACGCGAGACCGCCTGCCGCAGCATGAGGAGCAGCGGAGTCGGGAGGTGACTTGGCTGCTGGAGGAGCTGCAGCAGAGGAGCCGGGAGCCGCGCGGGCTCTCCCAGGAAGGCGTGCTCCTCGCTGCCTGCCAGCACTGGTGGCTGTGGGCCTCTGCCGAAACCCTGCTCGTGCTCTGTGGGCTCTGCTGGCTGCGCAGGCGCAGGAGCACTGACCCTGACAGTGGCAGCCGGCAGAGAAGCTCCAGCGAGAAGGAGGATGACTGGCAGGACAAACCAGACCCTTACGACACTTTGGGGCAAGACAAGTCTATGGATAAGGTGGGAGCCTGCGCTGCGTTTGCCAAGCCCTTTTCAAGAAAAACTTTCTGATGTGGCTGCATCCAGCCTTGGCAGCGGGCAGCGCTTACGAAGGCCTGAGCGCCCACGAGGACAACATCATCGACCGCCTGCTGCTCGTGCCCCTGACACCACCCATCGGGCACTTCTTCCACCGGAGCTGGGCAGCGTGGAGAAGATGTCGGCGAGGCACTCCTGCATCTGCGTGGAGCTGGCATGCATGTGCAAGACGGAGCAGCTTTGATTCCTCCTACACCTTGAGGATGAGCTGTAGAGAAGTCAGGGCTCCTGGTTCCTGCGCAACCTTGGCAGCCGCCCCTGCCTCGATGTGGGGAACCCGCCTGCTGGTTGCAGCTCTTGCTGAGGGCAGCCTGGGTCCTCAGGCGCTCCACTGCCAAGGGACGGTGCCGCCCCCCTCCTGTTCCTGCAAGCTCCGGCTGAGGAATGCCACCAGGAGCACCCACGGGTGTGTAAGGACTGTAGGATAGTCTTGGTAGACATAGACAAGGTATCTAGGAGTTCTTTCCTGCGTAGTTTAGTCTCTTCGATAGGAATGGATCTGCATGCGGTAAGGACCGCGGTCCAGCTGGCTTCCAGGCATTCAGCAATACCAGGGTCCAGCGGAAGATGCTGCTGCAAGGAGACCTCTGTTACCGCCGTGAGAGCAACCGCAAAGACGCCAATAAATTAGCTGGTTTGAACAAACAGTCTGTCCGTGTATGTCTGGGCAAGGCTTTGTTGGGGAACGTGGGCCCCTCTGAGATGCTTCCACGCTCAGCTGCTGATGAATCAGGCGAGGGTTTTGCGGAGAAGCGCGTTCGGAGGGCTCTGTTTTCACCCACTCTGTAACTCAGGTTCCTGCCTGCCCCCGCTTCTCCGTCAGGGGGGAAAGCTGGGTGGGAGAGGCCAGCACTGGCACGTCCCAGGAGCTGGCAGCGCTAGGCCCTGGGAGGCCACGTGTGAGCTCACCTGATCTCTAGGCACACACTCACTTCCCCTCCCATGGCTGTGCAGGTCATGAAACAGTGTACAGGTCTGTCAGAGCTCCATTTCCCCCGCTCTCTGACGGGGCTGTATGCTTCCAGTAGCCTCCGGTCATCCTATGTGACCATACTCGTCCTTCACAGCTCCTTAGGAACTTTGGCCATTTCCACCTCTGTATATAGCATTTACACTGAAAGAGAGGGGCTCAAATTGTGGAAAAGTACCACTGCCACATTGTTGCCTCCGCCTCATTTTCTCCTGGGACGTAGACATGTACGTGCTGGAATTGCCTTGGAGGTCAGAGAACAAGTGCCAAATTCCCATGGGAAATGAGAAACCAAGGAAAGCCTAAATCTGGGATGCTTTGGGAAATGGGAGCTAAGGCTGGCAAGGGCCTTTGAGGGCTGCTTTCAATGGAAAACTAACCTCCGCGGTGCCCTGAGATGGCCAGGAAAGAAGCACAGAGATGGAGTCACCTGGGGCACCTAGAGGACCACGGGGCTTTTTCAGGACAGCTTAGAGCACGGTGGCCTTGCCTGCTCTTCTTCCGGCCGAGACCATGCCGCTGCCAGCCAGCGACACAAGAAGAGCCCTGAGAACTGGCATCGGGCACATCGGGAGTCCCCAGCCCTGCTGCGGAAAGCTTACGCGGCAGAGGGTACATCCACCCTCCCTGAGAGAAAGAGGCTTCCTCAGGTCTGCAGATGGAGACCCCTTTCAGTTGGCTCCCTGACCCTTTGCCTTCTTCCTTTAGCTGGAGATGTACCTGCAAGGTCTACGCGGCAACTTGCGAGTTTCCTTATTGCAGTAAGTCCAGCTGCTGATCCTCTTGAACAGCTCTTCACCCAGTCTTCTCTTTGTGTTTGCTGCCAGCCAGTGCTTGTTACCCCTTAGGTCCATCTCTTCTCTGCAACAAAGAGATGGACTTTGTGCTCCAATTTACGCTAGCAGTGGTTATGTTTATGCAGAGGTCTTTTGCACCTCCTTTTCTTCTCCCTCTTCTTCTGGCCTTCTGGATACCCCTTCCCACACCCGCTCTGTACTTGCATGCTTCCTTCGAAGGTCGCTGCTGAAATCATCAGTTCCATCTCGGGGTCTCTCTGCTCCTCCTCGAGCTCTTCCTTTTAAGAGGGTGGTCCCGTAAAGCAAATCCCCAAAGGCCTACAAAGGCCATCGGGTTACTCTATGTCTGACCACCAGATTTTCACCCACAGCTGGAGTCTCGTCCACCTCTGGGCGCAGTTTGATGGCTGCTGGGAGACGGCTCGTGTGCACAGACGTACTGCTTTTCTTCCTGCACTCCTCCTCCAAAGCAGGAGCATTGCCTGCATCTCTCAGGCAGCTGAGAAGGCCACTTGTGGTACAGGTAAAACCCTGTATTGGGTGCAGGCACCCAGGTTTTTGCAGCCATGGAGCCTCAGGGTTGGCCTGTGTGAGAAGAGGCTGGGGGCTGCCCTGTGCTGGACAGACCCTGTTCCAGCCGGCTCTGCAACGGGCCCACCACGGGACACGGCTGAGCCCATCAGCCAAGCTGGTGGCACCTCTGGGAAAATGCGTTTGAGGAAGAGCAAAATGCTGCACGGCAGAGTGAGGAGTGGGGAAAGAAGTGTGAGGAACCGCCCTGCAAACACCAAGGTGAGAGGAGGACAAGGAGGGGAGGAGGTGCTCCAGGCACCGGAGCAGAGATTCTCCTGCAGCCCGTGGGCAGGACCCAAGTGGAGCAGGCATCTCCCTGCAGCCCTTGGAGGGGACCACGCCGGTCAGAGCAGGCATCCACACTGCAGGTCATGGAGGACCTCGCACTGGAGCACGTGGGTATTTCCTGAAGAAACTGTGGCCCGTGCAGGGCCCATGTGGCAGCGGGTTTATCCTGAAGGACTGCGGCCCCTGGGAGGGACCCCACGCTGGAGCAGAGGAAAAGTGTGAGGAGCACAGAGCAGCAGAGAGGAGCTGGTACGGACTGAGCGCAGCCCCCATTCCCCATCTCTCTGCGCCCCTGGGGGGCGTGGGGAGAGCAATCGGGAATGGAGGAGTGAAGTTGAGCCTGGGGAAAAAGGGTGGTGGAGGGAGAGGTGTTTTCAGTTTTGTCTTTGTTTCTCACTTCCCTCGTTTTTTAATCGGCACCAAATCAAACCCATGTTACCCAAGTCAAGTCTGTTTTGGTAACTGGTAAATGATCTACAGAATAGAATAGAACAGAACAGCTGGAAGGGGCCTACAAGGATCATCTAGTCCAACTGCCTGACCACTTCAGTGCTGACCAAAAGTTAAAGCATGTCGTTAAGAGCATTGTCCAAATGCCTCTTAAACACTGACAGGCGTGGGGCACCGACCACCTCTCTAGGAAGCCTGTTCCAGTGTTTGAGCACCCTCTTGGTAAAGCAATGCTTCCTAATGTGCAGTCTAAACCTACCCTGAGGCAGCTTTGAACCATTCCCTCACGTCCTATCACTGGATACCAGGCAGACGCGATCAGCACCTCCCTCTCCACTTGCCCTCCTCAGGAAGCTGTAGAGAGCCATGAGGTCACCCCTCAGCCTCCTTTTCTCCAGACCAGACCAGCCCAAAGTCCATAGCCGCTCCTCACGGGACATGCCTTCCAGCCCTTCGGTCAGCTTTGTTGCCTTCCTCTGGACGCATTCAAGGTCTTTGTCACGCCCCACCTGCGGGGGAGCGGGGAGGAGTGACTAAGGTTCGCAAATCCTCTCGGTGTGGATTAAGGCGGGCCAACACTCAAGGTCCGTGCACAAACACCAGCTTTAATAGAAAGCTTCTATAGAGACAAATCTTGAGTACAAATATTCGATACCCGCCAGCCCTCTCACGATTATATCTACCCCAGCTATGCGGCTTTATGGAAGATCAAGGTAGGCCATACAGTACTTGACTACAATTTAAAAACTTGAACGACTTAATAACCTTAGGAGAAGTGAGAGAGAGAGAGAGAGAGAGAGAGAAGGAAAAGAGAATCAGCAGTCCTGGATCCAGCATTGGTCCTGCCAACAGGGGTATTCGGTGGGGGGAAAAGAAGAGAGAGAGGGGAAGTGAGGGTCCCTGTTTACAGATTTCCGTCTCTGGAATTCTGGAATCTTCTCTCTTCCCAGTTTCAGGAGTGGTAGAGATAGCAGTCGAATTAAGAGGGGGGACCAGTCAAACCAAGAGGAGTGATACCAGGACCCTCCCCCCCAGGCAGTAGCTGTGGGGGGCAATAAGACGCTTCACAGGCCGTGGGGGACAGGGCCGAGGCAAGGCCCTCCTGTCTCCACAGGGCTCCCTCCCTCACCCTCGCTCCAGGTACTGTCTGGTCCTGGGTCCTAGCGACCGTCACTCTGCATTGTGGTTTTAGCACCAAGGCTGTTTGAGACATCTCGTTGTTTTGCACTAGCAGTTCTCTACAGTCCTTCACATCCTTCTTTAACGGTGGGGCCCACAACTGCACACAGTACTCAAGGTGAGGCTGCGCCAGTGCTAAATACAGCTAAATAACGCTAAAAGAATTCCGTCTTATTTTCTCCCCCTGTCCTACGCAGAAGTGGGAAGGAGCGAGTACCTGGGTGGGCATCTGGAAGCCCCTGTTTTCCACCCACCACAAAACCCTCCGTCTGGTCCCGAGCCAGGTGCCCGGACATGGTCTCTCCAGCCCCTGGCCTGTCCTTGCAGGGGGAAAGCAGGCACCTGCAGGCAGGAGCTGCAGGATAGCTTCTGCTTGCCCTGGGGACACGCTTTTCCTTCCCCTCGATTCCTGGGCCTTCCCAGGCAAAGTCCTGCCCCAACAGGAGAGGTGCGAGGGGAGGAGAGGGAAGGAGGCGGCTTGCAGGGGTCACAAGGAGCAAACCCCGTGGGGAGGCGGGAGCAGAACTTGCTCTGCTCTGTCCCTGCCAAAGGCTCCTCTCTGCTGCTGCAGCTGCTGCAGCTGTGAAGGCAGCCGGGACTGGCAGCCCAACCACGGGGCTCAGCCAGGTTGCTCCCCAGGGGAAACGATCTGATTTGTCTTTACTTTGTATTTACTTTTCCTTCTTGTTAGAGACGGTAGTAATACGACCACTAAGAGCTATGCCTCCATAACTCTTCTGATTTCTGCTTTAGTATCAGAGTGGGAAGTCAAAAGTCGCCGGGTGCAGTGCAGGTGTAGAATGACCCAACATAGGCTGGAGGAGCAGAAGTGTGAGTGCACGTGCGACATGCACACGTATGAAAGCATAAGAACTTCTCCCGAAAGGCTCCGTGCTGCTGCTGCTGCTGCTGCTGCTGCTGTTGGTGCCGTGGAGGGAGCTGGGAGCCCGAGCACGGGGCTCAGCCGGGCGTGGAGCTCCCTGGGCAAGCCAGGGACACCCTTGTGCCACCCCCGCTGCTCTTTCTGGGGAGGTTAAGGGGCCCTGGGAGCTCTGTCCTGCCAGCGGGGGGTCATGCTTTGCACGTTGCAGGGGCCAGAGAGCCAGGGGCAATGGCCGTGGCCGGCCGGGCGGGGTGTTGCCGTGGGGCTCTGGTGCCCGTGACAGCACAAAGGACAAGTCACAGAGGGGTGTCACCAGGAGCGCCAGCCAGCAGCGCCGCCGCTGCAGTACGGCTCGGGCCAGCGGTGAGTGGGGCAGGCGGGGGGAAGGCTGGGCTGGACGAGGGCCAGGGCAGAAGCGCCGGCCCCTGGAGGGGTTTCTAAGGCTGAAGCGAGGGCGCAGCCGCTGCAGGGAGCGCCTTGGGCAGGGCAGGTGCCGCTCTCGGGGCTGGGCGCAGAGGCGCCCTTGGCTGCCAGCCACGGCGAGTGCCCGGGGGCCTGCGGGGATGTGCCGCCATCCTCACAGTGATCGCCAACCTTCCCCTTGCTGCCTCTGAGCTCCCTCGCCCCCTCTGCCCCTCTCCCCCTCTCCTAGCCGTCCCCGGGCCCCTGCGTCTCCTGCCCCCACTACCCCAGCCGCCACCTCCCTCCCACCCAGCACCGCTGAGCCCCTTCTCTCCCTCCTCCTCCAGGCCATGGCTGTGGGCATCACCCACGTCCTGACCCTGCTGAGCATCCTGCAATACACGCTGAAGGTGGGGGACTGGTCAGACGCGGCCACGCGAGACCGCCTGCCGCAGCATGAGGAGCAGCGGAGTCGGGAGGTGACTTGGCTGCTGGAGGAGCTGCAGCAGAGGAGCCGGGAGCCGCGCGGGCTCTCCCAGGAAGGCGTGCTCCTCGCTGCCTGCCAGCACTGGTGGCTGTGGGCCTCTGCCGAAACCCTGCTCGTGCTCTGTGGGCTCTGCTGGCTGCGCAGGCGCAGGAGCACTGACCCTGACAGTGGCAGCCGGCAGAGAAGCTCCAGCGAGAAGGAGGATGACTGGCAGGACAAACCAGACCCTTACGACACTTTGGGGCAAGACAAGTCTATGGATAAGGTGGGAGCCTGCGCTGCGTTTGCCAAGCCCTTTTCAAGAAAAACTTTCTGATGTGGCTGCATCCAGCCTTGGCAGCGGGCAGCGCTTACGAAGGCCTGAGCGCCCACGAGGACAACATCATCGACCGCCTGCTGCTCGTGCCCCTGACACCACCCATCGGGCACTTCTTCCACCGGAGCTGGGCAGCGTGGAGAAGATGTCGGCGAGGCACTCCTGCATCTGCGTGGAGCTGGCATGCATGTGCAAGACGGAGCAGCTTTGATTCCTCCTACACCTTGAGGATGAGCTGTAGAGAAGTCAGGGCTCCTGGTTCCTGCGCAACCTTGGCAGCCGCCCCTGCCTCGATGTGGGGAACCCGCCTGCTGGTTGCAGCTCTTGCTGAGGGCAGCCTGGGTCCTCAGGCGCTCCACTGCCAAGGGACGGTGCCGCCCCCCTCCTGTTCCTGCAAGCTCCGGCTGAGGAATGCCACCAGGAGCACCCACGGGTGTGTAAGGACTGTAGGATAGTCTTGGTAGACATAGACAAGGTATCTAGGAGTTCTTTCCTGCGTAGTTTAGTCTCTTCGATAGGAATGGATCTGCATGCGGTAAGGACCGCGGTCCAGCTGGCTTCCAGGCATTCAGCAATACCAGGGTCCAGCGGAAGATGCTGCTGCAAGGAGACCTCTGTTACCGCCGTGAGAGCAACCGCAAAGACGCCAATAAATTAGCTGGTTTGAACAAACAGTCTGTCCGTGTATGTCTGGGCAAGGCTTTGTTGGGGAACGTGGGCCCCTCTGAGATGCTTCCACGCTCAGCTGCTGATGAATCAGGCGAGGGTTTTGCGGAGAAGCGCGTTCGGAGGGCTCTGTTTTCACCCACTCTGTAACTCAGGTTCCTGCCTGCCCCCGCTTCTCCGTCAGGGGGGAAAGCTGGGTGGGAGAGGCCAGCACTGGCACGTCCCAGGAGCTGGCAGCGCTAGGCCCTGGGAGGCCACGTGTGAGCTCACCTGATCTCTAGGCACACACTCACTTCCCCTCCCATGGCTGTGCAGGTCATGAAACAGTGTACAGGTCTGTCAGAGCTCCATTTCCCCCGCTCTCTGACGGGGCTGTATGCTTCCAGTAGCCTCCGGTCATCCTATGCGACCATACTCGTCCTTCACAGCTCCTTAGGAACTTTGGCCATTTCCACCTCTGTATATAGCATTTACACTGAAAGAGAGGGGCTCAAATTGTGGAAAAGTACCACTGCCACATTGTTGCCTCCGCCTCATTTTCTCCTGGGACGTAGACATGTACGTGCTGGAATTGCCTTGGAGGTCAGAGAACAAGTGCCAAATTCCCATGGGAAATGAGAAACCGAGGAAAGCCTAAATCTGGGATGCTTTGGGAAATGGGAGCTAAGGCTGGCAAGGGCCTTTGAGGGCTGCTTTCAATGGAAAACTAACCTCCGCAGTGCCCTGAGATGGCCAGGAAAGAAGCACAGAGATGGAGTCACCTGGGGCACCTAGAGGACCACGGGGCTTTTTCAGGACAGCTTAGAGCACGGTGGCCTTGTCTGCTCTTCTTCCGGCCGAGACCATGCCGCTGCCAGCCAGCGACACAAGAAGAGCCCTGAGAACTGGCATCGGGCACATCGGGAGTCCCCAGCCCTGCTGCGGAAAGCTTACGCGGCAGAGGGTACATCCACCCTCCCTGAGAGAAAGAGGCTTCCTCAGGTCTGCAGATGGAGACCCCTTTCAGTTGGCTCCCTGACCCTTTGCCTTCTTCCTTTAGCTGGAGATGTACCTGCAAGGTCTACGCGGCAACTTGCGAGTTTCCTTATTGCAGTAAGTCCAGCTGCTGATCCTCTTGAACAGCTCTTCACCCAGTCTTCTCTTTGTGTTTGCTGCCAGCCAGTGCTTGTTACCCCTTAGGTCCATCTCTTCTCTGCAACAAAGAGATGGACTTTGTGCTCCAATTTACGCTAGCAGTGGTTATGTTTATGCAGAGGTCTTTTGCACCTCCTTTTCTTCTCCCTCTTCTTCTGGCCTTCTGGATACCCCTTCCCACACCCGCTCTGTACTTGCATGCTTCCTTCGAAGGTCGCTGCTGAAATCATCAGTTCCATCTCGGGGTCTCTCTGCTCCTCCTCGAGCTCTTCCTTTTAAGAGGGTGGTCCCGTAAAGCAAATCCCCAAAGGCCTACAAAGGCCATCGGGTTACTCTATGTCTGACCACCAGATTTTCACCCACAGCTGGAGTCTCGTCCACCTCTGGGCGCAGTTTGATGGCTGCTGGGAGACGGCTCGTGTGCACAGACGTACTGCTTTTCTTCCTGCACTCCTCCTCCAAAGCAGGAGCATTGCCTGCATCTCTCAGGCAGCTGAGAAGGCCACTTGTGGTACAGGTAAAACCCTGTATTGGGTGCAGGCACCCAGGTTTTTGCAGCCATGGAGCCTCAGGGTTGGCCTGTGTGAGAAGAGGCTGGGGGCTGCCCTGTGCTGGACAGACCCTGTTCCAGCCGGCTCTGCAACGGGCCCACCACGGGACACGGCTGAGCCCATCAGCCAAGCTGGTGGCACCTCTGGGAAAATGCGTTTGAGGAAGAGCAAAATGCTGCACGGCAGAGTGAGGAGTGGGGAAAGAAGTGTGAGGAACCGCCCTGCAAACACCAAGGTGAGAGGAGGACAAGGAGGGGAGGAGGTGCTCCAGGCACCGGAGCAGAGATTCTCCTGCAGCCCGTGGGCAGGACCCAAGTGGAGCAGGCATCTCCCTGCAGCCCTTGGAGGGGACCACGCCGGTCAGAGCAGGCATCCACACTGCAGGTCATGGAGGACCTCGCACTGGAGCACGTGGGTATTTCCTGAAGAAACTGTGGCCCGTGCAGGGCCCATGTGGCAGCGGGTTTATCCTGAAGGACTGCGGCCCCTGGGAGGGACCCCACGCTGGAGCAGAGGAAAAGTGTGAGGAGCACAGAGCAGCAGAGAGGAGCTGGTACGGACTGAGCGCAGCCCCCATTCCCCATCTCTCTGCGCCCCTGGGGGGCGTGGGGAGAGCAATCGGGAATGGAGGAGTGAAGTTGAGCCTGGGGAAAAAGGGTGGTGGAGGGAGAGGTGTTTTCAGTTTTGTCTTTGTTTCTCACTTCCCTCGTTTTTTAATCGGCACCAAATCAAACCCATGTTACCCAAGTCAAGTCTGTTTTGGTAACTGGTAAATGATCTACAGAATAGAATAGAACAGAACAGCTGGAAGGGGCCTACAAGGATCATCTAGTCCAACTGCCTGACCACTTCAGTGCTGACCAAAAGTTAAAGCATGTCGTTAAGAGCATTGTCCAAATGCCTCTTAAACACTGACAGGCGTGGGGCACCGACCACCTCTCTAGGAAGCCTGTTCCAGTGTTTGAGCACCCTCTTGGTAAAGCAATGCTTCCTAATGTGCAGTCTAAACCTACCCTGAGGCAGCTTTGAACCATTCCCTCACGTCCTATCACTGGATACCAGGCAGACGCGATCAGCACCTCCCTCTCCACTTGCCCTCCTCAGGAAGCTGTAGAGAGCCATGAGGTCACCCCTCAGCCTCCTTTTCTCCAGACCAGACCAGCCCAAAGTCCATAGCCGCTCCTCACGGGACATGCCTTCCAGCCCTTCGGTCAGCTTTGTTGCCTTCCTCTGGACGCATTCAAGGTCTTTGTCACGCCCCACCTGCGGGGGAGCGGGGAGGAGTGACTAAGGTTCGCAAATCCTCTCGGTGTGGATTAAGGCGGGCCAACACTCAAGGTCCGTGCACAAACACCAGCTTTAATAGAAAGCTTCTATAGAGACAAATCTTGAGTACAAATATTCGATACCCGCCAGCCCTCTCACGATTATATCTACCCCAGCTATGCGGCTTTATGGAAGATCAAGGTAGGCCATACAGTACTTGACTACAATTTAAAAACTTGAACGACTTAATAACCTTAGGAGAAGTGAGAGAGAGAGAGAGAGAGAGAGAGAAGGAAAAGAGAATCAGCAGTCCTGGATCCAGCATTGGTCCTGCCAACAGGGGTATTCGGTGGGGGGAAAAGAAGAGAGAGAGGGGAAGTGAGGGTCCCTGTTTACAGATTTCCGTCTCTGGAATTCTGGAATCTTCTCTCTTCCCAGTTTCAGGAGTGGTAGAGATAGCAGTCGAATTAAGAGGGGGGACCAGTCAAACCAAGAGGAGTGATACCAGGACCCTCCCCCCCAGGCAGTAGCTGTGGGGGGCAATAAGACGCTTCACAGGCCGTGGGGGACAGGGCCGAGGCAAGGCCCTCCTGTCTCCACAGGGCTCCCTCCCTCACCCTCGCTCCAGGTACTGTCTGGTCCTGGGTCCTAGCGACCGTCACTCTGCATTGTGGTTTTAGCACCAAGGCTGTTTGAGACATCTCGTTGTTTTGCACTAGCAGTTCTCTACAGTCCTTCACATCCTTCTTTAACGGTGGGGCCCACAACTGCACACAGTACTCAAGGTGAGGCTGCGCCAGTGCTAAATACAGCTAAATAACGCTAAAAGAATTCCGTCTTATTTTCTCCCCCTGTCCTACGCAGAAGTGGGAAGGAGCGAGTACCTGGGTGGGCATCTGGAAGCCCCTGTTTTCCACCCACCACAAAACCCTCCGTCTGGTCCCGAGCCAGGTGCCCGGACATGGTCTCTCCAGCCCCTGGCCTGTCCTTGCAGGGGGAAAGCAGGCACCTGCAGGCAGGAGCTGCAGGATAGCTTCTGCTTGCCCTGGGGACACGCTTTTCCTTCCCCTCGATTCCTGGGCCTTCCCAGGCAAAGTCCTGCCCCAACAGGAGAGGTGCGAGGGGAGGAGAGGGAAGGAGGCGGCTTGCAGGGGTCACAAGGAGCAAACCCCGTGGGGAGGCGGGAGCAGAACTTGCTCTGCTCTGTCCCTGCCAAAGGCTCCTCTCTGCTGCTGCAGCTGCTGCAGCTGTGAAGGCAGCCGGGACTGGCAGCCCCACCACGGGGCTCAGCCAGGTTGCTCCCCAGGGGAAACGGTCTGATTTGTCTTTACTTTGTATTTACTCTTCCTTCTTGTTAGAGACGGTAGTAATACGACCACTAAGAGCTATGCCTCCATAACTCTTCTGATTTCTGCTTTAGTATCAGAGTGGGAAGTCAAAAGTCGCCGGGTGCAGTGCAGGTGTAGAATGACCCAACATAGGCTGGAGGAGCAGAAGTGTGAGTGCACGTGCGACATGCACACGTATGAAAGCATAAGAACTTCTCCCGAAAGGCTCCGTGCTGCTGCTGCTGCTGCTGCTGTTGGTGCCGTGGAGGGAGCTGGGAGCCCGAGCACGGGGCTCAGCCGGGCGTGGAGCTCCCTGGGCAAGCCAGGGACACCCTTGTGCCACCCCCGCTGCTCTTTCTGGGGAGGTTAAGGGGCCCTGGGAGCTCTGTCCTGCCAGCGGGGGGTCATGCTTTGCACGTTGCAGGGGCCAGAGAGCCAGGGGCAATGGCCGTGGCCGGCCGGGCGGGGTGTTGCCGTGGGGCTCTGGTGCCCGTGACAGCACAAAGGACAAGTCACAGAGGGGTGTCACCAGGAGCGCCAGCCGGCAGCGCCGCCGCTGCAGTACGGCTCGGGCCAGCGGTGAGTGGGGCAGGCGGGGGGAAGGCTGGGCTGGACGAGGGCCAGGGCAGAAGCGCCGGCCCCTGGAGGGGTTTCTAAGGCTGAAGCGAGGGCGCAGCCGCTGCAGGGAGCGCCTTGGGCAGGGCAGGTGCCGCTCTCGGGGCTGGGCGCAGAGGCGCCCTTGGCTGCCAGCCACGGCGAGTGCCCGGGGGCCTGCGGGGATGTGCCGCCATCCTCACAGTGATCGCCAACCTTCCCCTTGCTGCCTCTGAGCTCCCTCGCCCCCTCTGCCCCTCTCCCCCTCTCCTAGCCGTCCCCGGGCCCCTGCGTCTCCTGCCCCCACTACCCCAGCCGCCACCTCCCTCCCACCCAGCACCGCTGAGCCCCTTCTCTCCCTCCTCCTCCAGGCCATGGCTGTGGGCATCACCCACGTCCTGACCCTGCTGAGCATCCTGCAATACACGCTGAAGGTGGGGGACTGGTCAGACGCGGCCACGCGAGACCGCCTGCCGCAGCATGAGGAGCAGCGGAGTCGGGAGGTGACTTGGCTGCTGGAGGAGCTGCAGCAGAGGAGCCGGGAGCCGCGCGGGCTCTCCCAGGAAGGCGTGCTCCTCGCTGCCTGCCAGCACTGGTGGCTGTGGGCCTCTGCCGAAACCCTGCTCGTGCTCTGTGGGCTCTGCTGGCTGCGCAGGCGCAGGAGCACTGACCCTGACAGTGGCAGCCGGCAGAGAAGCTCCAGCGAGAAGGAGGATGACTGGCAGGACAAACCAGACCCTTACGACACTTTGGGGCAAGACAAGTCTATGGATAAGGTGGGAGCCTGCGCTGCGTTTGCCAAGCCCTTTTCAAGAAAAACTTTCTGATGTGGCTGCATCCAGCCTTGGCAGCGGGCAGCGCTTACGAAGGCCTGAGCGCCCACGAGGACAACATCATCGACCGCCTGCTGCTCGTGCCCCTGACACCACCCATCGGGCACTTCTTCCACCGGAGCTGGGCAGCGTGGAGAAGATGTCGGCGAGGCACTCCTGCATCTGCGTGGAGCTGGCATGCATGTGCAAGACGGAGCAGCTTTGATTCCTCCTACACCTTGAGGATGAGCTGTAGAGAAGTCAGGGCTCCTGGTTCCTGCGCAACCTTGGCAGCCGCCCCTGCCTCGATGTGGGGAACCCGCCTGCTGGTTGCAGCTCTTGCTGAGGGCAGCCTGGGTCCTCAGGCGCTCCACTGCCAAGGGACGGTGCCGCCCCCCTCCTGTTCCTGCAAGCTCCGGCTGAGGAATGCCACCAGGAGCACCCACGGGTGTGTAAGGACTGTAGGATAGTCTTGGTAGACATAGACAAGGTATCTAGGAGTTCTTTCCTGCGTAGTTTAGTCTCTTCGATAGGAATGGATCTGCATGCGGTAAGGACCGCGGTCCAGCTGGCTTCCAGGCATTCAGCAATACCAGGGTCCAGCGGAAGATGCTGCTGCAAGGAGACCTCTGTTACCGCCGTGAGAGCAACCGCAAAGACGCCAATAAATTAGCTGGTTTGAACAAACAGTCTGTCCGTGTATGTCTGGGCAAGGCTTTGTTGGGGAACGTGGGCCCCTCTGAGATGCTTCCACGCTCAGCTGCTGATGAATCAGGCGAGGGTTTTGCAGAGAAGCGCGTTCGGAGGGCTCTGTTTTCACCCACTCTGTAACTCAGGTTCCTGCCTGCCCCCGCTTCTCCGTCAGGGGGGAAAGCTGGGTGGGAGAGGCCAGCACTGGCACGTCCCAGGAGCTGGCAGCGCTAGGCCCTGGGAGGCCACGTGTGAGCTCACCTGATCTCTAGGCACACACTCACTTCCCCTCCCATGGCTGTGCAGGTCATGAAACAGTGTACAGGTCTGTCAGAGCTCCATTTCCCCCGCTCTCTGACGGGGCTGTATGCTTCCAGTAGCCTCCGGTCATCCTATGCGACCATACTCGTCCTTCACAGCTCCTTAGGAACTTTGGCCATTTCCACCTCTGTATATAGCATTTACACTGAAAGAGAGGGGCTCAAATTGTGGAAAAGTACCACTGCCACATTGTTGCCTCCGCCTCATTTTCTCCTGGGACGTAGACATGTACGTGCTGGAATTGCCTTGGAGGTCAGAGAACAAGTGCCAAATTCCCATGGGAAATGAGAAACCGAGGAAAGCCTAAATCTGGGATGCTTTGGGAAATGGGAGCTAAGGCTGGCAAGGGCCTTTGAGGGCTGCTTTCAATGGAAAACTAACCTCCGCAGTGCCCTGAGATGGCCAGGAAAGAAGCACAGAGATGGAGTCACCTGGGGCACCTAGAGGACCACGGGGCTTTTTCAGGACAGCTTAGAGCACGGTGGCCTTGTCTGCTCTTCTTCCGGCCGAGACCATGCCGCTGCCAGCCAGCGACACAAGAAGAGCCCTGAGAACTGGCATCGGGCACATCGGGAGTCCCCAGCCCTGCTGCGGAAAGCTTACGCGGCAGAGGGTACATCCACCCTCCCTGAGAGAAAGAGGCTTCCTCAGGTCTGCAGATGGAGACCCCTTTCAGTTGGCTCCCTGACCCTTTGCCTTCTTCCTTTAGCTGGAGATGTACCTGCAAGGTCTACGCGGCAACTTGCGAGTTTCCTTATTGCAGTAAGTCCAGCTGCTGATCCTCTTGAACAGCTCTTCACCCAGTCTTCTCTTTGTGTTTGCTGCCAGCCAGTGCTTGTTACCCCTTAGGTCCATCTCTTCTCTGCAACAAAGAGATGGACTTTGTGCTCCAATTTACGCTAGCAGTGGTTATGTTTATGCAGAGGTCTTTTGCACCTCCTTTTCTTCTCCCTCTTCTTCTGGCCTTCTGGATACCCCTTCCCACACCCGCTCTGTACTTGCATGCTTCCTTCGAAGGTCGCTGCTGAAATCATCAGTTCCATCTCGGGGTCTCTCTGCTCCTCCTCGAGCTCTTCCTTTTAAGAGGGTGGTCCCGTAAAGCAAATCCCCAAAGGCCTACAAAGGCCATCGGGTTACTCTATGTCTGACCACCAGATTTTCACCCACAGCTGGAGTCTCGTCCACCTCTGGGCGCAGTTTGATGGCTGCTGGGAGACGGCTCGTGTGCACAGACGTACTGCTTTTCTTCCTGCACTCCTCCTCCAAAGCAGGAGCATTGCCTGCATCTCTCAGGCAGCTGAGAAGGCCACTTGTGGTACAGGTAAAACCCTGTATTGGGTGCAGGCACCCAGGTTTTTGCAGCCATGGAGCCTCAGGGTTGGCCTGTGTGAGAAGAGGCTGGGGGCTGCCCTGTGCTGGACAGACCCTGTTCCAGCCGGCTCTGCAACGGGCCCACCACGGGACACGGCTGAGCCCATCAGCCAAGCTGGTGGCACCTCTGGGAAAATGCGTTTGAGGAAGAGCAAAATGCTGCACGGCAGAGTGAGGAGTGGGGAAAGAAGTGTGAGGAACCGCCCTGCAAACACCAAGGTGAGAGGAGGACAAGGAGGGGAGGAGGTGCTCCAGGCACCGGAGCAGAGATTCTCCTGCAGCCCGTGGGCAGGACCCAAGTGGAGCAGGCATCTCCCTGCAGCCCTTGGAGGGGACCACGCCGGTCAGAGCAGGCATCCACACTGCAGGTCATGGAGGACCTCGCACTGGAGCACGTGGGTATTTCCTGAAGAAACTGTGGCCCGTGCAGGGCCCATGTGGCAGCGGGTTTATCCTGAAGGACTGCGGCCCCTGGGAGGGACCCCACGCTGGAGCAGGGGAAAAGTGTGAGGAGCACAGAGCAGCAGAGAGGAGCTGGTACAGACTGAGCGCAGCCCCCATTCCCCATCTCTCTGCGCCCCTGGGGGGCGTGGGGAGAGCAATCGGGAATGGAGGAGTGAAGTTGAGCCTGGGGAAAAAGGGTGGTGGAGGGAGAGGTGTTTTCAGTTTTGTCTTTGTTTCTCACTTCCCTCGTTTTTTAATCGGCACCAAATCAAACCCATGTTACCCAAGTCAAGTCTGTTTTGGTAACTGGTAAATGATCTACGGAATAGAATAGAATAGAACAGAACAGCTGGAAGGGGCCTACAAGGATCATCTAGTCCAACTGCCTGACCACTTCAGTGCTGACCAAAAGTTAAAGCATGTCGTTAAGAGCATTGTCCAAATGCCTCTTAAACACTGACAGGCGTGGGGCACCGACCACCTCTCTAGGAAGCCTGTTCCAGTGTTTGAGCACCCTCTTGGTAAAGCAATGCTTCCTAATGTGCAGTCTAAACCTACCCTGAGGCAGCTTTGAACCATTCCCTCACGTCCTATCACTGGATACCAGGCAGACGCGATCAGCACCTCCCTCTCCACTTGCCCTCCTCAGGAAGCTGTAGAGAGCCATGAGGTCACCCCTCAGCCTCCTTTTCTCCAGACCAGACCAGCCCAAAGTCCATAGCCGCTCCTCACGGGACATGCCTTCCAGCCCTTCGGTCAGCTTTGTTGCCTTCCTCTGGACGCATTCAAGGTCTTTGTCACGCCCCACCTGCGGGGGAGCGGGGAGGAGTGACTAAGGTTCGCAAATCCTCTCGGTGTGGATTAAGGCGGGCCAACACTCAAGGTCCGTGCACAAACACCAGCTTTAATAGAAAGCTTCTATAGAGACAAATCTTGAGTACAAATATTCGATACCCGCCAGCCCTCTCACGATTATATCTACCCCAGCTATGCGGCTTTATGGAAGATCAAGGTAGGCCATACAGTACTTGACTACAATTTAAAAACTTGAACGACTTAATAACCTTAGGAGAAGTGAGAGAGAGAGAGAGAGAGAGAGAGAAGGAAAAGAGAATCAGCAGTCCTGGATCCAGCATTGGTCCTGCCAACAGGGGTATTCGGTGGGGGGAAAAGAAGAGAGAGAGGGGAAGTGAGGGTCCCTGTTTACAGATTTCCGTCTCTGGAATTCTGGAATCTTCTCTCTTCCCAGTTTCAGGAGTGGTAGAGATAGCAGTCGAATTAAGAGGGGGGACCAGTCAAACCAAGAGGAGTGATACCAGGACCCTCCCCCCCAGGCAGTAGCTGTGGGGGGCAATAAGACGCTTCACAGGCCGTGGGGGACAGGGCCGAGGCAAGGCCCTCCTGTCTCCACAGGGCTCCCTCCCTCACCCTCGCTCCAGGTACTGTCTGGTCCTGGGTCCTAGCGACCGTCACTCTGCATTGTGGTTTTAGCACCAAGGCTGTTTGAGACATCTCGTTGTTTTGCACTAGCAGTTCTCTACAGTCCTTCACATCCTTCTTTAACGGTGGGGCCCACAACTGCACACAGTACTCAAGGTGAGGCTGCGCCAGTGCTAAATACAGCTAAATAACGCTAAAAGAATTCCGTCTTATTTTCTCCCCCTGTCCTACGCAGAAGTGGGAAGGAGCGAGTACCTGGGTGGGCATCTGGAAGCCCCTGTTTTCCACCCACCACAAAACCCTCCGTCTGGTCCCGAGCCAGGTGCCCGGACATGGTCTCTCCAGCCCCTGGCCTGTCCTTGCAGGGGGAAAGCAGGCACCTGCAGGCAGGAGCTGCAGGATAGCTTCTGCTTGCCCTGGGGACACGCTTTTCCTTCCCCTCGATTCCTGGGCCTTCCCAGGCAAAGTCCTGCCCCAACAGGAGAGGTGCGAGGGGAGGAGAGGGAAGGAGGCGGCTTGCAGGGGTCACAAGGAGCAAACCCCGTGGGGAGGCGGGAGCAGAACTTGCTCTGCTCTGTCCCTGCCAAAGGCTCCTCTCTGCTGCTGCAGCTGCTGCAGCTGTGAAGGCAGCCGGGACTGGCAGCCCCACCACGGGGCTCAGCCAGGTTGCTCCCCAGGGGAAACGGTCTGATTTGTCTTTACTTTGTATTTACTCTTCCTTCTTGTTAGAGACGGTAGTAATACGACCACTAAGAGCTATGCCTCCATAACTCTTCTGATTTCTGCTTTAGTATCAGAGTGGGAAGTCAAAAGTCGCCGGGTGCAGTGCAGGTGTAGAATGACCCAACATAGGCTGGAGGAGCAGAAGTGTGAGTGCACGTGCGACATGCACACGTATGAAAGCATAAGAACTTCTCCCGAAAGGCTCCGTGCTGCTGCTGCTGCTGCTGCTGCTGTTGGTGCCGTGGAGGGAGCTGGGAGCCCGAGCACGGGGCTCAGCCGGGCGTGGAGCTCCCTGGGCAAGCCAGGGACACCCTTGTGCCACCCCCGCTGCTCTTTCTGGGGAGGTTAAGGGGCCCTGGGAGCTCTGTCCTGCCAGCGGGGGGTCATGCTTTGCACGTTGCAGGGGCCAGAGAGCCAGGGGCAATGGCCGTGGCCGGCCGGGCGGGGTGTTGCCGTGGGGCTCTGGTGCCCGTGACAGCACAAAGGACAAGTCACAGAGGGGTGTCACCAGGAGCGCCAGCCGGCAGCGCCGCCGCTGCAGTACGGCTCGGGCCAGCGGTGAGTGGGGCAGGCGGGGGGAAGGCTGGGCTGGACGAGGGCCAGGGCAGAAGCGCCGGCCCCTGGAGGGGTTTCTAAGGCTGAAGCGAGGGCGCAGCCGCTGCAGGGAGCGCCTTGGGCAGGGCAGGTGCCGCTCTCGGGGCTGGGCGCAGAGGCGCCCTTGGCTGCCAGCCACGGCGAGTGCCCGGGGGCCTGCGGGGATGTGCCGCCATCCTCACAGTGATCGCCAACCTTCCCCTTGCTGCCTCTGAGCTCCCTCGCCCCCTCTGCCCCTCTCCCCCTCTCCTAGCCGTCCCCGGGCCCCTGCGTCTCCTGCCCCCACTACCCCAGCCGCCACCTCCCTCCCACCCAGCACCGCTGAGCCCCTTCTCTCCCTCCTCCTCCAGGCCATGGCTGTGGGCATCACCCACGTCCTGACCCTGCTGAGCATCCTGCAATACACGCTGAAGGTGGGGGACTGGTCAGACGCGGCCACGCGAGACCGCCTGCCGCAGCATGAGGAGCAGCGGAGTCGGGAGGTGACTTGGCTGCTGGAGGAGCTGCAGCAGAGGAGCCGGGAGCCGCGCGGGCTCTCCCAGGAAGGCGTGCTCCTCGCTGCCTGCCAGCACTGGTGGCTGTGGGCCTCTGCCGAAACCCTGCTCGTGCTCTGTGGGCTCTGCTGGCTGCGCAGGCGCAGGAGCACTGACCCTGACAGTGGCAGCCGGCAGAGAAGCTCCAGCGAGAAGGAGGATGACTGGCAGGACAAACCAGACCCTTACGACACTTTGGGGCAAGACAAGTCTATGGATAAGGTGGGAGCCTGCGCTGCGTTTGCCAAGCCCTTTTCAAGAAAAACTTTCTGATGTGGCTGCATCCAGCCTTGGCAGCGGGCAGCGCTTACGAAGGCCTGAGCGCCCACGAGGACAACATCATCGACCGCCTGCTGCTCGTGCCCCTGACACCACCCATCGGGCACTTCTTCCACCGGAGCTGGGCAGCGTGGAGAAGATGTCGGCGAGGCACTCCTGCATCTGCGTGGAGCTGGCATGCATGTGCAAGACGGAGCAGCTTTGATTCCTCCTACACCTTGAGGATGAGCTGTAGAGAAGTCAGGGCTCCTGGTTCCTGCGCAACCTTGGCAGCCGCCCCTGCCTCGATGTGGGGAACCCGCCTGCTGGTTGCAGCTCTTGCTGAGGGCAGCCTGGGTCCTCAGGCGCTCCACTGCCAAGGGACGGTGCCGCCCCCCTCCTGTTCCTGCAAGCTCCGGCTGAGGAATGCCACCAGGAGCACCCACGGGTGTGTAAGGACTGTAGGATAGTCTTGGTAGACATAGACAAGGTATCTAGGAGTTCTTTCCTGCGTAGTTTAGTCTCTTCGATAGGAATGGATCTGCATGCGGTAAGGACCGCGGTCCAGCTGGCTTCCAGGCATTCAGCAATACCAGGGTCCAGCGGAAGATGCTGCTGCAAGGAGACCTCTGTTACCGCCGTGAGAGCAACCGCAAAGACGCCAATAAATTAGCTGGTTTGAACAAACAGTCTGTCCGTGTATGTCTGGGCAAGGCTTTGTTGGGGAACGTGGGCCCCTCTGAGATGCTTCCACGCTCAGCTGCTGATGAATCAGGCGAGGGTTTTGCGGAGAAGCGCGTTCGGAGGGCTCTGTTTTCACCCACTCTGTAACTCAGGTTCCTGCCTGCCCCCGCTTCTCCGTCAGGGGGGAAAGCTGGGTGGGAGAGGCCAGCACTGGCACGTCCCAGGAGCTGGCAGCGCTAGGCCCTGGGAGGCCACGTGTGAGCTCACCTGATCTCTAGGCACACACTCACTTCCCCTCCCATGGCTGTGCAGGTCATGAAACAGTGTACAGGTCTGTCAGAGCTCCATTTCCCCCGCTCTCTGACGGGGCTGTATGCTTCCAGTAGCCTCCGGTCATCCTATGTGACCATACTCGTCCTTCACAGCTCCTTAGGAACTTTGGCCATTTCCACCTCTGTATATAGCATTTACACTGAAAGAGAGGGGCTCAAATTGTGGAAAAGTACCACTGCCACATTGTTGCCTCCGCCTCATTTTCTCCTGGGACGTAGACATGTACGTGCTGGAATTGCCTTGGAGGTCAGAGAACAAGCGCCAAATTCCCATGGGAAATGAGAAACCGAGGAAAGCCTAAATCTGGGATGCTTTGGGAAATGGGAGCTAAGGCTGGCAAGGGCCTTTGAGGGCTGCTTTCAATGGAAAACTAACCTCCGCGGTGCCCTGAGATGGCCAGGAAAGAAGCACAGAGATGGAGTCACCTGGGGCACCTAGAGGACCACGGGGCTTTTTCAGGACAGCTTAGAGCACGGTGGCCTTGTCTGCTCTTCTTCCGGCCGAGACCATGCCGCTGCCAGCCAGCGACACAAGAAGAGCCCTGAGAACTGGCATCGGGCACATCGGGAGTCCCCAGCCCTGCTGCGGAAAGCTTACGCGGCAGAGGGTACATCCACCCTCCCTGAGAGAAAGAGGCTTCCTCAGGTCTGCAGATGGAGACCCCTTTCAGTTGGCTCCCTGACCCTTTGCCTTCTTCCTTTAGCTGGAGATGTACCTGCAAGGTCTACGCGGCAACTTGCGAGTTTCCTTATTGCAGTAAGTCCAGCTGCTGATCCTCTTGAACAGCTCTTCACCCAGTCTTCTCTTTGTGTTTGCTGCCAGCCAGTGCTTGTTACCCCTTAGGTCCATCTCTTCTCTGCAACAAAGAGATGGACTTTGTGCTCCAATTTACGCTAGCAGTGGTTATGTTTATGCAGAGGTCTTTTGCACCTCCTTTTCTTCTCCCTCTTCTTCTGGCCTTCTGGATACCCCTTCCCACACCCGCTCTGTACTTGCATGCTTCCTTCGAAGGTCGCTGCTGAAATCATCAGTTCCATCTCGGGGTCTCTCTGCTCCTCCTCGAGCTCTTCCTTTTAAGAGGGTGGTCCCGTAAAGCAAATCCCCAAAGGCCTACAAAGGCCATCGGGTTACTCTATGTCTGACCACCAGATTTTCACCCACAGCTGGAGTCTCGTCCACCTCTGGGCGCAGTTTGATGGCTGCTGGGAGACGGCTCGTGTGCACAGACGTACTGCTTTTCTTCCTGCACTCCTCCTCCAAAGCAGGAGCATTGCCTGCATCTCTCAGGCAGCTGAGAAGGCCACTTGTGGTACAGGTAAAACCCTGTATTGGGTGCAGGCACCCAGGTTTTTGCAGCCATGGAGCCTCAGGGTTGGCCTGTGTGAGAAGAGGCTGGGGGCTGCCCTGTGCTGGACAGACCCTGTTCCAGCCGGCTCTGCAACGGGCCCACCACGGGACACGGCTGAGCCCATCAGCCAAGCTGGTGGCACCTCTGGGAAAATGCGTTTGAGGAAGAGCAAAATGCTGCACGGCAGAGTGAGGAGTGGGGAAAGAAGTGTGAGGAACCGCCCTGCAAACACCAAGGTGAGAGGAGGACAAGGAGGGGAGGAGGTGCTCCAGGCACCGGAGCAGAGATTCTCCTGCAGCCCGTGGGCAGGACCCAAGTGGAGCAGGCATCTCCCTGCAGCCCTTGGAGGGGACCACGCCGGTCAGAGCAGGCATCCACACTGCAGGTCATGGAGGACCTCGCACTGGAGCACGTGGGTATTTCCTGAAGAAACTGTGGCCCGTGCAGGGCCCATGTGGCAGCGGGTTTATCCTGAAGGACTGCGGCCCCTGGGAGGGACCCCACGCTGGAGCAGGGGAAAAGTGTGAGGAGCACAGAGCAGCAGAGAGGAGCTGGTACAGACTGAGCGCAGCCCCCATTCCCCATCTCTCTGCGCCCCTGGGGGGCGTGGGGAGAGCAATCGGGAATGGAGGAGTGAAGTTGAGCCTGGGGAAAAAGGGTGGTGGAGGGAGAGGTGTTTTCAGTTTTGTCTTTGTTTCTCACTTCCCTCGTTTTTTAATCGGCACCAAATCAAACCCATGTTACCCAAGTCAAGTCTGTTTTGGTAACTGGTAAATGATCTACAGAATAGAATAGAATAGAACAGAACAGCTGGAAGGGGCCTACAAGGATCATCTAGTCCAACTGCCTGACCACTTCAGTGCTGACCAAAAGTTAAAGCATGTCGTTAAGAGCATTGTCCAAATGCCTCTTAAACACTGACAGGCGTGGGGCACCGACCACCTCTCTAGGAAGCCTGTTCCAGTGTTTGAGCACCCTCTTGGTAAAGCAATGCTTCCTAATGTGCAGTCTAAACCTACCCTGAGGCAGCTTTGAACCATTCCCTCACGTCCTATCACTGGATACCAGGCAGACGCGATCAGCACCTCCCTCTCCACTTGCCCTCCTCAGGAAGCTGTAGAGAGCCATGAGGTCACCCCTCAGCCTCCTTTTCTCCAGACCAGACCAGCCCAAAGTCCATAGCCGCTCCTCACGGGACATGCCTTCCAGCCCTTCGGTCAGCTTTGTTGCCTTCCTCTGGACGCATTCAAGGTCTTTGTCACGCCCCACCTGCGGGGGAGCGGGGAGGAGTGACTAAGGTTCGCAAATCCTCTCGGTGTGGATTAAGGCGGGCCAACACTCAAGGTCCGTGCACAAACACCAGCTTTAATAGAAAGCTTCTATAGAGACAAATCTTGAGTACAAATATTCGATACCCGCCAGCCCTCTCACGATTATATCTACCCCAGCTATGCGGCTTTATGGAAGATCAAGGTAGGCCATACAGTACTTGACTACAATTTAAAAACTTGAACGACTTAATAACCTTAGGAGAAGTGAGAGAGAGAGAGAGAGAGAGAGAGAGAAGGAAAAGAGAATCAGCAGTCCTGGATCCAGCATTGGTCCTGCCAACAGGGGTATTCGGTGGGGGGAAAAGAAGAGAGAGAGGGGAAGTGAGGGTCCCTGTTTACAGATTTCCGTCTCTGGAATTCTGGAATCTTCTCTCTTCCCAGTTTCAGGAGTGGTAGAGATAGCAGTCGAATTAAGAGGGGGGACCAGTCAAACCAAGAGGAGTGATACCAGGACCCTCCCCCCCAGGCAGTAGCTGTGGGGGGCAATAAGACGCTTCACAGGCCGTGGGGGACAGGGCCGAGGCAAGGCCCTCCTGTCTCCACAGGGCTCCCTCCCTCACCCTCGCTCCAGGTACTGTCTGGTCCTGGGTCCTAGCGACCGTCACTCTGCATTGTGGTTTTAGCACCAAGGCTGTTTGAGACATCTCGTTGTTTTGCACTAGCAGTTCTCTACAGTCCTTCACATCCTTCTTTAACGGTGGGGCCCACAACTGCACACAGTACTCAAGGTGAGGCTGCGCCAGTGCTAAATACAGCTAAATAACGCTAAAAGAATTCCGTCTTATTTTCTCCCCCTGTCCTACGCAGAAGTGGGAAGGAGCGAGTACCTGGGTGGGCATCTGGAAGCCCCTGTTTTCCACCCACCACAAAACCCTCCGTCTGGTCCCGAGCCAGGTGCCCGGACATGGTCTCTCCAGCCCCTGGCCTGTCCTTGCAGGGGGAAAGCAGGCACCTGCAGGCAGGAGCTGCAGGATAGCTTCTGCTTGCCCTGGGGACACGCTTTTCCTTCCCCTCGATTCCTGGGCCTTCCCAGGCAAAGTCCTGCCCCAACAGGAGAGGTGCGAGGGGAGGAGAGGGAAGGAGGCGGCTTGCAGGGGTCACAAGGAGCAAACCCCGTGGGGAGGCGGGAGCAGAACTTGCTCTGCTCTGTCCCTGCCAAAGGCTCCTCTCTGCTGCTGCAGCTGCTGCAGCTGTGAAGGCAGCCGGGACTGGCAGCCCAACCACGGGGCTCAGCCAGGTTGCTCCCCAGGGGAAACGATCTGATTTGTCTTTACTTTGTATTTACTTTTCCTTCTTGTTAGAGACGGTAGTAATACGACCACTAAGAGCTATGCCTCCATAACTCTTCTGATTTCTGCTTTAGTATCAGAGTGGGAAGTCAAAAGTCGCCGGGTGCAGTGCAGGTGTAGAATGACCCAACATAGGCTGGAGGAGCAGAAGTGTGAGTGCACGTGCGACATGCACACGTATGAAAGCATAAGAACTTCTCCCGAAAGGCTCCGTGCTGCTGCTGCTGCTGCTGCTGTTGGTGCCGTGGAGGGAGCTGGGAGCCCGAGCACGGGGCTCAGCCGGGCGTGGAGCTCCCTGGGCAAGCCAGGGACACCCTTGTGCCACCCCCGCTGCTCTTTCTGGGGAGGTTAAGGGGCCCTGGGAGCTCTGTCCTGCCAGCGGGGGGTCATGCTTTGCACGTTGCAGGGGCCAGAGAGCCAGGGGCAATGGCCGTGGCCGGCCGGGCGGGGTGTTGCCGTGGGGCTCTGGTGCCCGTGACAGCACAAAGGACAAGTCACAGAGGGGTGTCACCAGGAGCGCCAGCCGGCAGCGCCGCCGCTGCAGTACGGCTCGGGCCAGCGGTGAGTGGGGCAGGCGGGGGGAAGGCTGGGCTGGACGAGGGCCAGGGCAGAAGCGCCGGCCCCTGGAGGGGTTTCTAAGGCTGAAGCGAGGGCGCAGCCGCTGCAGGGAGCGCCTTGGGCAGGGCAGGTGCCGCTCTCGGGGCTGGGCGCAGAGGCGCCCTTGGCTGCCAGCCACGGCGAGTGCCCGGGGGCCTGCGGGGATGTGCCGCCATCCTCACAGTGATCGCCAACCTTCCCCTTGCTGCCTCTGAGCTCCCTCGCCCCCTCTGCCCCTCTCCCCCTCTCCTAGCCGTCCCCGGGCCCCTGCGTCTCCTGCCCCCACTACCCCAGCCGCCACCTCCCTCCCACCCAGCACCGCTGAGCCCCTTCTCTCCCTCCTCCTCCAGGCCATGGCTGTGGGCATCACCCACGTCCTGACCCTGCTGAGCATCCTGCAATACACGCTGAAGGTGGGGGACTGGTCAGACGCGGCCACGCGAGACCGCCTGCCGCAGCATGAGGAGCAGCGGAGTCGGGAGGTGACTTGGCTGCTGGAGGAGCTGCAGCAGAGGAGCCGGGAGCCGCGCGGGCTCTCCCAGGAAGGCGTGCTCCTCGCTGCCTGCCAGCACTGGTGGCTGTGGGCCTCTGCCGAAACCCTGCTCGTGCTCTGTGGGCTCTGCTGGCTGCGCAGGCGCAGGAGCACTGACCCTGACAGTGGCAGCCGGCAGAGAAGCTCCAGCGAGAAGGAGGATGACTGGCAGGACAAACCAGACCCTTACGACACTTTGGGGCAAGACAAGTCTATGGATAAGGTGGGAGCCTGCGCTGCGTTTGCCAAGCCCTTTTCAAGAAAAACTTTCTGATGTGGCTGCATCCAGCCTTGGCAGCGGGCAGCGCTTACGAAGGCCTGAGCGCCCACGAGGACAACATCATCGACCGCCTGCTGCTCGTGCCCCTGACACCACCCATCGGGCACTTCTTCCACCGGAGCTGGGCAGCGTGGAGAAGATGTCGGCGAGGCACTCCTGCATCTGCGTGGAGCTGGCATGCATGTGCAAGACGGAGCAGCTTTGATTCCTCCTACACCTTGAGGATGAGCTGTAGAGAAGTCAGGGCTCCTGGTTCCTGCGCAACCTTGGCAGCCGCCCCTGCCTCGATGTGGGGAACCCGCCTGCTGGTTGCAGCTCTTGCTGAGGGCAGCCTGGGTCCTCAGGCGCTCCACTGCCAAGGGACGGTGCCGCCCCCCTCCTGTTCCTGCAAGCTCCGGCTGAGGAATGCCACCAGGAGCACCCACGGGTGTGTAAGGACTGTAGGATAGTCTTGGTAGACATAGACAAGGTATCTAGGAGTTCTTTCCTGCGTAGTTTAGTCTCTTCGATAGGAATGGATCTGCATGCGGTAAGGACCGCGGTCCAGCTGGCTTCCAGGCATTCAGCAATACCAGGGTCCAGCGGAAGATGCTGCTGCAAGGAGACCTCTGTTACCGCCGTGAGAGCAACCGCAAAGACGCCAATAAATTAGCTGGTTTGAACAAACAGTCTGTCCGTGTATGTCTGGGCAAGGCTTTGTTGGGGAACGTGGGCCCCTCTGAGATGCTTCCACGCTCAGCTGCTGATGAATCAGGCGAGGGTTTTGCAGAGAAGCGCGTTCGGAGGGCTCTGTTTTCACCTACTCTGTAACTCAGGTTCCTGCCTGCCCCCGCTTCTCCGTCAGGGGGGAAAGCTGGGTGGGAGAGGCCAGCACTGGCACGTCCCAGGAGCTGGCAGCGCTAGGCCCTGGGAGGCCACGTGTGAGCTCACCTGATCTCTAGGCACACACTCACTTCCCCTCCCATGGCTGTGCAGGTCATGAAACAGTGTACAGGTCTGTCAGAGCTCCATTTCCCCCGCTCTCTGACGGGGCTGTATGCTTCCAGTAGCCTCCGGTCATCCTATGCGACCATACTCGTCCTTCACAGCTCCTTAGGAACTTTGGCCATTTCCACCTCTGTATATAGCATTTACACTGAAAGAGAGGGGCTCAAATTGTGGAAAAGTACCACTGCCACATTGTTGCCTCCGCCTCATTTTCTCCTGGGACGTAGACATGTACGTGCTGGAATTGCCTTGGAGGTCAGAGAACAAGCGCCAAATTCCCATGGGAAATGAGAAACCGAGGAAAGCCTAAATCTGGGATGCTTTGGGAAATGGGAGCTAAGGCTGGCAAGGGCCTTTGAGGGCTGCTTTCAATGGAAAACTAACCTCCGCGGTGCCCTGAGATGGCCAGGAAAGAAGCACAGAGATGGAGTCACCTGGGGCACCTAGAGGACCACGGGGCTTTTTCAGGACAGCTTAGAGCACGGTGGCCTTGTCTGCTCTTCTTCCGGCCGAGACCATGCCGCTGCCAGCCAGCGACACAAGAAGAGCCCTGAGAACTGGCATCGGGCACATCGGGAGTCCCCAGCCCTGCTGCGGAAAGCTTACGCGGCAGAGGGTACATCCACCCTCCCTGAGAGAAAGAGGCTTCCTCAGGTCTGCAGATGGAGACCCCTTTCAGTTGGCTCCCTGACCCTTTGCCTTCTTCCTTTAGCTGGAGATGTACCTGCAAGGTCTACGCGGCAACTTGCGAGTTTCCTTATTGCAGTAAGTCCAGCTGCTGATCCTCTTGAACAGCTCTTCACCCAGTCTTCTCTTTGTGTTTGCTGCCAGCCAGTGCTTGTTACCCCTTAGGTCCATCTCTTCTCTGCAACAAAGAGATGGACTTTGTGCTCCAATTTACGCTAGCAGTGGTTATGTTTATGCAGAGGTCTTTTGCACCTCCTTTTCTTCTCCCTCTTCTTCTGGCCTTCTGGATACCCCTTCCCACACCCGCTCTGTACTTGCATGCTTCCTTCGAAGGTCGCTGCTGAAATCATCAGTTCCATCTCGGGGTCTCTCTGCTCCTCCTCGAGCTCTTCCTTTTAAGAGGGTGGTCCCGTAAAGCAAATCCCCAAAGGCCTACAAAGGCCATCGGGTTACTCTATGTCTGACCACCAGATTTTCACCCACAGCTGGAGTCTCGTCCACCTCTGGGCGCAGTTTGATGGCTGCTGGGAGACGGCTCGTGTGCACAGACGTACTGCTTTTCTTCCTGCACTCCTCCTCCAAAGCAGGAGCATTGCCTGCATCTCTCAGGCAGCTGAGAAGGCCACTTGTGGTACAGGTAAAACCCTGTATTGGGTGCAGGCACCCAGGTTTTTGCAGCCATGGAGCCTCAGGGTTGGCCTGTGTGAGAAGAGGCTGGGGGCTGCCCTGTGCTGGACAGACCCTGTTCCAGCCGGCTCTGCAACGGGCCCACCACGGGACACGGCTGAGCCCATCAGCCAAGCTGGTGGCACCTCTGGGAAAATGCGTTTGAGGAAGAGCAAAATGCTGCACGGCAGAGTGAGGAGTGGGGAAAGAAGTGTGAGGAACCGCCCTGCAAACACCAAGGTGAGAGGAGGACAAGGAGGGGAGGAGGTGCTCCAGGCACCGGAGCAGAGATTCTCCTGCAGCCCGTGGGCAGGACCCAAGTGGAGCAGGCATCTCCCTGCAGCCCTTGGAGGGGACCACGCCGGTCAGAGCAGGCATCCACACTGCAGGTCATGGAGGACCTCGCACTGGAGCACGTGGGTATTTCCTGAAGAAACTGTGGCCCGTGCAGGGCCCATGTGGCAGCGGGTTTATCCTGAAGGACTGCGGCCCCTGGGAGGGACCCCACGCTGGAGCAGAGGAAAAGTGTGAGGAGCACAGAGCAGCAGAGAGGAGCTGGTACAGACTGAGCGCAGCCCCCATTCCCCATCTCTCTGCGCCCCTGGGGGGCGTGGGGAGAGCAATCGGGAATGGAGGAGTGAAGTTGAGCCTGGGGAAAAAGGGTGGTGGAGGGAGAGGTGTTTTCAGTTTTGTCTTTGTTTCTCACTTCCCTCGTTTTTTAATCGGCACCAAATCAAACCCATGTTACCCAAGTCAAGTCTGTTTTGGTAACTGGTAAATGATCTACAGAATAGAATAGAATAGAACAGAACAGCTGGAAGGGGCCTACAAGGATCATCTAGTCCAACTGCCTGACCACTTCAGTGCTGACCAAAAGTTAAAGCATGTCGTTAAGAGCATTGTCCAAATGCCTCTTAAACACTGACAGGCGTGGGGCACCGACCACCTCTCTAGGAAGCCTGTTCCAGTGTTTGAGCACCCTCTTGGTAAAGCAATGCTTCCTAATGTGCAGTCTAAACCTACCCTGAGGCAGCTTTGAACCATTCCCTCACGTCCTATCACTGGATACCAGGCAGACGCGATCAGCACCTCCCTCTCCACTTGCCCTCCTCAGGAAGCTGTAGAGAGCCATGAGGTCACCCCTCAGCCTCCTTTTCTCCAGACCAGACCAGCCCAAAGTCCATAGCCGCTCCTCACGGGACATGCCTTCCAGCCCTTCGGTCAGCTTTGTTGCCTTCCTCTGGACGCATTCAAGGTCTTTGTCACGCCCCACCTGCGGGGGAGCGGGGAGGAGTGACTAAGGTTCGCAAATCCTCTCGGTGTGGATTAAGGCGGGCCAACACTCAAGGTCCGTGCACAAACACCAGCTTTAATAGAAAGCTTCTATAGAGACAAATCTTGAGTACAAATATTCGATACCCGCCAGCCCTCTCACGATTATATCTACCCCAGCTATGCGGCTTTATGGAAGATCAAGGTAGGCCATACAGTACTTGACTACAATTTAAAAACTTGAACGACTTAATAACCTTAGGAGAAGTGAGAGAGAGAGAGAGAGAGAGAGAGAGAGAAGGAAAAGAGAATCAGCAGTCCTGGATCCAGCATTGGTCCTGCCAACAGGGGTATTCGGTGGGGGGAAAAGAAGAGAGAGAGGGGAAGTGAGGGTCCCTGTTTACAGATTTCCGTCTCTGGAATTCTGGAATCTTCTCTCTTCCCAGTTTCAGGAGTGGTAGAGATAGCAGTCGAATTAAGAGGGGGGACCAGTCAAACCAAGAGGAGTGATACCAGGACCCTCCCCCCCAGGCAGTAGCTGTGGGGGGCAATAAGACGCTTCACAGGCCGTGGGGGACAGGGCCGAGGCAAGGCCCTCCTGTCTCCACAGGGCTCCCTCCCTCACCCTCGCTCCAGGTACTGTCTGGTCCTGGGTCCTAGCGACCGTCACTCTGCATTGTGGTTTTAGCACCAAGGCTGTTTGAGACATCTCGTTGTTTTGCACTAGCAGTTCTCTACAGTCCTTCACATCCTTCTTTAACGGTGGGGCCCACAACTGCACACAGTACTCAAGGTGAGGCTGCGCCAGTGCTAAATACAGCTAAATAATGCTAAAAGAATTCCGTCTTATTTTCTCCCCCTGTCCTACGCAGAAGTGGGAAGGAGCGAGTACCTGGGTGGGCATCTGGAAGCCCCTGTTTTCCACCCACCACAAAACCCTCCGTCTGGTCCCGAGCCAGGTGCCCGGACATGGTCTCTCCAGCCCCTGGCCTGTCCTTGCAGGGGGAAAGCAGGCACCTGCAGGCAGGAGCTGCAGGATAGCTTCTGCTTGCCCTGGGGACACGCTTTTCCTTCCCCTCGATTCCTGGGCCTTCCCAGGCAAAGTCCTGCCCCAACAGGAGAGGTGCGAGGGGAGGAGAGGGAAGGAGGCGGCTTGCAGGGGTCACAAGGAGCAAACCCCGTGGGGAGGCGGGAGCAGAACTTGCTCTGCTCTGTCCCTGCCAAAGGCTCCTCTCTGCTGCTGCAGCTGCTGCAGCTGTGAAGGCAGCCGGGACTGGCAGCCCCACCACGGGGCTCAGCCAGGTTGCTCCCCAGGGGAAACGATCTGATTTGTCTTTACTTTGTATTTACTTTTCCTTCTTGTTAGAGACGGTAGTAATACGACCACTAAGAGCTATGCCTCCATAACTCTTCTGATTTCTGCTTTAGTATCAGAGTGGGAAGTCAAAAGTCGCCGGGTGCAGTGCAGGTGTAGAATGACCCAACATAGGCTGGAGGAGCAGAAGTGTGAGTGCACGTGCGACATGCACACGTATGAAAGCATAAGAACTTCTCCCGAAAGGCTCCGTGCTGCTGCTGCTGCTGCTGCTGTTGGTGCCGTGGAGGGAGCTGGGAGCCCGAGCACGGGGCTCAGCCGGGCGTGGAGCTCCCTGGGCAAGCCAGGGACACCCTTGTGCCACCCCCGCTGCTCTTTCTGGGGAGGTTAAGGGGCCCTGGGAGCTCTGTCCTGCCAGCGGGGGGTCATGCTTTGCACGTTGCAGGGGCCAGAGAGCCAGGGGCAATGGCCGTGGCCGGCCGGGCGGGGTGTTGCCGTGGGGCTCTGGTGCCCGTGACAGCACAAAGGACAAGTCACAGAGGGGTGTCACCAGGAGCGCCAGCCGGCAGCGCCGCCGCTGCAGTACGGCTCGGGCCAGCGGTGAGTGGGGCAGGCGGGGGGAAGGCTGGGCTGGACGAGGGCCAGGGCAGAAGCGCCGGCCCCTGGAGGGGTTTCTAAGGCTGAAGCGAGGGCGCAGCCGCTGCAGGGAGCGCCTTGGGCAGGGCAGGTGCCGCTCTCGGGGCTGGGCGCAGAGGCGCCCTTGGCTGCCAGCCACGGCGAGTGCCCGGGGGCCTGCGGGGATGTGCCGCCATCCTCACAGTGATCGCCAACCTTCCCCTTGCTGCCTCTGAGCTCCCTCGCCCCCTCTGCCCCTCTCCCCCTCTCCTAGCCGTCCCCGGGCCCCTGCGTCTCCTGCCCCCACTACCCCAGCCGCCACCTCCCTCCCACCCAGCACCGCTGAGCCCCTTCTCTCCCTCCTCCTCCAGGCCATGGCTGTGGGCATCACCCACGTCCTGACCCTGCTGAGCATCCTGCAATACACGCTGAAGGTGGGGGACTGGTCAGACGCGGCCACGCGAGACCGCCTGCCGCAGCATGAGGAGCAGCGGAGTCGGGAGGTGACTTGGCTGCTGGAGGAGCTGCAGCAGAGGAGCCGGGAGCCGCGCGGGCTCTCCCAGGAAGGCGTGCTCCTCGCTGCCTGCCAGCACTGGTGGCTGTGGGCCTCTGCCGAAACCCTGCTCGTGCTCTGTGGGCTCTGCTGGCTGCGCAGGCGCAGGAGCACTGACCCTGACAGTGGCAGCCGGCAGAGAAGCTCCAGCAGCAAGGAGGAAGAGAGGAAGGGGAAAGAGAATGAGTGGCAGGGCAAAGCAGACTGCAATAACATGTCGGATCGAGTCAGGTCTTCGTATGAACGCCACGAGTGGCTGGTGCAGGACATGCCGAAGGCGGTGGAGGGAATGATGGGGACCTTCCCTTCTCCACATTTTCCAAGCCCTTTTCAAGAACAACTTTTTGTCGGTGCTGCATCCAGCCATGGCAGCAGGTAGCACCTACGAAGACCTCAGCGCCCACGAGGACAACATCATCGACCACCTGCTGCTCGTGCTCCTGAAGCCCGGTCCCTGCTTCCTCACGCTGTCTGCACCTGCTCACGGTTTTGATGCTGCTCCTGCCAGGAGGCGCAGGAGGAGTTTACCCTATGTAAATATCCCAATAAATTTGCTTTTTTTCCCCACATCCTCTGTGCGTGAGTGTCTGGGCAACACTTTGTTGAGGAATGTTACCCCTTGGCTCCATCTCCCCTCTGTAACAAAACGATGAAGTTTGTGCTCAAGTTTACGTTTGCAGTGGGTACACTTAGTCTTAGATGTTTCGCACCTTCTCTTCTCTCTCTTCTCCTGGTGTTCTCGACATCCCCTCCTTCCTGCCTCCTTTCCCATGCCCCCAGCCACCTCTGTACTTGCTTCAAAGGATGCCGCTGAAATCAGCTGTTGCATCACCAGGTCTCGCTTCTTCTGGCTGCCTGGCCTCTGGCTAAGATCAGCCCACCACAAGTGGTTACCCTTCTTTTCATCAGGGAAAGAGCACAGAAGGTACAAACAAAAGCAGTCGTATTAATAATGAGCATAGTACCAGTAGGCAAGGATCTCTGAACTTCAGTGATGTGCTGAAAATCTAGAAGGTGTCTCTTTGTCCCCAAACTGAGAATCAATGGGTTCTGCATGCATTCATATACATATAACGACTTACTAGAAGATTTTGTCATCTCTTGGTTGCGCACTTAAACTACATATTAAGTACCTAAATGCTATTTTACTCTCTTAATTTTTGTGACTGAGGCATTCTCACCATTCTCCTCACACAGAAGCATGAAAAAGCCTTAAAAGATGTGTTCTACTGCCTGCTTAAGACAGCACGTCCTTTTGTATGATAACTACTTAAATAGTCGTATCGTATATTCAGAATAGTACATTTGCTTGCAGGCATGCTTGTATGCTCTTAGGTGAACTTCTTGTACATTTAAAATGTGAGACCTTTAACATTTAAGAAGAAATCAAACCCCATTGATTTATGATCAACACTGAAACACTGATAGCACTGAAATTCCTTGTTTTTCCCAAAGGATAATAAAAAAGACCCAGAAATAAATGCCAGGTAGATTGCATTTTAATAAAGGTAATTTTGCTGGGAACGGAATAAAGCAACAAGAAGCTTAGAAGCTTGGTACTAGATTTCAGTACATGAGTCAAGAGCTGAAGAAAGCTTTGAGCAAAATGTCCAAATCAGAGAAACTCTGGGCAAAGAATTAAGAGGACTCCAGAGCTGGGCAACAGGTGAGGGGTGGCCTGCCACCCTGCAGCGTGCGGTGTCCACGTCAGAAATCTGCCTTTGCTCCACCCTAGTGCCAATTCCTTTCTCTCTGGAATCCGTGCATTTCCACATTTTGCCTTTCCTGGAGAACAAGCTGAACAGGAGAGTCCTAGAATTACCTTTGAGGTTTTGAAATTTGGAGCAAAAACTCACGATACTATCGAGATCTCATCTTTCACCTCTGCTACGATTTATAGGGATTTCAATACAAAGAGATGGTGTTTCCTACTAGCACCATTTTTTAAGACGACTGACACTACCCGCCAAGCTTTACAATGCAAAGACATTGTGTAGCCTTTGGCCAGCCTGCTCTTTGTTATAGTCCATTTCGTGATAATATCTGGCATAAATGTTGTCAGAAGTTCATGACAGCCAGTGGGTTCTAACCTTCCTCTGGTTGCCCAATTTGGTTGTCCTTGACTTTGGTGGGATCAGGGTTAGTGCGTATCAATATGTCTCTCTTGCTTGACAGAGCACAGGCACGAGAGCGTGTTGTATGGGTAAGTGTCACCTGATCTGCACCTGGTGTATCGATAGTGTCATTTCCAATCCACTTACACACACACACTTCTCAGTCCTGATGTTTCTCACAGTATCCTCAGATCCAATCCCTGGCATTTCCTCTGCCTCATATTATTCCTCAGTCTTCATTATAAAATATTAACTGATGTGCCAAAGACCTTGGGCCAAGAGTTTGTGCACAAGCTGAAATGCAGGCTGGGGGCTGCTTTCATCACCATCAAGCTCCAGATCTTATCCAAGGTAATTCAAGCAGGTTGACATTACAGTGAGTTGTGCTCAAGTCTGCCTTGTGTATGTATGCTAAAGCATATTTTATAGATGTATCCTTAGAGAGCTATATTTAAGGCTTTTTCAAGTTGAATTAGACATCAGTTTCAGAAGAAAATTATATTTGATCATTCCCATTTCTAGTGCAATACTGAGCATAATCATACTTGATTTTTAATTAAGTGGTCCTTATTAAGGGTTCAGTTTTCCTTTTGTTATCCCTTATGTGGAATACAAATGATAGCCTAGCTCTGTACATTTTAATACTATGTATGAAAAATATCTGAATACTTTGTAAAGTAAATTGGGTTTTTTTCGTTAAAGAAATCATGTTATTTCTTGACCTATGGAACGCATAGTTAAATGTTTTTAGCAAAACATTTTAATATCTAAAGAAGCGTACTACAGTTTTAAACACTGGACAATTTAATAATTTCATGAATTATTCACATTGTTTTTCAGTACAGTTATGGGTAACAAAAGCAAGTGCAAAAGTTAAAAAAAAAGAACATCCATACATTTTTTAACAGGGAAACTGATACTCAGTTTAATGCACCTGCGAAAAGAAAGATTCTGGGGTTTTTTGTTAGTGGTTTGTTGTTTGAGTTTTTTTCTTCTAACAATCACACATTGACCAAAATATTGCATGAATTGAAGATACATGCCAGATACATATTTTGACCTTGAGGATTTACCAGTCTGATTTTAATCTATTTGAACAATTTAGTTTTGTAGGGGGAAAAAGATCAGTTCCAACAATCTCTGTTTAATTTGAACCGAATCTCAGTGAAGCTTAAAAAATACTGCTTCTACTACTGACAAAAGCTCAGTTTACTTACATTCTTTACTAGTTATAGAAACCATGTATGGTTCTATTCCAGAAAGCCATTACCCACTGAGCCTAAGTAAATGGAAAAAAATCGGATAAAAGGAATTGTAATAGAAATTCAGAAGAGAATAAAATGTGTCACTGTGTTACATTTGTGACAGTCAATCATTTCTGCTTTTGCCAGAATTGGTCACAAGTAATATTCACCAAAGTTGCAGATGGTTAGAAACTACTTATTTGGTATCATCACACATCTATGGACAAATAGCTCAAGAGGAAACTCTTGTAATATGTAACATAACTATATAGTACTCAAAATTTATGTTATAGAACTGTATTAAGGAATCATTGAGACGTCTGGAAGGAGCTGTCACTTACCTAGTTTGCTCTTGCAAGTTTCTGACAGAAAGAAATTCTGTGGGCTCCCTTGGACTGTATATTAAAGTGCTTAACTATTTTTACTCTTAGAAACATTTTATGTTATATTCAAAATCTTCCTTGGCGTAAGTCTGGCTGCTACTGCTTATCCTGTTCAGAAGCGGTCACAGCCAGCGGGTTCTTTCTTTCATCTTTGCACTTACTGTTAGCTTGTCTGTGTTCCATCTCCTCTTCTCTAGAAGTTCATTTCCTCATAGGCCATTGTTTTTAGATCCTGCAGCAAGTGGACCACACTGAATGATTAGCAGTTTCCCAGCTTTGCAACTATTTTTAGTTTACATGAGCCTCATCCAGCAGGTAAACAAGAGTCACCCTGAAAGGCAGAGCCATATTTTAATACAGATGTGTGTATTTCAACTGTAATTCAGTCTTTACTTTGTAAAACCTTAGACTTTGTGTTGTTTGTTTGCTTGGAGGTTCTCCAACATGCTAGTGTTTGAATTTTACTGTTAATCCTTATCTTGACTTGATAACTATCACTATAGTGAAGTCTCATCAAGTTGATACAAAATAAGTACTCTTAGTATGATGCCCTATGACAACAATTTGACACATTCCTCTCCTTTGACCACTAAATAGGGGAAAAACAAATCAGCATGTTAAATAGCATTGGCTAAATAATTAAAATACATACATGCATTTTTATTTTTTTACTTCCTATAACGAATGGAATGTATATATGAGAGCTAGTACAGTCCACATTTGAAAGAAGTCTTTGTCAATCATTAAAGACAGACAAATAAGAAACTAAGATCTGAATAATGTGGTTGCAAAACAACCTGTGCATTTCTTGAGTTTTGATTTTGAGCTTTCTATTCCCTAGCAACTGCAAGTCACAACATTACACCAAAGAGCAAAACAAGAAGTTCTGTATATTAAATGCATGCAGACCTACATGAATGTACCAAAGCCATGTTTTGAAATGCATTTTGAAAATTTTCCAATATTTTTTTTTCCAGAGGCAAGTGCAGAAAGGAAATTTAGTATCCAATTTTCATGTTTCAGCATGAGAGAGTTATATATGAAGTCAGGAAATATGCATTTATTTATAAATAAAGGATATTTTTCAGTAATATGCTTTCTGGTTTTGATCACATACCAAAAAAAAAATCCAGAATGCTTTATGCAAATATGTGTAGAACTACCTGTCTTATCTTGCCTCTGAAGAAAGTCAGATGTAAGATACAAAAAATCTATGGTTATTTCAGGATGTAGTCTTCAGGGAATGCTATAAATGGGGCTGAAACACAAATAAAATTTGGTTTTAATTGTCTGAAATGTGTTTTCAGAGGGTTTTTTGTTTCATAAGTTAACACTACTGACTATATATTGTTAATCTATACTTCTGTTACTGGTTGGCAGGCAGAAAACATTCTGCATAATGTTGCCATACAAAATTCCATGAGATTATCTGTTCCAGATGGAGCAGTGTAGAAATGCAAGTTCAGTTTCATCTGAAAACTTTGATTATTGTGTATATGTGTATATATATGAACATATGCATAAAAGTATTTTTACATATATACATCGTACTAGGTAATAGTGCTTATGTTAGCAAAAGAAGAGAACTTCCAAAACCTCTTCCAAATTGACGTGTTCTATGTCCTTTGAACATATTCTATAGAATGCAAATAGAAATTGCAGTGATGCATTCAGAAATGATGATGATGATTATTATTATTATTTATTATTTATTATTATTATCATTAAGAATATTGGTTACATTTACTGATTGGCCTTTCTCTTCTCTCTTAAGTAAGTTCTCAGTTAGAGACCATATTCTGATCTCTCTGAGCTCTTTCCATTTTACACTGATTCATTCTGCCTCATTCCTTTTCTCTGTGTTTCTTTGTGATGTGCACTTCTTCCAAGAGACCTACATCACATTTAGTGTTGCAATTAAATATGGATTATACTACAAGAAAAAATGTAATGGAACCTTGACTGACAGAAAGACGTTTCCCAGAGCACTTACAGTCTAAGTCAGTCCTCTGTTTTCCATTTAGATCCTAAGAAGCTTTCATGAAATGTGAACAATCAGGAAAAGAGTCATAGGTGGCTATAGTAACCTCTTCTTTTTCTTCTCCTTTTGCCCCTCTTTGGCCAAACTAAATTCTAGTTAAGAAAGTTGTTAATTTTGTGGATGTGTTCTTTTACTGCTACGCTGTTTAGCGGTTTCTGTGCTTTTTTCTCCCAGTTTGGGCAGAAATTACATCAGAGACAATTACAGTTCTGGTTTTTGCAGTGACCGTAATACAGTAATAATACAGTAATAATACAGTAATAATAATAATAAACACTACTATCTTTTGATAGTGATGATGGTGAGAGTCACAGATTAATATCTTGATTAAGAAGAGGCAGCATCAGGTGTTCACTAAGATTTATTATTAAGTCCATTAGCATTATTTATGTTATTTTCTTACACACTGTAATTTTATTTTCCTCACCACAAATTCTTCTCCAGTAATAAGACCTGACAACATGTCTTACTCATGATATTTAATCATTATGATATTTTTTCCAGAGAGACAAATGAGCAGATAAATGAAAATAAGTTAGTATAAAATTAATGAGACAAGCATGCTACATACTAAATTTTGCTTTTAATCAACTAAATATACAATACCTTGAAACTGCAGTTATTGGATGAGATTCTCAAAAGCACCTAATGATCATCATAAAAATCAATGGTAGTTTTGCAGCACAGACAGCACGACTATCTTCCATAGATTATACACCTTTAGGGGAAGAGATTTAGGTTTCATATATCCTTTCTAAAGCATCAGATATATTGCTGGTTTTGTATGTAAATAAACAATAGAAATAGAATAAAAGATTCATTGTCCCCCTGTGTTAAATCAAGGAAAAATGTTATCTTAAAAGTATTGTATGAAAAGCGCACTGAAAGTACAAATCAAAACAACAGATAACAAGATACTGAAGAATTTCAGGAAGTCTCATAATTTATTACCCCTTTTGTGGCACAAGGGTCATTAATTTTTGATAAATCTTTAAACATGGAAGAAGTACTGATGTCTAAATGTCTGCTAACGTTTATGTATTATTTTCTGATTCAGAGCTCTTTTTGCTTACTAAATGGAATTTATTAAAAAATCTTGATTTTTTGTTGGTGAAAGATTTGATAATTTGTTGCACAGAAGTTCAAGCTGGACAAATATCAGAAATGTAGGTTTCAATCAAAATTTTTTTTCTTAATTATGAAGACTACCCATCTAAGGACACTCATATATATCAAGCTAATATAGTAGTTAGTCCTACACCAGACCAATCTGAAAATATGCCTTTTGTCTAATTAAAAAAATCAAACAAACAACACAAAGAAACCCCAAAATGCCAAGAAAAACTGAACAACTTTTAAATACTTTGTATGCATGATGAAACAGAAATACTGAAAACTGTTAGAATAATAGGAGGGGGCAAGAAAAAGAGATAAAGCCTTACTAAATTAAGACCAGTTTTAGAAAGATCTCTGTGTATCTAAGTGTACAGAGATACATCTAGCAGCATTTACAAAAAAAAAGCTCCCATTAAAAGTATATGGACAGTCTAAAACTGAAGAATTGGGAAATGTGTTTAAATCCTTACTATGTCAATAGTTTCTTGGGTGATGCTAGGCAAGTTCTTTAGGATTAAAAGAGTACCTAGGTAACCCAGAAGGTATTTAATTTAAACTGTTTTAGGAGGGAAATAATCAGCCTTTGAGGGGACACTTCTTTCCACTGATTAAAAAGCTTAGACCAGATGTACAACCTTTAAAAAGCTGAATTAAATGAGTCCCACTCAAGGATTAATCAATAGCTGAGTTCTGGGGTCAATGTTCACAATTTTTTTAACCTAACCTGAAAAGTAAAGGGTCTTACTTAGAGATCCTGAATGTTATAAACTTAATGTTATAGGCAAAACCATCTTGTTTGATGTCAAGATTTAAAGATAGGTGTGACTTTTGACATATCTGTGGATACCTACATAGGTTTTTATAATAAAACCCATACATATTTTCCTATGTTTTTAGTTAAAAATACCTCAGAAAACAAAACCCGAAACTGACCTGATTGCTCCCCCTATTTTTAAGCCAAAATTATGGGTTTTTTTATCTTTCTCTTGTTTAATTAACATACTTGCTAAACAAATTCACAGTCTAGGCTCAGAAATTAGTATCAGTGGCTAATATATTTGTAGCCAGTTGTTTAATGCAAGTAGGTTTGCTGTGTGTTGCTGTTTTTCATCACATAGTAAGGTTTTGCTTTTTTACATTTTGTTGTAGATCAGTAGCAGAAATGTCCAACCAATTTCTTGCATTCCAGAGTTAATGGACAATTAAACAACAGTGTTATTGTCATCTGTGCATTCTCCTTTCCAATAACATATATTCATTTACACTAAATTCAAGTATATGCTTTTAATAAATGAAAGTACTTTCCAGTAATGATATAGTGTAAGTAGGCAGAGTGACTTACCAGGTAGAAGTGTAATAACAAAAGTGATGGGACTTCTGTTTATTGTTTTATTCCTGAGCTCAAAAACCAAGCTTCACTGAGAAGTATATAATTATACAAAAAAAACCCCATAAATCCTTAAAATTCTATCCATGCTCCAAACTCCAAAACTTCATTTGACTTTAATAGAACAGGGTTTTCACTCTCAAGATAGTCTGTGTCCTGAAGCAAAGACTTCACCCTTATGTATTCCTAAACAGAATTATGAGTGCTGACTGATCTTTTGAGGCTCACAGCAATGCAACATTCCTAAAAATAGATTTTTCATTATGAAAACTGAGAGAAAAATTCTCATTACAGATTACCACCTTAAATACAGAACTGGATGATTTTATTTATTTTCCACCCCAAAAAAATGATGTTTGTGGATTGTTTCATATTCCCACAAAAGAAGGAGAAAAGAGACTGAGTTTCTCCCCCCGCCCCCTTTATTTTTTTACTGAGTAGCAAGCTCTTGCCTTCTGTTATTTGTTTATACCTCACTCCTTGGATGGGTTGTGATGAAAATGCTTTCTAATACTGTTATGCTCTTTCTTTCAGTAATAAAAAGCTAAAAATGGTATACACGAGAAATTGCACACTTATAGAATACTATTGAATGAATTAGAATATGTCTGATCTATCATTCTAAAAAAAATCCCAAATTATGACTGACAAATATATTTAACTACATTAATTTACTGTTCTGGGGGACCATTTACCTACAGCTTTAAACTTCCAAATTTTTACTTAGATCAAAACAATTTGTGAAAATAAAACCACTAGCAGTATGGTTTTCAAGGCACTAACTCTAAAATATCTAAAATTCTCAGGGTAGAGAACTCTGCAAATTGAAATCAAGAGATATCAGATGAAAATGTATTTTTAAAGCTGCAGCAAAGCATTTGGTAGAATTTTATGCCCTGCTAATGTAATCGCTGCAGGATTAGAAACTGCAGCCATTTTTATCCTTTTTTGATTTGTCCACAAAAGTAATTTATATGATGTTTAGAGAACTGGGGAAGAAGAGGGAGGAATCATATAAAAACTATTTCAGAATATTGAGAGCAAGGTTCACATTTTATTATGTATATCTCAATGTATCGTAAACCAAGTTTGTTTCAGTTTGGAATTAAAATTTTCGGTATTGATAGAACACCTGATGTAGTGAAGTGCATATTGGAATATCAACTCTTGTACTACATTGTGCGCATAACCAGTCAAGCCCAGTATTCTGTCTCTGACAGTGATCTGTGGCAAAGTAATGAAAGGAATATGCAAAAATAAACTCTGTAGTGGCCAGTAATGAAATAGTCTGCCAAGAGGTGAGTTTTCTTCTTCCTAATCCCTATCAGTTAATAGAATTTGTAAGGTTTAAAGCCCTTCTAAAAGAAGAAAATTATTCTATGTGAAATAACTGTGAATGTTCTTATTATCCACATATGTCTAACCCTTCACTGAATCTTGCTAAGCTCTTGACCTCAATTATATCTTGAGACAATGGGTTTTCAACATATTACCTTTCATTTTCACTTAATTTCTGTTTTCCATTGTATAATGAAAAAAGTTAAAGAACTAGATTAAGATTTACCTATCATTTCTGAACCTCTATAGCTTTATAGACCTGTCTACATTAACAATTCGAATGAGGCAATAGTATGGTTTTGAAGAGAATCCCGCAGTTATCTCCATTTTCTGCATTTGGTTTGCAGAGTGTGCTTGCAGAGCAGCTTTGCTCTATGGCATATATTCCCTTATGAAAAAGCTAAACAGGAATCTCACCACAAAAACAATCCAAATGCTCTCTACCACTCAGTGGGGACATCAGGCTGTGAACTGGCCATGTGGCCATGACCACCGGGTACTTGGACATAAGACTCTGTGCACATGCCAATTCAAGGCTCTTGAGCTCCTGTGACACCCTGAAGTGGTTCTCGTGCTTTATAAAAGGGGAAGTACTGCGTTCATCATCTTTCAGCCTTCAGCTCATTTATGAGCCTGGAACTGCCCTTCCAGCTGCCCTGCCATCTCAGAGACCTTGGTCATCTCTTGGACTGTGATAGAGTTACCCACTCTGAGCTGGCTTGCCACTAAGTGATAAAAGACATGGACATCAAAATTCACCAGGAGAGCAGCCCCCCTCTTGAAGAGAAATTTAGACTTTGGAAATCAGAAGGGAGGATACCAAAGACCAGTTCATGGCAGGGGACCTCAACTGTTCCCTCACCACCAAACATTTCTGCACCAACTGGGCCAGTACCTCCACTAAATCACTAGAAAGGCAGATCTAGCAACTACTGTTTTGCTTTTCAAACTAAAGGAAATATAACAGAGCTGGCATCAAATAACTCGGTGTCCTGCATTAGTTGCTGCAAAGGATGAAAGCTCCACTCTGACTCTTTTCTTTGGACACTGACAAAACTAGAATAGGACAGTTGGGTTGGGCAGCAGGCACACACACTCTCATTTTGAAATATTGGTTAGCAACGGCAAGAGCATGAACAGAAATGAGCTTTTAGTTCTATAGCGATTATAAAGGTGATGGTGGTGGGAATACACAAATGCACTGATGTACTAGTCATCCATATGAAACAGATGCAAAGACACTGTTTTCTCAGCAGATCTGAGCAAGTGTGTGCAGTCAAGGAAACAAAGGTTTGCAGGATAAATTTTCATCAGAGGACTTCAAACCATATGTATAAAGAGACATTTGGCCCAAGTATCCAGCTTTATCTGATGTAAATTCCATGGACCACATACAATAGAAACATGAGGAACCACAAAACCATCAACTTTTAAGTATTGATCTGCTCCTATTCGATCAGGACTAACTGATTTCCATGAACTGCTAATACAAACGTAGCCTGCACGAGCATCTCTTTTTTCTCTGTGGTAAACATTTTAAGCATCTCAGTTTCTGGAGATCCTCTAGGCCTTTATTCACATAGCCACATGATCCTAAAACATTTTCATTTCACATATCACTTTTCCTTAAATAGAACGAGAACTAAGCAATCTATTTCAGATGCAGCTGCCTCATAATGGATAAACTTGTACCATTATTATTATTATTTTCTATGGTCTTCTACATCTGTCATATCTGTTATGACATCACTGTCATAATTTTTGCTAGACATACAGAGTAATTTTAAATCATCTTCTAGAATGATGCTCACGTCTCTTGTATTTCTCCAGTTTCTGTTAATTTACAACTTACAATAAAGTATTCTTTCCAATATTAATTATCTGGCATGACTAAGCACACACTTTTACATGCCATGATGGTATTCATTCATTTCATTTTGATGGGCCCCTTAGTTACCTCTCCAGTTTGTCTTTTTCTTTTGTTTCATTGCCTGTGTCACCAGTCAGATACTTTTCTAGACTGCTGACAAATGACAGAAACGACATGCGTGAACTTTACTGCTACAGAGCTGAGAGATGTGTTTCATTTTTCATAGCTAGAATGATTATTTTTCTTTGTTTTCTATCTGCTACAATTGCATCTAGTACGTCATATTATACTCCATCACGTTTTAGTTTCCTTCATATACTCTTTTGCTCTTCCTCAAAGTAAAAAAAAAATCAATGAATTGTCATCTTTTCTGAGCACACTCAAGTGATTTATCAAATACTACTGGTTCAGAACCTTGTTTTACTTCTGTAAAAGACTTACTTTTTGCCTCACAACATTTTTTTTCTTTTTTCTCTATGGATGGCTTCAGTTAAAATCCCACCCTTTCACAGAAGCTGGGCTGCCTTGACCTCTGAAGAGCTCTGTCAAATCCTTTCAGATGCAATGACAATGTTCCTGTCATAGCCATTATCAGAAGTCACAACCACTTTCTTGAAGTGTAAAGAATATTCTTTCTCCTAGCATAGTCTGCAGTCATGTATGAATCTGGAACCACGCTTTTTCATATTCAATGTAAATGTCAAATGAACACATACTTTAAAGCATTTGTAATAGTGCAATTAGGGAGGTATCTAAGTATTTATTACATGTACTTAACGCTTATGTAATTATTAAGTGATCTGTCTTAAATTACAGGAATATCGTGCTGGCAATGAGGTACTCACTTACGGGACATGACATAAATTATAAATGCCTTCCCAAAGCATGATCATCAATCAAAACTACAGGTGCTAATGTTGCCAGCAAAATTAGAAACAGGTTGTCAAGAAGCAAATACAAAAATCATTAAGAAAGAAATGCAAACAAATTAATCTTGGTGAATAGCCCTAAAAACGGCCTTTCTCTAGCAATAGCAGATGATCATTTTGGGTCTTTCCTGTCAGATTTAAGGACATTTTATAATAAAAATTGAATATTTACCAATGAATGTAATGGCTAATGAAATATTTACTACATAGATCTATCATTAACCAATGGAAACTAGATTAAGAAATCAGGCAGGAAAGAAAAGAATGACTAATGGGTATCACTTTTCATCAAACTCTTCAGATATTTCTAAAAACAATAGTAGAAACATTGTCTTTAATGAAAAAAGTAGAAATAAAAAAAAAGAAACAACGTTGACTTATTCTCTTTTCCAACCAACTGTAAAAAATGGGTTTTGACTAAAAAGGTCAAATTTTTGAAATCCAGGACAATAGTGGAAGGATGAAATCAAACTGACCCTCTGCTATGAATGAGACAGTTTTGGAGACTCAAACTACTGTCTGTCAAATTGCCATTGAGAAATGATTAAGCATTAAATATGAGAGACGTGTGTAGATTGTTTTCTTGTTTCAAAACATCTTTTGTCTTACAACTTTATTTCTACCTATAGAATGTATAGTTTCAACAAAAAGAAAGGGAAAGAAAATGGAAAAGGAAAAGATAAAAGGAAAAGGAAAACAGAAGGTTGATTACTATACTTGTTACACCTATTACTTGAAAAACAGTTTTTGAGGTGTGACATTTTCCATGGCCTTAAATAATTAACTCCAGGCTAAAAGCCTGAGCAAATATGATTAGTCAATTAATAAATGTTATTGACTTAAAAACATAATAACATTACACAGTGCTAGAACCATCTATTTTACATGATGTACTTATGTACATCTAAGTAAACATTGTTCCCTAAAACTCCTTTTCTCCCTTTAAAAAATAAAATAAATCACTCTACTTTTGCAGAGATAGTTGCTTAATGAAGCATGTATAAATATTCAGTTTCTTTTTGGATTGCTAGCTAGCATGCTGTGTACGTATTAGGTGGCTGTATCATAATAAAATCAGTCTCATTTCTCAAATGTGATATGTAAAGTTATGATTTCTTCTTAAAATTAAGAACATTCTCTGTAGTGTTTTAAATAAATAGCTATTAAGAAACTGAAACCTTTTGCAAGCTTGGGCCTATACTTAGAATAAGCAGTTATTCAGTGCTTTAATGTTTGGAAGGCCTGTTTAGCATCAGCTTCAACAAACATTGAAACAAAACCAAACAATTAAAAAAAAAAAAAAAGCAAAGGCAGAATAGCATGCTATAGTATCCAAAATTTACCTCAGTTGCAGTGATGTAACTTTTTAACTCATGTCAGTTTTATATAGTGAGAAAGATTAAATGTCTTGCTTCTCCTACCAGAAGCAAAAAGTGTAGTATTTTTAACAAAAATAGTGAACACTGCCAGTGAAAGATGGAAGGAATGTATATCTGACTTTAGTTGTAATGCTATCTTTGTGATAACAGCTCTTTACCAAACAATTATTCATACAGTAACCTTATGTCTAGTAATCTAAAACTGAATAGCTGTGCAATGATGTTGCACACTAATAAAAGCTGTAGCATGATTCAGCTAACCATCATCAATTCCCTCCCTGCCCATAAAGCAAAATCTATCCAGCCTTGATGTTGAAATGTCTCCAAGCAGCAGCCCAAGATAGCACTTACAAAACCAATGAAAAAAACCAATACCATTCTGTACAAAACCAATAAATAAAATAAAATTAGCTAAAAAGGTGAAATCAAAGAAGAAACCCTCCAATCACATCATTAAAGTCATTATTTCCTTATTAAAAGTGCCATTATATTCTTATGTCTGGAGTTGCATTTGCATCATTTGATACTTCTTTTTGAGTAAGTTTTATAAGTGCTAGTATGGATCACTTTTCAACAAAAATTGGTACTGTTCTAACCTTTTTGACCCACCAACTGCATAAAAGTTTAGATCCAGATTAAGTGGTTTGGTGTACTGTTTCACTTACTTGCACTGTAAGAATGACTTACATTCATATACATCATAAAACATCAGAATTTAGTTGACTTTTTGGCCTATTTTTTCTGAACAATTTGTACCCTTGCTGTAGTGCCTAGTCTTACTTAACTGTCAACTTTCTAGAACAAAATTTTTACCTTGCCTTCTAGAGGGCTGAATACAAAAGCGATATGTTCTTGAGAGAACTGCTGAGCATTTTGGGGTTGAAGGTTTTTCAATTGCATACTGCTCCTACAGTATTTAATTTCATTCCTATAATAAACTCTTGGTCATCTCATCTGGTCTCCAGTCAATGCATATGATTGTATCATGCTTATCTGTAGAACATAGCATGCACAGAGACTACTTTTAAGTCCAGTGATTGCCAATGCCATCATGAAGGGTTGCATCAAAAACTGCTGTATTTCTATTTGATCATTTTATTTTTGTTCTGCTAAACAGAGAAAAAAAAAGTATTATTCATTTGTTCATACAATGAAGTTACATAATGTATGTAACCTAATGCTTTACACACACCTCTTCCAAATCAAACCATAGTAACTTTGGAAAATAAGTACTTACATGGGCTATTGAGGACATTTTTAGCATCTCTCTATGCAGCTGTGAGTCCTCCTATTTTGTTCTCTAAGTCCTGAGATAAATAAACAGACAGTGAAGTTTGTAATTGTTTGAGCTCCACTCTGCCACATAGGGTTATTAGTATAATTTTGTTCTGCAAAGGGCATGACAAGGTGAGAGAGGAGGATAGGATCTTCAGAAGGGCTGTGAAACAGAAGTGACTATTAAAAGTTGATATAATGACACAGGCAGTAAAAGGAAGCTGCAAAATTCAGGTGCTGTGATTGTTCCATTTTAAAAATAGGGATTATGTTTTTTGGCACCTAGGGAAAATGGATTTTTGTGATAGCTTGAGAGATGATCACCTATAATTGAAAGACTGGAATAATAGGTAATGGTTATTGGTACAACCCATGAGAAAAAAGGTGGTGATTCTGTGAAGTGTAATGGCAGCTAAAACTTACAACCTGCTGTGTACCCTAGCAGCTCCTAATAAACCAGCAGACAACATTTTTAGGCGTGTAGAAATTTTATGAAAACAATCTATTTCCACAGCAACTGTTGGCTGCAGAGTGTGTCTACATTTTTAAATGGAGTAAAAAGAAAGGAAACTACTTTTGAGCATATAGTGGAATTGAATAAATTGGCAGAGCCGTCAGTTTTATACAGAGCTCTGGTCAGGTCAGGAATTTATACAGCTCATGGTGGAATCTGTTCCTGGGCAGCAAACAGAATGGAGCAATCCAAAATCAGCCACCCAGTGAATCTGTTCTGACCATAAAATACACATCAGCATTGTTGTTTTAGGGTGAGTTAGTACCGAAGAGGCCAAGTAGTTGCCTGGTATCCATCCCATAAAAGATGAATTCAGGGGTTGGAGCAGAGATTGCACCAAGAGTAGCATGAATTAATTTTTAATTCCATGTTAATGAAACACAATATTAAAAATGCTTTTTTGGTTCATAGTCAAATCCTTTAGAAACTACAAAAAAATGGAGAACAGATGTTGCTCAATTCACTGAGTCAAAGCACAGCTCATTGCAAGAGTACAGCAACTTACAGAGGATAACACCTGAGACCTTTGAATTCATTTTTGCAGAAAAATGACAAAAAGAGCCAGACTTCATGGTTGGTAATTTTGAACTCCAAGGGAATCAAAAGTAATCAGCTCTTCTCAGGAGTCTGTCAGTAATTTCAGGGATCTTTTCCCATTTTTAGTGACTCTGACTTTGCTGTTTCCTTTTACATAAATATGGCTGCTGGTTAAATACTCATTTTGTCAATTCACTGCTTAGTTCCTACTTGGAAGATAAATCCATATACCAAATAATTTAAACCTTATTTTTCTAGAGGTTTCTCACCCGTTTCTCACAGGTAACTTTCAAATATCTATATATCATCTCTAAAAAATTACTAGATGTTTTTGGAAGGTATACTAAAACATCAGTCATTAAGAATGTTTGATGGTCTGAAATCTTGCCTACCCCAAATTGATTTTCTCATCACAGTTAGTATGGGGTGAATGCAATTTAAAACCAAAATGTAAAAAATATAACAAAAGCCTATTGATATGGACAGTTTAGCCATCTGTGGTTAGTACTACAATCCTGAAAAATGTTAATCAGGTATTACCTATTCCCTAGCCTACCTTGTGACTAAATCTATGGAATGTAAAAAATAATTATAATATAAAAATGAAATTCAGCTAGTCATGAGGTAGCTGAGTATCCACACAGTGTTGTGATAGTCAGTTCCTTATGGGAGCATTGCCTTACACAAACAAACCCAATAATTTATTATATATAAAAAACAAGCAACTTAGTCCATAAGGGCATGTGAAACAACCCCCAAATCCCAGAAGCTGCAGTTCCTCTCTCCCTGCCCCCTGAAAATTCTAATTCTGTAGCTGCCCTGTAGTGTCTCTCTTTTGGTCATTCATACCAACACCCAATCAAATTTTTAAGAACTTAGTATACATCTACCGAGTTCTCAGAATTTTTAAGGTAGTTTTAAGCACACTATCATGAATAGAGTCTCCAAAAAGTGGCAAAGCAGTAGGATATTGTGATGTGGGCCTGATGTGAAACTGTGGTGGCACCTTCTCTGCAACATAGTGCAGGCTAAAGCAATGTCCAACAAGATTTGGACAACAGAGGTCGGATATACACCTCTGAAAAGTTTTCCATCTTTCCTTAAGACAGATGCCTTAACCAACAGAGTGAATTAACTTATGAAGATAGCAGATTCACTCCATTAACTATAGACATAACATCAGACATCTAGATTAGACAAACTTTTGCACTATATTATCTAATATAGGAAAAATTAATATTACCCCTTTCTGTCTACCTTCTGAATTTTTCAAATATGTGAACAACTAACAATTTTACAGTAGAGGTACAATCTCCAAGGTATTACATTTAAAAGTAGTGGTAGTATGTTTTGCGTTTTTTGTAACCTTTGTGCTTGTCTTTGTAAGTAATGCATGAATCCAAATGTTCTCAGACTACAGAATGAACACTGCAGTTCAATAGCATAATATATATGTAAATACATTGACATTATTATACTAGTGATTGTACTCACAAAATAAGGAGTAAATCCTGTTTAATTTTTTGACACAAATGTCATAGTCATGTGCTTTCAGGAGCTGTCTCTTTGACTTCGAATTTGAAACTTGGGATTTGCGTTCACTAATTTTTGGTGATCTTTCTCTCAATGGTTTGGGTCCTAATTCTGAGATATCTAACTTCCATTCATTTTTAGTTTTGTCTAAAGATAGTACCTTGGACTGCTACACATTGGCTCTAGCTTTGTATTTAGAGTGTAAACTATGAGTTGGGGGGGAGAAGTAAAAAATCAGTAATTTTCATTTCAACAGAAACTATTTCTTAAAAAAACCACATTTTTTCAATCACTGAAAGTTTAAAAATAATTTTAAATACATATATCACTAAAAAGGAATATATTTAAAAGCACGTTTGAACTTTAACTCACAAAATGAATGAACCTGAATATTTGAAATAAGTATTAAATTGAGACATACAGGATGAAACATGATTATGGGAATGTTCATGCAGCTACAATTTCCATTGTGGGATTATTTTGTTTAGAGGTAGGATACTGTATATTAGGAAAAAAAAAGTTTCATTTAAATAATGCTACAAGAAGAAACATAATTTATATTTTGCCATTTGGTTTTCATTCTAAATGAAAACAGTGCTATTTCTACAGTATAATTATCTACAATTATAAGAAAGAGAGCAAAGAAGGAAGGAAGGAAGGAAGGAAGGAAGGAAGGAAGGAAGGAAAGAAGGAAGGAAGGAAGGAAGGAAGGAAGGAAGGAAGGAAGGAAGGAAGGAAGGAAGGAAGGAAGGAAGGAAGGAAGGCTGACAGACATGCTGGAACAAGCAGAAACTTTTTTTTTTCTCCATTTTCAGCATTGTCTGTCCAAAGGTGGAAGAATATTTTCATCTCATTGATGAATGTGGGGGAAAGTGAACTAGAGAATAATATTCAAAGCAAATACTCCACTTTCTTTTCATTAATGTGATATTCACAAAATTCACCGTATATGTCATCTCTTTTTAAGTATGGAGAAAAGATAGCTCACTCTTTTACATAAAAGTGAAAGAAAACAGGCAAATGTACTTGTAGTCCTATGCCAATGTTTAAGTATTATATAAAGATATCAACCACCTCACTTGATTGATTTTCCAGCCCTCCTTTTTCATTCTGTTGCTGCTGGTACACCACAGAAAATCAAGACTGAATGTTGATCCCAACCTCACAGAAGTTAAAGGAAGTCTTTTCATTCTGCTGACAGACACTTTTATACCTTTTTCATATAAAGAGTAACAAGGTCAAACATTTTACATCCAGCTGTGGAGTCTGATTTCATCATAGCTCGTAGTATATAAACCTGACCTGTTAAAAATTCCCTGAAGATCTAAATTAGTGTCTTCTTGAAAAGTGTTGCAACATATCTCATCTCATCACTGCCTTTTTGAAGAACAAGAATAGTCCTTGTATAAAGTCTGTGAAGTGCTTGTGAATGCTTCTGACATAGGACAACTTCTAAATCAAAAGCTGTATGTGGGAATCATGTTTTGTCTTACACTTTCTTAAAAATAATTAATGAAGAATGAAGCTGAAAAATGGATTATATATCTTCAAAGGAAAAGTGAAATAATTATAAATAATAACCAGAAACTGGAAAAAAATCTTTAATTATCATATTTTCAGTTTTGAGTCACCATGCATTTTAGCATCTGCTATTGTTGTCCACATGCCTTTAAGCTATGATTTATATACATTACTGTCATATATTTTATTTCCTTTCCTCTTTTCTGTACAGTGTTTCACAAGGGCCAATCATCCCCCTTCTATCCCCTACCCCCACCCAGAAAATGTTTTATTCTTGTTGCTTAGACATATATGTTTAGCACCGTTAGTTTCTCAGACTGGGGTGCTTCTTAACTTCCTACTGTCTCTTTATCTATCGTCATCATATTTCCCAGGACTTTATCTGTTTAGAAGTGTTCAGAACCTGCTCATTCATTCTTCTGCGCCTGAGTTGCATTCTCTAGAAAACAACTCTCCTCAGACTTTCTCCAAAAGCTTCTCAGCTTGCTAAGTGAGCACACAGTCACTCAATAAAAGGAAGTGAATGAAGAAGAAAAAATATACCCACTGGCAAATACTGCAGGTCACAGAGTCCAAGCTAATGCAGAGTGTATGAGGGCCATAGGTCAACTGGCAGAAACCTCAACAATTTAGACAATATGTTTGACAACAGTAATAAGTAGGAAAAAAGAAGAAAGGTGTACAGTGAAACAGAACCTTGTGGTGAATTTAGGTAAAAAAAGTAGGTGAAAAAGAAACCGAACTTTTCTATTAAATGCAGTAATATCAAGGAAAGGAGATACTCAGAATATTATCAAAGTCAAAGCAATACCAAAAATCATTGAGCAACATTTAACAAAATATCACCAGCAGAAAAATGCAAAGATTCAAGCAGAGCTGCTCTCCCCAGGAAGCCATGTTATCAAACAGGGCATGAGGACAACAAAGGAAAGACATCAATAGTATGGAGCACTTATAAGATCAGATGCACAACCAGCCCACTGGAAGGTTAGCACAGCATTAAAGGAAATGCCAGATAAAAAGTGAGTATATTAGCTCTGCCACTCATAGAACAGCATTGTAAACTTTGCAAAAAGGTAAAAACATCAAAAATGGAATGAACTAGATATGGAACAAAAGAGTGAAGGAGATAAGGAGGGAAAGAAAGAAGGGGAACAGAGAGACAGAAAGGGGGGAAAAAAAGAAGGGGAAGGGGAAAGGGATTGAGAAGGGGAAGGGGAAGGAGAAAAGGAAGGGGAAGGGGAAGGAGAAAGGGAAAGAGAAGAAGGAGAAAGACAATGCAGGAAAGGGAGGGAGTAGAGGAGGGAGGGAGAGAGGGAGAGAGGGAGGGAGGGAGGGAGGGAGGGAGGGAGGGAGGAAGGAAGGAAGGAAGGAAGGAAGGAAGGAAGGAAGGAAGGAAGGAAGGAAGGATTTTTTAATGCAAAAATTAATGACAATAAGTTTAATTTGGTAACTTAAAAATTATTTTACATGGGAATAGAATGAATATTTTGAATAACAAAGGTATTTATCCCAGGAGCTAGGCAAATTCTTTCTAAACATGAGAGTGCTTTTTGCTTAAAGATCCTTTCTTTTCTCCAGGTTGACTTTTCTGGCTGACTCAGGAAAAAGGACATAGCTGGATGTTGACAGATGAGAGAAACTGATCTTGTGGTGTTTTCAGTGATATATATTATGGTAAAATCTCATTCTTCCAATATTCTGTGTAATGATTGGCAATAAAATCAATTTAAGTTCAGATGGGGAGACAAAGAGAGAAAGAAACAATAAGATAATGAGGAACCGAAGACGTTTGAATGGAGAAGCAGAAAAGGAGGAGAAACAAGAGAATAAATAAAAACAGAAGTGAGAAAATGGGGAAAAATTTGAAGTGGCCTAAATGGTCTAAACCAGCTCTTTTTTAACAAAATGTAAGACATTTTTACAAATTTCCTGTAGGGCTATGTTTGCAGTAGGGACACTAAAATGGGAAAAGAAGGTCTAATGTGCAATATTAGATTTTCAAAACCAGTTCAGGAATCTTGTTTATTGTCTACATCAGCCAGCAGCAGTGTTTCCATGAAGGCAGCCGGCACACTCTATCCGGACTTCTAGTGGGATCATTTCATGCTTTAAGGACCATTAATTGAATTCAGGCCTTTTCTAGTTAATGAAAAAATGCATGGTAGTTCATGGTACCGGTAAGATGATTTGCCTTGAGATTCCAATATCATGCTATTGACAATAGCAAGAGTACAGACCAACCTCCTAACCAGCACCTCCTATAAATGCTGTGTTTCTAGGGAAATAATCTAGACACCTGACTCCACAAATTTTAGATTAGCATACTAGATTAGCATACTTCTGCACAGCCATTAATGTAATATCAACGTTTGTCTGTCATCATCCAGATTATTGCAAACAAGAAACAATAGTAGGAAAGAAGAAAATGCACAGGTACAAGTTTTTTAAGTTCTTCAGAGCAGAAAACAAATAAAATAGAAGTGTAGCAAAAAAAAAAAATGAAGAGAGGAAAAAAGGGAGAACTATGTAGAGTGACATTTTTTAAAAAGAGAACAATAGAGACAGCAGCAAGAGGTGAAAATGATGCCCTGAAGCATGATTAAATGTAAGATAGGATGTCAATAATTCATATAAAGAAATGGCTACTTAGAAATGCAAACCTTACCTCAGCTTGGTATGGAGATATAGTCAGTATACAGGTGTGACGGGGGTCTGAGATCTGTCAGTAATCAATCAGTATTTTATACTAAATTAAAAAAAAAAAAAAAGAGCTTGAATAAGTTATATGAAATTTCTCATTCTGCCTCTAAGAGGTGAACATAGTACCTGGAAGCAGCTGGGCTGATGAACTCATGACCACAAGGAAGATGCAGAACAGAATTATGTCAATCATCTGACTCATAAGGCTGCCTGCTTATAACATAGGAACATGTATGGTTGTGACTATATTTGAAGACAAGAAGATGAAAATACATTTCCATGTCTACCCTGGACTGACCAAAGCCTGAAGGTTATCCAAAAAGAGGTTGACAATGTGCCCTGTCTGTATGAGGATATATTACCAACGATGAATCCAGGCACTGTCTAAACCCTCAAAGTAGGACCAATTTCTTAACTTAACCTTTCCCTTCTTATCAGGTAAGGCAGTATCCTGTTCAGAGAGAAGCAAAGAGTGATTTCTTTTTTAGAAAGGTAATGGTGTAACCACTTGTCATTTTCTGCTGAAGCTAAGAGAGCACTGGCATGTTGGATGTATGGTAAATCTAAGTATATTACCTACAGTCTAAAAAAAAGATAATCATCTCATTTAACCCATATTTTGAAAACATCTTGTTACTAAGACAGATGCTTTTGTGTGATTTCCCTGAAGAAAAGATAAATCTTTTGTGCCAAAGGTTACCAGAGCATATATATCCCAGTCAGCAGAAGATGAAGAGAGGTGTACCCTCACACTGACACTGGGGTTGTGATGAGATGACATAAAGACACAGCACCCAGTGACGAAGGATTATAACAGCTGTATAGGGCAAAAATGTACCTCTGTGCAAGCATGCATAAAGTTTAAAACCACATAAATTTTAATAACAGGAAAAAAATTATGATAATGATCAAGTGTTTCCAGCTGTTAGGCTTATCTAGACAAGCAAGAAAGTCAAACCATAAAACACCACTTCTGCTAAGGCGAAAAATCACAGAGTAGATTTCATACTGCTTTCTTAACCATAATTTCCATTTGTGTAAAGTTAGTTGAGCATTTAAATATCTTTCTGAGTAAAAAAATCCCAATAAATTAAGTCCACATGGGTACTGGGTAATGCATATTGATTTGTCCATCTTAATTTGATTGTGAATATCAAGACTGGGAGAAAACTTACTGTATAATGGTTTTAATTTTTATAGCTATAAATTTCTTTCAAACACATAAGGTAGCTGTAGAGAAACAAAGTGTGAACATTATGAATATGACTATTCAGCACTTGCTGTTGCGCTTTTCCTAATTAAAGACTTATTTTTAAAGATTTGATTTAGCTCATTATTTCTGTTGCAGTATTTTTGACAAAACTTAATTGTTCTGAAGTGACAACTTGGAGATGGAGTCTTAGAGTAAGCATTATGTTGACACAGTAAATACATTTAATATTATATTACATATATTTCTGAGAAAATATTTTTCTCTGCTTTCTCTCTGGTTTTGGCGTTATATTAGCAATTCCACAATGCATCTCCGAGCAGCAGTTTTGTGGGTGTCTTTAGTTTTCTTACTTTAATTCTTTTGGTTATCATATGTAAAACAAATGAAGAACATCATGAAATCTGATGCTGGAATATTTGCACAATGCTCATCTCAAAACAGTCTCTCTTGTCCCTTATAATCCCCCCATTCTATTCTTCATCAAGCTAAGCAGAATATAAATACAGTCCATTTTCCAAATACCAAAGTATGTGACAAAAGTCCTCAAAAATGAACCCTTTGAAAAAAATGCATTTCACCAACTTTTTTAACTTTGCTGCATGAAAATAGTAATGACTATCTCTTAACTGCCCAAGTTGCACTCAGAATTTGTATTGTTATTAGATTTTGCTTTGAATCCACTAGCAGATTTCAAGCTAGCCATCACTCTCAAACCACATAATCACAACAGACAATTGGTCTATTTCCTTCCATGCTGAAACAGAATTTTTAATTTTATTGGGTATTTAAGTGTATCATGACATAAATCTCTTCCATCAGTACTCCAAGGAGTGTTAATGCTAGCCTACTAGATCAAATTTTAGCACCTATTGAGACATACTTGTTTCCTGAGAGTTAACAATTAAAATAAATAAAACAGGTGAACAGCACGATGCAGATGATTCATAAACATTTGAGTTATAGTTTCTGTTTTCTTTTTGGTTTTTAGTGTCCTCAATAACTGCCTGCAAATCTTTCCCTTAGATTAGGTTTGTCAGTCACTTTCAGAAGAGTTATATCAATTTACCTTTGGGGAAAGCCATACAAGCATTTTGAAAGGGGCTCATTTTTTTCCAACAAGGAATGTGTTTTGGAATTAACTCTTTATAAGCCAATATTTATACCCTAAATCATTAGAAAGACAAGCTTCTTTCTCTAAGGTGTGAGGCACAGAATATCTACAGAATATATCTAGAGTTTTATACATATTATCAGAAAGCAGAATATAGTCAGAAATGTATTTAATAGGCAAATTAAGGATTTGGTGACAGTTTGTATAAATTACAGCTGAAATTTGAAAAGACAGTAAGGGTGTTATTTATTAAAACTCATAGCAAAAAGTATTCTGAATCAGTTGAGATGGGACGTCAGTATCAGACACTAGTCATTCTGTTAGCATTTACTTTCTGATAATTTATGACTGACCAGAGAAACTATGGGTATATATTAGGAAGTAGGCTACACTTATCAGTGTTATTTACCATGTTACTTCTGAAAGAATTTCTTGTTTTCCCTGAGCTGTAACATCTTCTTGGCAAGTAATATGTTCTAGAAATGCAAACAAAACCAAACTTCATTAAACTGCACTATAAGAAACCTTGTCTAATGGCTTAATCTGATCTAGAATTTCATTCTGTATACTTCTTTCATTGAGAAAATTATTATTTAACTTCTATTAGTATTCATATCCTTGTACATGCTTCCTTCTGCATTTCTTTCTTTCATTTCCTACCCTGTTCCCCCAAAATGCAGTTAGATAGTTTGAGTTTTAAAATTAAACATGTTTATAATAATCTGAAGACTTTCTTTCTAATCATCATACACAGCTATAATCAAAGGCTGTGCAACCGTTATTCTAAGTTAAGTCCATTATTAATAACAGCTCTCAGGGCAGTACCAGTAGCTAGGACTGATGGATTCTTACCTGGTCATTATCATAAAAATGAAAATACACTTATCTATGAAGCCCCTTGAATTTTTTCTCTTTTTAATCTTTGCCTGTTACTTATTTTCTTCACTACAACCCATGGAAATGTTTTCTTACAAGCTTAACTTCTAAGTGTGTGACCAATTCTATTGACTTCACCATTAGGCAAGTGCCTAAGTGTTAAGCATGATATAAAAACTTCAGTTCCTCTAAAAGCAGGAAATAACTTTCATTGTCTCTACAACATGTGTAGTTATTTGCCTTTTCTCCATGCACATTCTAACCCCTAACTGGAGGTTACATAAATATGAAAGCTTAATAAACACCAGTCCGTCCATTATCAGAATCGAATCCAATCATAATAAAATCCCACAACACCACATTTGCTATTTAGCTGAAGTAAAGCCTGGAAAAAAACAAATTGCTTTGGCATCTGACTATTTTTTGTCAGTCTGATTTGTCCTCAGAGCACCACAGTTCATTTAGAGCTGAGACTAACTCTTAAATTCCCAGTATCTCCCACCTTTCAGAGGATACCTCCTTTCAGGAATAGGATCAAGATCACTGCTCAGTTCTTACAGGTCTTAAATAGTCGTTATATGCTAACTTCATCCCTAACAACATGGAGTCATTTGGAAACTAAGACATAAGAGGAACTGTATTTTATTGATGATCCCTTGAGTCATCAAAATGCCTCAGAACACCACTTTTATAAGATAATAAATCCACTGGAGAATTATCTAAAACCACCCAATTTTCATTAGGATTTTATATTAATTTTCTGTCTGCAGCATCGATACTAACAGCATATTAAATATTGAAGAAAATATTCAAAGTATCCTACGGGGCAATGTATTTAACATAATATCTGAGGCTTATACTACTGACTGTCAAGTTTAATATCAATAAATAATATTTAAGTTCAATTTTCAGTGCAGGATTCTCAAAACATGTTGCAGCACATATAGACTTCCAACATGGGTTACTAGGAGTGATAAGTCCCCAGCAGCAAATAAAATAAAAATAAAAAAGTATTTGTGGCATTTCTTTGGTTTGTACACATCTAAGTATGGACAAGAAACCTTATGCCTCATAGACTCATCTTCCTAGGTACAGGGTATGTAGAATTCCCACTGAAGGCACTGGGACTCCTGCTAATGAGTACATACAGGATCAGTCCCATGATATCACTTCAACAGTACTCCAAAGACTTGGGAAACACAGAACCAAACTTATTTGAATAGTCTTGGGAATTCCTATCTTCCTCTGTTTCTGATTGCCTATTAGACAACAGTAGTCTTAATTTCCATTTAACTTTCATCTATGTAATTTTAAAATGCCATTTCTTTTAATCTAAGATGTTTGCTGGCAACTGAGTTCTAATTGCTTAAAAAACAGGTTCCAGTGCAATTATTAAAGAAATCTTTGATTGCCTGAGGTAGAGAGATATAATTTCCTAGACTGTACAAATTAGTTATTATTGATCTGCTTGACATTCCATGCATATCTATATATATGTACATATATATATATATATAAAAACCTTCAAATCTTGTTTAATAGCTGAGGGTTATTAGAATAATTTCTGATCATGATGATTCATGATACACATTGATAGGTGTTCTCAGTAGAAACTGACACTGATTAATAGGTAAGCTGAGAACTTGCTATTATAAATGTGTACATACAAGCAGAAGATTCCTTTTTAAGGTAAAATAAAGTAGCAGAATTTAAGGTCCTGAAACAGAAGCAAACTGGATAACTGAGTCTTGCTTCTCTACAATGTTTCTTTGGAAATGCCTTTAACTTTTTATGTTATTTATGGTAACATGTTGGCATCAAGTCTGCTAACACCAGACCATTCTTCTGTGCCATATCTTCAGAGGTGAGAGTTTTTGGCATGTGTACCTCATTTATTTTTCTAGGCAAATATTAATTTACCACTATTTAATGCTATGGCCCATAGTGATGTCTGTTGTTTATCTACTGAATGGGTAACACAAGTAAAATGTTGTTACATTGCATGTACATGAACTTCATCTGAAGTAATCTTTGTTCAACATAAGTCTATGTATATCTCCCATATCTCCACATTATCACCGATTACTAACACTTCACAAACTCCCTGTTTTGGTTTGTATTGTCACTCTTTGTGTTTTTTGATTCCAGCAGGAAATAAAATGAGGTAAAAACCTAAAATAGTTCAAATGTTCTCCAGGCTGAGACACTTGTGGGTATCTCCAGAGTTAAAAGGGAAGAATTTTAGTGTTTCAGGTGTAAGTGTTTTAAGAATGTTAAATTCCTCTGTCTTTGGCCATCAAGTAAGCAGAGTTTTTGAGAATTTAAGCTTTTGATGCTGAATTTCTGTGGGGATCTGGGTCTGAGTGAATTTGGTAAGGTTACAGAAGGAAACCTAACAGATCAGGAATTCTTACCACTCTCAGACTAGTGTCCCAACCACAGAAGGAGTCTGCTTTTCCTTAGTTCAGTTGAACCGGTTGTTTTTGTAAACTCTGTTCTGAGTTTGCTAATTAGGGCTATTTGCAATGGTGAATTTGAGGGACCTATCCATGGGTTACTGTGATAAAACAATTTTCTATAAAACTCTCCAACCGTCATCCAGACACAAAACTTTTAGATGCTGTCAGTCTATTGTAGAATCAATGCAAATGGTTTCCAGTCCATTAAGAAAGTGACATTTCCGAACTTAGTCTTATTCAATGTTCACTTGGAAGGCTGTAAAAGCTTTTCCCATTAGTTTTTGTCTAATGCTTTGTGCTAGCTGTCTTTTACGAGGTGTCTAATTTGTCTCCATTCTGTATACCACATGTAATAATCTGAAACGGTCTTCTGAAGAATTTCTGATACTGCTTGAATTGTGCACACATAGACGCTGGGTATTAAATTCTCTTTTCTCAGTGACAGTCTGGAACATAAACAAATGCATTCGAATGTTTCAACTGCTGAGTTTCCTAGCTCATTTATTGCTCTCTATATTAAAAAAGAAAAGCCCTAAGAGATTTTCAGAGTCAAAGATCCCCTATTTCTTTCTAAGCTTGATTTTATACAAAATTTTAAATTGTCTCCTACATACAGATTATGTTGTGCAGTCTTACTTGGTATATACCATAATCAAATTTCAGTCTGACTATAACCTAACGGTTGTGGTTGTTTTTTCATATTCATTAGGGGTATTACTCTGTTTATCTGTGCTGACTTTATTTGTTCTGACATGATGTTGTGGAGGCCTTTTTCTAACAGTTCATCTTTCTTAGGCTGTCACACCCACAATTTTGGATAAAATGCCAGGCTTTACTAACCCTTCTGGTGCTGTTGCAATCTTTCATGTCTTGAGCCAGTCTATTTGAGTGATTCATGTCAAGATTTTTACTGGTTTTTTTATTGTAGAATATTAATTTATTTTTCAATGAGAAACAATAGAAAGCTGAGCTGTAAATGTTATTTATGTAGATTCTCTAAACATTAATGTAACCACTGAAAAATCACTTTGGTTGAAATAACCCATTTACAGATTTTGTCTCATATTTATTCTGGGTTCAGGTCCAAACCTTTTGTCTTTTTTTGGGAGAACAAAACAAACTAAAGCTATGTGAGACAAATTCCTAACTGAGAGAAACTGACTTATTTCCATGTACCCAGGCTACATAAGTGAAAATGAAGCGTTTGCAGTAGTCCAAAGAGGGGTCCCAATTTGTTTAGAACTAAAAATGGAAAGTTTCCTTGACAATCACAGTTATACATATTGAGCAATGCAATAATATTTAAGAATATGTTTGCTTCTATTAAGCTGTCAATCATAAAGATAGTGTTAACCTGCACGAGCACTGTCATCAACATAAGCTCTATCACTTTTCTCTGTATTATTTATTTCTTTTCTGTTCCACTTCCTCTTTCACTTTCTACTGGCATATTACTTTGTAGTAAGTGAAGCATGAACACTCATTTCCACTTGCAAAAACAGACCACTTACCTAATTGGAATATAAAGAGGCTTAGTACATTTACCACTGTGTTTTTCATGTAACAGACATAAAATATAGTGTGATCAAAGAGAAAAGATGTGGACTGCCCACTTAACTCTGTCTTAAACATTTTTTATGGAAAAAAAATATATATTAAGAAAAAGATAGTGTAATGAATATCACAACATGGGCCTGTTCTCTTTGGTTTTCATTACTATAGTGATGCAGAATAGCTATAAACTTGTTGTATCTAACCCTTTGAGAATGTTTTTGACTGATGAAATTTCTAATGACAGATAATCAACATATCATATTCTAGCTTTGAATCATTGCTGGGAGAAAAGTGCCATGATAAGGCTTCTATTTTTGCTCTGTATACACAAATATGTTCTTCCTTAGATAATAATTTGGGATAGCTGTGAACAGGATGTTCTTGTGCACTTAGTGATATTGAAAATATTTATTTTTGTCATTGTAAGTATTCTTATATTCATTTTCTATTTTTCCACACTGAAGCTGGTCAGCACACAATACATATACATAATTTTATGAAGGTCAACTCATGTAAAGTACTGTCAGGGTCATGATTGTCCCAACATGCTCTTGCTCCACAGGCCCTGCCTGCTGCTCTTGAAAACTCAGAACCAGAGGCTTTTCACTGTAACTAGGCCTTCAACATTCACTAGTATTCACATAGCCAACTCAGTGAAATGCAAACTAATAACTGGGTGCAAAATTGGCTAAACTGTCAGGCTTAAAGCTTATTGTCATCAGTGGTCCAATGTCCAACTGGCACTTCGTGGATCAGTACTGCAACTAATACTGTTTATTAATAACCTGGATGGTAGAATGGTGTGCATCGTCAGCCAGCTCACAGCTGATATCAAAATGGGGGAAGTGGTTTATTGCTATTTAAAGTGATCTCAAGAAGAAAAAAAAAGGTGGACAAAAGCTTGTGAAGATTAACAAAGGTAAATGAAAAGCTCTATACCTGGGACAAAATAATCCCATTTAGCAGTACAAGGTAAGGCAGACTGACTAGGAAACAGTTTTGCCAAAAAAGACCAGGTACACATCAAAGCTGATCATGAGCTAACAGTGTGACCCTGCAACAAAGAGGGCCAACCACATCCTGGGCTGTACTAGCAGAACTGTAGCCAGCAGTTCCAAGGAGATGATTCTTTCCCTTTATCTAGCATCTATGAGGCATTTTGGGTGCCTCAGTAGAAAAAAGACGTTGATGTATTAGAGTAAGCCCAGTGCAGGCCACCAGGATCATTTGGTCCTTGAGCACATAATGTATGAGGAGAGTCTGAGAGACTTTGCTTTTCTCAGTCTGAAGAAGAGAGGGCTTAGGGGAGATCTTATGGTTGTCTTCACCTACCTAATGGAAGGAAATAGAGAAGACAAGAGTCTTCTCAGAGATGCACAGTAACAGGACAAGAAGGAACAGATGTACAAGGTAACAGCAGTAACAAGGTTAATAATAGGTTAGTAAAATCCCAGAACATGTGCTGAGAGGGGTTCTGGGATCTCTTGGAGGTACTCAAAACTCAACTGGATAAGGCCCTGAGCAACCTTTTCTTAACCGGACATGCTCTGAGCAGGAGACTGGACTAGATAGCCTCTGGAGGTCCCCTCCAGTCTACATGATCCTGTGGTTCTCTTCACTATAAAGGGTGTAAAATGTCTGGACCTAGTGTGAAATCCAGAGCCATGAAGTAAGTTCTCAGCTTGACTTGTGGAGGGAAACAGATACTGTGCAGAAAACTGTGTGATCTGAGCTTTTTAGGGTTAGCTGATCCCCCACCACAGAAATCAAACACTTGAATAAAGCAAAGGCAATATCAACGTCCATGTCATAGATGGTGATGGTGACTTTCACTGGTGTTACATGCCTAAAAATTTCTTTTAGAAAAAAAACCCACCAGGTAGAGCTCATTCATAACAACTCAGTCTTGTGATACTGTTTAGCACCTAGAGTAGTTATCCTAGACACAGAGGATGGGTTCTAGGTCTTCTCTGCCCCTAAGGAATTTTAAAACTAAGTCTCTGATCTTCAGGAGAATGTTTTCACCTGATTTCACCAGGCTCTAAATCTAGATGTAACACCTGGAGCTGAACCACTGTTACTGGAGATAGAGGAGTGGGTTGGATTTTCAGTATGTCACAGAAAATGAAAGAGCAAAATTGATGGTTGAGATATATGGATGTCTTGACTGAGAAGGCAATATATGAAATACATGGAGTGTACATAGATAAAATGATCAATGATTTGCAGATTCTTGACATATTTACTAAATCCTTTTTTTTATTCAAAAAATCTGTACTACATCATATTGAAGTATATCACTGAAAGGAACATGGAATTTTCTAGGGGAGGTTATCTGCTAGTTATAGAAAATGATATTGGTGCAGTAATGCCTAAAATAGCTAACACAGACTGCAACATAATAATGAAGACTAGGTAGAGGCAAATATTAACTGGAAAATAAAAATACAGCTCTTAGCTAGAAGCTGCACTGAGTAGTGGAATCCAACAACAGCTCAAGTCATACATTTTATAATTTTAAGGTCTGCTACTTGCTTATTTTGATCATTTACTTAATTTCTTTGGAACAAATTTGATTGAATTATGTAGGATTTAAGTCTATAATGACTAAAGTTGATTGATTAATTGGTTGTTTTATTCTATTTATGCTTTTTTCTACTCATGTAAAATATTTATATTATTTTGTTCATCCAAGATTTTTGATACCCTATAATCTGAAACATAAGCTTTCTGCAACACCACCTAGCTAAGACTCAACAACATCTTCTAATCCCTCCAGGTTACAGAAGTGATACAACCCCATTCTATTCATGGACACATAAAGGTTTACAGCCAGAGTCAATGAAAGTTGTAGGGAATGGCTTCATTGTGCAGTCTCAGAAATAACCTACTATAGAGATATCTGAGCTGGCTTTAATTAGCTATCTTTAGTACAAGCTGCAATGCTGTAGACCTGCCTGGTATAGATCTGTGCAAGCTAATTTATTCTGCTGCTCGTTGTCTTCTCATAAGGTGTTTATAGGTAGATACACAAATGTTTTAGGCACCTGAGTTCAAGAACTGTGGTCATGAAAATAGCCATCCTGAATTATACATTATGCAGTCATTGACTACCATGCCTATGGGGTTACAAGAGTAGAATAAAAATCTAACACAATCTTCTCCAATTTCTCCCTATACCCATCCATAAGTACCAAGAAAACTAAACCAGGGGGTATTTGAACTCTCTCTGGAACTATGTGAATCTTGAACTTCTTTCTGTATATTGACTATGTAGAGCTTTGCACAGAGCTTGCATGGGCAGCATACCCAAACAGAGGTTTTTAGAGGCTTCGTTAGCTTTCTGACAGTTAATTGACCATCCTTTCTTACATACCCCTTTTTTACAGTTCTGTAATACCACAAAATAGTGTCTTTATTTCATGGCACTATTTTCTGTGCTCTTAATGTTTCAAAGCACTTTGAGTATGAGTAAGTGGTAAGTACACTGAGGCCTACATAAGTAACCACTTTGATTATGTAAACTCCTGTCTTAAGAGATTTCTAAGTATCTCCATAAATAAAATACAATTTGCTCCTCAGAGGAAAACAGTCACTGGAATGCTGTATTTGAATGTTACTTGTTATCTTAATTGTCTGCTTGTATACCTAGATTTCATTTCTCAATAATTAAAAATGAGATGAATTATATGAGCCATGGCTAATAAACTTTAGAGATGTCTCCTTGTTCCCAGAAAGAAAAGGACATCTGTGCACCAGAAGTTCTAACCAAATGGTCAGAGAAAAGACCACTTCTCAAAAAACGCTGAGGCATTCTACTGTAAGAACTGATAGTTTTGCTAATATATTCTAGTACATAAACTATTTTATCCATAATAACGCAGAAGTTTCCTAAGAAGGATTTCAATGGTGTTGAATCTTTTGCTTCATGAGAAGCTTGGCAAAACCCCATTCTAGGCATGAATATAATTTAAAGAGAAAGTTGGACAACTATTTCTAGAAAATTAAAAATAATACCTTTTCCAAGCATAGACTCATATGCACATAGCAAATTAACAAATAAAACCTGAAGAAATTTTAAATGGCACATGAAACAGAAATTCTAACAAACCTCCAACTTCCAATTTCAAGCCAAACAGTGAAAAATCTACTGTCATTATCCCCATGCAGAGTATATTACTGTGAAAAATTTTCCGTACTTACCTCTTGACTTTTGGAGGGCCCTGAAGCAAACTAAGATGTCTAAATTACCTGAACAAGGTATTTGATCTATTTTTCACTTTCACAATTCAGAATGGTCTTTTCAACTTTCTAAAATTCAGTAATATTACAAGACAGCTAGAAAAAATTTAAGAAAAGGAAATTAATTTAAGAAAGAATTTTTGTAAATACAAGTTTGTAGTTCTCTTAGGGCAGCTGTATGTCTTGGCCAAGAAAAGACCTAAGAAAGAACAACCTTTTCCTCCTCTATATAAAGATTCTGTTATTATTTTAGTCAAAGAAAAGACAAACTATATAGTTGTATTGTTGTTTTCGATAGCATGTCTTCTTAGAAGACATTCCTGACATGAAATACGGGTGATATTGTTTTGCTTCATATAAACTGTCATTGTAATCAATCAGTTGATAAACTGTCATTGTAATCAATCAGTTGATAAACTGAAGGTAAGTGATGGTATTAATAGTCAGAGCATTGTTATATATGGTGTAACTGTTGCCATACAAATGTCTTTATTTTACATGTGTATTTAACTTGCAGATTTGTCCAGCACAGTACAGATCGTGGAGATTTGACATATTAGTGAGCTGAGTACAGTTTCATCCTGATGCCGTTAAACTACTAACTGCTGAGGTTAGAGTTACCCAAAGCATTTTGCTGATAATATCATCTTCACTGCATCTCAAGAGCTGTATTAGTGGTATACTATAAACAGCTTACTTATTATTTTAGTACAAAAAAAAATTCCCATAACCATTGGATAAGCTTGTATTTTCTTGTCATTTAACTTTCACTCCCACAAGTATGCATATTTGCTGAAAGTAAACTTTATATGTAAACTTTCCTTTAACAATGTCTATCCCTAGATAGTGATGGAGCAAGGGTTTAGATTTAGCACTTCTATCATCTTCTGAATCATTCCCATCTGCAGTGCAAAGTCCCTCACCATCTGTACTATGCCTGATAACTTATACAGGCATTACAAATACTTGTCTCTTATTTCCACTAAGGGCGTTTTTTTTAAACATGGGCCATTTCTCTCGTAGGCCCCAATTCAACAAAACACTGAATCTATACATAACAGTCAACTATTCTTCATCAAACTGAATGATTGATGAGGGGTTCTCTCAATTTCTTTTGGGGAAGGTTCCTCTCTAGAAATGAGGCTAGCTAGATAGTCTGTGCGATAGATATTTTCTAGTCCCTACAGAGAGGATTCTTCTTTTGAGTAAGAGACCATTAACTTGGCCCACTCTCAGGGTGTTTATGGAGCATTGTGAGTATTAGGACTGACCACAGAAAGGAAAACTTTGATCTGAGCATCACCAACAAGTATGTATGCTGAAATTTCAGCATTAGGAACAATGCCAGTGCTTCTAACCTTTTCCATTCTGAGATTAAGGAAATATCAAGTTCAGGAATAACCTTAGGCACTAGGTATTACTAGGTCAACAAAATAATCCACTTATCCCTAAAAGCACTTTTATGAAATGTAAGACTGGATAAACTTTATCATACAGTGAATGTGTCCTGTTCTTTCTTCTGCACAACAAGAGGAGTGAAATGCACATGTAAGTACCATAAGAAAAAGAGATAAAAATAAAATAGGGGAATGTGAACTCATATAGTAAAAAATTCCTACATTTTCCAGTCATGTCGAAGGTATAATAGGAGGCACGGATAATATATTTTCTTTCCATGTTTTGTTTACAATGGAAAAATTGCATCTAAAGATTAGTCTTATCTTGTTGTCCTAAGAATTAGATTTTAACCCCATAGGAACTGGAATCTTATCAATAAATCACTGACAGAAATCCATTCACAGGATTTGCATGCTTCACATATCTAGGTCTTAACCTTAACCCTCAAACCCTCAACTGTATAGCCTCCCTTTGCACTTGGCCTTGGGTGCAATAAATGAGCACACTATGACTACATCACAGATGTCTAGGTTTTGTTTTCTTAATGTGGATACAGAGGTGATGAATATTTAGAAGTTTACAAAGTTTGGAAAAAAAAAGGATAAATGAAAATGCTTTACTGAGTGAGGTGGGCATTAGCTCACCCCTGTTACCCTTGTACTTGTTAGGGGTTGCTGAATCTGGTAGCCCTGCTGCAGCTCCCTGCCCCAAGGTCCAGTCAGTGGTGAGGCTAGGCATATCTTCCTGATAGGCACACACACGAATGCACATATGCTGCTGCCACACAGATCAATGCAGACAGGACACACAGCACTCATGCAATCACAAACAGCACCAGCGGCCTCATCCCATCCTTCTCTCCAGCTGAATTAGGTCTTCTTTCATCAGGATGAAGGTCTGTCAGTGGGAATATATACACATATATGTCCAGTGTGGATACCCCAGTAGCTGGGCTCAGACATGTGGTCTCTCCAGGGGCTGCCCTGATCCCTTGCCCTGCCCAGCTGCTGGCACCTGGCACACAAGTCCCCATGGCTGCACTCCAGCTGCCGGAGCAGATCCCCTCACACACAACATAGATGATGCATTCACACACACACATGCACGCAGACCAGGCATTGATGCTGCTGCAGCTGGCCTTCATCACTTAGTCTGCCTGTTACTTGCCCTTGCAGCTTCTCATCTCCAGTCACCTCATGCACAGACAAATGGGTTTCTCAGGTGACCCCCAAGCCCCTATGGTTTCTCCAGTAGATGGCATGGACCTTCTGGTCCCTCTGGTAGCCACCTATTCCTGTTGTCTCATGCACACCTTTACTTGACAGCCTCCCAGGCTACTTGACCTACTCTTTGGCCAGTCCAGCCTGATGCTCACTGGTGACATGCACTGACACATGCACCCTCACATACTCCAGCGGTGGCCCACAGGCACACAGACCCTGTGAGCTCTGGTCCCACTCTGGTTGCTGTCACTCAGAAATTCCCACACCCTTGTGCACACATGTAGAGAGCCCCTCACTCAGGAAAATGGTCAGAAATGGAGTTCAATGAAAAGAAAGGACAGACTGCACTGATCAGGCACAGGGTATGGCCAGAAAAGAACAGTAGCCAGCCCCTGCTTACACATGACTAACCTCTTTTATCACCTTATCCCTCTGTTTTCCCACACTTGTTCCTTCCCAACCACTCTAGATCCCAAAGGTACCTGTGAGCCTTTCCCTGGCCCCATGACAATGGGTGTTCACCCTGGCCATGGCGCTGGTCACCTCCTATGACATCCTGGGGAGGGGAGAGGAGAGGCTGAGGCAGAGTTCCCCCCTGCCCATGTGCCTCTGCCCTCCTTTGTGTGTATGGCGATGAAGTTTTTATCACATAACCTAACAGTACTATCCATGGTAATTTATGGTAAATCAAAGCATTTGAGAAGACAAAAATATTATGTTCTGAAGTGCAAGAGAGACTGAAGTGTTGCAAACAGAAGGCACCAGAGCATAGAAGGAAGCCATGAGATGAGATGTGCATGGATTATTCCAATTGATGATCTGCACAGATCGTGTCTGTGCTGCTCATGAAGAAAAAGCCTTCCAATGTAGCCTACAGCAAAACTGTTCTCTTTTTCTGTCGTGGTTTAACCCCAGCTAGCAACTAAGCACCACGCAGCCGCTCGCTCACTCCCCCCGTTGGTGGGATGGGGGAGAGAATCAGAAAGGTAAAAGGGAGAAAACTCGTGGGTTAAGAACAGTTTAATAATTGAAGTAAAATAAAATAGAACAGTTAAATAGGTAAAGCAAAAGCTGTGCACGCAAGCATTGGTTTTCTTTCACTTGTTTTTTCTCTTCTCTTTCAGGAATTTTTATCTTATTTTTACTGATTTTGTTGGCGTCTGCTGAACAATGCTGAATTATTTTCAGCTTTTTCTTCTTTCTTTAAGTTTTGAGTCCCTATTTGATTATATCAACAATTGCTTTAAACTTCATTAAAACTGTCTATTTAAAGTTCAAGAAATATATATTCAATGAGTGTTATGAGCTATGAATGCCAAGTCACTATGACTAAACCATAGCCAATATAAGACCTTTGCCTTGGTGGAATGTTCCCTTTTCCCTTCTTGCATGCCTTCCCCAAAACAAAGTTTCTTATTTCTTTGATCAGTTTTAGATCATCCCTATATCTCTTCTGAGGTCTGCCTTTTTTCAAATGAGGATTTTTTTGTCTTTTCACCTCTATTGATAGCTTTTGTTTGTTTGGTTAGGTTGTTTTTTTTTTTAATTTCCTGCAATCTTTCACCTTGCCAGCCAAAAGTTTCACACCAGAATTATCACTTTTTCCTTTATTCAGGCTATTGGAATACTGTTGGCCAAATCACAGATAGTAAATTAGAGTTCTTCAGGAGCTAAGATTAAAACATAGTTTAGACCCCACTCCAAAATATATTTACCTTGATATGTTGTATTGTGTTTACTAATAGGTAAAAAAAAAAAATGTGCATACAGTAAATACATGGAAATTCACATTCATTTCTACTCCTCTAATCTGTGTCTTTCTCTTGCATCCTTGCTATGTTTCGCTAATATGGCTTACAAGTAAGCTTTTAAATGTAGATGCAGTACGTGTCTATGTAAAAGCTAGTTTCACCTGGACTAGAAAGATCATGTGTATACTGTAGACTATTGGTATTATTATTAGTATTATTAGTAGTATTATATTAGTATTATTAGCAACAGCCAGCAATGACCAGAGTTATAAAGCAGAGCAAATAGAGCCTGTCCTGGAAAAATGCTTGTTACACCTTGTTTCTGATAATGAAAACTTTATTTTGGCACATTGTAAGCACTGATAATATTACATAGTAACTACTCGAAATGTTAAGGTAATGGCAATCAATGCTTTTTTGATAGCCCAATGTGGTTTCTGAGCTTGTTTGCTTTTCTGCCAGAGACTTCTTAGTGCGAGTGTATGAAGTGCTGTCCTTTCTCAGCTCAAGATGCATTGTGTTTTTTCACTTACTCTTACAAATATGTAACATCTTAAATAGTCGTATACCTTTTTATTGAGGTTTTGGAGATACTGCTTGAATAAATACTACAAGTCTGATGTCTTTTCAACACTGTTTGGAATCTCATGAGTCTGCTTAGTTGTTTGGAAAAGTCAATGTCAATCTCTGGCAGCTTCAAGAATTCATGTAGGAAGTTCCAAGATGTTTATCAAATGATTGAATAAATAGCATATTAAAGATTCACTGGCATTTTATCTTAAATTAAGTTTTGCTTTAATTTTGTTTTTCCAGAATAGTTTGTTCATCCAGAATTTAAAGTTTTCAGCTGTTTCTTCAATTCTGACTTTGTCAGGACTAACTTTCCTGTAAAACTGTAAAAATGGCATTAAAAAAGAAAAAGATATATCAAAAAGGTATATGGCCTGTAGGCACGTTTCTTTGAGTACTCAGATATATCTGATTTTTTTTAACCAGATATCAGCTTCTTTTTACTTCTCTCATATACAGTGCATTGGTTTCCTTTTAACAGAAAATACGTTGTGAAGAAGCATTTGATCATTAATCTGTGCACACTCAGAAAAAAAGGAAGGCTCATTCCTGCATTAACAACCTCATTTCCAAAGAGGATTACTCTCATATGCAAAAATCAATGAAAGTATTATTAAATCTCCCAGACCTTTTGCTTCCTTGTGCAAAGCTGATATTGCCAATTATTTTAAAGATGTCTAATTCTAATTTTAGTGGAATATTTTTGGCATGAAGTGGAGGGATGTTGAATATTTTATATCAGTCTGGTCTCAGAAGGAGTTCTAAACTATTTAATACCTTATAAGATGTCATTGGGCTAAAAGGAATCACTTTAATAACAATCCATCTCACTATCATTTTTGTCAACTGTATGGACATTTTAATTTTTTTCCTAACGAATGCTTTCCCCTCTTTGTCTGTGATAAAACAATGAATCAATTGACCCTGGGTTACTAGTATTTCCATACTTATTCTAATTCTGGAGCATTTGAATAGTCTAATTTATCTCTTACCTCAGAAAGTGCCTTAGATTTTCCGCTACTGTGTAAAAAGAAGTACTTGTGTCTAGTATGCTTGAGCAAATGTATACTTATGACAGCAGAAAGTATTTGGCTTACCTTATACTGTAGACCCACAATCATGTTAACCAGTACATTACTTTAGTTGCTCAAGACTTGTAATTTTTGAGTAACTGGTTTCATTATTCAGTCTATCTGGTTTTAGTAATGAAAAACATCCAAAAGGGGTAACTGAATTTGGACTGCAATGTATTACACAAATATGGGTCATTCGTACTTTCAAAACACTAATTATTTCACCTTGACTGCAAAGGACTTGTGACTCAGTTCTACTCAAGGACTGACAAGTCTTGAGGAAATGGGTTCTGCCATGAACAAAGATGAGTTACTCCAAGCTAGTGAAGCAAGAAGTGGACATATAGCAAGTCAAAGGGCAACATAGGAAGGATTCATCTATCCAGATTTGGACATCTACATCAAAGCTACTAATTTAATTGATTTTACTTTCCATGGAGACTTTGAGGGGCTGATTCATCTATGTTGTTTGCCCATCTTAGACTGATATCTGTTGTACTGCAGGCATGTTCATTCTTTTCTCATTAACTATAAAGGAAGTCAAGGCACTAATCTCAAGTGCACATTAAACTGAAGTGAAACAGATCTCAAGTTATCAGTCCTAAATATCTGCTTCTACATAGCCTGTAGAAATACCTCAACCATCTTTCTTTGCTCTTTGCGTACTGGATAACAGTGAAGGAGCTTTTACCTCACAGAACACTTTGCTTTTCTTCCTTTCTTTTTTTACCTTCTTAGTAGTATCTACTTTCTATACTTTTCAAGAGAATTGAAAAGCTTTAATGAAATGTATCCAAAATATACAGTAGTCCATAAAGACATAGAATTATACTTTGCAGATACCCACATCTCAGATGTTAGGGGAGGAAACAAACAAGCAAGCATACAACATCCAGCCGTCTTGGTCAGATGAATGAAAACCAAAACAAACCAAACCCCATGGATTTTGGCAATTATACTTTCATCACATTCTCTTGATTATATGCTACCATATTCCCTTTGCATTTATTTAATCTGACATGTCCTCCCTTGCAAAATACTTTTCAGTGTCTGTAAAATTGGTAATAATTTCCCACAGGACAGTTAGCATTTTCACCATTTCAGGACTGCATTTTAAAATAACATTTCCCAGGGGCTGTATGTACTGAGACAACTGTCCAGATGCATAACTGCACACAATGTCAGTGGCACGCCGCTTGAGTCGATGTGTCCTCAATCAAGTTTCAGAATAGTTCTGGTTTATTAGAGGAAACAGGGGGCCAGTTTGACAACTGAAAAGAGATGCAGTGGTGAACTAGTGGCACCCATCTTGACTTACAGTACATATCCTACAAAAGAAGTTTCTGTGACATGGTACCCACTCCATTCAGCTTTTGTTAGCTGGGAGTTTATGTTAGGACAAACTCTGCTGGAGGAGAAACAACAAATTAATAGATCATCGGAGCATCACAAAATAAATAAAACATAGTAAAATTGTGTTCCACAGTTTTATTCTTAATCTAAATGCACAAATTTATAATACAATGTAATTCTTAATACTTGAGCACTTTAGGTTGTAAATTTTCATAATTGTGCGCAACATAATGATTCTCTTTTAATTAAAGAAGAAAACAAAATAATGTTGAAAGAAAAATCTAATGATGCTGATGGACATTTAGTTATTTATTTCTTCTTTAAGACATACTGTTGTTCCAAATTTAGCAAGTTAGCTTAATTAATAACTTAATTCATATTGTCAGGAAGGAACCTTTCAATTCCATTGATCTACCCTATCCAGCAGCTCTTCTTATAGCAATAAAATGTTTCAATGGAGACCCACAGACTAAGACAAAACAATTTACCCTAGTAACATGCAATGATTCTTTAAAATGAGTCTTTCAAGAGATGAAATTTTATCAACTTACAAAATAAACTACACTATTGATGAGATTTGAAGGGGGTTTATATGTATATTTCTGGTATGATCTTTGCTGAAATGGTTGATACAGATTTATTTTTTATAAATTTTTAAATTTTGTTTCTTTACTTTGTCCAAAAAAGTAAGACTATGTTTCTCTTGTACTGGGGAGTCCAGAGCTGGACCCAGCACTCCAGATGTGTCTCATCAGTGCTGAGGAGGAAGGAAGGGTCATCTCCCTTCAAAGGAAGTGTCAGAAGAATTTTTTGTAAAACTCTTAGGAGTACTTATTTAACTGGAGAAATTTTGATCCAAGCGATAGTTTGCCTGACCAGAAAAATTAACTTTTTAATCTGAACTCTTCTATTGCTGCTAAGTAAACAACACAAAAAAATTTATCATAAAATTGGAACACTTTATAAAGCTACTCTTATGAATCAAGACTTCAAGGAGATTAGAGCTTAGAAAGAAGGAAATCTCATATATTCTCTTTTTGCAGAAAGAAGAGATCAGTTAGTTACTCTAGGCTTGAGATGAAAAAAGATACTCAGGAAGAAGGTGATGAAGGTAAGATCCTTGTCTGACATAAACAACACATCCTTTCAAGGGATATGAAGAAGCAAGCAATAAAACATTCAGAGAAATGTTTTCTTTTGAATCTATTTGTGTACCACTTAATTTCCAAAGTCATTTGGTTTGGAACCATTTATAAGCTGTAATTTATTTCCTTTCTCTGTCATGTGTTACTGAAGAGATTATTAAAAAATGGTATTCAAAATAAAGGAGTACTAAAACATTTAAATACATACTCATAGCAGAACCTAGATTCTAGCCTAGGTTTACTGTATGGCTTTAGACTCTAGGAAGGGTATAGCGCAGAGGAACAATATGCCCTGCAAGCTCCTTAGAGATACAGTGCTGTACCTAGGCTATAGTCATTCTTTGAGTAGTGAGTATCTTGCAAGAAGATGTTGCCTAAATGGTATTAAACATGAAAAATAAAGAGTGGCTGAATATTATTCAGCTTTGTATATTTGTTTTAAACCTAACTGACATTCATGATTCAACTCTAGCAAAAGCACATACGCAATATAAGTTGTCTTTTGTATTAGCTGAAATATTAGTGATCTAGAGCAGTGAATAAATGATTAAGCTATCTGATGAAATGCATAGTAAAATAGTTTTCTGTGATAGCCTGTTTTTAGAGCATAATTTGATATTGAAAGCTACTAAACAGGAGTCTTGAATGATTCTATTCACTCAAACTCATGCACGTGGCATTTTGAAAATGTTTCAGTGTTTATCACAACTCTATCATAAGTCTATAAGCTTGATAAGAGCTGTGGTCATTAGAAGTTACCACATAGCAAAATTGTTGGTGTACCCATAGTATACAATAACATCTAGTTTTCTTTCACTCTTCCTGGACAACTATGTAAAGGGAAATTTTTGATAGCGATAGTCATCAAAAGAATGGCATTTGGTGCACAGAAGGTCATTTATACTCTGCAAAAGCATCTTGTTTACATTTAACATAATCATCTGCATTAACAATACATACACAGTATTTACAGCTGAGTGAAAATAGTATGGCTTAAAAACTATTTTTTAGCTGCACAGTGTTCCCTTGCTTTGGCCATCCCAATCAAAATTCACTCTGAAAGTCAAGAAATCTTGTATTTAGTTAATGCTCTTGTACAGAACACTACCTAGCAATGCAAGGTACTGTGAACACAGGCTTAAGGAACTATGGAAAAAAAGCCCAAACCACCAAACCTCAAAACCCCCCAAAACAAAATAATCCCTACACTTACAAATTTGTTACTTACAAATCAAAAGGATCCTTTTAGCAATGTTAATGGGATCAAAAGGACTGATTAGAAAAAGGATGAGGGAGACTATTTTTCCTCATCAAGGGAAAACAAAATTTTAGGCAGGGATTTAGCTACTTAATATTACATTTTGGTCTGTTTTATGGATCTTAATCAGATCTTTTTAATTCTCGGTGCTTCAGTTCTTGCCAGGTACAAATCAAACTCATGCTCCCCTCTGCCTCCATTTGTTTAGTTTCTTTATGTAGACTATGAAATCCATGGGACAGGAAGACTTATTATTTCAAATATAATACATATATGTATTTCCTATAGCGCATTGCATAAAGTTCTTCAGAGTGCTCTTTCAATTATTTATGGAGTTTACGCATTATCTAGAAGCAGAGCTACTGTTTATGTAGCCTGAAAAGTCTGCATATTTCTTTTATGAATGCATACCTCAGTCTGTTTAGCAGCCCATGCTCTGCTGTGTCCTACCCCATTAGTCCTAGAGGAATGTTGGCAGAATAAATAGGAAAGACTCCAGGAACTTCCACTGGTGCAGAGCCCCTTCTTCTGCACATCATGCGGGATGTGTCCAAATATCTGCAGTGCAGCTTCATGGATTTGAATAAGCCAAGATTAATTTTTTTCTAGCTGGAGAGCTGAAACTAAGTCAGTATTTTATTTTGGTTGGTGTTTGGATTTGTGCTTATTCGTTTCACTCTTGTTGTGGATGTCCCCTTCCTGGAAGTGTTAAAGGTCAGGCTGGATGGGGCTTTGAGCAACCTGGTCTAGTGGAAGGTGTCTCTGCCCATGGCAGGGGAATTGGAACTTGATGATCTTTAAGGTCCCTTCCAACTCAAACCATTCCATGATTCTATGATTTTTTTGTATATATATTTAAGATGAAGGATCTTCTTCAATAAGCTATTCCTTCAAAAGCCCTTCAACCATGTTATTGAAAAGAACATAACAGTAAGCTCCTGTAATACAGAAAGGGTATTGGCCCATACTGTGTGTATGTGCATATAGGACACGGGTATCTATCATCTGATTCAGCCTGAAGGTTGACTTCCAGTCTTTAAGTGTCCAAGCCATTTGCATGGAGCTAGTAGAGTAGCTAGGTGTTTCACATGTTTCTGGAGTGGCATATGGAAACAAGAGGGGAGAATCTAAGGCATCTAGAGTGGTACTGGAAGCCAGTGCTTCAGCTTAGGAGAGAAACAGATCTCAAATTAAGATATCTATATGTGTTTCCATGCAGGGGTAGGATTCAGGTGTCTGGTGCCATTTTACACATCTCTCCTAGCTTCAGCCACCACCAGAGGAGGGTACAGGTCTCTCACAGGTTCTGAGTCGTACCTGTCAGGGTCATGTCAAGGGCTTGGATTCCCAAGGGTATTTCAGATGGCATTAAATGCTTCTCTCTAGGCAGCTAAATTGAAGCCTGAGTGTCTTCATGTGGTCTATGTCCTGTTAAGTTCAATGGAGATATTGCTGATACAGTAAACAGATTATTTTATTGTATTCAGCTGACCAAACCCAGCTGTCTACTTTAGGGTGAACTGAACCATGCTACAGACTGTAAATTCACTGAGTAGCTCTTCACTGACTTTAATGAGAACTCAGCTCAGGCACATGGAGTCACATAGGAATTTATTATGAAGTCTAATAGATTTTACCAACTTCATATCAACTTATAAAATGGTGACATAGTTAATAAGTAATAATGACAATTAAAAAAAAAAATTAAAAGACCCTGAATTAGTAGGCTAATGATCTGAGCAGTATTGGCTACAAAGAATGAAGAAAACCTTGCTCTTGCAGCAGCAGCAGCACTTGAACTGTGTTTAAATCAAGAGTGCTGCTCATTGGTAGTGAGCTTTCTTCCAGCCCAGAGTTTAAGATGCTTGTACACAAATGTTAACACTGGACTGAAACAACAAACAATAAGAGCAAGGATTTGAAAAGAAGCAGCATAAAAAACAAGAATAGCAAGACTATGTGGCATACTTATACTATGAAGTAACTGAGTAATTTACAACTGCTGAAAGATGGCTGGTGACTCCAATAGAAGTGGGAGAAAACTGGCAAGACAGATTTGATTTTGATGTATGTGTTTTTGGAAATTCTAGATGAATAACTGACATTTTTCAGAGTGAATAAGAATTTACTACTACCATTCTCTCTGTTGTCTACTGTTCCCATATGATGCTTACCTATGACTTTTTCCTGCTCCCTCTGTTAGAAAGTATCACATTAAAGTAATCTTTAAAAGTTTATCTCATACTCTGTTTGCTGCATATTGACTCTGCCCATTAGATCACATGCTTTCCTAAGCACTCATTCAATACCTTTGTCCCTGTTCAGCATAACTATCAATATTTAAAATGATGTATTATTCATTTTTCCTCCAAAATCAAAGAACATATCCCTAGACATCTTCTTCCCAAATCTCAAAATATTTGGACATCAGGTGCCTAAACTTAAAGGTATGACAGTGGTAAAAACAAGAAAAAAAAGATTATTTTTTCAGAAAACAATACAGAAAGTTTTGGAACATTAATTTTAAAAGTCTTGTACTATTACTATTATTTTATAAGTTTCACATAACTATCCTACAATAGAATAAGAGATTACAAGGGTATTATCCTCCTTTTTGTATCCTGAATCTTATCAAAATAATGGAGATCAGATTTTGACAATGGAAACAAAGTTTCCTTCTTATTTTGTAGCAGCCTGTGTGACATACAAAATAAATTTATGGTCAAAAGCAACAAATAAATAAATTAATAAATAAAAACCAGATTCTGCATAGGTGCATCCCATTTTTAGGACAACACATGCATAATAGCCCATTTATGTTCTTCAGATTACTTCCATGCCCTGACCAATGTCAGTATAACTTGAAAAGTTTTCCCTTTTCTCTAGAAACAAACTACTACTGCAGAAAACCAGAATCCTCTACAAAATTGTCTTTTCACAGAAATGTTTTAGCACAGAGAACATTTTTTTGAAATAAATTCTTAAATAGATGGAGATAGTATTACAAAATGTCTTTTGGCATTCACCTTATTACCCCATACTTGACTATGATGTTCTGCTTGCACAAGATCAATAATGTTTGGGCTCTCTAGGTACTTCTTTCTAAACAGTGCTAATAAGGACTAAAAAATATATTGAAAAAACATCCAACAACCAACACAGTCAATGCTTATAAACAATGGATTTTCCTCTAGTGTCTGTTTAAGGTATGTGAACAGTTCTGGCCTAAAATATGATATTTGGTTTTAGTATCTCAATATACGTGAGGGAATTTGCTACCTACATATATTAGCAGCATGGGACCTGATGTGATGACTACATTTCAGTATGTATTTTCACCAAAGAAAAGACTCAGCTGCTTGTCAGAAATCTCTCAAAGTATTCAGTCCAATAGGCATGATAGAGTGTCAAAACTGTAACTAACTTTTATCTTTTAAGACTTACATACATCTTATAGATGCCATATATACAAATATATTTCCAGGAAAATCTACCATTCTTCACTCTTTGGAGCATGTGTCACTTAGTGCAGCATTTTTTGGGTAGACAACTTCTATGGAAAACAAAAAAAGATACATTTCAATCAAGTAGCCTGGTAAAGTGTATGTACACAAGAGACACTACACTGTATTCCATAAACTATAAGTTCTCAGTTAGAAGAAAATAGTCTGCAGCTTTATAAATCAATATAAGTTCTTTTTCCAAAAAAATAAAAGGCAATAAAATTGTAAAACCTAATGGTACTGATAGGAAACCAACAAAATTATGAGGTTGGTTTTATTTATTTATTCCATTCGTATTTAGATAAATTTAGTTGAAGGGAATTAAGTTGCAGAATGCAGTCCTTCATACACTAAGTAATATAGTCAGTATAAAGATATACAGAATTTTGGATACTGCTGCCATAGAAATATTATGATGATGTGTCTATGTCCACAGCTAAGTTCTATTCAGATTGAAGAAGAATGTCCTAATTAGCTCATAATTATGTAAACATATTTTAAAAAATAGCAAATAAGTTTTCATGTGATGATGTAAAGATAGTTGCTTTCCTTGCTTCTAATAATTTTATTAAGTCTTTACAGATTGCACATTACAGCTTCAGACTACTTATAACTTTGATATACTATTCAGCATTACATGGTTTGAATGCTGCCTTTGAATTCATCAGATTAATTGCTTGAATTTACATTGGACAGAATGGCACCCATTGAGGAAAACTGTTTTCAGTTAGGCAATGAGCTGTTAACAGTAATGTTTCGAATAAATACATTTTATCAGCATTTACAAAGGCACCCTACTAGGTAGCAAGCAGAAGAGTATATTTCACTGTGCAATCTAATTTCCTTGTCCTAAAAATAGCTTCTTTCTTCCTCTTTCAAATTCAAGAATTTTGAAAATCTTGAAGGGACAGTATTGCATTCAGTTTGCCTCTAAGTGCAGTTGTAAGGCTTTAAAGGGATGACATTTTGCAAACAAAATAGTCATCTATCTTGGAGAAACAAGTGTATAAAGCAGTTCACTTTTGAAAATGTATAGTTGGCAATGTATATTTTAAAACATATAGATTTTGATGGTTTTGGAAATATGATTTTATATATGTGTAGGTGTTTACAAATAAAGACAGTATGTATTGTAAGGTACTATAAACTCTGTAGACATTTATAAACAGCCTCTGAAGGCACTTGAATTCTGCAGCACCACAAAAGAGGTGCTTGCTTGTCTCTTACGTAATGAAAAGTTTAACACAGGTGCATGCTTGGAAACAACGGAAAGAAAGCTCAGAAGATTGTAAACTTGAGATAAGAGGTTCAAATATTGTACTGCACTATTTAAATTGCGATATTTTAAAATATCTTGATATGAAAGTGTTAGTAAATACTGAGTGAGTGTCACAAAGACTGAGGAGATAAAGACAGGCCAGCATCAGCTGCTGGATGAACTACTAGGGACTTGGACTTTGTAATTTTTGTTTACCAATAAACCAAATACTTTTGTATGCGAGTACATGACACAAATCATGGTTAAACATTTTGTCCTACACCCTGGACTCCAGCACAAATAATGTAAATCAAATAAGTAAATACCTTGAAAAACATAATGAAAAATGTTAAAGGAATACAGAAGTAAAGAATGTTTTTAATTCAATGCTTTTTCTAAGACTTGATAGTATAGTCTCATATTATGACTGAGATTTTTAAATAGCAAAGTACCAATACAAATGATACTGAAATCCTGTAGAACTCATGTTCTATAGTTTTAATTTTGAAAATGACAAATTACCTCATAAGATGTTGTCATCATAGGTGTTATATTTCCAGAGGTCTGCAATACATTACATTTCTTATGTATAAATTATTTTTTTATATGAATAGGAACTAGGGCACAAAGCTAACACTGAACTTTCAACCTCAGTTCAGCAATCTTTCAGATCTGAGTATGTGAATACTTAATCTTGTGACTATATTATGTTTTATCTTATGTTAGTTTATTTTGTTGGAAATAAATTATTATTTCATTTTCTCTCCACATTTTGTGTGTATAATGCCTATTATTGGCTGTGATCTTCTCAGAGAACGTGGCAAATAAAGTCATATAGCCTTTAAAAAAAGAAACAGCTATTTGCTTATAATCTGCTTTGGTGAGAATCTTTATTGATTGCTGATTGTTCCTGGTCTATGTTTCGATTACTGTATTGGATTTCTTGAATTACTAGTAAGACTAGGATACTCCTAAGATGAATGATTCATTACCATATTTACATGCAAAATGGACAGCTCGTATTTTTCAAAGAACATAATTAACATGTAAATGAAGCTAGCACAATGACAGTATATAAATGAATGTTAGCAAATCTGTATAGTGTTGTTATAAGGATCAGGGCAGATGCACAAAGATAATAAGAGTAAGTATATATATATATTTAAATGATTAGCAATAGAAATGTGCATAAAAACTGGTGTACATAACATACATTTGAACTACTATTGTTTTGAAGCCTTACAAAAAAGTGACAAGTATTTTTGCTTAAAAAAACAAGAACTCCTACCTACAATCCTCCATCTATTTCACATAATGGTGTGCATGCCATAGCTGTATTGATTTAAATTGTAGAATGCATAATCTATTCATTTGGACCTAAATTATTATTCCTAGAAACTGAAAGGTAAGGGTGTGTGAAAGAAATACAGAGCTTACACACAACTTATTTCATTTGTGTATATGTGAACTTCCCTAAAGAAGATGTAAGGTGACATTTATGTTTGACAGATCCTTTGGAGATTCATTTGAGTGAATGGAAAGGAATACCTCTAAAAGGCAGACAAAGAAAATATCAAGTAGTGACTTTATGTTCCTTCCTTTAAAACAGAAAATAATCTTTTGGTATTATGGCGAAAAAAATAGCTGTTGCATTTGGTACCATAGTAAAATATCTAGCAGGTTTATTGCAGGTCTTTGTTCCTTCTGTCCACTTTTAGGAGAAAAATATGCTATAGTGTGGAGTGAATATATGGTATGAAGTGAATGTGGAATGATTCTTAACTATCCGGAATAGTAACCTGAGGATTAGGATGTTGGATCTACCCCTACGTTACACATCCTTCCCTTGAGCAGCTCAGCTGCAGCACAGTCTGCCAGACATCATTCCTGCAAAGAGGTTCCTCCTCACAGATAAAGGCTACATATTCCTGTATTGTGGGTACCCCTTCAGGGCATCCTTGATATCAAGAAGATAAGATCTATCACTCTGAAGGGTTCTGTTTCTAGGTGTATATGTGTGTCAGTATGGTGACTTTTGCTATGTGAAAAGGTAGCATTAAAATAGTTGGGAAATTTTAATCATGGTATTTCTGGACATTAATGCATATGTAGGAGAAGAAAACAGATATGAAGAACATGTAAGTTACTGAATGGGAAGTTTTCTCTGAAATATTTTCATTAATGTGTACAGAGACAGAAAATCTAAATATGGGCAAGAATTAGAAGCATCAAATAAGGCGATGATTTTGGAATAAATACATCCTATTGTGGAAATACATGCTTTATCTAAATCACAATAAAACTATGTTGCTGAAGGTAAAAAAAAAGAACGCAAACCCCCAAAACTATTTCCATAGACTTAAGCTAAAGGCAAGGTAAAACCTAACAAGCATGCAATAACACAAAGACGTAAGTTATACACTCCGTATAAGTGAAGTCAGCAACCTCTGCCTCCAAAGAAAACAAGTTAAAGGTGAATAAAACTCTGGGAGGGAACAGAAAAAAGTAGTGCAAGTTCCATATAAGCATGACATATAAAAGTAGATAACCAGACCAAGACCAACTACAGACAGTATTCGAACAAATGCAGTAACAAAATGTGGTGAATGGCAAAAGAAAAATCAGTGCCCTTTTTCAACCAGAGTAGAGAGAGGACAGGCAGTGAATAAGGAATGGTATGGATGAGACACAGCATCCTGAGTGGGCTGGCAGTATGGTGTGGGAGCAGTTCCTCTCTTTATATTTTTGCTTTGATTCCATTCTTGTACATTTGATTGTCTTTTCTATCCTCTCGCTATCTGCTCTATGTTTTCTTTATGATTGTTTTGTTTTGTTTTGTTTTGTTTTGTTTTTTCCTGAATCCATGTCATAGAATCACAGAATCATAGAATCATAGAATCATAGAATCATAGAATCATAGAATCATAGAATCATAGAATGGTTTGGGTTGGAAGGGACCTTAAAGATCATCTCGTTCCAATCCCCCTGCCATGGGCAGAGACACTTTTCACTAGACCAGGTTGCTCAAAGCCCCATCCAGCCTGACCTTGAACACTTCTAGGGATGGGGCATCCACAACTTCTCTGGACAACCTGTTCCAGTACCTCACCGCCCTCATGGAGAAGAATTTCTTCCTTACATCTAATCTAAATCTACCCTCTTTCAGTTCAAAGCCATTAACCCTTGTCCTATCACTATGCTCACTTGTAAAAAGTCCGTCCCCAGCTTTCTTGTAGGCCCCCTTAAGATACTGGAAGACTGCATTCAGGTCTTCCCAGAGCCTTCTCTTCTCCAGGCTGATCAACCCCAGCTCTCTCAGCTTGTCCCCATAGAAGAGGTGCTCCAGCTGTCTGGTCATCTTCATGGCTCTCCTCTGGACTCACTTCAACAGGTCCATGTCCTTCTTATGTTGGGGGCCCCAGAGCTGGATGCAGTACGCCAGGTGGGGCCTCACGAGAGCGGAATAGAGGGGGAGAATCACCTCCCTCAACTTGCTGGTCACACTTCTTTGATGCAGCCCAGGATACAGTTGGCTTTCTGGGCTGTGAGTGCACACTGCTGGGTCATGTTGAGTTTATCATCGACCAGCACCCCCAAGTCCTTCTCCTCAGAGCTGCTCTCTATCCATTCTCCACCCAGCCTGTATTTGTGCTTGGGATTGCCTCGACCCATGTGCAGGACCTTGCACTTGGCCTTGTTGAATTTCATGATGTTTGCATGTGCCTGCTTCTCAAACCTGTCAAAGTGCCTCTGGACTGCAGCTCCAGCATGTCGACCGCACCACAGAGCTTGGTGTTGTTGGCTTGGTGTCTTTGGCAAACGTAGCATGGGGAATAAACTGGAGGAGATAGAGATGTGCACACACACCTGAAGGGCTATGATCTTATTGGCATCACAGAGACATGGTGGGATGGCTCCTATGACTGGAGTGTTGGAATGGAAGCATACAGGCCTTTTAGGATCGGCAGCTTAGATGAAAATACCCAATATATAACAAAAAACTGTAAAGGCACATGTGCAATGGAAAAGGTGAAAACACAAATATTTCCACACCCGGATAATCTAGGAAGTGTGGGCATAATCCTTTATTGTGGGCATAATCCATTAATCCTTTATGCCCAGAAGATGGGAAAAACCCTGACCTATGACTAGAATATGAGAAGGGGGAAAAAAAATCCACTTTGACTCTACAAATCTGGTATTAGCTTCCAGTTGAAGTTTGTGAGCTGGATGTAAGAGACCTAATAAGAATTAAAACCCTTTAGAAACACCTGTCCACAACATATAGAGATGTAGACAATAGTGACCTGAGAAGAGATGGAAAAAAACCCAGAAACCTCACTGTGGGTCAAGGAAAGGAGAATTCCTTCTTTCTCCAGAAAGCAACCAATTAAAACTTTGAAGAACAGGTTTACTAGTTTGTGAATGTAATGCAGATCAGTCAAGAACTATTCAGAGTGTAACATCACAGTGAAAATATCCCAAATGTAACTCATCTTCAGGCATTCTCCTTTTAACTTATATGCACTGTTTTCCAAGAAATTGTAAGTTACATCCTAAAAAAATATTTAATTCCTTGATCGCACCACTGTATTTAGAAGACTGTTCCAGGATGCAGTGAGACTTCCATTTCCAAATTTGAATTTGAAATGTGAATATTTAGGAAAAAATATTCTAACTTGTGAGACAAATAAAAATGAAGGCAACAGGATCACCAACTGAAGTTGATTTTACTCAGATCAAAAAAATCACTGAGAATTCAATAATGAAATTTCTTCTATTATTTTTTTCTAAAAAAATCAGTCAGCTTCAATGAACTGTGATCAAGTACAATATTTTGTAACCAATGTTCTAAACCTTTAAACATTCATCATCTATAAGTTGTATTAGAACTCCCTTTCATTTCACAAAGGAACAGCAAGTAACTGCTGTAACCAATACAAAGAAACATAAAACACAAGAACAGGAAAGAAAATAAATTCTGCTTTTCCTGCATAACATATGAATGTCAAACCAAGGCAAAGCAAAATAAAACCCACATGCTTGTGGCAAGTAATTCTGAGCCACTTATCACATGTCATTTTTTTCTGGGCTCATTTCCTACTACTTATCAGCTGCAACAATGAATATCAATGAATTTTGGCAGAAATTGTATGATATTAGCAGGAAAGAATTCAGGCGAACTAAGATAGGATAAGGAAGCATCTGATGAACCTTATACACTTTATGCTTATCTACAAGGTTCTGTGAATGTTGGCAAAGTGACAAACAGCTGAGGCTGGAGGAGATATAAAATGTTTCAAGGTTCTGACATGATAATATTTAGGTGTCTTGTAGCTTACCTTTTTCAGAGGTGTCACAGGCTTCTTTTGCCCAAGTCCCCAGTTTAAACTCACAAAGCCTCACTTCCCTGTGGGGAAAATGGGAGAAGACAACTACATTCCTCCAGTTTTGTCTGGGTTATGTTTCAGTGGTCACATTCTAACCTCTGCACAAGGCCAGACAGAAGGATAAGCAATAGTTTTACTAATAACAATCATATTCTCCTCTCTTGTTCTGAACTGAGAGGGTGTTATCTGTCTCAGACAATTACCTGATGTAGATTAGGTCTTCAGAGTGTCAGGGTATTTACTGGATATATGTATGTTTTCGCCTGGTCTTCCCTTTCTTTTTTCGCCTTGTCAGTAAGTGGTTTCTTTCTCGCTCATTTTAGTCTGGGATGCAGCTGGCAAATGACAGAAAAAGATGACGTTTTCCATCTCTTACCTCTCTAAATAGGTACATTTAGAGGACTAAACTATCACCTTCAGACTGAGAATTCAATCTAATGTTACTATGCATTTATGTTGTGCTTAGTCCCAGGAGATAGGATCTCAACAGGCATTCTAACGTGCATTGTATAATGAATAAGAAATCAAGATGCTAATTGTCAAAGGATTCTGATCTATTAGAAAATCATGTTTCTGAATATTGATTTTTCAGATTACTTCAATTTCCCATTTCTGCAAAACTGTTTCTTGTTTGGTTCTCTTTTGTTTTTTTTTTTTTATTTCTTCTCAAAACTTAACACTGAAATATAACTCAAAACTTACAAAAATGTTTTATTTACATCACTTTAGTTGTGGACTGTTGGGAGATTGGAGAAGATGACAAAATTATTCTCATTTTGTCTGAGACATGTCTCAGAATCATACACCATTCTCTCTTCATCGTCCTTCCCTGAAGGCCTTTACTTTCAGAGTGAGAGAAGGAGAAAACAGAGACAAGCAAAACTTCAAAAATTATTGTAAAACACAATAGTTGTCACTCTCTGGTCACCACCTGTAAAAATACAGCAACTGAACAATAAAAAAGAAAGCATGATGGTTGGGCTGGTTTCACATTACTGACAAGAATATTGTTGATATATGGGCTCCTTTAGGAACTTTTCTTTGTACAGATTTAACTGATAGACATTATTTTATTTATATTTGATTGTACTGTTTTTCCTACTATATTTCTTTCATTACAATGAAATAGGGGAGAAAAAAAAAAAAGAAAAAGAAACACAAACCTTACTCCTAGATATCATTCTCATTTTGTAGTCAGGTATGACCACATTTTAAATTGTTTCCACATATCCTTGGCACAAAATTCTTATATACATGTTATAAACTTGCTATTCTTTCCTGCACACCAGCTTTCCTTTCCTCCTAAATCCCTCCTAAATCCATGCACCAACCCAACAGGAGTACGAAAAATAATTATGCAAAATAAAACTCATGACTGTAAAGCCAAATGCAAAGTTAACATGTATAGTTGGTAGGATCAAGTGAAAATTGTGTTTTATTCTGTCAGTTGGAAAAGATACAGAACCTTACAGATATATTTTATGATGTAACTAATTAATTATAAAAATGTAAGTATATTGAGTTACTAGTGAGTGAGACAAGTAGGTGACTTAAAAAGACTTAAAAAGTATATAGAAATAGGTGAAATAATTCCCTTATGGAAGATCACAGTCAAAATGCCGAACAGCCTCTATGTGCCAGCAAAGATCTGATTCAGTCAGGTCTACAAAAAGATGGACCTCCAATATATGGTGAATCATTCAGATGTATATCATAATTCTTAAGTACTAAGTTACTTTGTGCCACTTAACAATGTGCACTCCAGGAGAGATTCACTACTCTGTTGATGTTCCTGGCAATTCAAGTAAAAGACAATTTGTCAGTTGCCTGCATTTTGGGAGTCTGTAATTAAATGAACAATACATTTCCTAAAGAAAGTTTTCTAACAGAAACATCAATGTAAATGAAATCAACATTTTTAATAATAAAATACTAATTCCGGAAAAAACAGAAACAACTGACCTTCCCATACAAAACAGAAAACACATATTTCGTTTCACAGTATGGGCATGAGCAAGATCATTTTGAATGGACTTGGACTAAACTTTTCAACCAAAAACTAAGGAAACCTAAAATAGATGTAGTTACATGGGGATAGATGGTTGGATCATTTCTTTTAATTCTAATAGATTATAGGTTTTTGTTGGACATTTCACAGTAGATATAACCACAGTTGCCATCAAAAGAAAAAAATAATTAGAGTAGTACAGATCACCAAAGGCTGATTCTCTGAGCCCTCATTATTCAAAATGCACAGATAAGCAGCTTATGTCTGAGCATTAAGAAAAAATGGTTGGACCTAGGAACAAGAGTAATGGAAGAATGAAGGAGAGGAGGAGGATGAGGGAAGATTTGTATGGAGTAATTTTTTCCTGTTACCTAAGCTTATATAACATGTGAAGAACAGCCAAAACCTAAGCAAATTTAATACATATATACATGTGCATGCATATTCTAGCCTATGCACAAAATATTTGTGTATGCACATGCAAACATATATATACATATTCATACACATACATTTATATATGTATGTATATAAAAAAAAAAAAACAAAACAAAGAACCAGAGATTGATACAGAAGGAATTCATACCCTACTTGAGAGAAAAAAAAAGTTTTCCTAACTGAAAGTGAACAGGAAATTTAGGTGGGTAATCAGAACCAATGAAAATCTAAACAGGATGCTAAAACTTCCTGAATGAATTGTAGAAACCAAACAGAAAGCCATTTTGGGGATGAAGTGTCCAGGTCAACTGCCTTATCCTCATATGACTGTACCATGAAGAATGTGTTTGCAATCAAATACTGATACATTTCCTATTTTGCAGCAACCACTGAAATTACAGAGATTACAAAACTGACAGGCATTGTCTTTTAAGGAACTTCCAATTACTAGCAGGTCCAATAAATGCATAATTGCTAAAAAAAATCAGAAGAGTAAATTACATGAGTGTCAGAGTAAATCATTAATTTTCCAGCTATTTTTTCTGCTTTGACAGTTTAATTTTTTTTAAAATGATGACATATCAAAATGTGAAGAAAAAACATAAAAGATTTTTTTTTATTTAAAAAGATACTCCTTAGATGATAGAAAAATGACAAGCTGTGCAATAAAATGCTATTCTAACAAAATATCAGACTGATTAAAAATACCAGAGGAACAGAACATTGTTTCATAAGGCCCTCTTTTCCATGTGGATTGTTAGTGTGGGAGAAAATCCTTGTAATTCTTTGCACTGCTCCCACACATACACCTACACATATCATCACTTGACTTTCAAACTAACAATAGAAGTGTTAGTAGAGCTATCACCATCTGCAGAATGAACTGTGCATTTTTAAGGCTGCAACAGTCTCAGACATTAGCAGCAGTAGTCATATAGATGGAAAGTAATACCCTTTCCACAGGAAGAACCACATAGGGGTCAGTTAATAGATATGTTTCCCCATTAAATCATTAATATAAGTTCCTCCACATTAATAAATTAATAAGTAGGAAGCTCTTTTTCAGTTTCTGTGGTTTAATATGAAAAAAAGAGCATCCACCTAGTATTGGTGGGAGCAATGAGATACACCACTGCAGAGCTCTCTATACTCACATAGGTAAATTATTTTGCTCAGTATTTTAATGACCTTGAAGAAAACCTTACAATGATCAACCAGTGATTACTGCAAATAAAGCCATATGGGACTGGAAATTCAGTTCAGTAAAGGATTCCTGTATTTATTGTCTTTTCTTTTTTTCTAATTAGGAATTCTGACCTATCTACTGCCTCCTGCCCCCAAAAATGAAGTCTGTTATACTCATTCTTTTCTCTAAATGTCTGTATCCTCTGGTTATTTTGAAGAAAATCTTAGGACTTCACATGTTTGAGTTCTCTAACTGTATGTAAAATTCTTGTTGCAGAAGGACGAAAGCATTATGGTGCAGATTGAAAGACTACTGGTGTGGTAACACAGGCTGCTTTTTTTCCTTGCTATATTGAAACCACCAAGAAATCATCAGAGGAAATAAATATCGTCAAAATATTGGAGTCATGCAAGAAAGGAATGCTCAGAAGTGTGCAAAGATGATTACACAGGAATAAAAATCAAGAAACAGAGTAACAAAGATAAAAATGAGACCGCAGAATAACAGAACTGGAACATAAACTCAGTTCCAGACAGCTAAAGGTATCCAAAAGAACAATATCAGGATTGAAGAGCAGCACGAGGACTGAGACTTACAGCAGATGGCAGGGACAGACTTGGACCTAGACAATCTGGTCTGTGTTTCCAGCTTCTTCCTCTGCCAACTACTGCTTGTGTCACTCCAGATACATTATTTAGAGATGGACATGAAAAACAGCTGCACAGTTTCTTTTCAGTTACCTGAGATTTCAGTCTATTTAAGATATTTCTGGAAGAAAAAGAAATCTGAGACAGCCTTTTATAACAGTGTAATGGCTAAAACATTAGGCCAGCATCCTCACTGTGGATCAATAGTAAATCTGGGGAAAATTTGAAGAGTTTCACATACGCATCTTCCAACTTCAAGATTAATCTTCAGGGATGCCACAGATTGCTCCAAATAGTTTTGGTTTTGTGTAATATGGAATTTAGGGTTCTCTGATGCAGGAAATGTGTCCTATTAGAGACATTTGTATATAAGCATTATCCTTAGTCATTTCCATGTAATAGTGGTGCAAAGTTCTGAGGTTGCTCTGCCTGGATCCAAACTGGATTTGATTTGAAAATTTTGTAGCAGGAAACAGCAGTCCATAATTGTTTGGGCAGTGCACACTAATGCAGGCATATGATTTCTGGCCTAGAACAATGTATGCCTATCTACCACTGGAGCTGTAGCACAAAGTGTTCCCATGTACTTCATTTGCAGACTAACAGTGCAGGATGATGGAAGTGCCTGTCAGGATTACTTGAATTTAACTGAATGAATAAAAAGATTGAAATCCTCCAATTTCTAATCATGCTCCCCTAAACATTCTTGAGGATGTGTGTGTGTTAGAATATTAAGGTGAAAAAATGTGGAGTTCAGGGCCTCCTGAGCTGGCAGGCAAGTGAGAAGGCATTTTTGAGACATTTGGTTTGGACACTGCCCATTTTCTGCAACATGCTACTTTAAGCGCTTTGTTGCAGAAAAAAAACCCTGTATTTCTCTTCTTTACTACTCATTCTTACCTCCATTTACACCAACTTTTGTCATGAGTACTACTGTGCAAATTGAATAATTTTCTTTCTTTTCTGATCTAGGACTTGTATTATTCACCAAATAAAGGCATTTTGAAAGAAAACAAAATTATTTACTATGAGGGTGAAATTCATTGAATTCAGACAAAGTAAAAGATTTCTTTTAAAGGAATTTAGAATGTCTCATGTCCCCATCTCTTCTATGAAGAATGGAAAAAGATTTTAATAAAAAATGAGAAAAATAAAAGACGGCTTATTAATGAAATAGCTATGTGCACTCTTATCTGAAATCATTGTGGGTTTTTTTTCTTTATTTTACTATGTTGTTTTGATGATGCAATACCTCCATATCTTTGGGTTGATCTGAACTGAATAATTTTTCAGTTTGCTCAATGAACCAAAAAACTTATGCTTGCTGTTCTTCCTTTAGTATCTCAGGAAAGTACTTGGACTACTATAGAAAAAAGAAAGAAGCCATTTCATGTTTTGCCTGTGTTGAAAAAATAGGCAGGTCAATTTTTCCTTATAATTTGGAAGATCTGGAGTTTTGACTAGTGGGAGTCTAGGGTTTCTGTGTTCCAGAACCTCATCAGGAAGGTGACATAATCATCCATGTAGTTACCAGTTTCTTGGTACGTGTATATGACTGAAAGTTAGGAAGGAGAGCAATAAATCTTAAATTGAACAAGCCTTAAAGAAAACATGTTCTGAGGAGTTGCATGGACAACTCAACTGCAGAGAGATGCTACATGTCAGGTTTGGGGAGATTCAAATTAGAAGGGATTGTGATATTGTACCTTGTCATATCTTATTTTTTCATATCTCCAACAGTGATTGTTCCAATAATATTTTCACTCATAATTCTAGTTGACTTTCTCCTCTGGGTGTCTTGGAGCAACATTCCAGCAAGGGACCTCGGGCTCAAGCTATCCAGAACATAGCTTTCCACTGTCCTTACAAAGACAGACACTCCAGTTACCTGTCATGTCTGAGTTGCTAATGGTAAGTTAATTTCTGAGACCCCTAACTGCCATACTCATAAGAGTGAGGTTTAGCTATTGCTACTACAGTCACAGTTTTGAAAGGATTGTTCCATTGATTGCCTTTTAGAATAGGGCTCAACAAATAACTCTCTGCTTCTCAGTCTCAGTGGCAGAAATCTTTCCTTCTCCAGTTACATTTATTTTTACTATGATATGATTGATTTTTGCCAGCTGAATATTGTGTGACAGGCCACTACCTTCTGGTCCCTGCATAAGCTGATAGACACAAAAGGAAGTTGGAGCTAAGCAAATGTGGCTGTTGTTACAGATAGGAAGATGGATTTGTCATTAAGGTGAACCTTATAAGACCTAGATTCAATAACCAAATCATGTGCAAATTTCTTAACTCTGAGTAAGTCACAAAGGTCTCAATTATATTGACTCATTCCCAGGAGGTCCCTGGGAGGAAAGGGACTGGAGGGAACCTGATGACAGGGAGTTGCTCAGATGGACATGTTTCTCATCAGTGTAGGCCAGTTAGAACAGAGACAAATAAACTCAGAGCTCCTGGATGTGGCAAGAGATACATGCACCCTGCTATGGCAATGTCAGATCAGTCACTCCTTGCATTGCTTTATGTTTGAATGAATTCTGTGTTGGACAAGGGCTATAGAAAATATTTCCCTGATATCAGCTAGAGCTGTGTGAAAAAATAACAGAGGAATCCACTGCCTTATGCATTTACTTTCCAAGCATAATTGGATGGAAGTGCAGATTATTGATGTAAGTTTGATACAGTAATTTGTGGCTTTGTAAAACCAGCATGAGTTTTATATAAATATATATAAATTAACAGCAATAAGTTATTGTTGACATTGGTTATGGAGCCACAACATTTCACAACATGTGAAACATCAATTATAACTTGTTTGAATTATTTCCTGTTGATACTACAAAAATGCTATGATGTGATTTACGCAAGACAGCCCAAGAGAAAATACTTGATTTAATCTTTACAGACATATTTTTATCTGTGGAAAAACATAATTAGAAAAAAATACAGTATAGCTCTTTTTTTAATAGACTATATTTCACATATGGTTTATCACTTAAAATGTTACACTGTACTTGAACACCTAATCTTCAAGTGGGATCAACTTTCATAATTTCCTAAATCTGCTCAACATGCCTAGAGATCAGAATTTACATAACTGTGTTTTTTGGTTTTATTTTTTCTTTCATATCTGTGATCAACACAAAAGGCAATAGAAGTATTTTCAAAGTGCTTTCTAATCTCTGCAGCACTTTACTAGAAAAGGAGAAAAAGATGTCATTTAAACATAAGATACAGGTGGCACTTAAGATTAAAAATATTTCCAACATACCCTTGTCTTTAGAATTTAGGATTACTGTTATAAGAAAATATTCAGACAGGGTCACAGACACCATTATCTACATCAGAAATATAAATAGTTTATAGAATCAGTTTACAATGAAGCTTTAGGGTAATAAGCTGTTGATTAGGAAGGAGACACATGATCTAGGAACTCGATTATGGCACAGAGAACTTTGCAACAGAAATTTAATATCACTATTGAGAAGTTAAACTCTCCTTCGCACAGGGTGGTGAAAGAAAAGTGGATACATTCAACCACGTATAATCAATCTAGTCTGTACCATATCAGAATCTCTTCCAGTAGGTTTTTTACAATAAATGTTTAAAAGAAGAGGTAATAATTTCAGTCAGGCACCAAAACTGATCTTTCAGGCTGAAAGAACTATTGCCCAAAGATCTTTGTCATCAAGGAGAAGTGATGCAAAACAATGTATCAAATCTTCCTATCTCTGAAGATAGGTTAGGGTATGAATCTGTAATACAGAAATTTCTAACATGCGCAACACACATACACAAACATGAAGTAGTCAACAGCAAAAAATGGCATTCATTCTGTTTATTACAAGTAGACAAACTTAAAGAAATTAATATTTCTTCTTACATAAAACATTGATTATTTTATGAACTAAAGCAGAAATGCTTGCAGTCAGGTACTTACTGAAAAAATACCTCAAGGTGGATGTCTTTTCTTCTTAAATAATGACCAGGGCCCTTTCAGCCATTTACTAGCATGAAAATTCATTGAAAAAAGCAATATGTTTAGTCTATTAGCAGTACTAGTAATATTTATTTTTAATCAGAATGCTAAAATAATTCAGAAAAAAAGATGTTACTCATTGTTTCAGGTAAATCATATTTTTTTCCTAACACTTCTATTACTGTTTCATAGGATTAAATTATTTGCAGAGCTACATATTCTCCTACCCCAAGTACATGCTAGAAAAAAGTGAAAACATAGGTTAATGACTTCCATAAGGCAAATAAGAAATGAAGCAAAACAGAATTAAAACACCTTTGTATGAACAATGGACTCTCTCAATGCACAAACCAAAAGCAAAACAAACAAAAAATAACCAACAAAAAAAAACAACAAAAAAACTAAAACCAAAAGATCACCAAACTTTTCACTGTTTTGTGATTAAGGAAGGCTGATTAAGGGCAGCAGTTTAAGAAGATGGTCAGTGGACAGTACTTGTGATGTTTGCTCAAGTGTTTAAAAGTAAATACACACAAGTATTTACTTTTAAGTGTTTAAAAGTAAATACACACGAGAGCCCTTTTTTGGTAATTTATTTGGATAGATACACATTACTACTAAAAGAAGATTTAACTCACATGTTGAACAAAGCAAGTTTTTCCCCAGACAAAGGGTATTCCAACATTGCAATCCTCCATTTATGTTGTACCATGAATTTGATTCGATGTAGACCTACAAAGATTAAAATGAATAATGATTGTGGTGATAGAAAAACGAGGTTTTCAGAGGATTAAAGAGGTCTGCATTATCCTATATAAAATTTAAATTCATTAGATTTCTGGAGCAATCCATTTATGTAATTCTTAGAAATAAAATCAACAGATTATTTTGAGATCTAATTTTAAAAACATATTAAAACTATATTTTGAGAAAACCCTTGGTTATTCATATAACTGTTTATAAACTCTCAATAGCTTTCAGAAATGATTGAAATGAGAATTTTTCTTTTCCTCATATACACATCAAATGCAGAGACAAATTAGTGCAAATTACTTCTATGACCTCTTCTGCTACTCCAGAATTGTATATGCAGAAGTACGAACTCTACATGAACACAAATTTTTCCCAGACAGAAAGTGTCAAGCTTTAAAATAGTTTCTGAGGAAATTTTATAGAAGTCTGGCTTTCACTTCATATTGAAGGTTTTCTTTAAAGAGAGTAACATAAAGATTTACCTGTTCCATGTCAGTATCAAAAAAATCAGTAACAAACATTTTCTTTTATTTCAGCCTTTCCAATATATTTTCCATTCCTCAGTAAGAATAATGAAAATATACCAGGTGAAGATGTGTCAATTTCCATTAAAATCCTTACACTTGCTTTCAGTAATTTAATTATTTTTAATAATTAACATCATTAACATATCTTTTTGTGTGGGTCTTCACTTTGCTAGAGAAACCTGAAAGTACCAAAGTAATAGATGTGTTTGTGGGGTAAAAACATTCACTAATACTTGCTCTGAAAGACTAACAAAAATTTTAGTATTAAAGTATTAAACAATTTCTCCTGTACTGAAGCAAGCATCTGGGGAGAACAAATATTAAGTAAGCAGTTTATCAGTAAATATGTAAATTTGTAGTCCTTATATTGGCTATATGATGGACTTATATCAGCCCAAGCTATTTGTTAGATCATTGTCACTTGCCAAACCAGAGTTCAGATTGCTGAAATATAGACTGGAAGTTTACCACATTAAAATATTTATCTAAATGTAAATCAACTACATGAATTCATTTGGATGAAACATACCCATGGAAATGAACTACCTAGACTGTAAACTTAAGTACTACCATGTATTAAAATACAAAAGGAAAATCATATTTTTTACTGGAAATAAATGATCATTGACTACGACAAATGTGAAATATTGTTTATTTGATCAGTGTTCACACGTTCAAATACTTTGTTTAACAGCGAATGACACAATGAAAACTGTTTTAAATAATTTACTTTCTATTGAGTGTAATAAATTAGTGCATAATAATGTGCTCTGGATCCATGCAATAAATGAAATTTTGTTTTAAAATGCTTCTATAAGGTTTAAGGGTATAAATGCCACTGAAAACAAGTATGATCCTAGTCAGCATCATCACTAGACATAGTCATGCGGAAACTTCATGGATCTTCTGGTAATCTGAAGAAGGGTTTTTCTGAGTACAGACTTCTTTCATCTCTGGCTTTCACCTCCAGATCTGGAAAGCTAAATTTAGGTATCATTAATGTGGGTGTCTACAAGTGGGTACAGTCTTTATGCCTCTGTTATAATTAGTGAGGAGACGCTCAATTTAGCTGAAGAGGCATTTGGTTGACCAGCTATTCAGGTCACCTGTAGGTAGCTGAAAGTTTTTCTCAAGGATCTATTGACAACTATGATTAGATCTCCACTGGGAGTAAGGAGAGGCTAGATACACAGGAGCATGCATTGACAATTCCATGCAGAAACCTAAATTCAGGCTGCAGAGTCTCAGTGGAACTGTTCAGCGATTGGGAAACTAGAACAAAATTCTTGCACTCCCCTCAACCCCAACTACGCAACGTTCATAAAAAAAAGTCAACAAACAAACAAATCAACCAAACAAAAAAAACTCCCCACCAAATATGTAATGACTCTTTATGTCAATAAAATTCAACTGGTTCCAATGTCAGAGTAAATAATCTGGAAATAAATTCACTATCCTTCACTACCTTGTTCAGTCCAAGTCATAGTGTAACCATGAGTTTATTGGTTTCTCATCTTCAAATTACATATTGAAAAGGGGCAGCTTTAAACAAATCTATCATTATCTAAACCAGAGTGCTGAAAAAGTTAAATAAAATAATAGTCAGATGGCCATCTCTCAGTTTGAAAAATGCAACACCACAGTCACAGAAGACTGAGACTTTAATAATGGGAAATAGGTTTAAAGAGAAGAGCGATAACATCTGTAAGGATCTGGAGATAAAAATCACTATTGAAGTAATTAAATATCACTGAATATAGTATGCCCATCATAACTGACCAAGAGCTTTATTTGCAGATTGTAGTTGGTTAGGGTCTGGCGGCCGGAAGATGTCGTGTTGTACGGAAAGATAGGGTCCCCTCTCCTGATAGCCAATAGTGTTTAGTTTATGATGTAAGCAGGCGGATATGACATTGTGAGTTTTAGCTATATAATGTTGTGTTACTTATCAATAAACGCCATTTGTCATCCACCACATTGGTGTCTGTGAGCTGATGGCCCGAGCGGCCTGGGGTTGGCCGCCGTGCCGTTCCTGAACCAGGTCGCCGCGCCTCCTGGAGGCAACAAGTGGTGCCGAAACCCGGGATCATCGCCTGGACGGGTGAACGGCGGCCGGAGCGGTTGGACCAGCCCGGCGGGGAGGACGCTCCCATATCCACAAGGAAGATGGAAGCCCTTGTGAAGGTCATACCAGATTTGTGTAAGCAGTGGGGTATTGATTGTAGACCCAAAGATTTTATTCTCGCTGTTGCGAGGCTTTTACGAATTGGGGCTGTTGATCAGTCGGTGCATATTTTCCACCCTGAAGTGCGGGATGAGCGCACTGAAGCCTTAGCTGAGGAGGCGATGTCCTCCGGTTGTGAGGAGGGTTTTGAATCTTGGGGAAAAGTTGCACAGGTTTTACAGAAAGTTATACAAGAGCAGGAGATCTGCGTGGCAGACTCACCAGACGATGGCGACTTTGCCGAGTCTAGAGATCTGCAAGAGGGTGACATGCCCCCTCAATCCCCGAACCCCGTCCCGCTTACGGAAGGACAGAAACGAGCGAAATCCTTCTGGGGTAGGTTAGCCGAGGAGGCTAGGAGCGCCGTAGGGAACTCAGAGCCTGAGGACGTCTGGGTTAGACCACCGCCCTATGCGCCCCAATATGTCGCCGAGTCCCAAGGGGAAGGGCAGGGCGAAGATGCCCCTGGCGGGAAGAAGCAGGAAGTCAAACAGAGGGGGGAGGAGAATGAGAAGGAGAAAGGGAGCAGGGGCGATTGGAAAGGGGGAGGGAGCGTGGATGAGAGGTTGAGAACCAATCAGCCCGCCCGCAAGGGAAGTGGGCGGGGCTGGAGCCTAGTGAAAAAGTATCGGAGCCCGGAAGTAACCAGTCAGTCGAGTTCCGATTCTGAATCAGACACCAGCTGGGACGAGTGGTTTGTAACCGATTCATATTTAAGGGAAGAGGAAATGAAAGCAAACAGTGTTAAGAGCAAAAATATTCCCATCCAAATTAATGAAAAACTGCGAAGAGGAGAAATCCGGTATGCTATAAAGCCTCCCTGGGTTCAAATGCTGGCAATTGTTAATATTGACCTCCCACAGAAGATTATGGATCGGCCCCAACAGGGACCAGCGGTCTTCACAGATGCGTCCTCAACGACCTCAACCGCGGTGGCGGTATGGCAGTCGGGAGGAGAATGGCATTGTATTAAGATGACCGATTACACACTTTCAGTTTAGCAGTTAGAAGTGATGGCCGTGGTATTAGCGTGCGGACTGTTTTTAATGGAACACCTCAACATAGTGACTGATTCGATGTTTGTAGCCAAACTTTGCTTGGCCATGTCGGGACCCGGCGTGTCAACATCTACAATAGCCCTAATGTTGGAAGAAGCACTTTTGTCTCGAAAGGGCACTATATCAGTCATCCATGTCAACAGTCACAGCCCAATTAAGGGGTTTTTTCAAATTGGTAGCGACAAAGCAGATGCTGCTGCAAAGGGACTGTGGACACTGAGAGATGCCCGTCAGCTACATGAGTCTCTCCACATCGGAGCCAAAGCGCTAGCGAGGAAATGTGGGATTTCGGTTGCTGACGCGAAATACATAGTAGCTACATGTCCCTATTGTCAGAGAGCACCGCTGTGGTCTAGTGGGGTAAACCCCAGAGGTCTTAAAGCCTCTGAAGTATGGCAAACGGATTTTACGTTTTGCCAGTTATTGAAACCTCAGGCGTGGTTAGCTGTGACTGTAGACACATATAGTGGAGTGATCATAGCCACTCAACATCTTAAAATCGATCCTAAAGCGACTATCCAACATTGGTTGACAGCTATGGCGTGGCTTGGTGTCCCTAATCAGATCAAAACGGATAATGGTCCGAATTTTGTCTCTAAATCAGTCCAGGCATTTGCTCTAAAATGGGGTATTACCCTAATACATGGCATCCCATATAATAGCACGGGACAGGCCATAGTAGAACGAGCGAATCGAACTTTAAAATCCAAATTAGAGGTGTTAGCAAAAACAGAAGGTTTTGTCAATGCCATCCCCCCAGGAGATCAAATACGTTTGTTAGCGACTGCTTTGCTGGCATTGAATCAATTCCCTAGGGGAGAAGAGGTGAATAGCCCTACTCAAAAACATTGGGCCACTCGAGCATTAGAAGAAGGTCCGTTGGTTATAATTAGAAATGAGTTGGGAGAATGGGAACAAGGGTGGAGGTTAGTCCTTATAGGGCGGGGGTATGCTGCTGTCAAAAAAGATAATAGCGTTAAGTGGTGTCCGCTTAGGTCTATTAAGCCAGACCTTCAGAATAAAATTAATGAATTATGAGTTTTTGTTTACAGGATCGGATTGTCGGACACCCCTGTCACCAGTACATCTTGGTGAAGAGAGAATAACAAGTTGATAAGTATCTGATCCACACCTGGGAGCTCTATGCCGGCGGAATTCAAACAACAGTGACATAGCCCCTATGGGGAGGGGCTTGTGATGTTTTTGTGTAATCTTGATTTTAGAGATTGCTTTTGTTTTGTATATTGAATAGGTTTGTGTCGTCTGTTAAAAGCCGGTCAGAGAAGGTTATTACTCCCAGTTATTTTTAAGTTACCCCAAGTTGCACCCTATTATTATTAGTTGTCTCCCAACTCTTATCTATTTATTGTGCTTTATTTTTATTTTAGGTTTATGATACATGTCTCTAAGATTGTTATAAAATAAAGTTTTCTAAGATTGTTATATTTAGCTAGTTTAGTTGTGCATAGGGAGGGGGGAGATGTAGTTGGTTAGGGTCTGGCGGCCGGAAGATGTCATGTTGTACGGAAAGATAGGGTCCCCTCTCCTGATAGCCAATAGTGTTTAGTTTATGATGTAAGCAGGCGGATATGACGTTGTGAGTTTTAGCTATATAATGTTGTGTTACTTATCAATAAACGCCATTTGTCATCCACCACATTGGTGTCTGTGAGCTGATGGCCCGAGCGGCCTGGGGTTGGCCGCCGTGCCGTTCCTGAACCAGGTCGCCGCGCCTCCTGGAGGCAACAGCAGATTAAATGGCAATTAATTAATAAATCCTCATCTGGAAAGGGTTGTTTTATTAGCTAAAGGACATTTTGCTTCAGTGATTGAAAAATGGCTCACATATAAATAGATATACTTTTTATGGAATTGAAGTAAGAGAGATCTTCTGTTTACTTAGGATTTCCCCTTGGATTTCTTTATTTTATTTTATTTTATTTTATTTTATTTTATTTTATTTTATTTTATTTTATTTTATTTTATTTTATTTTATTTTATTTATTTATGTTATTTTATTTATGTTATTTTATTTTATTATTTTATTTTATTTGATTTACCATAAAGCTCATTTACTTGCCAATTTATTTACAATTTCACATATTGAGCTACAGGAGGAATTGCTGTCAGCAGCACTTGCTTTTAATGCTGCATATTTAAACAGACTGGTTTTTTAGTCCTTGTCCGAGTAAATATGAATCTCAGTTGCTTAGAGATGCATAATCTTGTATGCAAGTTGTGTGTTTATTACAAGGCAACTACAAATCTATGTATACTAGACCCTAATTTTCAAATACTGTCATTTTGATGGTGATCAGACTAAAATAAGTAAGACCAATAAGCCAGAGTTAGCTTCAGCAAAGTCATACTGTCTACCAGCTGATTATTCGGCTCATAAACTACTTAAGAATACACAAACAAAAGAGAACTTGCAATTTACTGGCTTTATGTTAAACAATGTTGGCTCTTCACCTCCTTATAACTTTATATTGTCACTTACACTGCCAGGGGTAGCAAGTCACCATAAATTTCCACAAGTTTTAGCGACTGCATACTGGGTGGAAAAAAGGTAAAACTCATTATGCCTGCTAAGTAACTAGTTTTCCAGAAATTGTTATTGTCTTCTACAAAATAATTTAATCTAATGAAGTATGTTAGTGGAAGTTCTCACAGTATTTGCAAAAGCCTCTCAGCATGTGGAAAAGCCTCTGTTATCTTGTCAAACCCTTATTATTATAATCCTGATTATTTTGTTTCCCTCCCATAATGCTTTATCATAGAAGAGAAAATGTGATGGATTCAGCTACAGTAGTAATTTGGAAGGTAGGTGTAAGTATGAATGTTGCTCAATTTTTCAAACCAGGTTTACAAAGACAGTATTTATGATCTGTGTTTGCTATACAAAAAACTTGCAAGCTTGTAGAAACAGTGTATTTACGTGTGAAAATACACAGGTAGAACTGTTTTAGGAGTTTAAACACACATATTTACATTAGAAATCTAATTTTTATAAACAACCCAAACATCTGAAGTAATAAATTCCTGCAAAATCTGTTTGCCATCAGTAATAAGTCACATGCCAAAGGCCTAATACTGATTTATTTTGCTCTGAGTAATAAATAAAAAGAACTTTTCTCAAATTTATGTACTATATGAAAAATGACTAAGTTAAGCAATTAATACTATGAAATATTTGTTGATGTAAATGATGAAGCAGAGGAAGAGATGGGGAATTCTACTGTTCTACATATCTCAGGTCCTGGAAGCTTGCTTTGAACTGAGTAATAAAGTTTTGTTTTTCTAAAGCTGAATATTGCTGAAAACAAAACTCTGAATGTTCTTTCAAAATATCTTTGTCAAGCATTTGAAAACTGAGATACTCAAACTCTTTAGCTCTTATTGAAAATTAATTGATGTCTTCCCTCCATTAATTCTGCCATATGCACATACCTAGTTTCTTGAGATCCAGTGACAAAACAGGGAAATAAATTTGGCATAACAAACAGTTGCGTTCTTAAATTACCTGCAGCTGTACATAGATTTGCATTTAGAAGAGAACATGTGAGTGTGCAATAAGGGTTGCAGTCAATATGATGTGGGTAGATGTAGAGTGGTTGGATAGCTGGAAATGGCTGGTAACTATATGATAAACTACGGTCCTTCTACTTTACCTTTCAATGCAGACTGAAACAATTTTACCTTTTCTCCAAAACTAGTGCCTAAATGGTAAAATGCACCCTTTGCTGGATAATTACAATAAGGCAATATATCATCTTTGAAGATACAGAGGTATCATGAGACTGTGTAAGCAGCAAGAATGACCTTTAAGGCAACATTCAAATGACTACATCCCTCTTAATACAATCTTCTCTGCTAGGGTTACCTGGACACAGATGTTATAAGAGTCTTTGGGGAAATGCAGTTCTGTTCTTCTTGAGTTAATGCCTAAAAATAACATAATTGAATTGAGGCTTTTTGTTTTCTCCTCTGCCAAGGGGACTTCAAATGCATTGACTACCTCTTACAACACCTGCAAACACTAAATAATTTTCAAACACAGCACGAACGATAATGTATAAAGTCTCTGAATCACTGTCTGTTAAAAGATATATTTAAATATTTAAGCAACATATACATATCCAAACTTAAGCAATCAATGGACTTAGTAAGTATTGTAACTATGTTATGTTGTTTCTGTGAAATTCCTTTGTAGTTCAGTAACAAAACCCATTTTGGAACAGCAATATAATGCAACATATTCATTATTCAGCCTCCAGTTCAACACACAGATTAAGAGAGGCACTAACTCTTCAGTTAGGTTAGAGCTGGTTTACATGCACCTGCATTCTCTGCATAGCTGACAGAGCTGGAAGCACCAAGTCAGTTCTACACAGTGTTGATTATGCATTTTGTGCAAGAAAAAAAATTGAGAGAGCAGAAGAGTACTTTTTAAGATGTCTTTATTATACACACCATGCCAGAATAATATGCAAAGCAATAAAAAAAATACAATGCAATACAACTTTAAAACAGGACTAAAGGGGAGCAATGTGTTCTCTCAAAAGATATTTTTGATGAATTAGTTATGTTCTGACTGACACCAGTCTGTGAATGGTACAATAATTTTTATTAGAAAGCAATGTGGAAATTACTTGGCATAAAACTTCTGTTCTTTTCTTCTTGCAGGTACGATACAAGGAAAAGGTCAAAACAAGGTTCCCAGCAGCCAATTTTTGAAAAGCAAAAATTCTATATGATGTTCTGATTCTCTCCTGTTTCTATTCTGCTACTGGCCCCTCTCTGACATTTTTAGATGAAGCTTCCATCTCATCCCATCCTCAAGCCAACTTATAAATTAGTATTTATAAAGTAAGCAATTCATGTTTAATTCAATTTAATTGAACTGAATTCAATATAAATAAGGCAGCAGACATACAAGGTATGTGCAAAACAGTTTTCATGCCTACTCATGCCTATCTGCAAGATAGCCAAAAGATACCGGGGCATTTGGCACTGTGAGATTTACTGGAACAAAGTAATTTACTCTGTCCTAGTTTGTGGTCACATATCAGTATGAAAGCGATTCCTAACTACCCCTCAAAATCTCAGTCTGGAAATGTTTTGAGTCTTCTGATGGGCATGTGCCCCATTTGTATAATTTAATTTTTACTTCTAAGGTTATGTATTCTGCATACTAGACATAATTTATACTATTTTAATAGCATAGGCATCCTAGAGATAAGTTTTGAAATGGAAATTGATGGGAGAATAGCTTCTTATGAGAAAGTGGTATAATTCCAGCTGACATAGGTACTAGAGCTCTTCTTTGAATTATATACTTTTCTGTTTGTTTTCAACCACCCTTTGGGATACAGGATGGTGTCCCATGACTGATAAAAAAATCTAGGGTTAAAAGAAATTACTAATGCAAAGAACAAATACTTTGACCACAAAACTCTATATAACTGCCTTCCTAGAAAAGTGTTGAAAAGCAGTTCAATTATTCTTCCGTACTTTAACAAATCAGATTTGGTTGTTATGTTGTCATTTTCAGGACTCCCACTCACCTCTCCACTGCTTCTTATTCTTGACATTGTGGAAGACATAGTCACTCTTGAAATTTCTCTTAAATATTTGAATGAGTAGTCAGTGTGACTGTCAGCTTACTGAGGAGATGTAATACTCTACATGGGGAAGCAGAAAAGGAGAACAAACTGCTACTTTAGATCATTTACTTATGGCACCTGGAAGGCACAACTAACAGCCCCAGTTGGCAACTTCTTCCCTGTTCCTCCTCTCTGGCTTCCTGCTACTGATTCAAAGAAACAAAAAATATTTGCTCCAGTTGTACTTTTTTTCTCATTTCTTTGTGAAGAACATTTTCTACTTTGGCACTTTTCCACCTATATATCTCAAAATTACCTTATCAAAGTGGTTTTTTTGTTAGTTTGTTTGTTTTCCCCAATAGTGCACGCCACTTAATGTTTCCATGTAGAGAACATGGAGCATAAAAAGTGATTTTTATTTTTTTTTTCTTGTAGGGTTTTTTTTTAAGAAAAGTAGAACACAAAACTTTCGGGAAGACCATTTGAAATAAAGCAAAGTAAATATGAGTGAAGCAGAGCAACTTTGTTAGCAGGGACCAGAAATATTCAGAAGAATAATGAAATAACAGGAAGTCCTCAAGAAGTTCCTTGAACCTGTTTAGAAATCTATGATTGTGGACAAGCAGGTCTAAATGTTTTTCATCTTATGCTGCTTAAGAATTGAACCAATCAGAATTCAAGTCTGGAACGGGTCACAAATAGATCTGTTCATTACACAGAATGTGATGAATTTGAGAAAGGTACTTCAGCAGCAAAATAAAAAATGTAGAAGAAAACAGTTTGGAACTTGAAGAAGTTTTGTTTCAGGTAGAGTGAACTTACAGATGCAGAAAGACGTTGACTTTCTTTTTGTATCTGTGCTTGCTAAATTTCTGCAAACTTTTTTCCTACTCAGAATTTGAAGCTTTTGAGAGCTGGAGAAGCTACTGTTTAGAGGGGCAGGCGTGAGGCGGGGGGAGGGAGTTGCTGACTTTTTGTTAGAGTGAACAACAACAAAAAGTATCAGAAAAGGAAATTTTCCTTTTAAGAAAATGTAGTTTTCAGCAAAAATCCTGTTTTCTGTCTGCCTAGAAAACCTTGATGTAATCTTCATCTCCGTAATTCAGGTGTCTGTAATACAAGGTTTAGTTTGATGCCACATAGCTCTGTGACCTTGGCTCAGTTTTGTTAAGAAAATTATTGTTACAGTGTGAGATGTGCAAGTTGAAGCCCTGCATAATAGAAGAAGACAAAAATATAGACAAGTATCATTGCTGAGAGAGTACTTAGGAGCTCAAGGATTCAAGAGGAAAAATACATTAAATATATTGTGAAAAAAATGTAGAATTTAAAGTTGGCAATTCAGCATCACTAAGTCTCAGCTCATGTCAAGGGGAAACAAATGCTTTCCCAGGTGACTTCCTGGCTATCAAAGTCTCTCTGGCTATCTCACTGGGAGTGGGTCAGCATGTTAATCCTTACCTTACTATGTCATTAACCTTACGTATTTTGGTGTACTCCTAAATTAGGTATATTCTGCTTCGGGAGTTTCACCGTGCATCCCTGAACAAAAGGCACCCAGTGGCTAAGTGAGTGCTACAGTGCACCTTTGACTTTACCAGTGCTCTCCTGAATATTTTACAAGGCCCAGAATATTTGGCTAGCAATAAATGACATCTTCCATAAAGCATATTTTGACCAATATAACTGTCAAAGTATTTTTATGCCAAGTAATACAGGCAACTACCAATTGCAATTGTTTTGTTTGTTCAATTTTGAACTAAGATCTCCAGATGTAAAAGTAATAGTACTCTTTTTGTTACACCTGGGTCATGTCAGTAGTGTTATTAGATGACATAAAATTAGAGTTACCGAAGTAACTTTCAACCAGTCATCTCAAAATTCAAATGCACACATTCCAACTCTTAAATGTGAGTTTGGAAAATTTCTTAAAAAATAAAAACATTGAAAAATATTTATGGGAACACTAAGGAGGCACACAACTTATGTGCCTGCATGCATCCATGGACACACACACAAGATAGCCTTTACCACAATAGAGAAACTCACATTGGTCTCATCAGAGGCAGTTTCTGTCTTAATGCAACTATATATCATAATTTTATTTTAATAAATAAAAGAAAATTCCTCATTAATAAATTTTGTATGTATCATTTGCAAATCTGATACGAGTCCTCCCCTCCAGTCTTTCTATCTGCTGCTGCATACTATGAGAATGCCGATATTGCCTTTATCATCTTTTCAATTGTTTTTACAACTCTGAACCCTCCTGTTTTATATACCTCTCCTCTACCTAATCCATCCCCCAACTTTTTTATGCTTACTCCTGAAGGCTTCTTCAGTGAGTTAAATTTAACATTGCCAAAAAGAAACCACTAATGGTCTTTATAAAAAAAATTCTCCATTTACTTTTTTTTGGTCATTATTGACAACATCTTTGTCACTGACCATCCAGCTCTTTGGCTCCTGCTCTGTTGGTTCACACACACACCTCAAGAAATCCTGAATGCTTTGAAGACAGTAGTTCTGAATACTTGCATTTTCTTACTCAGAGTAAACAGTAATAACCATGCAAACAATTGACTGTTGCCCACATATTAACTTTCCTTTTTCTTGGTCTGTGTACTAACCTTAGGTACTCATATTCCAGTCTATTCAAATGTAGCTTCCATTATCTTGTTGTCTGCTATTACCATCATAAAATTTCTTGTTTCTAATGCTAGTCTACACGGCCCACTGAATCTGACTATTACAACTGCTGTACTGGTGAATCTTGTCAGCCTGTGTCACTTGATCTTACCTCCTCAGTCCAAAGCAAATTTTGCATTAAACCCTGTTCACAGTGAGTTCTCTGAATAAGAATAATACCTAATAATATTTGCCAGCCAGAAAACCAGTGAAATATATACATATACATATACATGTGTGTATATATATGTATGTGTATAACCACTGATTTCCTAGCGGTGTGGGGACCATCAAGGTGTGCTTAACTAACTAACATAAATGCACAAGATTATATAGCCAATACAATTGTGTGTTTATAGCTACTGCTATTCTATTCACTTCTGCTCTTCCAACATGTTGCGCTGTGCCCTTTGAAGCAGGAACCATATTTTCTTGTGTATTGCTACAAAAACAAATCCAGTAGAATCTCCACTTTTATGAGCATTTAATTCCAGTAGAATCTCCACTTTTATGAGCATTTAATTTGGGAAATTGAAGGCTTTAACAATATGAGTACTTCAATCAATTTGCAAGAAAGGAAGGTATCAAACAACCGGTGTAGAAATAGCTACCATAATTTTCACAGAAAAAAATATAGCTGTTTTATGATGTGTATTGTGGTTCTGCAGGTGACTTGGCGATGAAGAAAAAGTAATTTTCTCCAATTAACTGCATTTTATGTAGTTGTCTGTTGTTACATCTGTTGACAGATAATCACAGTTTAATTTTATTTACTCTGACCATTTCCACTGTAGGTAATATTTATGTGTATTTATTAGCAAAAAATGCCATTTTTCCCTTTTAAAAAGCAGCAATAAACATTTAAATCTTAGAGTTAAATCTTTTGAGTTACTGTTGTAACATCAACATTAAAGGTCTACTACACAGATGGGATCATCACGGTGAAATTATCTCTGATCCTATGCCTATTTAGTTCTGAAGGCCTGAAAGAGAGAGGAAATTTAGCCGTCCTTTGTGTTTTGAGTCTGTTACTCAGCTTTGCTCTGCTGTACTAGTTATTTCAGACAGCTATAGGCTCTGGTTTTCTCTTAAAACATTTTTTATGTGAAGGATGGCTTCCTTTAGACAATAGAATGAAAAATTATAGCAATTCCAAATGATCTAATGATCTAATCCCTAAATAGAAACATCACCCATGGATCAAAGAGCATTACTAAGTAAATTACACATTAGAGCTGACCAGAGAATGAAAACTTTGTTTCCTTTCACTATTTCAAGAAAGTGTTGCTTTTCTGCTTTTTTTTCCTTTTTTTCTTTGAATAACCCCCCCCGACATTTCAACATTTTTATAAAACGGAAAAGATTTTAAGTGTACAGCTCCAGATTGAAAATTTCGGTGTTTTCACTCAGTTCTCTCTGGAGAAGTGACACTGGGACTTTACTTTGGGCCTCAGACACTTTCTATCTGAAACCTTGCTGAGTATTATAAGCTTTGAAAGCTCAATATCTTAACCTCAGCATATTTTGATGAAAAGGCTTTTAATCAAAAATTCTCCCATCTGTGCTAGTAATTTGCTATTGCTTCTCTTCTACTGAGAAGAAAACTTCATTCCCTGAGAGATGAGACAACCTGAGAAAGATTTCTCCATATTTCTCTCTTCACTCAGAGAAACACAAAAAGGATGGCAACTGGATTAAATACAGCCTCAAAAAATGCCCAGATTAATGCAAGGTGTCAAGTGGGCCAAACTATCTTTACAATCATCTTTCTAGCAAATACTTCAAAGTCTATAAGTTCTGTATGAACAGTGTTAGATTACTGAAAAATAGACCTCTACTTCTTGTATATAATAAAGAAATTAATATTTTGGAAAAATTAATTTTCTTATGGATAATAAACTGTTGCAGGTGTCATTCTACAAAAGAATTAAAAACTATTACTTTTACAATTTGGGAAGGCTAGATTTAGTACTAGAAGATATGTTATAGGGTTGGCCAGGCTTTGTCTGAAAAGATATTAATAATGCAAGGTTTAAACAAAAGCATGGAATGATTTCTGCTCAGCAGTATAATGGACTTAACACTAGTATTTTTAAAAAGAAAGACATGCCAATTTTTGGCAGTGACTAGTGACTTCAGGTACATTTTCATAAAAACAGGGAGAAAAAAAAATGTATGGAGTGTGGTTGGTTAGGGTCTGGCGGCCAGAAGATATCATGCTGTACGGAAAGATAGGGCCCCCTCTCCTGATAGCCAATAGTGTTTAGTCTATGACGTAAGCACGCGGATGTGACGTTGTGAATCTCAGCTATATAAGGTTGTGTTACTTATCAATAAACGCCATTTGCCATCCACCACATTGGTGTCTGTGAGCTGATGGCCCGAGCGGTCTGGGGTTGGCCGCCGTGCCGTTCTTGAACCAGGTCGCCGCGCCTCCTGGAGGCAACAATGGAGCTATCAGAATAGTAATGGGCAAAAAAACCAAAACCAAAACAAATGCCGATATACACAGTCAGTATGGAACATTTCAGGAATTTTGCCAGTATACAAACATGTTTGAATAATGAATAAAGAAGAGAGAATAATTTCTTCCAGCAATAATAACAACAGCCTTCCCCTATTTCTTTTCTGGGAAACAGCATTGCTTAGTTGTATGAAAGGTGGTTAGGGAACTAGAGTGAGCCTGGGGAGTTATTTCAAAGTTGCTCTGATTATTCAAAGATACAAATTTCTGATAAAGGGAATGAAAAGATGTGACTAGCATTATGCCACTGTGTTACTGGGAGATGGCCACAACTAAAACTTATGTGTGACTTCATATATTCATATAAAAGGTACAACTATTATTCCCTCGAACTTAGGCTGGTCCATTAAGAAATTGCTTGCTTGTCTTACCTCTGACCTGGCAATGAAGGAAACTAGTCCCAGCCAATAAAACTGTATCTGTAGAACAAAACAGTTAGTGCTAATGACTTGACATCCATGTTATCAGAACTTCAGAGAGTTTTTACTACTGTTGTCTCTAGCCTGGGTTTGATGGATATGATTAGTGGAATTGCTCTAGGTGTGCTGCTGGAGAATATCTGATTTACTTGCATCCAAAAGAAATCCAGATAGTGTGCTCTGAGACTACTCTGTCATGTGTACTTAAATATGATGAATGAGAAAACCAAGCTGTTTGCTTCAAATAGTACATTTGACACAAGATAAAACAGTAATGTAGATGCACCTATATCAACATTTTCAACATTTTCAACATTTTCAGCTCCTATTAAAAAAAATCTAGTTTCAGACATGTTGCCTAAATTGGTAGAAACAGCTTTTAAAAACATTGCCCATAAACCAAATCGATTTGTTGCAGTCATAGTCACATGGAAGATGCAACAAATGTGCCACTCTCAGTCTTCTTCCAGGTTAGAATCAAAATTTAAGGGAATTAAATTTGTAATTATCCTTAACTAAGAAATATCATATAATAACACATCTCATGTTCTCACTTCAGCCATTATGGAATTCATACTCTAACTAAACAAGTATCAACTACAGAAACCAAATCCCAAAGTCTTGCTTAGCCCTTACTCAGGCAACTCTAAAATACAAAGGATCAGAGAAAATGTTTGTCTCTCTTTCATGCTAGTTCCACTACTCAGTTTTGCTTTGTTATCTTTTTTTTTTCTTCTTGCAAATGTAATAATGTTGTAATAGTTTTTATGCAGACTTCCAAGATATATTGATACTGCTGAGATAGAAAATGTGTGGGATTTTTGTCTCTTAAAAAAAAAGACTGATAAAAATTGAGCTATGACCTTATCATTTAGTTCAAAGTGGACAGAAATCAAAGCTAATACAATTGTTCTCAATTGATGTGTTAGCCAAAGAGAATCTCAGTGTAAAGTCCACACATGAAAATGTCAAAGTAAAAAGGACTAGAAGAAGAAAAAAAAAAGCTGTTTAACTCAGACCACCAATGTGTAGTGTGAAAAGGTTAATTCTGCAGCAAACTCTTTCCTGATACCTAGTTATACCAAACTGGATCAACAGCTCATATAAAGCAGCTTCATCGTAATTAAAATGTGCTTACGTCAGATAAGATTCTGTTCCAAGTGACTCAGAGTTAAACTTCTGCATCAGCTCTAGAGAGTGAAATGGCTCAGATCCCATGCACAACATGTTATTAATTTCTTATGCAACTACAGAGTGTATCAAACTTGTCCAGAGAGGACATGCAGAGTAACAGGCTTCCTCTTCATCCCTAGAATAAAAGATCAGGCCAGACTCAGCAGGGAATAGATTAGTTAGTGATCTTAAGCCCCTGAATGAATTGCCTAGTCTTCTTACAGGTTTATGTCAAATTCTAGCAGGATCATCTGCGTTCCAAGATTCCTTCTCTTCCACAGGGACATTAGTGAGAACATGGCGTTTTTTTCATTGTTGTAGTGGTTTAATGTGACCCTGTTGAATCAAAAAAGAACCTCCTTGTTCTTAAGTTGCTGTGTTGTTACTGTCACTGACAGTCCTCAGACTTATTTCCGTGGACTAATAAGGATGAAGCATAACAACAGGCATTAAATAATTGAAAGAATAGTATTTTTAAACAAATGCTAGCACTCTGCAAGACAAGAAACGTACTTTGTGTATGAATAATATAGTACCTTTTGTGGGTACTATTATGGATGCAGTAAAATTATCAGATAGATCTTGTGAGAAAATATGTTTCACGTCGTTCTCTATGACTACTAGGGGAAAAATTATTCAGAAAAGAAAACCACCCTGCCATCCTGAGCACTCAATCCCTGTAATTATGTGCACCCATTCTTGGTTGGAGGAAAGGTGCACGAAACTTAGATATTTTAAAACAAAAATGTCTCCTCAACAGTGTTGGTTTGTCAAAAGAGAAGCTGCTCACAAAAACAAGTTTGGATGACACTTCTTATAGACCTTTCTTTACTGGAATAAGATTTCTGGTCAAACCTGTAGTGAATAAACAGGATTCCAAGGCAAATGATAGCTTAAAAAGGGTTAGATCACTTTCTTATGAGAGCTAAATTCAAGTCCTTGCTCTTTCTAATTCACAGGATGGATTTATCTTCACTAATTGTGATGTCTTCTTCCTACTGTCCTTGTTTGACTTTACATTGCCCCAATGTCAGGGTCTTTTGAGGTGAACCAGGTATGGGTATATCAGCAGATATTCCAGCATCTTGCATGACTTGATAGTTCAAAACCCTGCTTCCCTGAGAAACCTCAGCTCATAACAAAATTAATGCAAGCAGTCATGCTGTTTGGAGACATGCTACCACTTGCTGGCACAAATGTTCTTCACAAAACCTCAGCTACTGTAAGGTGTAGACCTTTAGAAGTAGAAGTTTTCTCTCACCCTAAGCCCGCTGATGATCCACACAGCTTTTTCCCCCTCTCCCAAATGAACGTATTTTTCCAACTGTGGCTACAGTCGTGACCTAGTTTTCCTGTCATCAGGGTTTGGATAGAAGAGTAGCACTTTGCATTGGGACTTATCATTACATTTCTTACCATGAGAACACGTGTGAGAGATGAGTATAAAACAACTATTGGCATGAGTCAGTGTTTCACCAAAGTTTGAAGCTATAAACTACCATAAACATATAACAGGATATAGAGGACAATCATACTTATTGTTCAGGTACTCTGAGGATTGTTTTTACTGACATCCAGTACAAGACATTTTACTTGTGTTATGCTGCATACTTCATATACTGTTCAATTCTTGTTTACCCAGAATTTTGTTGCAGGGAATGGGGAGGAGATGTATAGAGAACAAGCAGTAGATACATTTGGAAGAAGTTAATATAGTAACAAACAGAACAAATTTTCAAGTTTTATATGCAGAATGATTGAAGATCCATTAAACAAGTAATCAACCTCCTACCCTCTAAATACCAGGAAGAAACATGCTGAATGAATCACACTACTATTTTGCACAATGAGTTATTACAACCTGTTAGAATATGGTTTGAAATGTTTTATTTTAAAAATTAGATTTCAGGATAAAAAAATCGATCCATAAATTCTAGTGTTTAGAAACCAAATCTGGGTCTACATTTTCAAATAAGATGTTTGTATACTATTTGCTAAGACTTCCTAAAGTTGTATGTTAGGTTATGAAAGTGCAATATGCTAATTAAAATTCTGAACTACAGATCAGTGAAGTACTTATATGCAGGCATAACTAAATGTGTAAAATGAGATTGATGAGAAGAAAATGTCTGCTGAAAAACACTGACAGAGACACTGGTGCCAGCTTGGAAGCCATGAGCCCAGGACTAGGCCTGGGAACCAGAAATGTCCTTGAAAAATGCAGTTGGCCTCTTTGAAGTACAGCTGGGGTACCTAGAAACCAGACACATCAGATGTCATTGATAAGCACAAAACCAAGGAACAGTAATGGCAAATTATTGTCTGAAAAAGAGGAAACAGTCTGGGAAAATAAAATGGGTCTGAAAGAACAGAAAAGAACATCCTTACAGGTGAAAAATCAAAATTAACATCATCTATTGGCTGTTCAAAGTGGTGATGTCCTACACCCCCTTATGTCTTTATAACAAGGATTTAATTTTTGCCCAAAATGGAGCCTCTCTCTGAGAACTTCCCATGCCGCACACATTTTTCCTTTCCTACACAAGCTAAACTCTCCACAAAAACTTTAAATAAGATCTTGGAATCTCAATGAGGATGTCTGGCTGACTCCAGGCCCTGTGACACAGATCATCTCTGAAGTGAGACTCTGCCTTCTGTCTTACTGGTGCTCCTTTGAGCCCAGTTTTGGGGTAGGTTCAGTTTGTCCTCACCTCTGGGATGGTTGGGTCCCCCTCTGGGATCAGTTTGTCCTCCCGTCTGTGATGGTTTGGCTGAAAATGTTTTTTCTGAAATCTGTCTGATTCACTTGATATCAGTACTATATATCCATATAAGTAATCTATCATACGAATATCTGCTGTTATGTTATTGATAAGTTTGCTTCACTAATGATAAGTTTGCAGTAACCTACAATAGTATATACCTTCTTGGTTTTGCTGTTATTTGTTGTTGCTATAATATTGATTGATACTATGTTATTGATTGCTGATAATAATTTGTAATAGCTTGATATTGATCAAGATAATCATAGATATACTTGCTACTGTGTCGATTTTGTGGTAGTTTACTTCTTAGGGTACCATATGTTATATATGCATATATACATACACATGCTGTTTTATAATTTTCCTGTGGTTGATATTACAAGAATTGGAGTGCTAAGAGATCACAAACCACGGAATCCAGGTGATCTGAGGTTTTATTACAAACCTAAAATTTGAGAAAGCTAAATAAAAGGAGGAGGTCCTTGAACTGCTAAATAAGCTAAAACAATTTTAGGGAGACAGAAGAGGAGATGCAAGTTGGTCACAGTGACAATCATATTACAACTTTATCTGTTTTGCAAATAACAAAATAAAGGGTAATATTTTCTCAGTACAGAGAGGGTTTTAAGCTTTTGTAATGTTCCGAATTAAATCTCAATATGTAACTAAGGAGACATTTACTTGCATGGAACAAAACTAGAAAAAAAGCATTCCTGTTATTTTTTAGAAACTTAAGCTGTCATTTTTTATGTATAAGAAGAATATGTACACAAGTTATTACTTGGTAGAAGGATTATCATGAAGGGTGATGACTGACCTACCGCTCACTGAAATCACTGGTATGTTTCCACTTTTATAATGGATTTTAGATTTCACTGGGTGGCAACGTGATCTCCTGTGGAAATAACTTGTGAAATAATAGCCTGCTGGAAATGCCATTTCAAAAATGCTATTTTTCATACTTCTGATCTGCAACACCATCATATTACTTGGTGCCATTTTGATCTCTCAGAAGTCACTTCTTGGTTAGGACCAACCCAAAATGGAAAGAGATTTTTCTTCTCTCCAGCTTTTTACATATATGGATGAATTATCAATTTCGGAATCCCTAGAGGCATAAATAAGTGTCCTGCTTTCTGGCTTCAGCCATATGGTTACCTTAGGCAGGAAAATGGAACCTTTGCACATTGGCTCAAACACAACCAATTTAAATGAAACAACCTATCCTGAGCAAGATAATTGACTCCTAATCAATTTTTCAATTCAGTTTCATTCTAAAATTGGTAGAGACAACACAGCATTAATAATAATTTATCTCAGTGGTTTTGGCTTTGCAAACAGACTTTATAAGGACAAATGACAATTACTCCAGCAATGAGAGACTAACTCATCAGGCAATACACTAATATTTTTTGTGATTATAAAATATTTATTATGATGGAAAAAGAGAGGAAGTGACAGAGAGGGAGCATGACATTTGTTTTCAAAACAAGCAAATCTTTTTGCAAAATGTCCCTTTGAAATAGAAAGAGAAAATAAACCACAACTAACCTGTTATGTGATCCATATTAAGAGAAAAACAGTTTCAAATTCACTGAGTAATTGTTCTATGACAGAACTAAAACTGTTCTAAATGACCATGAAATTCCAAACCTTTCAGCCTGAATTCTTTAGTATTCACACTTGTCTTTCCTAGTTTGCTAGTTTGTCCTTCCATTCTTGATTTTAAATTGATGGGTTTTATCCCATAAAAGTGTTCACTAGCAAGGAATACTACAGCTATCACAAGTGAGGCCAGCGGAGAGATTTTAACTTGCTCAGTCACCCATAAGGAAATGTAGAGATAAGGTCTCATTGTGCTAGTTTTCATAAAGCATAGCAGAGTTTAAAAGGCTGGGAAAGCAATAAAGTATAATAAATTCATATAAGGGTGGAAGTGTTTTTCTTTTTTAGCAAAGATTTCTTAGTAAAATGCATGTGTTTTATTGCTTGTCTTTTTTTTCTTCAAAGCAAGTAAATTAAGCAGTGTTAAATGATTCTACTAGTCATTCCAAAGAAAATGTATGCAAGTGACCTGAGGCAGGGAATAAAAGGAAATACTTCAACCTTATCTGATGGGAAATGGCTGAAGACAAAAAAAACAAGGTGATTTTGTATTTGATATAAATATTTAACCTTTAAATACAAATTTTGCATTTCATCTTTCTTCTCTAACTTTCTCTTTTTCTTCTTATCTGAGAAATAAATATATCTCATACTTCTAATGGTTTGTCTTCCCCTGACAATACATGGCAGAACCAAAGACAACATAAACGGTCAGAGATGAAGAATGTTAAAATGTTGGAAAAAAGCAAGCAAACAGACAAACAAACAAGTCTTTCAATAAGATATGCCATATCCCATTGGTTAAGCATGAAGTGCTTTCACTTCTTGAAAGTACTGCTTGAAAGTACAGTCTTAATAACTGTCTTATTTTTGCTGAGGTCAGCATTCACAATTACAAACACAGTAGCAAATGAAAGTCTCCATTCCAATTATCCTGGACATCAATTTTAGCTAATACCAGACCTCCTTCTGTGTCTCTGTGCAAAGGGTAAAGGAGAATTAGGCTGAGCTCTCCTCTTAGACCTGGTTGGGCAATTATTTTTTTCCTATGACTAATTTTAATCCTTTTTAATTTGATTTTTTTTTTTTAGGATGTGTATCAAGAATCTGAAGGCTGAAAATGTTATCTTTTTCAACTTTTATTTTCAGGAAAAAATGGTTAGCAATAGTTTTTAATAAAAAAATAATTTTGTTCATAATCCATTTTACAAAAAAATATTATTTTATGGAAGATTATCTGTCAATCTTAATTGTCATCTGTTAATATGTGTGTCCTGGTTTCAGCTGGGATAGAGTTACTTTTCTTCCTAGTAGCTGCTATAGTGCTGTGTTTTGGATTTAGGATGAGAATAATGTTGATAACACACTGATGTTTTGGTTCTTGCTAAGTAGTGCTTACACTAGTCAAAGACTTTTTCAGCTTCCCATGCTCTGCCAGGTGCACAAGAAGCTGGGAGGGGGCACAGCCAGGACAGCTGACCCAGACCAGCCAAAGGGCTATTCCACACCGTATGACATCATGCTCAGTATATAAACTGGGGGAGTTGGCTGGGGGGCAGCGATCGCTGCTCAAGGATAAGCTGGGCATCGGTCGGCAGGTTGTGAGCAGTTGTATAATGTATCACTTGCTTTGTATATTATTATTGTATTATTATTTTATTATTATTACTACTATTGCTACTGTTACTACTATCACTACTATTACTACTATTACTACTATTCTATTTTATTTTACTTCAATTATTAAACTATTCTTATCTCAACCCATGAGTTTTCTGACTTTCACCCTTCCAATTCTCTCCCCCAACCCACCAGGGCAGGAAGGAGGGAGTGAGCAGCTGTGTGGTGCTTAGTTGCTGGCTGGGGTTAAACCACAACAATGTGAGACAGTCAGATTCTATCGTATTAGTGCCAAAGAGATGCCTGTACAGATATGAAGCAATGGGGGACAGAGTCGAAAAGTTGAATAGTCAAACAGGGAAAAAAAAGGCTTATATATTTTCATACTTAAGCATAAAGTTTTCAGTATTCAAAACCATTCCTGTGACCACACCACAGGCAGGAATTGGAGGAGGGAGGAGTTTATTATTTCATTATTTGGTAATTCTATAACAATAACACTAGTGGTGTTTCCATATATATAAGGAAAGTATAGTCCTATTATTTTGTGGGGGATAGTTGTCTTCATGGGAGGTCCAACTTTATCATAGAATGAAGAAAGGCGTTAGCACACAGAAATTTCCAGAGACTGGATGCTCCTCTTCATATTCCCTTTTTCCACCTCAAATAAACAAGATTACTTCTTTTTATGTGTATGTTATTCTAATCTGTCTCGTTATTTGAATATATAACCACAAGTCCTGTGTTTCAATGAATGTATAGCTTTTCCTTTTTTACCATTTAAGAGCATGTTCTCTTCTTATAGACAGAGCCATAGGATTTTGAGATGATTTAGTGAAGGTTTACTATACTTTAGCAGTAGTAAAAGAGAGGTTGGGAAATCATTTCCATAATGTCTTGTACACGGTATTTTATTGCAGCAGAAGCCTCAGTCATATAAGAGCTTTCAGGAAGAGACTTTTTGGCTCTTCACTATACATGGCTACATCTTCCAGTTCCTGAAGGCATGCACAAACTGTGCTCCAAAGCTCATCACAACAGCAAGTACTGGCACACATTGCAGTTCTATTGCAATCTGAAGAAGGAATGATATTGGAACAGGCAGAAAAACAGGTTTTCTCTATCCAAGCTGTAAAACCATAGGGGTATATTCTACATGAGAACTACAGAAATGCATCATAAGATAACAGTTCCTGGCTATTTCTAAGGGGGTGATCAACAATAACAGCTAATTGTTTAACGTAAGCACTACAGAAGCAAAATAACTTGCTGTGCTCTCTTCTGTTTTATCTCAAGTAGAAGACCACAGAAGGTAATTATTCTAAAATAATGGGGTTGTTTGAACACTACTAGCTCTAGTCACATTTTTAACTATATAAGCTTACATAAAACTCAAGCACAAAACACATATTCTTGTCATTATTACCAGGAAAAGAAAGAGCTAATACCGTTATGACTCTTATGTCAAATGATGTGCCTGTCTCATAAGGTATAAAGGCTCAAAGGAAGTAAATGAATGTTGTATGGATAGTCTACGTTTCAAGTTGGTCGATGAAACTGAATTTTATCTGAGGTTTCAGTCACTGTCATTTCACTCAGCTCTACAGTACAACCATCTGTATATTCAATACCTCCTGTTTTCCTTAAACCTGTTGAGTTAGTAATTATTTCAGATTAGCATGTCACCTAAAAATACTACTCTGTTCTATTTATTTTTTTCATGGAATTTTCCATTAACAGTGAATTCTGATCAGTTTCCTCACGTGCAGAGATTTCCTGTTCTTCCCACTTATGGAGACTTCATCTTTGTCAACCCCTTTTATTAAAAGGGACTTTTGTTAATAACTCCAATTCCATTGTCTGGTAAGCATAGTGGACCCTGCATCATATTCTTTCTCCTGAAAACTTTTGATTGAGGAAAATGTCATCCTTTTCAAAGGTTTTTGAATATGTCAAAAAGTCATGATGAGTGAAACCTCCACAGCAATTGTTTAAAGGCAGATTTGTATTTTTATGTGCTTTATTTACAGATAATATATTTGAGTTCCACAGAAGTCATAGTGCATATTTCTCCTTAAAATCATCCCTCCAAACTTACAGTTCAAAGATAATTAAAGCCAAAATGTGACTTTTGCCCTGAAAATTGAAATGCTACCAGATTGTGATAGAAGGAATAAATCAAATGAAATTGATTTCTGCTAAACAGATGGCCTTATATATGGTTCTTTTACCTTTTGAAATACAGAAAAATTTATTAAACTGTTTTGGAGAAAGACAAGATACCACCGCAACATGTTTGCATTGTTAGCAGGGAATTTCTGAAGAGGAATTAGAATAAAATGAAACAGTAAAGCTAGGATGATGAATAATAAAGCAAAGCTAAATGGATAAGTACCTGTCAGCACTAAGACATTTGGGATATAAGTAAGATGAAGGATGCTATTAAGCCCTACCTGAGTTTGCAGAGGGCTGAAAGACAGAAAGGTAAGTATGTGGGACTGAAAGGGCCATATGAGTGACTGTGGCTAATTTATCCCAGCGCCCTCATTCCTTAGTTGCTGGTAGAAACATGGATCGATAGATTTTTAGACTAAGAATTGATGAAACATCCCATACCTGCAAAAAACCTCTATTCCCCTGACTCTATAACAAAATATTAAAACCTTTAGTTTTACCATTAAGGGAGGGGGGGGGGGGAGAGACAGCAAAGCCAGACACTGAAAAAGTTTCTCCTTAAGATTGTCATGATTAGTATAAGTGTTTTCTCATCAGTACTAGTTCAGTCCTTTCAATATTCTGTTTCTAGCAAACACATAACACTCTGCAGGTAGAAGAACCTACTTGGCTTTTACACTACCCTTTTGTCTCCTCAGAAGTGATGATTGCCACAAGGGGTTCCTAATTCAGACTTCTTTATTACAGCTTACCTCCATTCAGTTTCTCTTCTTAAGAAAAACATTTGACACAGTATCAGAGAAAAAAAAAAATCATTATACAGGACTGAGGGCACTGATCTCCAAATCCAAGATAATGTTCCACCTCACTTGAAAAAACTTCCTATGGACATGCTCAGAGAATCACAGAATGGTTGGTGTTGGAAGGGACCTCTGAGGTCATGTTGTCCAATGTCCATGTTCAAGCAGGATCACCTAACAGCAGGTTGCCCATGACTATGTCCAGATGGCTTTTGAATATCTTCAAGGAGGGAGACTTCACAACATCTCTGGGCAAGCTGTGTCAGGGCTCCATCACCCTCACAGTCAAAAAGTGTTTCCTGATGTTCAGACAGAACTACCTGTGTGTCAGTTTGTGCCTATTTCCTCTCATCCTATCACTGGGCACCACTGAAAAGAGCCTGGCTCCATTCTCTTTACACCCTCCCTTCAGGTATTTGTAAACATTGATGAGATCCACCCCTAAAGCCTTCTGTTCTTTAGGCTAAACAGTGCCAGCTCTTTCAGCCTTTCATAGGAGAGATGTTCCAGTCCCTCCATATCTCTCTTGTACTGAGGAGCCCAGAACAGTAAGTTCTGGAGAAGGAGAGATGCTCCTGTCCCTTCACTATCTTTGTGATCCTCCATTGGACTCTCTCAAGTATGTCCATTTCTCTCTTGCACTGGGGAGCCCAGAACTGAACCCAGCACTCCAGGTGTGACCTCATCAGTGCTGACTAAGATCACCTTCCTCAACCTGCTGGTGGGAGGGTAAGTCCCCCTTGCTCCAGGCTTTCCCCCTGGTTTCTGGGGCCTGGGAATCCTGAAGGCTGGTCTTACTATTGAAGACTATGGTGTAGAAGGAATTCAGTACTTCAGCCTTTTCCACGTCCTGTGTCTCTAGGGTCCCTGCCCCACTCAGCAGTAGGGCTACATTTTCCCTAGTCTTCCTTTTGCCACTTACGTGCTTATACAAGCCCTTTTTTTTTTTTTTTTTTGACATCGCTTGCCTCATTCAACTCCAGGTGGACTTTGGCTTTCCTAAATTCACCTCTTCATGCTTAGCCAGTGTCTCTGTATTCCTCCAGGTTACCTGTCCCTGCATCCACCTTCTGTACACTTCCTTTTTATGTTTGAGTTGCAGGAAGGTGTTCCAGAAAATTTTGCTATTTGAACTAGGACTTTGAGAATAAGGGTCACAAATGGGTGTCTTGCTCGGGCTTATCACATGATACTTAAATAAATTTAAAAAAAAAAAAGAAAAGTGAGAGAGAAACATTTCCATAGCCTAAAACACTGAAGAACTATGTTTTTACAGGAAAAGGTTATCATGTTAGATAAGGCATATATGGGCAGGCAATGCATTTCATATAGACATTTTCCAAAAAGCTGTAAATCCAGTGCTTTAAGAATAAGTTTAATTAAAATGAGAACTTATACTAAGCCTTTGCTTCTTCCTTTTCTGTCACATTATTCTAATAACAATAAATGTTCAAGTCAGGGGCAGCCACAAGTTAGAAAAAACTTTGAAGACACTCTGGAAATTATGAAGGACTTTGGGGAACCCTGAATACAAGTTTTGAGGTCTAGCTTGACCACATTATGTTATGATATCTTACGAAGAAAGGTGCCAAACAAAGTGTAGAATGGGTATGAAATCCCATAGCTTGAAAGACTGAATGAGAGTGAAGGAAGAATTGTAACAATTTTGGAACCAATGGAATGCAAAAATTGTTTCTACCCCTGGGCTATATTGGGAGATGGCTTTGTTTGTGTGGTTTTTATTGAAGCTTGTTAAATGGGGAAAAAAAAGAAAGAAAAGGCTAACCATTTACTAGGGCTAAAAATCCACAGATTCAAATGTATCCATTTGGGTGGTCTGCACTTATTAGGCTGACAGCCACCACATATTCCCTCTCACAAAACTGAAACGAGCTATTTCATCCTGTTGACTTTGTCTTCATGCTCTCATTTTGAGTGGTGTCCTGGTTTCAGCTGGGATAGAGTTAATTTTCTTCTTAGTAGCTAGTAGAGTGCTGTGTTTTGGATTTAGGATGAGAATAATGTTGATAACACACTGATGTTTTGGTTCTTGCTAAGTAGTGCTTACACTAGTCAAGGACTTTTTCAGCTTCCCATGCTCTGCCAGGTGCACAAGAAGCTGGGAGGGGGCACAGCCAGGACAGCTGACCCAGACCAGCCAAAGGGCTATTCCATACCGTATGACATCATGCTCAGTATATAAACTGGGGGAGTTGGCCGGGGGGGGCAGCGATCGCTGCTCGGGGACGTGCTAGGCATCGGTCGGCGGGTGGTGAGCCAATTGTATAGTGTATCCCTTGCTCTGTGTATTATTATTGTATTATTATTATATTACTATTATTATTACTACTATTCTATTTCATTTTACTTCAATTATTAAACTGTTCTTATCTCAATCCACGAGTTTTCTGACTGTAACCCTCCCAATTCTCTTCCCCATCCCACTGGGGTGGGGGGAGTGAGCGAGCGGCTGCGTGGTGCTTAGCTGCTGGCTGGGGTTAAACCACGACAGTCCTTTTTGGCGCCCAACGTGGGGCTCGAAGGGTTTGAGATAATAACAGATTAACCAGAGCGTGGTAAGGAATTTGTATGTGTTAACAGTTGCTCATCATAATATTGATTCATCTGTTCGCGGTATTAGTCTACCTGATTTGCACCATGCTCTTGTTTTTGCAGTACGTGTTAAAAATTGGTGTTGGGTTTTGCAGTTTGCTGTGCTCTGCAGTGATCAGTGATGTTTTGCCTGGGAGATTTGTTATTAAAACACTGACCTTGAGCGCTATCTGGTATTTGGGTTCTGTAGTGAAGCCATTACTGTACTTCGGGTACCACCTCATGGAGACACTTGGCAATTATACCTCTTCCTCTGAGAGCTTCTTTATGGAGGAAATACAGAATAGCACGTTTGTTGTTTTCTTCTATGATGTTTCGTCCTTCATTGCAACAACTTTTCAGTATCTTGAGCATCCTTGGGTAGTTAAGATATATCTATTGAGAGTTCTTGGGAATATTGTTTCAGTTTTGTCTAAGGTTAATAAGCACCTTAAGAATATCATCCAGAGATCTGCTCCAAGGCTGGATAGTTATGAGTGGCAGCGTGTGTGGGAGAGCATGGGCAAGTACCTGGGACAGTGGGCACCTCCAATGTTTTGGAACTTCACTCCTGAACAAGTGCAGAATCCTGAAAATCTAGTAAAGTATTTGGAAAAAGTATGTTGTCACCCTGGCAACTCCAGAGAGACACAAATCACTGCAACGTGCTGGGGCCTGGCCCATGCTTACCGAGCCCTATTCAACACTATTCAGAACCCACAAGGGGAAGGGAAGGTCTCTGGATCTGACGACAAAATGACAGATGCTGTGGCTGCGCCAGCCCCTGCGCCAGCCCCTCAGCCCCCTGCGACAGTCACTGTGGTTGCGCCAGCCCCCACGACAGGCACTGCGGCTGATCCAGAGAACCAACCCGTGCCAGTATCAGTTGCCCCTATACAGAAGAAAAAATACACAAGAAAATCAACTCGTTTAGTAAGAGCTGATGATGAGCCAGTGTCATCAAGAGAACAGGAGGAGGAAGAGGCAGAACCCATAAACGAGACAGTAACCACCCGATCCCTATCCCTGAGTGAGCTTCGAGATATGCGAAAAGATTTCAGTCGTCGTCCAGGCGAGCCCGTCATCACCTGGCTGCTCCGATGCTGGGATAATGGGGCCAGTAGCCTGGAATTAGAGGGTAGGGAAGCCAAGCAGCTGGGATCTCTTTCTAGGGAAGGAGGCATTGACAAAGTGATTGGAAAAGGGGTAAAAGCCCTCAGCCTTTGGAGGCGACTCCTGTCAGGCGTGAAGGAAAGGTATCCCTTCAAGGAAGATCTTATATGTCACCCAGGCAAGTGGACTGCCATGGAGACAGGTATCCTGAGGGATACCTGAGGGAATTAGCCATGCTGGAGGTGATTCATAATGACCTGAACAATGAGCAGTTATCCAAAGATCCAGATGAAGTCCAGTGCACACGACCCATGTGGCGGAAGTTTGTACGGAGCGCACCATCATCATACGCAAACTCATTGGCAATAATGACCTGGAAAGATGAAGAGGGACCAACGGTGGATGAATTGGCTGGCCAACTCCGACAATACGAAGAAAGTCTCTCTTCCTCCCTACGGGCCTGCATCTCGGCTGTGGAGAAGTTGTCCCAGGATTTCCAGCAGTTCAAAGAGGACATGTCCTACTCCTCACCTGTACAGACCAGTATCTCAGCCATTAGGAGTAAGCGTCCCTCTCTTCAAGAGAGAAGATATAGTGGATACACACCACGGGCCACCCTGTGGTTTTATCTGCGTGACCACGGAGAGGACATGAGGAAGTGGGATGGAAAATCTACCTTGACCCTAGAGGCACGAGTACGTGAGTTGCAAGGAAAAAAAGGTGGTTCTTCCAGGAAAGTTGCTGCTCCAGTTTCCAATGAGCAGTTCCCCAGACAAAGTAGAAGGGCTGATTTTGCTTCCGATCTTAGTAAAGGGATTTTTGATTCGCATGTACAAGAAGTGAATAACGAATGCTATAACCAGGACTAGAGGGGCCCTGCCTCCAGCCAGGTGGAGGAGAGGGACAACCGGGTGTACTGGACTGTGTGGATTCGATGGCCTGGCACATCACACCCACAGGAATATAAGGCTTTAGTAGACACCGGTGCACAGTGTACCCTCATGCCATCAAGCTATGAAGGAGCAGAACCCATCTGTATTTCTGGAGTGACAGGGGGATCCCAAGAGCTGACTGTATTGGAGGCCGAAGTAAGCTTAACCAGGAAGGAGTGGCAGAAACACCCCATTGTGACTGGCCCAGAGGCTCTGTGCATTCTTGGCATAGACTACCTCAGGAGAGGGTATTTCAAGGACCCAAAAGGGTACCGGTGGGCTTTTGGCATAGCTGCCTTGGAGACGGAGGAAATTAAACAGCTGTCTACCTGCCTAGTCTCTCGAAGGACCCTTCTATTGTGGGGTTGCTGAAGGTCAAAGAACAACAGGTACCAATCGCTACCACAACAGTGCACCGGCGGCAATATCTCACCAACAGAGACTCCCTGATTCCCATCCATAAGCTGATTCATCGACTGGAGAGCCAAGGAGTGATCAGCAAGACTCGCTCACCTTTTAACAGTCCCACATGGCCAGTGCAAAAGTCTAACGGAGAGTGGAGACTAACAGTAGACTATCGGGGCCTGAACGAAGTCACACCGCCGCTGAGTGCTGCCGTGCCAGACATGCTAGAACTTCAATACGAATTGGAGTCAAAGGCAGCCAAATGGTATGCCACAATTGATATCGCTAATGCGTTTTTCTCTATCCCTTTGGTGGCAGAGTGCAGGCCACAGTTTGCTTTCACTTGGAGGGGTGTGCAGTACACCTGGAACCGACTGCCCCAGGGGTGGAAACACAGCCCCACCATTTGCCATGGACTGATCGAGACTACATTGGAACAGGGTGGGGCTCCGGAACACCTGCAATGCATTGATGACATCATCGTGTGGGGCAACACAGCAGAAGAAGTTTTTGAGAAAGGGAAGAAAATAGTACAAATCCTTCTGGAAGCCGGCTTTGCTATAAAACAAAGTAAGGTCAAGGGACCTGCAGAGGAGATCCAGTTTTTAGGAATAAAATGGCAGGATGGGCATCGTCAGATTCCAATGGATGTGATCAACAAAATAAAAGCCATGTCTCCACCAACTAGCAAAAAGGAAGCACAGGCTTTCCTGGGCGTTGTGGGTTTTTGGAGAATGCATATTCCAAATTACAGTCTCATCGTAAGCCCTCTCTATCAAGTGACCCGGAAGAAGAACGATTTCAAATGGGGCCCTGAGCAACGACAAGCCTTTGAACAAATTAAACAGGAGATAGTTCATGCAGTAGCCCTTGGGCCAGTCCGGGCAGGGCAAGATGTAAAGAATGTGCTCTACACTGCAGCCGGGGAGAATGGCCCTACCTGGAGCCTCTGGCAGAAAGCACCGGGGGAGACTTGAGGTCGACCCCTAGGGTTTTGGAGTCGAGGATACAGAGGATCTGAGGCTGGCTATACTCTAATGGAGAAAGAGATATTGGCAGCATATGAAGGGGTTCGAGCTGCTTCGGAAGTGGTTGGTACTGAAGCACAGCTCCTCCTGGCACCCCGATTGCCAGTGCTGGGCTGGATGTTCAAAGGGAGGGTCCCCTCTACACATCATGCAACTGACGCTACATGGAGTAAGTGGGTCGCACTGATCACACAACGGGCCCGAATGGGAAACCCCAGTCGCCCAGGAATCTTGGAAGTGATCATGGACTGGCCAGAAGGCAAAGATTTTGGAATATCACCAGAGGAGGAGGTGACACGTGCTGAGGAGGCCCCACTGTATAATAAACTGCCAGAAAATGAGAAGCAATATGCCCTGTTCACTGATGGGTCCTGTCGTCTTGTGGGGAAGCATCGGAGGTGGAAAGCTGCTGTATGGAATCCTGTACGACAAGTTGCAGAAACTGCTGAAGGAGAAGGTGAATCGAGTCAGTTTGCAGAGGTGAAAGCCATCCAGCTGGCTTTAGATATTGCTGAACGAGAAAAGTGGCCAATGCTATATCTCTATACTGACTGATGGATAGTGGCAAATGCCCTGTGGGGGTGGTTACAGCAATGGAAGCAGAGCAACTGGCAGCGCAGAGGCAAACCCATCTGGGCTGCCGCACTGTGGCAAGATATTGCTGCCCGGATAGAGAACCTGGTTGTAAAAGTACGTCACGTAGACGCTCATGTACCCAAGAGTCGGGCCACTGAAGAACATCAAAACAACCAGCAGGTGGATCAGGCTGCTAAGATTGAAGTGGCTCAAGTGGATCTGGACTGGCAACATAAGGGTGAATTATTTCTAGCTCGGTGGGCCCATGACACCTCAGGCCATCAAGGAAGAGATGCAACATATAGATGGGCTCGTGATCGAGGGGTGGATTTGACCATGGACACTATTGCACAGGTTATCCATGAATGTGAAACATGCGCTGCAATCAAGCAAGCCAAGCGGTTCAAGCCTCTCTGGTATGGAGGACGATGGCTCAAATATAAATACGGGGAGGCCTGGCAGATTGATTATATCACACTCCCACAAACCCGCCAAGGCAAGCACCATGTGCTTACAATGGTGGAAGCAACCACTGGATGGCTGGAAACATATCCCGTGCCCCATGCCACTGCCCGGAACACTATCCTGGGCCTTGAAAAGCAAGTCCTATGGCGACATGGTACTCCAGAAAGAATTGAGTCAGACAATGGGACTCATTTCCGAAACAGCCTCATAGACACCTGGGCCAAAGAGCATGGCATTGAGTGGGTATATCACATCCCCTATCATGCACCAGCCTCTGGAAAAATTGAACGATACAATGGACTGTTAAAGACTACACTAAAAGCAATGGGTGGTGGGACATTCAAACACTGGGACACACATTTAGCAAAGGCCACCTGGTTAGTCAACACTAGGGGATCTGCCAATCGAGCTGGCCCTGCCCAATCAAGACTTTTACATACTGTAGAGGGAGATAAAGTCCCTGTAGTGCACCTAAAAAATATAACGGGGAAGACAGTCTGGGTTACTCCTGCCTCAGGCAGAGGTAAACCCATCCGTGGGATTGCTTTTGCTCGAGGACCTGGGTGCACTTGGTGGGTGATGCGAGAGGATGGGGAAGTCCGATGTGTACCTCAAGGGGATTTGATTTGGGGTGAAAATAGCCAATGAACTGAATCGTATAATGTTAGTTGCTATATAATACTGGATGTCATCACTTAAATGATTACTATGTGACATATCAACAGTATACAGTAAGAATTGCCCAAATTAATGAAGAATGAACTTCGAGGAAACCGAGCAAAGTGCAGCAGTGATGGAACCAGAACTGGCTTCAGCATGCAACAATCCAACACCACACACCATCTTTCCTGCCCTGAAGAACTATTAGGACAGATGAAACCCAAAGTCATGGACTAAATGAACTCAACATTTTAGAGGGATAGCCTATAGACTAAGGAAATTATATCCATGTGTGTATGTGTGTGTGTGTATATATATATCTCTCTATATCAAAAGACTGGAAAAGTGGTAGTGATTAATTGGAATGTATTGGAAAGTGTAAGACCTGGGCATGATGTATATGGTATGGAATAAGGGGTGGATACTGTCCTGGTTTCAGCTGGGATAGAGTTAATTTTCTTCTTAGTAGCTAGTAGAGTGCTGTGTTTTGGATTTAGGATGAGAATAATGTTGATAACACACTGATGTTTTGGTTCTTGCTAAGTAGTGCTTACACTAGTCAAGGACTTTTCAGCTTCCCATGCTCTGCCAGGTGCACAAGAAGCTGGGAGGGGGCACAGCCAGGACAGCTGACCCAGACCAGCCAAAGGGCTATTCCACACCGTATGACATCATGCTCAGTATATAAACTGGGGGAGTTGGCTGGGGGGGGCAGCGATCACTGCTCGGGGACGTGCTAGGCATCGGTTGGCGGGTGGTGAGCCAATTGTATAGTGTATCCCTTGCTCTGTGTATTATTATTGTATTATTATTATATTATTATTATTATTACTACTATTCTATTTCATTTTACTTCAATTATTAAACTGTTCTTATCTCAATCCACGAGTTTTCTGACTGTAACCCTCCCAATTCTCTTCCCCATCCCACTGGGGTGGGGGGAGTGAGCGAGCGGCTGCGTGGTGCTTAGCTGCTGGCTGGGGTTAAACCACGACAGGTGGTAAGAATGAAGAATAAGAGTATCTACCATGCCTTCTCAGCAACAGACAGGAAGAAAAAGAATCTCCCAGCTTTAAAAACTAGTGGTTGGTTCAGGCAGGAGAAGTCAGTAACATTTTTATTTAACATTTCTGATCTACTGCTTGGATAATATTGCTATGTTAGGAATAGAGAGAGTTTACGCTTTAAGGTAATGGGAAAAAATAAGCAAAAGACCTTTAACTGAGTCAAATGAAAAGGTTATTTTGAGGCCTTAACTATAAAAATAAATTATAGTATTTTAGAAATACTATAATTTTAATTGCTTAAATAGAAAAATACATAGTCACACCAAAAAGAGGAAAAATGTCTCTTTTTTCCCTGTGTATCAAATCACTAACTGCAAAATTAGTAATTAGTATATTAATGTGTTAATACTAAAACCCCTTCCTTATAAAACTCAAACTGATGACACTGTTTAACATAAGTACTCCAGGAAAATTACATTAAAATAGCTGTATGAATTTGAATGTTAGAAAATTGTTACAAAGATTAATGTTTTTATACAAATACTTGTGCATTGTCCATAAAGCTTTTGTTGAGTTAATTCTATACTAATGGCACAGATATTAAGTGAAAATGGATGTTGCTAGCCTAAATGACATTCCTGCCAAGAAATTAATATTAATTTAAGAAGTTACAATTAACATATATGGCATTAATGTGAGAATCCATCCATGGATAAAACAGCTTATAGAGAAGTAAAGATAAAGGCCAGCTTTCTAGTGGGAGAAAAAAAAATAAGAAACTTGGTCTTCCCAAGTTCAACTACATAGCTTTCCAGTTGAGACCTTTAGTAATCAAACCATTTGCTGTAGAAGGCAAGCATTAATTCAAATTGTGCTGTATATATATGGGGAAATAAATACCTTTGTAGGAAAAGCTGCAGAAAGGCAAAAGCATCTTAAAACAGACCCATAAAAATTCCATTGACTTAGTTTAGGCAGCATGGTGGAAAACATACATTTACTTCAACACAGGAAGGATAAAATTAAACTATTTTATAGGAGCAACAAATCTGGTTAAATGAGTCCAAAAAACGTATTAAAAATACATCATCTATTAAGCCACAGGATCTTCTTTTTGGAAGCATTTAATTAAAAAGTTGGTATGTATGTCCTATTTCCAGTACATTTAAATAATTTTACCATATCATATTATTATTTTAGAAGATCTTTTCACTGGAACCCATTTTAGTTCTGCTGGTACATATATTGTCTATTATAACTACTACACAAGAAAATATATTAAACCTCATGTTAACTACATATGTATGGAAATAAGAGTACTAAAACTACCATGATGAAGAAAGAAAAAATTTCCAGACTTTATCACACTTTAAAATAAATCAGCAACAAACACATGTAAAAAATACACAAATACAGAAAACCAAGTTCTAAATAAATGATGAATGTTGTATTGCAAGTAACTCTGCCAGAATACGGGAAACACCTCTCTAAAAAGAATGCATTTTTTGCAAAAATAATATATGTATGGCATCTGGTAGTACAAAGGACTGAAGAAATATACAGAACAGGCTGTTCAGATATTGTAGCAGTGTGGGTAAGTGGAATTTCTTATTCATAGCTTGTGAAACTGCCAACTTTTAGCAAACTTCACTGCCGAATATCACAGACTATGACATTAAGAAATCTGGTGATCTTGTCCATATGCTCCCCAAAACTGCTTCCTTGTGCTGGAGCACTCAGTCATGTCCACATTACAAGAGGCTTTCCCACTGCTCTAGTTAAAAACAACAATAACAACAGCAACAAAATGGGATGTGTGGAAAATGTGTCATTGCTGAGCTCAAGACTTACTTCACAGAAGCTTGTGGCAGGGCTAAGAAGTCCGTCTTGCACCCCCTCTTCTTCTTCATTTATGCCTTTGGCTCTGACATGCAGCCCTTCAAAAAGGGCCCCATACAACAGTGTCCTTGAAAAACTTTACAAGGTTGTGAAAATATGAAGAAGGAAAAAGGCAGCTTCAGAGAAGAAAATAAATCTGGCAAATGGGATGTTCTCACTCTTTTTTTTGCCATACTTGTCATGGTCGTCTTCTACCAGCTGTGATTAGTATTGTCATCATACAAAGCAATACTTCGCTATTCAACTTTTTAGTAGTGTCTTTGCCAAGTTGCTGAATGCTACTGTCACTCAGCTTAGACCTGAGATGTCTTTACAATTCAGGTCTGGCATCAAAGCCTCTGCTTGCTTTTGACCAAGGTGAGATGAGCAACAGCCTACAACTAATTTCAGGATATAGAAAGCCATATGAGGTCAGGTGTCAGAGCTGGAACTGGCTGAGGAACAGCAGCATACTTGTTTCTGGTACCTTATTACAGCCTTGGAAAGCACAATCCATGCCTGCTGAAATCCAGACTCACTAGACACATACAGGTTTGTGAAACAATCATTTAGCCTCAGTAAATCCACTTCAAATCCATCATTACATTACATACAGGAACAGGCTTGTAATTATTTTTATTTTAAATGGTTTTATAGGCTGTATTCTACTGGCCTCCAGTATTTTGTCAGTCAGCAGAGGCCATTTGTTCTTTCCAGTGCTGGCTAAAATGTCTTTGGGATTGACAGTTGTTTCAAAAGCACAGTGTTTATGTTTGAGGACAATATTCTACGAAATGACATCAAAATCGGGGATTAGAAGGTGCCTAATTATTTGCATCAATGGTGATAATGCTTTGTCCTATCACCTTGCTGTACTCAGCCTTACTATCCCCACAAGTAGTTCATGTGCATCCTCAGTTGCTGCAATTGAATTAATAATTGGTCATATAAAAGTCAGCTGCAGATTCTCAGTGTTAGGAGCTGCCAAATCTGGTAGCCTGATAGAGGTGAGGCTGCTGTGGATCCATAACCCCACATGTCACTGGGGTCCCCCCAGCTGCCTGTGTGCCTCTGAGTGTACAGGGATCAGACTTTTATCACATAACCTAATACCTAGGAAACTGTTTTGTTATCAACATAAATGTATATAATCAGCACAGATATTAGCAGGATCACCACAGAAAGCTGTGCTGTTCACAAGCTGTGCAAGAAAGGACCCCTGAGCAGTCCCAAAATAAAGTTGTTTGCAGTGTTACTGTGACTCCTGTGAAGGGACAGCTCTATCTGACACTGTCCACATACACACTGTGAAGTCTGTACCACTTGCGTTTTTCACACCTGTTTCTTCATTTCATTCCACAGCTCTCCATGAACCTCCTCTCCCAAATCCTCTTTCCTATTCAAAACACATTTCTTCATCTCTCCCTTCTTCATTGCAGATAGAGGACCTTCTCTCTTTCCATCATATTGATGGAAACCTCCCCACCACAGTGTCTGGGACATTCAGTTCCCAGAACAATTTGCTTGTATCTTGGGTAGAGCTCCTTTACAGCACTTCATCAGAAAAGACATACTTAGCTTTTCAAATTTCTCCAATCATCTTCACACTCAGCCAATGCGCCTACCCGTCTTCCACATACTGCAGGTTCAGTTTTTGGCCTAGGTGAGAAATGGGAGAGCCAGGCCACTGCCTAGTAATCAAGTGACAATAAAATTATCATCTGGTCCTTATATTTTCCAAGACATTTCCCCTTTGTACTTCCTACTTCTAATACTTTCTGGATTTTTGTTACAAGCCTCACTGGCTGGCCACGCCCAGCATCTCAGGAATGTGATTTCAGGATGTCATTGTCCATGAGAGAGCATGGAAAGGAGATAAGGTAATTTCACAGTGGGAGGAAAAACCCCAAGTATATTCACAGGTATCCTATGGAGCTCCAAAACCAGCAAGTGTTCTTTTTCCTGATCCACCACTACAGGTTCAATAGCTCTACTGAGTTTGCTCAGGCAAATGTTTTTGGGCGTCGTATGTGACCCCTTTCAGTCAGAACTTCAATTATTGACCAAACTGTCACTAAAACAGTCTGTGAGACTACGTCCTGTAAGTTTACAGGACACACAGGGGCTTCAGCATCCCTGGCCATACAGACCAGGAAGGACATGGAAGAATATATGCTGGTGGACTCAGAAATTTCAGGTAACATACAGAACGTTCCTCCTTCAGCCTATATGTGAGAGGTTTCATGGTTTTTCCCTGCTGGTGATACTGGTGGGAGAGCTCCTAAATCAAGGAAGTGTGGATGATTTGTTCTTGAGGCACTAAGCACATTATAGCAGGTAGGCAAATACATAGCTCTGATAAGAACAGTTCTCGCTATGGTTAAGAAACAGATGTCCACATATGAAAGATTTAAACAGCTGCCTGGTTTGAGAAACTGTTACTATTCCCTTTTTTTTTTTTTTAAATAGGTTTATTTGTTTTACAGAGAAGAGTTTTCACCTAAGCCAGGTCTTGATTGACATGGACTTATTTAAAATGGCCAAATAGTATCTTTTACAGTCTTTAAATCTAGATATAATTGTGGTTGATATAATTGTGATTTATTGTGAAAATAAGGGAATTGGCTGTTTCATCACCCAAGTTACAGGACAACCCTGCAATATTTGGATGACGTGAAGCCTGGGGGAAGAGGGCCAGAAATACTGTGAATGCCTTAGCAGCAATATCTGCTGGTGTTTAGAGAAAGCTGACACTCCTGAAATTTCTCAGGCCTTGAAATAAGATCTGCAAGTGAAAGATATGACTAATAAAGGTCATGTTTTACTTCGTCCAGAATTTCTGTTAAATCTAATTAAAAAATATGCTGATAGATGTTTTAGACTGACAAGCATCTGTGATTCATATTTAGTGCAGAACTCTTCAGCCATGAAACAAGGTGACAACCAACAGGTGCAAGAGCAGTTCATTTTCAGTGCCTTGTTAGTCCTCAACCTTTCATTTGGCAGCAGCAGTCTGCAGACTTGTAGGCTGGATTAGCCTTGGCACATGTTGGCTCCTGCTGAGTGTCATGGCTGTGGATGGAAAGGGAACAGGCACAAAAGCAAAGGACACAAGTTCATAGAAAACCAGATTTCATTAATCTGCTGAATATCAAGCAATTTGTTTCAAATGACAAATGATATAAAAATTTAGGGCAGACACAGTGACTTTGAACAAACTCTCAAAACGCTTGAAAAATACGCAGTAAAGAAAAATCTTGAACACAATATTGTATATATTAATATGATTATCAGGAAAAAAATTTCCTGCTTCAGACAAACATTAAGAGTGCCAGATGGGTGGCTGAGAGAACATATTCCCTACCTTCAAAACCAACTCAAATGAGGTTTTAGTGAAAAAGATCAGCTTAAGTGGCTAAAGTATATAAAACCAGCTACATAAGGGTCACTTTAGCAATTAAAAAAATAAGTGAATGGAAGAAATATTTTAAGTGGTACTGAAATGATTTTGTATACATGCCATCAATGGAGACCAAGTAAAAGATGTTAGTCTATAGCAGAATAGTATAACTTTGTTTTCATTAACTGAAAGGGAAGTATGACTGATTCCCAGGTTTATTTTCACCCTCCTAAAAGAACTTTACTGAAGGATATTAGTACTATGCATGAGATTGTACATACTAAATCTGGCGGGGTTTCTGTGGCTTGTGGGTTGTGGTTTTTTTCTCCCTAGGAGTGCTATACTGAAGGAAATAGTGTCTGAAAGGGGCAGAGAAATTTAGGAAGTTTAGGTTCAAGTGTTTTGCAAGTAAGTACAGATTTAGACATGCACTCATTAGCCACCATCATATTAAATTCAAGCAAATAGCATGAAAAGTTACAAGCAAATAGCATGAAAATAATAAAAATACCTGATTGAAAAATTCTGGGGAGTCAGGTATGTATTTTTTAGCTTTGTTAAATTACATGCTAATACCGGTGAAACAAGGCTTGTTGTTTTAAATTTTGTTTAACTGAAGGTGAGATGGTCTGTAACAGTATCTGCAAAGAAATCAGGGTTTTGCAAGAGTCCCATAAAGGCAAATCCCATGAATGGGATCTGCCACCATATCACACAAGTATGATTCATTGGGTGGTATTTCATTGCCTAAATATACATGTCAAGTTGTATTTTGGAAGCTGTAAAGTATCTGGGACATGTGCATGTAGCTCGTGTTTGTGACATAGGAGACCTACAAAAGACTTGCTCCTCTCTAGAGCAGTATATGAAGGTCAGGTGGGATTCCATAGGACGTCTAAAATGGCACCAGGTGCCTTTAGTTAGGCAACTGAATCCAATCCCCTGTCTCTAACAGGAATTGATAGTAGCGTGACACACAGAGGGGCACCTATTCTTGCTGTATGATGAAGTGAATTTGTTGTCACTCTAGACAGACACAAGTGTCACAATAGCTAGACTGAAGGGAAAGGGGGAAAAGAAGAAACTACCTTTTCTCTTTTACAGTAAAATATCTTAGTTCTGGGACAAACAGCCTTGTTTAGATTAAAAAAAAAAAAAAAGGATTGCTGTCTCTGGGAAGCCATAAGTCACATCAAGCATTGAAAAAACATTTTCATAAGCTGAATTAGTGTAGATGTGTTGCAATTTTGAGACTGTAGTTACATGAAAATTGTTAAGTGTAAAGCTTAACTGAAGACGGAAATTGTGATAAAATTTCTTGGAAGTAGCAGTTATCAAAAACTTTGCTTTTGGAAACTGGAAACTTGGGGGAGGTTGCGTACAGAGGCAGTGGAAACATCTCAGTGAAGATTTGTCTGTGGGTCTACGCTGAGTTCTGGAATAACTGGCACATTTTGCCACAGTTCTCCACAATGTAACCATTAGAGTGGCTGAGGGTAGCTGAACACTGACACCTGTCCCCAGAAATCCTAGAACCCAACTTGAATAATTACAACAATGCTATATCTGTGGATATGCAGGCATGAATCATAAGGAATGATCTGAATGAGGATTCTGCAGAGAAACTTGGTAATCAGATATTACATGTGCAAGTGCTATACTACGGATACAGGCTACAGTGAAGAATATTGTAACTCAGAAGATGTAGGAACAAGGTCCAAAGAGCTACAGATCTCTCACTTAGGTCAAAAACCCAGAGATATAGGAATGTTTCCTGTCTGTGTACTATCTTCATGCTTATCTGTTACTAGCAGAGAGATAGCGGCCAGGAGAGGGTCTGGCAGGACATGCATTCAGGATCATTGAAGGACTTTCTTATTTATATTTGAGCTATCTGGAGCATGAAAACTGAATGCTGACAGGGCAAAGACAGAAGAAAGTGGTGTATGTAGTTCTGTAGAAGTTCTAGAAGTCATTTATCAAACCTACAGGCTTGTTTCTCAAATACTATACAATGATAATATTTTGAATTAAAAATAATCCCAGATCTATTGTGACTCTATTACTGTAGTTGAGAGATCCAGATACATGACATCTAGAAATCAATACATGTATCAGACTTGGTATGACATCTAAAATGTACTAGATACGTTTTTTCTGATGTATTATACCAAACACAACAGTCAAGAGAGTTAAAAGGAGATCTGACCACAGTGACATTCAGACAGAAAATTTATTTATTGGCTAATAATTAACAGTACTTTCCTAATATATGAAGAAAGCCACTTTGTATTTTGGATCAATTTATGCCTGCTTATATTTTTTCCTTTTCTAAATACAAAGCAACTACTTGCATATTCTGTCACTCTAAATGTGTTTACAGAATCACAGAATCACAGAACAGCTGAGGTTGGGAGGCATCTCTGGAGGTCATGTTGTCCAATGTCCATGTTCAAGCAGGATCACCTAACAGCAGGTTGCCCATGACTATGTCCAGATGGCTTTTGAATATCTTCAAGGAGGGAGACTTCACAACATCTCTGGGCAAGCTGTGTCAGGGCTCCATCACCCTCACAGTCAAAAAGTGTTTCCTGATGTTCAGACAGAACTACCTGTGTGTCAGTTTGTGCCTATTTCCTCTCATCCTATCACTGGGCACCACTGAAAAGAGGCTGGCTCCATTCTCTTTACACCCTCCCTTCAGGTATTTGTAAACATTGATGAGATCCACCCCTAAAGCCTTCTGTTCTTTAGGCTAAACAGTGCCAGCTCTTTCAGCCTTTCATAGGAGAGATGCTCCAGTCCCTCCATATCTCTCTTGTACTGAGGAGCCCAGAACAGTAAGTTGCAGCCTCACTAATGCTGAGTAGAGTGCAAGAATCATAGAATCATAGAATTGTTAAGGTTGGAAAAGACCCTTAGGATCATCAGGTCCAACCGTTAACCTAATCATCTCCCTCCACCTGCTGGCAATATTTTGTCTAATGCGGCCGAGGGTAACATAAGGCTTCCTTGCCACAGGGGCACATCAGCGACTCATGGTCAACTTGCTGTTCACTAGCACCCCAAGGACGTTTTGTGCAAAGCTGCTTTCCATTTGGTTGGCCTCCAGCATATACTGATGCATGGGTTTTTTTCTCCCCAGGTGTGGGACTCTGCACTTCCCCATGTTGAATGGCATGAGGTTCCTGACAGCTCATTTCTCAGCCTGTCGAGGTCCCTCTGGATGGCAGCACAACCCTCTGACATACCAGCCACTCCTCCCAGTTTAGTGTCAGCAGCAAACCTGCTGAAGGTAGACTCTGGCCCATCATCTAGACCACTAAGGAAGATTTTGAACCAGATTGGACTCGTTATTGACTTCTGGTCTACACTGCTAATTTCTGGCCTCCAACCAGACTTTGTGCCACTGAACACCACCCTCTGGGCCTGGCCATTCATTTCCAGTCCACCTCACTGTCTCCCTGTCCAGCTCATACATCAGCAAGTTGTCTATAAGGATCTTCTAGGAGACAATATCAAAAGCCTTTCTGAAGTCTAGCTAAACAATACCCACTGCTCTCCCCACATCTACCAAGCCAGGCATTTCATTGTGGGAAGTTCTCAGGCTGGTCAGGCATGACTTCCTCTTGGTAAAGCCATGATGACTACTCCTGATGACTTTCTTGTGATACATGAAATGAAACCATGAAATGGTTTCCAGGATTAGTTCTAGCCTTTCCCCTTGGTCTCTGGAGCCTGGGAATCCTGAAGGCCGGTCTTACTACTGAAGACTGTGGTGAAGAAGGAACTCAGTACCTCAGCCTTTTCCATGTCCTGTGTCACTGATGTCCCTGTCCCATTCAACAGTGGGGCCACATTTTCCCTAGTCTTCCTTTTGCCACTTACATACTTACAGAAGCCCTTCTTGTTTTCTTTGACATCCCTTACCACATTCAACTCCAGGTGGGCTTTGACTTTCCTAAATTCATCTCTTCATGCTTGGATGGTGTCTCTGTATTCCACCCAGGTTACCTGTCCACGCTTCTGCCTTCTGTATAGTCCTTTTTCTTCCCTGAGTTTTGCCAGGAGCAACTTGTTCATCCATGCAGGACTCCTGGAAGTTTTGCCTGACTTCCTGCTCATTGCGATCGACTGCCCTTGAGCTTGGAGGAGGAGATCCTTAAATACCAACTAGCTTTCTTGGACGCCTATTGCCTCTTTCGCTTTATCCCATAAGACTCTTTCAAGAAGATCTTTGGAGAAGCCAAAGTCTGCTCTGCTGAAGTCCAGGGTTATGATCTTACTTTTTGCCCTACTCCCTCATCTCATGATCCAGAACTCCAACATCTAATGGTCACTGCATCCAAAGCTTCATTGGCCTTCACATCCCCAATGAACCCTTCTTCATTGATGAGTATGCAGTCCAGCAGAGCACATCTCCTTGTTGGTTCTTCTGTCACTTAGGTCAGAAAGCTGTCATCAATGCTCTCCAGGAACATCCTGGAGAGGAGGTTATTCCCTGCTTTATTTTCCAGCAGATATCGAGGTGATTGATGTCCCCTATGAGTACCAGAGTCTGCAAATGTGAGGCTACTTCTATCTGTCTTTAGAAGGCCTCATCTACTTGTCCTTCCTGGGCAGGCAGTCTATAGTAGACACTGATTAAAATGTCACCCATACTGTTTGGCTCTTTAATCCTCATCCATAAACTCTTAGCTGGCTCATCACTCATCCATAGGCAGAGCTCCATGCATCCCAGGTACTCTGTCACATAAACGGCAACTCTACTTCCTCATCTTCCAAGCCCATCCTTCCTAAAGATCTTGTATCCCTCCATTGCAGCACTTCAGTAATGTAATCCAGTCCAACAAGTCTCCATGATCCCAACAAGATCATAGACCTGTAATTGTGCATAGTTCCTCAAGTGTATTGCCCATGCTGCATGCCTTACTGTACCGGCACTTCAGAGAGGCACCCCAACATGATGTTTTCACATAAAGGGTCTGTTGGGTTTTTTCCATAATAATGTCTTGTAGGCACTTCCTTTCTTACATGTCAATGCTTGTGGTTACCATGCTTAAGCCCTGCTTTGTTGATTTTGTATTCCCTTTTGTGCCCATCATCACCCCAGGTCCTTTGCTTGTCAGTCCTGCCCATCACTGCCTCACAGGACTGCTGGTAACTCTCTCTCTCCCTTTTTGTTCCTAGTTTAAAGGTCTTCTTACTAGGTCAGCCATCCTGCTGGCAAAGATAATTTTGCCCTGCTTAGTGAGGTGCATCCCATCTATCCCAAGCAGATGCTGACTGCTAAATAGGGTCCGGGGTCATAGAAGCTAAACCCTGTGCCTGACATCAGGTCTGCAGCCAATTGTTGGCATACAGTATCAGCCCCCTCCTCTTTGCACCCTTTAGCCTCACCAGCAGACAGGATTGAGAACACCACCTGGGCCCCCAGAGCTCTGTAGTCACTACTCATACTCTCCAGCTTGCCCCGTTGTTGCTTACAGGGAAGAACATCTGGGTGTAATAGTCAGAGGGTTGGACACACCTCAGCAGTCACCACAGCATTGTGGATCCAGGCACCGGCAAGCAGCAAACTTCTTTGGACAACAGGTCTGGTTAGCAGATGGGTTCCTCTGTCCCTTGCAGCAGGGAGTCACTTGCTACTAACACTCATCACTTCCTCCTGGTGGTCTTGCATGGGTCAGGGTCAGCTGGCCCGGATGCCTCGCTTGAAAGCATGCCCGGCTCTTCCTCAGCTTTGAGGGCAGTGTTCTGTAGTGACAAGCCACTTACTTACTTTTTGTGCTTCTTCTATTTCATTCTCCTAAGTTGCGGAGACGAGATTTAAATATTATCTGTGTAACTTCTCACTGCATCATATTATTATACATTGGCATGCACTGTTTGACAGATAAAATAAGTTCCTTTCATTGGTTTGTGCTCCTGGCCGTTAGCATGGCTGGTGATGAGACAATTAGCCATGTAAAGCTTTTGATAAAACCAGACAGAGCTACTAGTCATAAAAAAAGCCTCATTTGCTGTGCTTGCGTGCACAGTCCTATTCCCAGAGATCAACAAAGCACCTTTCTATGCCCCAGAAAATAAATTATAAGTAGTTGTAGTCAAGACTATTTAAAATGTAAGCACTATGGTTGGAATGTGGGGTTTTGGTAAATGTTTCAACAATGGTAAAATACTTGAATATTCTTGAACATTCTTGAACATGACTGGAGTGTTCAGGTTTTGATGAAAGCCCCTATTTCTGTCAATGGCCTGTGGGTATATAGCAAAATACAGTGTGCAAGTGGTGGCTGGTATTAATAATGTTTGGCAGTGCAGTGGATTTACTTATTTGTGGTTTGTACATACAATTTTTGATTACCAAATAAATTAGCCAGAAATACTGTAGCTTATAGCTAAGCTAAAGCATACCTGAGGTATCACTCCCAAAGAATAGCTTTTGTTTGAGACTTGATAGAAGAGAATACAACTGTACTTTCAGTTTCCACATGAATACCTCATTATCTTCTTTTGGAGGGGTTTTGTCATTCATTATTGTTATATGTGGACTTGTTATATGTCACTTCCACATCCTCCATTAAATTTGTTTCTTACCTTGTGTATTTCAAGGTTGTTGATCATCAAGGACATAAATAAAACTATCCCTCCACCCTTTTTGCATTTATTTCGCTTGCATATTATGCTTTCCCCACGTCTTTTACTTTCCTACTTCTGACAGTTTTCAGCTTTCAGATTCAGACCTATGCTTATGCTCTGATAAACCTTTTGCTCTATTCTTGGAACAGTCTCCTTTCTGATGAAGAAATACTTTCACAAATAATTTTTCTTCACACACATGAAAATTTATACAGTATGTTCTCTTCTTTTGATGTGTCCTTTCTATTTTAGATTAAGGTGCTAAGGATTCAATCTATGTATCATAGAAATGTATGACACGAGTAATAAATCAATCATAAAAATAATTATCTCAGTACTTCCCAAACTTCAGAATGCTATATTCAATAAATCAAGTGAATAATTTGCCATATTTGCAATGTTATACATGAGTAAAAAATAGAAAACAACAACAAAAACAAACAGGGAAGCACAGGGATGCACAAAGCCAAGGGACCTTGTTTGTAATCTCATCAGCTCCAATACTGATTCTTTTGGGGTGGCCCATGTCAAGTCATTGAATTTCATCATCATCATTACTTTAGGTATAAAAGGTAGTAGTCATGCTTAACTACCCATATCATAAGATTCATGAAGATTCACTAGTTCATACTTGTAGCTCTTGAAGATATGAATTTTAAATAAATACTTTCTTATTTAATACTGACAGACTAGTTTTATTATAACTCTAATAATCTAGCTAACAGAAACATCTGTGCATTTAGTCCTCTCCAAATGTGTCTGCTTTAAACTGATAAGCATGCTTCTAAGTTCTGTAGCTGGAACATAGAAATATGTTGATAGCGTGCCCTGTACTCCAAGCAGTATCTGAGTACAACTTCTCCTCAAATGTATGCAGACTAAACCATGTTTCAACTTCTGGTTATAAACTTTTGTTCTCTTATTAGTTAGCACAGTATCTCTGGATGTTTACTGGCACCTGTCCAATGCTTCTCTCTGACTTTCACATGCCACCCTTATTGGGGGTTTTATTAAAAACCTCAAATTTTCAGGGGTTTAAAAATCAGGTGTACATTTTGATTTTCAGTGGACTTATTGAGATATCCTTTAAAGTTATGAAATCACAGGTCTCCATTTAATTTATCATTTTAGTATATTTGTACATATTAAGTAGTTTACATAGATAATGGAATGGTAAAGAGGTGGTCATTACTGCTACAGTAACAGCCTACATTTTGGAGAAAAAATAAATGTACGTAATAACCATTCCATTCAATTTTAAGGATTAGCCAAAGTGATTGTTATCTTCATCTGTTAGCAGTCATTATACACTTGATACATGCATTACATATCTACTACACCCACACTGAGACAATGACTGACTGAATTTCTACAACAAAAATTAGGATTTTATGCACTAAAATTGTGTACAATACACAGTATGCATGTTGCAAGAACCCACTTCTGCTGAGTGGGTGTTAGGTGAGTACTTGGTGCTTAGTTTAAAGTGGATCTGTCTTAATATAGATGACAATACATGATAGATAGGTAGCTCTAGACACGATATATAACCTGTGATGTCTTATCAATATCATTGTTGATTGAGTACTTTGAGATGTTAGTACATGTATGTACTTGATTCCATAGTAGTTGTTTTAAAATAATATAGGCAGTTAAGAATCACACTTATTCAGATACTTTGAAAATCCTTGCAAGTCGGTCATCAGAACATTGGATGCAATTCTTTGAAAATGCATCAGTCCAAGTTCACAAACAATGCAGCAAACATAAGAAACATCCTTTTCGAGATCATCCTCTTGACCAGTAGGCAAAAAAATGTCTTCAGTCCTGGCTTTAGGGTTTCTAAAATAATTGGAGTAGTATTAGAAGGGTCCTGAAATCAAAGAGATTTTTTCTCTAATAATGAAAGAAGAGTAGAAATTAAACATGTAAACAAGCTATTGATTGTTTTACAGAAAATCATAGAATCATAGAATCATAGAATTGTTAAGGTTGGAAAAGACCCTTAGGATCATCAGGTCCAACCGTTAACCTAGCACTGCCAAGTCCACCACTAAACCATGTCCTCAAGCACCACATCTACCCGTCTTTTAAATACCTCCAGGGATGGGGACTCAACCACTTCCCTGGGCAACCTGTTCCAGTGCCTGACCACTCTTTCAGTAAAGAAGTTTTTCCTAATATCCAACCTAAACTTACCCTGGCGCAGCTTGAGGCCATTTCCTCTCATCCTATCACTTGTTACTGGGGAGAAGAGACCGACCCCCACCTCTCTACAACCTCCTTTCAGATAATTGTAGAGGGCAATAAGGTCTCCCCTCAGCCTCCTCTTCTCCAAACTAAACAACCCTAGCTCCCTCAGCCGCTCCTCATAAGACTTGTTCTCTAGACCCTTCACCAACCTCGTTGCCCTTCTCTGGACGCTTTCCAGCACTTCAATGTCCTTCTTGAAGTGAGGGACCCAAAACTGGACACAGTATTTGAGGTGCGGCCTCACCAGTGCCAAGTACAGGGGCACTATCACTTCCCTGGTCCTGCTGGCCACATTATTCCTGATACAAGCCAGGATGCCATTGGCCCTCTTGGCCACCTGGGCACACTGCTGGCTCATGTTTAGGCGGCTGTCAACCATCACCCCCAGGTCCTTTTCAGCCAGGCTGCTTTCCAGCCACTCCTCCCCAAGCCGGTAGCGTTGCCTGGGGTTGTTGTGACCGAAGTGCAGGACCCGGCACTTGGCCTTGTTGAACCTCATACAGTTGGCCCCAGCCCAACAATCCAGCCTGTCCAGGTCCCTCTGCAGGGCCTTCCTACCCTCCAGCAGATCGACACTCCCACCTAACTTGGTGTCATCTGCAAACTTACTGAGGGTGCACTCAATCCCCTCATCCAGATCATCCATAAAGATATTGAACAGGACCGGCCCCAACACTGAGCCTTGGGGAACACCACTCGTGACCGGTCGCCAACTGGATTTGGCTCCATTCACCACCACTCTCTGGGCTCGGCCGTCCAGCCAGTTTTTAACCCAGCTCAGAGTGCACTTGTCCAAGCCGTGAGCAGCCAGCTTCTGCAGGAGAATGCTGTGGGAGACGGTGTCAAAGGCCTTACTGAAGTCCAAGTAGACAACATCCACAGCTTTCCCCTCATCCACTAAGTGGGTCACCTTGTCATAGAAGGAGACCAGGTTAGTGAAGCAGGACCTGCCTTTCATAAACCCATGCTGGCTGAGCCTGATCCCCCGGTTGTCCCGCACATGCCGCATAATGGCACTCAGGATGATCTGCTCCATGACCTTCCCCGGCACCGAGGTCAGGCTGACAGGCCTGTAGTTCCCTGGATCCTCCTTCTGGCCCTTCTTGTAGATGGGTGTCACATTAGCTAACTTCCAGTCATCTGGGACCTCCTTGGTTGACCAGGACTGCTGATAAATGATGGAGAGTGGCTTGGCAAGCTCCTCCACCAGCTCCCTCAGTATCCTCGGGTGGATCCCGTCTGGCCCCATAGACTTGTGGGCATCCAGGTGGAGGAGCAGGTCAGCGACTGCCACCTCTTCAACAGCTGGGACTACATTCTGTGTCCTATCTCCATCTCCCAGCTCAGGAGATAAAAAAATATTTATATATGTATTTATGTATGCACTTTCCATGACTCACTACTAAGTAAATATTTTGCTTGAGGAGCTGGCTAGTTAATATCCTCTGTATGATGCTTCCAAAAGGAAAATCAAGGTGTCATAACTGTGATGGCTCACACAGAGTTAAAAAAATGGTACCTGAAACAGAATGTGCTTGGACCCAGATCCATGGGCTGTCTTCTCAGATTGCCATTGGACTGGCCTCATTATATTGGAGTTGCCTGGCAGTTTTGACTCTAAGCTGCATGTGGTTGTCATCACCAACCTGCTCTTCTTCCCTCACAGGGGTACTTTGAGCCTGCGAGGTTGCTGCTTGTTGTCTCGCTTGGCTCCCAGCTCTCCTCCTCATGTCAGGCAGCCAACCTTCGCTGCTTCCTGACGTGGTGCAGCTGGCTGAGATTTCACTGGAAAAATCATAGAATCGTAGATTCATAGAATGTCCTGAGTTAGAAGGGACCCACAAGGATCATCGAGTCTAACTCCTGTCCCTGCATAGGACAACCCTAAAATTCACACCACATGTCTGAGGGCATTGTCCAAATGCTTCTTGAATATTGTCAGGCTTGGTATCATGACTACCTCCTTGGGAAGCCTGTTTCAGTGCTCCACCACCCTCTGGGTGAAGAACCTTTTCCTAATATCCAACCTAAATGTCCCCCAGCATATCTTCCTGCTGTTCCCTCGGGTTCTATCATTGGCCGCCAGGCAGAAGAGATCAGCACCTGCTCCTCCTCTTCCCCTTGTGAGGAAGCTGTAGACTGCGATGAGGTCTCCCCTCAGTCTCCTCTTCTCCAGGCTGAACAGACCAAGGGACTTCAGACGCTCCTCATACAGCTTCTCCTCTAAACCCTTTACCATCTTTGTGACTCTCTTCTGGACACTCTCTAGTAGCTTCGTATCCTTTTTAAACTGTGGTGCCCAAAACTGCACACAGTACTCAAGATGAGGCCGTATCAGTGCAGAGTAGAGTGGGCCTCCCTCGACTGGCTAGCAATACAGTGCTTGATGCACCCCAGGACATGGTTGGCCACCCTGGCTGCCAGGGCACACTGTTGGCTCATGTGCAACTTGCCATCGACCAGAACCACCCAGATCCCTCTCCGCGGGGCTGCTCTTCAGCCTCTTGTTCCCCAGTCTGTATGTATATCCAGGGTTGCCATGTCCCAGGTGCAAAATTTGGCACTTGCCCTTGTTAAACTTCATATGGTTGGCGATTGCCCAGCTCTCTAATTTTTCCAGATCTCTCTGCAGGGCTTCTCTGCCCTTGAGAGTGTCAACGGCTCCTCCCAGTTTTGTGTCACCAGCAAACTTTGATAATAAACCTTCAAATCCTGCATCCAAGTCATTTATGAAGACATTAAAAAGCACTGGCCCTAAGATGGATCACTGCGGAACCCAACTAGTGACTGGACACCAGCCCAATGTAACCCCATTTACTATAACCCTTTGAGCCTGACCCATCAACCAATTGCTCATCCATTGCACTATTTGTTTATCCAGCTGTATGCTGGACATTTTGTCCAGGAGGATACTGTGAGAGACAGTATCGAGAGCCTTACTGAAATCCAAAAAAATTACATTGACTGGCTTCCCTTGGTCAACTAGGTGGGTAACCTTGCCATAGAAAGAAATTAAATTTGTTAAGCAGGACTTTCCCCTCGTGAACCCATGCTGGCTGGGACCAATGACTGTGTTGTCTTTCAGGTGTTTTTCAATAACTCCCAGAATAATCTTCTCCATAATTTTGCCAGGCACAGAGGTGAGACTGACAGGCCTGTAGTTACCGGGGTCATCCCTGTTGCCCTTCTTGAAGACTGGGACAACATTTGCCAGCTTCCAGTCAACTGGCACCTCTCCAGATTCCCAAGAGCATTGAAAAATCGAGAGAGGTCTTGCTATGACATTAGCCAGCTCTTTAAGTACCCTCAGATGAATCCCATTGGGCCCCATTGACTTATAGGGACCCAGCTGGAGCAGCAAATCCTGCACAAGTTTGGGGTTGGTTGGGAGTTTATCCTTCTCACAGTCATTGTTCTCTAGCCCAGGGCTCTGGGGGTCTCAGAGCCCATCATCAGTGTTGAAGACCGAGGCGAAGAAATCATTAAACATCTCTGCTTTGTCTACGTCCCTGTTTGTGAGGTGACCATGCTCATCAAGTAACGGGCCAATGTTATTTCCTTTTGCTATGAACATATTTAAAAAAGCCCTTTTTATTGTCCTTCACAGCACTGGCCAGCTTCAGCTCTAATTGAGCTTTGGCCGTGCGTATTTCCTCCCTACAGTGGCAAACAGCATCTCTGTAGTCCTCCCATGTCGCCTAACCTTGCTTCCACTGGCCATACATTTTCTTTTTTCGCCTTAGTTCTAGAAGCCACCTTTCCTGGTCGGTTCCCTTAGTACCTGTACCAAGAAGTTATCATCCAGATGGTTTAGGAATCTTCTGGACCTGCTTGTACCAGCTGTGTAGTATTCCTAGTTGACACCTGGCAAGTTGAAGTACTCTAAAAGGACAAGGGCAGATGACTTAGAAGCATCCTTTGGTTCCTTAAAGAATAACTCCTCAGTGTCGTCATCCTGGTTGGGTGGCCTATAGTAGACTCCCACAACGACATCCATTTTATTTGTCTGTCCCTTAATCCTTACCCAGAGGCTCTCAACTGTGCCATCGCCAACTGCTAGCTCCATGCATTCCAGCCCCTCCACTACATACAATGCCCCCCGCGCCTCACTTCCCCTGCCTATCCCTCCTGAAGAGCCTGTAACCATCCATCATGGCACACCAGTCACAGGACTCATCCCACCAGGTTTCTCTTATGCCTGTGATGTCATACCTCTGAGACTGGGCCAAGTTATCTAGCTCCTCTTGCTTGTTCCTCATGCTGCGCGTATTTGTATAGAAACACTTCAAGTGCGGTTCATTGTGCCCATTACCTCGTGGAGCAGTCTGAGGAATCTCAGTAGCATGCAGCTCCTCGAACTTTGGCATGACATCCTGTTGCTCATTGCTGACTAGCCTGGTATTGTACCTTCCCCCTTCCAATCTAGTTTAAAGCTCTATCAATCAGCCCTGCTAGCTCCTGAGCAAAAACCGTTTTCCCCTTCTGAGGAAGGGGATAGCATCATAATGCTCCGTTCAGAAGAAAATGGAATATCCCAATACAAAAAGATTATGTGGGTTGAGAAAGGGTAAACAGATGCTTTACTGGTCTTACATTCGTAAAAATAGTGATTTTCAGTTTCAAGCAAAGTGCTAAATGTCATCCTAAGCATCAACATCCATAGACGAATCCCAGTCTCAGACTCAAAAAGTGTGCGAATTTATCGAGTAAGACACATTATGTAGCTTGTCATTCTTGGCTGAAGTCTCTACTTAGAGAGAGAGAGAGAGAGAGAGACTTTTACTTCCAGTGATGAAAAATTTCTCTACAGTACAAAAAAAATCAACAAAATAAAAAAGAAATCAGGAGAAAATTCAAGCATTCATGGTGCTTTGCAACTATAAGATAAAGTGAATTAATAATTTCTCAGCAACATATATTTTATTAAATTATATTGACAGCATACATGAACAGGATTTCAGAATTTTAGACTGTTGGTTGGATCATCGATGCACTCAGTAAATATTAGTTAATACAGTAAGTATGAAGACAGACGTAATCTGCTGGTATCCAAAGAGGTAACTAAAAATCATTTTTAAAGGCCTTATACTTTCTGCTGTTTCCTTCTGAAATTTGGGATGCTGTTCCTCTGCGGTTAGTCTTATGTCAATTTTTAACAGCTCTAATTGCCTAATTAGTTGCTCCAATGCAAAGACAAAGCTTCTTTCAATATTCACTATTAATTTTCCTCTTAGTATAAAATACCATAATTTGGAAATTCTTACATTGGATTCCCAGAACTCTCATGAAAACGTATCCCTGCCTTGTCTTTTTCTTTACAAAAGGGCTAAAAATTTCTTTAGGTCCTTAGTGACATCAAACTTATTTGCCAGTAATTTGAGCACATAGTCCTTAATGCTTATATATGAATACAGTGAGTTGTTAGCTTAACTCTTTCACATTTAAACAGTACACAGCCATTCTTACTCACGCTTTGTTATTTTATACATCCATGAATGCTAATGGAAATGCAGCACCTGTTTTCCATTGCAGTCTTGTTACTCAGTGCTGCAGCTAAACTGAGGAAAGTCAAAAGAAGTAAAGCAACTTGCCTGAAGTCACAGAATGAATCAACCCAGTGAATGTTAGAATAAAGGACTAGCAGCCCAGAGGCAAAATATGAGAGCAAACTCCTTTCTATTGTCATATTTCAAATTGTAGCTTATTCATTTTTATACATCCCATATAAAGGAATCAAGGAATTGTTACATGCTCAACTTTTTCTTTTTTTTTTAAATACAGATCGTGAGTTGATATTATCCTTGAATCTGAAAGAAATACTCTGGTGATTGAGACAATACTATAACCTCTTAGAGATCAGAGTTAAATTAAAAAGCTGTGTCCTTGTGTCTTTATTAATTTTTTATGAGCCTCTGTGCTCTGATCTGTAAAACTGACCACTTAGCCTTTGTATCTCTTTAGTACAGACTTAAAGCAGCCATGAACAGTTTTTATAGAAAAATATCATGACAAATATGTTGCTGAATATTAACAAGAGTACTTAATCAAATTTAAATTTATTGGCATACAAAGTATTTATATTATAAAGGGACCAAAAAACAAGACTGAACACTGTAGATATTCCTCATTGAAAACCTTGTTTTCCAAATGAAAGGTGAGGCCAATCAGCTCCTCAAATAAGTGTTCCTGATTTAAAATATATTACAAAGGAGTGAAAAATGCTGTATAGGTTTCTCTTTCCATCTTTAGCCACTGGTTCATGTATCTAACATATCATTTACAGACTTAGGCACTTCACCATAATTAACTATTGACATGATTATTAACATTACAGTGTTCATCAGTCACCTTATTTATCAATTTCTTTTCATAAGAATATTTGAAGAAACTTCCAAAGGCTCTTCCTGACCCCAAGGAAAACAAAGCAAAAGCCAGATTCTTTCAACAGTATCCTTGATAGTGGACTTACATATTTTAACATCTTTTTTATATGAAGGATTATATAAATTATTTTTTCCTACTTAAATAGATATATTTTAGTATTCATATATTCTCACAGTCTTAATTTATGCATGTCTCAGAAGAAAAAAAAGAATATCCTTAAAGAAAATATTGGATTTTATTGATTAGTATTTTTAATTCTACTGAGTTATCAAACCAATGAAAGCAAGAAATTTTGGTAGAACATTTTCCTGCTGCCAAAATCTAGTAATGGGATAATATCTGGTATATTTCTCAAATTCTTATATGAAGCCACTATTCATATTGGAAACTCAACATTTGTTAACAAGAATGTAACCTCCATTATTTTCTTTATGTTTGTTCTTGAACAGTAACTGTGGAGGGCACCTTAAATGCATAAAATCAACAGTTTCAACTAGAACTAAAGGCAATCCTTAAAACAAAGAACATATGAGACGCACATTGCATTCTGTGTCCAGGGACTGCAGAACACAGTTACTTTGAATCAAGCTTAATCAAGTGTTTGATTAGCCACGTTGCTCCAGGGCCATTCACGGAGTAAACAATGGTAATTTTTGAAGTTACGTAGTTTAATTTGTGATCTATTTCATGTCCTGAATTAGGTCAGCTTGGAACTGTGGAGACAAAGTGAAAAACAGAAGCTGAACAGAAATAGAAAAGGATGAAAATCAGTTTATTACCACTAGTAGATAATGGATATAAAATGATGACACAGTAGAAGTGATAATTGTGCTTGCAAGATTAGCCTAAGAATATAAGAATATAATAGACAAACTTTCAGGATGATCAGCCTGAACTTGAGTAAGAGACTAGAGTGAGAGATACTTTTTATAATTAACGAAAAGTGAGGTAAATTTTTTCCTGGCCTAGTTAATCCATAAGTGTTTACCAAACTTTAATTAAATTGTATGTCCACATATTGAAATACATTTGAAACTAATCCATTTAAAAAAAAAAAAAAAAGCAAACCAGGAAAAAAACAAACCAATGAAAAAACCCAGAAAAACAAAGGTTTGAAATTCAAAATTAAAACTGAGATAAACTTCCATTATGAATCACAAAAGCTGCTGGAAGCTTCAGCATCACTCCAGAACTTTTTTACTTATCTACATTTTTCATAAAATATTTAATTCTTAAAGAATTTCCATCTTCTGTCCAGGGTAGCATCAGATTTCTGCAGCTCTGGTTCCGATTGATGCTGTCAGTGATGACATTACAATAATACTCATACACAGAAAGAGATAACTGACAGTGTATTTATAAACACTCCTAAGAAGAAATATGTTTTTACATGTTTTTCTATGTGGGAATTTACTAACAATCTTGAAATTTAAATTCAACTAATACCATACAAAATAATTCACATACGAATGACTATAAGAAACCAAGAAACACACTGAAATAAGAAAAGTTGTTTTGTTCTATGACAAAAGAAGAAATTATATGCAGGCATAAGTTGGATAGGGGAGAAGAGAGATTTAGAAGTATTTTTTTCCTTACTTTAGCATACAGCGCAATGGTCTTTCAGACAAAAAATGCCAGCTTAAGGGATGATCAATATGGATGACTGAGGACATACATTTGCCATCATTTGAAATTTTCATGAGAGAAACCAAAATAGACAAAGCCTGTTCAGATTTGACATTCGTCACAGCATCACTGGGTGGGATGTTGAGCCTGAAGGAAAACTTGGCATATAAATTTGCTGGACTGTAAGGGCCCAAAGATTTGACTTGATGAGTTAGATAAGGGCCAACCTGACACTGGAAAGATATGAAGATGAATTAGGAAAAAGGAGGGGAGCACTGAACTTTGGGACCAAAAGAGGAAAAACCTTGGATTCAGTGGATTAGACCTCCTGCTTGGAGAGCCCGCACTTCTCAATAGAAATTGAACAACGCTGCTTCTGCAGACATGCAGGCTTACTAGTCAAGGTGTAGGAAAGTTGAATTAATATCATTTAGATTAGACACCTAGTAGAGGCTCAAGTAAATCTAGAAGAGGAAATTTTCAGATATGATCTTAAAACAGAATATTAAACATTTTTCTTCATTAGTGCTGCCTATAGCTTTAGAAAATTTTGTGGGTGAGTGTGGTTTTAATTGAATTTGGTAAATAAGGCTTTTTTTTTTTTTTAACTGACCTAGACCTAAATGTTTTGAGTGTGACTGCAAGGCGACCAGCTATTATTAGGTAACCCTTATACAAGACAACTGATATTAAACACTGCTCAGCTTCTCAAAACTTTCTCAAGCATAATTCAATGGTAACAAAGTATCTCTTCTCTTAAATGTTGTGACTGAGCACTGTTAATACAAGAATTACTGTGGAAGAAAAGGATACTCTGGGAAACAGCACAAGCCAAGGAAAATTAGCCATGGTAATAGGGAGACTGTATGAACTGGAGTGCCTGGGAAGAGTTTGTGCTAGTAAACAATTATTATTATGGTAGAAATTCTTCAGTTTATTTGCTCTTAGTAAGTTTAATTTTCTTCTTTGGTCTTATGTAAAGAGAGGGATTTGCATCTGACAAGACAGAGGCTAGGGTGTAAAGTAGCTGTTATTAGTCTGCAAAGATGTGGGAGGCAGCTGGATTCTTACAAGGGTCGCTTTGCTGAACTGACACACACCTCTGCTAAGATAAGCAGAACAGCGAGTACCTGCTGCAGCCAGAATCATGCTTTGGCTTGTATTGGGTAGTTTATGCTATGAATAAGATGACTTTAGTACCATTTTTTTTTTGTAGCAATAAGAAGAAAGAAGTGCTAATATCATCTTCAGGTGCTCTTCATAACATGGCTCCTACAAAACAAAATGCATAGTAGGTCTGCATTGTGTCTGCCAGATTTCAACACAAGAAATTACATTCAGTCTACCTTGAATTCCAGTTGGCAGTAACTGTGCTGCTGTGCACTGTTCAACAGTATCTCTCTTCCATCTAAGGGTGGCTGCATTTCAGCAGTGAATGAAGAGATCCTATTATTATGCTTTATTTATTTATATGACATACTATTTATGGGGACTGTGTAACTTTAAAGAGGAACGATGCAAGCATATGTTTACTAGAGAGCTTGAAGTGTGTTTTTTAATGGATGCAACACTTTCTGATGACAGCTCAGGACCAAATGTATATTTCTGGGTGAAACAGAGCAAGGAACAGTAACTGTCTATCCACAAAAAATTGTATAATCCCCTGGGAAAGTTTTCCCTGGAAAATGAAAAACCGGCAAACAAAAAACATCAAAAACCTAGAGAGACTGAGTGTCAGAAGACTGTAGAAATAAACTTAGGAGCAACATCTCCAATACTTTGTGTCTTCTGCAGCTTCCCAGAAGTAGGTCTTTTCCATATACCAGATTTAGCTTTTATTTTTCCTTTTTTATTTTTTTTTTCCTCTTGCAAAGACACTAAAGAACATAAGTGGTTTTGTACAAGCAGGAAAACTATGGGTGGATGCACACAACTCTTAAGTAGTGAAATCGTAAGAAAGAGTATCTCCCACTGTTTTTATATATTCTTGCTTCCCCTTCCCCCTTCAAAATGCCACAGTTAGGTGTTAATAATCACAGCTGCATCTTCTGAAACTAAAAATGAGTTTAAAATTAAAAAAAAAAGTAAACGCTGTTCAAAACAAAACCCTACTGTATATAACTGTCTAGTACAACTTCAGCATGGTCTCTAATTGAGCTTTGTTATCTTTCCTCTGGCACCCCTTTCCTTAAAAATGCAGCTAGGCACCCCGCCCCCTTCCTTTTCAGAGGCCTCCTTAATTGGCTCATTAGGGTTACAGAACACATCTGCCCACACTAACTGAATCACAAAGCACTTTAGTTGCCTTTTCTCACACCTAGATCCAGCAGACAGAAAGGAACTTGCAATTACTCACTCCTTAGGAATTTAGCTCTATGGGATACCCAGACCCCAGAGGGAACCCCTGTTGATCACCTCATTTACGCTATAACACATAAAACCTGTCTAAAGTGTCTTTAACAGTTTAGTTGGGTTGTAGCTGATAAATTAAAGACGACTTTCCTGAATGACAGTATAAACTACTAGAGGATTTAGTGTAGGGCTGAGGGCCGTGAAAACTAAAAGCTCTTTTTTTTCCCTGTGAGATACAAATAATGCTTATTAAAGTCAGTGGAAGTTCTTTTATCCCAGAATATAGGACTCTGTTTTATAATTTCTTTGCATTGTATAGCTTTTGATTGCTATATGTCTCAGATTGCCATCTGCAAAATGGGGATAATAAAGCCTAATTACATTCCACCTACAGCTGTTGAGGTTGTCACCTTTCATAATGTATGTCAGAGAAGTGCTGAATATAAAATTTCTCAAGAGTTTTCCCAGCTTCCAAATAAAAAAATGACATTTTTGTTATCAGCTTTATTTTTACCTTAAATTTAAGAAGGAACCCCCTTTTCAGATTGCAGACTCCATTATCTTTAATTCTAATTCAGCAACTGATTTTGCCCAGGCTGTTTGATATCGTGTCAGACTGAAGTGTGAGACTTGTACATTCACTGACTGTGATGACTTATATTGCTAGTGAACAACAGTGTTTCCAAGCATGCATTTATTAAGGTTTTTTCCTTTTTTTTTTTTTTTTTTCCTGAAGCAGTGGACCACAAAATCTCTTTGGAAGTTCTTCCAGATAAGGGATTTTGTCATGCTCTATGCTACTGTAATGACATCTCTGTTCTGTTAATGTAACTGCTACCCACAAGCATCCATCTGATTCACTAATAATCATGATGAACTTTTCAAAATGAAATAATGTGTTGATTGCTAGAACTGTATTTACTTTTTGTTAGCAAGTTTTTAATTAGAATGAGAAAATACTTTCTCATTACAAATTACTTGCTATTAATTAGCTTAAAACTAAGTTGGAATAACACAATCACTTGAACAGAATGAAAAGATGGAATTTTTAATTTAATTTTAAGGGCTGGTTTCTTCATGTTAAAAATGGCCAGAATATCCAAGAGCAAGCTTGGCAGGATGAAATTTCGAGAACAACAACAAAAGACACGGGGGGGGGGGGGGGGGAAATTTAGGTTTCTACCTGAAGTTAATCTTATTGGCTGAATTGTAGACCCTGCAAAAATATGGGGGGAGGGCATAAATATATACATATTTAAAAAATGAAAAAACTGACAAAGCTTAACTATAGTCATGCTAGTGAAACTATATTTATAATTCCAATAGACTGATTACAACAGCAGAATAAAAAATTATTTCAGCCATGAAAGACATTAAGTTCCTGCTACTCATTGATGAAGTGTACTGGAACTATACAGCACATACTTATGTTTTATTTTTTTACCCATAGAAGATAATACAAGAGTTATAGGAGATAAAAAAACAAAAAACAAAACCAAAACAAAACAAAAACAAAAATCAACCAAACAAACAAAAAAACCAACCATGAGGTTTTACCTTATTTTTCTTCTGGCCAAAGACATTTCTGCAATTAAATTGCCAGGACCAATGCACCTTCATTTAATCTACTCTTCTATGAATTAAAAAGAATAAAACTTTCATTAGGATGCACAATTTGCAGTCATTTTATATCATTCTGTAAGTACCTTTGAAACCAAATTCCATGAGGGTCTGCATTGTCTTCATCTTTGAATATGCCTGGGGTTTTCATGAATACAGCTGGGAGGACTACATATGGATATGACAAAGCACAAACCACCAGCCTTTATGAGTCCTGTAGCCCAGCGCCTCACATGGAATCCGGACAGCCCCTGGAATGCCCATTCCTGGACCTTTCCACATTTAGGAATACATGTCACATTTAGGAATAGCATTACATTTTTTTTTTCCAACTGTAACTTAATCCTTATAAAGATTCCCTCTTTGGAAAGGCTGCCCGTAGCCAGGATATCTCCATTTCTTGTTCATTGAGCTACCAAAGGTCCATATGTGCTGGTGTGCTAGCCAGGACAATTGTTCTAGGTGAAGTTTTTCTATGGAAGGGACTCTGCATACAGCTATGGTCAGAGGAACATCTCATCTCAGCCCTAAGCTGTGATGAGAAACAACTCCAGGTTCCTCATTCCCTCTGCCTCTTGTTTTCAGATAAAATCTACCTTTCCCCTCGCTTTCTCTCACTAATCCTCCTCTCCCCAGTTCCTTGCTATAACAATACATTTGATTTAGTAATTACTAGGTGAATAGCAAGACCTTAGTGCTCATATGTGCTGGTCAGGGCAGCATCAGCTACAGCATGTCTAAAAAATTTAAGACATTTGCGCTTTGATAAATATGAAATACAATGTTTATTATACTACACTTGATTCTTCAGCCCTAGTTCCAGACATGTCTCCAGCCATGCTCTCAATTAACTGACCTGCCATACTTTCCTATTAAATGCAAGGAAAATGTACTACCAGTTCTGCATATGGAAATATACAATAGCTACCTTTTATAGCTATCTTTACTGCCTATGCCTGCGAGATAGCTTGGGAAAGAAGTTTGGTAGCTGTGTTCCTCACATCCAGAAGCAGCAGAGTTCAGGGATTATGTGTATTCACCAGAAATACAAGTTTAAGAAAGTCTTCTTGCCTTAGACACTCTCCAAAGCAAGCTTTAGCTGGTCAGATTTGAGAAAATCCAGAATGCATGACTTTTAATGGATTGTCATAAAGGAAGTAAGTAGACAGAGGCCTACAGGGCTCAAGAAATGTTTTAAACCATTGGTATTTTTGAAATTCACTTTGAAAGAAGATTTGATGTGTCCTTCTATCTAGATCATTTAGCTGAGAATGAGGACAGGCAACTGTCAGTCTTGGTGGGATGGCTGATGAAGAAGACTTGAAAGGCTGTGACCTTTGCTGAAGTTCTTGTTTTGTAAGGTCGAAAGCTCGTCACAAAGGGCACAACTGTTTTGGATGACCACTCTTGAGTGTCATATGTTGATAACCTCACCTTATCATTCTTAGTCTGTCATAGTGTCTGTCATAGAGTCCTGATGCCAGGGGTTGTCAGGGAATAACTAGAGTGGGGTTCTCCCTAATGAATGGAGAGCCAGAAGCTGAGCAAGACACCAGCCTGGACAGTGTCCTCAACAAAGGGATGCAGTCCTACTGGGTTTGAATGTGATGGGCTGAGCTGGTAATGGACACATACAGAGAAAGTGATGAACCAGGTCTGGAGTCCTTTTGGGGGGGGTCGGTCAGGAGCAAGTGGTGACAGGCCCATAGAAACATAGCCTTGAAACAAGGCTACAACATGATCCAGAGTCCACTAGGAGATGGAGCCTGATATAGGACTGGAGACAAGCTACAATATACATACAAGGGGTCCACCTGGGAAACAAGTTACCTCCAACATCTGTCTGAGATACATCCAAGAGACAAGGCTGGACACAGGCATACTGGACCATTATGGTCTATTGGTGCCTTCAGAAACCTGGAAAGGATCACCAGCACAAGAGCTTGCTCCATTTAGGGACCTATAGACCAGAAATAATTTTTCCCCTCTCCGTGAATGGCCTGTGCTCATCCTGGGTCTTGGTAAGCTCTGGTGATTTTGGAACAAGCTGTAGGCTACCTACAAGGAGTGGAGGTGACAAAGGAAGTATGTCCACATGCCAATGTGACTCAGCTTTGGAGTTTGGGAAGAAGTGACTCTCTTTTTCATAATGTGCCAAATATATAGGTTCAGACAAACTCTGGAACTGCCCTGGGACTGGCTGATATAGCTATGTTTACAAGGTTCAGTTCCGGTTCCTGGTCCATGATTTCACTCCTCCCCTCAGCCTCTGGGCCAAGGAACACTAGAGGACAGTCAGACAAGGACTCTTACCTTCATTGTTGTTAATTGCATGTGGGTCATAGCACGCTACAGAGCAGTTATTGGAAAGACAGATGTGTCTTTCCAAAGGTGCTGCAATGGCTGTAAATTAGCTATCTCATTTTAAAGAAGCCTAGTGTTGGGATCTCGTTGTAATCAAGGTGCACACATCCATGGTGTGAAGGCAAGAGAGATCACTATGTCACAGGAGAATATATCAAAAGGACATTGGCATTTCTAGGAAGCACTGACATTATTTTAATATTGATCAGGGACAGGACTTAGGCCTAGATGATTATTCACCTGTTGTCGTGGTTTAACCCCAGTCGGCAACTAAGCACCATGCAGCCGCTTGCTCACTTCCCCCCAGTGGGATGGGGGAGAGAATCGGAAGGGTAAAAGGGAGAGAACTCGTGGGTTGAGATAAGAACAGTTTAATAGTTGAAGTAAAATAAAAGAGAACGGTTAAATAGGTAAAGCAAAAGCTGCGCACGCAAACAAGGCAAAGCAAGGAATTAATTCACTACTTCCCATCGGCAGGCGGGTGTTCGGCCATCCCCAGGAAAGCAGGGCTCCATCACGCGTAACGGTTACTTGGGAAGACAAACGCCATCATGCCAGATGTCCCCCCCTTCCTTCTTCTTCCCCCGGCTTATATACTGAGCATGACGTCGTGTGGTATGGGATAACTCTTTGGCCAGTCTGGGTCAGCGCCCCTGGCTGTGCTCCCTCCCAGCTTCTTGTGCACCGGGCAGAGCACGGGAAGCTGAAAAGTCCTTGACCAATGTAAGCGCTACTTAGCGACTATTTAGCAGTACTTAGCATCGCCATTGTTCTCCTCCTAAACCCAAAACACAGCCTCATACCGGCTACCAAGAAGAAAATTAACTCTATCCCAGCTGAAACCAGGACACCTGTACTATCACTAAGATATGCAAAGGCAAAAGAATTCATTTCTTCACAGAGAAACATACTCTTTGAGTTCTTTTTCACAGCACACAGAAGTAAATTCGTTTCTGAAGTGACTGAAGATAATACACGTTCTGTCTAAAAGCTGAAGATATGTAAGTGGTCCAAAGTATTTCAAAATCTTAGAAAACTCCAATGTGTAGAACTGAGTAGGTAAAACCTGTATGCTGCTCTGAAGTTGTTCCAACCATCAAATCTGTGGCTTGATTTTCAGTGGTGTGAGGATTGCTTTGGCACACATCATGTCACAGAGTTGTGCCACATCTCTCTGTGCTTCTCCCTCACAGAGTCGGCTGCATCTCTGTACATCCAAGAAGAGTTTTACATACTTCATTCCAATATTTGCAGAGCAGATGGCAGGACTTTACAGTGAACAGCAGGGCTCAAACCTGAAGTTCTCTAGTGTTACCCATCTCCACATTTATAGTCAGACTGGCACCCAGATGCAATATGGTTTTACAAGGTGTCTATAATTTTGAACATTTTTTTTGACCTACATCCGCTTCTTTTGATCCAGATGCCATACTCTTGGAGAAAATAGGGTTATTCATTGCTGTGACACCATTGTAAATGCACTTCAGTAAATTCAGAGTATTTTCTTTATTTCATAAGTAGTTAAATTCATGTTTGACTCTCTGCATTTCCTTTCTATTACTTACATTCAACAGAAAACGTTGCACAGAACGGTTTTAGAGTGGAAAAGTGAAGATAGCAGAACATAAAATAATTACATGTTCATCAATGTGAACATTCCTGATTAAGAGCTTGAAATAAATGTGATGCATAAGAATACAAAAAAAAACATTTCAATTGGATTTTAAATTCAATTAAATGCACGTTTTATTTTTTAAAAATCCCCAAACTTCAAGATAAAAAAGAAATTATGACAAGGTGTATTTTGATATAGAATTATTCTAAAGTCCTTGGTAAAATCTTAAATTTAACAAAAATAATATTCAAGAAAAGCATGTAAACCACCATAGTTTTGAAGAAATAAGCCTAGTAAATTAAGACTATCATTGCCTATGTGGCCCAGTTTTTGAAAGCCTTAGGCTCTTCTTCAGGTAAAGACATGATCTTTGTTTCTTTTTAGCTTTAAAGCTTCTTGTGAACACACAAAAAATGAAAGCTTGCTTTCCTTTCCTGATCCATGAATAAAAAGTAGGTTAGAAATGCTGAGATTTAGATTTGTAGAATTATGTGATAATAAAACTGAAAATAACCCAACTCCCTCAAAAACAGATGAATTTACAATGTTTACTCTTAAGTACTCCATTTTTTTGAAAGCAAAATATATTTTGCGTTTGTTTTGTATCCAGCATGTTTAAATTTTGTTGAAAAAAGAGCAAATTTTAGATTATTTTTTCTGCACTTTTAATTAAAATGCAATTTTATTTCAGAAAGAATTTGATAAAAATCACTACAAATCTTTAAAATAACATTTTTAATTCATCTTTTCTCAACATTAAAAATACATAAACTGAAACAGCCAAATATAAGTTAAGCTATGTAATTGCTTAAATATGTAAATAATTCATCTTCTTTTTAGCAAACTGATTATTAATTTTTAGTTAATGAGACTTAAAAAAAAAGTAAGATGCAAATCACTTATTAAAATCTAGAGGGTAATACATCCTACTTTTGCCTAAATTGTGAACTACATTCATAAAACCCATTCAGTCCTGAGAAATATTTCTCCCCACTTTCCAGAATCATCTAATTTTGTTTATATTTAAATTCAAACCCAGGATAAGGGATTTTTTCTTTAAGAAAATACATGTAACTGTCTAGCTATTAGCATAGATGCAGAACTCAGCATAGGTAATTACGCTAAGAGCCGGGATAGTCAGTTTTCTATATTTGTTCTGTTTGAAATTTCTTTTTGCATATCTGTTCAGCTTCATTAGGAGAGGAGGAGTGTTACCCGAGAAGAAAGGTATGGTGGTTTGATCAGTTTTTAGGGATGAGGAAGATAGATAGATAGAAACTCATTTCCTCAAGATTAATGAAATCTAAAACCTAGTCTGAAGTGTAAAATAGTCATTGAACTGTTTTGTCAAATACAGGCACCAAAGTTCCTGCTGTTAGGTAGGCTGTCTCAGAAGACAAAGAACACAACTGAAATCAATAGTCTTTTTATACTTAGGTTTATGTATATATATATTCTGAGTGAAAAGCAAACAATTTTACTTCGGATTGACTAGGTGACCCCTTGCAGCCTTCATGCAGTTAGTTGCCTGTAAATGTAGTGGGGACTATGAAATCCCTAGTTCTGCAAAACTGAAGAGATGTCTCTCTGCCAAGTTTTGTAACTTCAGAGAGGCAGTAACAAAGTTTTGTCATCAGAATTAACTGGAGTTAACATCAGAGACTGATGATTTTTATTAGTTTTTCAGGAGGGATAAGTCTAGATTTTTTGCATGGAGAAAGCAATAAGGGAAAGCAGACACAAACCCTCACCATCACTATCACCATCACAACAGCATTCCTTGAGTATCCTAGAGAATATCTTTTCTTCTCAAGTTATTTTTTCCCCTACGAATTTTTATTCTCTATCCCAGCTGCTAGCACTCATTATTACCAGAAACTTCTAAATATCACTAAAGTAGCAAAGTTGCAGTTTCTATTTTTAGATTACATTAGTAGGTTTTCAAGCACATGTATTGCCTTCTAATTGCTAGCTCAGTGTAGGGTAAAACAGGCCAAGAAGCACAAATAAAACTTAGATATAAAACAAGACATAAATGCACTCCACCTTCTTTATATTTCTAATAATTAGCAAACGTACTTTGATTTTGTGCTAATGTGGGATGTTCTCTTGAACACTTTTATGTTTAATTGCACGGGTTGAATTTTCTTTCTGTATTTAAATTCTTTTCCTTAATTGCCACTGTCTTGCATTACAAAAATAGAACTGTAAAGATTTCCACATGAATGTACAAAAATTTAAACAGTTCATTGATTTTAAATGTCCTGTAGTTTCTTAAGTCCCAGCTGTAGATGTTGCCAAGTTTTTCAGAATTCTGAAGAGTTCTTAAATTGTGGATGTAACTGAAGTATCTTAATTTGTTCTGAATTTTTATAATCTATTACTTCATTAAATGCTAATGCAAAGTTACATCAAGCCTTTTTACTTTAATTTCTTCATATAAAATTCTAATATAACTTTACAGATGTTTAATACTTCCTCTTTACCAAGAAAGGGAGTCATTAGGATTAAAACCACACATTTGGCACCCTTCCATTATAATAGCATCTGCAAGCTCTACCAAAATAGGGCTTTACTGTACACATTGTAATAGCATATGACCCTACCCACAGTCCATTGAAATAGGTGGCATTTCCCACCCCTCCCCCTCCCTTTTAGTACTGTAGAGCTGCAATAATAGGTAATTTCAGAAGGAATTTAGAAAATAAGTACTGGTGAGATGTAGGATGGGGTTACTAAAGTATGACTATATTTTGCTGTACATAGAATTTGGAGATTATGGTCTTTTTAGTCATGATACTAGTATGAGATTACTTCTTTCCATGGCAAAGCCATCAGACACTTTCGAGCGATAATTTGAAAGAAGTAAAAAGCCTCAAAAGGCTCTAAAGGTTAACTTCACCTCTTTAAATTATTATCTCCTCTGTAGTATTTTACACTTCTCATGCTGATCACCTGACATGGTCTTATACAAGGAGTAGAAAGGTAACAGGAACCTGTATATTGGGTATAGGATGAGATGTGAGTGAAAACTTGAATTTGACCTTAAATTTAGCAATCTGATATTTGAATGCTGGCTAGTCGAATGGACCTTCACCTTCTGAAGTGTTTAAAACAGAGAGGAAATGTCTTTCTAGAAGGTAATTTGACCTCCAGTGACAAGTAGGAAGGAAGAAGAGAATTCCTGAGCCCATCTTACGTAGGGAATTGAATGTGGCTCCAGCACTGGACTTTCATGCATGAAGTCTTCTGAATGCATTAAATGCTTTGTCCTCATCTTTCTGATTTAGATGTATAGAAAGAATCATTCTGAAAAAAGCTTGAGTATAAATAGCAGTCGATGAAGCTGTAACAATGAGACTCTATGGTGGGGGAGAGGGATGATACTAAGCAGGAGGAACAGGGAACATAAACAGGAGCTGACACTCTGACATATTGACTCTGTGGAAAAAATGTGGGGGGTTTTGTTGTTTTGTTTTGTTTTTAAAGAGCGTGTTATCCCTTTTCCCTTTCTTATTAATCTCAGCAGATACAGTGCAAAAGAATTAAAAATAGCAGAAGGGGATATAAGTAACATTAAAAATCCTGTCTCTGATGGTTAATCTAGTGTAATTTAGAGCAAAGCTTGTTGAGGGATTAAAAAAAAAAAAAATCAAGGAACTCATATGTAAATAGATCCATAGGAAAAGAGACAAAGTTCAAGACAAAACCTAACCATCCTCCCCTTATTTCAATTATTTTTGTTTCAATCTAAACACACTTACTTAATTCTAGTCTTATTTAAAATGTGTTTATAGTATGGGGAATGTCACAGTTTGCAGTTTTTGCTGCTTGCACTGTTTTGTCTGATTTGTATTTCAAATATGAGGACAAGGAGGTCTACTTCTGGGGGAAGACAGCATGGGCAGCAGAAGGCTTATTTCTGTGCTTCATTTGTGCAATTACATGCTTTTATTATATTATTTAAGTGGCCAAAAATGTAATCCCTTCCAAGAAGTATTATAATTTTTGAAGTGTTTCTCATCCCAAATTAATAATTGTTTTCCAGAAAGGAAACTTTTTCCTTGAAATATATCAGTTTTGCAAGCAGGATATTCTCCACCAGAGAATCTTCAGATACATGTTTTCTATCCATTGCTACTGCTTATATTTATAAAAGCCACTCACACTTGTTAGCATAAAGAACTGATTTGGAAGCTAAAAGGAAAGAACTTTAAAAGTTCTGTTCCCATGAATATACACCATACTTAGATATTAAAATCATTCATAGAGAATATAAAATATTTTTACATATATGTGTGTACTCTTTTACTTACCTGCATACACTCTGAAAATATGTGTAAGGTGTTAGCTATCATAACTTTCTCTCAACTCTTAATATACAACATGGAACATTTAAACCAGAAACCAGATACTGAATATCGAACATATACTGGAAATACTAAATGCTATGTTGAATTATTTACTTTTCCTTATTCGTCAACAAACAGATGCTTTACGTATTGCTTTCCTATTCTGTCCTTAATGAAAATCAGCTTTTCTTGCACAGAGAAAGTGCTTCTCTCAATAGAAAATCTATGAGACATTAATTTTCTGAAGTGCATTCCTATGTAGTAAATCTGATGTAAAATTCACTCCAGGAGAGCTTTTCTTTTTTCAAGCCAGCAGTACAAAGACATCAGCAGATGCTGGTACGGCAATTTTTCAAACTAGTGATTGCTATTTATTTCTTGAAATTGAAATCAAATAATAGTCAAATAATGTTTCAAAGAGAGATTTTTTTTTAAACTTATTTTCTTTGCTAAATAGTGAATGTGGTTCACTGGACAGTATATAAAGAACAGTTATCTCTGCTGGTGCTAAGCTGGGAGGCAATTTGTTTTTATTTCTCTCAAAAGATAGCTTGTGCATTCCTGAACATGTCAGTTTGAACCACTAATTCTCACCTGTTATACTGTGATTACATGGATGAATTGCAAAGCGGCCGTATCAGTTAAATGGCCAAGTTAGGAGCACAGTGGTTTTCCCAAGAACAAATACTTCAATTTAAAATTCATCAGAAGCTGACTGTGTGCACAAATATTTCTCACAGTTTTAAAAGGCTACAGATGGACTGTTTGAAAGACATCTAATTATGCGAAGTGCTGGCCACCCCCCTCCCTTTCCTCCAAACTACAGGAACTAACCACAGGTGTCTGTTTTAAGTGGTGGCCCAGTACTTTCTCCTGGAGCATTACCAAATTTCTTTGTGGTACCTAACAGTCCATCTCTCTGTAAAGTTTCCTGGGTCTAAGCTTGTCTCCTTCTTTTGTAATTTCACTGGCACAGTTTCTAGGCATTGATTTGTCTCTTAATGTCCCTTAATGGCAAAGGAACCCTATGAGCCAACTGCAGTAGACCTGCAAAGATCACCACTGACATCTCCATAGCATTTTCAGCCAAATCCTGGAGTTTCAAACGTGGCTTGTAGCTATTTCTGCAGACCCAGATCTAACACTTGAAGTGAGGAGATGGATTTTTAGAGGATGTTGTAAAGCAACAACAACAACAAAGATCACTTTGCAATTTGGGCAATAAAAACAATATCCTGCCTTTGACAAAGAAGCAATTGTACACAAAATCCTGCCTCAGCTTTCCTTTTCCTTAAAAACAATTTTGTCCTCTGGAATCACCAAAACATTTATTTGAGATTCATTTCTCCAAGTCAAGATTTCCTTGAGCTTTTAGAGTGTCTCTCTGTGCTAACCATCAGTCTGAAATATACCTCTTCCCCACCACTGTAGGGAAAGACTCGTTGTTCTGAGAAGAAAACAATTCACATGGTTTTAATTATAAAACATATTTTCTTTTTGCTGTTGTTCCCTCTGTGGTTAAATTCTATTCATCCAGTTTCCCCCCTACATGCAAAATTTTCTGAAAACTGCTTTCCCTACCTCTTAATCTTCTAATTATGATAAAGTGTTCCTGTTTCATGGAGAACTGTGAATGACTTAATTCTTAATCATACAGTCACACCTCCATGGTTCACAGCAAAATATTTGTTCTATATAGATCATATCTAATTTCCACAAAGCCTACAGTGTTTTCTGCCACCCTGAGTGGATGGTGGGTCAAAACCTATGAAGCTATCCTACTGATTTATGTTTTTCTATTCAATTAACTCATGCTCCACATTGTCCCCAGTCACTATATATTCTACTATACTCTTTGGTCTTGGAAAGTCTTAAATCTCCAACACACACATCATATTAAAATTCTCTCAAAATTATGTTGTAAGAGAAGAGAACAGTTTGAGAAAAAAAAGAGGAAGACCTGATGGAATTTGCAAGTGGTGAAAATTACAGGTTAATGAAAGTGGATAGTATAAGAAAGAAGAGTAGATCTTTTGAGTACTGCCACTTGAATGTAAAAATTGTTTCTTCTATGATTTGTAAGTAAAAGAAGAAAAAAAACTCCAACAAATCAATAAGGTAATTTTACAGCAGGACAAAGGGATTGAATAAATGCTCTAATTATGAAGAAGGGTGAGACATACACAACAAAGAAATATATTTTTTCCTACTCTCTTGGCACTGTTTAAATATTCTGGGCATAAAATAACCTTATTTTCTAAATTTTCTCATTTTGTCACTTACCAGCCAGACACATAACTGTGTTAATAGATTAGATTTCATACATTTTGTTTCTATGCAATTGGATTTTACACACATACACACACGTGTATACCCACACAATTGTGTGTCTGTTGTGTGAAAAGATGCCTTTATCTCACTTATTTTTTTCCTCTCACATTATTGCTTTCATGCTATTTCACATTCCTTTTATCTGAAGTTTTATTTACAATTTTACTTTTTGGTTTCTGAAGATGGGATGACACAATACTAGCTTCAGCTGATAGTAAACTTCGAAAGTCCTTATTCTGAAACAGTGGAGTCTGAAGACGTGAAAAGGAAGCCTGTAACTTTAAACTTACACCTTTTTGGTAGCAGCAAATCCAACCTGTGACAAATTTTGAATAAAACTAGATCTTTCTCTGTGTGTATATGTGTATACGTTTCAGATACACACTATTTATTCTGAAGAAAAGCACTCAGATTTTCGATATGAAACAAGAACTATCTAATCTTAAACAGAACACAAAAATATATATTTGTTGCTGTATGCATTCTATGCAATTACAGGTTAGCTATATATAGGTAAGCTTGCCCTGACATATCCATACAAAATAAAGTTTTTGTCATTGATGCCTGGGGCAGTGTTGGTAATATAAACACATGCAGTACAGAGTGACAGAAAGCAGCACAGATGATGCTGTTTTTAGGGAGCAGAAAAGGATATGCATATCTATTGCATAACTTGCTGCTACAGTTAGAATATTATTCTTAGTCCCTAGTGCAACTATTAGGTAATTTTTGCCTCTGACCCTTCAGCTGCTGTCAAAATGGAGGTATTTTCCTGCTTGTCTTGTTTCTGTAAGGATTTCAGCATGTACCCCAAAATGACGATCCCCCAATTTCAGCAGGCACTCTTGCCTTATCACTATAATTTCCTTCTCTTTATTTACAGAGCCCTCCAACAGATTTGCAGTCTCTACTTTTAACCTAGAGCTAAACTTATTTCTGCGCATATGAAAAAAAAAAAAAGGAAAAAGATAGGAAAACAGGAAGAGAAAAAGTACTGCACTACAAGAGAAGCATGAAATGCGTGGCTAGGGTCTTTCCTATTTCCTCTTGTGTCTGTTATACGTACATCCATCCCTGTGTCTGTGGTAACAGTAGGGATCACATTCTCTTCCTACTACCTCAACAGAAGATCCCACTGCATAATAAGGCATCTCTTTCTGCTGTCCCAAGAAGTAACAGAGGTCTGACTGCTCAAAGACTGGTTCTGCATGCATCTACTCAGCTGGCTTCCATTTGACTGGTGTTTCAATAACTGACAATAAAATAAAATTTGTTACGATTGCCTCCTCCTTGCAACTGTATGAGGTTCAACAAGGCTAAGTGCCAGGTCCTGCACTTGGGTCACAACAACCCCATGCAACGCTACAGGCTTGGGTGATACAAAAATCCACGGATGCTTCTCCTCACAGTCCGAATCTCCCCAAGGGAGAAACGGAGTACTCAGAGAGTCCCTGAAATGAAACTCAATAGCAACAAAGTTACTATTAAGCAGGTATTCTTTATTGCAGCGCTGGGCAGCACTGGGGATTCTCCACCATAAGTGCTCCAACAAATTACTGAACTTTTAGAGAATATATACTATACAATCATGCATATTAATAGGATTTCCAAGAATTGCTATGCATAAACATGAGATTTCCAGGAACTTATTAACATATGTAAATATCTGATTCGCATGCGCAGTCATCTCTTGTGGTGGTCTTTGGGGGTCTTCAGATGAAGGCTCGTAGCCTTCCTCACTGTGTTCGCTGATTGACCTTTGCTTCTGCGCAAACTCAGTCCTAGGATCACATAGATGTTGTCCTTCAAGACTATTGTTGCCATTCTTCTGTTTCTTCCTATCTTCCTGGTTCCGTGCATCTGTTCTCCCAAGGCCGAGTTGTCTGTAAAGAAATTATCCCAGAGCCCCCCTTATTTTATAACTGTTCTTCTAGCTACTCCCTAAATCACATCAGACTGCCCTCAAGTCTAACAAGGTATTCACAACATCCTTAAATCACAACAGGGTGTCTTCTGATCTAATTGAGTGACTAAGGTATTTACAACATCTTTCTTGCTCTTGTGGTTTTTAACCCTTTCATGGGGAAGAGTGGCTGGAGAGCTGCCTGGCAGAAAAGGACCTGGGGGTGCTGGTCGACAGCCAGCTGAATATGAGCCAGCAGTGTGCCCAGGTGGCCAAGAAGGTCAATAGCATCCTGGCTTGTATCAGAAATAATGTGGCCAGGAGGACTATGGAAGTGATTGTCCCCCTTTAGTCGGCACTGGTGAGGCCTCACCTCGAATACTGTGTTCAGTTTTGGGCCCCTCACTACAAGAAGGACATTGAGGTGCTGGAGAGTGTCCAAAGAAGGGCAACAAAGCTGGTGAAGGGTCTAAAGCACATGTCTTATGAGGAGCGACTGAGGGAGCTAGGGTTGTTTAGTTTGGAGAAGAGGAGGCTGAGGGGAGACCTTGTCACTCTCTACAACTACCTGAAAGGAGGCTGTAGCGAGGTGGGAGTCAGTCTCTTCTCCCAAGCAACAAGCGATAGTGTAAGAGACTGAAGTGTTAAGAACAATTGTCTCAAAGCTTGCTTGTGTGTGTTTATCTGATAAGACCAGGCAGCAGACCACTCTTTTGTCTGGGAAGACCCGAGGGCAGCCACCAGCTTGCAAGGAAATTTGTGCAAACTTGCTGAAGCAACAGGCCATTGTTTGGCTTATCAGGTACCACTAGCTTGCAAGGGAATGTGCGAACTTGTTGAAGCAGCAGGCCATTCTTTGGCTTATCAGGCGCCACCAAAAACAGGACACCAACTGGTATCCGGACCAGGCCACTTGTCCACCAGCAATGCATATTGTGTGGTTGGGTGTGCATGTGTGGCGTACATGATGTTGCCCTGGGAAACCAAGCCGAACCAAGGGGGCAAACTCCCTCTCCAACACTGGATAAAAGATGACACAACGAAACCTGAGTGTGGCCACCCACCACCGAAAAACTGAAGACTGAGGACCAACGGGACGCCGCTGGATCCAGGGTGGTGACTATCCTTTGCTTATCTCTCTGAACGCTTGCTTAATTCCCTCCTAATATTTCCTGCCTTTCCTATCGCTTTACTCTTTTATATTTACCCAATAAAACGTCTGATTGGCGGCATATGACCTCATTTGTGTCTTAATTTCGCCCTTGGGATCATTAAGAACCTTCCCCGAGCCTGACAATCAGACCAGGACTTAACAGATAGGATGAGAGGAAATGGCCTCAAATTGCACCAGGGCAGGTTCAGGTTGGATATTAGGAAAAATTTCTTCACTGAAAGAGTGGTCAGGCATTGGAACAGGCTGCCCAGGGAGGTGGTTGAGTCTCCATCCCTGGAGGTATTTAAATGATAGGTAGATGTGGTGCTTGAGGACATGGTTTAGTGGCGGACTTGGCAGTGTTAGGTTTGTGGTTGGACTTGATGATCTTAAAGGTCTTGAATCTTTTCAAGGGAAATAAAAACTTAGTGTCTTCCTTTTACCTGGGAAGTTTCTTCATAAAGATATAATTACATATGCACACACTTAGCATCTAATTCAATTGATCTCATTTGAATAAATGGGGCTAAGACTTACAAGAAACTCCTCAGGCTCCCTTTGTAAGCAGTGGAAAGACATAAGGCATGATTATTTTAATCTAAAATAGATATTTAAAATATCTATTTAAATTACACTACTAACAAAATATAAGCCAATCTTAACAATAAAAAATATTGACATTTCAGTTGCAAACTCTATTTCTCCTTCTAGGAAAGCTAAATCCCTCCCTTTGTATATACAGGCAATGGAACAGGATCTGTAGGGTTTTGTTCATGCAAAAATAAGGGAGAGAGAAAAAGCAAGGTTTGGTGATCAAATAAAAATCCTGACAACACAGCTACAGTGGCCTACCAACACTTCCATATTCTGCTCAGCTTTTTTTTGAGAGAGTATAAAATTGAAGCAAAAATGCCTTCACTTTCTATTTTTACACAATATATACTGTCTTGTATTTTAATTTTTATTCATTTAATTCCTGGTGATTTTTTTGTTTTGATAGGCTGATTCTGAGCTGAATGATTTTATTAAGCAGCAGCTTTGTCTGATATAAAACCACAATGTTATTCTAGATTCTCAAACAGACTTAAGTCAACTGAAAAGCATATGTTGCTCTAGATTTAAAACTGTGTAATTGAAATCAAATGTGGTTTGATGTTGCTTTTTCTATAGTGAGCCCTATGGAATTGTCCACAAATCACTATCTGGAAGTATTGCAGGTCTGTGGGAAGGGCATCATTTCTGCCCAAAATAGCATGGACTGGAGGATGTACCAAGCACTAATCATATAGTTCCTGTTGGTTTCCGCTGCAGCTGTTTCCAGCTTCTCTGGCTGTTTAATTTGATTGAATCAATACTCATAAAGAAAAGCTTATCCAGCCTTTTTGACTCTTGAATACAGTGATGAAGTGACCTTGCAAACATGAAATCCCTAATTTCAAAGACTATTTCCCTAACCTGTTTTTTATACACATATACTAAAAAATTAAATTAAAAATAAGAGTTTTCAGAAATTCTAGCAATTTTTTTCATTTGCATGAATAGCAAATTATATCTGCGAAAGCCATAGTAGGAAAGCAGGGCCAGTCCTGCCTCAAGTCACCACATAATGGTACCCTAAGCTGATCCATCAAGCCTTCCCTTCCACACATCATGCTCACAAGGTGACTTGAGAAGGAACGCTACTCACTAAGAAGAACAAAAAGTAAGTGCTGCTCTTTTCTTTGTTTTCACAAGCCTCTCCAAAGTTGTTACTTGCCCATTTCACATATATTTCAAGGATCCTCAGTTTATCTTGAGAAGCCTACTGCTGCAAGTAATAGAGATATGAATTTTGAAAATTTAGATACTCTATGCTCATAAGTCCCCCTTCAAGAGTCAGCTACCAAATGGTTGTAAAAAAGAACAGTCAAGCATTTTAAGGTGGGTTTTGTTAGTTTTCTTCTTCCTTTGGTGTTCAAATTTCAGAGGAAAGAGAGAGCAGCTCTCTGGTGATCTGCAGATGCCTAATTCCTGAGAGGAATCCAGTTGAAACAATATACAGTGCAAAGCAGTCAAGACAGACCATTTGCATTAAACAAAAATAATGTGGATGACAAAGAAGAGTAAGCACATTTTCACACACTGAAGAGGTAAACTATTGAAGTTACTGTTACAAAATACAGTGCATGGGAGAACTTTGCATGGGTTCAAACAAAAACAGGTTCCTGGAAGACTCTGTGAGGATGGAAAAACAAAAAGTTGATGTCGGTTTTGGCAAGCTATGAGGACCCATTGCCAGGTTGCAGCAAGTCTGGGGTGCACAATGGTGGGGCGGTGGGGCGGTGGGGCAGTGGGGCAGGTTGGGGCAGGGACCTCCCCCAGCAGCCCCATCCCACTGTGCCCAGAAGTGGTGAGCAGAACCAGGACAGGGATGGTGACCAGGACCCACCACCTGCACGGCTACGGGGACAGAGTGGCTCCAAGGCCACGCCAGGGCCCAGGTGGGTGAGGTAGGGGTGGGGGCAGCAGAATTCAACACTGACATGGCTGTCCTGGGGGCCAGGCCCCAGCCTAGGCCTGGGTCCTCCCTCGACACTGCTCATGGCCGGGGGCTGAGGCCCCTGATGAGGCTTCCGCATGCTCTTCCTCACTGTGCTGCAGCTCTCCCTGCTGCCGGGCCCTGGCCTGCAGTCCTACCATCTTGGGCCTGACCTCGGGCTGGCTGGGAAATGGAGGATAGGCTACAGAGCCAGTTGGTGCATGCAGAGCTATGGTACCGCTGGTCAGAGCTCTGCAGGATGAAACAGCGGCTGCGGGGGACCTGGCATCCACACCATGAATACTGCAGTGGCTTCATGCTATGTACAAGCTCTAGCCTGGCGTTATCCCATTAGCAGCTGGAGCATAAGAGGCGGGGTCCCAGAGAGCCTTTCCTGTGTTAGTTTCGTCTGAAATTTCATGATCTCAGAGACTGCTGCCCACACAGTGGTGGGGATGGTTAGGAGAGTTGCTTCAGAAGGTCACTTCTGATCCACACTGCAATACATGCTTAGATGCCTTAAAGCCATTGCCTCCAGCTCATGATGAGGCTCATATGAAGAATGCTGGAAGCTAAGGTGCCGGCCAAGGTACTGGCCAGGTACCTATGGTGAAGGTGCCAGCTCGTGTCTGCTTAGCATGTTCTGGCACACTCCTCCTAGGCACATGTAACTAGATACTGTGAGGCACCAGATACTTTGCTAGATAAACATTTGGTCTGACCCTGTACAGCCATTTTTATCTTCATTCTGATGAAAAAAAAAAAAAAAGACCGTGAAGACACACAGATCAAGTAATCAAATAAATTACAGTTAACTGAAATTCTGGGTTAGTTCAGGGCTTTATATTATCCCAACAGTTGTCCATCTACATTAAGACCTAGTGGGGGAGCATTTGTCTGTAAGTGTATACAACAGCAAATGACACTCTGTTGTAGTACACTAGCGCACAGTGGATAAAAAACATTTTGGTTGAGAGGTATGTAAAAAGGAGTGTCACATTTTGCACAGTTGATCCAAAAGTCTTCCTGTGCTGTTACTTCAATTACCTTGTTGCATCTTCACTTCTACAAAGTTTAGAATATCCAATGATTTTCACTATATCACACATATGAATTTGTATTTAATGTACCAAAATAGTGTGATATGACCTTGTTAATATGAGATAATTTGAAACTTTGCTTTGATTAGATTTTAGAAACCCAGCTTCCTACTGCCTAATAAGCTGATAGAACTTCATTTTCTGTTGTAACATTGACTAAATCTTGAGTATCTTTCAGCTACCAAAACATATGGTGTAAGTAAAACAAGTGCAGATTGAAACATTTCTGAGGCAAAATTGGTTAACTCTGTCATTTTTTTGAACAACAGAAAGAATTAAATTTGAATTTAAATGAGTAAATCTGATATTCATTTTCAGAATATAAAAATATTTTAGCTTCTTTTTAATAAGATCGTGAAGAGTTTTTTCAACCTCAGTTTATTGTAGAAATTTACATCTTCTTCTTTAATTTATTTATTTTTAAAGCTATAGGAAAGAGGAATATTCATATCAAGATCAGATCAAAAAAACAATCCTAGATGGATTCAGATGTCTTAGATGTTCTCAGATGTCTTAGGGACATGGGAATTGAGCCATGTTTTCAGATGTTCCTTCATAAACATATTCTAACCTCTGACCAAATGCAAAGGCCCATGACAAATATCTGTTCCATGAATATCAAGGAAATTATAAATCGTGGTCATGAAAGGTTCTTAGAGGCAAAATAGTGAGATCTCTCTAATTATGTGATTAATATTGGTCAGATAAATAAAGAGCAACTTTTATATACCTCTGTGAGTGTGTTGTGTGCATAGGCACTTCTACTTGTCCTGATATCACACAACAAAAAATGCAAATAAATGTCTCAATGATATATTGAGGGAACACTTTTATTTCTCTCTGAAAAGGCATTTTTTCTTACTGTTCACAAAAAATGTAGTGTTCCTAACCAAAATCAGAGCTATTTTCAAACAATGTTAAATAGTAGCAATTCCAATGCCTACTAGTGCAAGGTTAGGGAAGATAAGCTCAGTGATAAGTGCTTTAATCTTTACCTTGGCTTCAGATTTTGCAGCTCAATAACAGACTTTATTTTTTTCCTTTAGTATTGGAACTAAATGAGAATTTACTGTGTGGAAGCTGTAATCCCTTTGCCCTGTTTCAGAAGTGTAGTTAGGTGATGATTTAGAGAGAACCAGTTTAATCAATGTCTGACTGATTTGTCAAAATATTTATTCAAGTGAATGCATCTTGTTTAAAAGGTGCATGTTTACAGGCTTGTAAGAATAGATACATTTAAAGGATGATTTAAAATACATATTTCCTGGTTGAAACTGATGCTAAAGAGTTTCTGAAGTTTCCCCTCACCTCTCCCAATTTTTCCTAATTTTTAGAGTAACAATTCAGCTTTCACGAAAAGGCTCAAGAAAATAAAATACCTCTTAACTGTTAAAATATAACACCTTATACAAATACAGCAGCTGTTCAAAGCTTAAATATTTCTTATTTTCCAAAATAAACTGCTTTATAGGGATACAAATCACATCTGGTCTAAAGCTCAATATTTAGAGATTGCTTTAGCTTGCTGGTGTTCACTAATTCCCTCAACAACCATTTATTGCCATATTTTTCCATTACTTAAGAAATATTTTAAGTTTATTTATTTATTTATTTATTTATTTATTATCATAGCTGTAATAAACTCTTTGCCAGAGTTTTGATCCCTTGTGCGTTAGTCTTTCATAGCTGGTATGGCATAACAGAAAAAGTAATGCCTATATTGTACAAACACAAGTTAAATTGCAGAATATGAGTACCAGGCTAAAACAGTTACAGAGTCATAAAAGGCAGTTTTAACAATGCAAAGTGGTCTATCACATAATCATTATTACCACTTTAAGGCAGTATTACTGCACAATATCAATAAGAAAAGATAGCAAATGTGTAGTAGGTTATTTGGAAAGAAAAGAAGAAAATAGGCCAACAGATTACCAAATATATTTGGTTTTATGGGACAAAATAATTACACTGAGCGGTTATGACAATGTTCTGCAACAACAGAGAAAATTGGGACATGTGTTTTGAGTAAGCAGTTGGCATCTTCAACCCCCTTATGCTCTGAACTTGCAAACACTTACCCATTGAGCAGAAGGTCCATTTGGGCCTGTGTCATGTCCTGCTGGTAAGATTCTCTGTCATTCCCAGTGTTCATTCTTCCCTTTGGTAATACTATACTTGCTTTGGAATCCATGCAGCTGGAGAGATGGCCCCATTTTTTCCTTTTATTTGGTAGATGGTTTGGACAAAGAGAGATCCAGGAGATTGGTTTCTTTTTTTCTACCAGCTGCTTGGCTTCCGGCAGCAGAGACAGTGGATTGCTTCAGGCCCCAGTCTAGAGCAAATCACATAGTTACTTTGACAAGCAAATGGTGATATGGATCTCTGTGCAGCAGGGTTTACCAGGGTTCTTTCTGGGTTTGGAGCCAGGTGAATGAGAAAGGCAGTGGGGACATCAGTCTTTCATTCATTTTAGCTAGCTGTTCAATAACTTCTGTCCATCAGCCTAAGCAGGTCTCAAACTTTCTTAGTGTCCTGGTTTCAGCTGGGATAGAGTTAATTTTCTTCTTAGTAGCTAGTAGAGTGCTGTGTTTTGGATTTAGGATGAGAATAATGTTGATAACACACTGATGTTTTGGTTCTTGCTGAGTAGAGTTTACACTGGTCAAGGACTTTTCAGCTTCCCGTGCTCTGCCAGGTGCACAAGAAGCTGGGAGGGAGCAGAGCCAGGACAGCTGACCCAGGCTGGCCAAAGGGCTATTCCATACCTTATGACATCATGCTCAGTATATAAGCCGGGGGAAGAAGAAGGAAGGGGGGGACATTCGGCATGATGGCGTTTGGCTTCCCAAGTAACCGTTACGCGTGATGGAGCCCTGCTTTCCTGGAGATGGCTGAACACCTGCCTGCCGATGGGAAGTAGTGAATGAATTCCTTGTTTTGCTTTGCTTGTGTGCGCGGCTTTTGCTTTCCCTATTAAACTGTCTTTATCTCAACCCATGAGTTTTCTCACTTTTACTCCTCCGATTCTCTCCCCCATCCCACCGTGGGGGGAGTGAGCGAGCGGCTGCGTGGTGCTTAGTTGCCGACTGGGGTTAAACCACAATACTTAGTCAGCTACTGTTGATATATATAAAAAATGATTAAATTTAGGTAGAATTAACTATTAATTCTTGAAATGGCTTTATAATGAGCAATTGCTTCAATTAGTAGCAGCAACTAGTCCATAGACCAAAAAATGCAAGGATGAGCCTGCCAGGGATTTCTAAGTATTCCACAGGAAGTGCCAATCTGTTTTAAAATCTGCCTGCTATTAGTAAGCTTTTTAATTTATTTTCAGCAGTGTTTGCTATTCCCTGTAGAATTTGAGAACATGTAAATTTACCTGTCAGTTTACTGCTTTATTCTGCAGATAATGTGTGTACAAGCAGGCAGGAAAACCTACTTAGAAAATAAAAATCAAGTAACAGATCCTCAGGCTGAAGAATTTATTATAGGTTCTTGCTGACAGGAACTAATTTGTTCAGCTGCTATCAAATGACCCTTTCAGTGTAGTCCTACACCTGTATTCCACCAGTAATCTTTCTGGTGTCATGTGACTCGCTGTGACAGTCTGACATTAGGGATGGAAACTCGCTCTACGTTTCTAACAGCAGTTGACTCACTTAAAGTTTTACATCACCAGTCCAGAATTCCCCACACATTTCAATAAACTGTTTTCAACAATAGTCAGCTACCACATGGTGTATATTTCCTTCACAAATGCTTGCTTTGGCCACTAGTAAAATATAGAAAATATTTATCAGTCCTCATATTTGTGAAAACAACAGAAAGCCTTACTTTAAAAGTAAGTCTTTAAATTACTTCCTCATCCTTTAGTCCTCTTTCTTAAAGTTTTGAGTTTCCTTTTGTTTTTATAAACAATTGTGATATACTTTGTTTACAAGTGAGAGGCAGGAATACTGCAAAACTTTTCAGGAAAATGTGTTGGGAAAATTAATTTTCACATAAAGCTTGTTGCAAACTTATATCACTGGCTGAAACAGGCTTTGGTTCATGGCCTTGAAAAACTGTCTTTGATAGCTAAGGAAAAGATTTTAAATCCAACTTTAACTCAGCTTTTGTTACTGTTTATACTGTACTGTTCCCTCAGAATTGCATAGGATAAAACAGTAAATAAATAAATTTGTTACCATGTAAGTGAAATAATCCCCTTGCTGCCAGTCAGCTCAGATTTACCTTTATATAAGGTGAGAGGGGTCAAATTCTAGGCTAGCTGAACTCCAACTTTTAATCAAATGAATATTAAAGAGCTTCCACAAGACTTTATAATTTGACGGTCTTTTGTGTGATTAAGCATTTATCTATACCAAGTTTTATTTCAAAGATTATATCAGTGGCAAGTGGGAAAATGTAATCTTTTTGCTCAGCAATTAAAAAAAAAGGCTCCCCTCAAAGCAACCGAAACACAGAATGAGCTTGGAGTTTTTGAATAATACATATGAGTTTCCTTACAACCCTGACATGAAAAACATTTCAGATACTAGTGTTAGATCAATCCTTCCTAACTGTCTTGGAAAATATGTGCCATGTTACAATGAAAACAGCTCACCAGCTGTTTATGTAAAAAATTATTTGAAGAAAAACAAGCATGGCCATATGGCACTCTAGCAATACAGTGGAAGCATGAAGAATAAATTTTGAAGATCGTAGTAGATAATGGTCATGCTAAGTAGGGTGTCAAATACTGACGACACATTTCATTAATAGTTAATCTTTCCTTTTATCCTCTAAATGCCTACATTTCTTAGCAGCTTGTATGTTGGAAACAAATTAATAACTTATTCTGATGAAGAATTTAATTTTGTGGAATGATAAAATATTTAATGTACAGAAGAAGTCCCAAACATTCCCTAATTAAAGGATATTTAAAAAATATTATGCATTCATTTGAGTAGCATTATGCAATTTCATAGTAAAGAAAAGACTACCCTTAGAGGTACCAGGTAGTTTTATTTGTGGTTGTTTTAGATACTCCCAGTGCTTAATAATTAGCTGAGATTTTCACTATGAGGGCAATACAGAATTTCTCACTAAAAATGTGGGAATTCAGCGTATAATTCAATCAAAACCAAATGTGTTTCCTCTACTTTGGGGATAAAGAACCCTTCTCCAGCTCTCCTTCTGTAGTAACATAGTTTGACACTTTTACACACATATATGATGTATTAAGGGGTGGACTCAATGCTTAGTTTACTTCCCTGACTTTCCATCACGTCCACAGGAGTGGTAGTACTAGACAGCTCTGTGCCGATTACTCTCCCAACATGCTTGGGCACTTATGGCATATAAATAGACAGCACAGAAGCGTAGGTTTGGGGTTTTTTGGGGTTTTGTTTTTTGGGGTTTTTTTTTAACATATATATAGCTCTGCATGCATATTTGGAAGTTAAATGTTTATTTCCAGGGAAAAAAAAATAAAAATCTTACATTTACTCCTGAAAAAGGGCCTCAACGTGAAAATCAGAGTTGTCAATATAGAGGTTCTGCAAAGATTTGTCAAACCTAAATGTATGTATCAAAGATATTTACAAGGTTAAATCCTAGGCAAGCCCAGAGCTACCAGATAAAGGATTAAAATGGAGAAGGAAAAGAGAAGCTTGGCAAGGGCCAGTGCTAAGTTGCCAAGTTGGAGAGTGAAGTACAACAGGGAGATCAAGACAATCAAATTAGTGAGCAACACTTTTTAACAGCTTGTGTGTGTGTATTCTTAAGTGCTTATGGGCACTTGCTTTGCTTCGCTTCAGTTCAGTATTGTGTACTTCTAAATATTGATTCAGACTGAATTCTCTCTCTCCTGCACTCTCCGTTGGGAAGAGACACTGACTCAGATTCACCTGACACAGATCTATAGATGTCGGTGTGCATTTACCCTACAATCATGGGGTGAGAGTTTTTGTGAGATACCTTTATTCTATTATAATAAACTCCATATTCTCACCTTGGTTCTTAAGCTGTTTCCTCTGTTTCCACAGAATCAAATCAAAAACATAACAATGTGAGGGTTTCTTTCCTTTCATCTGGTCAGGGAATCAAAATATTCACTTTCCATGCATTACGAAATGTGTTGGGTTTTCTTACTGCCATGCAGCGTATTTACAATTGGAATAAAACAGTTGTGCACAGATAGAAATAGTAAATCTCCCACAACTGTATATAATCCTGTAATATCAGTTAGTCTTAAAGGAATTTGATGGAGTGGTCAAACCTTAGAAAATGGCCTGAAGTTAAATAATCTCAAGTGGGAACTGGATTCCTGAATCAACAGTCTTCCCCTGAGACACAGAATAATTGGAGATAGACTAATTGGCTTACAGACCAGGACATTCTGCTTTGTCCATGGAGTAAATCCTATTATGGTTACTATATCCATCTGTTAAATGGTTGTATTTTTGCCTGCTGAATAAAAGAACGTTTGACTTTTATTCGGAGAATAGCTTCTATTTTCCTTCAGTAAAGAATTCCAGAGGTAAAAGTCCTTCACTGAGAATGTCAAAAACTTTACTTCTCACTGCATCAATTGAAATACTAAACTGATTGTTCCAGTCTGTGAATAATACAGAAGACTAAAAGACATATTTGAAAAAAAGCCATATTTAATAAAATACCATGGACCCTTCCAAACTTGATGTATATTTTATAGCTGCTTGCAATTACAGAGAATTGGCCTTAATATTCAAGGAGTTCTTCTGACCTGTGTTTGCTGCTCTAATCCTATACTGAACTACATATATGATGTGGTTGGAAGCATGTGTGTCATATTTGACATTTGGTCATGACACCCATATATGAATGCAAACCACTTATCTTTAAGATTCCTCATTACATTTCTTTTTTACATTGCATTATTTTTCTAAAGCAATGCATATTAATTTTGGTAACTTCTATTCCAGCAAGAATACTCCATAGCACTTATCAAAAAGATTTATCTCAAGCTTCTATCTATGCATTTAGAAGCAGAGCTGAGTTCAATTACCTGAATCTTAACACAACTGTCAAGGTGTAAGTTCCTCTGAGGTCACTAGCTTGGCAATTTCTTCAAGCCATTTCTTCCCTACTGCATCATCTTACTCTTGCCAGCAATAAATTTGACTGAGATGTTTTTCAGCTAACTGTTAGTATCTTGAAGGCATTGGGCATCTGTACTAAAACAATGGTAGAAACCAATCTTTCCATTTGAGTCCATGGCATGTCATGGCCTCTCCTTGAGCTTTCATATCGATCCACATAGAGCTCACCAAAATAGCTTCAACTGTTGACAACAGCCTCTACTCTCCTTCTGTCAGGAGAGGCAGAATACCACATGTTCATCATGCATCCAACTGAGTACGTTGCTTTTACTTCATGGGCAACTACAAGTAACCTGTAAGCACCAAATGCATCTTCTTTTTAGATCAAATTCAGAGGTATAATCCTGAGTTTAAAGGTTAGTTCATTAACTCCCTGATCCACTTTCACTGCTTTCATTTATTTATTCACAGAATTGTTGAGGTTGGAGGGCATCTTTTGAGATCGTTTAGTCCAACCTCCTGCTCAAGCAGAGTCATAGAATCATAGAATGGTTTGGGTCGGAAGGGACCTTAAAGATCATCTAGTTCCAATCCCCCTGCCATGGGCAGAGACACTTTTCACTAGACCAGGTTGCTCAAAGCCCCATCCAACCTGGCCTTGAACACTTCCAGGGAGGGGGCATCCACAGCTTCTCTGGGAAACCTGTTCCAGTACCTCATCACCCTCATAATAAAGAACTTCTTCCTTATATCTAATCTAAATCTACCCTCTTTCAATTTAAAGCCATTACCCCCTTGTCCTATCACTACATGCACTTGTAAAAAGCCTCTCTCCAGCTTTCTTGTAGGCCCCTTTCAGATACTGGAAGGCTGCTATAAGGTCTCCCCAGATCCTTCTCTTCTCCAGGCTGATCAACCCCAATTCTCTCAGCCTGTCCTCATAGGAGAGGTGCTCCAGCCCTCTGATCATCTTTGTGGCCCTCCTCTGGACTCACACCAACAGGTCCATGTCCTTCTTATGTTGGGGGCCCCAGAGCTGGATGCAGTACGCCAGGTGGGGCCTCACGAGAGCGGAATAGAGGGGGAGAATGACCCTCCTCGACCTGCTGATCATGTTTCTTTTGATGCAGCCCAGGATATGGTTGGCTTTCTGGGCTGCAAGCACACATTGCTGGGTCATATTGAGTTTCTCATTAACAAGCACCCCCAAGTCCTTCTCCTCAGAGCTGCTCTCTATCCATTCTCCACCCAGCCTGTATTTGTGCTTGGGATTACCTCGACCCATGTGCAGGACCTTGCACTTGGCCTTGTTGGACTTCATGAGGATTACACGGGCCCTCCTCTCAAGCTTGTCAAGGTCCTTCTGGATGGCATCCCTACCCTCCAGCGTGTCAACCGCACCACACAGCTTGGTGTTGTTGGCAAACTTGCTGAGAGTGCACTCAGTCCCACTGTCCATGTTGCCGACAAAGATGTTAAACAGCACCAGTCCCAATATGCTCCCTGAGGAGCACCACTCATCACTGGTCTCCACTTGGACATCAAGCCATTGACCACAACTCTTTGAGTGCGACCATCCAGCCAATTCCTTATCCACCAAGTGGTCCATCCATCAAATCCATGTCTCTCCAATTTAGACACAAGGATGTCATATGTGACAGTATCAAATGCTTTGAACAAGTCCAGGTAGGTGATATCTGTTGCTCTTCCCTTATCCACCAACACTGTAACCCCATCGTAGAAGGCCACCAAATTTGTCAGGCACAATTTGCCCTTAGTGAAGCCATGTTGGCTGTCACCAGTCACCTCTCTGTTTTCCATGTGACATAACAAAATTTCCAGGACAATCTGCTCCATGATCTTCCTGGGCAGAGAGGTGAGGCTGACTGGCCTGTAGTTCCAAGAGTCTTTCTTTTTTGCCTTTTTAAAAATGGGGATTATGTTTCCCCTTTTCCAGTCAGCAGGAACTTGACTGGTCTGCCATGAGTTCTCAAACATGATGGAGAGTGGCTTAGCAACTTCATCTGCCACTTTCCTCAGGACCCTCAGATGCATCTCATCAGGTCCCATGGACTTGTGCACCTTCAGGTTCCTTAGATGGTCTTGAACCTGATATTCTCCTACAGTGGGAGGTTCTTCATTCTCCCAGTCCCTTCCTTTGCCTTCTGCGACTTGGGCAGCATGGTTAGAGCACTCGCCAGTGAAGGCTGAGGCAAAAAAGTCATTGAGTACCTCAACCTTCTCCATGTCCTGGGTAACCAGGTCTCCTGTTTCCTTCTGGAGAGGGCCCACATTTTCCTTAGTCTTCCTTTTATCACCGATGTACCTATAGAAGCTTTTTTTATTGCCCTTGATATCCCTGGCCAGATTTAATTCTATCAGGGCTTTAGCTTTCCTAATGTGATCCCTGGCTGCTCAAACAATTTCTTTGTATTCCTCCCAGGTTACTTGTCTTTACTTCCACCCTCTGTAGGCTTCCTTTTTGAGTTTGAGTTTGAATTTGTCCAGGAGCTCCTTGTTCATCCATGCAGGCCTCCTGGTGTTTTTGCCTGACTTCCTCTTTGTTGGGATGAGCTTGGAGGAGGTGACCTTGAATATTAACCAGCTTTCTTGGGCTCCTCTTCCCTCCAGGGCTTTATCCCATGGTACTCTACCAAACAGATCCCTGAAGAGGTCAAAGTCTGCTCTCCTGAAGTCCAGGGTAGTGAGCTTGCTGTGCGCTCTCGTTGGTGCCCTAAGGATCTTGAACTCCATGATTTCATGGTCACTTTAGCCAAGGCTGACCTTGAGCTTCTCATTCTCCATCAGCCCCTCCTTGTTGGTGAGAACAAGGTCAGCTAGAGCTGGCTGACAAGGACCATCTTGACACAGTAGTTTTCATTAAACAACTACAGAAGAGTAAATCATTTCACTTTGCATATACACAGTGAAAAAGCCACGGTCTTTGAAAAGGTGACTGACAATTTCCACCCACTATAATTACATGGCTTTCTGAGACCCCTTTGTATATTTTTATAAATAATTCTAAAGAAACATTACATTTGCTTCATCCAAACTACAGATATGTATTGATTCCTTTCCATTATTCTTCTCAAATATTTAGCAAATGAGTCTTATTTAAATAGAAGTTTACATTTGTAACATTCTGTCTAATATTTCCTCAGTTCTATGAAAGTGTACTCATTTCTACTGTTACTGTATCAACTCCTGAAATTTACTTTTGTTAAAACCTGGTTCATGCCATAGATAAAGAAGGTTGAGAGTTCCATCTTTTTGATCATATTATCCTTCCCTCACATTCTGTTGTTATCCTCAGGGCTCTTAATGATGTTAAAAGGAAAGAACTGAAGGCTTTGTTATGCTCAAGAAACTGCATTTCAGTTCCCAGTGCTGCTGATTGTGTCAAGCTTTTGTCAGCTCTAATTAGGAGTGAACGCCCAGATTTCAGTAAAACAGGTAAGGGTGTCACACTTTATAAGGCTGCCCATTGGGGAGGAAGATATTTCTTCGCTGAGTTGACAGACAGTGCCGAGCCATTACATGGTATTAGCAAGAATCTTCTGGCCTGCAGCATGACTAGAGTCTCCTGAGGTCGCTATTAATACAGCTGTGTGGGATTCAAATGTAGGGCAAGAAGTAAAGCAAATGTAAGTCTTCACCTTGGAAATATAAATTGCTGGGAACAGTGAAGATCCACAATATTTTTATGCCTCATTCACCTGCCAATTTATAACATGATTCTTTAATTAGTTAAAAAATAAACCTCCAGACAAGCAGATATTTTTATATTACCTTAGTATTTCTTCAGTCCTTTCCCTCCAAATAATTTACATAAAAAATAATGACAGCACTTGTTCTCTAAACCTGTTATGAATCATTTGGCAGAAAATAAGCATTTAAAAAGTCATAATAAATATAGGGAAATATATAAAAGCTGAAAGGTGCCAGATTAACTAATTAAATTCTTAGAAATGTCTTTGATTAATAGAAGATTTTTTTTTCTTTGACATTTTTTTCACTTTTTTTGTGAGTTGCTCAACTATTTTTTCAGTTCATTGTTCTGCTGTTTCTCAGATTTTGAACTGTAGAGGGATATGTTTGTAAATAATAAAACTTTTGACCAAAGAACAGGCTGTTTTGAGCTTGGGGGGAAACAAAAAAAGTGCTCCTGATAAACGGATTTTCCACAAAACCATATTATCCAGTCTACTTCCATCTGCTTTTATTAGCACAAGAGATGGAAAAACTGGAGGTAAAAGGGTATCAGAGTACTGGATGGGACCTGTCTATACATCAATTGCAGTGAAAAGAGATTCTGTTTATTTCAGGCAGCATCAATGAATCAAAAGCACCAGCACTCCTTAAAAAGTGGACTGCTACACTGTTAGCTTTTTGAGATTGTAATAATTCAGATAAAGGAAGCAAAGTTGTGGTATGCTAGTACCAGAGTGTATTTGCCTAGATAAATAATATAATGCATTGTCTTTTGAAGAAAAAGTCAAAAAACCAAGTCCAGACAGTAAATACAATAACTTGCTATAGACTAATAACCCCACCATCAGGGCATCAAAATCTTTACACAGTTAAATTTGCTGCCCAATAAATACTGCAGGAAAATTCACATGCCTGCGCTTGGCCACTGATCTTCCCAAACAGATAGGAACCCAGGTGTCTGCAAAATCTTACTAAGAAGATGAAAGCAAATTTCAGAGTATGATTCTTCTGGAAAGCTACTGACTGCTCAGGAAACTAAACCAACAGCTGCCTCTCCCCCTCCACCTCTAACAATTGCATCTATAATTATATTAGACTTGGAAAGATATCATCTGTTGAGAGGTCAAGATTTCTCAGCCTGATGTCCATATGGAAAACAAGAAAGAACAAATACAATTCAGAGCATCCTGGTGTTCATATAGTCACAATGTCATGTACAGTACCATTAAATGGGTCTGTTCTGTCCATCTCTACCATTATTCCTGTGAAAAGGCAGCTCAGATTTAGTTAAGGGGAAATAAAGTCATAGAGAGGAAAGTACATCAAGGAGAACAAACTGCAAACATGAAAAGAAACATTTTTAACTCCTGTAATTTAATATAAGTGAAGTCAACATTATCCTTTCACTGCAGTTAGGTAACTAATGGTTGACAATTGCCGTTTAGTTAAATGGATCCCTATTACTCTTTCTATTGGGTTGCTTGTTAATAGCTTTGCTTTCATAGCCGTATTTTCACAGTTCTGTTGTCCAAAGCCCTTGAAGTCAGAGGAAACTAATACATAAAACAGTAGCACTCTAGAATAAATTCATGTTTAACACTGTTCCTGCTAGCTCTTCCTCCTAAACACATTGAATAAAAAGGGTGATAAGTATCTTTAAAGAACCTATTCTGCCTTGTGGAAGATAATCTGTTCTGATTATTTCCCACCCTCTTCAAGAGACCAAGAAAAAACAGTCTTGACAGAACAGCTATTACTCATACTAGAGCACTCAGGGTATCAACAGTGTCTGATAGTCATTGACATCAAAGTTACTTGATAGATCCAATTACATCCTAACTTTGTTTGATGTTTATTTTGAGGAAAATCATAACTAATGAAGAGTTTCTGGGTCAACCTAAACAGACAAAAGTCAAGGAGATTGGAATCATTCCAACAGAGAGATTGTCTTTGTAGTGTTTTGTTAGCAGTCTTACTCAGAAATAGAAACCTTTCCCAGATGTCAGGCCTGTCAGGCAGTAAATTGGTCAGAATGATCAGGTGAAGTTATTTGTTTCCTTTCTAAGATGAACTAGCATGTCTCCAACTAGCAGGCTTCCTCAGCACTTTACAAGCAGCACCTCTTCCTAATGGTGCCTTTACATTAATGGTCCCACTACTTAGTGCCCTTTACCAAAAAGAGGGGATTAGGGCCCAGAGATAACAGGCCTTCTGAGTAGCATTGACCAGTAAGGTGTCTCCTTTGAAAATGGAACTAATAAGTAATTCTAATGCCTGCAACAGGTAGAGGCAATTCAGCATTTAGAAACAGATTAATAACAGATCAGGAGCTAGTAGTCCAGTCATCTGGTACTGAGGGTAGTGAATGAAATTTCAAATATGACAGTAGAAGAACAATAGCAATATGTTTAAAGTAATGATATGTAAAAAAAAAAATACACAAGCATGTATTAAAAAGCAACAGAAGAAATGGGAAGTACAATTTTCTTCCAAAGTCTCAGAAGGAGTTATATTCATAGATTCATCTTTAAGAAATTAATATTTTTACTATTACCTGATAACTTTATTTGTGTATATTCTCTCCAGCCTTGGAGTTCAAGTTACCTAGGTAATATATTAAAAAATACAGCATATTCTTTAAAACAAATGTGTTATATGACAGATGTTTCTTCTTCATTGTATAAGATGAAAACAACACTGTACTTCTTTGAAAAGAAAATTCAAGCACAGTCTCCTGAACAGAACATCTGTGTTGCTTTGGCACATTGCTATATGCAATGAAAAGTAATTTCACATTCCTAGTACAAGCAGGTTTCATCAATATACAAAGCATGGTGCAGTTGTCAGCAGCAACTTTGGCTTTCTTAACAGTATGCATGCTAAAAATTCCAGCTCATAGCATACTTTTCCCATGTTCTAGTGCCCTATTTTAAAGAAAATGTTCTGTAATGAAGAATTAGGATGTGGCATCCAGCAGAGGAAAGCAGAACCAAATCCAGTAGAAGCATGTTTGTATTTTTTTCTGATCTTTTCCAACATTAGGTCAGATTAGTTTTGTTAATCCCACCCTACCAATTAAAATTGCATGGAATAAAAAAAATCTACCAGCAACCCCTAAGAAAAGTAAAAATATACACTATATAAAAAAACGTGTTAACCACTATTTTTATTTATAATAACCACTGCATATTGTACTAATGGAGAAATGATACATTTCAATCATATGTAGATCACTAATTAGGAGGGGAAGAAGGAATATCCATAGCTACCATTTGAAATATGTACCATGCAAGGCATTATAGATGATAATGTCAATAGTTGTTTCTTTGCAGATTCTCTGCTTCTTAATTAGATGAGTTGTAAACAGGAATAGAAAGTTTTGCATGTTGGCAGAGCTCCACTGACTTCCACCTTTAGTGGAAGATTAGTGCCTTTTGCTCCCATAGGGAGTATCATGTGCAGCAGAAAATAGAGAGTACAGAGGGATGGAGAAGGGAAAGGGACCCCTAAGAAGAAATTTGAAACTATATTTAATACATTAGCTATTTAAGTTGAAGGCAAACTTTAAGAAATGGTACGATTTCCACTCTTCAGAGTATACACCAGCATCATGTTCTATACATTATGAATGCCATTGGAAATTCATCTACTGAGTGTTGCAAAAAACCCTGATTTCAAACCAAGATAAAATGTGCACCTCCTCACAGAATCATTTTGGGCAAGTATAATGGTAAACAGGAAGGTTTATGGCACATAACCACCCTGCATAACAGTCTGGGGTTTTATTATATACACTAAGTAAAAGGAGATCAGTTTATGTTGCTCAACACCATACTAAAAATTGGATAGTGAAAAGCACATGGTAGTATTTGTAAATGATGAATTCTACAGGGAAATCAATTCCTTTCAGTGAGAAATAAATTAAAATTGATAATTTGAGGATGTCTTAGTAGGTAGCAAACTGATAAAAATCCTATTCATATTTGCTGCTGTACGGATTTTGGCTGAGGAGTTAGTTTTCTTCCATAGTAGCTGGTATGGTGCTATGTTTTGGATTTTTGATTAAAACAGTGTTGATAACACAGGGATGCTTTAGTTACTGCTGAGCAGTGCTTAAACAGCATCAAGGCCTTTTCTGCTTCTAACAGTGTCCAGCTAGCAAGTAGGCTGAGGGTGCACAAGAAGTTGGAATAACTGCCCCACAAGAAGTTGGGACAGCTGACCCAACTGACCAAAGGGATATCCCATACCATATGATGTGCTCAGCAATAAAACATGGAGAAAGAAGGAGGAAGGGGGAACATTCAGAATTATGGCGTTTTGACTTCTCAAATAACCATCACGTGTGATGGTGCCCTGCTTTCCTAAAGATGACTGAACACCTGCCTGCTGATGGGAAGTAGTTAATGAATTAATTCTTTTACTTTGCTTGCACGTGCAGCTTTTGCTTTACTTATTAAACTGTCTTTATCTCGACCCACAAGTTTTCTCACTGTTGCCCTTCTTATTCTCTCCCCATTCTCAATGTGGGGAGTGAATGAGCCGCTGTGTGGGGCTGAACTGTCTACCGAGGATAAATCACAACAGCTGCTATTGGCAGGAGAGGAATTAAATAAATCATTGCAAAATTTTAAACTTCAATTCATCCCATTTTAATATTAGTGTAACAATTCCAAGAAACACTTAAATACTTAATATTTACCATTCAATTTACATGCTACAGAGTTTAGGGTTTGATTGTTTTGTACATATTTAGTTACTCGGAAGTAAGTTTTCACTGTTACACCAATGGGAGAAGAGATGTTTCAAACAAAAATGTTCACTGAAAGGCAGCTCTGTCAGTGGATTTTTCCATCTACTTAATTTCAAAAAGAGCAAGTTTTAGTGCTTACATTACTGGTACCATCAAACAAGAACAGGATGCTGTGCTCCAGGGAGCAGACATGTTTTAAAGCAGGAGGTCTGTAGGCACTGGAGAAATTAGCAATGGAAGTGATGTTGTTAAGGAAGTTGTGACCTTAGGCATTACAAATTTTTTCACCTTGCAAGCCATACATTTTTTTAATCCAAATAAAAATGAATCCTTAATAAAAGAGTCATCATTATTCTGTAAGATGAAATGGGAATTAAAGGAAGAATAGAATTAATAAATACCTAGTAAAATCAGTCACAAATAAATAACAGATGTTGAGGTAAGGTGTTGGTTTTTTTAATATTCATTGGACTTTGGAATTGTTTTCTACTGTTTTGACTGTGATAAACACAGAATTAAAGACTTTCAAAAACTCCCTTTCCTTTACAGAAACCCCACAACTTTTACAATTTCAATTTAACAAGTTTATACCTGATAATTTGAAGTTTGCCAAATATTTCCTTGAAAAGTTAGAGTCAGGAAAATTAAAGCACTATTTATTTTGGGCTGTCTTGATCGTTACCTTCCAAATTACTGCTGCTTTTTGATATTTGATTTTTGCCACTACTGGCTTAACTTCATAAAAACCCCTTTGTTCTCATTGAACAAGCAACAAGCAGTAAAGACAGTCTATATTTGACAGCTAATGTATTTTCTATAACCAGAACTATTAAACAGATTTTAATACTGCTTAGAGTGCTAGTAGCTTCTTACATTTATTTAATGCAACACATAATTGCCTAATATGTGCTCTTCTAGCATTATATCTGTTGGGGTTTTTTTTGTTGGGCTTTTTGTGTTGTGGTTTTTTTCCTATATAAATGCTTTGAGTGGTAGTAGTGGTGTTTCTTTTGTTGCAAGATATCTTTTCGAATCTTGAACTCATGGAATATTTGTTGATGTTTCTCTGTAAGTCTTCCTTTCTTTACTTCATGCCATTGTATTGTGCAATGCTTTCCTGCAGGAACTATGCTTTAATATAGTTATATGAAGCAAAGCTTGATAATTGACAGAATTGGTGGTGTGGCTCAAAGAACTCAAAGAACACTGAGAATCCCATTGTTAATCCAGCTTTATTTGGCCACAATTAACAAATTCTAGGTTTCTTCAAAGACTGGAGGACACCTCTTTACAAGCTGGGTGGTGATCTTTTCCAACCATTTAGTGGATCACTGGTGAATAAAACAAATTAATCTTCTGTGGCCTATCATTGTGTCCAAAGAAGGGCAATGAAGCTGATGAAGAGTCTAGAGAACAAGTTTTATGAGGCGTGGCTGACAGAACTGGGATTGTTTAGTCTGGAGAAAAGGAGGCTGAGGGGAGGCCTTATCGCTCTCTACAACTACCTGAAAGGAGGTCGTAGCGAGGTGGGGGTCAGTCTCTTTTCCCAAGTAACAAGTGATAGGACAAGATAAAATGGCCTTAAATTGTGCCAGGGGAGGTTTAGACTGGATATTAGGAAAAATTTCTTCATGAAAAGAGTTATCAAGCATTAGAACAGGCTGCCCAGGGAAGTGGTTGAGTCACCATGCCTGGAGATATCTAAAAGATGTGTAGACGTGGTACTTAGGAACATGGTTTAGTGTTGGACTTGGTAGTGTTAGGTTAACAGTTGGATTTGGTCATCTTAAGGGTCTTTTCCAACCTAAATGATTCTATGATTCCATGATCTCCTTGAACCCTTCAAGTTCTGCACCAAAATTTATTTCCTTCTTATTTATTTAACCCAGGTTAAATAATTTAACCTGTTAAATGAATTGAGCCTAACTTAGGAATATAAACCATTTCCTGTTTATCCAAACTTGTCTGTGTCTATTCAGGTTCATAATAGTACTTTTTAATCTCCAAGGTAGTCTGTAAGGTAGAACTGAACATAATTTCTCAGAAGTGCATGGTGAATTTTAATGTACTGTTCCCTTTTATTAAAAACACAGTACTTCTAATAAGGCTAATGGAAGATCTGCAATAATTAGTAGGAAGTAACTATTGAAGTCATTATTATTGTGATTTCTGAGAGGATTTATACCCTTTAAGGGACTGATTTTATGTTAATCAAGTCAAATGAATTTTTGCAAAGATATCTACAGAAGCAGAACATAGCTTTTCTATGAATGTCATACTAAACTGACAGAGAAATTTGGAGAGGTGTGAAGTTCTTGTTGACCTCTTTGCATTTGTGCCTTTTGTTTAGCTTTGATTAAAATGATTAAGGATTTTTCAGAGAAAATTATGTTGACAACTCACTGTACAAGAAGAAGGCTTTTGAGATTGATAAAGGAATGAATACAAATACTTCAGGGTAATTTTCAGTTGCACTCTGGGCAATTAGACACCAACCTTTAATTAAAAGTCAGTGGAACTGAGTGACTAAGTACCACTCATGAGTTTCAAAATATCATTTAATTGATAGAAGAATGAATTAAAAATGGGTAGAGGGGAGACTACATTTTAGTTGAAAGAAGTATATTTCTGGGAGTCTGAAGTGTTTAGACTGAAAAAATATTATTAAAGTATTTCTGTAAGGCAGATCAAGAGAGGAGCATGGTAGTACAGAATAAAACAGAAAAGAAATGAAGCAGTTGAAGTGTCTGGTTGATTAGAAATCTGTCACTGAGGAGCAAACTGTGCTAGGTCTTTTATGTGAACAGTAAGATAATAGAGTTAGAGCTGCTTCTTCCCTCCCTACTTCTCCCTACTGCATAAAAAAGCCTATGACATGGCATTTTGGGTGTTCAGGAGAAGATGCTGCAGCTTCAGAAGGTGCCAGGAACTCCAAGCAATGAGAGGCCCTGCATGGTGCACAGGGCCACAGAGATGGAGACAGGCTGATGGCTGAGGCTGCACAGCATGTTCTGGGAAGGAGGGTGGCCATTGGCTCAGTGCACCGCTTGCCTCCTCCCACTGTGATTTATGAGTCCATCTCACCACACCTTACCTTCAGTGTACAACTAAACACTGTTGCTACCATAGAGTAGAAAACCTACAGAAGAGTAAGCTGGCTTTCTTTTGCAGTGGATCCTCCCCCTACTTGAAAGACAAAGGGAAGACTAAATGTATAGAGAATAATATATTCAGTGCCAACAACTGCTGATAAGTACATATGCATGTGTGCATATATAAACAATCTATTCTTTGAATTTGTTTGCTGGAGTTCCAAGAAAATAAAATCTTAGTAATTAATAAAGACTTTGGAAAGGATCTTGGAAACGGTTGTACAGGTCATTCCACTTCCTTGAATATACTTACTATTGAAAGAAACAGCTTTGCTGAAGGTGCTAAGAATCATTGAAAATAGGACTGGAAGGAACCTCAAGGGATCATCTTATCCTACCTTCTGCCCTAAGGCAAGATAAATTCTACCTAAATCATTCCTGACAGGTTTGTTGAAGATGTTCTTAAAAACCTCCAGTGATGGCAACTCTACAGCATCCCTTGGCAATCTATTGCTTTAAGTGGTACTTAGCTCTCCTTAATTTTAGATACATTTAGTCAATGGAGTATTGGCCTATCTACAAGGAGAATATTATGCTATGAAAAATATGAATAAATCTATTAATAAATAACTTAGCAATATATTGTCTCAACATTGATTTTTTTCCATTTGAATGAATAAAATGCATAAGATTTTTAAAAAGGTATAATAAATGATAATATTTTTATCACTTCATAAAATAAAAAAAAAATCTTTCACTGGATATAATCTGGTCCATTCGTTAACTTCTGTTTAGATTCTAGAATATCAACAAAACACATATAAAGGTATTCTGTGGTCATTGATTCAGTTCTGACAAATAATAAAGTTGATCTGAATAAAAACCTGCGGCGAGTTTACCTGTTTAATAGCAGTTCTTTTTTGGGGGGAAAAATCTTTCATATTTCTTATCAAATATTGAATCATTTCCTGTTTAAGCATTTCTTTTGAACATTTAGAATTCTTTACAGGGGTGCATACAGGTGTTCATACAGGCAATTTATTAACTGATGTTGCTAAGACTGTATAAGACTATATACCTGAGGAAAGGTAGATGAAACCAGTGAAAAAAAAAAATTTATCTTAAAGAATCCAATCCTGCTTGTATTTATACCAATGCATGCAGAAAAATTACTTATGCAATGAGAAGTCCTTTGGGGTTTATCTTCTGAAACACTGAAACACACGCTAAGCTGTAAATTTACTGCTAAAGAGGGAGTTCACTTAAGTAGCTCTTCAAGATTGCCTTTTGATTCTCTGTTTGCTATGTTGACATTACACAGAGAGGTGTTTGTATCAGTGCTAATGCTTTCAGTTTTAGCTGCTGATGGTATCTATTATTGATAATCTTGGTGGGGAGGAATAGGACAAACAGGATTTTCAGCCTTGTTTGATTTGGATTTTTGCTTTGATTTGTTAAAAACGTAAAAAATTTAACAAACAAACAAAAATTCAAAACAAACAAAAATTCAGAGCATCATTTGCTCACATAATGCTGAGATATTTATAAAAGGTCCAAGACAAAACTTAGAAGGTAAGTATATGGTGCAGCTATTTCATAATGTTTTTGCTTAGGTTTTGTTTATCTAGGTGGAACTTTTGCACAGGAGTTGAAAGGAGAAATATAGATGTGTAACAGTCATAAAAGAAGTCTTAAGCTAGGGCAAGTTTCATTTAATGTTGCCTAAAGTATTCATATTTCTGTCTCAAGTTAAAATATACCAAAGCAAAAGCAAAAGACCTGATGTGAACAAGCACCGATCATAGAATTTCAGAACACATTCAGTATGAGCAGAAATATTTCTGTGGTTATCCATTATGGCTTACTTTTTTAAGATGGTGGTCACTTTTAGTCCAGATTAAAACACAGGCAAACAATTGGTGTATTTTAATATTTTTAAAGTGCCTCAGGATTTTTATGATGGAAAATTGAATTCGTGTAGCTGAGCTTTTTCTACACCAATTTAAAGTATTTCAGATTAGGTTCTGTCAGAAATCTGTAGAAGTCTATGTGATTATTTATGACAGCCACCTGAACATGAGCCAGCAGTGTGCCCAGGTGGCCAAGAGGGCCAATGGCATCCTGGCTTGTATCAGGAATAGCGTGGCCACCAGGACCAGGGAAGTGATAGTGCCCCTGTACTTGGCACTGGTGAGGCCGCACCTCAAATACTGTGTCCAGTTTTGGGCCCCTCACTACAAGAAGGACATCGAGGTGCTGGAAAGTGTCCAAAGAAGGGCAACTAGGTTGGTGAAGGGTCTAGAGAATAAGTCTTACGAGGAGCGACTGAGGGAGCTAGGGTGGTTTAGTTTGGAGAAGAGGAGGCTGAGGGGAGACCTTATTGCCCTCTACAACTACCTGAAAGAAGGTTGTAGAGAGGTGGGGGTCGGTCTCTTCACCCCGGTAACAAGTGATAGGACGAGAGGAAATGGCCTCAAGCTGCGCCAGGGGAGGTTTAGATTGGATATTAGGAAAAACTTCTTTACTGAAAGAGTGGTCAGGCATTGGAACAGGCTGCCCAGGGAAGTGGTTGAGTCGCCATCCCTGGAGGTATTTAAAAGACGGGAAGATGTGGTGCTTGAGGACATGGTTTAGTGGTGGACTTGGCAGTGCTAGGTTAACGGTTGGACCTGATGATCTTAAGGGTCTTTTCCAACCTTAACAATTCTATGATTCTATTCTATGATTCTATGATTTCTGAAAACAAGATTTAGTCTCAATTTCCAAACATTCGTGTAAGTGCCAGGAACTCTAATGCTACAATAACGTTACAATAGGCACTAAATATTTATTGGCATATATTTGCTTAAAAGTAAGTAAAGAGAAAGTATTTTTAAAAATGGAAAAGCTTAGAGAAGTCCAGCAATAGAAATTCAATATTATAAAAAGAAACTCAATGCAATCAAATGGTGTCTTATCTGAATAAAGTGAAAGATTTACTTAGTTTATAATCAACTTAAATAGTTAGTATCATAAGGTATAATTAAGGTCAAAGAGTTTACAAAAAATATGTGAGATATTTTCATGTTAAAGTAGATAGGATGAAAATGTATAAGTTATATTCTTTTCCTTTGGACCTTGAACAAAAATTGTCTGCTTGTGGTTAGGAATTATGTTCACTTTATAAAAAACATCTAATAAGGAAAACTCAAACTTTTTCATAGATGTGTGTGTGACTGATACATTTCATATACAAGATCAATGACAAAAATAAGGATAATGTGAAGATAGAAAAGTTTTTGCTCAATTGAGTAGAAGATACATATTCTGATTGTTCATATTGCTTTTCAAAATTTCCCTAATTTATTTTTATTTTTATCCCTTTCGCTGAATTTATGTACAAAACCAATTTATTTGCCTAAATATTCTTTGTATTTTTAAGCATAAACGGAATACTGGGGCTCATAGACCAAGTTTCTCAGGACCTTATATTGCTGCCTCTTGAATTATTATATTTTAGAGAACAAAAGAGAGTGTCTTTGAATTAAAGTCATGTAGGTTTTTGGAGTATCTAGTCAAAGACTGGTTTTGAGTATTAAGTTGATTTCATTGCTGTATGGAGACAAGGCACGCCAAAATTTAACTTTGTGAGATAAAACTTCCACAAGGGAATTTAAAACAGCAGGAGATAATCAATAGAAAATAACAATGCAAATTAAAATTTATTAGTGAAACATAAGGTAATTTAACTTCTTGGACTTAAAACACCAGCTAATTAAAGATGTGTAAAGAGAAAATTAAGTTGGAACAAAATTCCATACACTCAAACAAAAACAAGATAGGAAGCAAGGGGAAGGAAAAACAGCTAGAGGTTTTTGATCCAAACTGATATATTTTAAAGAAGCAGAAATGTTTTCTAAATGAAACCAATAGATCCCAAAATAAACTGATGGCAGGGAAAAAAAGAGAAAAAAAAGAAAAGGAAAAAAAAAAAGTGAAGGACACCTGAAGCAGTGGAGGGAGAATCTGAATAACAAGTAACTGTCTAGAGACACTCAAATGATAAAGAAATCAGTGAATTATATCAGAAGCAAGGAACTTGCAAGGAAATAGGAGGATAATATGGATTTGGGAGACACTAAAACAAGTAACAGATTTTCACAGGCATTATATAGTTTTCCTTGATTCACATTTACATTGATGAGGGTGCTCAATAGGCACACATCAACATATTCATGATTCCTTTTAGGTAACACTGTGTCGTGGTTTAACCCCAGTCGGCAACTAAACACCACGCAGCCGCTCGCTCACTCCCCCCTGGTGGGATGGGGGAGAGAATCGGAGGAGTAAAAGTAAGAAAACTCATGAGTTGAGATAAAGACAGTTTAATAGGGAAAGCAAAAGCCGTGTGCACAAGCAAAGCAAGGAATTCATTCACTACTTCCCATCGGCAGGCAGGTGTTCAGCCATCTCCAGGAAAGCAGGGCTCCATCATGCATAACGGTTACTTGGGAAGCCAAACGCCATCATGCCGAATGTCCCCCCCCTTCCTTCTTCTTCCCCCGGCTTATATACTGAGCATGACGTCATATGGTATGGAATAGCCCTTTGGCCAGCCTGGGTCAGCTGTCCTGGCTGTGCCCCCTCCCAGCTTCTCATGCACCTGGCAGAGCACGGGAAGCTGAAAAGTCCGTGACCAGTGTAAACTCTACTCAGCAAGAACCAAAACATCAGTGTGTTATCAACATTATTCTCATCCTAAATCCAAAACACAGCACTCTACTAGCTACTAAGAAGAAAATTAACTCTATCCCAGCTGAAACCAGGACACACTGAAATCAATAGGCTGCTGTTAAATGACAGTATATTCAGTCAAATACATTAATTTGCTCTTAGTGATTGGAGTTCTTACAGTAGCTCTTCAAATATTGTTCATTAAATGCAAGAACCATACTCAGATTTTAGGAACCCTTTGCTCCCCCACGTTTCATTTCAGTTCTGACTTTAAGTATAGTTATGATTACTGTCAGCTGACACTGATAGATTTTTGACTAAAAAAACTTTTGGCAAAATTAAAATCCCTTTCTAGCTTATTTTTTTCCCAAAAGAACAAGTTCTTGTTTGGTGCTTTCATCAAGTGAAATTATGAAATTGGTTTCTAAGCTCTTGTGACTAAGGTGGAATGGTCAGTCTTATAATTTATGCACTTATGCACCATATGCACTGTGTATATGTGTGTGTATAATATGCTGAAGGACACACTTAGTACTTCTGGTCATGTGAATGGAAAGATAAAGAATGGTATTGTCACTGGGCTACTGCCAAGGAATATGTCTCAGATTTGAATATGTAATATTTCATACGGAGCTGTAGACCAGTAGCAAATGAGTTAGAGGTTTTTGAAGGACCTCCAGAGGTTTGCCCTTAGCCTGGAAACTTGGAATTAGCAACACTGAGAATACTTCTTCTGGCTTTATTAAGCAGAGCACTCCCTAAGCCCCAAACTTCAGACAGTAATGCTTACATTAGGAGGAGACTTCTATAGGATTCTCTATAATCATTTTGCTAGGACTGGTGTTGAAGGTGCAATTAATGATCTAGAAAAAAAACCTTGACAAAATGACATATCACAAAATTATACATTAGTCATAGAAAGCTATAAAGACTTCTGGAGGATTTAATGGTAAGCAAATATGAGTGGGATAGTAGTCAAAATTCACTGGAGGCAAAACCACAGCAGCATACATAACGAGAGACGATGTCAAACAATTGTACACATTGATCATGTTAAATTAGCTGAATCAACTAGGGAAAAATATCAAGACCATGCTGTCACCAGTATAAACCAGTGACCATCAGTGATTAAGAAAGAACCTGTGTTAGACTGTATAAGAAAAAATGAAGTTAACAACCATAACATTCTAATGATGAATATAATTATAAGAATCCATTTATATTGCAGGTGATGAGATCAAAAGTTTGGTGATAAATGTTAGAAATATGGGAGGTATCAGAGGACCCTAAAACTGATTTACACAATTCAAAATACAAGTATATATTAGTGAAACGGATTATAAAATGTCTCTTTTTTCATTCTGCAGTTCTGAAATAAGCAGGTATCCAAGGAAACAGAAAAAGAAAATTAAAAGTTATGAAAAGAAATACAACTTTACATTATTTTTAACTTACAACAGCTTACAAGAAGTTTAAACAGGACATGAACATGGGTGATTAAAACATTGATAAGTATTTAGGTGGAAAAAATATGAGTCATTAAATTGTATGATCAGGAGAATAAATCATAATTTTCTCCAGCTAATTTTCTTACAGCTTCATCTGTAAGTAAGTTTTCCCATTTATGTTCTCCCTCTTTTTGAAGTATCATATGCTTACTACTTTAAGGATGGGACAGGAGGAAGGCTGTACTACAGTATCTGATTTGGAAAGATAATCACTATAGGAAATGAAGAAGAAATATGATATTGCTTTAGATAACATCTTGAAATATCATCTACTTTTAGTACTTCCTTTTTCTAATTTCAAAAGAGATATCCAGTCTCCTCTAGCTTTTACAGTAATATATAAATCAGAGTTGTCAACCCTGAATTACCTAATCATCTTTGCCTGTCTACTTTTAGGCACCATTTGCTAATAGTGTACTCACTGCAGTATCCTGCTGCTTTCCAAATTTAAAAAGCCAAGAATACTACTAAAATAGCACTAAAGAGCACTACTGTCTCTTCCTTCTTCTTCACTGAATGACACAGATTTGTTTTATAAATAACAGGAAACACCCTCTGCAGGTGTTTTTGCAGAATCTTACGAGCAGATGTTGTCTCCTCTAGAAAAAAAATGAGCACTTTTTATATGACAAAAGTTTGTTTGCTTGGAGATTATGGAAGATACATTTGCCTTTAAACACTAAATCAGAGGAGATTAAAAATCTGTTTTTTGAAAATCTGGAGAAAGGTGAAAGGCTATTTTGTGGGGGACCTATTAAATGAAACACTTGTATCTAGAAGAAAAAGTATCAGCATACATCAGGTGACAATTTAGCTTGTTACAGCTTTGAAGAGTAGATAAGCTAGTAGCTCAGTAAGATAGTAACAAACTTCTCATCTGCCTTGACATCTTTCAAGGTAGCGGCCATCCACACTGCTACCGATATCTAGTTGAAGAATCACAGAATCATGTTTCTCTTCCCTTGCTTAAAATAAAATTGAGTTGTATGGTACTGCTCATCAGAGGAATTTAGACTGAAATGATTACAGTTGTTGCATTCCAGCTATCTATTCTTCCTTTCCCCTTTTTTCTTTCTTTCTTTTTTTTTTTCTTTTAGAATACAATTTGTTTCTTTATAAATAACCTCCACTTTATATGTAGACAATGCACCTGCAGTGGTTCCCACTGAATAAGATGAAATGAAATTTACTTGAGTAAGGATTACCTATCAAGCCATGCACTATCCTGAACCTATAAAAAGATTTGCAATTTGGTCATGTTTCTGTGGGTTTTACATTTATGTCATACATAAGCAAAGAGAAACCCCCCATTACCATATTGAAATTGATTACAGAAAAGGTAATTTTTAAAAAGATTCTTCGAGTAGATAGTGTCAGCTGTGTGATTTACATAATATTGTGTCTGTTACAATGGGAATGATAATAGCTTGCTTTCTAAGGGAAAAATGTAGGAACTATCCTGATAGTAGCGGTGGCTAGCAAACACAGCCTTATGTTGATTGCTGTGATTACTCTACACATTAATCTACAAAACATCATTAGTTTTTTGCCTTATGCTGGTTGAGAAGGGTTGGTTGGTAAGATTATGCTCACGCAACTAAAAAGCTAATAATACCTTAAAAATATTTCAACACTCTTTTTATAACTCTTCTTTGTCCTTCATACAGCAGGATGTATGGCAAGAATAGAATACTGTTTCCATTCTATTCCTTTCCATATTGTTTCTGATATAACATCTTGTCTAAACCCACACAGCTATTTTTATGCAATTATTTGGTGCCATTGTACCTATTAAACACTCTGCTTGTACAGCCATTAGATAAATGAGGGGCAAGCTCTGTATTAATTTATTGTACTTGGTACCTTCTAACAACTGGCGATAAAACCAAAATCTTGCATAATATGTTTTTTTAGCATGGGACTAGTTTTATTTGAAAGCAGTCTTCAAAGTGTATGCTTTGATGACTTTGCATAGCCTCTATTTAGAAAAAGACTTGATATATCCATAAAAAGATATGAGTTAATATATAAAACTCAAAGCCAAATGAGCACTGAAGCTGAATAAATTCAGAGAGAAGATTATTTTAAATTAAATCTGTTGGATCTGAAACACTTCATCTGGGTCTGGCTGGGCTGGAGTTAAGTTTCTTCACAGGAGCCTGTATGATGTTATGTTTTGGATTTGTGGCTAAAACAGTGTTGGTAACACACCAATGTTTTGGTGCTTGCTGAACAGTGCTTACACAGCTTTCTCTTTTTTTCCCACTCTGCCCCCCGCCCATCAAGTCAGCTAGGAGTGGGTAAGAGGTTGAGAGGGGACATAGCTGGGACAGCTAGCCTAAATTGGCCAAAGGGATATTTCATACCATAGGATGTCATGCTCACCAACACAAACTGAGTTAGCGGAAGAAGAAGAGTGGGTCATTTTGGCTTTCAAGGTGGCCATTGCTTGGAGACTGGCTAGACATTGGTCTCCTTGTAGAAGTTGGTGAGTGATTTCCTTTTTTCCCCTTGTTCCCCCCACCCCAGCCCCGCTTTCCTTCAAATATTAGTCTGTCTTTATCTCAAACCATGAGTTTTATCACTTTTGTTCTTCCTATTTTCTCTCCCCATCCTGCTGAGGGGGAGCAAGTGAACAAGTGGCTGTATAGAAGCTTGGCTGCTAGCCAGCGTCAGCCCATCACAATACTATTGAATCATACACCATTTGTAATCTACATTATACCATGACCATGGTGACCAAGTAATTTCTGAATGAATGAATCTGATTACATTCTAGCTACCACAGCTGTATGGCCTGAGAAATTCAAGTAAAATAGTTTATATAAATAAAGATGAGGGAACAGAAATTAACCTCTAATTGAGGAGAACATACAGAGCCCCAGGTAAAAAGTATAAAAATACTGATAAAGCATATTTGACTAAATTAAAATAAATTATCAACATGCAATGACTAATATGCCCTATCTAAGGAATAATAAGAAAGAAAGAGGTGAAATTTGTTTCAAAAAAATCTTTTTTCATTTTGGGTAAGCTACTGAAGTCACAGTGTTATATCTGAAAGCAGAATTTGGTTTCTTGAAATAAGTAGAATGTTTGAACAAAAAATATGGTCATGTGATTGGGGTTCTTGTGTACTGATGCTATTCTTGCAATTGTTTAGTCTAAGCTATATTTACCAGGTAATTAAAATATGCAAATTTATTATAATTTCACTTCAGCGTTTCCTCTTTGCATCATAAAAATGTTCCATATTTGAATTATTACTGATTAACTGAAGATAGGATTACACTAACTTACTTAAAATCTTTGCTTGCCTCTTAACTTGTTTTTATTACTAATTTATCACTATTATCTTGTTATGTCATCTTTTTTTTCCTTAAATAAATCAACATGTTTGGCATAAGAATTTTCTTTAATTAGTGTGGCATCAAGATCCACATGTTCTAATAATTTTTTTCTTTAGTTTCCTCTGATGTGCTATTAGCTTCTTCCTCTATATAAATGCTTGATCTTGTCTTTCACTTAGCCTAAATTTTTGAGTGAAGTCAAAATCAAGTAGATCTGGCTAGAAACAGTTTGAATGTCTCCTCAAGGAAGGACCAGTTGTGACTTCTAACCTGAGCTTGTTACATGAGTACTCACAGTACACTCTTCCATCATTCTCGAACTAGGACAGGAAAATTCCCCCAGATTTCTGAAGGTGTTTGTCCCCCATGCTGGACTTTTTTACCACTTCCTTCCTGAGAAGCAGTGAGTTTTCTGTGGTTGAACTTAGGTGTTACAGTTGGAAAGTACCAATGGTACCATCTGGCTTAGCTGACAAATTGCATGGAGGAAATAACAATAAATAGCAGCATACTCAACTGACCTGTAGTATACTGGAAGATGCAGAGTAGCCTGAACTGATGCTGATGTTGCAGTAAAATCTCCATCTCCTTCCCAGGGGAATATAGTGGAATGAGATCCCTCCAATTAATCTCTCTCCATGGAATATTATAGGACTATAAACATTATTGTGACCAGCATCTGAGGGGATATTGTAAACTGAACAGAAAGAAATTAAGATTTCTGAAAAAGAAACTGAACTGACTAATACATTTTCCCTGAGGTCTGTAAGGGCAGTGTGCATGTGTGAGAAATACGTTGGTGCCGTTATCTCTGTGTTTTTTATACAATCTTATAGGTTACAGATAAGCACATGTAGCATAGACATAACTGATTAATTTATTCTGAGCTTCATATCACAGCTTTGGCCTTGGAATCTGCTTATAGATACTAAAATAGCAGCAGCAAAAAGACTGGTAGTCATGTCTGTGATCACTGTGTCTCCCTCTGTATCTCATGTACAGTAGATCACACACAGCCAAATTGGCATCCTGAGTAAGTCTGTACAAGAAGGTGGTGCTCCTGTGAGGTGCAGATCCTTTGTGGGTCTGTCGTGGTTTAACCCCAGCCAGCAGCTAAGCACCACGCAGCCGCTCGCTCACCCCCCACCAGCGGGATGGGGAAGAGGATCGGAAGGGCAAAAGGGGAAAAACTCGTGGGTTGAGATAAAAACAGTTTAATAACTAAAGTAAAATAAAAAATAGAACAGTAGTAATACAAAGCAAGCAGTACACTGTACAATTGCTCACCACCCGCCGACCAATGCCCAGCACGTCCCCCAAGCAGCGATCGAACCCCTCCCTGGCCAACTCCCCTGCTTATATACTGAGCATGATGTCACATGGTATGGAATAGCCCCCGCCCAGTCTGAGTCAGCTGCCCCAGCTGTGCCCCTCCCAGCCTCCCATGCCCCTGGCAGAGCATGGGAAGCTGAAAAGTCCTTGACCAGTGTGAGCACCACTTAGCAAGTACTTAGCACTACTTAACAAGAACCAAAACATCAGTGTATCATCGACATTGTTCTCAACCTAGACCCAAAACACAGCCCCATACCGGCTACCAGGAAGAAAATCAACTCCATCCCAGCCAAAACCAGGACAGGGTCCCACAAGGGTATATGTTCCTGAGCCACTGATTTTCCCATCTCCCTTTAGTGACAAAAATGAGACATGGTCAGATACGCATGGTTCCTGCAGGCACCAGTTATCCCACAAAATTCTATGGAGGTGTCTTTCCCCAACCATCCTCTGTCTGCTTCACCTTGAAGTTCTATGGTTATCCTAAACTTCTTCCTTCTTGTCATATATCAAAACAGGCACAAACTTAATACCTGCAGCAAACACCCTTAGCTTTTTCTTTCTTTGTGGCTTGTTCTGTTTTCTTCCACTAACTCATCTATAGTCTCTTTCCTTCTGCCTCAGTCAGCTATGCATTTGGTGTGCATACAAATTTAATAGTGTGCTATAAAGGCAAGCTCTGGCTTAAATAACTATAAAGGTTTATGGTGAGAGTGTTATCTCAGTGCTCTTGGTTTCATCCTGTTCTGATAACAGCCAATATATCGATATAAACAGCCCAACTTCCCACACTGGATATGCCATATAGGTAGACAGCCGCATATTATTAATTCCATCTCCCATCTCAGTAGATGTGCCTGTGTGACTGAACACCTGTTTTAAAAATCAGTGTGGTGTCTAACACTTCCCAAGTGAAGTTTGACTCACGGATAAGGTCACTTGCACCTCAGCAACTTCTGGACATCGGATACGAGTGCCTCCTCAGAGTCCCACACCAGCAGGGGAATGCTCAGAATAAACAGCCAAAGCTGCAGGGGGTGACAACACAAAGGAAAACAACGTGATGACACTGACAAGGAATATGCTACAATATTAATCAGGAGGATCAATGTTAGGGAATAGCTGGAAACAGTCAGAAGAGATCAGATAAAGGAACAGCTTGATAGACTTATCTTCTCCTTTAGAAGAAAGAACAGTGGATTAAAAACCAGATGAGTCTAAAACATTTTGTATGATATCTCCACCTTCTATCAGAGCTAAGTAAAAAAAAAAGATATCAATAACAAGTTTTCAAGTTTTATTTAAAATTTAACAATGTTTTTAATTTTCTTCTGGACTTCCCTGGGAAATGGCCATTTTCACCTGTCACTTTGTCATGGTTTAACCCCGGTGGGCAGCTCAGCCCCACACAGCCACTCATTCACTCCCCCCTCAGTGGGACAGAGGAGAGAACCAGAAAGGCAAAAGTGAGAAAACTTGCGGGTTGAGATAAAGACACTTAAATAGGTAAAACAAAAGCCACACATGCAAGCAAAGCAAAATAAAGAATTCATTCACTACTTCCCATCGGCAGGCAGATGTTCAGCCATATCCAGGAAAGCAGGGCTTCATCATGCGTAACAGTTACTTGGGAAGCCAAGCGCCATCACGCAGAATGTCACCCCTTCTTCCTTCTTTCCCCAGCTTTCATTGCTGAGAAAGATGTCATAAGGTATGGGATACCTCTTTCATCAGTTGGGGTCAGCTGTCCCAGGCATGTCCCCTCCCAGCTTCTTGTGCACCCCCAGCCTACTCACTGGTGGGGTGGTGTGAGTAGCAGAGAAGACCTTGATGCTGTGCGAACACTGCTCAGCAATAGCTAAAACATCGCTGTGTTATCAACACTGTTTTGGTCACAAATCCAAAATATAACACCATACCAGCTACTATGAAGAAAAATAACTTTATCACTGCCAAAAACAGTACACACATATAAAATATCTTTTCCTATTCTCATTCTGATTTTTCCTCAGAGCATTACATACAAAGTCTACAACCTGAGGAATGTCTTAAAATCTCAAGGACGGTAATGGTGAGATACTTAAAAAAGGAACTGTGGTATTTTTATTTAAATTGTTCCTTATTTGAAGATCATTCAAGATACCTCATGGAAAAACTGGGAGTAAGTCTTGTATTTGCATGAGGTGCTCTGAGTAATCAGAGTACATATTTGCATGCGTAGAAACTTTACATTTCTAACTATGCATATGCAGTTTTGTGCACAAAATTAAAAATTCTGTTCGCTTGAAAATCCAATTAGAAATATCAGTCTGCAAATCTAAAGAAAAAAATCTGATTTTTTCCCAACCAAATGGGAAAAAACAGGGGTCAGAATATTTTAAAGCTGAATTGTTGTTCTAGAATAAATGTGTCTGGAGGCACACTGAAAAAATAGTTCAGGTTCTCTTTTGAATTAAATGACCATTCATTTTGCTTCCATAAAACTAGAATTATATTTACATTTTAGAAAAAAAAATCAGAACTTTGTGACTTTTTTCCTGCCCTCTAAATACATAACTAAACCATTTTACTCATGCATTTACGTTCAAGAGTGAGTCAGTGAAATGTCTGGTACCATTACTGCTTTCATTCTTTAGAGTTCTATTATAATTTCTATTACAGATGAAAAGTAAGTGCTGTTGATAAAGAGATAAATAGTCACACTTTAACATCCTCTTTTCTGTGCACTTTAAATGAAATTAACTTTGTGCCACTTTCATCTACATACTCTTGCTTATCTCAGTGGAGTAGTAAGGTACAGAGTAGAAAAAAATGCCAAGCATAAACATTTCCTTCAAAATTAAACATGCTTACTTTATATCTGATCCTTCAAATCCCGAACATCCTTCAGATCCACATAGATTTCAGCAGCAGCTGAATATGCAGAGTACCTAAAGGATTAAGTCCATCCTCTCTGTACCATTTTTTTGTGCTCATCCTTCACTTTTCATTTTAAGAAAATATTCTTTTTTTTTAAGAAAAAGTGCAAATTTTTATGCAGATACAAAATTGTAAATTGAATGTTTTCAGTTACAGTTTTGAAAATATTCCTTTTGTATTTGAGCATGCTGACAGTACAGTGTTTCAAGTATTTGAACATCTTTGCAAATCTTTGCCTGTTATTTCTTATTACCCACTCATAGAACAGAAATACATAAATGGTTAGATGAAAGGAAAACAACTCAAACAATAGATTCTTATCATCAATCACAAATTATTCTCAGCATTATAGAGGGAATAATAATAATGAGAAAAAGGAAAAATAACAAAGAACAGACTTAAGAAATTGTACTCTATTTCTGAATCATTTGTGTATAGTAAAAAAAGTAAAACTTACATTATATGTTGCATATCAGTTTATTTTGTAAAGATAAAATAAAATTAGTATTTTTGAAAGATTTTTAACTTACAGAGACTAAACTTTTATTCAGATGCTTTCACTGCTTTTCCAACATGAAGGTTAAGCATATTCTGACCTTCAATTTGAAAATAAAATAGTAGTAGGAAAAGGCACTTGATCTGGGAAATTATTGAATCATGGTTAGATCAGAAAGTAAGTAAACAGTCATGCTCTTTTGTTTCATGACTCCAAAAGCAATACACAGTGGCAATGGGCAGTTTCAAAGGACTGAGTCTTCCTGTGCTTGTGTTTGAGTTTGCTCTTTCCATTTGGCTATTTCAGCTTTTCTTTTTTCTTTTTTTCCCCACTGTACTGTTCCATTTCAAAATTTAATTTCCAATCTATTGTAGGAATGGTAATTATTTTCCTCTCATGAGGTCTGAATAACTTTGACTTTGGATATAGAAGCATCTGCAGGGTGAGTAAACAACAGTTACTAAGTAATCACTATCATATTTGGATTTAATTTAATCTTTTTTGTTTGCTTTCTTTCTGCCTCTATAGGGTGAAGAAATAACACCTGCCTAGGAAGAAGCATTCAGATGTTATTTATTTCTCTCAATTACTTCTCTAAAAATTATCTACTTTGTTCTCAAAACATCATCACGGGGCATTGTTATGCTAGGATGTTTCAGAGCTGTAAACTGAGAGGCAATCACACCTTAAAATTTTACTTCATTTCTTTGAGTCTTCACTCTCTTAACAGAAGATATCTTCATTATGTATATACATATAATTGCTAAAATTAACATAGCAATTTGTCCATCTCTATTTGGTCTGGCTGCGATGGAGTTAATTCTCCCCATAGCAGCCCTCCTAGTGCTGTGCTTTGTATTGGTAGCTAGAAAGGTGTTGATAACACACTAGTGTTTTGGCTACTGCTCAGCAGTGCTTGCATAGCATCAAGGCTGTCTCTCCAACATTCCCCCACCTCACCCAGCAGGCTGCAGGTGGGCAAGATCTTGGGAGGGAACACAGCCAGGACAGCTGACACAAACCAACCACAGGGATATTCCATACCATATGAAGTCTGCTCAGGAACAAATGCTAAAAGAAAGGAGGAGGAAGGCGGGGCATTAATTATTACAATGTTTGCCTTCTGGAGCAACCACTGTGTGTACTGAAGCCCTCCTTCCTGGGAAGTGGCTGGACATCACCTGCTGATGGGAAGTAGAGAATAAAATCTTTCATTTTCCTTTGCTTCCACGTGCGGACTTTGCTTTTGCTTTATTAAACTGCCTTTATCTTGACCCATGGGTTTTTTTTCCATCTTATTTTCTCCCTCCCCTGTCCTACTGAGGAGGGGAGTGGTAGAGCAGCTTAGTGGGCACCTGGCATTCAGCCAAGGTCAACCCACCATACCATCAAACTCTTTTTCTCTCTTTGATCATTTCTCTCCTCCCCTGTGTATAAAATGCAGCATATAATTCTAAAAGATGCTTCTTATTTCAAGAAGAGATTCTTTTATGAAGATATATTACTGAATGAGACATTGCATGATCATGGTTCTACTCTAGATAACTTCCTATTAATCTAAACTGCCTGTACAGTATCTAACTTATTTCCTATTTTATGCATCTATCTTATTTTAGAAAAATGTCCTAAGTTTGGTATTTGTATTGCTAATGTATTTATGTAACCTGTCCCAGACCAATCATTAACATTTGTGTGTGATATTAACGATGGATTAATTTCCTTTTTTACTAACAAGTCATTTTACCAAAAAAAAAATAAAAATCAACAAAAAGGTATCCAAGTCCAGTATTACTATGCATCCATGTTCCCAACTTGCTCTTAGTCACATCTCAAAAGTTGTTTAAGATGCTAGACAGACGTCACCTCATTGACTAAGGATAAAAAAATTTCAAGCTTCAGCAAGTCAATGGGGAACCCAAATCAAAAGGTGATAATACATCTGACAATGTCTTTTTCCTAAACCTGAAGTCTGTGGTTTCTCAGAATTAATGTGGACTTGGTCTTGGTTTACAGTTATAAAAAAACACTCTATTTTTTGATAGATTACTTAAAATCTTAGAATACTTGGTCCTTACATAAATGCACAGATACTTCCCTCTCATATTGACTCCTTGCTTGATAGTGATGTGAGTAAATATTAGACATAATATTTTATGAAATGTTGATGATTTATTAACAGTCCTCAAGTGGTTCCAATACTTTTGTTGCAAAAACATCTAAAAGCAAACTGAGAAGTCTTTGTTCCCTACAGCATTTTCTTAGCAACCTTGTTAGTGAAATATCTAGCAGATGACTTGCAGTGAGGAACTAGCTGACTCCATGTGGAGACTATGGAGACTACAAGGAGGTCTGCAAAACAGCTCAACACCAAAATGAATTTGACCACTGGGATTATCAGCTACTGAAGAATGAAGATGTCCTGCTCTGTCCTAAGCATAGCCACACTTAGCCCTTTAGACAAAGGTATTTGGAAAAGAATAACAGAACTATCAGGAAATCCTTCAGCACTGAAAGAATCACCAAGATTACACTTAAAGTGCAATGGCTTAAAGAATATGAGAGAACCTCAATAGCACTCTGTTTGTACAATTTCTCAATAAACTGCTAGTCTAATAACATGAAGGCTAGTTTGAACTAATACACCTTTCTCATACTTAGCAATGAAAATTCAGCATTCAAATGTTAACTGCATCTAACCGCATTTAGACTCTCCTTTAAAATCCATTTTCTACAGCATTGATTTTACAACTAATTATTAATTTTTCCCTCTGTTACCAGTTTGCCATAATTAGAGGGAATAGGAATAAAATAAAAGTAAAAAGTAAATATAAAGGATGCAGTGGTGCTTTGCTGCCAACATCCATACTAAGAAGGCCAATTTACTAGCTGTTACCTTGCTAAATAATTATTTGTGCATAATCAAACAATATTTCAAATTGATGCAGTGGATAACAAATATTCTCAAATAGTTTCTTGAGCATTTCCCTTGAATGTCTGAAAAATATTAGACAATCTCAAGCATACCTTGCAAAGTGGGAAACAGCCTATCAGAAGATTTTCCTATCTCAACAGAGCCTTTATAGAGGTGATCTCAAAATCTACAGAAAAGCACCATGCATGTCTACTGTCCTCTTATCATTAAGGTGTCTCATAATCCATTGCATTATAAGGGTACTTCAATGATTTTTTTGTACCGTAGACTACTGCAGTGACTCCCCATGGTCTTAATCATGGAAAAGAAACATCACTGATCAATCAATAAAATTTAACTAAAAACTCTATTGCCAAGTTTTGGGCAAATAGACACTATTTAAATCCATGAAAGCAAACATAGTGAGAAATAAAAAAAAAATAAAAGCACATGCACATTTTCAGTACAAAGTTTTAGGTTCTTATGTAAAAAAATGTTGTCAAAGAGAAATGCAAAACACGACTTCATTTTAACTGCATCATTTTTACATTGTTCTTTCAAAATACGCACCCATTTCTTGTAGTATTTATGCTGCAAAATGTTAAAAGGAATACATACAAGCTAGAATGCTAACAATAAAGTCACGTGTTTACCATTTGCATCATTATTACATGTGCTTTGGTTGTTTGAAATGTCTGAGCATGAAAGCAGGAAGGAAAGATCAAAGCATATTTTTGGTATGTACAGGGCTAATAACATGCTGCCAAAATGTTTAACAATTTCAAGGATGTGAAGGTGTTACATGCCAGAGTTTTAAAGATCCATTAGAAACTGTTCTCTGATAGACAGAAACTGAATATGTTTACCTATTTTGTGTTAAAGGTGTTGACCTAGTGAAATGCATTTTTATTACCTTTCTTCCTGTTGGATGAGGAGTTTGTAGTATGCTTGCAGCATCAGTAGACAAGTTCCCCATTGAATTTATTTTGTGATTACTAGTGGAGCAAGCAGAAGCCTTTTTTTTCTGTTCTTCCTAGCAGAAAATTAAACAATGTCACAATTTGGAATGGGTATGAACTGACATTTTCCCAGTGGCTTTTACCAGAATGTAGTCATTTAGGCAATAAAAATTGCTAGCATTTTTCATAAAATTTACTGAAGTACAGATACACTGAAAGCTTGGAACTGGATTCTACATATCCATAAATCCACATCTAGTGAGGAAAATATTAATGTAAAAATAGGTTTCTTTTTTTCTACCTGTATCCCCATTCACTGTAAACACTAATGACAAAAAGCATGATTATATTTAACTTACATGTAATTGTGAAATATTTCTTTAACTAAGCAGATCAATTTGTCCATGACACACAGTTGTTTTAGAGGGAGAAAAGAGCGTTAGGATTTATGGAAATAATCATTCTGATCTTACAGCACTTAACTCATTGCTGAAAGGGTTGATTAGTCAAAAAATACACTAATAAAGAAAATAGTCTAATACAGAAAGCTCTAAGATTTGGGGGGGGGAGTGTTGTTTGGTTGTTGGTTTTTTTGATTCTTGCTATTTCTACTATCTAACATAAGATTCTTTTCAAAGCTCCTCTTTACCAAGAAAAAAGAATTATTAGGAGATTCTTAAGAGATTTCAAAATCTCCTCCAAAAGTTTAAGAAATGAATGTTCTGAAATGAAGAATTTGAAGCATTGTGTAGCATTTTGGCAATGATTCAGCAAAGTAGCTAGGCAGGTAATTCAGGGAGACACGGATTTTTTTAATAACAAGTATGCGATTTGCACCTTGTATTTTCTAGACATGCAAATGTCATTGTAGTGGAGCTGCACAATTACGGTTCCTTTCAAGTATTCCAGCATTTTAAAGAGTTTTACCATGTTATGCAAAATAATGTTGCGTAATAAGTAGTTTTAATGAATATGCAGTTTAATTGTGTATTATAACTTTTCTTGCAAAATGGATTCCACAATGAAAGGCTTTGCTCCAAATCCTTATAATACAAAGCTTGTTTTTTCCAAATGAAAATTAGAAAAAATAGAGTCTATTTATTGATAGATTATAGGATTCCTAATGTATGTTTTTGCATCATAAACAAGTGGGATCTTGGCTTTTCTTGAATTCTTGCTTTAACCTGTCTGGCCCTGGGGAAAAACAAAAGCAAACAAAACCCCCCAAAAACCCAACCAAAACAACCCAACCCTGTATTGTTTTAAGGTTATTTAAGACTAGCACATATATACATATCTTGGTGAAGTTCTCCAGTATGGTATTGATTGCAAAGTATGATTTGCCTGTAATTAAGGTAACTAGCTTCAAGTATACAGATAGGCAGAGGAAGAAAATGGGGAGGTGTAGAAAATAAGTATCAAGAAATCTTACTAGTATTAAGAGGGAACACAGCAGTGACAATAAAAAAACCAGTGGTGTTTATACAGGAATAAAGAAGTTGCATTCCTGCAATAAAGTAATGAAAAAAATATTTCCTGTGCATTATTACCCTATTCTTATCTCAAAACTTCTTACAGTGTTATATGAAGAGGCAGAAATTCAGAAATACTATCATGGCAAAACTGTCAGTCTGACTATATTAACTCAGTGAGCTGTATTCTCAGGCATACAAAGACAAATACTAATTGACAGACAATAGAATCATAGAATCATTTAGGTTGGAAAAGACCCTTAAGATCATCAAGTCCAACCGTTAACCTAGCACTGCCAAGTCCACCACTAAACCATGTCCCTAAGCACTACAGCTACCCGTCTTTTAAATACCTCCAGGGATGGGGACTCAACCACTTCCCTGGGCAACCTGTTCCAGTGCCTGACTACTCTTTCAGTAAAGAAGTTTTTCCTAATATCCAACCTAAACTTACCCTGGTGCAGCTTGAGGCCTTTTCCTCTTGTCCTATTGCTTGTTACTTGGGAGAAGAGACCGACCCCCACCTCTCTACAATCTCCTTTCAGGTAGTTGTAGAGAGCAATAAGGTCTCCCCTCAGCCTCCTCTTCTCCAGAATAAACAACCCCAGTTCCCTCAGCTGCTCCTTGTGTGATTTGTTCTCTAGACCCTTCACCAGCTCCATTGCCCTCCTCTGGACATGCTCCAGCACCTCAATGTCCTTCTTGCAGTGAAGGGCCCAAAACTGAACACAGCATTCGCGGTGTGGCCTCACCAGTGCTGAGTACAGGGGGACGATCACTTCCCTAGTCCTGCTGGCCACACTATTTCTGATGCAAGCCAGGATGCTATTGGCCTTCTTGGCCACTTGGGCACACTGCCAGCTCACATTCAGCTGGCTGTCGGCCAGCACCCCCAGGTCCATTTCTGCCAGGCAGCTCTCCAGCCACTCTTCCCAAGCCTGTAGCATTGTATGGGGTTGTTGTGACCCAAGTGCAGGACCCTGCACTAAGCCTTGTTGAATCTCATACAGGCCCATCGATCCAGCCTGTCCAGATCCCTCTGTAAAGCCTTTCTGCCCTCCAGGAGATCAACACTCCCACCCAACTAGGTGTTGTCTGCAAACATACTGACATCCTGGTAAACCTTCAGATAACAGTAGGAGATTAAAGTTTGTTTCCTTCCATTCCCCTGTATCCTTTATTACTTCACATGCTAGTTCTCCCATCTAAAGGATCGGCAGAAAGCTATAACAAGATACTTGCCCTCATCAAGATGGAATCTACACGCTTCATTGTTAACACTTCTATTCTTGCCATGTCCACTGTGCCCACTGTGTTATGGAGCTCTGTCCACACACAACAGAAAATGCAGTTCCTGATCCCAACCTCTTTTCAAACTGCCTCAGAAAAGGAAGATAAAATCAGTGAGCTATTTATATTCTTTTTACAGTTTGTTTATACACATTGCTCTCAGACATTTTCTTGCAGTTTCTGCACCAAGCCATTATTACTTGGCTAATTTCTTGCAGGTGTCACAGAAACATTGATGAATGAACTATTATTTGCATTTGGACTCTGGATCTCCCTTTACATAGGAATAATGATTTTTTTTAAAGATAAAATGGATGAAATATTTCTATCATAGTTTCTGTTTATTTTTCCAAATCAGCTGCTGCTACAATCAACATACCCACTTCAGACACTTGCAATTTCTCACTTACCCTAGTTATTAACTGTTGAGGTCTTCTTAATGGACTCGTGGCTGCTAGTATTAAAGCACCAATGCAATTTTCCATCCACCAGTTTGCAGTTCTGACCTATAATGAACAACTGGATTGACCTGGAGGGTAATACTTTAATCAGAGTTGAACATGCCAGGCAAAGAATCAGAGAAAAAAAGAAGATAAAGCTGGTGAACATTCAGATGGACAAGCATGAGTGCAGGAAAACAAGAGTTGTATGTATCGAAAACAAACCTGATCAGAAGTGACAGTCTGAGACTTTGTTGTGGAAAGTAGGAAGTTTGGAAGAAGAAACTGCAAGAGAAAAACAATCTTGTAGGATAGCAAAAAACCTCCAATCAACCACCACCAACAACAACAAAAACCAACCAACATTATAAAAGGATTCCCAACAAGATTGTGGTCAGGACATTCATAAAATTAAGATTTAATTAATGCTTAATTAAACCTGACACAAGTAGAAGAGACACTAGAAGACACATTCTGACATCCTAACAGTACTATGCTAATTCTATACTCATCCAACAGATTTCACTGTTTGATGTTTTGTTCTGTATTGTAACTTCCTAACATATTGTTTATCATACAATTTTTAACTTTTGTTTTAGGTTAGGCATATTAAAGTACAAGTTCTTACTGAAGCTGTTATGGTAACATCCTGAAGCATTTCTACAGCTCTTTCTTACTTGTGGAACACTTCTGAGTCCTCAAGCATTTTAATTCATGAGTAGACCTGTTATACACAGTTACTTTTACACAAGCCAGTTCCTTTAAGTTCCTTATCCATAGATCTCCATCCATTACTTCCTAAATTCTGTCTTTTTACAAGAATCGGAAATTCTTTTCCCTGTCTCTCCTGAGTAGATGGTGTATAAAGAGAAAGGCATGTCAAGACGTCCTGTGTTGTCCTGGCACCTATATTGTACTGTTTTGTATGGAGAGCTGCTTATATTTACATTTTTGTGTTTGTTCAGATGAAATTTGGGGAGAGTAGCATACATGTAGAATCTAGGACTAGAAGAAAGGTTATACAGAAATTGCTGACATTTGCTTGTTTCTCTCTTTTGGAGAAAACAACTGACTTAATTGGATGTTTACCTTTCAACAGGTTTTTTAACCAACTTATAAAAGAAAGGAAAATCTATTTTACATTTGGTATGCAAACTGCATATTGGCAAAACTTTTCTGTAAAATAATTTGATCACTTTTGACTGCATGAAGAGATTTGGAGATGAGGAAATCCCCACAGAAGAAGACAAAACGATTTCATATTAGCAAGAGAAGTTCAACAAAACAGAGAGAGTATTCAGAGGGACCAACATTAATCATAAGCTTGGCTGGATGAGAACAAAAGGGAGAGATGGAAAGGGAGGGAGGGAAAGAGGGAGAAAGGAGGGGGAGAGAGAGAGAAGTGACTACTCCTGAAAACTGCGGTTTATTTCATTCAATAAAGGGAAAAGAACACCAAGGTCATTATGTAGAGTCCAAATGGAGTTACATAGTGAGTGTCCAGCAGAGGGAGATTTACCACGTGTGATATTTTTGTCTGTAATTAAACCTACAAGATTAGTTAGTAAATGTCTTTTTTTGAAAAAATGTTGTGTTTGTGTGTTCATATGTTAGGATGCCCTTGAATTCAGTCAGCTGTGCAAAGTTTTTCAAGATCTATCGAACTGTGAATGCCAAAATGGCAAATTTTGATTCCTTATTATAAAGCAGACTCTCCTTTGGAGCTATACCCATCCTCAATTTGGAATAGCACCACATAGTATAACATAAGGTTTTTGCCACAATCTATGTCAAATTTTATTACAGAAAGATAAAAAATAAACTGTGATGAATATGAATAAATTGTTACTGATGGAGAATATGAAACATATACCTTATTATGATTAAAAAATGTTAAGAATTTTTGGTTTTGAACAGAAAACCTTCCTCTCTGGGAACAAGACTGTTTTTAACTGTTTGGAATAATGAAATATTTTTCTGTATGCACAGAAAAATGTGGAAATCAGTGATGCTCTGCAGAAATTGAGGCTATGTGCCAAACACCTGCTCTTTGGAGTGGGTGATAAATTGATCTGAAAAAAAAAACCCTCAACCTTTTTTTGTTCCTATCATTTCCTTTCTGTACTGTCATTACACAAGTACATCAATGGGAATGGAGCAGGATATTAAAAGAATTGATAAGTACAGAAATACATTTAAATAAATATATTTAATAATTCAGAGCTGAAAAAAGAAATTTTAATGTTCTGGTTAAATGGAATTTTTTTTATGAGAATATGCAAATGAAAAAAATATTGTTTCTTATGATGAATGTGTAATGCCTTGAAGAAGAACTCATTACTTAAAGGCAAATAAATGTATCTTTTATCATGTAACTCAACTTGGAATAATGATTTTGAGTTAGTTGTGCTACAGTAGAATTTTTTTATATGAAGCCTTAATAAGCTGGAAAGACGTGATTTCATGCAAGTGACTCACAAGGCTTCCTTTGAAATAAAAGAAAAAAAAAACCCTCGAGGTACATAATAGCATCAAGGGACATATAAGCAGATTGATTTCTTGATAAGACTATATCAAGATCCTCTTTTTCTTAGGACAACAGCAACCTCTCTTATTCACCTGGGAAAGGATCCCAGAGTAGGCCACTTGTGTTCTCTACCGTAAAGGCACTCTTTGTGCCAACTGAAGTGTTTCTGTCCATCACTTCTCAACCACTTCCCTCACCCCACTCCCTTGCTAGATCTTTCAATAGTAGTCATATCTGAAAAAGTAAGCTTTTTTTAAAGAGATTTTTTTTCTTTCTTCTCTTTTAGTCTTTGTACATGATGAATTTAAAAACACAATGACCCATTAAAAATCACAATTAAACAGCTTAAGACAGTATTTTGGCTTAAAGTTTGTTATGACCTACTGCTCTAAAAAGTTGAAGAGTAAGCATGAAAAGAGACTGAAGGTTAAAGAATGACAATGCTTAACGGTCTGCTATGAAAAATACTTTAATCCTCGAGACAGCATTTATCCATGGTGTGGAGGACAATGTGAGGACCTCTGTACCTGTGGAGCCCTGTGGTAAAATTATGCAAAGCAGACAAAAGCATCATTTAGAGAGGCTTGTGGTGGGGCAAGGATAGGATCATGGGATGTGGGACTGCACAGGGTTCAGCGCTGCAGTGCTTTTACTGGTTAAACTGGTAAATAATGAGCCAAAAACTTTTGAGCAGCTGTTGGTGTCAGAGATCAGATTGATCTTCAGCAGGAAGGAGTGAAGGTAACAGATGTGAAGTGCTCTGGAACAGACCAGAGCCCTAAAGGATTACACCCCAAATGTTCTTGAACTGCAATCTGTTTTGCTCTGTTTTGGTTTTGGTTACCAGACTGTCTGTATATTAGACTTGATTTCAAAAACAAGTTAATTATTTATAGATGCTTGCTGAATATTTTGGATAAATACTTTTGAGATAATGCTGGTTTTCTTAATCTCCTTGCTTCGATTTCATGTCTGTTGTTTGTGCTGTATTTTTGGCCACAAAAATAATAATTAAACACAAGCTCGAGAACAGATTTGTAGGATGTGAAAACAGACCTCTGACCTCAGGTTGCTTATTGGGGAATCAATCTGTTAAATACAATGGAGGCATTTGCCCAACAACCATCAACATAAATAACATGATAGACCACTGAGCTGTAATGGAAGGAAGCATCCTAAAGATAAACACCATTCTGAACAATGTCTCTGCTTTTCTTTAGAACATTTCCTAATGTTTCTGTTATTTTATTATGAACTTGTATCAGACCATTTTTATAAAAATCATCATTTACATGCCTGTTTTGCTGCAATCTCTGCTCCAGAGTTGTTATTGAAAATAACATGTAAGATGGGTGGAAGGAAAAGTAGTTATTAAGTGTGAACATTCTTTCTGAGAAAACACTCCAAGTTTTCATATGTGCTGCTGAAATCCTAGTGATCCCTACCTAATCTGGATTTATCTGTAGAACAGCAGGAGGAAGGTGTTGGGATGTCACGATGGTGGAACTCATGATTCTAATTATAGCTGACTTAGGATGGATTTAAAAAAAGAAATGAGAAAGAAAATGGAGACACCAAAAGTTATCAGTTATTCAGGCTTTTATTTTCAAAAGTAGGTTTCTTCAAAAGACGTCATTCTTAACAATTGCTGGCATTTTTAAAGGCCTAAAATATTTATTCTGTGCCCTAGAATTTTAAATAGATGTCCAGTCATTTATTGATTAAAGGAAAAACAAAACCACAGTTAATATTTGTGAGTGTTTACTGGGTGTGGTTTATATGAATATAAACAGACTGACACAGCTGCTTTTATTTTTCAAGAATCAGATCACATGTAATTTCGATTGATTGGCCTATATCATATCACAAGACATTTATCTTCTCATTCTTACATGCAAAAATATCATACAAAATTTTTCATAATAAAAGAAAAAAATCTAATATTTCATGTGTTTGTATATGCATATGCAAAACTTTCTTGTGATCTGCAGTCTCTTTCATTAATATATTCAACAATTTGCTATTATTGAATAATTTCCTATTATTTTCCAGAAAATTCTGTTGGGACTTTGATTGTATATACTAATGGTAAATAGTTTACTGTTGTTGAATACTTGACAAATGCTGAAATGATGCATAAAATTTCTTGGTCTTGTTTTAGCTTTATTTTTACATTATAATAATTTTGCAAGTCAGGTTTCTAGTAGCAATGCATCCATGAATTCAGTTTTTATTTCCATGAGAATTATAGTTAAATCTCACATTTTTTTTCTGAACATTTCTGGCATAGGAATGAATTCTAGATTGTTCTCAGAGCATAACCTCTCTGCCAACATAAATTAGAGTTAAAAGAGTTTCTTTATTCAAGTGCTTGTAAAACTTGCTACAAGAGAGACCTTTTGCCACACTAGGGTAGTAGAATGTGCTTTGATGTGCACGTTGATAAAAGGAACTGATATGATATAGCTACATTAACTGTTTTAAGCAACAGACACTATGCTCTGACAAAAGCATTCTTTTACTGGTTTAACTGCATTACACAGTCTTTTGCTGTATAGCGGTATGAATGAGCAAGCATGTTTGGTTGGTTGGTTGTTTTTTCCCCTGATCTGATTTTTAGTAAAAGTACTAGCTTTAAACTGAAACAAACTCCTGGAGTGTCAACGATGTTTTTAGTTTCTATGATTTCTATGCTTCCACAGCAAGAATGAGACTGAAAACTCAGCGGTGAAGTTAACATTGACAAATAGGTAGTCACCAGAAAACAGTATTGATCCAGGTCAGGACTGAACAGCAATGTAGTGCAGAACCATTCTAGTTAAAGAGCCCTTCCTCAGAGATGTGGTATTTTCAGCATTTTAAGTCTTAAAAGAACAGAACAGAACAGAATCGAATCGAATCGAATCAAATAGAATAGAATCTAATTGAATGAATAGAATAGAATAGAATAGAATAGAATAGAATAGAATAGAATAGAATAGAACAGAGCAGAACAGAATAGAATCGAAGCAAAGCAAAGCAAAGCAAAGCGAATCTGGTGATGTCTTAAAAGAGGGCCCAGAAGTAAATTATTGAGGTTGGTATGATAAATACTGAGTGATGTTCTATGGCTTGTACTGTTGAGAAGATCTTTTTTAATGCATGGCCTTTTCTGATCCCAAAGCCATGTATTTTCAGCAGCTGTAAATCCAAATATATCCACAGTATATAGGCCCTCAGTAGGCCTACCTTGATTTATACTGGACAAAGATCTGATTCAAAGAAACTAGAAGGTCTCTATGCCATTACAAATCTCTTAAACCACTCACTGATTGGTGATAGCATTTTGTTTCTACCTTGTACCCATTTCAGAAGTCCCTGCACTAAACAGTTATTTTTAATAATAAGAATCCATTTAAGGATTAATTAAAATTAGTTAATTAATTGTAAAGCTCTATTAATTCAATTTTTAAATGAAGTAAAATATTTTCTTTTCCTCAAAAGATAATGTATATCCAAGAACAAACAAGTTCCAGTGAAAATCATAAATGTTTCAGTCTAGTGATTGGTCAAATTTTGAATACTTCCCTGGAAAGAATTAGTTGAGATAATTTCTCTGATTGTTGCCTTCTGAAGGGCTTTGGAAACTATTTTTCTATAAAATATTACTCAGTGAAAATCTGAAGAGGTTATGGACATCTCATCTGCACCTGTTTTTCTGAGTCAAGCTTAACCGTGAAGACAATTTTCCTGAACTTGGAGAGTTATGTTGTTTAAGAACTACTTTGTGAGAAGAGAGCATAAAACTGAGTTAGCTGGAGAACATGGAGGAAAAGATGAAATCATGGAAAAGTTATTTATTTATTTATTCTTTTATTGCTAATCCCTTGCAGCCCTGTATCAAATCATACAAAAGAGGAAAAAAGTCTTCAAACAAAAATTTCACTTGTATTTTTCTTATGTTTTCTTCAACCTTCACTATTATTTCTTAGCTTAATCAAGTTATTTTCAATATATTTTATTTTAAGGATTATTTGCTAGCTTTGTAGGATTTTAATAAGTTTCAGGCTGTTGTAGATAAAAGGATTTTGACTTCAGTGAAATATAGATACGGGTAGAGTCATTTTTGGTGTGTGACCCATTACTGATGGGAGTTAAAGGCATTGCACAATAATTTATTTCATCTGAGACGTGCCTTCTAACATGTAGCATGTCAAACAAAAACAGCCATCCTGTAAACTGTTTTTTACTTTGCTGAGAGGTACACTAGTCCTCACAAAATGCTGACTTCTACTAATGTGATAGTACTGTATGTACTATATCTCAACTACAGTTACCCAAATTTTTATTTGTCAGAAATAGTATATAGGTAATGCAAAGTATTATGGTATTTCTTGTTCTTCTACTATATATGTGTGTGTTTGGAAAACAAATAGTCAAATAGAGTTATATGGATCATTTCTTGTCAGTAACTATGAAACTACATGCTCTAAAGTTAAATAACAAGACTGCCAAGATGAAACATATGGTAGACAGAAATTATATAAGTAAAAACCATATTTATATATAGATGTGGGTTAAAAATGGTTTATAGTTTTTAGCAAGCTAGATATAGAACTGTATGCATGGTCAGACTACGTATATTAATTCACCACACATGTATGAAACTTAATGGGCAATAAGGGACTGCAAGCTGGTCTTGTAGTAAAGGTCAGAACTGAGCCAATGGCTTGTAGTCTATTTATTATGAATTCTCTAGAGTGACAAGTTGCAATACAGAAATTTCAAGTCTCCCTTCTCATTTTCCTCAAAATTTCTTCCAAGGGAAAAAAGAAATAATTCCAGCAAGCTGTTCATCACAGCTTCAAACTCTAGTGTAAAAGGCCTCATTCAAATCCATAGTTTAAGGCACTAACCTCACTCATCTTCATTGGCCTGGCATTTGTAAGAAAGGCAATATCTAGTGCTGCTCTTGTAGTGGTATGGCTTTGCTTTGTTTGCTGGAGCTCAGACTGGAGGGACATGAGGAATCAGGACACAATAAAGAGGATAGGAATCTTTCAGGATATTCAACCAACTCAAATGCGTAAAGGTCATGCTCATTTGTTATTGAGCTTATCCCTACGAAACTCATATGAGAAAAGCTTCTTAGAATTTGTAAACACTACACTACCTTTATTAGACTGATCCTAAGGGAGCAATGCAGTGGAACTGATGTGGAGGAAATATGTACATAACTAGAAATACAGGTGTTAATAATATTATGCACTGATATAGAGGTGGATAGAGCAGTTAAAAACACATTACTGACTTCACTGGCCATGAATGAATGTCTACAAGATTATTCCATGGAAACACTAAAATAAATCATTAGGGCATAAGAACAGGAATTATTTCCTGGGGGGAGAGGTAGTTAAGTCTGCAGAAAACTCATTAAAAATGTGGATGCTTTAATAAAATAAGAGGGGGGGGGAGAAATAGGGAGAAATAGGGAGAAAATACTGGCATAGCTTTAAAGACTACAAATATGAAAAAGGATTTTGTGAAAAAAAGTATGTGACTTGGACAAACTGCTACTGTCCATTACATTGGTATAAATATGGAATCATCACAATGAAATTTATATTAGGATAGACAAATATTGCATTATAAGAGACTAAAAGCACGGATTGTGTTTTTTAGTCATCTGTCCCATAGAAACTAAAATAAATCTCAAGAAGGAAAGTGCAGCATGCAACTGGATCCAATATATTTGTCTGCGATACACAGATCTGAAAGAAAAATGAGAAAGGTGAAAGCCATGATGGGACACAAGCTATGAGTGCAGGGATGTTCATATGGATTTCCTCAAATTAGTTCTGAAACAGTCACAAACTGTGCTGCTGTTAAGCAGCTGCCCAAGGTGCATCTGTTCTTCGCAGGTAAACCTGCATTTCTAAAATAATTCAGAGTCTTCTGGACTGTGAAGTTTGAATGTTGGAATGGTGAAAATCTATTTTTGTGGAAGCAGTCCAAGATTCAGTGCACAGCAGCAATAATTTATTGTAAATCACGAAAAGTTAGGTCTCCTAGCCTTATCATAATGATTTGCTGTGACTGCCCTCCACAGAGTTATGTGTAGACTGAGTCTGCACTACCCAAAGGCATTTTGTATTCTTGATACTATGAAGTTATTGCTTGAGGTAAGTAAATCTTGTGTGATATGGTCCAGCCTTCCACATGGACTGCAACAAAATCACAGGGTATCACCAGTGTCCTTTCCTTTTGCACATATCAAAGAACTAATTTGTAATGTGAATTTGCATTAATAGAAATCTACTAGGGTTGCCAGAGCAAGCAGCTTGTACTGGGAGATGCCTCCCAGTATGAGCTTTCCAATTAAAAGTTTGTTGGACTCCAACAAATCAGAAAGATGAGCCACAGAAAAATCTCACTGGAGCTGTTCTAGAGTTTGCAAATTGATTTCTAGACAGATAAATGCCTTGACATACCAAGGGAAGAAATCTGTATAAGACTTACAAAAAATGAAATAACTACCCTGGTGTTTCGTTGTTTTGGGGTTTTTTTTGGGGGGGGTAGGTTTTTTGTTTGTTTATTTGTTTTTAATTTGTTTGTTTGTTTCTAATTTAAACTTTCAATAATGGCCTTGCTTGTATAAAAGAAGTTGCTATAAAGATTTGTAGCCTCTGAAGCCCTAATTCTGTGAAAGGTTGTGGCAGAAACTCAAGAAATAGTATTCTTTTTCACTCACATTCTGATTCCTGTTGTCCAATGATTGCACATAGTTTCTATCCTGAGGAAATATTATTTCCAAGGTTGAAGATAACAGGACATGATGCCTTGAATATGGGAGAATTTTTTTTGCTTTTGAGAATATCTCCACTACTTTTTAGAACTCTCTGTCTTAAATGCATCTTGGCCTATGAACTTTTTTTTTTAAAATTCTGTGATACTTTTTCCAAATTGTTATTAATAAGATTCTCTTTTTATGAGTATTTAGAAGTGGAACTTGGAAAGTGATTTAGGATTATTGTCAATGGGTTTGTGAAACGTTAAAATTATGTCAGATTCCAAGGATATCTAAATGTGTTTTGATGTCAACTGTTCCTTGAGGGTACTACCACATTGCTTATTACATGTTTTGGGGGTATAATGGAACAACTAAATTAACATGGATGCTAAATAACTGCTATTATTTCCTCCTTATTGCTCATTTCCTGTTACTTGTGTATCCTCTATTGAGAAAGCATACACAGCTTCAGAAAATCTAGGGGAAGGACAGATCCTGAAACTTGAGAACAATCACAGTTTTAGCCAGGTTTAATTAAGAAATTACATCTTCCATTGTTAACCTTAAAGGGATTCTTAAAATTTATATATAAGGAAGAAGTTTAAGAATATCTCTTCATTTCTTATCCAGTACTTTTTATAAAACTTAGCTTTTCATGATAAAAATCATAGAGCTTGCTTTCCCAGCCCATATTTATTAGTTTTATCAATTTATGTTTATTGCTCTGTTATCTGAGCTTTTAATTCCTACAACATTGTCAAACTACTTTTTGGATAAAACCTGAATCCTAATAACTTACATTTTCTTTGATAAAAATAATGTTATTCTGTATAAATTTCACCTGAGGTAAATATGATTTCTGTCTTGCATAGTGGTTTCAGATTTTTTCTATGTCATTTTTGTTACACTGGTCTTTGTCTTTTAACTTTTCAACTTTTTAAACTTTCTTAATTAATCATTTCCATAAATTCTAATCATACTTTTTTTTTCCTGAAATGGTGTTAGCTAGCACATACTTGTATATTTATGCCAATGTACCTGTGATATCTAACTGATTAACTTTTAGATTCATTTAACTGTTCTTTCCAGAACATTTTGATTTCACAACATGTTAAATCATTCTATCATAAACATCAAACCACATTCTTTTTTTTCCTTTTTTTCCTTTTTTCTTTCTTATTTTGTTTTGTTTCAGGCTTGAAGAAGGCTTCAAAAATTTGTTTTCCAACACAGAAAGTCAATTCATCATTTCTTATGTTCTCTTAGTGGGCTCCCTGTATAAGACATAAAGAATTCTCCTCTACAGGTGAAGTAAATGGTTCTGGGAAGTTCATGTAAGATTCAACTGTGCAGAATTTGAACACAGGCATCCAAGGCTTTTTGGGTTTTTTTAAAAAAAAAAGTCACATAGGACATAATTAATTGGTATGGCCTGAGCATCCAAAGTGGAGCCAGTTCATGATATCCTGTTCCCGCTTCCACCACTGGTTTCCTGTATGTTCTTCAGCTAGCTGTTTGACTTGTTAATGGTTTCTTTTGCTGTCAGTGAGAAAGTAGGGAGTTACTTGTAAACGTAAGTGGGAAGATATATGTCTCAGTGTTAATCAGATGAAAGGAATCACACTATGTCGTTATCAGTTGATTGAGCTCTCAATGCTGAGTAGTAGCGTCAGTGGTGTTATTCAAAAATACTTTGAATAACAAATAATATCTAAGTATTAAGTATTAATCTTATCTATTAATATTATCTAAGACAAGTATTAGTCATATGCAAGCACTATTACTGAATTTTGCTTTTACTTGATATCACATTAAAAATAAATCAACTTCTTTTGGAGGCTGCTTTGTTTTTTCCTATGTTGAGTAAAATAGAATATTGCTTGTTTAAATAAACTTTCAAATCAGATTCTCAGGAAGTTGCTTTTAGAAAATACATGCAAATTAGCTAAGAACACCGAAATATAAAAATATGGAAACCAGAAGTATATGTACAGCTTACACATACTGAAATTATCAAGCTTTTGCTCTATGTTCATCTTGAATGATGTGGATGAGACAGCTGAATGGCAGTAATACTACTTCCACTTCTAGATTATCTGTTTAAATCTAGTCCAAATCGCTGCTGATCAAAACTCACCATGTTTAGTGCTTAGGATCTTGAGCTGACTTGCTTCTAGCAAATTGAAATAGATAGTTATTCACAAAATCAAAACTGATCTTTGAATAAGGAGAGCCTCAAAAAAAAAGGTGGTCTGTGCTTATTAAACTTACCTAGTGAAGCTCATTGAAATATACTGTTCAGCTATCTGTCTCTTTTTATTTTTACTTCTTTAAGTAACATAAAAGACACATTAGTTTTTCTAATACTCAGCCTATTTCAATATTCCACTTCACATCTCCTAGTGATGGTCAGTGTGGGAGGACAAAGTGTAGAATTTTGTATTTCTGCTGTCCATGTTGTACTTTTCCTCATTAAAATATAGTATTTGTTTCCTCTAAACACCTTCTCTATCTCAATGTTCAATATCAAATTTACCATTGAAAATACAACTATCACTTTAGACCCAGAGAGGGCTATATTCTCTTTTGCACTCATTAACTTACTAGTTATTACGAGAATTATGCACATATGAAAGAAAAGAAGGCCAGAAGGCATTTTTTTTCCTTATTCACAGAGGTATCTGTTGTTACACATGGGACAGATAAGGAATTGAATTGATTAGAAGATATAATAATTTTTTTAATTATGTAATTTAAGTAAAATAATATTTTTATTTTGTACATTTGTACGAAATAACACTGAACTCCTACGTAAGTAAATAGTTATGTATTAAAAATCTCTTTGAAACTCAAAACCTCTCTGAAACATTGTGTAGTGGATCTCAGATCTAAAATTCTACCTTTCTTGCATGACTAGAAATCTGTACATCAAAGGAGAGAGGAACAGCTGTCCTCATTTTATATTGTTGCTGTAAAGGACCAGAAATTACTATCATCTGATAGTAGAATTGTAAGAAGATACTGTCAATGACACCACAGGTCGAAAAAAAGAAAGCTACAAGAAAATGCATTCACTGTTTTAGCTTAGGTAGCCCCGTGTCATAATTGTCATGAATTTCTTTAATAACAAATGTCAGACAAAAAAAGTGTTAAAGTTGTACACAAAGAACTGTTCACTGTTCAGAAGTACAATTTGCAGAACCTCTTAACTCCCTTGAAGCAAAATCAATTTCCACAGGAGCAAAGGTACTTCTCAATGAAGGTCAAACTTCAAATTTCTGTTTCTAATTATTTTGGCACTAGAGATGTTTAAAAACCTAAATAGAAAGAAAGCAAAATCCAGCAACAGGTAATTGCAGTATTTCTTCTTTTATAAATGAAAAAGAACTGCAGGCAAGAAATATAGAACCTGAGCTCATTGTCAGCAAACATAAACTCCAGAAAAAAATATTGGTTTAGACCTCTGAGCCTATCATTGGAGGTCTGTGAATGTGACTTGAAAAATATGAAAGACTCTATATTTAAATGATGTGGCAATATTCAGTATATTTTACTTATTTTGTTGGAATATGCTAAATACTTTTTCCTGACCCAAAAGGTGGTGGCCTTCCAAAAAGCTATTGATGTAGGTAATATAAATGAAGTTCTAGTCAAAGATGGATAAACCCCGCCCATGTTTAGTTCCAGGTGTGAAATATCTTTGTTGTACACACACTTTTACTTTTTTCAGCATGGACAGAAGTCTGTATGATCATGTTAAAGAGGCACTAAACTGAAAAACAGTTTCTAAGGTATACAGATGCACTACATGATATCAACAAAGCCAAGTGCAAGATCCTGCACCTGCGTCAGAGCAGTCCCCAATATCAATACAGACTGGGGTATGAATTGATTGAGAGCAGTGTTGTGAAGAAGGACTTGGGGATACTCGTGGATGAAAAATGGGACATGAGCTGGCAGCGTGCGAATGTAGCCCAGAAAGCCAACAATATCCTAGACTGCATCAAAAGAAGCATGGCCAGCAGGTCGAGAGAGGTGATTTGCCCCCTCTCCTCCACTCTGGTGAGACCCCACCTGGAGTACTGCATCCAGCTACGGAGTCCTCAGTACAAGAAAGACATGCTCCTGTTAGAGTGGGTCCAGAGGAGGGCCATGAAAATGATCAGAGGGCTGGAACACCTCTCCTATGAAGAAAGGCTGACAGAGTTGGGGTTGTTCAGTCTGGAGAAGAGAAGGCTCTAGAAAGACCTTATTGCAGCCTTTTGTTATATAAAGGAGGCTTATAAGACAGAGAGAGTTTTTACTAAGGCCTGTAGTGACAGCACAAAGGGCAATGGTTTTAAACTAAAAGAGGGTAGATTTAGATTGGATATAAGGAAGAATTTTTTTTTATGATGAGGGTGGTGAGACACTGGAACAGGTTTCCCAGAGAAATTGCAGATGCACCATCCTTGGAAGAGCGTTCAAAGTCAGGTTGGACAAAGCTTTGAGCAACCCGATCTAGTGAAAAATGTTGCTGCTTGTGTTGGACTAGATGATCTTTAAAGGTCCCTTCCAACCCAAACCATTCTATGATTCTATGATTGTATGACATCATGCTTTTCAAGACTTTTTTCCAAGCTTTTCAAATTCTCTATCTTGATTTGGGTCTGCTGATTTTGGACAAGGTGTGATGGGACTCAAACATTTACCACCAGCTAGTGGCTGCTCAGCATGGTCCTACAAGGATTCTCTCAACTTCTTTGGCAAATTGTGTTCATCTAAACCTGGATCCTTTGACTGCCATTTTGCATTACTTGGACTCTTGGTTTTGAAAGATATCTGTGATAATTATACACATATTACTCAATTTACTTATCCTGTATGAATTGTTTGGCCAATATACAAACAACAACTGAGCTTGCATTAACTGTTATTTAAGAGCATCATGTCTGAGTAGATTGACTTATATCAATAGATCTCGCTTTGACACAACATTTCTGAATACGGGCAGGTAATGTAAAAAGACAGCAGAGTTCTTCATTGAAAAGTTTTAAGATAAATCTGTGGATATTATAGAACCATTTCAGTTGTCTAATTCTTTGAAACATTAAACATTACTAGAATCTTCAGTTCAGTAAAAGTTAATATATGCTAAACTCACATACAATATCAAATTAAAATACAAATGGCATAGAACTTACAAGTATTATAATATAGGCTATCCGGACATCAGAGGAGCAAAGAGCAGTCTAACTAGATTTGACAGTACATCTGTTATCAAAGCAGAATAAGCAGAAATCATGTAAAGTGACACAGGAAATGAACAGAAAATGTAAGCATAACATGTTTCTCAAACTAAGGAGCCATTTTAGAAATATATAGAATCAATAATATATATGATAAAAGTATTAGTGTTAGAAAAACACCATATCAAAAATACTATGTTCTTTTCTTTACAGTGCAGCCAGTATCTCTGTTGTCTCTTCAATAACAGGAGTAAAATATATAATGAGAGACTCCCAAATTCTTTAACATGAGACTATTTTTTGGGTAGCACCCACAAAACTGTCATGTGGAAAATTCCACATCTCCAAGTGTCAGTGAAGTATTCTTGCTGACTAAGTCAGAGGTTTTAGAGCAGCTATCTAACAGTCATTCTGTCCTGAGCTTTTCTGCTGTCATCTACAACCAATATGTGTGAAGATTTTCCTGAGAAAGTAAATGACAACAACAAATTTTCCTTGGAGACTTTATGAAGTCCCTGGGTCTGTTTCTTTTTATGGCACTTCCTGAGAAGAGGGAGAAAAAAGAGGATGCAATTTCTTTCTAAAAGTCCATCGACTGCCATTTGAGTTCTACAGGTCAGTGCGAGAAGGGAATATGCTCATGACCCCATCTCATTGTTTTACCTGAAACACTTAGTGGAAACAATCATTTGTAACCCAGGGGTCTGACTGCAGCAGAGGTCTGATTGCCTGAACTGCTTTTTAAATGGACATGAGGGCACTGATCTCTTCACAGGATGTGGCCAGTGTAACCGTCTGTTCTGGGACCAGATCATCCTCTTCAGCAGCAGAATATAAAAAAAGTTTGCATATCTTTGAGCCACCCATGCCCACATATGTTTTCCTTGTTTTGAATGAAATTTAGTCTTTGGTTTTTAATTTAGCAGAAATCCAGAGTTTGAAGTGTAGCTTCGTCTCACTTCTACACCTGAAGCTAACACACCCTTTTTCAGCCTCTGTGGGATGATTTACCTGCAGATGTACAAAAATTCACATTAGCTTTTCATAGTGCATTTCCATATTTATGTCCACAGCATAACACTTTATTCAAAATCACTGTGTGGCTGGGATAGGACCCTACTGTAATGCCCAGTGTGCTAAGGATCCTCTATAAGGATATTCAAATTTCTTAAATGGGTTTAATTGGTTTTTTTTTTAATTATTTGAGATGAATAATTGGATAGGACATGAAATTCCACATTTACAGAGTGGGTGAGAAGTTCAGAGTTTCCTCTTCTGTTTTCTTTCTTTTTTAATACCTACCATTTTTTGACCCTGCTTTGTCTCACGGCTGTACCAAATTTTGACCACAGGAGAAATGTCATTCCTTTTATCTATCATGCCACACTTAAGGTGTGCTAGAGGTCTTCCAGATGTTCGAGGCAAGTAAAAACCATTTCAGGAGTATTAATTAATACTTTTAATTAGGGTCATAGATCAAAGTTCAATGTGAATCCTAGGGAAAGATCATCTCCTTTCCCATTCTTTGGGTATACAACGTAGAAGCTGAGTAAAATCTGCTGTGACATGATGTAATTATATCTGTATAGTTTTAAACAGGGACATTATTTTACCTGCATTTAGGATTAGCTGAAAATTTTTAGTCTCTCCTCTGAAGATTTTACTTTTCACTCGTTCATAATTTAAAAGTTTGGTGTCATATATCAGAGATTTTGAGGTATGAACACGTACAAAGTCTCAGAAAACATTGTCAACCACACATTAATGTTGGCATTGTGTCACCTCTTCGCTCTGTACAGTGGCTGATCCTCATCAAGTTGACTTTTTGGGTAAACGAATGGTTTTCTTCTGAGGAAAAGCATACAGGAATAATTTATAAACTTCCTCAGTTCTTCCATACAATATGAAAAATATTACACAATACTCTTTTTGTTGGTTTGGGGGGGGGGGAAACACAATGTGGGACAAAAGTAGCATTTGCGAGCTCAGTCTCTCTCTCCTTGCACACTGCTGTCACAGCTGATAGCCTAGCAAATTGTCCAAATGAAGATTTTGATCTGATTGTGAAGTAAATTGTCTCTTTCTATTTGATCAATGTATCAATTTTTTTTTTTTTTGGCTTGCTGTTATTCAGTCCTTGGCTACAATTTTTTGTTTGCTAAAACTCGTATCTAAATTCCTCTTAAAATTGCTACTGTTGCCTCCAAAAAAGAAAGCAGGTTTTAAACACTGATTTTTCTAGTGATGTGAAACCTGTGAAACACAATCTTTCTCTTTTATTAAGGATTTTTTTTTATTCTCTATATACTAATCCTTGACCTAGGTCATCAAATAAGTATCATAAAGGCAGTCTTCCCAAATTCCAGATATTCCTTAAATACTGACTCCTACTACATTGCTATATGGCATAGGTTTTCTTGCTGATGGCAGAACAAGGACCAATGAAACACTGTTTCAGAGACTGTATGTTCTTGAACATAAAAATGATAAAAAGATGATAGATCATCATTGTTGCTTTTATTTTTTGTTTTTATTTAGCTAGCAGTGTATTATCTGATATCAGACTCATGTAATCTGCTGTTACACACACACGCAAAAAATCGTGCTGTTTCAAATGAAAACACAGCCCTTCCCTTATTCAATCTTTTTCATTTTATCCAGGATAATCTGAGAAAAAAATAGTTAAGGCATACATTAAATAATTAAATAATAAAACCCATAAAATTATCTTTTAATTTCTTTGAAATATATCTTTCTTTCTTTCTTTAAATAAGAAAGTACACTAGAACTGTAATAAATGTACTCTTTATAAAAGATGGTGTCTTCTGGGGATTCTTTGAGAGTCATGAAAAAAGTCTGCCAAAGTTCATACAACTATCTCATTTATGAGCAAATATATAGCAGGTAATATGAATTAATTCCTAGTCTGATTGATGAACATAAACAAACATCCACAATGAAAGGTCATTGGAAAGTAAAGCAAATTCAAGAAAATAGAGTTGATAGGGAACATAACTGCAAAAAAAAAAAAGCTTTTTACTTAAATAATATATTAGGTTTTTCTTCACCTTGCTATATTTTTCACCTTCATTCTGCCATATTTTAAGGGAGTAGAGGGACAGTAATGCAAAATGTTTTGCTATTAACCTAATGAAATAAAATTTATAATTATTTTGCTATTTTGTAGTGCTTAAAATGAAAACTGAATTTTTGAAAGTGTTTCTTTTTCATGAAAACATCCATTTTATCATCATATTGTTAGCTCAGTTATTTTCTTGATAAAACAGTTCAGCTAACAGAGAAATGCAGAATCTCCAGATTTGAAGGAAATATGGACCAAATTCAGAATTCATGTATATTTATCAAAGCACAACTGATATGAGTTAAACAGAATAACACAATTTTTGGAAGTATTCCAATTTATTAATGTTAATTTTAGACATAAGACTTTCTCCTTTTTGGAAGTATTGAAACTTGCTCTGTGTAGAACTGAGTGACTCCAGTTCCATATGAGAGACTGGAATAATTTACTGGGGGTTGGCCTACCTAAATGTCAGAGGTATTCATTTTGTGGATAACCATCAAAATAGGAACATCAAGAAGGTACACAGCATGTGTGTTCCTTCAGGCATTACATGAAGGTGAAGAATTTAACCTATAAGGAGCAAGTTCAGCCAACTCTAAGGCTAAATCTCCCTCCAATTCAAGCAAGACAGGGCTCTTTTAAGAGCATATAGCTTCATACCAGATGATATAAAAGAATCAAATCGCTTTATCTTGAAAATAGCGCTACAAAATTATGTTGCCAAACTATCGTATTAAAACAGATGTTTATGGCAAGCTTGCAGCACATTACATCCACAATTCTGTATCATGTGAATGTTGAGGTTAAAAAATCAATTACCTAGAATTTAAGGAAGGCCAAGTTCTTGGTTGCTTCTGTAGATTTAATACATTCATCTCTGTGTACACCATGAAACATCCTATGTTTTCCAAAGAGCTATATCTCATTTGGCAAATAAACAGTTTTTAATTATTTGTTTTTACCAGTGTAATAGCCTAAGGTCTTATTTACCACCCACTGTTTAAAACACACACTGAGTTTAAAAAATATATATTAATCTCCTCTTTTACCTCTTTTCAGCACTATGTCATGCTGAAAACAGAGTTCTACCTGACTTCGATTGTAACAGTAAATTGTACAAATATCATCCAGCATGTCTTACACTGACTTCTCAGAAAATTTTGAATGTGTGACTTTATTAAGAAAAAAAAAGACATCAACTAATGATATGTTACCTACATAAGTAATTAATAAAGTTCAGATTGGTAGCTTCATCACACAGCAGTCTTTATTATTTAAATTAAAAGACTGTCTAACAGCAGTACATGTGGATGATTCTAGTTAAGTTTTAGAGAGAGATGTGTTTATTTTGCTCCTCAGACCAATTTATTTGTTGACAGCAGTGGAATATAGATCTTCAAGACTGCCGGTCTTATATATAAAGATTTTTGCTTTTATGGTTCAGGTTACCCTATGTCTCTTTCTTCTGATTTTTAAGGTCCATTCCTTGCCTTTTTTTCCACTCATTAAACTTAGTAAATACATAAACAACTGAAAACAGTGTATTATAATGAGAAGTGCTAAAAAAAATAATTATAGGTATCATGTCACTCATAATATGTCAGCAGACAATGTGAAAAGCCAGTGCATGTCTATCTATGTCTTAATCAAATGCTATGCCCCAGCTTCTTCTCTGCTTACTATTTTGAGTAAACTATATTGCACTATATCTGTTGGGGGTTTCGTCTTTTTGTCTTTTTACCTCCATCTTGGACTGGGATCCCAAGGGATGGGAGCAGATGGCTAACAATGCAGAGCAATCAAAATTTATTAGCCTGGAGAGTGTTTAATTCAAACAGAAGTATCCTATCACAATGAGCCAGGAGCTAAAAATCCCAACAGACATTTCTCCCAGATGAACTTATATCTAACCAATGGGACTTCTCAAGCAGCGTGAAGTCAGTATGGAAATTTACCTAGAAGTGGGTTGGTAGAGGGAACTTTAGGAAGCGGAAATTTGCAAAGTAAGCCCTCTCTCATATGGAATTAACATAGGAAAGTGCACATGGCACTACCTGCATGGCTGCAGGAGAATCAGAAGAGCTCTGAAAAGCCTAATAAAATCCTGAGAGGTTTTTATGCCCAGGTACATACTGATAAACTTTGTTTTCTGCCTATTAAAAGAGTGATCATCTTGAAAGTCACCTGTGACTCTTTCAACTCCACTGTTATGAGAAAACCAGAGGGAAGGAAAGATGAAGGGTCCACAGTTTCAATACAGAAGTATGAAAAAAAATTAGAAAATGCTTGGAAAAATAGACACTCATTTCAGGACTAGGATATGGGATGTGGGGGTCCTATCTAAGGCTTCTAGTGAAAGGCTTTGCTTCCTTAATATGTTCCCAGAAGCCCAGAATCAGAGAAAGTGCCCACATCCAGCACCTGTGCTAGAGTTTAGCAAGTTTGTGCAAGCTGGTGGCAACTCATGTTTTCTTAGTGGTAGCTGTTGTTCTTGCACTATATGCCATGCTTTCTTTTCCTGAGATTAAGTGTTTTATCAAGGTTACAGTGGAAATAAAAAAAAAAAAATCCATTCTAAAGATAAAGCCCTGGAACATCAGCTACTTTTTAAGGGAATCATGACAGTACTTTCATGCTGTTAATGACTAGAAACAAAAAAGGGCTCTTTTCAGCTAGATGTTCCACCAAACCTGAAAATCTTATCAACATGAACATCAGAAAGTGTCATCGTCACACAGGAGTGACACATAGGATTAAACAGGTACTGTTATTAAATTGCATTTCTCTGTAGTAATGTTGCAAGCACACTTGGAACTGGCAGAATGATGAGACATCAAAGCAACCCATCAAATTTTCACAGATCTCATTGACACCTGGGGAGGATCTCACAAGATATTGTATGGCTCCTCTGAGAGTAGAACCCAACCCACCTGATGAAGGAATAAGTTAATTTCTACTAAAAATGAGCAATGCCTTTTGATTGACAACGTTATGTAAGCTAATGTTAATTACTGGGATCAAGGCAAGGAAAATCTCGTACTGTGATTCTTTTTCAGATGACTAAGGAAACACAGGCAGCATTTTCCACAGGGTGCATCCTTGAAACAGAGGTGCAAGATGTCAAAAAATTTCCTCATAATGTTTTTCTCAACTATTTTAACTGCACTTATGTAGGAATATTTTTGTGACTGTTAAACAAAGGTTGTTAAAATGTTCTGACTTTTCTGGGACTAGTACCAAAGTGGCTTTTACCCAAATATAAGCTAATCCTGTACTGTATTTCAGAGGAATTCTTCATTGTAAAACTAATTGATGAAAAGTGTTGTAGTCACAACCTTGTAGAAGAAGGGACACTCATCAAACCAAGGAGCCTGCATAGGTAACCAAACTCCTAGCCAAATTCCTAGCATATTATAATGTTGTCTTTTTAAGTGAGGTTACTAGTGAAGTGGTCTTTCTACAAATTAAAACAGCCCAACTGAATCTAGTTTTAGTAAGACAGGTTTCCAATAAAATTACAAGAAGAAAACAGCACAGATAACATGACTGTTGGTAGATCTGGTGTCTTTGCTGAGATTCCCCTGACTGTTAGAAGATTTCAAACAAACACCAAAAGCTGCTGAAATGCTAGACAACCTGGTGAAGTGAGCAGAGCTGCTATTCAGCTCATACTTTCCTGAGATCTTCCAATTGCTGGGGACAGGTGTTCCCCACCAGAATTCATTCTATTTATTTATAACTAAGTGCCCTGGCTGATTGGCAAAGATGGGGAAGCTCAGTAAAACAGTCTTTAGTCCTTCAAAGCCTGGTAAAAGAATTGAAGGAGGCCACTTTTGTCTCTAAGAGATGACACTTCAGTCTAACTCAAGTTAAATCTTATTATGCATTAAGAAATACTTCACTGAAACTGTAATTTCTGCCTGACCCCATTGTGTTGAATTGCATTACCTTAAATTCATCCATGCTAGAATGTGAAAGTCTAAATATTGGCATGAGAGTAAACCTGCAAAAAATTCTGAAGAAGGAACAGAGAGATAAGTGTCATATTTCATTGAACCGTGATAAAAGATGAAGGAGAAATGTTAGCAGTGATTTGAATCCGCCTCATAATGACAGTTCAGTGAACTACAATATCATTTATTGAGGAACAATATTTCACAATTTAGAACTCTCATATTCTTGTATATGAGTATGCTAACACATTAGATATATTTAATAACTTTGATGAGGGGCAGTTTGTATCTTTGTTTACACTTAATTTGTACAGTGATTCCATAGGGAATGTGAACCAATTAGCATTCATTAATTCTACCTAATAACTGACCCAGCTTCCGTGAAGGTAAGGAAAAAAGTCTGTTTAGTTCCATAGGCCAAAAATCTGGCTGTACATTAGTAGCTAGTCTTTCATACTCATTTCCAAGCTTATTATCAAAATAATTGTTAAGGAACAACACATTACAGAAGAGACTGTAACAGCTGTAATAACACATTATTATTGCTGTTAATTACTGATAATGCAATACTAAGGTAACATGGAAATATGCAATATTAATTGTTTTAAAATATAAAAAGATTGTTACATTGTTATTTCTTTTGCATTTAAGAAATTTTGACATGGAGCAGGAAATCATTGTGCTAGGTTCTATACACATAAATTTAAAAGATGTCCCTTTTTTATGGGAAAACTGAAAGAATAGTGGAAGGTCTTTTATCATAGAATCATAGAATCATAGAATTGTTAAGGTTGGAAAAGACCCTTAAGATCATCAGGTCCAACCGTTAACCTAGCACTGCCAAGTCCGCCACTAAACCATGTCCTCAAGCACCACATCTACCCATCCTTTAAATACCTCCAGGGATGGCGACTCAACGACTTTCCTGGGCAGCCTGTTCCAATGCCTGACCACTCTTTCAGTGAAGAAGTTTTTCCTAATATCCAACCTAAACTTGCCCTGGCACAGCTTGAGGCCATTTCCTCTCGTCCTATCACTTGTTACTGGGGAGAAGAGACCAACCCCCACCTTGCTACAATCTCCTTTCAGGTAGTTGTAGAGAGCAATAAGGTCTCCCCTCAGCCTCCTCCTCTCCAAACTAAACAACCCCAGCTCCCTCAGCTGCTCCTTGTAAGACATTCTCTAGACCCTTCACCAACCTCGTTGCCCTTCGCTGGACACGCTCCAGCACCTCAATGTCCTTCTTGAAGTGAAGGGCCCAAAACTGGGCACAGTATTCGAGGTGCAGCCTCACCAGTGCCGAATGCAGGGGCACTATCACCTCCCTGGTCCTGCTGGCCACGCTATTCCTGATACAAGCCAGGATGCCATTGGCCCTCTTGGCCACCTGGGCACACTGCTGGCTCATGTTTAGGCGGCTGTCAACCATCACCCCCAGGTCCTTTTCAGCCAGGCTGCTTTCCAGCCACTCCTCCCCAAGCCGGTAGCGTTGCCTGGGGTTGTTACGACCGAAGTGCAGGACCCGGCACTTGGCCTTGTTGAACCTCATACAGTTGGCCCCGGCCCAACAATCCAGCCTGTCCAGGTCCCTCTGCAGGGCCTTCCTACCCTCCAGCAGATCAACACTCCCACCCAACGTGGTGTCATCTGCAAACTTACTGAGGGTGCACTCAATCCCCTCATCCAGATCATCGATAAAGATATTAAACAGGACCGGCTCCACCACTAAGCCTTGGGGAACACCACTCGTGACCGGTCGCCAACTGGATTTGGCTCTGTTCACCACCACGATTCATTCCAGTTCATTACAAAATAGGAAGAAATTAAGTCTTAAAGTAATACAAAATCAACTTAAAGATGTAATAGGAAGGAATGAAAAGAGAAAAGCTTAAATGAGAGAACAAGGGAAAAAGTATAATATGAGACTACTTAATAAATGGAGACTCTGTTCAGATTACTAGTTTTAATGAGAGAGAAAGGGAGAGGAATCCTCTGTAGAGATTTAGGGCCAGATTCTGCAGCCTTTGTTCCTGAAAAACATAAAAATAAAAAAGGTATGAACTAGGAGAGAAAGAAGAGAGGATATAACTGATTGTTAAAGGTAACACAAAGTTAACGGGGCAATAGGCTACCGGGAAGTCTATGGGTGACAGTGCAGAACCAAAGGTTATCCTAAGGGTGGGAGCCTTTGTGCAGAAATTATGGGAATGACAATGCTAAGTACAACTGAATTTCTTAGCAATAGTAATCAAGAATAAAGCAAACTGCTAAGATATTCTGAAAAGAAGAATGGAAGTCTCACCAGCTCTGTAATTCTGGAAATGTGAAGACAAGTACAGAAGATTTAAACAGTTCTTCGTCCAGTAACTGAAAGTAATGCATGAAAGTAAAGTAAAGGACAAGGTAGTCAGAAGTAAACTTTAATCCTGACAATAGCTGGCTCTGAAGCCCTTCACGTTTTTTAAACAGCTTTCAGTTAACTGAGGCAGAGGAGGCTAACCATGAAACTCCCTTTACAGACATGTGAAGTGCGGCACCCAATGTAAAAATATGAAGAATATGTTTAAAACATACGTATTACAGAAAGCAAAAGAACCAGAAAGACTTATGATTGATCTAAGCCCTTCAAGGTTTGGGCAAAGGAGATCTATTGTGAGTGAGATAATTAAAATAAATCCCACAAATTATCAAGAAATTGAGACTTAACATTTAACAAACAATAGAATTTCACAAGCAAAAGTACAGCATATTGGAGTGTGCTAAGGATGGGCAGTGCTTATATTGTCTTGTGTACTGGTTTAATCCCAGCCACCAACTAAGCACCACACAGCTGCTCTCTCCCCCTCCCTGTGGGAAGGGGATGAGAATTGGAAGTGTAAAAGTGAGCAAACTCATGGGTTGAGATAAGAACAGTTTAAAAATTTAATAATAATAATAATAATAATAATAATAATAATGGAAAACAACAAAAAACAACCAAACAAAAAAGAACAAAACCCAGGAAAAACAAGTGATGCAACCACTCACCACCTGATGCCTGATGCCCAGCACGTCCCTGAGCAGCGATCACTGCTCCCCGGCCAGCTCCGTCCAGTTTATATACTGAGCATGATGTCATATGGTATGGAATAGCCCTTTGGCCAGTCTGGGTCAGTTGTCCCGGCTATGCTCCCTCCCAGCTTTCTGTGCACCTGGCAGAGCATGGGAAGCTGAAAAAGTCCTTGATGAGTATAAATACTACTTAGCAACAACTAAAACATCAGTGTCTAATCAACATTATTCTCATACTAAATCTAAAACACAGCACTATACAAGCTACTAGGAAGACAATTAACTCTATCTCAGCTGAAACCAGGACATCTTACCAAAGAGTCTAAAATGTATTAAAAAAAGATGCTTTAAATAAAAATGTATGTGAAGACCTGTCCTACAGTACACAAAAACAACACAATATACTGCACGTTAACACCAAATAACAAGAGTGAAGAGAAAATCTGCTGTTTGGAGAAAAGGTGCAAGAATTATACTGCACTGCATCGCTTTGTAGACACCAGTAGTAACAGATTGCAACATCACCACTAGTTCTGAAGATTCTTCATAAAAGTCATTGAAACTCATCACAGTTGGATATTGACTGATCCTCAGTCTGAAGGAAAAAAAAATCCTTTTATTTCTGTTTCTACTCCACAGTCACAGAATTACAGAATAGTTGAGGCTGGAAGGGATCTCTGCAGGTCACTTGATCTAACCCTGCTTGCTCAAGCAGGGCCACCTAGAGACAGTTGTTCAGGACCATGTCCAAATGGCTTTTGAATATCTGCAACGATGGAGACTCCACAACTTCCGTGGGCAACCTGCCCCAGTGCTCAGCCACCCTCACAGTAAAAAAGTGTTTCCTGATGTTCAGAAAGAATCTCCTGTGTTTCGTTTTGTGCCCATCACCTCTTGTCCTGCCACTGGGCACCACTGAAAAAAGCCTGGCTCTGTCCACTTTGCACCCTCCCTTTAGGTATTTGTAAACATTGATGAGACCCCCAGCTGAGCCTTCTCTTCTCCAGGCTGAACAGTTCCAGCTCTCTCAGACTTTCCTCATAGGAGAGATGCTCCAGTCCATTTGTCATTTTTGTGGCCCTTTGTTGGACTGTCTCCAGTATGTCTGTGTCTCTCTTGTTCTGAGGAGCCTAAAACTGGACAGAGTACTCCAGGTGTGGCCTAATCAGTGTTGAGCAGATGGGAAGGATCACGTTCCTCGACATGCTGATAATCCTTTGTCTAATGTAACCCAGGGTACCATTAGCCTTCTTTGCCTCAAGGGTACTTTTCTGGCTCATATTCAACTTGGTGTCTTCCAGGTCCTTTTCTGCCAAGCTGCTTTCCAGCTGGGTAGCCCCCAGCATATACTGGTGCCTGGGGTTGTTCTTCCCCAGGTGCAGGACTTTGCACTTCCCCTTGCTGAAATTCATGAGGTTCCTTCATGAGGTCCATTTCTCCAGCCTGTCAAGGTCACTCTGGACGGCAACACAACCCTTTGGCATATCAGCCATTCCTCCCAGTTTAGTGTCAGCAGCAAACCTGCTAAAGGTACACTTTGGCCTGTCATCCAGATCACTAAGGAACATGTTGAACAGGACTGGACTCAGTATTGACCTCTGGGCTGTACTGTTAGTTACTGGCCTCCAGCTAGACTACATACCACTCATCACCATCCTCTGAGAGTGACTGTTCAGCCAGTTTCCAATCCACCTTATTGTCTCTCTGTCCAACCCATATATCAACAGCTTGTCTATGAGGATCTTATAAGAGACAGTATCAAAAGCCCTACTGAAATCCATGTGGACAATATCCACTGCTCTCCCCTCATCTACCAGGCCAGTCACTTCACTGTAGAAGTTTATCAAGTTGGTCAAGCATGATTTCCCCTTTGTGAATCCATGCTGACTATTCCTGATGATTTTCAGGTACTTAATGTGCCTGGAAATGGTTCCCAGTATTAGCTACTCCATCACCTTCCCAGGGATCAAGGAGAAGCTGACTGGCCTGCAGTTCCCTTCATCCTCCTTCTTGCCCCTCTTGAAGATAGGAGTGACATTAGCTTTCCTCCAGTCTTCAGGCACTTCTCCCAGTTGCCATGATGAATCAAAGACAATCGATAGTGGCCTTGCAATGAGATCTGACAGCTCCCTCAACTCTTGTTAGTGGATTTCATCAGGGTCATGGACTTATGTATGTCCAGTTTGCTTAAGTATTCTCTAACCTGATCCTGAAGTAAATCCTGCTTGCTCCAGCCCTTCCCCCTGGTCTCTGGGGTCTGGGATTCCCGAAGGCTGGTCTTACTACTGGACATAAGTATAAATTAGGAGAGGAGCTTCTGGCCCTGCAGAAAGGGATCTGGGAGTGCGGGTTGACAGCAGGCTCAATATGAGTCAGCAGTATGCCCTGGCAGCCAAGCGAGAAAATCACATCCTGGGGTGCATCAAACACAGCATACCCAATCAGTCAAAAGAGGCGATTATCCCTCTGTTTTCAGCACTGGTGCAGCCTCCCCTTAAGTGTGAAGTTCTGGGCCCCACCATTTAAGAAGGATGTGAAGGTCCTTGAATGTGTCCAGAGGAGAGCAACAAAGCTGGTGAAAGGGCTGGAAGGCATGTCTTATGAGGAGCAGCTGAGGTCTCTAGTTTGGAGAACAGGAGGCTGAGGAGTGACCTCATTGTTCTCTACAGCTTTCTGAGGAGGGGAAGTGGAGAGGGAGGTGCTGATCTCTTCTCCCTGGTATCCAGTGATAGGACATGAGGGAATGGTTCAAAGCTGCCTCAGGGTAGGTTTAGACTGGACATGAGGAAGCATTGCTCTACCGAAAGAGTGGTCGAACACCAGAACAAGCTTCCTAGACAGGTGGTCAGTGCCCTTAATAACATGCTTGAATAGGTCAGGCAGTTGGACTAGATGATCACTGTAGGTCCCTTTCAACTCTACTGTTTTATGCTATTCTGTTCTGTTCTGTTCTATTCTATTCTATTCTGAAGACTGTGGTAAAGAAGGAATTCAGTACCACAGCTGTGTTCTGTGTAACCAATATTGTTGAGCAACGAGTCCAAATTTTCCTTAGTCTTCCTTTTGTCACATATGTACTTATAGAAGCCCTTCTTGTTGTCTTTGACATCCCTGGCAAGATTTAATTCCATTTGGGTTTTAGCTTTCCTAACTTCACCGTGGATGCTTGAACAATGTCTCTGTATTCTTCACAGGTTACCCGTCCTTGCTTCTACCCTCTATAAGCTTTCTTTTCATGGTTGAATTTGGCCAGGAGCTCTTTGTCCATCCATGCAGGCCTCCTGGCATTTTTACCTGACTTCATGTTCATTGGGATGAAACTATCCTGAGCTTGGAGGAGGAGATCCTTGAATACTTACCAGCTTTCTTGGGACCCTCTTCCCTCTAGGACATTATGCCACAGGACTCTTCTGAGCAGATGTTTGAAGAAGCTAAAGTTTGTTCTCCTGAAGTTCTGGATGGTGATCTTGCTTTCTCCCCTCCTCCCTGCCCTCAAGATCCTGAACTCCACCATCTCATGGTCACTGCAGCCAAAGCTGCCTTTGATCTTCACATTCCCAATGAACCCCTTGTTCTTGGTGAGTATGAGGACCAACAGGGCACATCTCCTTGTCAGCTTCTCTATTACTTGGAGGAAGAAGTTGTCATCAATACATTCCAGGAACCTCCTGGATTGTTTGTCCTGCTGCGTGTCCACACAACTTAGAACTTAGGTTTAAGTTGGCTAAAGCTATGCAGACCAATGTAATGATAGAGACAAAGATACTCGTGCTGAAAGGAGAATTAGGAAAAAAATATATGCATATAACGATAAGTTTACTGTAGTGAATCACCTATGTGAAGTAAATAGATGAATGAGTGAACAACTTGGAAGAATAATAAGAGTTTTGCTAGTATTGTTTTCAAAGACATGCCATGACATCCCATGAGGGAGTGAAAAATCTAACGCAAAGACAAGCAATATCTTATATGTACTTCTGAAGATCAGCTTCTCTGCCAAAGCTGCTGAGGCCAGTGACTGTGGAGACAAGCAATTGTGAAAGAACTCTCATTGACGGCATAAAAAATTTGTGTTCTTCTAGAGCAAAAGATAGTTATTAACACCATTTGGAAAAATATATTCTAGCTGGACATTAACTACCAACAGCTACACAGTTAGTGATGCCTATCCATCAGGTCTATTTTCACTAGGCATATCATGCCTGCCACAGCAACTTTAGCAGTGGCTTCCAGTTTAACAGAAATTCAGCTGAAAAGTTTGCTATGACAAGTGAGTCATCCTGTGATAGCCAGTCTAACTTTTTGTTGGAAAATGGTGTCAAAATAACAGAGAGAGGAATCTGTGCAATGAAATCTACCTGCAGAAGTCAACATTTTAGTTCCCTTGGTCGTCAAGAGAGAGGAAAATGTTACAGGACATGATTCATCTTATTCTTAAGTAGGTATCTAAATAGGTCAGATGAATCATGCTCTAAAAGGGCCTTTTCTCTCTGGTGACTATAAAGGGAAACCAAAGTGACTAATTCAGATCTAGACGACTAAACTATAGATGTCTAAAGTTAGCTGCAGTGAATCCCACACAGAATGGCTGGTACCTTCCCAGTGTATGAAAAAGGCTGGGGAGTGAGTTCACTTCCATAGCTGGCACAGTTGTAATGCACAGACGCACAGACAAAGTTTGATTTGTCCCAAGCTGACATTTCATCCAACAGGAAGCTGAAACAAGAATTCTTTGAGTAGTAGAAACAATAAATCTACTTTGGAATTTGCAAATGCATAAAGCTAAACAAAAATCAGGGATTCCCAAGAAGTGTCTTAGTTTCCCAAAAATGATATTGTGATAACAGTACTGCTTTCAGTGAAATAGCAACTAAATCTAAACCAAATAAAGTACAGAAAATGGTAACTAAAATGCCACACGGATGTAGCAGCTGCCTTACAAAATGAGCCAGTAAGGGATGGGAGTGTTCAGCTTGTACAGGAGAAAAACAAGGAGCAATGTGATGGAGGTTTACAAGCTTGTGCTGGACTATTTGTTCATCAAATCTCACACTTGAACTGAAGGCACTCACTGAAACTGGTGGAAATTCAGGTTCAGGCATGTAAAAAAAAGCGTTTGTTTTCATAGTATGTAGTGAACCTCTGTTATTTGGTGCTGTAAGCTGCTGCAAGGGCAAACATTATCACCAGTTGCAAAAGGGATTAGATAAATTCATTGGAAGACAGGGCAATAAACATATGCTAAAGGGACTAGGCAGGGATCTACCCTCTAAAACCCCTAAAACTACTCTAGATGCTGGGGAACACAATGAGAAATGGACTGCAGACACAGCCAGGAACATGTGCTCTTCCTGCCCATCTTCTCCTTCTGCCTTTGCTAGAGGCTTCAAGAATTCAGGGCTCAATTGCCCACTGGTCCAGCCTGGTGGGGCACTTCTTATCTTCTTACAGACATAAAAACTTACTTATACAAACTGCTCTGATCATTTTACTCCTGGTGGGCAGACACTTAGAAAGGATGAATAAAATTTCATCTAAGTCCCAGAAAGAAGCATAATTCAAGGTACAGAGCAGTCCATTTCCGAGTAGCTCTAAGATGGGCAGCAAGAGCAGCTTGAGATGACTGAGCCTCAGGACACAAAACACCAGAACAAATTAGTTAGTTCTGCCTTACAATAGTGCTGATGAAATTTCCAGGGAGATTCTCAGCACCTCAAAGAATCATGTTAATCCCTTTAGTAACTAGCCTGGGTAAAGCATTCCACAATTTTGTGTGATGTGAGTGCTGGTTATTAATTTTTATAATTCCACTGGGGAAAGGAGGATGTGAGGATCTGGACTTGCAAAGGCTTGGCCATCAGCCCCATGGGACTTTTTGGTGTGTTTTGAAGAAGCTTGTGCTCCACAGCTGGCAAAAGAGACCTTACACCCACATTGAAGCTCTTCTCCATCAAACTACATAGCTCTTAGTGACTGCTCATCAACACAACCTTTTTCAGTTAACAGCTTTCTAGCCTGAGTTATATATTAAATATGTTTTCTATTTAAGACAGGTGTTGGCTGGGGTCCTCATGTTTACACAGGGGCTGAGACAGCTCCTTTCTATGTTGTAATGGCACAATTAGTGCCTTGCATAGCATTGACACCACTCAGCACATATGTTCTCCTGAGACACTCAGTACCTTTCCAGAGAAATCTTCCAAATACGCCTTAGTAATTTGCAAAGTTATCTGAGGGAATGAATTGCAAACAGTATGACCCTGAATTTACATGTGCATCCCACTAATATCACTGAAATGACAGCTGCAGTCAGACATAAAGTGAAGGTCAGATGTTTTAAAGAGTTTTTTTGGGGGTTGTGGTTTGTTTTTTTTTTTTTTTCATCTCTGTGTAAAAATGTTGATCTATAACAGCTCTAACATTTTTCATCTTAATCATATTAAATGATGAGGTATATTCAGGAAAACTAAAAAGCCAATTAATTTTATTGGAGAGTAGAAATTGATTCTGAGAAATGTTTTAGATGTACATCCTTCGAAGGTAACATTTTGGAAACAGAGATACATGTTACTCTGATAAGTGACGATTAAGATTTCCTGCTATGAGCATGCATTCTTTGCTAGACTGAGTAAGAAGGCATGTTGCATTATGCTATTCTGCATACCTACTAACCCTTAAGACATAAGCATGAGCCTGTACTCATCGAATATCTTTGGTTTTCTCTTAAAAAATCACATCTATTGTACTGATCATTGTTGATGTAAAAAACCCTATAAAATTATGTACGTGTTATTGTATATGTCTGTTGTAGACTAAGCCTTTTTTTTTTTTTTTCTTGTTTCCCAAATGAAACAGGATAAGAAAGGAACTGGTAACAGTGGAAAAATAAAAATACAAAGTGTTCACCATTAAGTGGTGAATTCAAGTGGGAAAATCTGGCTTATTTCTATGTTGCTTTGCCCTTCAACTCATCTGTTGGTTCTACATTAGCATTCAGATAGCAGTATTGCCATTCCGGGTGATTCACTGAGGTATTATGAATATGCACAATATCAGGAGCTTTTTATGTCTATGGTTTGTCTTTCTTAGATGTTCAAGGGAATAATTGAAGCCAATCGTTCCTGATAACTGGCATACAGATGTATTCCATTATGGAAGAAAAAAAGTGGTTTAATAATTCTCACAACACACCAAAAGGTTGATGTTAATCAGGTTTCTAGAAACAATACTGCTTGTTAATTTTTTGCTCCAATAACACTGATTGATTTACAGGTTAGTATGTCATACTATTTTTGTTTCTCAACTTATTATTAGGCAACATATTAAAGGACCATCTATTCAGTGAAGTATTTGATAAGTTCTTTTCTCCCTCTTTTTTTTTCAACCATTTCTGTCCTTCTGAATAAGACACAAATACGTTTTTGTAAACAATTTGCAGCAAATTCAGTTTTATTTATGCATTGAAATAAAATCACCAAAATCAGGTGAGAATTACAGTATCCGACCTAGGATCAACCTCTTTTTCTTTTTCTTCTCTTTTAATTATAAGCAATAATATTGTCCTTTAATGTTTACCAAAGAGGAATTGTATAACTTAAAAAATGAGAGGTTTTCAGAGTAATATTGTAGGTTGTATTGTTGAGTCATAAACAATATTTATTAAGAATGAAGAAACTGATGATAAAAAAATAATCATTGACAGGAAGGTTCTAGACTCTTTTAAATATCAAAAGCAGGGTCAGGTAATTATAATTAATTATATAGTTATTATAATTAATAAATTATTTATAACATGGTCAAGACTGTTGAAATTTGATACCTAATAATTCTGGCATGTTATACCTTGCTTTGGGATTTATTGGTTTAAGTTAATAATTTTAATTTATTTCTCAGACTGTGTCAAAAACCCTGATAGCTGCAAGCAAACAGGGCATGAAGTATATCATCTTGTTTGACGGAAATCTGACTCATCAGTATCAGTTATCCTAACTATGGTCTAATGCCTATCTATTTGCAGAAGAAAAGGCAAATTTATACAAAACCTCTGCAATATGTTCAGTGAGTGAAAACAATAACTTACATGACTATCTGCTCTTGTTCTAACATAAAGATTGTAAAGCAAAGATTCTTTGAAAAAAAAGTCAGCAAATAAATAAAAACTTTGCTTATTTGCAAATAAGCAAATAAATATTGCCTTTACTTCTAAAATTAATTAAATAGCAACCAGTTATGAGTGTTTGAAGGGCGATGTTTTTGGTTTGTGAGAGGATTCTTGGTTTTTGTTGGCTAGTTAGTAAAAGGGCTATACAAAACTGCCACTCTTTGCAGTATCACTGGGAAGTAATATTAACTCAGAGCTAAGGTGTGCAAGCAAGGGACAACAACCACTTATTCACTGAAGCAGGAGTGATTTACAATGGACCGGTTATGGAGTGTTGCCTAAAGAAAAAAACAGGGACACTGCTTTTCTTTTTCCTGTACCTCTCTTGTCTTCGAGGATCCTGCTTACAAGTTCAATTTTTGGTATTTGAAACAGCTTCCTGACCTTATTTGTCTCTATTCTCAGGTGAGGTTTTGTTATGTGTCTTCCACTGATGCTCAGCTAAGGGCGAAGTATGGTAGTGTCCCTGGTTATTGCTCTCACCTGGCTGTGACTTCTAGCAGCTGAGGCTGTCATGAGGACATGACAATTCTGGTCTTTCTAGCTTACAAGAAACAGCTTGAAATATTGACTCACAAGTGTATTTTGTGTGACTGTAGTAAAGATTTAATATTAAAATGCTCTGGGAGAAAATTAAATTTGCCTGTTCACTATGAGTGCCTAAGACAGAAGTAATATCCACCTTCCTCAGCTGGCTGTAGAGGAACATCATGTGCAGCTGTTTAGTCAGTGTTCATGCTAAGCTACTTGCCTGGGATTGTACACCAGGATAATTCCTGAAGGTTTGCTCACATTCAGCATTATGCTATCACCAGGGGTCTGAAACCTGTATGACTTCCTTTTAAGCTGTTTAAGTTCTGGGTAATGAGGCCAGCTCTCCTCACACAGGATTTTGCAAACTGCTGCAGCTGTGTGTCAAGACTTTGAGACAAGGTTATATTTTCGTATGAGAAACCTACCTGACTGCATCAGAACAGAACCTCCAAGAAGAGACTGGTTAATTGGGGGGGCGAGGAGGGAGGGAGGGAGAGAGAGAATCCTCCTCTGCCCTTTTTCTTTTATAACTTTTGGTAAAAGGAAAAAAGTGGAGGAGTTAATAATAGCGGTTATAGATGGAAGACAGACAGAAGAGAGTATTGCATCCCCCTGAATACAGATGAATCAGAAAATATCATGATACTTATTAGTTTAGATGCACTAGAAATAATGTCATTTCAGGTTCTCTGGAATACTTCACCAGAAGAAACCATAATTTCTAGATATGTGAAGGATTCTTAATTAGCATTAAATACAGTAATTTATTTAAAAAAAAACAACACAACAACAAACCACACATGATCAGGTCCAACCATCCAGTATACCCATGACTTTTTGCAAATTTCTACTCATATTTGCATTTCTTTTCATTGTGACCAGATGTCGTGGTTTAACCCCAGCTAGCAACTAAGCACCATGCAGCCGCTTGCTCACTCCGCCCCGGTGGGATGAGGGAGAGAATCGGAAGGGTAAAAGGGAGAGAACTCATGGGTTGAGATCAGAACAGTTTAATAGTTAAAGTAAAATAAAATAGAACAGTTAAATAGGTAAAGCAAAAGCTGCGCACGCAAACAAGGCAAAACGAGGAATTAATTCGCTACTTCCCATCGGCAGGCGGGTGTTCGGCCATCCCCAGGAAAGCAGGGCTCCATCACGCATAACGGTTACTTGGGAAGACAAACGCCATCACGCCAGATGTCCCCCTCTTCCTTCTTCTTCCCCCAGCTTATATACTGAGCATGATGTCATATGGTGTGGAATAACTCTTTGGCCAGTCTGGGTCAGCGCCCCTGGCTGTGCTCCCTCCCAGCCCTCCCGTGCACCGGGCAGAGCACGGGAAGCTGAAAAGTCCTTGACCAGTGTAAGCGCTACTTAGCGACTATTTAGCGATACTTAGCATCGACATTGTTCTCCTCCTAAACCCAAAACACAGCCCCGTACCAGCTACCAAGAAGAAAATTAACTCTATCCCAGATGAAACCAGGACACCAGATCCTTCAGAAGGGAACTTTTTACCTGGCAAACCAGTAACCCTATCTGTCTGCTACATTTCTGTGATGGATGTTTCTTCTACAAGCAAATTGTATCCAACACACAAAGCATTTCAAAGTTATCAGAGTTGAGTATATAAGTATTGATACTTAATTTCTGGGAGTGGGGCTATAATGCTTAGAAATGAATACTGTGACATCACATTTTAAAGCTCAGTTTCTACCCAACTTGCTGTACAGAAACATGGACATGTAACATAACATGAGGAGGAGTCATATAGCTCAAACATTGACATAGAAGGACCTTACTTTGCTTTAGCTCTCTCTTCTCCTCTCCTCAGGAAACAGTATGTGTCTAACAAGACTGTATTGTTATTACTGGTAAAATGCCTGCTTATGTGAAATGTATGTAAAATTATATTTAAAAAAAAAACAACAACAAACAATCCAAACCAAAAACCTACAAGGACATTCACTTCCAGCATGAGAAGACTGAGTGGCATGCTACCATACTGATAACCAAACTATTCCCATAAATAATCACACTTGTTTTCTATTCCCTCACTAAAATATGTTAATCTCATAAAGAAAAATAATTATGGTGATTAGACTTTCCTTACCATGCATTCTGACATACAAGCACTGATGTTGATTGCAAACAAGGACACCAAGAACTGAGGTGCTGGAATATCCCACTCCCAGGGCCTGGCCTCCAGGAGGTATTAAAGATAAGCTGTCCAGACTGTGGGAAGTATTAAGTGCCTCAGAATGGTGAAAGGAAAAAAATCACTGAAGCCAGCCAGTAGGAAGCCCTTAGCACTCAATCTTATATTTATGCAAGTTTCTACCTCCGCTCTAGGGTAGACCCCCACAATAGCATTGCTAAGCAATTGTATTAGAGACCGGAATAAGAAGCAGCGAGATACAGTGGCATCCACATCCACCTGCCTAGTAATACCTAACAGGTGGTAAATCTGAAACTTCTCCAAAATGGACTAATACAGTCAGTCTACTATAGAAAACTATCATCTGCCTATAGTGTAATTTGTCACAGAAAAGTCTATCCCTGTCTCTCTAGACTGAGCCTAGAGCTACTAACCTCTTAATTTAGATCCTTTGGTTAGGGCACTTGAGTTAGGGGTGCAGAACACAGTCTGTACGTGCTGGAAGAATTTAGATGTCATTTGTATTTAGCATTGTTTTTGAACAACAATGTCAGATTTAGACAAATGAAATCTGCTTAAGTCTTGTTTAAGGCAAGCTGCAAGCCTGCAGCGTTATTAGGGAAAATGGACATCTTTTTAGTTTATTTTTTATGTGCTTCTATTTTTCTCTGGGATGGAAAACTCACAACAGTTTCTCTGCATGTCTAATGTAAAGGCTGGATTTTGCTCCCTTTTACTGTTTTTTTTTTTTTTGGTTTAAGGAAAAATTTATATATAAATACTTTTACTGAAATTAATTAAAATTATAATCTGATTTTTAAAATTGAAAGAAATTCTCTTTGTCTGACAAATTACCTAAGCTGTAGCAGAAGAAAAGCTGAAAACAGAGAAAGCCAGCAGCTGACTGACAACCACTTTTCTGCTGATTTTTCTCAAATAGAAAAAGTGAAGTTCTTATAAAAGGAATGTGTCTATTTAAGTTAACAGCAATTTTGTTCAGAGTAGACCTCTTCATCCCCTCTGCCCCCCACCAAAAATAAAGGTAAGACAATTAAATTTAAAGAGACAATAAAATATTACAGGATCAGTTCAAGAACTAGTATCTTTCACTGATACAGAAATCATATCTTTAAATATATTTGCCAGTATTATGTATGATTGCCTAAAACCATGCTGGATGTGTGCACTAGCTGTCATATAGTTTGGAAACGAAACACTCACAGGTCTGTCTAGCGCTCGCCAGGAAAGTGGCTGGGTGGCTGGGATTTGCGAAACACAAGCTAAGGGGTCCTGGTAAGATACTTTGTGAATAACATGCTATAAATACCCAATGAACAGCAAGACTCCTGTGCTGTTGTCTTGTTAACAGAACAGATATTTTTTGAAGATCTATGTTCTTAGTAACATCCCCACTGTCCTTATCCAAATCAATCTGTTTTCTCATTTAGTATTTATGTGTATACTTTTTTATACTTATATGTATATATAAGATATAAATTCAAATAGAGGAAGCTAAGTAATCTTAAGAATATTTCAAGAAAAATAAAAAACTTAAGGAAGTTGGTTAAATCCAGTCCTTACAGAAAACTCAGAGGAACATCTATGCAGCAAGTGCGGCAGATGTCAGTTCAAAAGACTACTATTAGTTATTATTACTACTCTGTCACCATTTTATGGTGACACTAAGGAGGAGAAGACAAGGAAAAGCATCATTCCTCTAGGAGGTAAAAGTGACAACTGAGTATTTCAGGTGGGAAAATGCAACATGATATACACTTAATGGTAGTGCCACATGCAGCCACCTTCTTTCAGACTGTAGTAATATAAGTGATATTGTCCCAATCAAAAGTATACAAGAAAGAAGCAAATGGCTTCATATGCTCCTAAGAAGCTCAAGTTTTATCCTGATTAAGTATATAAGGATAATGTTCTCATCTTTCCATTTTCTACTTGTAAAAATATCTTTTTATTCTGTGACAGGTGGAGAAATACTTAGGCAGATAGATAACTGTTTTGTGGGTTTGGTTAGGGTTTTTTTTTTGTCTGCTTTCTTTTTGTCTTGAAGTGTTTTTAATGTGCCTCATAACATCTGCTGTTAGTGGTAAAGCAACATATTTTAGTTCTTTTTTTCTTATGAACATATTCAAAAGAAATGATACTGATTGATGTTTCTGATGTTGCTTAAATCTATACAGTCCTTGCAGTGCTGTTCAGTTCTATGAGTAATGTACGCTGCTTCTTGCATTACATATGTCAATGAAATTATATATCCCTGCAGAAATGTTGCCTACTTTTTTTTTATTTTGAAGAATGTAAATGCATTAAGATTTTCACATTTACAAGCATATGATGCATAAATCCCGCTTGTCCATAAATACTTAGATTGCAAATTGACAAAAAATGCAATATGAAAAATCTTTCCCTGTAACTATATTCCTGAAATACTGCAACATCAAAGATAATCTTTTCAAACAAAAGATTTTTTTTAATTTTATTGCAGAATGAATTTGTTCAGCATTTATAGAGTAGTGCTCTGGGAGCCGATCTTTGCTGACATAACTCAGTGACTAAATTCTTTGGTTTCCCTTACCTAGGCAGCAAAAAGATAGTGTAGACACACTTACACATACAAAGCAATGAAGCAATGTCCTAATGACAATGCAGCTCTTGCTGTAAGTTTGGATCTGTGGCGTTTGTTCCTAAAAAGATACTGTTCCAGCACATAGGAGGATCAGCCCTTTATGTTTGACTGCAAAGATCTCTTGCCCCCGGTCACCGTACGTCATGTCTTGAGAGCTCTGCTGTTGTCAGGGAACATGGTACTTCTGGAAGAGTAGATGAGATTTGGCCTTCAGTCTGCAAAACCTTCTTTGAAGTCAGGATCAATGACTTATTTGGGATTTCACATTTAATGCAGACTGAGAAAATATTACAGGTTTGACCTCTGAAGTTATTAACGTTCCCTGTTGCAGTAACTGAGGGGCATTGCTGCAGTATGGAGCAGTTCACACCCACCTGTGCAGGCTCTGTGTGGAGGAGCTCAGCAAAGTTGTAACAGGCATGGCTGAAAGCAGAATTTGGTATCAGTTGTGTCAGAGAATCGTCTGTAAAGTTATTTTACAAGAGACAGTGTAATTATTAAAACACAGACAGATCGTGCTTTGATATACTAAACAAGCTGTCTGCACTTTCTCTGAGGCACTAGACAAGTAAATGAGAAATAAAAATAGATGCCTTGAGGGGGAAGAAAAAAAGCTCAAGCTCTGCAGCCTTCATTCATGGCCTGATTTCTCCCCCTGACCTCCCTGCCCCATTTGTGCCCCATACTCCACAGAAAACCAGCTCCAGAGTCAGCAGAGAAGAGGTACTTATCACGGCAGCACTATCAGCCAAACCTTTGTATTTTAAGGAAGTAAGGTTGTGGTTTTCTGCTATACACTTTATGTTCTAGCATGCTTTATTTAGCCTACAAGTATGAATTACTTCAGTTGATTTAAGTTATTTTAGGATTCTAATTTATTCTAAGGTTCCTGCCATTCCTAGTTTCTTGGAGGGTTTTTATTCTTCGTGTTATGACTTAACACCGGTGCTCAATAGGAATAGAAACAATTATGTTTCCCTTCAGATTGCAGTTTCATCTCAATGCTAGTTATATTGCTAGAGACTGCAGAGAGTAGCTGATGTTACTGAAAATCATCTCACACATCATTAATAAAGGCTGTGATCAATCCTTGTCCCTTGCATTTTGTGCCATGTAGCTATGTTGTCTTAATAATTTTTTTCTTTTTATTATTTAATAGTAGGCTTTCCTTCACTTTTCAATCTATGCAAGACTACTTGTGTATATGTGAATCTCAATTAATTTTAAACCCATCTTCAAAGGAATATTGTATGACAAATTTCTGAAGTACAGATACATTACTTCAGTTGGAATAAAACAAAATTATGTTAAAACAGAACTGTGAAGGGCCCGGCCCTACGAGGACTCTTCAAAGAGTAAAACATTGTTCATTTCAAATAAGGAAGTCCCACAGAACTGGTCCCACAGTAATTACTAAGACATCCTAAAAAAGTTCATCATCTTCCAAGATTTATGAATAACATAAATTAACCTTTTGGTTATTTGCACATAGCTGTTGGAACTCCTAATACTTTTTCTGTTTCAGATTGTTTTCAGACATTCTTGTCCTCTTTTTTTTCAGTTGCTGGTGTTTTCCCCCCAAACACTTACAGCCCCAAATCAAGTACTTTTTTTCTCATGTTAATACTGTCCACCTTAATACAAACAGTCATTTTTATATCTAACACAGGAATTAATTTCTGAAAGTACTGTTCAGATGGTCAAAGCTGGCAACTGTGCTTATCGTTCAAATCAATGATGTATCTTGTGCAGAAATTAGTGTGCTCACTCAGGCTTTTATCCATCATACATGCTTCTCCTTTCATGTTTCACCCCACAACATTTCTTTCTCAAAGACTGCCCCACCACTGTGGGGACCAGTTCCTGTTTCTGTCTCAGCATGTGTCATTCCCAAAACTGTGAAGCCATGCCTGCCCTGAAATCACATCTAATCCTCCTGCCCTCCTAGTTCCTTTCTGCCTGTCTGCCATGAGCTTTCAGTCTCAGTCCTGGGAGATTGAAGAGCAATGTATGTACTCCAACTTAAGATGTGATAAGATCCTGTGGGTTTGCCTACCTTTTAATCATTCCCTGTTCCTGATGGGGAGACTACCCCCATTGTGCCAGATGTAGGTCTTGAAAGATCTGCTTCTATTTCACTTTTTGCCCTTTGGTGTGATCTGGAAGAAGCTTACAGTGCTTTCTCCACCATTTTCAAAGTTACTGTTTTAAACATTACTTCTCCCTATGCTCCTGTTTATCCTTTAAAACATCTCTAGGAGAAGTTCAACAGTTTTTCTCTAAGACAGAAAATTAATCTATAATCTTTCCTCTGACTGCAACAGTCTCCCTTTTGACATCCTAATCTCTTTCTCCAACCTATTCCTTCAGAAGGTGGGAAGCTTGCAAAAGATCAGTCCAGAAATAACAATTTCAGCACCTATTTACTCTTTCTACTTCTTTAAGCAGTGTTCCTTAGGTTTTCCTCAGTAGGTACATAGGCATTTAGGTAATTTTTACAACAAATTGAGGAATAACTCTGTTTCTTTTATCAGCAGTTGAATTCAATAGACAGAGCTGCACAAACTCTCTGTAGCTTCAAGAAGATGCCAAGTTTGAAAGATGGGTGAAAGCAAAAGTTGTTTTTTGTTTAAGCAGGAATTAATGTACCCTGTAGCTTACTGTAGTGAAGATCAGACAAAAAGAATGAACAAATCACATAATGCAGTCAGGTAATCATGCTAATTTAAACGAGCTGAAAGTAGGAATAGTGTGTAGGTTAAATTAATGCTTTTGTTAGATAATGGCATAAAGACAAGTCTTTTTGCTTCTGGGAAATCATTTTGGTCAGGCTCAGTTCATGACCCCAAGTCTGGAAGAACAGAGCAAGACAAGAAAAAAATTGTCATTGTGTATCTGGACAGATACCATCAGATTGACTAACAATGTACTTTTAAGTTGGTTTGTATCTGTTAGAAAAGTCAACAGCTGAATAATTAAACTATCTGCCTGACCCAGAGGGAGTAGAGTGCACGTAAAATGTAACTGGCCACAGAAATTATTGCAATGTGTATGCGACTGTATGTTGCAGTTTTAGTTTGAGATACCTTTTGCCAAGAAAGGTTGGACCAGATGATCCTTGAGGTCCCTTCCAACTTGGTATTCTATGATTCTATGATACCTCCATAAAAGCCAATGTACCTGTTATAAGTACAAATATGCAACCACCTTGATAAGCCTACCGAAACTGTCCTACTAGAAGCATGAAAATGAACTTAAGTCTTCAAAACATTTAAACCTTGGTCAATACATGACATACTGCTACTTCTGAAGAACCCAGACTGCTGACTTCTCCTCTCAGCAGCAAAATAGACATACTAAAGATAAGAAATCTGTTTCCTTCTGTAGGTCAGGTGGACACAAGCTGTTACTATTGTGTTATTATGAATGTGCAACATTGGTTTTCTTGCTTGCCTGTAATTTTCAATATTTTAGTGAGCTGCTATAGGCTTAAATGGTAGTAGTGGTGGTAGTAGTAGTAGTAGTGGTAATAATGATAATGATAACAACAACAATAATAATAATAACAACAACAACAACAGAAGCTCAATTATTAACCTTTTATTTCACTATTTAGTGGGAGAGAAAACTATTTTGCAATTCTAGATAAAGTATTTTGTAGCAGTATTCCACAGGTTATCTCCTGTTTTATACTGTGGGTTTAAACTTTTGTGGAAAAGACTGCCTTTTCTTTCTGTGCTTGTATTGTGCTTGATACACTATTTATGTCAACAGCAACTAATAGGTGCTACCATTATGATCATAATAGGGAAAAAACAATTATGCTTGTTTTTCAGATACTTTATATTGATACTGATACATTAAAGAAAAGAAAATACAAGGCAAGGTCCTTATGTTGAATAGAGACATGCTGCACTGGTAAAACACCGTTCATATATCATGTTTTCAATGTGAGTATTGCAGCCAACCTCTCTTCCAGTTGTCCAAAGATGGGATATCTCTATTCTGGACTGTTTAACAAACACACCTACCCTGTACCATAATGATACAATAGACTTGATGAACGGAGTCTTTCACAGCTTTTTGTTTGGATATATGGCATGTAGGAGGCAAAAGGATAAAGTATTGTTTTTCATATTTTACAGTAGAATTTTGGTTTCTCATATTTCCATTATACTCAGTTGTGTACAGTGGTGACAAATGTTAGTGGTTTGGGGGGTTGATACTTCTTAGTCTCCTGGAAGTGTGATAACTGGAAGTGTGAACAATCCAGGAGAAAGAAATATCTTTCAGTTTCAAAGTAACTGAAAAGAACTTCTTCAGGAATAAAAATAAACTAATAGGAATGAAAGCAACTTAGAGTTTCAACACTGTATACTGTGAGATTAGAATATTAATTGCAAAGCAATTGGAATTTTACTACTAGTTCTAAAATGAGCAGAAGTTAAAGAAGCACAAAACTGGAGTAAAATGTTTATATAGATGCTTTCAGACTTTCTGCTAAAATTGATAATTCTTGAGGAGCAAATTACTCAGAGGAGAGTTTATTGGGTTTGTGCAATATGTTTATCTAACAACTTGCAAGGTTGGCAAAATGATTTTAATGTAATACAATGTATAAAGATCTAATTTTAAAATCCTTAAATGCACTCTACTTTAAAAATGGGAATTTATACCCTATTTGTTTATATCCTAAAACCATACTAAAGCAGACATTATTTCTTATTGAAAGCAATATCCACTTGTGGTTGTCTTCCAAAATAGATATGTAATTTAGGGTCTAATGTAGCTTGTAGGAACTCTTTCTTAATAGTGATAAAACCAGAGAATGAAGGACTGTAGGAAAGGAAATAGTCTATTTGAATCTAGAGTTTATAAGACTGATAATTGGGGGGAAAGAAGAAAAAAAAAAAGAAAATCTGTGTTTATATTAATAACCTGAGCTTATTTATTATTGTTAGCTCCAATGGTGAAAAAGTTGCTCTTTTTATACTATCTTCTGTGAGAAAGTTGTAGCAGTTCAAGCATTCAAAAGAAAGAGGGAAAAGAAAAAGAATTATTCATTGGGAATTACTGAAACATTCTTGACAATAAGTCTTATAGTTGTCATGAGAAAGAGCAGCAAGATAAGGAATATCTAAATTGCAGGGGTGAAGTAGAAAAACGTTTAATGCCCATTTTGCAATAAAGAAGTGTTACTTATTACATTGTTACCTGTTTTTATTTCACTAGTTCAACTTAATGAACACCACAGTAAATTTCACAACAAATACTAAGAGAACAATGCCAATATTTCTAGAAATGTTACATAGGTAATTTAGCTGTTAAGATTTACTACAGAAAATAAAAACTAATTTCCCCAGCCTTGTGGATTTAGGATTTAAGAGCCTTTTGGATCAGTCTAACTTTGGGCCAACAAAAATGTTGAGAAGGTATTGCCCATGGATAACATGACTTCCTTCTAGCATAAGACTGTGGAAGGAATCTAAGTCTGATTTTATGAAGAAACAATTGAAGGCAGGGAAGTTTAAAGACTTCAAGAAGTATCTATGCACATCCCTCTGTAATTTTACAGGCTGCCTTAAAACGGTATCATTCCACCTATATCAGAAAGTATATGAATATTAAAACTTACTTGGAAGATGTTATTTTCCAATGATACTTTGTATTTTAAAGGTGGAAGTTCATATTTTATTCCTGCTGCTCAGCCTGTGCAAGGAGACTTTGATAGATCTGACTTGGTTGAAATGGTGTTCATGTTCCATAAGGCATTACAAAGTTATGAGAGTTGCTTACTTTGTAATTTAATATTCTCTTCTGATCTCTGTGTCAGTTGCTCTGTTCAGAGTTAATTAGCAAAAGATTGGAATGGGGCAATGCATGGAAGTTTTTATTAGAATTATGCTAAAGGGTTAGCAAATACAGTGGAGACCTCTTAAATTGCACAGTATTAGTGTACAGTAAATCCATTTCTCCATCAGGTTTTCAGATTAAAAGGTTTCATTAAGTAGAGCATTGATTAACTATATGTTCAACTGGTAAAGAGAAGATTTGTTTCAATGTATTATTTAAATGTCATCTGAAGTGGCCTTGTAATAAATTTTTAAGACTCTTAATCCTTAATATACTGTGTAGTAAAGTTACAAAATTCAAATAAAAGAATCTTTCATTTAAATTCAAAATTTCAGAAACTTTTATTTTCTCACTATTTAAACATCACAAGCATGGATACAGGAGCTAGTATTTTTAATGCAGAAAAGTATGTTTCACAAAGTCTTGTTAAAAGAGAAGACAACCCAGCTTCTTATTCACTACCACTTTCTGAAATTTTTACTGTCATCTACCTCTTCAGTTCGTAGCCTTAAAAGACAGCAGAGAGCATCTGACGATCTAAAACACAGTACTGATTTATTGCTCTTCACCATTTGGGGCCAAATTCTCTATTCAAACCCTGTTGACTTAAAGGGCATTATAATTATCTTGAAGGGCGTGCAAACACAGTAGACACTCTTCTAAATTTAAGTTCCCTAGAGTATTGTAGAATTACTTCTCTGTCAGGTTTTCAAATTAAGGGTTTAATTAAGTGAAGCATTGATTAACTCTATACATTCAATTGAAAGATAACAGATCCATTTAATTGTATTATTTAAAGTTGGTCTTGCCCATTCAGGAAAGATGTGGACCTTTTAGAACGGATCCAGAGGAGGGCCACTAAGATGATCAGAAGGCTGGAGCACCTCTGCTATGAAGACAGGCTGAGAGAGTTGGGGTTCTTCAGCCTGGAGAAGAGAAGGCTCTGGGGAGACCTTATAGTGGCCTTCCAAAACTTAAAGGGGGCTTATATAAAAGAGGGGGAGAGACTCTTTTTAAGGGTAGATAACGACAGGACAAGGGGGGAAGGGTTTCAAACTGAAAGAGGGGAGATTTAGATTAGATGTTAGGAAAAAATTCTTTACTCAGAGGGTGGTGAGGCACTGGAACAGGTTGCCCAGAGAGTCTGTGGATGCCCCGTCCCTGGCAGTATTCAAGGCCAGGTTGGATGGGGCCCTGAACAATGTGGTCTAGTCGGTGGTGTCCCTGCCCATGGCAGGGGGGTTGGAGTTAGATGATCTTTAAGGTCTCTTCCAGCCCAAGCCATTCTATGATTCTATGATTCTATGATTTAGAGCCCAATTTTCTTTGAAAATTCAGTTGACTTAAGAGGACTTACAGGAATATTAGTGACAAAATATGTGACTTTGTGGCTGCTTTTGCACTTAAAAGAAGACTGAAGTGGCTGTGGGAATGGTAAGTGGAAAAATGTGAGCCCTGCATTTGGGATCCAAGCTTTTAAAGAGTTGGCTGTACACTTCAGTTCTGAGTGCTGTCTCTCCAACATCGCGTAGATCTTCATCAGTCAGTACATGGATTGAACTGCAGTCTAAAGCCATTTTGCCATTGCAAGGTATCAGGTGGCAATCTGGTTCCATATAAGCAAGTTGAGCCAGGAAGTAGTTTACTCTCGTTGAAAACCTCTGTCCAACTGTATTTAAGACTGGAAAGGGCTAAGGAAGAGGATTCTGACCAAACAGAAAGGTCTTGCTTATATATGATTTCCAGGCAATTGGTCTGGAAAATATAATATTACCAGGAGCGGGGGAAAAGTTATAACACTTTTGTTTAAAAGAAAAAAAAATCTGAAAAAAAAATCTAAAAAAAAAAATCTCACACACACACTCTTCCAGAATTTTATTACTCTAAAGAATAGAACAAAAGTCCTAATGAAAAGGAAATTGAATACTGTGAATACTGGTTTTTTGTGTGTGTGTGGCAAGGAGTTAATCTCCTTGACTAGCAATTTATGACTAGTACTGATTGATTATACAAATAGTTCTGAAATGATGATTCATCAAAAAAGAAATTTTCTGCAGAGGCAGTTTCAGGCAATTCTTTGTGGAAGGTTTCTTCTGTTCACACTGGCCAAAAACAGAAAATAAAAGAAAAAGCTTTCCTGGTGCAGGAGACTGTCCTAGGTAGAGCATTACTATTCTGAGTGAGACTCATTTTCTGAGTGAGCCCTTTCAGCTAATGTCCTGTCCCATAAAGCTACATAGACATTTATATTGATTGCATTTGGTTCTTTTATCAGCCACTAAAGCATTTCTAAAGGTTTCATTCTGTTCATTTAGACATATTACTTATGACTCTTTGGTTATTTCTATATTCATAAGAAATCTATCAGATCAAAAACTTCTATAGATCCTTCTCATATTGCTCTAGGAATTGCAAAGAAGGACTGTGTTGTGGTTTAGCCCCAGCCAGCAACTAAGCACCACACAGCCGCTCGCTCACTCCCCCCCGGTGGGATGAGGGAGAGAATCGGAAGGTTGAAAGTCAGAAAAACTCGTGGGTTGAGATAAGAACAGTTTAATAACTGAAGTAAAATGAAATAGAATAGTAGCAATAGTAGTAGTAGTAGTAGTAATAATAATAATATAATGCAATAATAATATACAAACAAGTGATACACGATATAATTGCTCACCACCCGCCGACCAATGCCCAGCACGTCCCCAAGCAGTGATCGCTGCCGCCCAGCCAGCTCCCCCTAGTTTATATACTGAGCACGATGTCATACGGTATGGAATAGCCCTGTGGCCAGTATGGGTCAGCTGTTCTGGCTCTGCCCCCTCCAAGCTTCCTGTGCACCTGGCAGAGCATGGGAAGCTGAAAAGTCCTTGACTAGTGTAAGCACTACTTAGCAACAATGAAAATATCAGTGTGTTATATCAACACTATTCTCATACTAAACCCGAAACACAGCACTATACCAACTACTAGGAAGAAAAATCAACTCTATCCCAGCTGAAACCAGGACAGACTGAAACTTCCAAGATGACTAATTTTCCAGGTTGAATATTGTGGCTAACATTGACCTGCTTCCCGTCCTCTCTTCTTGTGTTCATGTTCTATGATATCTTTCTATTACAGTAAGGCTGTTCTGTACATTCCTCTAAGTGTGCATCCTATAATTTTATTTTATTGGATTCCTAGGTCACCCACTCTGTATAAATATTGACAATCTAAGAAATATATTTCAAAATCACTGTGATAAAAAGAGAAGAATAGGTAAAAGATGAAAATATCATCCAGAAGACAAAGTAGGATGAAAAGAATCTAGTCTACAGTTCACAATTTCTAAAGGTAATTTATCATCTAATGAGTCCTTGCTCTTTCCCCAAGCTTTGAGTAAGATGGAGGCTCTTAAATCACCACTAATTAGAACTGGGAGAAAACTATGCTACTGGAAGAAGTATATGGTCCCCTCCCTTTCACCTTTTTTTTCCCTACTTTTCAGTAGCATGCAACTGAAATGTACTGGTTTGTGAGAATATCACTCAAAAACTGCATGTGCAATGGCTGGTGTTGCAGTGCAAAGGCTATTTAATTCATTCTGGGCTGTTTGCAAAGCTTAATTTTTCTTCCAGACTTTTATTCAAGAAAACACTCCCTGGTGAATCTGAATAATTATATGCTATTCCCCCTTCCTGCATAAGACCAAAAGATCCGAGACTGGGTCAGACTCGAGGCTGATCTTCATCTGTACACTATCCCTGTCAGTAGTCAAATATAGATACTTAGGGAACAGCATAAGAACAGAGGAAGAATAAATATTCTAACAAACCAGTACATTTCAGTTGTATTTCTAAATACTTATTTTCCTTTCTCTCTTTCTACCTTTCTTCTTTTTCTCCCTTTCTCCTTTTTGTCCCCTACTTTCTCTCTAATCCTGGTCTCTCAGTTATATTCAGTTTCTGTCACAGTTCTTACTATAGAAAACCACTGCATAAAATGCTTAGAATTCATGGTTGACAGGAATATATTATAAAGGGCTTATATAACTAATATAATTCTACACATGAAATCATATTCTAACTTGCATGAGATGCAGACTTGGAAATAACATCTATATTTAAAGTTCTGTAAAACTTTCAGTATTAATCTTTATTTTATATTTGCCATAAACTCACCAAAATTTAACCACATTGCCCGAAATGTTCTATATTTAGTTATTTGAAATGCATCCATCAAAACCTGTGCATTTTTCCTAAGAAAAAGATTGAAGGATTGATGTATTGTTTACAAAGTATTGCTGCTTAGCTGACAAATTCTAGTTTTCCTGCTTTGTGGCAATGGCTTTAAATTTGGCAGAGATTGGAGACATGTCTGGAAGCAGTCCGAGCCTAAAAGGAGTAGGGCTGCGTAAGGCGCCTAGCTACAACTGTGTCTTGAGACATGGGACTACACAGAGTATGTGTTTGTACTAATGCTAATTTGGGAACACCTGCCATCATCCAGCAGATTATGTCTTTTGCTGTCCTCAATTTTTCCTGATTTTCTCACTTCCTAAAATTGCTTTATGCATGGTCTGGTAAAGTTTGCCAATGAAATTCTCTGAAAATGGTGTCTGCTTTACATTGCAGAATTTGGCCAAGGACTTTGCTTCCAAATATGAATCTGTCTTTCAGATGCCATGATAGAAGATAACGTTTGTAAAGACAACCAGAAGAGCTACTGCACTGTCATTGATTAGTGTGTCTGTGGAATGGGGAAGAAGAGAGCAGTAAATAAAGGAGAGCTATGCAGCCTGGAAAGGAAGAATAAAAGAGCCCGTCACTCAGGGAGTAAGGACTGGAGGAGAGGTAGCAAGAGAGTGTCCCATAGGTAAGGAGGAAGGGGAAAAAGCTGGAGCAAAGGAAGTAAGTATGGAGGAGAATCAGAGCAAAAAGGCTGGGAAAAGAGAAAGGGCAGGACAGAGACTATTGGGGAGGACAAGAAGGTAAGGGACAAAAAGAGGTGGATGCACCCTGGCAAGTCTATAAAAAGACTATTGTGAAGACAAATTGATTAATGTTTGGTAAGTACCAGCCATTTTGGTAATGAAACCCATAAAAAATCAAGAAATGTCAGTAATCGTGTTTTCAGTGCAGCGTTCACCCTAGGGCCACATATTGAATGATGAGACAAAAGAGAAAAATTGTCTAAGGTATAAGATTCACTTAATGTGCCCTGAGTGAGGCAGGTGTCCTGTGGAAAAACTAAAGATCATATCAAAAAAATTAAAGATTGTATCATAATGTATGCTCACAAGGATTAACAAATAAAGTTTGCATGGGCAATCTTAATTCTGGCATTTCCTAAATTTGAGTGCTGGACTTTGCAATCGTAATGTTCTTGTTGCTAATAAAATTAGAAAACAGTTAAGATGGATTAAACATAGAATCCATGAAGCCTTAGCTGCAAGTGCTTCTGCTTCCCATATGATTTAAAGCTATTGGTATACCCAGCTCAAACAAAAAAAAGATATTGCTTTATTCCTTAGATATAAAACACTGATACTGTAAAAATAAGCACAACATCAGATGTTCTGCTGATCTAATTAGTCTCTGAAGTTTTAAATCTGTCTTCCAGTGTCTCACATTTCTGTGCAGTAACTCAAGAAATAATAGCATTGCACTCAGTTTGCTTCACTGCCTTCAGAAATCTGTATTTCACGCTGCAGAGTTAAACTGTCATTAATTTGCTTCACATCATATAACTGTACTTCAGGAAGAATAATATAAACTTGATCTGACATTCTTATTCACTTTTCCAGCACCTTCCCTATTTCTAGTTTTTATAGTCCTCCAAGCTCCTGTTCCACAGGATACTCCTGCTTATACCACTTCTCTGTCTCTTACAGCTTTCAAGTTGGCTTCCTTAAGTCATTTAAATAATGGGTTTATAAGGGAAGTTAGCTGAGTTTCCATCTCATTCTCAGGTTCTGATTTTATCCTCTGTGCCCCTTCTTTCTTGAAGAAACCTCCTCCCTTCTTAAGAATAGCAATGAAAAATGGAGTTTCAAAGACAACAATTTACAATAACCTCCAAGACATTATGTAAGTTTATGTTGTAACTAAATAGGGAACTCAGTTTTTTTAACTGCTACAGCAGCGAAGTATAAAAGACAAAAGAGGCCCTTTGAATAATGTTATTTTGAAGCTTTATTTGTAATCTTGAACTAAGGGAAGCAACTAGATAGATTTAGAGATGAAGAACTTTTCACATTTTTTCTTAAATTTCAGATAAGTTTCCAAGTTACTCCCTAAATGAGCCCATAAAACAACTTGTAAACATCATATTCATGAAACATATTTTCTTGTCTATCTTTTACAGTAGTACATTTTCCAGTATGCATTATTTAATGTAGTGTGAATATTTTACCATATTTTCAAACACATCACTAAAAATTGACTGTTCTCTCTCAATAAGTAACAGAACTCCTTGTAATTTCAATTCTTAAATGCCAAAATGCCCTTTAATCTTAGTTAAGTGAATTATGTATTTGAAAATCCAACTCTGTAGTCCAACTGTTCATTTGTGTCACCTCCAAGAAATCTGGTTCTCTAACTGCACTAGTCTACTTGGTTTTAATTCTCAGTCTGCAAAAAGAGACATGAGTCAGAGAGATAGGAGATGGATATATCTTTTTCATAATGAAGTAGTTATTAAATTTCTGAATTTAATCTAATTTAATGGTCGAGGAAATATTTTGCACCAAATGTTTAAAAGGAAATCCCCTTAGGCTTTGGAAAGAAAAAGAACCCTTGCTTGTATTGCAAATGAGACTATTTTTAGTAATAAACTATATAATTCCACTAACTAAAGAGTGAAATGAAGAGGCTTACTTAAAGATGTTTTAAAGTAAAAGGTATAAGCTATATGCACAGGAAAATAATGTAATAAAACAATCACTAATATAAACTTTAAGAAAAGTAAGAATGGGTTCAAAAAGGTAACTGAGGTAGTGGAGTAATTTTCATTGAAACATTGATGTCTGGTATGACAAACAACTAGATAACTGCAATAATTTCATGTTTTACACACTTATATATATTGATTAATGTCTTATCAGTGGAAATTGCTGTGTTAATAGGGACCAACAGAATGAAATTAAGAAGGGAAGGAAAAGAAAATAAAAAAGTTAAAATCAGTATTTGTATAGTGAAAGTCAACAACAATAAGTGGACTATAATACACTCATAAAATTAGCACTAGGCAAAACCTAACAGGTGTAGCATCTTGCAGAAATGAAAATTTCTGCTGGATATATCCATTAAACAGGCAAACAAAAATGTTGAAAAGTGAAAACATACTCAAAAGCAGGTGTTGGTTTTCTGTGGGGTTTTTTTATAGCCAAGAAATACATCCTAAATTCCCAAAGGCTTTGGGACTTTTTTTACTGTATGAAGAACTTAATAAAAATAAAGAACAGGTACTACCTGTGAGTTGTCTCTTTTTCTTTTCCTAACAGGAGGCAATGAAGAGACAACCAATGAAACTGAGTATCAACAAACTGAAAATGGCTATATGAGAAAGAACATGAGCTTATGGCAAGAATTATGTGACATGGCTGCCTGATTGTCTGTGCTAAGAGGCTTTGGATTCTAAGGGGTCTCTTTCAGTTGAGTTTTCTTATGCTGTTAATTAAATACGCATTTGGAGGACAGTTAGTAAAGTTCTTGCAGTAAACAGATTAGAAAAGCAATAATAACAGTATTGAACCATACAATTTTTTTTTTTTTTTTAAATTGCCATCATCCCCTAGATATAGGCCAGGCTCCTACAGTCAAATAGAATTAGCATTGTTTCATAATGGCTGTGGTAGTTTAAATGAAATAACTGCAGATATGAGAAACCAGAAGACAGGAAGGAAAAGGTGGTACTAAAAGGAAAAAGAAATAGGAAGAATACCAGAATAAATAACAAAAAGCAAAGAGAAATCAGATAAAGGAAGGAAGAAGAAAGACAAAAAGATCAAAACAGCCAAGAAGAGCAAATTTTTGTCCTGTATATAAGAAGAAAACCTATATAGAGAGTGGAATAGCAAAAACAAAGTTTGTTAACAAAGCTATTAACCAAGCAGAAATCAAGGTGTTTTGTTTGGGGTTTTTGGGGGGAGGGGTGGGCATGATACATTCCAACATGTAAGAAAAGAAAATACAGGTTTCACTTATTGAGGGTTACTCAATTAAGAATTCAGAAGCAGTATTCAGACTGCCTTACAAAGGAAGCCAGCTACATAAAATATTAATGGATATATACATTAGAGGAGATTAAGACTTTTAAATTTTATCTACTGAATTCTTTAGATACAGCATGTAACTCTCTTTCAGCAGCATTATTAACTGAGTTGTGGTGTTCTTGAACTGATTTTACTCTGCAGTTTGCATACTGCATATTGTGTCAATCCCTTAGGGCAATCATAGTATTATTTGTTCATGTCACTGAACAAGAACAAAACAAGAACAAGAGAAACAAAGACAAGCATCCTTTTTGAGGTCCTATCATCCCTGGTAGAGCAAAGAACTGTGAAAGGAAATAAAGTGTATCTCCAAAGATGTACGCATTACTGAGAAAAAAGTGATTATTCCATTCAGAAGTGTCCAAGCAGATGAGTGCAGAACTATCAGTGAGTAACATCCAAAAGAACACATCATGGTGATAAAAAGGAAGCTATTTGTTGACAGAACTACTATAAAAATTATGTCAGTGAGTCCTGCCAAGGATATAAAAAAGCATCAGTGACATTTTCAGTAACCAGTTTAAAAGGTAACTAAAATCACAGCTAGTGCTGATTGTATTTATAAGCAACACACAGTCAAATGCCTCTGAGAGATGTTTTGAAGGACAAGTGATGAAATATTATGTTTGGGAATGTAATAGGTTGCCTTTTTTCTTTAAATCAACTCCTTGACAGAGTGTCATTGCTCTATTTCCAAAGCCAGCAAGTTTAGTGTAGCAAAAGCTATGGGACTTATGTTATAAGAGAGATTTAAGTATGAAAATCAAGTTTGTTCTAGAGTTAGAACTGTAGTGTAGCTCAGTATCAGGGCTGTGCCTATATGCACACCCAGTGCATCAAGTTATTAATTCCCTAAGTGGCCCAGGAATGTCCCAATCAGTCTGTGCACAGATGTGACAATGGACTGGTTTGAAATAGCAGACAGATCTGAAACCAGGTGATTGACTGCACTCCAAGCCACATAAAAAATAAAGTTTGACTGGTTGTTTCAAGAAGCCCTCCAGCTGGGAATATTGAAGAGCTCTAGAGAATCTCCCAAGACAGCTTCCTGCTGTTCATGGGCCAGTTTGTATGCTTAAATGCAGTGATTATCACCCTGGGTGGAGAATCTGGCCATTCCTTCTGGATACTCTCCTTGTCATTTCCTCCTCTAAAATTGATCAAATTGCACATAAATAAGACCTATGTAATTAATCAATAAAAACTTTTCCTGAAGATGCAGTAAGGGTCACATCTTTTCTAGATAGTTAAGGGGTATTTAAGAGGTGTTTTGAATTTAGTTCAAATAATCAATAGCAATGAATCATGCATATGCTGGAGTAGTCATGAAGGACCATGGGTCAGCTGGTTGGACATGCACAACCTCCCCAGAAATCTATTCCAGCATATAACTCCTTTACATCTCTAACGTTTTTTCTCTAATGCCAAGCCTACATTTCCCGTGCTAGAGTTTAATCTTATTATTTTATGTTTTACCCACAGCAGAAGTGGAGAAGAGTTTATTCCCTTCAGTGATTTTTTCATATAAGGTTAGTGAAGTATTTAGGATGAAATGTGACATATCATAATAACATCTCACCTTTATAAATATTTCCTGCTAGTACAGAAATACTTGACATCATTGTGTTCATTTATTTCACTCATCTAATTTAAATGATATGTAGTTGTCTTCAGTGAAGGAGTGTAACTAAGAAAAACAGACAACAAACTTACATAAAGTGAATAATTTTCATCCAACACTTTAGCAGCCATCTCATAATTATTCTCAAACAGATTTGTAAATTAGACGTTTTTCTGTATAGCTCAATAGAAAAGATCAGGGCACATCTGGTCAGGACAATAACCCCACAGTCAGAAATAGAAAAGTCAGAGAACATCCTTTATGTTGTTTAGAGAAGGGTTTAATTCCAGGTGACCAGGACAATATTTTAACAACTAAATTATTGTTCTTCTGAGGTGTGGGTCCCTTTCAGCCTGTAATTTCATGATAGAGTTAATGATGAAATTTTACCCTCCATCTTTCCTGTTCGAGCACTTTATATCTTGCACAAAGTAATCACATATCGTCACGGTAAACGCTGGAAACTCTCTCTACTCTATTACAAGTAAATGCCCTAAATACCAGAGAGTAGAATTCTTTTCCCTTCTCAAATACAATCTTTTTTTCCTTCCTCTGTCTTACTGGATGTTAGTTACATATATAAATTAAACAGCTCCCACTGGAGGGTCTGACAAAAATATGAAGAAAACTTTACAACGCAGTGGGAGCAGGCTCCTAAAGGCAGAAAACTGAGTTAAAATCCTGTTTCTAAAGCTGACAGGAGATCCATGAACCTAGATATTTCCTTCAAAAAGTTAGTGCTGTAATTAGAAGGTAAAAGTGAAAGGTACAGTTGTCCCATTTCTCTGTGTGAAAAGGCAAAAAGGCTGTCATGTTCAGCTCTTGAAAAGCTTTGCAAAGATTTTCAAAGTCCTTCAAAATCTTCTATATAAAAATTATTGCAAAAGTTAACAAAATTAAAAATGATCAAATTAGCCACTTCTTCAATATTACCTTAGAGCTATCTTAAAAATACATTAAGACTGTGAATGGTAAACATGAAGCGAGACGGGTAATTAAAGAGGCCAAGAAAATTGATGAGAAAATGAGCTATTTCTGTCATCATAGCTGTCTGAATGGTTTCTTTGATATTAATGCTAGGGAACTGGGCATCCTGAAATGAAGTTATATACTTTCTTTTTGCTATAAGAGCTGCTGTCCCCTGGGACTACAGGTTCAACCATGTCACCACTGTTACTTGGCTCCCCTTCTCATTGGACGAAAATTGATATCAGGTCCTTGCTCGAAGCCAAGTCACTGGATAGACCTCCTTTGGTCAGGAGTTTAGGAGATGTTAACTGGACTAATTCAGTGAAAGCTAGTTTGCCCATTCACCTACAATGCAGTTTTATATACGCAGAAGCACTGTGTGCAGAAATTCATCAAATTTTTCACAAAACTTAAGTAAGACTTAGTGACTTACAATGCCAAGGGCAGAACAGTAATAGATACTGATACTTAAAATGGAATCTTTATCTCCCATTTAAGGAACTCATATAGGGGGAAGTAGAGCATGAATGTCAGTACTTCAGGGAAAGATGGATAAATTCAGGCAGTATTATTTCAGTTATGACAATCAAGCATATTTAATAAATAAATGGGGTCAGGATACATCAGTACTGGGAACAGAAAATGTGAAGAATGGAGAAACAAATCAATAAAGGAACATCAAGAACTCTGTGATTTTTTACTATTAAGTTAATTTTATTTTAATTCCTGCAGGGCCTAACGTGAATTCAGACATCATTTCAGAAGAACACTGGAGTACTACTGAGCCATGTATTGAGTTTGTGAGGAAACACATGGTTCTTAAACTGCAAACTTACCAGGTCACAAAGGTGAATGCTGGAAGCTTACACCTCTCTTGGCTTTATTGATATCAGTCCAATCTAGCCATACTCAGCCAGTAACAATTTACATTGTTAAAGCTACGTTTCCATCTGGGAAAAAAACCCAGAACAAACAAAAAACCAAATCTCTTCATGACAACACAGAAATACAGGCTAGGTCTTTTAGAAGTAACAAGTGACTCAGGTTGCAAGATGCCTGATGTTCAGGTGGTGAATATACGTCATGTTCCGCAAAGCAAGCATGCAACACTTTTGCTGCAAATAATTAGTAACTTTTTCTGATTCGTATTCTGTATGCATTTATTCTCACTGTTATTTGTTTTTTGAGACAGCTGTATACTTACTTTGCAATTAGAATTTAGAAGGACACTATTATTAAGGTGTTCTGTGAGAGGAAATCAAATGAACGCTTATAGCATTTTCTGAAACATTTTTAAAAGTCTGGCACAGCTGACATGGTTATATTGCTTCTGATTATAGATCAGCCAGGAGTAAGCAACATCTCAAGGTCCACTGAATCATCCTGCATGGTCTGGAGTGCACAGGCCAAATGGAAACACTTTGCTCCAAAACTACTCTTGTGCTATAACACCAGATCTTATGCAAGTCCCTCAGGGCAAAGAGAGACAGTAAACTTTGTATGTAACCTCCAGAGCAGGGCTGAATTTACTGAGAAAGGATACAAATAAAATGCCACAGCCCTTCATACATTAGGGTTTCAAATTCACAATATTTTTGTGATGAGACTATTTTTTAAATTAATATACTATTCACTGGAAAAAATCAGGTTAAATTCCACTGTGAAAACATTTTGCTATAACAGCTGAAAATATGTGAACAGTGAAAAATAAGTTAAACTTCATTGCTAAATAAAAAACACATGACCTATTGCACTGTCTGTGTTCTTGATTTTCTACTGAAATAATTTAAAAGACACCATTTAAAAATTAATAATTTCATGACACCACCACAAGAATTTAGATGCCGAGCTTGATTTTTGACAATTCAAGAACAAATTGAAGAACTAGGGTCCAAAATGACTGTGAAAAGTGGTAGAAAATTTCACATATGCTGTTGATTTGTTTCTCTTGCAAAATATATGCAACCCAACCATTATGGAGTCTGAGAATCTCTCAAGACATTAAAGAGTCCTGCAAACTGCACTTGCGGAGTCCAATGACAAATGGACCACCAGGAGAAGAAGTCACTGAAGTGTCTGTGGAGTACTCTTCTGAATATATGGCATGAAACACATTTTATAGCAACAAAGCAGCAGAGCTGTGGCTACTGAGCAGTTAAAAAAAAGCCCCATCGCAATCCCCCAGTTGTTGGAAGTACATATGCATCTTCTAAAATACTGGTGGGTCCTGGAGTTTATTTTCTTTACATACTATTTGTTTATGCACAATCTAGATAAAAAGCAAAGATGATGTTTCAGTCATCATGGCAGGCACAGAATCTTTCTGAGGCCTTGGACAAATTACTGAAGTACTTTGGCTCTATTTCTCTTCTGACAAATATATTCCATGTGTAGCAATATATGATAGGATTAACTAAACACTGGTTTCAATATTAAATTTCCGGGAGAAAATCCTCTTTTAAGAATGTACAGGCATATAGCAAAGTGGTTTAGGAAGTGAATATGATGGAGATATATTTCGAGCAAGGACTCAAGTTTTATTTAAAGAACCTGAACATTATTTTAAATAAAGCTAATATAATCAAACGGTGTTTGCAAAATGCTCTGAATACTATGGTCTTCATTACCAATAATCTATTTCTTCTACTTCTGGTTCCACACATATGAAAACCTTCTTCATATTTACACTTTTTGATCGGTATGCTGCTCAAAATCTAGAAAAAATGATTCCTGAAAAAGCCAAGAGAGGTTGTTCAGTTTGGGGGTGGGGGGTGAGTGTATTTTTTTCTAACAGAAGCATTTGACCACAATTCTTGAACTGACAAGAAAAAATGTGGTCTGGTTTTAGTAGCCAGGGGAAGAGTAAGTACTTATCGGCCAGCACAAAGGGGCCCTATGATCTGGCAGGCACATTCCCATCACACCTGGGACCATGCCTCCACCTCAGAGCAGGTAAGCCTCATCCTCAGGGGCTCCACCCTTCCTTTTTCTGCACAAGTGGTTTTAGTTAACTTTGGCTTGGATAAATACACTCTTGTACTTTGATTTACTGTAGTTGACTTTGCTGAACTGAAATCTCTAAATGTGTATTTTTATATGAAGCAGATAGGTCCTGCACCATGTGTGGACAAAAATGGTAATTAAAGAGCAAAGTTGTCTATAACTGGCATTTATCTTCTTAAGTGGTCTTCTGAATACTGTCTGCTTTCTCACACTGGCCAAGTGGCAAAGACTACTATCATTATCAAATGAATGTCTTTCTAGCAAAGGTAGTGTCACACTTAAATAATATTTCTAAGTCACTTTGAAAGTTTTGGAGATTTTGAAAACCTAGAAAATCTTTTAAAGAAATGGATCAAAAGACTGTCCTGATTATTCAGGATTCATAAAATATCACAGTTAAAGTAATATTGCGAGAAATTTTGCATATAATAAATTAAATTGCATGGCAGAGTAATACTCTGATAATCTTGGGTTTACAAGTAATTTGTGAGACAATTACAGTGTACTGTTTTGGGTTTGGTGGTTTTTTTTTGGTTTTGGCGTTTTTTTGGTTTTTTTTTTGCCTGACAGCTATTTCTGTCTTCCTCAGCCTAGATCTTCTAGTGGGTGTGGGTATCTCTGTTGTTAAAGAAACTAAGCAATACTATTTATGTCTTCCTAGCTGCAGAATCCCTCATATGGATGATAGCTGGAGTGGAATATGAGTAAATTACAACATCTTTTGAGATCCTGATGAATTTACTGAAAGCTGAAAAATGCACAGGTTTAAAAATATGACTTTTGACACCACCCATTAATATCTTCAGTATATTTTCCACAGTGCAGCTGAGATAGACACAATAACAGAACTTAGGAACGTCGTTTATTACAATTCATTTTTCAGCAATCAAATGCTATTTTCATAGTCTCATAAAATTTCAGTCAATTAACATTCATTTTTTTCCCTGTATTCTTCAACATAATACAACCTTATGGAGGTATATTATTAAATGTAAGAATTTTTTCAAAACTCAAATATCTGCTGAAAATTTTTTAAAAAACCCTTATTTTAACATATGAGAAAATGATTCTTCATTATCAAAATGGCTGAACTACTTCTTCTCCAAAACCTATGAGGCAATTTCCTTTCAAACAGAGCAGAAGCTCGGTATATTTTAAAAGAAAAGATAAAAGTTGCATAAGATTAGAAGCCACTGAAAAGTGATTATTGGAATGAGAACATGTATGCAGCCATAACTACAGATGTTGCTGTTGATCCTGCATAGGAAATCACATGGAATTTATGAGTCAGGGAAAAAAAATTAACTTGCTCCTTATCAATGAAAACAGATTGCAAAATATGCAACTGCCTTTCTCTTTAGTTTTGTTCATATTTTGCAGCAGAGAAGTTCTTGTAGTAGAGAAAGTAACAGCACTCAACATTCTTCAGTGAGCATGATCACATGTAACGTGACATTCTAAATCTGTACCTGAATCTTACCTGGCATGCACATGCACAATATGTGTAAAAGTAAAAAGGAAGGAATCACATTGTCCCTTTTCAATATCAATAAACAGTATTAAATGCTTTGGGCCATCTCTTTATGTAGCTATCTATAAGAAAGAACATTATAAGGCTCACTAATCTCTATAGTCCTCTTTCTATTCCAAGACTGAGCTGGTCACCACTAAAGAGATGAGCTTGGCAGGCACAAGACACAGATGATAAGCTTTGAATTTTTTTCTAGCAGTGGCATCTGGGTCTTGTGTTGCCTTTCTGGCTGATTCTGCTTTCAGCTATTATGACAGATACAAATGGTTATGGGTTGCTGGGAGTCTATATCATCTGAAGAACACATTTTCAGATCTTGCTCTATATATTTTGCTATAACATGTTCAAATAAGGGTTTTTCTGTAGATGTTCTAGAATAACCACATCAGACAGCTGGTTTCCGTTTCCTCCCTTACCTATGACTATGTTATTTTTTTCTGTAAGAGTATTCATATCGGTTGCTCTCAGTTGTTCAGTTGTTTTTCTAGTAACATTTTTCATTTCCTCTAAATATCTTCTTGAATTAACAAGACTAGTCACTAATATAATTTGGCTTGTATTTACTTGTAGGTGGGGGGTTTTTTTGTTTTGTATTTTGGTTTGGATTTATTTTTCCTGTGTATGTATAAACATAGTTTAGAAAATTATTTGAAAATAAATATAAATGAAAATTCTAGTTTAAAATGTCCTTCTTAAAATGTGTATATATTTCTTCTACTGGATCAAAATAAATTTGATAGACAACTGACAATGAATTCCACTAATACATAAAGGATGTGCTTTCCCTCCATGTACCTGACACAGTTGTTAGCCAGTTCCCACTACTAGTAGTGTTAATCAGATTCTACTATTAGTAGTGCATGCACGCAGAAGATCAGGGCCATCTGATACAACTAATGACCATTGACAAAGCCTCTGTATGTATTGTATTCAGTTTCATACTTAGTGCTACAAAAATTTGTACTTCCAAAGTGTGATTTTTGATATGCCTCTGTCCAGGTGCTGAAAATCACTGTTTGGGAGTCCAAAGTGTACCTAAAAGGCTGAGTTAAAATTGATAACTGGAACCAAAGTTATTTAAGCCAAAATAGGCTGCTAGGTCATCAATCATTAATTACAGAAGAGATGTAAGTGCTAAGGGCTATATCCTTTTTAAGGAAAAATGATGGCTATAATGAAAGCTTACCATCACTGACACAGTGCAGTGTGCCAAAAATTATGACAGCTATGAAATCCCTTATCAAGAACTGCAGGAAGCTGTCATTTTCCCATGCACTTCTGGATGTCTCTGGAGTTGCCATAGTTCAGGCTTTGCACCAGCCTGCCTTCTCCTCTGTGGGGGGTTGGACCCAACTGGCAGCCAAACTCCCACCGAGCCACTCGCTCACTGGCTGCCCTCAGAAGGTTTGGGGGAGAAAATAGAAAGAATAGGAGCAAGAAAGCTCAGGGATCAAGATAAAAAATAGGCAATCAATTACCTGATTTTTGGAAATTAATTGAATTTATTGATAATTAATACATATATTTAATTACTTATTTGAGTATGGGAAAAAAAGCTACAAACATTAAAACACAGGGAAAACACCTTTCCTTCCCCTTTCCCAGACTCAGCTTCACTTCTTCACTCTAGACTCTTCTCTTTCCCTCTTGTTATCATGGCAGGTTATGCTCAGTCCCTTCAGCAAGGCAGTGAACCGTGCAGGACAGGAGGGTGTTACGGTCAGTACATAGCAGTTTCCTTCTTCCACTCCTCATACTTTTCCTCTGCTCCAGAAAGGGCTTTCCATGGGTGGCAGTTCCTTCAGGAATATCCATCTGATCTGGCACAAGTCCTCCACAGGCTGCAAGGAATACCTGCTCCACCATGGAGCACTTCCTCCTCCTCTGACCCCTGCGTTCCCTCTGCTGTTTTTCATTCCTTTTTGTTCCCTCCTCTCCCTGTGGTACTTTCTGCCTTTAAATATGTTTTCATAGAGGTGGTACGAGCTTGGCTGATGGACTCAGCTGTGTCCTGTGGTGGGCTCATTTTGAAGCCAACTGGAATAATCTGTTTCCAGTGAAGGACAGCCCATGGCCTTTTCTCACAGAGGCCACCCCTTCAGCCCCCTGTTACAAACACTTTGACACCTGCACCCAATACACCCTCCAAACCCCTTTTTTTTCCCCTATGCTCACACCATGAAGAAGAAGACAGGTACAGTAATCCTGCTACCATTGACTTTTAGCTCCATATCAATATCATTTTTAGAATTATTCTGTTTATTCTTCAATGGAAATTATTTTGTATCTTTTTTCCTCTCTGAATGGAGAATCCGATTTTTTAAATTCAAGTGCCCTCACAAGACACAGCATGGTTGGTGATATTGAAGGTTCAGTTCTAGTTGAAATGGTGGAATATACACACAGCTTTGAAAAACAGATCTCTTATTGAACTGTTTAAATCAGATATTCATAATCTACTTTTGAAAATCTTGGGAATCTGGTAGTATTAAAGGCAACAGCCAAACAGTATGTCTCAAATGTAATTGTGTGACTATAGAAGTATTTGTGAACATCTTCTTGGATAAATACCTCATCATATTAGTTCTGCCTTTGTTTAGCTAATTAGTAAAAGTTCTAGATGAATTAGATTTATTTTTAATAATATAGAATTCATTAATATTATTACTTTCTATAATAATTTTAACATTTCATGAAAATATTAGGTAATTATATATATAAGATATTGCTTTATATGTAGACATATATATCTATATAAATTGTATCTATATAAATTGTTCCTTCCAGGCAGCTTATTAAATTGTTGCTCCTTTCATTGAGTTTAGTTTTTGCAAGTAAATATGTAGAAATTGACCATATGTAATGAAGGAATGATCACGCTACATAATGTGCTGCTTCTGCTGCCCTAGTTAGATACAAAAACCCCAGTTCTCTGCTAGCTGTGACAGGTCTTACAGGAAGTAACTCAGAAAACCTTTCTCTTGCATTTTTAAATGTTGCACCCATTGTCTCTAAATAAAAGACATAGTATGTCAAAGTATGTAACGTGATAATGCAGTGAATTATGCTGCTATGCCACCTACAGCCACATGTATGCATTTCTGTCAGAAAAGTTATTTCCTGCAGCAAAAATAATTACACAAAAACCAATCTAATCTAAACACGCAGTGTCTTGTCCTATGCGTGTTCCCTCTTTTCCATGCAAACATAGCACTGCTCAAATCATACAGAGCTCTCAATGGTTTATAAAGCAAAATGTATTGATTGGTTTGATTAGCTTTTCAATTACAAAGACCTGAAAGAAAAAAAGCTAAATATACTACAGACTGATTGTACATTGTTCCTATGCAATGAATAATGTTTTAAGACTTTCATGTTGCTGTCTTAAAATTGATTAGCTTTCCAGTCCTCATTTACCCTGCATATAAGATTGATAGAAATTATATTTTTAAAATTACAGAGATGTATATCCTGTGTGCCATGCACACTTTAAATGAAACTATGATGTCTAACTAAACATTTGGAGTAGTTGATATATCAGTGGTTTTTGTTTACCATCCTTTCCCTGTTGGATATAACATTGAATGTTATGTAAATGATTTACTATAGCAATTTTGTAGCTGACTACTTTTAAGACATTTTCTCCTCTTAAAATATAATTGCCTGAAGGAAAATGCAGTCCAGAATAATATAAACTAAAAGTAGTGTCCCTTATAATTTCACAAAAATGGACAGTCTTTACCTAGCAACAAAACAGAGCTCTAACCATCCTAGCATTACTGCCTGTTGTGATTCTCATGAGCTGCTGCTAGTGCTGCAATTTCTCTTCCTCAAATGCCCTGCAAAACACTCTCAGTCTTCAAAGTACAGTTCCTTAAAAATACATTGGTTTCCCTTTACAGAAAATGTGTCTCTGAATATGAAATGTTTAAAATTTTGCAGGTAGTGGGATTTACCAAAGAACAATTTTTTATCTGGAATAGACTCAATTTATGGCACTGTGAAGATGTAACCCTCAACCAAAGTGGGGGTCGCTGTTTCTGATTTTCATTCTGTTAAAATCGCCAGGGTGTATTTTCATAGCATGCTGCAAAAATATAAAATTCTTTCTCTCCTTCCCTCCCTCTCCCCCTGCTTCTCTCTCTTTCTCCTTCTCCCTACTTTTTGTTGCTTGTATTATACTTCAGAGTACAGGAAAACAGATAACAATCAAGCTGATAAAGGACTACCTTTTTAACTCAATGGCATGGAGCAGGAGAGCATTTTTAATACTCCCTGCTTACAATACAGAATTAGAATTGCTGTGTAAGGAAATCCTGAATCTGGACATCAAAGAGGGAAGGCTGATAGCTTTAGGGAAATGTCAGTGTGTCAGTGATGTACTTAAAAGAAGATCGGGTACCAGACCTGTGTCTAAGGTCTGGTCTGGAATCCAGACCAGACTGGTCCCAGCAAGCCTGGTAAATGGCTGGAAGGTGTCACTGGAGCTGGGAGCCGCAGCCAGACAAGAGTCAAATGTCAACACTGTTAGGACTGTGCTGGAGCAGAGCAGACAGGGGCACAGTGTTCAAGTATCGCTTAAGGCCATTTTGTACTAGGTGTGGAAACTGTGTGGAGAGTTACTTTCACATCACTGTGAATTCTCCCTGTTGAATAAATATTTTCTGGGAACTTCTACAAGCTTAAAGACATTCATAGAGTTTGGTTGGAGCTGAAACAGAAAAGGCTTTGTATCAAATATAGTTCAAGAATAGGGAAAGAGTGAGGTAGTCTTGCTCCTATAAGACTGAGTTGTTTTTTCAGCCACAGATACTTGAAAACTCATTGCTGGTGCTACATATTTGGGAAGTTGTTCTAGGGACACAGAAACATGTAGTCTTCCAAGAGTGAAAAAGATATGCTATGGAAATAGAAGGGAAGACAAAAGATTGCAAAGAAAAGAAAATAGTTAGGTTCATTGGTGCACCTCTAAGGAAAGGGAACTGGAACAAAACACAGGTGAGGACAAAAGAAGTGACAACAGGTGTACTGCAGATGACACAAATGATATTGAACCACTGATTTAAATCAGAAAAAAAGGCATAAATGCTCCTCAATGGAGGAAACTGCTTGAATGATCAGGCTTAGAGCGTAGAGATTAATGGGCCATACTCTGTCTGGAGATGAGCATCAAGGGTAGTATCACCATGCTCTATCCTGGGGCCTGTCCTGTTTCAAACATTCTTAACAAGAACTTGGAAGCAATGAGTACTTGTTTATCAGTTTTGCAGACAGCACCAAATTGGAAGGACCAACTGATATACTTGGACGGTAGGGCTGCCATTAAGGGAGACCTAGACAGGCCATGGGAATGAGCCAAAAGGAACCTTATGCAGTTCAACAAGGATAAATGCAGAGACTGCCTGGCAGTGCTGCAGGTTGGATATTGAGGGGCCGGGAAGCTGCTCTGCAGAAAAGGCCCTGGACCAGCAGGGCCCTGGAAGCTAAGATGACCAACAGCAATAACAACAGTGCAGCCAACAGATCAAATGAAGTGATTGTACCCCACTACTCAGCACTCCTGAGACTACATCTGGGTACTGCATCTGGTTTTAGGTCCCCCAGTACAAGAAAGACATTGATAAACCAGAGTGAGTTCTGTGGAGACCACAAAGGTTAACAGGGCTGGAGCATTTGCAGGTCATTTACATCTTGATAAGTAAACAAAAATACTCAGGGAATAGAGGCATTTTGTTCAAGAACAGAAGTAATACATGACCAGGTATTCAGCAGTCATAGTCATGGTAGAAGCTTGGCAAGCAAGTTGTTCAGAAGCACCAGTAAAGCTATTTCCTGCCACCCAGATTTTAAGATAATGAAAAACCTGGATGATTAAGCCATCCATATATACCACCCTGTTTTACAAACAAAAGCTCACAGCCTCCTCTTTGAAGTTGAGTAAAGGTTCAGCTTTCAAGAGCATTTTTGAACACAAAATCTTAGTGTTAGACTTCAGACTCATTGAAATAAAAAGTCTTTTACTCCAAAATATAACATTTTTGAGATTCAGAATTTATAAACTGGTCTAGTTGCTTTACAAAAAGAATCTCCTGCAGAAGACATGAAAATTTCCAGCAAATGATAGAGCATAGAGTGTGTCTGTGGAATGGCATTTATAGCAAGATAAGGTTAGGAACAGGAGGGACAATGGGTAGAAATTTTATTCCAGTGGAATTAAATTATATATAATGGTATTATTTTTTTCTTATAATGTTTCCTTCTTTCTTTGACTTAAATCATACTTTCTGGCTGCCTGTGGGTAAATTTGAACTCTTAAGCTCTGATTTTTTTTCTCTCATGTCTCATAGACTAACCTATCCTATTACAAAACCTTTGTCTGTCTTCAATGTCTTTCATAACTTTCTCTTGGGCAAAGTTCAGAATCAATATTCTACCCTTGCTTTTCTTAGTCTATTAGATGACCTTGAGCCCACAAGCTAACATTTTATTGTTAATTTTGTCTTTCTCTTAGCTTCTGTGTTTCTGTCCTATCCTAATTCTGCTACCATTTCAAGTGCCTCTTCAAATTTTACTCAAGGTACCCTAAAAATTTCTGCAGTAGATCACCAAAGTTCCTTTCTGAAATCCTGGATTCCTTTCCATCTTCATTTTCATTTGCACAAATTCATCCAATTCCTGTTCTTCTCTGGGTCTGACTCCCTGTGTCTGAGGTAAAATTTCTATGCAGAGTCAAGTAAAATCCCTAAACTTCATCCTAAGATACCTCTTCTCCCTCATTTCACAGATACTGTGAACACCACCAACATCTTGTCAATCCAAGCTTACTGCTTAGATGTTACACATGATTTCTTAAATCTTTAGAGACTGCTATTTTTCTGCACATCATTAATAAAATGTGTCTTTTCATCGCCATCTCCCTTGCCTTTTCAGGCCTTTATTATCTCACATTTAAGTTTCTACTCTCTCTGCTCTGGCCTGAAAAAATTTAATTGTGTCTACAGCAATAGACCAATTACCATCTAGTCAGTCAATGCCCAGCCTTTGTTTCTTGCCTTTCAGATGTTCAAACAGGTATATTAGTGTCTCCTCTGTGTCTCCCTACAAGTGAGATTTTCCTTTTAAATACTGAGAGAACCACTTCACTGACTTCCTTTATATTGGCTCTCAATTCTCTCTCTTGCTGTGGTATCTACATAGACTGTTCAATGCTTAGAATTATGGACAGAATATATGATAAGACTCTTCTCTGATGACTTCATTTACTGTACTTTGCCATCATTTTATTTGTTTGCTACAGCCAATTGTTGCCTTTCCCTTCATACTGGAATCGTAAGTCATCACTTCCACTCCTGAGGTTTTGGCAAATATCTGCACTATGACTAATACAGTCAACATTTTTGTAGGACAAATAATAAGTAACAGTACTATTGCTATTACTATTAATGACACTGTTAGTGTCTATGGTAAAGGTTTACAGAACTGAAGACAAATAATTTTCAGAACAGATTACTATATCGTGGCTTTGTTTTAGAAGAGATTAGAGTGTGTTCTTTTCTTAGCCTGTCATAGAGCAGAAAAGAATTAGCTACATTTATCATAAGCTCCTATCTACAAACAACAGAAGGTGGAGAAAAATAAAATAAAGATGTAGATGGGGAAAAAGAAAAGGGAAGAGTGGGGAGAGAAAAGGAGAGAGAGGATTAGAGATACTCTAGTTTGACAAGTTTTTCTGAAGTGTTCCAGTCATTGACAACTGCAGATGGCATTAGATCACTTACCTTTGATTACATTATTAATTCTGTGAAGGCATATTTGAACTCAAAAGTAGAAAAAAAGAAGTTCCATCCTGAGTATTTTTTTTCTAGAAGTTCAGTTTCATTCTAACAAACATCAAATTTTTTTCAATTTATATTCTGCTTCTCCAACTCTTAACAAAAACAAAGTAACAGTCTTCATTGAGAATGAATAACTCATTATCCCGAATTAAAAAGACAAGTTTCTACCCTCTGAATGCAGCACAAATTACTACACTTTTTTCTAGATCAGTTAGAATATGGATTCATAGATCATCCACAGGAGGCTTTCCAATTATAACTACTAAAAAGTATTTCTTTCTTTCATGGCTTTGGGGATGATCCTCACTTTCTTATCCATCTTCCATGATTCCAGCATGAATGTCATATGTCAGGATGGCAATTCTGAAAATATTTGCTGATTGACTTAGCCCAAGGTGTATTTTAATAAAGGTAGAATCATGCATTGTAACATTCTTCAATGTGTTCACTGTAATTTAATGCATAGATTCTCTGATGTTCATGCTTTTTTTCCTGTGATGAAGTATTTTGGTATAGATTAAAGCTTTGTTGGTTAACTGTGGCATGTAAGCAATGTCAAGGGAATGAAATTGAAAAAGAAGTATTCAGTTACAAAGCTCTGAAACTAAAATGCCTTTTTGTCAGGTGACATATTAGTAAATCAGTATATCTACTGGATATCCTTCAGGGACAGAACAAGACATTTATGCTCTCCTAGGGATTATATGAATTCACTAAATAGTCTACTGCTATGTATTTAAATATGAGTAAAATGAGGGGACAAAAAATAAGTTTAAACAGAAAAACTCACTGCGACAATAGCAATGTTATGAGATTTGCCTTAACAGATTGTATTACAAATATATGCCAAGGAACATCTGTTGCTAATGTGAAAAACACACTTGAAAGTGAGATTAAAGAAAAAGAGAATATAAACCCACCCTTTCTATCTGCTCGACCTGAGATGCTGATCTGTTGGGTTTGGTCCACAAACACCAGTTTCCCCGTCTGTTGAAACATGAGGCTGAGCTCCACTGAAGAAGTGAATGACTTCTTCTCCTCAGCCTGCCACTAGCAGTTACAGAGTGATAATGTCAAACCGTGGAGAAAATTGAATGCTACCTTATTTTGGAAGGAGCACAACAGCTGCACAGAGAGAGCCTCAGGTGTTCTCCGGTGAAGTGGGCAAAGCGAGGACATGGCCAAGATTACATAAAAAACCTCAGAGGCATAGCATTAATTCCAGTGAAGCAGAAGGGTAGGGGATTCTCTTGGGAAGTCCTGGTGTATTATTGAGCCCTTTGCATAGGGCTCTCTGAGTGACAAATGCAGATGGATACTCATTGCTTGTCTGATTGTACAGTAGAAGTTTCAAAACAGTGCAGTGAGAGAATGAGGACAAGAAGGACTTTATCCCTGGTGTTGGCCAGGTGGCAGAAAGCTTAGAGTAAGGTGTGAATCAGGGCTGATGGCTTTTACTGCACACCTACAGTGCGTTAAGCTTTTTCGTAGAGGTATCGGGTCATGCTGTTTTTAGGGACAAAACAGACCTCTTAGGTAAAAGCATGAAACTACTATTCTAGTGTCTGTCCTTCTTGAACTCAGGGGCTATTTTATTTTTAAAGTTGGGATATTTACATGTGCTTCCATGAAGTTATACTATATTTCCAGGAGCATTTATTTGTTTGTATTTTGGAGGAATTTCAGTTTAAAAAAAAATAATAACAGAGCCTTCAACATGTGTACAGGACTTGCTATGTCACAAGGGTGGTTTAGCTTTTTTGTGAAAATGGGGAAATTAAATCCACTTACCTTTTGCAAAGGGAAGCTACTATGGAAGGTATTTAAGGTGGCTTAAATCAGCTGGCATTTTCAGTGGCTGTCAACAACAAAGGCATTAAGGCTTCATTTGCAAGCTTTATCTTTAATGTAAAACGGCAGCAATTGACATTTAAAACTGTCTGGTACAATACCCTGTATGATACAGGCAGAAGCCACAAGAATCTTACGTTGAATGAAAACTTATTTCTTTCAGCTGTCCAAATCAAAAAAAGGTCTGGTATAAGAAATGCATGCATGCTCTTGGCTTGAATTTCAAGAGAGGAGTTGCTCAGGGGTTAGGTATTTTATATTTTTTGATTGTGTTTTGTGAGATAAAAGTGAGTTGAACACAGGGTAAGATGAATTCACCCTCTCTAGATTATCATTTCTGGGTGCTCCCTGTACCAATTTATTATTCAATACAGGATTTTCATACAGCGTAGAGAGCTTGTAGCAAAAAGTTTCTAAATTGCTCACAGATTAATAATTTTATTTTCTTTTATATCCTTAGATTTGAATCAGTACTGTTTCCAGTATGAGCTGGCAGTTGAGCCAAAGAAAATCTAGGCAAATGAGACTTTTTTTCTTTTTTTAAGCTTAAGCTCGTAATGATCATGTTTTTGGTTAATACTTAACAAGTACAGGTAAGAAAATATTCATCAGCAATCACACTTCTCTTCGAATAAGGTAGAGATAGTAAAGCTGTCTTAGTGCAATTTTTTTCTCCTCATAATAAAGACAGAAATGCAGCTGTAAATAGTCATTTTTCCATTTCTATTTGACTTGTGAATTCTCCTCCTCAGTTCACTGCTTCATCTTGATGAGTGTGTGTGTGTGTGTGTGTGTGTGTGTGTGTGTGTGTGTGTGTGTGTGTGAACTACATTTATTTACCTATTTGGGACATATAAATAACAGCAGCTGCTCAAAGAGAGAATTCCACTGCATCAATTAATGTTCCATGTTAAATAAGAAACTTACATCCTCCACACCAGTCTTGTTACAAAATAATTAATTTGATTCAAATGCTAAATTAAGTATGGCAAGGAGGTTTTTGGATTAAAGTTAAGGAGGAAATAGACTGCAGCCCTGGAAAGCGTAGAGCATATTTCACACTGCACCTTGAAACAAACAGCTTTGACTAAAGAGTGAGTTAGTCTATCTCTTTGATGGCTGCATTACCAAGTCAAAGTCTTCAGGGCCTCATGAGGGTTCAATGACAGAGAATATTGTAATAGCTAGATGTAGGACACGTAGAATTTAGACTTTTTGATCAAGTTGTAATAAACAGCTTTAATTAACTGGGCTTCCCAGAGGGGATTAAAGAGAAGTGAAGAACTCCTGTTTTATTATTTAAGATTCAAACTATTGCTTCCATTAGGCATATTCAGAATTTATAGTTAGGATCCATTATGGATTCATTTCAGTGGAGACTGCACATGCAGTATACCTGATAAATTTTCTTTCTTTGGCTTGGTAAAAATAAAAACCTTCAGGTCCCATCTGTGTTTCAGAACAGTTATTAAGTAGTCATACTCTTATTTCCCTTCAGACACACATCTGTTGACTCACAAGTAAAGAGAAGAGAAAAAGAAAGAGAAAATAAGAAATTTATACTGGTAATGTACTGTATTCCCATTTTGAAATCTATTTTAATTTGAATCTCTGTTCTATTGGGTAACAAACCATAAATGACTGTGTTTTTTGTATATGAGAGATCACCATTGGAGGAATTCTGATAATTATTTAAAATCTTCGAGGTGTTGTATTCCTCCACATAATTCTTTACCAGGAATGATTTGTATCGTACACTCCAGTTCAACATCCTGTGTTACTAGGTTACCTTGCACTGGATAAAGACACCACAGGAGTCTGATTAGAAACCACTCCATGAGTTATTAGAGCAAATAAAATCCATCACTATCCCAACGAACCTGTGAAAAGAAATGCAGTGTTGTCTCCTTGGTTAATCAAGATTTTGAAACAGCATTACTTTGATCACTCTTAGGGGCTTAGCTCCTTGACTTATGACCTCACTTTGCAAATACACAGGTACTTAATTTTACATGCATACTGAAAATTAAATAACTTGAACAACAGTCCTGATAACAGCAATAGCTTTTAAAAACTAACAGCTGACCTGTGTACTGAAAAGCAAAAAAAACCCCTGTGACTTCTTTGCATAAAGAAATAATTGATAGTGGAGCTGTTTAAAAAGTGTTTTGTTCTCATTGTATGCTGAAACTTGAAATTTAGTACTAAGTGTAACCAAATACAGCCTGGCATAGAGGAGTCCAAGGTAGTTTGCCAGCTGTCAATTGTCCAATGTTGCTAGACACCCTTAAAGCCTCCTTCAACTTATTTTCAATCATATGAAATATGTTGCAGTAACTACTAGCTCCTTACTTAAAGAGAAATTTTTGAAGCTTTAGCAGAGGGTTAAAGTCCTCAGAGGTAAAGAAATAAATAAGACAAAAGGAGCAGACTTTTACAAACCTATACCAGGTCACCTTTCTTTAAAGACATAAATTCAGTGTGAAACATCAAAATACTGGAGCTCTATTAATCCTACAGGAAAGTTTCAAAATGCTGATGTGGAATACTCTCCCAGCAGACTTAGATTGTTCAAACACAACAATCAAAAGACGAGGTAGGGAGAGGAGGGAAAAATTTTTAACCTAAGGAGAAAAGAAATAGAAAGTTTTATTTTACTGTGAATCAGAGAATTTGGCAAAAAAACCCCAATAGTCATCCCTTGACATACCATAGAACAGTTTGCTTTATGAACAAGTTTCTTGCAGTAAAAGATTTGATTTTTCAACCTGTATAGATTTGTTTCCCTTTAAATACGAAACAATAAACTTCACAGGTATAAGCCTAGTTAACATACACATGAAAAAAGAAAAAACAGGTCACAGGAAAATATGCATATAAAAAAAGCAAAGTTAAGGCAACATCTTCCTTCTTTATATTGTACTTTTGCTTTTGAACTGTGATTAACAGGGATTGGTACTCATTTAAACCCTGGTCCTGCTCTCACAATGGCAAATGTCTTCCTGGTTTCAGGAGCACAAAGCAAAGTGCTAAGCACCCAAAGACTGTCTCATTAAAAGAATGGGACATTTTGGCATTTCATTCTAAATACTGTTGTTGAGGGTTTTTTGATACTGATCAAACAAAATTTTTTGATACCATGGTCAAACATAATTCCTGAAAAGTTGTTTTCAGGAACAATTTGACTGAGTAACATAGAACCTCCTTAGCAGTTAAGGTTGCAGGTCAACCTACTCAGAAACAAGCAGAAAACTGCAATAAACTCACAATGTAACTTGCATTATTGAGAGCTGAAATAAATCAGACATCACAACAGGAGCACCAGAAACTTCATTTCTGTGTTTATGTTATTTTGATTTTACTGAATAACCTCTAAGCTCTCAGAGCATTTGATTAGAACGAATGTCTCTTCACTTGTATAAGATCTGATGAAGCAGCTAACTTCTTCCTAGTTGCAAATCTCATTGCCACAATGCCTGGTTTTAAAATTAGTATTTTTGATTTTTTTGATAAAAGCTTTGCTGTATGCATTTTTTTAAAAAAAATCATGTAAAAGACTACAGGGTTTGGCAGAACAAACCGAGGAAGAGGAAAATCTTCAGCCTAAAAGGAGAAGTTAAAAGAACAGTGTCCTTTTTCTCTAGTGCCAGGGACTAGTTGCTGCCAATGCTCCTGCCTGTCTCCACTCAATGTATGGAGAGTACTGCTTAAGAAAAACTTGAGAAAAATGTAACTTGTTGCACTTGCACATTTTATGATGTTCCTCTTGGAAAAGAAAAAAAAAAAACAAACAAAAAACCCCAACAATTAGTAGTTCCTGGTTTCATTTTGAAAAAGGCCCAAAGTTTGCCTGACTCTGCAGTCCTATAATGTATCTGTGATTAATTCTCTCACTTTCTTTATCCAAGACAACTTTCTGTCACTTTTATTATCCAACCTGTCTGACAAAGTGCTGGTTTACAATCTTGATGACTGATGGAAGAAATGGAGGAGGGGAAGGGCTTCTGCAGGCTGCAAGGCATTCCCTAGGGACATGGCACTGTTCTGACTATAGAGATGTTCCCTAGCCATAAGCTGCCACATCCCTTTCCCTGTTCCCCTCATCCCAGGGGTCTGGCCCTCTGAACCCAAGGCCTGGTTTCCATGCAGCATGTCTGTGCAGCCAGAGCTTAAAATTCTGAGAAAGCTGATAAGTTTTGAAAAAGAGCTGCAAGAAATTCTGCAGAGTGGAGCAAGAAAAGGTCAAGAAAAGACAGTGAGAGTGGCAGACAGATGTCAGACTATTGAAAAGGGGGCAGTTATCAGGCCAAGGATTCAAAAGGAAAAATACTAACAGAAAAAAATTGTAGCATTAAAGAAATAAAACAGGGATCTGGAAGACTGCAACTCCGCAACACTGAGGATGCGTTGATGCTGACACATTCCTACCTGAGTGACAACTGCCTGGAGAGCAAACATGCTTTGTGTGCTATAATGGGTTTAGGGAGCCGTGTTAGTGTTTAGCATAGTAGCTCATTCTTCCTCAACATCTGTAGGGTGTATCAGCCAATAAAAAATTACTTCATACATTGAAGATGGCTGTCTCCTGCTTGCAAAACACCTGCACGCAGTAAAAGCTGCCTGAATGGACTGCCCCAAACAGAAAGGGTTATGTCTTCTTCTCATCTCTTCTACAGACCTGGGAGGAGACCTTACTGCTATTATTATCATTTGCCTGTTGTCCCCTGCTGCTGCTCTCGTAGCAAATTGTTCCTATTGCAGAGCAGCTGCTGTGCTGCACTGGGAATGGAAATCATGTCTACACTAGGCCAACAAGAATGGTTAAATTTCCCTTTCTCCTTCACTGTCCTCCCTGCAGATCCATGCATAGGGTGGCTTTCAGCACAGAACTGGAAAGAGATTTGCATTCATGCTTCTGGTTATACAGCCCAATGCCTTAATTGTTCTGCCTCCAGGATCTTTGGTTCTCAAATACCTTGGTGTAAATCCAGAAGAATAACATTAAGTATCATGAAGTAGTTACACCAACATAAAAGTAGCAAAGAAATGTTCAGCTTGTTTTATTTAATTATAGGAGTAATATGTTTCTCCTCCTTTCAGTCCAGGCATGTGTTTTGCACCAGGAGGTGCTGGTCCATGATGATCCCAATAAGAAAGGCACTCAGACTTGGTAATGTATCATTTAGAGTGCTATTTATTAGAGCTAACACTATAAAGAAAGAGAAATAGCATAGATAATCTCTTGTCCTAGGGTGGGAACCTGAATGGTGCTGCACCGAATGTCCCTCCAATCTAAGCACAGCACACTCTGCAGACCCCATCCGTAGAGGAGGTTAACCCATTTGGGTCATTCTAGCTATTATAGGGTTTTCTCACAAGAAAACAACTCTCTTCATCATTTGTAGTGTCAAAGGGAGAAAGGATGCTCACATGAGAACTTTTTCCCACACTTTTAGATACAGGTGAGGCCACATAGGTGGTGTAATCACTGGCATCAAGTGGGAGCTGCCTGCAGGCTACTCCATTACAATGAGTTGGTTGAGTTTGTCCCGCAGCCGAGGGAATTGTGCAGCACAGCCCAGCCTGAAAACCAAGCTGTGCATGCAGCACAGTGCAACACAGCACAGCACAGGCCTGGGCATACTCTGGTTAACTGTTAGGTGGATCACTGACTCCTCAGTGCACAAGGCTTTTCTGGTCAGGATCACTATAGAGTACAACACCTGTGGAGTCCTACTGATGACTAGAAAATGAAATGCCACTGATGATCAGTTAAACATCTGGTCATTTGTTAGTAAAACATCAGGAAAACATTTATCTCATGTTGCACAGGGCTGATGTTTGCTGTTCTCTTAGATGATAATTGTCATTTATTGTGAGTTTAGTCAGGAACCAGACACAGGACCACTGCCATGGCTGAGGTGTCTACATTCTAATACTGTGCAAATGATAGATTTGTGGTTTGATGTTTGTCTCTCCCTTGCAAGGTTTTTGTGAACACAGTGGATACAGACCTCAGTCAGGTCACCAGGACTTACTAAATAAAGTTTTTTGACATTGAGACTCCACTGATTTAAATGAGTATTGTAAAAATTATTCAGTGGCAGAGTATACACTGATATATTGAAAATAACAGATTTAAATAGGTTTTTGCTTTGAAGGGAAAGCTGTTGAGATAGACTGCATCTCAAAAGCAACTATACACTCCTGAATATGGCTTGAGAATTATGAAGTAAAAAAATATGAATCCATAGATTGGTTTGTATAATTTGACAGTTTCTTTTAAATGTTTTAGGTACATGGTTTTGAGTTTTTGCTAAAGCTTGGTGGCTAGAAATATTGTCTGGGACATATAACTGTAATTGCTGTTACTTCTTTAAAAAATTGCTGTCTTCTCAGAAGTCTTGACCAATGCCAGTGAGATCATTTTCATGGTACTCACACTAGTACTGTGGACCTACATAGAAAGTAAAGACTTCTGTCGCATTTCTGATTCATCTCAGTGAAAAACTTGCATTTACTTATTATATTTAAGGACAGCATGTAGAGAACAAGCTTTTCTGATTTTATCTCTACTATTACCTGAATCCAACTGACAAAAGAACTGTTATGGTCTTTATAAATTGTATTATTATTTAAAAATAAAATAAGAAATCACCAATATTTTTTGAGGAAAAGAAAGAAGCCTTTGTGCAGTCATGTAAGGGTAAAGTCAATACCAGTGTTAAACAAACATAGTAACATCAATAATATATAAGTATATCATAATGTGAAATAAAAAATTACTTCCTACACACCTCTTTCTATCTATATGCTTTCCTTCTGCAACATAAACACACCATTTCTGTAGTACCTTATACAGAATGTGCATAGCAAAATATCAGAATAAATATCTGTCAATAATAGGAAAATGAAAACTAGTTTGAAAATAATATTAAAAGCTATTTAAAATATTTACTACTTCACCATCCCACTCCTAATGTGACTGAGATGCTAAGATAGTTCAGCATATTTTAAACAGTAATTTCAGGCGAAATAATACCTAGAATTTAAGCAATTTCTTAAAAAATCTTTTCAGAACAATGTTTTTCCAAATGTATTAATGGCTGTTTCAAAATGTTTGGTGAATGTGCATATAAATTAAAAATTTAAAATGTTTTAAGATGAATACTACATTGATACCTCTAAAGGAATTAGCTTACTTCAATCATGTAATTGATTTATGTCCAAACTGGTGAAATCACTAATTATTTCACATTAAGTTCAGTACATTTCTTAGTAATTATAAAATATGACTGATAGTTTGACACTGAAATTTAGTGATCCCTAATTTCTAGCCAAATCTTCTGAGCCACCTTTAGGAAAAAAAGAATATTTTATAGTGGAATAATATTATTGCTTTTAAGATTATTAAAAAAAAAAAATCCCAGGCACAATATCCAGTGGAACTTTTTGCAAATATAAGACAAAGTTGAGACTTTGGAGGTAACATGAAACACAAAGATGTGAAACACAAACAGCAACACTGAGGACTATACAACATTCTGTGTGAAATTCTGACCCCAATGAAGTATAGTGGTATAACAGTGTATGAAAGTAGGAGTACATGGAATTGTGTTTTTTCCTCCTAAATGTGTAATAGAAGAGGTAAGTCTGTGGTTGGTTTTTTTTTTTTTCTTTCTGTAGTAGATAGTGCACTATAACTTTATGGAAGAGAAAGGATTTATCAGAAAAGACTGGACTTTTCTTATAATTTAGAAGTGACTTATTTTAAAATGCATTCTTTCTTCACAGATCAACACCTCTGAACATGCATATTTTTTTTTATTACTGATTTCATAGGAAAAATACTTTATGAAACAGATAATTTGCTGGTTTTCTAATAATACTTCTGTATTAATCTAATACCAGTACTAGGGCTTCTAAATTAGGTGGAAACACAAATTAAATATCCATATATTTAGTGATGCACCTCTACACCAGAGCAAATTTCAGCATTAGTGAAGTAGCAACAACCTGTTGATACACAGACATGTGAGGGTAACACTGGGGTAAAAAAAAAAAAAAAAAATAGAAAAAAGAAAGGATAAGATTATAGCTTCATAAAGCAACCCCAGAGTTCTAAGGCTACCTGTATCTGTGTTGCCCTGCCATGAAAACATCATTCAAGTCCCTGTGAGCCTAGAAAAATATATAATTTTCTTTAATTGAGAAATTTCTAGAAATAATATAGTAGTTTATGGAGAAGGGTCATTTTTATTAAACTAGTCCAACCTATTGAAGTCAGAAGCTGATCAACCTATATTTGCAAATTGGATACATCTGATAATAATAGCTAATAAGAGACCATAATTTAAACTATGCGATATTTCAAAATTAAGTGTTTTTTTTAAGTTTGCAAATTATACAAAGGTTAAACTAAAAACTCTTTGCCAATAAGGTGTTGTACATGTTCATGAAGTCATATTTATTTTAGTTAATCTACAGCCTGGAAAAAGAACCACAATGTCAAATTAAACTTAACATTGTCAGCTGCTTTCTTTTCATTACTGTTTGTATATTTTCAGTCGTTCAGATCTTTGCTTTTCACCCACAAGGAGCACTGGACACTGTGGAGCAAATTAATTCTTGAAGTGTATCGTCCTTATGTATTTTCTTTGGTTTTAAAAAACAGGGTTTGGATGGTCCTGGTAAACAAAACTTGGTGATGAGGAGCGGTAGCAGCAGGGCACTGAGGAGAACACTAGGAATAGTGGTCACTTTGTGAATGGGTGAGAGAGAAAAGGGAGCAAATTAATCATGTGAAATAGTGAAGGCTGACATGAGTGGGGTAGGACAAGTTGGAGTAGGACAATTGAGGCAGGATAACCTGGCAAAGACAACTAAACAATGGAGCTACCTGAGCCCCCTCGGTTTTCTGTCCTCTTCACCACGTACTTCCCTCCCTTCCTCCACCACCCCAGTGGCCAATACTGTTCTTTTAGTTTCATCATCAATTTGGCACAATAAGATAAATGTACCATATTCAATAAAGCCCTTAGGCTTTTATAAATGAAATATTGAAATGCTTTCTTTAGATGCTTGACTTCTTCACAGAACCCCCAGATGTACCTCTTCTGCCTCAAGAAGATAAATCCAAAAGTTGACATGCTGAGTGAAGAGTTACAACCACCCACCTAAATGAAAAGCAGCTGTATCTGAGTTTCTCTCTCTGCACACCTGGTAGGGGCCCAGATGGCACTTTCCATCATTTGCTCCAGATCCAGAGTTCAGCAGCCATCTTGCAAAGATTCATCAAGAGCAAGGAGGAACTCTCCCATACAGGAGAGTTCTCTGTCAGAAAGAGGATGGTTAGGGATATTCACCTTTATGACCTGTCAGAGCACCCACTTGCTGGATCCAAATGTGGTCTAGGCAGGATTTAGCTCACACAATAATGGGCAGAGTGTTAGATGCCTAGGAAACAAAACATGACACCTTGTTTTGTTTCCAAGTATAGGGAACTAATAAGCATGAAAGTTTTGGACTTTGTTGCTGAAGCCCCCTGAAATCCTGTTTGAGAGGATTTTTCTTTATTATTTCAATCTTCTTTGAGAGCTTTTGCACACTTTTATGAAGTTATTCCTGCTTTGAAACAATTTTAAAGTCTTATACTTCAATAGCTGACTTTTACACACACACATTTGATAAGTTTGGTCTGGGAAAAGAATAAGGAACAGAAGTATCAGCCCCAAGGATAATCTATTGCAATAGCTCCAATGTTATAGAAAAGTGAAAGCAGGGCATTGCATTTCAGATGACTGCCACTGACCAGTGACAGCAAACACTTGATTATAACTTTACATACAAAGGAGTTCTCCTAGTTGGTAACACCAAATGAATAGATACTCATATATTACAATGGTGGGGCGGGGGGTGCTGAAGCTTTTTCATTCTGTATTTCTGAGTTGAATAGTCTTAATCTACTAAATTGCCTTCTAATAAAGCCTGTAGATTAGCAAATGGACTCAAGGAATCACTGTCCCTTAATCATGCCATAACCCTAAAAGATTCCATTCCCTTCATACTTCAGTAACATTTGACAAGCTCATCAAACCAACAATGTTTAATAAAATTGAATTTTAATAAAATATTTTGAAAAGATTCAGTAGAACTTAATATTTTGGTTATTATTTTATAATGACGCAAACAGTACACAAGCTGTGTTTTACAATTTTAAAATATCTATTGTGTATATTAGAATATGTATTTTTTTAAATAGTCTGTAACTCCACAGTTTTAGCTGTTAACTGAAAATTAACCTCATGGTTAATTTGTATTGTTTTGATCTGATGTCCTGTGGAGAACAGTTGTAGATTTTTTCATCTACAATATTCAGAAATGAAGTGTTAAAGACTTTATTTTGCCTTTGATGTAAAAAACCACTGCAATTTGAAAGCATATTATTCTCATTGTTTAAGTCCAATATTCATTTATACTTTATTATATAATCCATTAAATAAGATTGCTTATTTAATCCATCTGTTCTCTCTTTCTGAGGAATTATGTTAGTTGAATAATTATAGAGAAAGGCAGCTCAGAAAAAGAATCTTGGAGAAAATCTTACATTTATAAGTGATGAACATGATGCTCTGTCATCAGAATGTACATGAGGTGTCTAAAAGGGAATGGAAATACCCCCATGAGTTTAAAAAAAAAGAAAACGAGATTATATTTTTAGTCTGTTCTTACCATTTCTCTGTTTTGTGCTTTTAGACTGTGAAAGGAAAGACTATTTCTTCACAAGTGTCTTAAAGGATTTTAAGATACTTTGCAGAAGACATAAATGAACGATTTTGCCTTTTTTTTTTCTTAATTTTGAAACCACTGTAAACCCTATTCTTTACAGAATAAAAGCCTTCACCCACATGCAGTGTCTGAGGTGTGCAGGACCTACATCTTTAGAAAGAACAGCTCTAGATCATGATGTTGAATCTTTAAAAACTCAGTCCAGGTAAGAGTGTTGTCTAAGAGGGAGTTGGAATTTTCCAGAATATGAACAAGCAGAGAAAGTCTATATTTTTCAAAAAAAAAAGACAGAACTTCTTTGAGACTTTGAGGAGAAAGAAAAGTTGGGGAGAGCTGAGGAGGGAAGAAAAATAGTGGTTCATGCCTTCATTGCTATATTAGCAGTCTGGTGAACTACAGAAGATAGAAACTAATTAGAGAGGGGAGAGAGCTCTTGTGATGTAGGAGGGGTCTCTTGACTAAAATATCACACAAAAAAGGGAGATAAACTGGGACAGGGAAACAAATGAAAATACTTGTTTATTCTGTTCTATTTCTTTTGTTATCTTCAGAAACACTCACCTTAGCATCTTGGTGAAGTAGATATATCTATTTGTTTCAGCTGCCATATATCCTGAAAAGACAAACTGTAAATTCAGATTTATCATTAGGAAGGTGCTATAAAAAGTTTCACTGGTGTTCACTGTGTGTGTGGGTACGTGTGTGTCTGTGTGTCTGTCTGTGTGTGTGATCTGTGCTAGTTATGAAGCTTTAAGATGGGGCAATAAAGCCCATTTCCATGATGATATGCCCAGGAAAAGATGACAGACCGAAAATGAGAAAGTACTGTGACTTTATTCAGTCCTAGAAAACCTTTCAGAGACATGGATATGGGGAGACTTATATACAGCAGTGTAGTGAGGTCGTATTAAGGAGCTCTACCCAGACTGTGACACAGGTCTCTCCAACTGTGCCTACATGTAATGCTGAACAAATAACACTTGCAACCATGTTATTTTTTCCAGGCATCATCAAAAAAACAAGCGCTGTTTCAAATACTGGAAGAATTCTCCAATGCAGCTGTTTCCAGTGGCAAATACTTAAAAAAATGAAATCTGCAATATCAAAAACTGAAGAGGTTTCTAAAACAGAAAAAGAGAATTTGGATGGAATTAAGCTGCAAGCAACTGTCTCTGAGAAGGTAATTTTACCCTAATATTAAAAAAAAATTAACAATCTTAAGCATTTGAAGATATTTTCACAGAAAATACTAGGGAAGTGAAAATACAACTATTTATTACATAGATAGTAAAAATAGTTCTTTCCTCACATCATTGCTGCATTGAGATATTCCACTCCATTCTTTCTTATTCTTTAAGACAAATAATGGTACAGGAAAACAGGAAATTCCGGTTTGGATCTATGGCACAAAGCAAACTTTGTGCTCTCTGGGAATCCTTATGCAAGCTGTATTACTTTATTACGTTTGCAGCCAACAATTAGTAAGAAGATTAAAACCGGGACTTGAAGAGCACTGAAAGCCACAAGTGAGGTAATGAGTAAAACGATAGTGAATTACAATCTTTCTAATGAAGACATCTTTTTGTGGTAAAGATCCACATACCACTCACTTAAGTGTAAATTGAGGAAACCAAGAGTAATCAGGACGAAGCTTTGGCTCTAAACTACCTCTTATGATACATGGCAGCTCTAATAATCACCTATTGTTTCTCTTCTCCCTGCAACTACTGGATATTTTTCCCCCTTTTTTTTCTTGGTTCAAAGCATTGCTGTAACATAACATATTTGTATGAAAGTAACTGAAAGAGGTGGGGCAACCTGCCCAGTCACTTCTACCCTTTCTTAGCGTTCATAAACCAGAGCCCATGGGTTCAAGAGCTGTTTCACATCCAGTAACAATGTCATTGCCTGTCTGTACTTGCATCAGAGACATAACTATGTGCTTAAAGATGGGTTGCCTTTGCCAACACCACAACAATTTCTTTTTCAGGTCTATTCCCCAGTCAGGTTGCTTTCTCAGCTGATGCCCACAATATCCTCAGCGCTTTCTCCTTCTGTTGCAGTGTTTCTGCATTTGCTGTTTGAGAACAAAATTATGTTTAATGAATGTGGTAGCAGTGTGTTCCCCTCACATTTGTGGATCATAAGTATTTTTTTAGTACTGCTGCTCTTAATATACCTCATGAGCCTAGTGAGAAGCAATATAAAACCAGCTGCTGTTACCATCATTATAATTATTAAGAGTTTAATTTGCAGTTCCTTTTTTTTAAAAAAAAAAAAAACAAACAAGCCCTGCAATGTAGAACAAAACCATGTGCACAAAACAAAGCTTGAAATAGTTAAAATTAAGAGTATTACTGATTGTTTCATGAGCTGAAGTATGCTGTATATCTTGAGGAAGTAAAAAAAAAAACAAAAACATATGCAGCCTAATTGTTACACAATGTACCAAAACTATTTCTGCCACAATTCATACTAAGCAAATCACAGGAATTCATAATGTATTTGTTGTTCCACTCCACAGATCTGTTTTAGAAACATAACTGAGCTGAAATGCAGGAAGAGAAGAAGACAAAGCCTTGTACATTCAGGACTCTGGACCAAGGGAAATTTCACTTCTTGTGAACACCGAAGTATACCCTGGGTGTGCATCATCACACTCCTGTCCTGCAATAATCTTCAAAGCGCAGTGAGTCGTCTACTCCTTTTCCATACTGTTTTTCCTTTTCCTCTCCCCTCCCTCTTTCGTATGCTCTTGAAAGGTTCACATAAGTAGGGTAGCATAAGATTTTTACATTATAATGATGGCCAGAAATCTCTTGTGAAATGAATCCCTTAGCAGAAAATCCAATTAATTCACAGGAGACTTGACCCACCTGACATCAGCAATTCTTTTTGATTTGGGAGCATGTTGGAGGACAAGAATAAATCTCAGAAACATGTCGGTTTCTTTTTTTTTTCTTTCCTCTTAGAACCACTTTCTGAGTATTTTTATGTCAATAGAAGAAAAAAATATTCCTAGTTCAAACTGTATTTAAAATATCATTTATTGTTGTTATTCTAGACTTACTTTTTCAGTGCATAATGAATAATATTTCAGTGATTAAAAGGAATAATGAGCAATTACAAAGAACTGAAAATCATATCTTTAGCTGAAAAGCTCTCTACTGAAATTATTTTCTGAAAGTACAAATTATCATGTTTGTTAAAAGAGGTAGAGATTCCCAATAGCTAAAGGAATAACATTGTTGAGATAGTATTTATTATAATTTTGGTTCTGTCAAGATAAAGGAAAAGCTTATGATTTGGCTGCGCTTAGATCATGTGCATTTAAAAAAAGACTAACTTATTTTTCAGTGGTGTCCATCTGTAAAAGCAGGATAAATCCTTAGTTTGATGGGCTATTTAAGTTTGAGCAAGTTCATAAAGGAAAGCTGAGAAACCATGGGAGAAATTTATTTCATGTTTAACAATCAGTCAGGTATCAGTGAAATTTGTCTCAGTGCAGTATTGTCATACTCAGTGCACAGGGCCTGGTATACTGATCAGCGTAGATGTGTAGTACTGACTTCACTTGTAAATGCCAAGTCAGTCTGAAAAAGAAGATGCATCCTACATGAATCATCTCCATATAGGCCTGTGCAAAATGGGAAGATGCTAATGGCAAACTTTTAATGGGACTTTCAAATTACCGGGCATTTGTATAAAGAGCCAGAGAAAAATCCTGTTGTTAGATATTGTTTAACATATTATTTAACAAATCGTTAGATCAAAACCAACACATACTAATAAAAACATTCCCTCCTCCAAAAACACGTCTAGTAAGAGTAGATCTGTGAAAAGCATAAGAATGTGAAGTCTTATTGAAAAGTATGACTTCCTAGGCAAGAGAGTCCATAAAGTTTAAGACTTGACTTATTTAAAAGTATTACTCCCTCCAAAACTCCTTTGGAAAGCCAGTCTCCAAAGAATATCTTATGGGAGGGATGAAATGGCCTCAACCCATACATGTCCAAAATTGCTCATTTAAACACTTGGATGGTGTGCCATTCCCAAGAAAATGGATTTCAGCTGACCACACTAGACCACACTATATGAGTGTCGCTGCCTCTGGATCTTTTGCTGCACAGTTCCAGGTGTGAAAAATTATGCCAAACCTGAAGAAAGAGTAATCAGAAGAGTCATGTTATACAACTGTACCCAGGGGTATCTGAACTTTTTGCTAGACCAACACATGGAATGTTTTATTCTTTTTAAAGATTTTCTTCTTCTCCTTTGTCATGTTTACCTAATGATCAGTCTAATATGAACTGCATTTATAACTTGCAGTATAAAATTGTATCAAAATACTTTGTTAACTCATTGTTTCTGTATATCTTTAGTATGTGATTAGATGCATTATCAGTGCACCTATCAGAAAAAGATCCGAACCCCACTCCACACCCCTGGATTTTGTATCTGTGTGCTATTTATAGATTGTTCCTTGCTCTTTGACTCTCCCCCTTCCCCCAAATTGCCTATGTTGGCAATTCTTTGCACATAAACATTTACTTCTGTTATGACAATAGCAGAGTAAAATATCTGTAATATCTCTGTCTTTTTTTTCTTTATTGTATATTTCCTAACAGTGTGATTATTGTTATTGAGAAAAATGTTGTAATTAGGGAAAAATGGCATAATAAAAAGAAGGACAACTAAAGAGGAGTTAAGTTTTTTTAATGTTTTCATATAGTACATCAGGTTTTCTGAAAGCCTGATAGTGATTTATGGCTAACACATTTAAGGCAAGACAAATTACTTGTAATTCAAGTCAAGTCCTTCGTGCTATCACAGTATGAAATATACTATGACAGATTAGTTTTCCTTGCTTTCTTTTTGTTCTTCTTTTCCTGTTAGAGGATGATGCATGTGGATTTACCTCGTGAAAGAGAAAGAACAACCAGTATCTAAGTAAAATTCAACACCAAACATAACACCGCATTACTAAGCCCTTCAAAAAATATTTCAAAATATTTGTGATCAATATAAAGAGGAGAGGCATGATTCCCACCTGCTCTCCCTGATAGCTAGAGTTTTGCCTAAGGCTGTGCCAGACAGACTATACCCACTCTTGTCTGATGGTGAAAGCTGACATTTTGTAAATACTTAGATGGCTGACCAGCTGAGAATACTGAATGACACAGATGCTAAAGGCACAGTCAGATGTATCATGCTACCTGTACCTGATCTGGATTAAGTGTTGCTCCTTCCAATCTTATGCCTTCCTTATGCCAGCATTAAGAAGAGCAACACAGCATTTAATGATGACAGGAAAAGGAATGAGTAAGAGCAAAAAGGAAAATAAATTCTATTTTGCTAGAGGTTAATGGAGCTAAATATAATCCAGAGCATTCATTTAAAACTGCACACTGTGTTACAAAAACTCATTAAAAATATTTTCTTAGACTTATTTGGAATCATAACTATAATTGTTCTCTTTAACTTAACACTAAATGGAATATGAAATTATTCCATTTTAAATTCAAGTAGTTGATGCTTAAAGCTAAAGCAGAGCTAATTTCAAATTCTAACTTTCCTGTATTGAAGAGAAAATAAGAAGGACATAGAGAATATCTGAGTTATAATCAGTCTTCTGTATATATTTCCTTATCTTTGTACAAAACCATTTGTCAATAGAAGTAAGAGAGCATGCTGTACAATTTTTATTTCTTATCAGAAATTATTCATTATTTTTGGCACTGCAGTAGTCCACACAAAGCAATGGACTCTCCTTCTTCACTCAACCAAGGTATGCAACAAGAAAAATACTGAGATGTAAAAGCTTTTTAGCCAAGGCTCCTGAACTCATCTGTCCCATATAATTTCCATGAAGTAAGCATCAACAGCAGTATTTCTGACCTCCTTCATGGATATGACTCATGCTTCATCAAGCCTCAAATTCGTCCTGTGAGACTACTGAAGCTACTTATTAGATTTGAAATTAGTCTACCTCTGATTTGAAGTACAATGGGTGGAGAAAGACATCCTCTTCTGGCTGCAGCTGTGCTGACTGAAGCAGAGAGGAGTGAAGCCACCTCACTCCCAGCTGATCTTTCCCACGTCCCTGGTGGAAGTAACCACCCCTTCCCTTCCCATCTGCTAGATGAGCTGTTCCTGTGAACAACCACTTCTCCATTTCCACTAAAATTAGTTGGGGTGTGTTTGAACACTTCTAATAGTAGATCTTTAAGCACCTTCATCTGGGCTAAGGCAGTGTAAGAGGTGCAGAAAGGGCACTGAACCCAGAGGAAGGTGCCAGACCTGGGGGTGCCAGACAGCAACCCTTCAGTCCCCGTGCTGTAGATGGAGGGGAATATCTCCCTGCTGTGCCACTGTGACTGCAGTAGGATGTCTTCCCAGGTCATATGGGAAGTGGCAGAAGAGGTGGTGCCATGTATGCTTCCTCCATAACACACTGGGCTTAGGAAGTCCCTCACCCTGAGCACAGACTCCTCACTGTGCAGTGCCCTACATCACCCCCTTGTTGTGTAGGTGCAACAGTTTCTGGACTGAGTGGGGGTGGTGTGAGTATAGTTTTCTCTGGCTTACATTGCTCTTGAATTTGCTGCAAGCCCTAGCCAAAAGCAGTGGTCTTCCTGCTTTAGCCACTGACTCTGCAGCACCAATATGAGTACTCAGCCAGTAATCAGATGAGTCCATTAATCTGATGGACTGCAAATTTGAAAACAAATGTTTTTCTTCTTTTTTTTCCCCCAGCAATTTCATGGAGCTGATCCTACATCTTGAATCCTGCTTTAGAGAACGCTCAGAGGCTAAAAACATGTGGCAGGGATGAAAAGATAGAAGTGTCCCTTTCAGTCACAGGCTGATCTTAGATCTGCTTGTACTGTGCTACTGCACTCCAGCTTTGCATTTGAAGGGTTATGATTAGCGCACCTCATTTAATGTGGGAATAAACGTTTGAGAGCCCTGCTCTCTGAGTCACTCATGCAAAAGCAGTCACCATTAAGATCTAAAAAGGATTACTGGAAGCTTTCTTGCCTGTAATAATAAAAAAGGTTTGAATAATACCAAACATGGAAACAAATTTCAGTAGAGACCTACTGTGTGAATGAATCAGAAGTGTGAAGTGAAACAACTTCAGACCTTTAACAGATATGTGATACGTCATTAAGACAGAGAACTCTAACGTGAAAGGCAGAGGAAGTTTCCATGTCAAAGGATGGGCTCTAAACAGTAAGCAACAGCATTTGTTTTCAGTAGTAAAGGGCTTATGATGGCAGTGATTATGCATGCTCCAAATGTCTGACTACATGTAAGTTAAGTGACATTAAAAATAATTTTCAATTGTATCAAAATCAATGGTAATTCTTCTTCAGAAGCATCTTACTCAACTGACTGCAAATATGTGAGCTGTCATAGCACGCTGATTGGTAGTACTGATTAGCAGTACCACAGGTCTTTAAGTAATCCAGCCAGCAGGTCTTATTATTAATCAGCTTCTGATCATTCAGTTCTGAGTTTCATTAAATTATGCTGGTAAATTTCTGGTGAAAATCTAGATTACTAGTCAGGTGACATATTTCCAGAACACCTTTTTATATACTGCAGTGTTTAAAGGCATCAGGGACACTGAAACATTGAAAGTAAAAGGAAAGATGTTCCTTTCAGGGATTTTTGTGTCCTGAATCTGGATCAGGATTTATTCATGTATCTAAAAAAGAAAGTTTGCAGAATGCCCATGGTCAAAAGCAGAACAGTAAACTTTCAGATGAATGGGACTTTTCGTTTCCAGTATTTTCCCTCGATGATTCAAATAACTATGCAAGTCTGAAATTAATTATGGTGTATTACTGAGGGGTGACTGGTTTAAAAACATTTAAATCATGGGAGTATTTTGGAGAAAAATACACTAAGACACCTTCACTGTGTCTTATCCCTCACTTTGTATGTAATCTGATTATTTTTAGCGGCAAATCTAATATTCATACTCATGCTTTACAGAAGGCAATTTATGACCTATCCTGTACATGTTTTTTCAGAAGCCCTGAGAAAATCATAGGAAACAATTTTATATATTTGCTTAAATCATGTAATCTATACAAATCAGTTTCATACATATTAAGGCAACTTAACTGTCTATACATTTGTACAATATTTTATTACTAACAAAATTCAAAACCTAATGTAACTATATTTTACAGGGAGAAGAGATAGAAGACATGGATCTCTAGTACTGTTGTAGGAGAGAATTATTTTTATATTGTATCCTTGGTAGTCATGTTGTGCAAAGTAATTATAATGGAATTTCATCTTTTGTGTTCCTATCTGTCTCTGTTCGTTCCTCTACTTGTTGCCAGAACTGAGCAGGAAGATGCAGTACTACTAAGTCCAAGCCTGATCTACAAATCAGGTCACATAGGTTATAGAGGAAACCAAGCGTGAGCACTTCAGATTAAGTACAGGGGGATCTTTCGGTTAATTTGTCAGTCTGTCTAAATTATCTCCCTTCACCTTGCTTCCCTGCCACTCAACCCTGTTTTCAAGATAACCATTTAAGATCCTGGATGTTAAGCTTCACTACTGCCACAACTGCTCCACAGCTTGTCACAAGTCACTCCATAGGATAGATTTACTTGCTCAGAATTATTCAGTATCTTACTTTTTGTAGAAACTTGAAGTGAATAACAAAGCACAATACTTGCTGAAAGTAACAGAGCTCACAACAGCTTGATGGAATAAGAAAAGGTGGTAATGATGAACAAGGCACTAAGTGAGCTACTGGACAAGACGAAGTTGTGGTTAAAAGCAGCAACATTTCTTTATTATCAATCTGATCAGATTTTAGCCTTGCTTTCATTCATTTTCCCTTCAGCAGAATAAAAACTACATTATAGGATGGGGACTGAAACCAGCACTCACTCATAGAGTCAAGCAGCTCTGGAGCCAGCAGGATCTGCAGCGGAGCACTCTGGCACAGTGCACAGGGGGGTTTCCCGATCCCAGGGAGCCTCAGGGGAGCCAAGAGAACTGCCAGGAGCCCACAGCTCACATGACAGCAGCTGATGAGACCTGGGTGGGCCAGGAGCAACGATGGCCAAGCCCCCACACACGTATAAAGGAAGCCCTTAGGGAGTGCAGGTGACCAGGAATGCCATGAACACGGTGGACAAACAGAGTGTGGCACATCAGCAAGGGTGTGTCATGGCAGTTTGTGCAGCAGTTCGCGCAGAAGGGCATGCAAGAGGGGCACTGAAGATTGACCAAGGAGCAATGGTCTCCACCTGGCAAAAAAACATGGCCTTGCTAAGTTCTGCACCCACCACGACTGATGCAGCTGCCCAGACAGAGCTCTGGTGGGAACACACTGACACCCAGGTGTGAGGTGGCAGAGTGTGCCCTACTCTTACACCAGTACTGGATGGCAGTAGTGAGAACACCTGTGGGAGGTGCACTCAGGTAGAGGAGCTCCTTCACTTAATGACACAGCTCTGGGAGGAGGTGAGTAGACTGAGAAGTATCAGGGAATGCGAGAGAGAGAGACTACTGGAATCGCACCCTGCCTTCCCTCAGACAGGTCCAGCAGGCAGACAGGACCCATGACACAGAAGATTCCCTATTCTCTCTCTGCCTGGCTGAACACAGTGACTTAAGTGATATGGGGCAACAGTTCCTGCCTGGCACAGCAGGTGCACCTCCCCAGTGACTGCGCCACCTTCCCAGGTGCCCTTACAAAACAGGTATGAAGCTCTGCAAGTGGAACCAAACAATGACAGGGATGATGGTTCATCTAGCTTGGAGGTGTTGCCAAGGTTAAGTTGGCCTATGCCTTGCATCAAAACAGCTTCCACAAAGAAAAAAGTTGGGTCATTGTCATAGGAGACTCTCTCCTGAGGGGAACAGAAGGCCTGATATGCAGACCGGACCCACTTCTTAGGGAAGTCTGCTGCCTCCCTGGGGCCCGGGTTAAAGATGTGAAGAGAAAACTTCCTACCCTTTGGCACCATTTCCCACAGCATTCTCCTGAAAAAACTGGCTGCTCATGGCTTGGATGGGTGTACTCTTCTGTCCTGGTTTCAGCTGGGATAGAGTTAATTTTCTTCTTAGTAGCAGGTATGGTGCTGTGTTTTGGGGTTAGGATGAGAATAAAGTCGATGATACACTGATGTTTTGGCTCTTACTAAGTAGTGCTAAGTAGTTGCTAAGTGGTGCTCACACTGGTCAAGGACTTTTCAGCTTCCCATGCCCTGCCAGGTGCACAAGAAGCTGGGAGGGGGCATAGCCAGGACAGCTGACCCAAACTGGCCACAGGGCTATTCCATACCACATGATGTCATGCTCAGTATATAAATTGGAGGGAATTGGCCGGGGGGCAATGATCGCTGCTTGGGGGATGTGCTGGGCATCGGTCGGGAGGTGGTGAGCAATTGTATCATGTATCACTTGCTTTGTATTACTATTGTAATATTATTATTTGTTTTTATTATTATTGTTATTATTACTATTACTATTACTATTACTATTACTATTACTACTGTTCTATTTTTATTTTACTTCAGTTATTAAACTGTTCTTATCTCAACCCACGAGTTTTCCCCTTTTGCCCTTCCGATTCTCTCCCCCATCCCACGGGTGGTGGGCTGTGTGGTGCTTAGTTGCTAGCTGGGGTTAAACCACAACATCTCTGGGTAAAAAACTGGCTGGATGGCTGGGCCCAAAGAGTGGTGGTAAACGGAGTTAAATCCAGTTGGTGGCCGGTCACAAGTGGTGTTCCCCAGCGCTCAGTATTGGGGCCAGTTCCATTTAATATCTTTATCAATGATCTGGATGGGGGGATCGAGTGCACCCTCAGTAGGTTTGCAGACGACACCAAGTTGGCTGGGAGTGTTGGTCTGCTGGAGGGTAGGAAGGCTCTACAGAGGGATCTGGACAGGCTGGATTGATGGGCCAAGGCCAGCTGTATGAGGTTCAACAAGGCTAAGTGCCAGGTCCTGCACTTGGGTCACAACAACCCCAGGCAAGGCTACACACTTGGGGAAGAGTGGCTGGAGAGCTGCCTGGTGGAAAAGGACCTGGGGGTGCTGGTCGACAGCCAGCTGAATATGAACCGGCAGTGTGCCCAGGTGGCCAAGAAGGCCAAAGGCATCCTGGCTTGTATCAGGAATAGTGTGGCCAGCAGGACTATGGAAGTGATTGTCCCCTTTTCATTGGCACTGGTGAGGCCACATCTCAAATACTGTGGTCAGTTTTGGGCCCCTCACTACAAGAAGGACATTGAGGTGCTGGAGCGTGGCCGGAGAAGGGCAATGAAGCTGGTGAAGGGCCTAGAGAACAAGCCATACGAGGACCAGCTGAGGAAACTGGGGTTTATTCTAGAGAAGAGGAGTCTGAGCGGAGACCTTATCATTCTCTACAACTACCTGAAAGGAGGTTGTAGCAAGGTGGGGGTCAGTCTCTTCTCCCAAGTAACAAACAATAGGATGAGAAGAAATGGCCTCAAGTTGCACCAGGGCAGGTTTAGGTTGGGTATTAGGAAAAACTTCTTCACTGAAAGGGTAGTCAGGCACTGGAACAGGCTGCCCAAGGAAGTGGTTGAGTCTCCATCCCTGGAGGTATTTAAAAGACGGGTAGATGTGGTGCTTAGGGACATGGTTTAGCGGTGGACTTGGCAGTGCTAGGTTAACAGTTGGACTTGATGACCTTAAAGATCTTTTCCAACCTAAATGGTTCTATGATTCTATGACCCCACTCCAAGGCAAACCAATAGGTCTGCTTCAGTGACATCTTTCAGGAGCAAGGATAGGAAGGGGAATCTGAAACACAGAAATCACCCTTTTAAGTCATCATAGGTGAAGGAAATCTTATAGGGTACAAGTCAATTTTCTACGCTAGCCTAGTTTAGTCACCCAATCACAGAGATAAACAGAGTGGTTTTATAAAACCAAAGTAAATTAAAACAGTCTAATAATAAATTCTGCATTGATCAGCAACAGTTAACTTTTAAACTCATGTATCATATGAATTTAAGAAACAAATGATCTTTAAATCATCCCATGTAATATATCTGAGTCCAAGATGTGTAAGATAATTTGAGCATATTCAGAAAAAAAAAAGAATGTTTTACTGGAGTGCCCTGATCCAAAGAATGGATGAGAAAATGGGTACCCAAAGTATTACTATCTTCTCTCTGCACTTCTTTCTATATACCATCCCTCACAAGTATGTAAGCTGTGTGTTTTATTATCAGTTTAGATAATTACCTGATTTTGTATGGTTTCAAAGGGTCAACATTAACTTATGTAAGTTGAGCATTAGGCTAATTTAAAAAATACATTAATAAAGCAATAAAGGCTTGCATGCACTTAAGAATAATTTCAATAGCTTCAAAAATTGACAATACCTTACAGTTTCATGAAATCCCTGGTAGTTATAGATATCAAATACTTTTTTTTCCTTTCAGCACTATATCTGTGTACCCCTAGCTGCACAGCTGTGCTGTACATATCTGTGGTACATGAAAGGAAGCTGACAGAATGGCAGCTCCACCTGCACCACTTTCTATTCTGTTTATGCAACTGATCTGAAAAAATCCACATCTTCTTGTATTTTAAAAGCCTGAAATACTACCTTCATTTAAATGAATATATATTTTGCTACTGATTTCAATGAGTCAGAATTTCACAAATAACAACATACATTCAAATATGTTAAATTGATATATTTATGTTAAATCCTTCATTCAAAGTAGAACAAAATAGAAGAACTGAGAATCCTTGTACAACCCTGTGCCACTAGTTATAAAGATGTATGACAAAGACATATAATAGCACTGTTAGGCAAATTCACTGGTACTGCACTCTGCCTATTATAATGATTTATGGATAAATAAATCATTCTTTCTTTGCACTAAATCGTTTAATTTTAAAATGTGTGGGAAAGTCTTGTATTTCTGTTGTTGATTACGCTGGGGAAATTAAGTATACACTAAATAAGATTATCATAATGATTAATCTACTGATGAAGTAATATTCAGTGAATTGTCTTAATAAGCATTTGGAAATACTGTGAACACCATGTACTTCAAACCATATTTCTAAAAGAAAACATTACATATTTTTTTTCAATTTACTTGGAAAATAAGAGTTATTTTATTGTAAACAAGGAATTTAAAATGAAAATAGTTTTCTCTTCTCAGATCATAAGGTAGGTGTCAGCGTGAGATTGATGACAAATCTGGAATTTTACTTCCTTGTTTGCAATAAAATAACTGTATTAGAGTTACATGAAATATATCTTATAGGAAAAAATTAACTGGTGTAAATGGGCAAATTTTCATTGATTTCAGATGGAAATCTTATCAAAGCATTGCTTCTAGATCTTCTGTGCCCCTCCTGCATTTCCAAAATTGCTATGAAACCCATTGCAAATGACATTTTCTGTGTATGCACATTCCTAAATATTTATACAGTAATTTTGCTTTTATACTACCACATTATACTTTAATGAAAGTTTACTTTTCAAATTATATCATAATCTGAGTTACAAAGCTTATTGTGAAAGATGCTGCATCAGCTCTTTGATGCTTGATACACTTCTTTGTAAATGCAACTGTCAGCTTTCAGGTGATAGCTTCTTGAAGTTTAATGTCACCATCAAATTAAGAAAAAATGGAATGCACATAAGCCTAGACAATTTGGAACCATTATGTGCTCAGCAAGTTTGCATCAAACACAGAATAAAGGCTATCATAAAACCAAATCTGTTATATCTTTAGTAATGAGACCTTGCGTTTGACCTGAGTTCCACCTGTCACAAAGAGCTGTGCACAGAATGTTAATAAAGGGAATATGAGACTCATTTTTGTACTAAGTTAAAGCCTCGATGAGGTCAAGTTTTGCCTAGTTTCATTGTAAATATCTGATCTGTACTCAGAACTGGTGAACCCTGTATAAATTGGACAAGCAAACAAAACTTGATGCCACTTTAATTTCCATGTCATTGTTACTGCCATTGGTGCAGAAGGCGGCTGAACAAGTGAATCCACTGAAAGCAAAGTGAATGCTTCCATTTTAAACTTTCCTCTGATTTTTACTAAAGTCGCGGGATATTTCAGTTTCCTAAAGCCTCAGTTGCTGCTATCATAATTGTCTCTGTTTACATTAAAACTGAAACAAATAATTAAAGTCCCTCAAGTCCCTTTATAGTAGACTTGAGGGCAAGACATGTAAAAGCTGGAAAACAAAGAGGTAAATGAAAAGAACGGAACATTGTTTTTCTTTTTAAAGAGTTCCACTATTAAAGGGAAAGTATACAGTACACAAGAACTGAGAAAGAAAATGGGGAAAGCACAGTTTATATTTCCGTTGATTTTAATTTTATAGTTGATGATGACCAACCATAAATAGGAATACACAGGCTTTTTCTATTTAAAGAAACAAGTGGTGGATCCTGTATGAATTATGCCTTGCTAAAATGTCATCCTATTCCATGGTGTGAAGTTTGGTGTTTTAAACATTTGAGTCTATTCACAACAGGATATATCTTCTCCCTGAGAATATCTCAGGTCTGTCTGTTTTTTTCCCCTCTCTGATGTACATCAGATCTTTTCCTTCTATCCTTCTTACTGTAATAGGTTGAATTCAAAGAACTGGTATGTAAGGAACTTCTTACCGCAGTATGCAGGATGACCCACTGTGAAGTACATAGTTGCTGACTGATCAACAGTCTGAACATAGATGTGCATAGGATCATGACCACATGGTGATGGATTTGAAAATGCCAGGACTGCACAAGAACTTCATCCAGCAGAGCCCTCTCATGTGAGGAGGAGTTAGCCATGCTGAAATTGATCCCTTTACCCCTGGAACTGGCATAATTCAGTATATCCCAAAGGAGAATATAAACTCCTATTTGATTGTAATGTTCCCTGCACAATAAGGGTAAGAGCTGAACCTCTGTTGCTACAAACACATTCCAAGTTCTGTTGGTCAATTTAATTCTTGAAGAAACAGAAGCAGCACTGCTCAACTGCTTCTCCTGAATAATAGCAAAGCATTTGTAAGGTTATTTTTCTACATTCATCTGTCAAAATTTAAATTAGTGTCATTAATAAATGTATTAGTTAGAATGGCATAACTCAGTGGAAGCTTATTGTTTGAACAACAAGATTTTCAAAGATATTTAAATCCATAAATCTATCCAAATCCAAAATTATTTTTTTATCGGCAATATCCATGCTGTTTTTCAGACTATCACAGAAAAACACCTTGTCTCCCTGCCTCCCTCACTTCTCTCCTTCCTTCCTTCTTTCCCTCCTTCCTGCCCGCCTTTCCTCCTTCCCTCCCTCTCTCCCTTGCTTTCCTTCCTCTCTTCTTCCCTTTCTCTCCCTCTCTCCATATACCTGTGCCATGCAAAACAGGAGAAACATCATAAAACATTCTTCTGTATTCCTTTGTTCTCCATTCCAGGAACATAAATACAACCAGGCTACTGACCAGTTGCCTTGGAGATAGCAATTGGATTGAAGTCTAAGTGTGCCACACATAAAATGTGCTGAACATATACTAAATAAATATGCAGAACCAGAATGAATGTTACCCACCTACTCTCTTCAGAGGATTAGGAAAGTAAGGGACAGTGGAGACAATAAAGGACAGCAATAGAAAGGTTGCTATGGTATAGACATGAATCTCAGAAAATTGAAATGTTGGATATTGGTGTCTACCTCGCAGGTAGCAGTGGCTGGTGCAACTAATTAATCTGTTGATTAATTAATCTAAAATTATCTTTTAAATATTGAAACCAAACTGTAAGAACATCTTACCTGTCTTGAACAAAATAATGGTAAATCAGTTACAACTCAGCAATATTCTTGGTTTGATCTATATGTAATTCTACAAATTTTCCTGGAAAATGCATCCAAATCTAACCAGGAAAGGTTTTAAAAAGAGGAAACCTTGTTACTTCAATATATGTAATTTAATCTGGAAAAAAAAACCCTCTGTGTGAAATCCTTTTCTCACTGTGACCAGTATACTCACTAAGTTTGTATGCAAAAAACACTATTTTAAGTTTTTTTAGTGTGATTGTATGGCCAGATAAAAGATCACTTGTTTTTACAGAAACATACTACAGGGAGCAAAACACTAGCAGCATATTTTCATTATGGATTTATAATTACTGGCAATTCTGGTTTTTTTCTGACTGTGTAATTGTAGCTACAAACATCACTTTTATTTATGTAATAAAATTTAATGTAACTAATACAAGATTGCGTTTGATGGGGTTTTTTTTCCTGGTTGGGGGTTTGGAGCAAAGTGAAGGCAGGGTACAGCATACTCTGTGTCTTGTGCAGGACAAAGGAATATACTTTTTACAGCACCTTTGGTGAGAAAACATGTTTCTGTTTGAATCTCTGCCAACACTAAATAAATAAATAAATAAATAATTCGTTTAAAGAAATGAAATACTAGGATGTAGAGTTATTTTAATGTGAGACTCTAGTAAAAATAAAACTTTATGGTTATGGATATATAAGCAAATGTCTTTCTTTGATGATAAGGAAATGGTAGTTCATATTAACGGAATACCAATCTGGTGCTGAATTCTCATCTAGTCATTTTCACCTCCTACCTTCTGTCATCCTCCTTTAATGGCACATTCAAGGAAAGGATTATATAAAAGAAGTTTATTATAAATAGGATAGAATGAGTCACCAAAGGATACTTAAAATCACCCTGTCCAAGAGGGTGGTGATGTCCTACTTAATTTGCTTGCTTATAAGTTGTATGTCTACTATGCTAAAAGGACAAGTATAAAACAGTTCGAGCTTTATGTTGGTGAGCCAATCTATATTTAACCACACCCAAATGTGCAGGCAACATTGGATGCTCATTGCACCACAAAGGATTATGGTCTTCAAAATAATGATTCTGAATCAACACTGCACTTTAGCAAATCTGAAATTTGTCAGTAGAAATGACTCACATATTTCAAGTTAGGAACACACCAAGCATTATCCTTAGATCGAGGTCTCTGTCAAGGAGTAGCTCTTTGCTTCAACCAGAATTTAATGAAATTAATTTTCCTTTTCTGTGTGTGGATTATTTTCTCTTTTACAAGTGAAAACTATGTGCAATAAAAATAAAAATGAAATATGACACTTGCTTTATTCAGTGTGCAAAATTAAGTTCATACAAGTGAGGTGTAAGAAAGGAATGTCAGCTAAGAATCAAATGATGACATTTGTTTAAGAGATCAGGTTTTCTGAAATAAAAGATAGAATTTGCCTACAATCAAGGCAAATAGTCTTCATTGGAAAGGAGAATTCAAACACGGTTGACATGCAATTAAAATTTTATAAGCACTAAAATATACTTGCAGTAAGTCAGAGGAACAGCGGATTTGACTTTCAGTTACTCCACTAGTTCTCAAAGTTGTGACATTCAATTCTTGTTAAACATGATTGTGTTAGAAAAAGTTCACCCCGGCATTATGATAGCTTAGATGCTAATTTTAGAAGGGTTAAATTGTTCGTCCATTGTGATTGATAGTTATAAATAGACTAAAATTATATATACCTTCATATGTATACTTTGTTAACAGTATAGCTTATTATTCTTTATAGGCCTGAATATTCTTTAGAGGCCCTGCTTTTGCTATCCACTCCTGTGTCTAGTCAAGTAGGAAAACACTGTAAAGCAAGTTATACATATCATATTTTTATAACACACGTCTTTGCTGCAATGAACGGTTTACATAGGTATTCAGAGTGGATGGAGAACCTTTAAGTATACATGCATGTGGTTAACTGAATGGATTGTGCTACTTTGAAAGGGTCCACATCTCAAATATGGCAGTTACCAAAACTTGTACAGAAAATATTCAGACATAGATAATGGTTATAATGCAATGCCATTTATATGGACTGGCATTTGTGGAAAAGAATATGCATCTGCATGAATGGTAGTCATGCATATTTTAAACTGTGTTTCAATGTCTATTACCATTCTAAGCTATTTTCTTTCTCTACAGCAGCTCTTAAAAATATCTTCTGTTCTCAGATCCCATGAAAGAAAACAGGCTCCAAGATATCAAAGGCCAACTCTGAATAGGTTGGGGAGTTGTTCTTTTTTCCTTTGAATAACTTGCAGATACAAGAATAAAGCTACTCCAGGCTAACATTCTTTGACCTGAATTTCAGGCTGAAAATCTAACAGGAACAGAAACACTTCTATGTTTTCTTTTCTTCTTTGCTTTATTTTGGTCAAACACAATATCAGAATTCAAATCGCACATTCTATGAAAGAAGACCACTGCTAAATCCATAAAAGGATCTATGCCTCCTCATTTTGCCTTGCTTCCCCAATATTTAGATGATCAAAAACCATTATCAAGTGCCTTCTGATGTTTCAGGAAACTACAGTATGTAGGCATCTGACTTTTCACTCCTAAAGTTTCCTAGGCACCTGAAGATTTGTACTTTGGCATGATTACAGCTGCCTATGGGATGAATATTTAGTACATGATTTCCTTAAAATCTACAAGCTAGGCATCTCCCAGCTCACTGCTGATCCCAGTCTGGCAGGCATGTTCACCATATGAATCACAAAATTAGGCTTGGGAGTTAAAAAAAAAAAAAAAAAAAATTCAATGAAAAACCAAATCCCACAACAGCACTGTCAGATAAAGCAGTAGCTATTCTACTTAGTAAGGATTTTAGTGTCCCAGCTGGGATGTGGGAGATAAGGTTACATTCTCTGCTGTCATGGAAGGAATTTGAACTCTTATTGCCTAGTAAGCAAATGCTCTGCATTATATTTTCTGTGATGGGACTCAGTTTTTCCCACTGTAATTGTCCCGTTTTACATAACAAAATGAACATTGTTTGGCAAAGACAGAAGAAGTCCCACATAAAAATGATTAGGTTTCATCCATCTCTGGTTTAATTGATGAAAAATGCTGATGGAAGTACTTTGATACAGGAGGAAGCTTAAAATGATTAATAGGTCTTAATAGCACTCTTAAATAGGCCAGAATAACATTCTTTAACTCTCAAGAAAGAAAGGCCTTGCAGATTGGAAGGAGTCAAAAAGAGGTTGCAAAATACTGTTCAAAGATGGTTTCAGTGCAAGGAATGTAAATGAGGTAAACAGTCTTTTGCGGGAACTCAGTATTTCAATAATGAAACATATCATCATAGTAAACTCAGTTATTTCAGTGAATGTTGTTTAAGACAGGTATCTAAATGGCAAAAAATCCTCATTGACCAGAATAACACTCCTAAATTCTAGAGAGGAAAAAACACCTTTCTACTGGTCTCTTCATGCTATCTAGGCTACTTTAGCAGCACAGTATGTCTTTGGGAGAATCCAGGATATAACATCTACTCATTCATGCATTGCATAGCTTGCTTTAATGATTAAAATTGTGATTAGGGAATTTGTTAGATGGAAAAATATCCATAAGTTGGTATTACAATATTCAATACTCGCTGAACTGCTTACATCTGTCTACTGTTTACTCACAAAGACTAGATAAAAGAAGATGAAAACTTACATTTTAAATAAAGGCATAAAAAGTACTATATGTTAAAGAAAAATACCAAAACTGTTCTAGGTTATAAACCGTCAGAGAAATAAAATAACTTTATTCAGATTTTAGATGATGGGCTTTTTGTCTATGAAAATATTTATGAAATAGATTATTCACAAAGGCAACCCTTCTTCTCGTAATTCACAACTGTGCTTAAGTTATTCCTTCTGCATTATTATTCTGTCAGTAAAAAACAAAGTTGGACTAACCAATTGTTATATCCAGCCAATCAGATACTGCACGTAGTAAGTAATACCAACAGTACGGTAGAGGAAAATTAATAAATAGTAGCCCATATGTTAACTCTTACTTACATTTTTAAAAAACCCAAAACATTGAAGGAATAGAAAGTAATGAATAATTTTGCTTAAATCAAGTTGAATTTGTAAATGATTTGTTTGGGGATTTAGGAGATTTTAATATTGGGACAATTTAGTTACAATGAACAATTTGGACAGATCAGTGTTAAAATATGAAAAATTAATACGTACAAATGGTGAAGTTCAGGAATTTTTATATTCTTCAAAGTCAGTAAAACTATGTGATACATCTTTAACCTGTCAATCAGTGTTTTGCAGTTCTACTTGCTGCTTTCTAAGTAAACTTTCACTGTCTCATTTTCTCTTTACATTTTTGCTTACCTAATCCTGCAGGTCAACTGGGTTTGATAGATAGACCTAGTGCTTCAAGGCTGCCACTGTTTGAGTTTGAAAGACAAAGAAAATAGTGATGTTTGATGCTGAACAGGCCAACTATTCTCAAAGGACTCATTCCATTTTTGTGATAATTTAGTGAAAATCCAAACTGCTGAAACATTGAACAGAACTGTTCGTAAATGATAGCTGTATTGCTGTAAGCTATAACTTTCTGAAGTTTCTAATTGTCAAGATGCTCCCCGATACAGCTCTACTAACAATTTTTCAAATTATTGCCCTTAAAATATGTATTCCCACCAGACCTTCCTTCAAGTTGTCTTCTGGCATGTTTAGGTGATCTCTTTATTCAGACAGGGCATGTCAGGATGCAGACACAGATGGAAAGAACAGTTTCTGAGCTATATGCTGACAAATTGTGAAGGATTTTAGTGGTCTGATGAGACAGCAGAACATGGTCTGAGAAATATCAGTAAAGAAAAGCCAAAATAAAGGATAATATGGAGCTGTACTTTTTCTAAAAATATTAATAGTAAGTAGAAGGCTAAGTCCATTTTGCATTCCATATAAATTCTTCTTTTTTTCTCTTTTTTTTTCTTTTTTCTTAATATTTTCTTTTCTTCTCTTTTTCTTCTTTTTTTCTTTTTCCTTTTCTTTTTCCTTTTTCTTTTTCCTTTTCCTTTTCCTTTTCCTTTTCCTTTTCTTTTTCTTTTTCTTTTTCTTCTTCTTTTTCTTTTTCTTTTTCTTTTTCTTTTTCTTTTTCTTTTTCTTTTTCTTTTTCTTTTTCTTTTTCTTTTTCTTTTTCTTTTTCTTTTCCTTTTCCTTTTCCTTTTCCTTTTCCTTTTCCTCTTTTCCTCTTTTCCCCTTTTCCTTTCCCCTTTTCCTTTTCCTCTTTTCCTTTTCCTTTTTTCCTTTTCCTTTTCCTCTTTTAATCTTTTCCTCTTTTCCTCTTTTCCTCTTTTCCTCTTTTCCTCTTCCCCTTTTCCTTTTCCTTTTCCTTTTCCTTTTTTCTCTTTCTTTTTTCCTTTTTCTTTTCCTTTTTTCCTTTTTCTTTTCCATTCCTTTTTCATCTTCATCTTCATATTTTCCATCTTTTTCTTCATCTTTCTTTTTCACTTTTTCTTCTTAATAATTTTCTTTTTCTATTTCTTTTTCTATTTGTCTTTTTATTAATTTTTAAAACTTTAATTTTCTTTTTTCTTTATTTTTCCCTTTCTCTCTTCCTTCTCCTCTTCCTTTTCGCCTTCCTCATCTTCTTCTTCTTCTTCTTGAATACGAAACTTTACTACTATAAGCAGGTGATTATATAATATATATAATATATATATGATTAATATAATGATGATACATATGATAACTATAATATAACACCAATTATAGTTAGTTAATGATAACTACACACTAGGAATTTTTTTATAGCTCACTGTTTATAAACCAAGGTTTTCCAAATTTAAAGTAGGCAGACCAGTACTGGTATATGAGACACTATGGTAACAGTGTTTGTTAAATTCTAAACATGGGTCATTCACGGTAATCAACAAGATCATGTAGGCTGCAATGAGATAGAATTTTACTGGAAGACTAATTAAAACAGGAGAGTGTAAAATATACTTAGAAAAAATTTAAATTAACTTTCTGTCACAAATCAAAGTTCGAATCAACTCTGCTAGAATACTTACTTTAGCAAAATGTGGTATGAGTAATACACAGAAAAATCAAAGAGGTTCTGGAAAGAGGTTTGGGTGATTCTAGAAACAATTGTGGCATGTGTAAGGACCCTAAGACTGTGATTAAAGATAAATCATAGATAAAAACCAATAAAAACAATAGAGTGGAAAGATGAGAATAGAATTAACTTGAACTCTCTCCCCAAATTGCTGCTGATTCCTTTCCAGCAGACATATCTGTAAAATGAGCATGTATAATGGAAAAGTAATTAGAAACAAGGAATTAGAGTGGTATCAGGTTCAAATTCATCTCAGTCCTCAAATTCATGAGGACTAGAATTTGGAAATGTAACAGATTTTTATACATTTTCAAGATAAAGAGATGGAAGACTTGATCTATACACTTCATCTGTCCACTCTGTTTTGAATGCCTGAGATGACAAGTATATCTAAGAACAGAAGATTAAAAAAGGCAAAAAAGAGGAATACACTAATCATCTGTAGTGTCGGACAATTTACTGAAGTCATAGTTACGTAATATTGATTTATTTAGGGTACTTTTATAATTCAGTATAAAAACAAAAAAACTCACCCCAAAACCAAAGCATACATGTCACCCATACCTCTGAAGGAAGGCCATGATTCTTTATAAGCCTTTATTATACCATTCTCACTTCAGAATGACTTAAAAGATTTTGTCTTGAAGGTTTTTCTTAGAAACAAACAAGCAAACAAATCCCACCACACTAAAAATAAACATAAGTTGCCAAGATCCATTTTATTATGATAGTTTAAAAAAAAAAAATCAAACCAACCCACAATGGTTCCATAGCTTATCTCAGTGAATGTATCACAAAGATGCAAAAACATTTTTATAAGAGAGCCTTTGAAGTTTATGTTTTCATTATCTCTCTTCTGGAGAATTATAGATGTGTCATCAGTATAGCAGCTGCTTTCAGAATGCTAATGTGGATGTGCTAGGATGAATTGTTGTTCTGTTCTTCTGCATCAGCTTCACTAAAAGAAATGCCACCACCATTTCGATGGTCTTAAAAACTGCTAATAAACCATCCTATAACATAATCTCATGAAGTAGGATATGTTCTTTGGAAACTGCATTTAGGCAGAGATAATATGGAGAATCATAGTCTATTTTCAATTATTAACATATGAAATAGCCATCTTTCTGTTTTAATTAAATTTTGTGTGTGTGTGTGTTTGTGTGTGTGGCTATAGTAATAATAGGTTTATTAATGGGGTTATTACAGTATCTCACGAAGGAACAACATCCTAGACATTGGACACACAGAAATGTTCTGCAACCTTGTAAAGAAGAATAAACTAATGCTCACTCATTGCAGTAATGATGAAATCACAACAACTTGCTTTGTTGTCAGAAGAAAAAACAAGATGCTGAAGGAATAAAATGGTGGGAGGGCATACAGTGTTAAAAATAATGAAGAAAATACGAAAGAAAGACTAATAGGACCTAATTAATTCATTATTGTTAGACAAGAAATGAAAAAAAGAAATTGCCACATCAGACTAAAATACTCAAGCCAAGAATCAGGCATTTCTAGGTATGATCAGCTTCATTTTCCAGGCTCCGTTCAATATTTTATCCAAAGTATTATTATTTGTTGTTTTCAAGTAATATAAGTATGAACTGTGTCTGCAAGCTCCTGGTACAACAGTAGTTTTATGGTGAAACTGAGTCCTTCCCACTGCACCTAGAACATAATATGTCATGTTGAATCAGTTCTACCTGTTAACACATTGGTAGTCCCATGGGGTGGAAGTTCCAAAGAACTCAGTGCTAGTCTGGCTTCTTTTTCCATCAGTGAGATACACACCATATCAAATGGAGAGACCGCTTCTTAAAATGAAATGCTAACAAAACCACGTTTCTTCTAGCACCATCACTATGGCCTTTGATGATCTACATACAATTCTCTCCTTAAAAAAAAGACCTGGTTTTTGTTTTTTCTCATGATATAATAAGAGAATTTTCTCCTTCTTCTCATTGCAAGATGAATATCATTCTAGAAATAATTTCCTGGGTTTGACCATAGATATGGCAACATAAATATTCAACGCTTCATGAATCGTGAGTAAACCTTATTAAACATTTTAGTAGCATAATTTAATTTAATTTTTTTTGCCAATGTCCTTCCAGAGGATTCTCTTCTGGCTTTCCAGAAGAGAAGTTGTGATTGCTACACTGACTTGAAAAGGTTTAATTCACCTGGTATACATTCTGATTTTTTTCATTAACCCCTGCCCACTTGGCATGATGACCAGTTGCAGTTATGTCTTCACTGGGGTGATAGACACAAACATATTTTGTTGAGATTTTTATTTAAATTATTTTGTGTTGGCTCAAAGCTGGAAGTCAGCACTGGAGTGCTATGGTACTGCTGCTGACTGTGCCAAAGCCCCTGGAAAGGAAGAAATCATTATGGCTGCCATTCTGTCTCTCTTTTTCTAATAGCTGCAAAACTGTTGTTTTAAACTCCAAAGCTCTTCTAAGTATGCAGAGGGTTACCTAATGCCACAGAAAAATGAAACAAAGCAAAACCAAACTTGGACTGCAGAGAAGGAAACATGGTTGCTAGATCTTTTTTCTCGTTATCCTTATATAAATGAAGCATCATAGGAAAATCTGGTGGACTGCAGATGGCAAAAGAAGGGCCTGCTCTGGGATCTAGTCGTGGACTTACTCATAAGAGAAAAATAGCAACAAATATTAACATAGATACAACATATCCATATTTTTGTATGTAGTAGAATTGAATCATGTTGAAGAAAGGACTAAAGCAAGAGGTATGATGTGGGTAACACCTGAAAATCCGATCTTACAGACTTTAGTCAAAGAGGTTGAAGAGAAAAAATGGATCAATGTTTGCAAGAGTAGGGTTTGAAGAGAGTCATGTACTCATTATGAATTTGGGGAGCTCTATGGATTAAATTATTCAAATGAGGGCTGCTATCACAGGGAGAAAAGCCAGTCAACAGAATGGGAGCATGTGAAGACAAGTTCTGGAGCACCTCTTGATCTTCACAGTTTTGGGGTTTTCAAGTCCTGTCTTCAAAGGTGGTGCTGCTGAAGAGATGACTAGAAAGATATAAAACACACTACATTTGAATAGAGAATAAGTTACAGAGTTAGAAAGAACAGACAGATCTTTAGACACCTGATTCTTTCTTCAGGAAGCTTTCTCTGCCTTAGCATGCACGACAAGAGTATATGTGCAGAGGATGTACAAAGCACTTTGTGCGTTGTAAGTTAATATCCTTCTTGTGCTCTTAGAGTCTCTTGTAGACAAACCCTAATGCAGAGGACATTCATTTTTCCCCATACTCGCTTGACTTGATTCATTTAGCCTCTTTAATAAGACTCCTTGCAGGTTTTCCCTGTTTCAACAATTTGCATTTAAAACTATAGAGGTAAAATAAGAACAGCCAATGGAAAGCTTATTTTGTTAAGGATATCAATAACTGTAAGGCCAACAAACACAGTCAAGGGTTCCTGTTATTAGAGATGTCAAGTTCAATAAATTTCACCTGTTTGCATAGTTACTTTCTGTATTCAATTGCTGCCGTAAACTTTTGTCACTACAGGCTGAATCTTTCTGACCAGAAATGTTCAATACACCCTTCACCTGTAGATCTGAGGAAGTCAGATAATACATTACCAGAACTGTACACATGTTTTTTAAGATATTTACAATAATCAATGAAATTATTGTTTTGCTTGCTGTGTTCAGGAGTATATTATATTGCACTGTCCTCCTGGATAATGGATGTTCTTTCCACTCTCGTGTAAGTGTACAGAAGGATACTTAAGGATTGTCTTATTATTAGGTTTACAGTGGAACAGTGAAGGGAGTTTTAGTAGTTACAGATGGGTTGTGAAATTTGTAAGTGAAACTACTTAATGGGCTGATGCAAACCTCAGAAATTTACAGTCAAATTTTATTTTTGCTGTGGAAACAAATGTGACTACCAAATTTCTTTGGAGAGATGCACTAAAGAAATTGGGTTACAGGACTTCAGCAAAATGAAACAGACATATTCATTGCCCAATAGTACCTTGCAGGAGGTGAGGACAGACTTTCATGTGACTTAAGAAGTCTATTGGCAGAGCTGGAGAAATAACACTTATTTGCATTTTTAAAATTCCTCAGAGAATTGCAGAGGCCAGAAGGTAATCTGCATGTATTTTTCTTACAGGAATTGCTCATTTTCCTTTTAAAATAATGCTTGGGCACATCACAGTAAGGGGACGATGTGATTGACAAGTCTTACATCCAAGTACCGTGCAGAATTTGTTATACAACCATAGATGTATAGCTACGAAAGCAGTTCTATACATACTGTTCAGGCTATATACATTCTCTCTATCATCAGAAAAGGTCTGAAAGATACAGCATAATCGGTGTGTACTTTTAACCTTACAGAACACAGCTATTTAGGTGATTTCTAGATGGAAAAAGAGCAGTATAACTGGACTCGGTTTTCACATAAATCACCTCTGAACAGGAAATGTATCTCTCTTATTGATACTATACGTAAGGCTTATTATTGAACAATGTTGGTTAAAGAAATGAACTATTCCCAAGTAAGTGTAAGGAGACATGTGGTAAAGCATAGATTTAAGAACAATTCTATTTACCTCCAAAGTTCCTTGTTCAGTGTTAGATGGAAATGACTATGATCCTTCATAAGTATCTTCATGATAATTATACTAAAAGGCATACTATATCAAAAACATTGTGCTGAACGTATTTTGTATGTTCCAGGGCATGATGTAAATTTATACACACAAACACACATATATAGGTATGTATATACAAAATTACATACATTGTTTATAATGAATTATGTTATCCTGAAAAAAAAGCTTTTTTTGAATAGCAAATTATATCTTTAACTAAATGGAACAGAAGGGAAGTTTAATCAGAAAGGTAATATGTATCTTGTTACAATCGTCTTCATGGCCATTTGCTGGACTTGATCCACTATGTCCCTGTCTGTCTTGTCCTGAGGAGCCAGCACTGGAATCAGATGTGGCTCACCAGGGCTGAGTAGATAAGAAGGAGCATCTCTCTCAACCTGCCAGTAACACTCTGCCTAATACAGCACAGGATGCTGTTGGCCTTCATTGCTGCAAGGGCACAGTGCTGGCTCATGGTTAACATGGTGTCCACCAGGCCCCCCAGGTCCTTCTCTGCAAAGCTACTCTTCACCCAGCGTGTAGTGGTTCATTCCTTCCCAGGTGCAAGACTTGGCATTTGCCTTTGTTGAACTTCATGAAGTTCCTCCTGGACCATTTTTCCAGCCTGTCAAGGTTCTTCTGAACGGCAACACAGCCATCTGGTGCATCAACTAATCCTAATTTTGTATCATCTGCAAACTTGCTGAGGGTGTCCTCTATCCAATATATATGTACAAAAGAGTTTGGTTGAAAATTTATCAATATCATTGGAAAGTCATACATACTTCTACTTTATCTGAAATTTTATTTTTCTCTAAATATTAGTTGCCTGAAATTTATTCATCAAATTTTAAAGGTAGAAGCTGTTAAACCTATGTTTTTATTATTTATCATACAAATCTTCATCTTGCAGTCACTTTGAGTAATATCATGTATCAAAACAGCTCTATTAATTTAGTTACATGACTTGGCGAGTAAAAGAATTAGGTCTTATTCATTATGCTCAAAGGTTTCAGAATCTGGCTGTACATTATTCCATCTGAAAGGACTTTCTTTAATATACTGGATGTGCAATTTTTTTGCCCTCTCCTATATGGTCTGTTATTTGACAAACAATAATGTGTTTTAGTTTAAACTGAAATTGATACTACATGCTACAAGAAGTGAAACATTGTGTGAAGGTTCCATTTAAAAAGAAGACAAAACATCCTCCACAGAGATACAATAGTTCTTGTGAACAGGAAGTATCATAGGTACTTCTATACTAGGAAATTAACAGGCAACAGGGAATGTTTCCAGGAACTAGAACTTCTTAATAGTCTATTACTTCTGAAAATTTTAAGAATGATCCCTGAAATAATTTACTGCAGAGACAACTGTCACTCCCCCCAAACAATTCCAGGGCATGATGTTGGCAGCAGCACAGTCCAGGACCGATTCCCAGTGGGCAGTTTGGATGTGCATACCCTGTTTTACAGAAGAAAGAACTGAATAATATAAACATGAGACAATTTTTGACACTTAACAACAATGCCAGGGAACAGCTCTGGGCACGTTTAGTTTTGTAGCATAAGTAAAAGAGCCATGGACCAGGAATCTCATTACGGAGAACTCCAAAGTAGACACTAGTTCCAGCGTCCCCATTGTCCAAGTCAGAGAAGCTCTTTTTAAGACTGTGGATAATCCTGTTGTTGTTTGTTTGGACAACTCCAGTTTAAACATCATTGTATGTAAAACCTGGAGTTACATGTTTAAAGGGGCTTTATGCCTGTAGATGTTTGAGAACCAGGCACTGCATTAAGCAGTAATTCTGTAGTAATTCATATACAACAATTAATGCAATCAGACAAATAAATAAATGTATTTATGGTTCTGTTATTGTCTGAACTACAATTTTTACCTTTGATTTTTAGGATTTTTCCCCCTTTGCCCATCCCCTGTTGTCCATTCTTGTCCTGCAAGCTGTTAATCTGTCCTCTCCTTCAAAATACCTTTATGCTTAACAAAAAATCCAATACTTTTAATAGCAATGATCTGATAGGAATCCAAACTCCAGCTCAGGAACTCCTATTCCAGTTTTGAATTGTGGTAAAACTAAGGACTCCCCAGGCCCCCCTTCCTTTTATTCTTCTGTTTTTCTGGCTTCCCCAGGTTTGAGCCCTGTGAATTTATCCACAATTACACAAGGTAGAAGTCTTTTTCACACACATAAATTCATGCATAAACTCTCCTTTATGCATAGATGCACACATAACAGACACACAGTATTGCAGAGAGGAATTAGAGATATAGTAGTTCTCCTTCCATTAGAAAGCATTTCAGTCATTGTCCAAGATGATAAAAAGAGAAGTTACGTTCTATAAAACTCCTAAAAAGCTGGACACTAAAGAAAACGTGCTTGATTTGACATGGACAGTTTAAGAGAATGAAAGTAGTACCAATATGACAAAAACATTAGATGATGCATGCACTTCACCTTTAACTATACAAAGAATTCTAAGATAAATATTAGAATTATTCATCCTAAAGGTATTGACTCAGTATAATGCTCTTCCAGGGCTCTGATTCACCTAGAGTTGTGAATTAAAATCTAATGGCTGAAGATGTTTTTGCTTTTACCTGTGCATGTTGCCCCACTGATGGCTGTTACTTTTCACAGGGTGAAATCCCTAAAGAGTACTTGCAGAAGATCCTAACCATCAGTTTTTTACCTGCTGTGTTAAACTAAGCTGAAAATCAGGCTTGTTTTGCCTTCATGTGCTGAAGTGAGTATTACAATGATTCAGGAATTACTTCATGACTATTCAATCCTTTCTGTCTGAAGGGCATCAGCTTCCATTGGAGGAACAGGGTGTATGGCTCATGGCAGAAGCTTGCTTCAGCGGTCTGATTTCAATATCTCATCATATATGAGACAGGGTCCAAACGAATATTTATTTTGTTTACCTGTGCCACACGTTTTACAGCTTTTGGAAAGCCTCTGTTGTATTCATCTATGGTGCTAAAAAGTATTTGAATCCCCTCCTGTAACTTTCATATTGAGGCAAATTGAAAAAATTAAAATATTGTTGTAAATACAGCTGTTTGGAACCTTTGATTACATATGATTTATCAATTGTTTGACTAAAGAAATCTTCATGAAGTTTTCTTTAGGGGAAAAATAAAAAAGGAAAGGGAGGGAAGTGAAACCACAGCAAACTAATTGTCAGGGAGCAGCAAGAACTGCAGGGGCCAGTCCCCAAGGGCCAGGGAGCAGGAGTCATGGGTGGCTCCAGTGTCAGCCAGGCAGCACCCACACCCAGGGGGCCATCTATGAGCATCAGGCAGCAGCTGGGTCCATGCTCAGTCCAGAGGATCCAAGCAGCATCTCAGGGACAGGGCTGGTGACTGTCCCTGCTGCAGCGTCACTGGGGGAGGGGCTGATGGCCCCAGGGGCCTGACATGGGATCCTGGGCTGTGGGCTGGGTGGGGGGAGCCCCAGGGGAAGCCCCAGGGGGCAGCTGGGATGGGACCAGCCCAGCTAGAACCCTCAGGGCCTAAAACTCTGCTGTTTTTCTTTTGTAGGTGAGGGACAGCTAAACATTCTTCATAATTTTGTGACTAGAGCATTTTTGACAGTCATGGTAATGTGTTGAGGCATCTTTTTTCCTTCAAAAGAAAATGGGGGTGACCAGGGGAGGGAACTAGTTTAGGGTGCATGTTTCTATCATCTCTCTTCTCATATCATTGCAAATGTTTTCATCGAAAGTCTATCTATCACTTTGAATGAGGATGACCAAAAAATTAAAATTGGTGTTCCCTTTTTCTAAACAAGTGCTTTCAAATCTGTTTTCTGCATGCATCTTCAAAACAAAGAAAGAAAGAATGGACAGGTCCTCACTTTTGTTTTCATGCACAGGGGCTCCTGCCAGTTCAGTGCTTTCATTCCATCAGAAATGAGGGAAAAGGCAATGTGGAAAGCTCAGGTGGAAAGCTGCAAAATGGATGTGTTATATTTTGTATATCAATAATTAGAAACTGAGCAGAGCAGATGACAGAATGGTCATCTGTTAAATGCTCAGGCAGAGGAGAGTGTTGATTCTGTGTATGCAAAGGCACCTTTATTCTGCTACAGAAAACAGGAGAAAAATAACTGCTGTATGAATGAGTACTACTCTGGAAAATTGTTAGCTGAGGAGGGGATTTGAGGATGCAAATTATGGCAGACTACAGAGGGCCAGAATATTCACAGTTTGAGGCTTCTTAAATTTGACTAAGCAGCACAGCTTCTACTGGAAGCTCATTTTCAGAGTATGCTTGAGGTTATACTGAATGAGCAGAAAACCTGCACATCATGCATGAAACAGGAAAGCCCAAGGATGCCAGAGGAAACTGGCATTCACAGACTAGGCTGTTGTAAGAGACTGAAATGTTAAGAACAATTGTCTCAAAGCTTGCTTGTGTGTGTTTATCTGATAAGACCAGGCAGCAGACCACTCTTTTGTCTGGGAAGACCCGAGGGCAGACCATTCTTTGACTTAACAAATGCCACCAGCTTGCAAGGAAATTTGTGCAAACTTGCTGAAGCAGCAGGCCATTCTTTGGCTTATCAGGCACCACCAAAAACAGGACACCAACTGATATCCGGACCAGGCCGCTTGTCCACCAACAACACATATTGTGTGGTTGGGTGTGCATGTGTGGCGTACATGATGTTGCCCTGGGTAATCAAACCAAACCAAGAGGGCAAACTCCCTCTCCAACACCGGATAAAAGACGGCACAACAAAGCCTGAGTGTGGCCACCCACCACCGAAAAACTGAAGACTGAGGACCAACAGGACGCCGCTGGATCCATGGTGGTGACTATCCTTTGCTTATCTCTCTGAACGCTTGCTTAATTCCCTCCTAATATTCCCTGCCTTTCCTATCGCTTTACTCTTTTATATTTACCCAATAAAACATCTGATTGGCAGCATATGACCTCGTTTGTGTCTTAATTTCGCCCTTGGGATCATTAAGAACCTTCCCCAAGCCTGACGATCAGACTTAACAGCTGTCTTGCGAGAAGGCTTTACCCCAGCATTGCAGCACCTCAGTCAAATGCCTCAGAAGCAAACAAGATAACAGCAAATGAAATGTGGCAAGGAATCCCTCTCTTCATCTTTTGCTCAGAAGTACTTTGTTTAAGTTGCAAAATGATGTAATGAGCAACTCAGGAAGATAGGTATGAGTTTTCCAATATTGCTTAAAAAAACAGTGATAAAGAAGGTAGGAAGCATTAAATCTGGGAAAGATAAAAGAACAGAAAAGAAAAATTAGTGAATGCAAACCGTGACACTTATAGGGAATAATAATGTGGGGGAAAAGGCAAGAGAGAGAATTTAGGGACAGATGTTGATTTCTCTAATTTCTATTAGTCCGTTCCAAGCCACTGATACGTAATGTTAGGGAGAAAAAATAAGAGAGGCAGAATGCTACAAAGGCAGTTTGCCCATTGCTGTTAAAAAAACATCTGAAAAAGCAGCTCAAACCATCTACAGTATACAAGCTGAATGTTAAATTGTCTAAAAGTGAGTTTGTTGCAAGCAGAATTTATTAAAGAATAGTTGATGAAATATACTTACCTTAGAAAAACCTCATTTTTCTCAGATCTAAACTTTCAATTTGAATGTTTTGAGTTCAGCTACATTTTCCAGGGGAAAATGCTCTAAGTTTCTTTCAATTACACTTATATTTATCCTGGTTTTCGAGCTTATGTTTGAATATAAAGTTGAAATTATTCAATATTAACAGATAACAGATAACATTTAGATAATTTCTAGTAGCGTTTATAGAAAAGTTTAACTTTGTGAGATATGGTGATATTCTAACTTTTGATCCAAACTGGAACAAAAATATATTTTGAAATGAAAAGATTTATTCTAGGAAAAAAATAATAATCCAACACCCACAACTTTTCTATGTTTTATTCTGAAAATTTTTAACATGTTTGTGGAACTTCAGAGCAGGTGAGTAAGGCTAAGAATAATGCATATTACAGTAGGAAAGTGCCAGATAGAAAGTAAGAACTGTCTTGCATGCTTTTAGACAAACTAAATTAAAACATTTTTCAGACCTCCACCGAAGAAGCCTTCCTATTAGAGGTAAATAGTTACATAAAGCCTAAGTCAATCATTGTATCTTAACCTGAGTAGAAGCATGAATTTTGCACATAAAACATGCAAACACTCTTTTGGAAGACAAAGTATCAGTGCTAGTGAGAAAAAGTGTGATGCTGTATAGGGAAAAACAGATTCAAGAATGTGTAAGTTAAAGTTTTCTGTGTGTAAAATCTGAAAGATAGGGAGTTAATATATCTGTACTAGCAGAAAGTATATTTATGGATTTATTTATTATTATTTTATTTAATTACAGTTATAGTCATTTGCGCTTCAATGCACTTTATCAGCAGCAACTTAAATAGCTCAGTCACAACACTTTCAGAGAATAGAAAAAAATATTATCCTTTCTTTTCCAGAAGGTTTAATTAACTCAAGTGATTTGTCTGAAACACCTGTGGATTCACTTTCAAGAATGGGTTTAGACATTTAAGAATTAATGGTTTTCAGTGCATTTTGATGAAGCTTTTTATTCCCTTCTTTGTAAGATTTCATTTAGAGTCTTAGCTTTTCTACTCACTGAAGAACACTAATTTTGATGACTAATTTTAAAATCAGTTTGTATGATCGCTTGAGGTCTAGCCTTGCATTCCTTCCTTCCTTGCTGCAGGCAAGTTCAACCACTTAGGTAAATGAACACTGAAGAATAATTGCATTTGGTGAAAGCATACTGTGCCCAATGGGTGTAGTAAGCTAATTTCAGCTCCACAGCTCCTCTCTGAACTCCATTTTGGATATTAACATCAAGCAAAAATTAATGAAAATGCGAAAGATCTGGCTTTTTTACAGAGTCTTTTGTAAGAAAATGTCACCAGTATTTCCACTTTGTGTACAACTTTTTCACAGGAACATAACTGCTAATAAATTTAAGTGTATGATGCTTTATATTCAATGTTTTGTGCAACTACACTGTCCTTAAATAATTAGTATTCCTTCGGGCTGAGGTATTTGCAATTCATCAAAAAGAAAAAGTATTTATTGAATATCCATTAGATTGACTGATATATAAATTCCTTTAATTGACTCATCTACATGTCTCTGAGTCATGGTTTCTTTCTTGTGATAGTTTAATCACCATTGTGATAGTTATCAGTATATTCTCTGTCCAAAATTATATTTTTCTTTACACTTTAGTGTATATCAGGGTCCCATCATATGAATGAAAAGCTAGTCAACCAAGAGTTAATGAATTAAGAAAAGTGAATAATTTTAAATGCTTGGTAAGGTTCAGTCTTCAACATTAAAAGATTAATTAAGGCTGAAATTAAATGCAAGCAATCGGTTTGTTTTATTTTTTTATTATGCAGTGAATGACTGTGTAAGAGTAACCATAACTATCTAAAGTAAATGATGAGGTATTTCCATATTATTAGGAGTTTATCAGGGGAAATATTTCAGAATAAGTTCAGGATAAGAAGGGCTGACACTTTCATGTAGTTACAGCATTACAATCGAACAGGTGCTGTCTATACCGACCTTGCTTCAGTGAGATAAATCAAAGACAGTAACTGACTCAGAACAGTTACTTTCTAGTTACCCTCTGGAAAATTTGGCACAAGTATGTTCAACTTCCTACTGATGCAAGGTCAGGATGGCTTCCTTTCTGTGTGATGCTGTACCCAGTGTGGGTTTTCAACAACTTTCAAGATACGAAAGATAATAAAAAACTAATAATAATCTTCAAAAATTCTGGTCTATGAACACTTCTAGAAGTGCTAATAGAGTATGTGGGTAATTGGGGTTTCTCTTTTTCTGCTTTAATGTACTAATTAAAGACTTATTTTGAGCAAAATAAAATCTGTATTATTTGTAACTCTTCTTTTGTTTGCTTTGCCATCTCTAGATAATGTTTAGTGCCAGGAGGTGACTTATTTAGGTCAGTCTCTTAAATTTTCAGTCACTTTAGACTCGCTAATGATTTTGACAATTGCATATGCATATTATTATATATAATTCCTACATATGTAATGCATATTATACCTCTATATTAATATAAAATGCTTTATTTTATGTACTATATATGTTTTATATTTCAGACACACACTATAAGTATGTCTGTATGTGTGTGCATATGTTCAGTGCATACTGTAAGAAACCTGAACTGAAAAATCTTTTGAAACTATTCATTCCTTTATGTAGAAGTCTTTTTCCAAAGCAGAATATTAGATAGTGAATCACCTGCTCTACTACTCATGGAAGTGCTATAGTCTTAATTTTTCTCCTGATACATGGCATAATCTTAGGCTCAAAATAAAATACATGTTTTATCTTTCTGTTTAAGAAAATGAGCTGCTGATTTCTGCCAATTCATTTTGTCTAAAATAACACCAGCAAAAAGCTCATTAGCATCTTCATTTCTGCTACCTCTTAGAAGAGAATTGTTCATTACAATGCAAATGGAAACACGCTTTGGCAAAGCTTGTTGCATCTATTAAGAATCCATGCAATAAATTACTAAAGACAGAATATTATAGCTCTTCATATCATATTAAAGTTATCATCTGTCATATTTCTGGGTATGCAAGAAAATTCTGTAACACAACTGGGTGTAATAATCTTCTATATGTGAGTCTGCAGCAGTCTTTAGATTTCGGAACCAGTTTAAGACTGAAGAAATGAATGGATCTCAAAAAACATAAGAATACTATCAGATTAAGGCATTATAATTTTTCAATAATAATAATAATACCATTGATATTAATATTAATAATAATAATTTTTAAAATATAGCTTAATTTAATGAAGATTTTATAGAGTGAAATTGTAATAGAAATCACACTAACACTGGAAAGAGAGTAGAAGGAATCAACTTAGAAAACTTGTTCTAAATAGAATTTCTACTGCATTAATAACTTTAAACATCTACTTTGCCCTACTGAAACTAGTTGAACTTAAGAATTAATATAATTTTAAACATGTTTAAGTTCTATAGTGAATAAAAATATGTGCACAATTAAGTATTTTCTGTAATTAGGGCTGCAATATGGTGATTTAGTTAGATTTTGATTTATAGAAATGCTGGGAAGAGACTGGTCATTTGCTTTTGAATATCTTCCTCGCTAATATAAAACAATGGCCATATCTCAAAAAATATTACTTTTGCATGAGCAGCTGGTGTTTAGCACCTCTAATTGCTCATCTTATAGACACATTGCTATAAATAATGAGTGAAATCAAGGAAATGGATATTCTGACTGAATTCTGAAGTGAAAACTTCAACGGTAAATAATCAAAACTACACTACCTAATAGTGAAAAATAGGGTGGAAGCTCCACCACTTCATAGCTTCAAAATGTGTATCTTTCATTATGTATTTACAAAGCAGTTTATCTTCATTTTCTTTCTATTTTTTAGTTTCCTATTAAAATGTCCATTCTTTGTTTCCTCACTTTAAATTTAAAGTGATTTATTAGAGACACTACAAGGACATCAGTTCCCACTTAGCTTCAGTTGGAAATGAGTATTGGGTCTTTAAAAATATCCTCATCTGCTGAAATATGGATATATATTTCCTCATTAAATGGATGGGAATGTAAGTAACTTACTCTATAAATTTGTTACAAGCAAGTACATTAAATATTTAATGAAAATATACTTACAAACATACTCTCAGATTTATTAACCCTGAAGTAGCAGCTAGTTGTCAGATATTTATACTAACAAATATATGACGAATGGAAAACTAACTTCCTGTAGTTTCTGAAAATATCCAATGTATTTCCTAGAAAATTATATCCTGTTATAGAATTATAAATAATTCATTATTAGAGAAAAAAATATTGCTGGCAATTTATATTTTTAAACTCTCACACAAGAACAGGTATTTCTTTTATTTTGCATTTGCTAAGACTCTTCCACACTGGCAAAACTGCCGATTAAAAGACTATATCTATCACTGCACGATCTCTCTTTACACCATTAAACATTTTAGTCCCCATACACAAATGTAGCCTTATCAATTCCATTGGGAGTGCATCTGTTCTAGTGCTTGCTATCCCATGCAGAAACTGTTATGTTTCCTTATGCACTGGTTTTGGCTGGGATAGAGTTAATTTTCTTTATATAAGCCTGTATGGTGCTAAGTTTTGGATTTGTGACCAAAATAGTGTTGATAACACAGCGATGTTTTTGTTATTTCTGTGCAGTGCTTGCTTACACAGACTCAAGGCCTTTTCTGCTTCTCACACCACCCCACCAGTGAGTAGGCTGGGGGTGCACAAGAAGATGGGATGTGACACAGCTGAGACAGCTGACCCCAACTGACCAAAGGGATATTCCACACCATATGATGTTGTGCTCAGCATATAGAAGAAGGAAGGGGCGAATGTTCCGAGTGATGGCGTTTGTCTTCCTAAGTCACCATTATGCGTGATGGAAGCCTGCTTTCCTGGAGATGGCTGAACACCTGCCTGTCGATGGGAAGTAGTGAATGAATTCCTTATTTTGCTTTGTTTGTATGTGCAGCTTTTTCTTTCCCTATTAAACTGTCTTTATCTCAACCCACAAGTTTTCTTAATTTTACCCTTCTAGCTCTCTCCCCATCTCACTGTGTTGGAGTGAGCAAGCAGCTCTGTGGGTCTGAGCTGCCCAATGGGGTTAAACCACAACACTTCGGAACTAATTTCAACAGGATTTCTTCAGTAAGGAGAAGTGGGAAGGAGGCAATCATTGTTCAAGACATTACTGTTTGTAGGATGAGTGTCCAATCAGTTCACAAACATAAAATTAAAATCTAGTGAGAAAATGTTAAAAAATATTAGCTCCAATTTTAGAAACGTCACTCCACTTTTAGAGCTATTCTGTGTTCTACTGTAACTCATTTTATATAAAGCAGAGAAGCAAATAACTTTAGTAAAGTAAGCGTTTCTCTAGAAACAGGATAAACGTGTGGATTGATTTTCAGCAGGAATCAGACCTTGCAATATTCCTCCTTCCATGAGAGCTATGTTGATTTATACTAGTTAAGATTATAAAATTCTTGATCATGGTGGTGTATCTAAGCTACCTTCAAGTTTTTTTCACCATGAATATTATATATGACAGGAAAATTTCAGACACCTAATATGAGGTTTATTCTTAATGAGGAAAGAAAGAATGTTTTGTAGAATCAAAATTATTCATAAATACTTCATATAATCTATTAATTATTTTTTCCTGGGAAACTTTGGAAGTAGAAAGTTTTAAAACTCATGAAAATATCCGAAGTTATACCTTCCATTACTAGATCTACAGGCACTGCTGTCTCTAACAGTACAGCACCTCCTTTGTCTTCCTTGCAATTCCACAAGTTTATTTTTCAGCATTCATGACATTGCTAGTTAACTTAAATTCCGTTCTGTGCAAGTCACTTATTGTATATAACTTTTAAAATTGTTTTCAGTGTTCTGAAGGTTGCATATATATGTACTTATCACTGTTTATGTGATGGCTAGTGTAAGTTTACACTCATTAAATGCAATGAATTCTCCTAAAACCTGATCTGTCCATGACGAGAGTCTTCTCATTGGCATTGGGTTACACCCATGATTATTATTCCTCTGCAAAGGAAACATATTTATTATTATTATTATTATTATTATTATTATTATTATTATTATTATTATTATTATTATAACCTAATAAAGCATTCACTAGATATCATTTATTTAGAAAATGAATAAAGAAAGAATTATCTTCTAGTTTGTAACTCCTCCTGATATTACATCCAGTAGTATATGATGATTCATCTTGTAGCAACATGTTATCAAAAACAGGGAATAAATGTTTAGCTGTGTGGGTTGAGCTGGAAGGGCTTTACTAGAAGGATTATTTAAAAAGGATGACCATGATTTTCTACTTACTTAAGCAAACAAACAAACAAACAAAGCCCCAAACCCTTAGTAAATTATTCTCATAAAGTTAATACTTTCTTTTGAATGCTTGTATCATTTGTGACTCATTCAAAGCTTTTTACTGTTTGTTATGCTCTGAATATTTTTAATATTCTGGATTTGGTAAAGACAAAACTGGTGTAGAATGGATGAGACCAGACTCTCCCAAATGTCAAAAGGAAGCCTATACTGTATTAATATTTTGGACAACCTACTTCATTTTAGGACTTTGCATTTCAAAAGAATGTGTTTGCAGTTGGGCTTATTCTACAGCACACAGAGAAATGCTCTGTATTCTGATAGTTTACTAATTATACTCCATGTATTCTCAAGGTTATTTCTCACTTGAAAAAAAATTTGCTCTTTTGTGTTCAGCTGCCCTCAAATATCTGGCTCCTGTCTTACAGGACTCCAATCAGCAAAATGGAGTTTTCTCAAACATTGTGTGATGAACTGAATTTAAATTCCAGGACTCAGGATACCATTTATGCCTAACATATGTCCTCCAGAAAGGTTTAAACCAACTGCATTGTCATTAAATTCAAATGAAGAGATAAATGCCAGGGACTTTAATTGTCTTTGTCTCAGAAAAAAGGAAAAGTTCTTTCTACTGTGAATATTAATTGTCCCACTCTTTAAATTAATTCGTGTTTCTCATTACCTATCTACTTTTTCTGTCACAGCACTAAAAGCCCTGTGACTCTTCTTGCTATCTTTTGTGGTTGCAAAATTCTGTTTGAAAGAGTTTGAGAGGGAAGTTTGAGGTCAAATTAGCAGCATAAGTTCAGAAAAGATAAAATATTGTTGGTTTTGCAAAGGGTGCTGTTTGGCAAACAACCTACCCTTGAGTGTCTCTTTTACATACTCTATAATATCTGTGCTGGGATCTATGAAGCATGTTCTCTTTCTATTTTTTTTTTTCCCTATGCAGAAAAAATGAGAAGGAAATGAAGCAGAAAGAAAGCCTTCAGGTCTTTCACTGCTTCAACTAAATGTGTGGCAAGGAGGCCTCATTTGGTTAAATCAATAGATCTTTAAATTACCTGTTACTTTTCTTCATTGTGTAGTCCAGTTAAACAGATTTTTGAAAAGTTTATGCTTTGTGTGGTAGCATTTAGAATAAATCCTTTTTACAAATTAACCCTTCAGGAGGCCAGTGTACCAAAAGTGGTAGGGTTTATGTTCATCTGGCAGGCATATCACCATTAACTAACATTGCATGAGACCCATAGTTGCATAGAAGACGTTATGCATTTAAAAGCAGAGGTATGTTAATCATATTTGAAAATCTTTTCCATTAGGCTTTCTCTAGATACAATGAATGATTCTGACTATCTATGTGAAGTGGACTTGAATTTCAATAAAAGCGGGATCAATCAACCACACTCTGAATTGTGTTCAAATTAACTGAGGCTCAGTCCTGGTGAACCGATGTGGCAGATTTAAGAAAATTATCTGTTTTAAATAAACACTGATGAAGCACATTTAACCTCTAAAACCGAATATAGTGCATTACGCTTACTATACATGAGGTAAGGACAGACTGACAAGAGGAACCGTTTATTTTAAAGATGGATCCAATATTTTCTGAATCTTCTAACAGACCTAAAACACTGTGCTCAAGTCTTCAGGGCAGTAAGGACTATTTTCTTGCATTTTTGGCAAATTCAGTCTCCTTTGAACTGTTCTTTATAGCTGAACTGGGACATCTAGAGGAAAAAGTTTGCTTATCTCCTAAAGAGAATAGCATCCACTTTCAAAAGAACTTGAAGGATACATCTGAATCACTACATCAGCATGCTACTCTCACAAGCAACACAAGTAATTTTCTCCATTAATGCATCCAGATCTTACTTCAGACTAGTTAGGTCTTTTCCTCACCTCTTTCATTGATTCTTCAACTTTCCATTAGTAATAATTAGAAACTGTCTTCTAACTCCACGTAAGTTTATCTGTGACCAGTTTATAATCCTTTGTTCTTTGTCCAACTTTTCTTTATTTTAAATATTTCTCCCTCGTTTATGTTTATGTGTCATACACTTCAGATGTGCTACATCTCAGAGAGCAGCACATTTAAGCTTTCACTTTGTTGGATTCCAAGAGCAAAGTTTACATAGTTTCTTCTTTCTCCTCATCACTGCAGTGGCCCGTCTCTGAGCACATATGTGATTTGAATTTACCTTTTCTAACTGTAAGGATATAATGAAGAAGCATGGTTAGTCCCTTTCAATATCAGTTCACAAACTTTTATTTTAGCACACTCACAATTTTTTTGCCACAATAAGAACATTGGACAAAATCGCCTCTGAAATCGACCTTTAATAAAATTTACAAATAACCTTCCTTAAACTTAGTGCTTTCCTTTTCTAAGCTATAAGCTTTTTACCCAGTTTCTCACAATTTTCTATTACTTTTATTAAACAATGACATCTCCAATTTCATGTGTCGCTATACTGAACAATGTACTGAAAGGTAAATAGAAGAACTGCAACTGTTCTCTTCTATGCAAAGAATAAGCTATTCCCAGACTACATAACTTTGCAAATGTCCATATTATTAGCTGCTTCAATAGTTAACCTGAAAGCACTTTGTGCATTTAGTTTGGTCTCTCACAGATGCTGAGATAGTCTGCTCTTGCTAGGTGACTTCACCTGGTTTATTGTAACCCAGGTTTAGGCAGTCAGATATTAGATTTCAGTTGATCATTCTTGTCATATTAAATGTGGTCAGTATTCTGAATAATTCAGTATCATATGTCAGGGTAGGTCCCACTTTTGTCTTGTTACTAAAGCATGGTGTCGACATGGTATGCCCCTGTGCCTCCAGAATCCCCTTAAGTATGGAAATGCCTAAATCGGTGAACTCAGTTTTTCCTTTTGTTTTTTTTGTACTTTACTTGTACTATATATAACAATAACCTCTACTGAATGACACAAGTGCATACTTGTATGTACTATACACTCCCAAACCCCCAAGGATGGGTTACTACCAATAAGGTACTTCCTTAGAGACCTACTTCCATTTAGAGACCTAAATTAACCAGATTTAAGTTCATACTGTTCTTTTCATGAGAAGTATCCCTTGCTTGACTCTTGTTATCATCGGTTTTAACACTTTCTTTTCTTCTATTGTTCATCCTTCACTTAATTGCAATCATTTAAGCATTGATCTGTCTTAACATATCCCTTAATTATTTTGAGATCAACATGGGTTTTCCAAAAGACTTTATAAAATTTAAGAGAGAATTATATACTTTTTACAGATACTTTTAAGAAAACTAAATAATTATAAAACAGCAGCAACAATATAATTCCCTGTTAATTAGATGCAGACATTGAAAATATTTTTAACAGATTAATATTTTTTAGGACAACAGGATAGGAATAAATTCCTATGTGCTATGATAGAACAGCTAAGGATACAGCAGAGCTATGAAACTCATCAAGGAAGATTTTGATTCCTTGAGAGCTAATTAATTGGATGGTACCTAAAATTTCCCATAGTGAAAGGAAAATTGAAGACTTATGGTGAAAAGTAAGTAGCATTCACAAAGGTTATACCTATGTATATACCTACGCAAGCTAGACCTATGTATTCTTTATTATCAATGGAGAGAAAGAAAAGCTCCACTAGACAACTGTTCAGACCGAGTATCTGACTCAGCTGCTGTGAATTGTCTTCTAGAGGAAACTAACTTTCCTCCTCTTCCATAAAGTAGATTAGCCTCTTTAAGCCTTTTTGGATACCTCTGTTCTTTCCTGTGCTCTTATTTATCAGAAGATGGAGCCAATAGATTCTTGCCAGCATTATTAAAGATTTGCTTTCTGCTTGCACAGACTAATAATGAAACCAACCTTTAGATAGTCTCTAATATTTTTTTTTTCCCTCTTTCAAATGATGTTTTAAGAGTGGCATTTAAATAAAATTATAGCTGGGACACAAGTGAAAATAGACTTACTCTTTCAAAGTATAAAGCAATACTAGATTGTCTGATACAAACACAAAATTACTTCTATTGTTTCCCAATCATATATGGGACAGCTTTTGAAATTAATGTTGGGAGATTTCAAAGGTATCTGACATTGACTATGCCTAGAAACATGACACATTAATATTTCTAGTAGTGTTTGATTGTTTAAAACCATACTGACATGTTTACTATTTGAGCATGCTAATATAACATATATAGAAGTTTAAGGTTATCAAGAAATACTCTGATTTCACAGGTGTGATACAGAAGTCAAATGAAAACAGATTTTGCTTTGTTCTGAAATAAGAAATGTTTTCTCATGCTAACTATGTTGAGATTACAAAGAAACATTTCTACATTTCATCTAGAAAATTTGATAACTGCATCCTTGTTTAGCTGAGGTCTTGACTTTTCCTGTAAAAATACTAATATGTTTTACTTGAATATGTGTTGCTTTCACCCAGCATCTTCAAGACATGAAAGCAACAGTGATGAAGAATAGACCAGGGATGCAGCTCTGTCTTGACTTCCTAATATTTGACTGACTGAAGGCTAAGCTTTAATTCACCCAAATGCAGGGCCTTACAGATACAGACAGGGGATGTAGAACATATCCACTATTTTTATTAGTTTGGAAAATGATACTGAAAGGTGGTTACAAATCTCTGTATGCAACTAAGTATGGGGTTCCACCCATACTGCATTTTGCAGCCTGCAATAATGAATATTAATATAGAAGTGATTTCAGTGACACACCTACTGAAATATCATTTCATTTATACCCTTTGGTAGAGTTTTCGATTTTTGGAGAAGTAAGGAGGGGGGCCAGCAAAACCACAACCCTAAACTTCAGAAGGGCAGACTTTGGCCTGTTTAGGAGTTTGGTTAACAGAGTCCCTTGGGAGGCGGTCCTGAAGGGCAAGGGAGTCCAGGAAGGCTGGATGTTATTCAAGAGGGAAGTCTTAAAGGCACAGGAGCAGGCTGTCCCCATGTGCCGCAAGTCGAGCAGGTCGGGGAGAAGACCGGCCTGGCTGAACAGAGAGCTCTGTCTGGAACTCAGGAAGAAAAGGAGAACCTACCACCTTTGGAAGAAGGGGCAGGTGACTCAGGGGGACTACAAGGATGTGGTGAGGATATGCAGGGAAAAGATTAGAAAGGCGAAGGCCCAGCTAGAACTTAAACTGGCCACTGCTGTCAAGGACAACAAAAAAATGTTTCTACAAGTATATCAGTGACAAAAGGAGGGCTAAGGAGAATCTCCCTCCTTTGTTGGATGCGGAGGGAATCTTGGCCACGAAGGATGAGGAGAAGGCTGAGGTACTTAATGCCTTCTTTGCCTCAGTCTTTAATAGTCGGACTGATCATCCTCGAGGTTTTCATGCCCCTGAGCTGGGAGATGGAGATAGGACACAGAATGTAGTCCCAGCTGTCGAAGAGGTGGCAGTCGCTGACCTGCTCCTCCACCTGGATGCCCACAAGTCAATGGGGCCAGACGGGATCCACCCGAGGATACTGAGGGAGCTGGCGGAGGAGCTTGCCAAGCCACTCTCCATCATTTATCAGCAGTCCTGGTCAACCGGGGAGGTCCCAGATGACTGGAAGCTAGCAAATGTGACACCCATCTACAAGAAGGGCCGGAAGGAGGATCCGGGGAACTACAGGCCTGTCAGCCTGACCTCGGTGCCGGGGAAGGTCATGGAGCAGATCATCCTGAGTGCCATTATGCGGCATGTGCGGGACAACCGGGGGATCAGGCTCAGCCAGCATGGGTTTATGAAAGGCAGGTCCTGCTTCACTAACCTGGTCTCCTTCTATGACAAGGTGACCCACTTAGTGGATGAGGGGAAGGCTGTGGATGTTGTCTACTTGGACTTCAGTAAGGCCTTTGACACCGTCTCCCACAGCATTCTCCTGCAGAAGCTGGCTGCTCACGGCTTGGACAAGTGCACTCTGAGCTGGGTTAAAAACTGGCTGGACGGCCGAGCCCAGAGAGTGGTGGTGAATGGAGCCAAGTCCAGTTGGCGACCAGTCACGAGTGGTGTTCCCCAAGGCTCAGTGTTGGGGCCGGTCCTGTTCAATATCTTTATCGACGATCTGGATGAGGGGATCGAGTGCACCCTCAGTAAGTTTGCAGATGACACCAAGTTGGGTGGGAGTGTCGATCTGCTGGAGGGTAGGAAGGCCCTGCAGAGGGACCTGGACAGGCTGGATTGTTGGGCCGGGGCCAACTGTATGAGGTTCAACAAGGCCAAGTGCCGGGTCCTGCACTTCGGTCACAACAACCCCAGGCAACGCTACCGGCTTGGGGAGGAGTGGCTGGAAAGCAGCCTGGCTGAAAAGGACCTGGGGGTGATGGTTGACAGCCGCCTAAACATGAGCCAGCAGTGTGCCCAGGTGGCCAAGAGGGCCAATGGCATCCTGGCTTGTATCAGGAATAGCGTGGCCAGCAGGACCAGGGAGGTGATAGTGCCCCTGTATTCAGCACTGGTGAGGCCGCACCTCGAGTACTGTGTTCAGTTTTGGGCCCCTCACTTCAAGAAGGACATTGAGGTGCTGGAGCGTGTCCAGCGAAGGGCAACGAGGTTGGTGAAGGGTCTAGAGACCAAGTCTTATGAGGAGCGGCTGAGGGAGCTGGGGTTGTTTAGTTTGGAGAAGAGGAGGCTGAGGGGAGACCTTATTGCCCTCTACAATTATCTGAAAGGAGGTTGTAGAGAGGTGGGGGTCGGTCTCTTCACCCCAGTAACAAGCGATAGGAGAGGAAATGGCCTCAAGCTGCGCCAGGGTAAGTTTAGGTTGGATATTAGGAAAAACTTCTTCACTGAAAGAGTAGTCAGGCACTGGAACAGGTTGCCCAGGGAAGTGGTTGAGTCGCCATCCCTGGAGGTATTTAAAAGACGGGAAGATGCAGTACTTGAGGACATGGTTTAGTGGTGGACTTGGCAGTGGTAGGTTAACGGTTGGACCTGATGATCCTAAGGGTCTTTTCCAACCTTAACAATTCTATGATTCTATTCTATGATTCTATAATTTTAAAGGATGTTAAAATGCAATGGAGGGTTCAGAGAAGAGTTACAATAATGATTCAGGATTAGAATGATATAATTTTAATAGAAGGTTAAAAGGGGATTTCATTACAATTTTTAGGCATGTACAGAGGGACAGGACATCTATAGGCAAGACTTTAATCAAGCAAAGGAATAACTAACTTTTGATTAGTGAAACTTCAACTAAGGGAAAAAAATAAGTTGGAAGACAGATTAATATTTGATTTGAACCGTGTTGGTTAATTGTAAAAATAACAAATAAAGTAGTGTGAATTTTAATCATATTTTAAAGTAATGAAATCATAAATAGATATTTTTCTGAAGGACATGAGAAAAGTTGTAGTTCCAGAACAAGTTGTTTATCATATAAGAGTATAAAAAGGGACAGGTTCTTCCATGATGAAGAACTACTAGCTGAAATTCTAAGATTATGCCAAACAATTGGTTAAAATATATAAGTCTTTAATGTAGGAACCTTTGAAGTGCTAAAATATTGAATTTTTGGGGGGGTGTTAATCTATATATATTGATAATTTAAGCAGAAAACAGAAACAATGATAAGAAAGAGAATAAAACAAAAAGAGGCACTGCTGGAGGATGGATTTCTACCACCAAAATGTTTCCAGTTACAGCCAGTGTTGATGTATGATAAAAATCCAAATGTGATAATCAGCTATAAACACTAAATAAGGGAAAAAAACAAATATCCAACTATTTTAATTTCATACCTATGTCTATTGAAAGAGATGTGCTAAATGTTTTACCTACTTCTGCCATTTATGGTTTCCTTCAAACTATTTTTCCCTTTTTTATATTATTAATACTACTTTAAAACATTTATTTTAATTCTACTTCAGTTTTTCTTTCAGTCCTTTTGCTTGAAAAATAGCTGTGAATGGTTTAGAGCAGATTTCAGAACAGACTTTGTCTAATTTGTCTCAATACATTCAACTGTTTCTCCACCTGCAGATCAAGTTAAATAACTTTGCCTTGTTACAATGATTGAATTTCTCCCTCTGTAGCTCATAACTCAGTATTAGAATTCATCCTTTATGTGAAAGCTATAAACAGCCATCTTCGTTGACTGACGATACTACTTTATCTGTTGGATAAGAGGAATGTGGTGAAAATATCCAAGACAGTTTACATTCAGTTGTGTTTTGGATGAAGTTATTATACATTGAAGTCCTTATACATTGACATTTCCTACTTTATCAGTGAAGCTTCAAAAAATGTAAACATGCAGGTTTATCTGAAATAAATTTCTGTTTTCCTTGCATTTATGTTAGTAAGAGTGAACGTTAGTGCTTGTAGCTTGAATTATGACTGCAACTTTCTTGACTGGTTTAGGTATTGTGTTATCTTTGAAGTATAAGAAGTATACTTAATGTTTTATGTCTGGCTCCATAGTAAAATATTACAGTAGGCTGTGCAAGGTACATCCCAAAATGTCATTAGAGATACACGATCTCCAAGACAACTGTTGGTTATACTTTCTACTGGGATACAGCTATTCCCAAACTTGTGCTAGATGTTTCAAAGACAAAGGACACAGCTGTCCATCCTCTAGATCCTTGGGCTGTGTCCCTGCCCCACGTCCACAGGATGGGTTTCCCTTGCAGAGGGCAGCAGCAGGAGGCCAGAGGGAAGGCTGGTGCTCGCCTGGCTACAAGGCAGCTCAGGGGCAGTACTCACATCCTGCAACAGTAGTGTCCGTGACCAGACTATGAATCATAAGTACTTCTGATACTGTGGGTCTGGGGGTGCTCTGGCATCGTTCTGATTTGTTACAGGGGAGGTACCTGTGTACAAATACAAAATACAGGGAAAAGAAACACTGTATGTCTGAGATCAAAAGGGTACATCTGACAGGAGGTCTATATTATTTAAATCTCATCCAGGTATTTGATATAGGGGTGACCTTTTTCATGTGGTATATATTAAAAGAAACAAATAAATACAAAGTATCCAATATAGCAGCCCAGCTGCAATGAATACTAGGTAAAAAGTGAGTTTCGTGTATTTAAGTGAGAGAGAGGGAGGCTAATGGGCTGTCCAGAGTAAGATACGAATTTTGTGCACAAGGAAGAGACCTAAAAATATAGAGAGACCCCCATGGGAGAAGCTGGTAAACAGTCTCTTTACCGGATTCACTAACAGAAAGCAATGAGCAATTCAATAGCTATAACCTTCCCTAACAGAAAGGGTAGATCCATACGTGCTTGCCCTTTGTAACAGACAATCTTTATCACTTTCAAGAAAGAGTTCAGAAGTTTCATCTTGCTGCTGTTATATGCTTTGCAGTATTTCCATTGCACTCCGAAGGGTTAAAAAGAAGCAAAGCAAAAGGACTGCAGTGCAGCAAATGTCTACATATAATGGCACCCAGCCATTCCTGTGGTGGAGACTTTGGTCATGCTCCAAACACCAAAAGCTAGCCAGGTGGAGAAAAGCCAGAATTCAACATGAAACAACAGCTTCATTAAAAACATCTGGTATTAGCTTAAGCTTATCTAATGTGAACTTTCTTCATTGCTTGGTAACCCTTCAGTTTTCTAATTATTGTCTTAGGTTTAAGGCATTGCACCTAGCTGAAAAGAGCTTGAGACAGACCAATGTCTCTGCTCCAAGAGTATTTAAGATCCTTTTTATATTACCATTTCTGTAGAAGATATAAAGCTGCTGATACAGCTAGTGCTCTTGCTGGTAAAGTAAAAAAATCCTCAAACACATCACAATGCCTACCATGTTTCCTTTTTACTAAACTCTTAATTTCCACATCACATTCAGTGATCTTTAATTTTGCTCTACAGCAGCACAGCCGCTTTCCCCCACTAAGTAGAACCTAGCCTGTTTTGCAAGGTAAGCCAAGTCAGTAGGTGGACTTGCGTATCTCCCAGGTAGGATCGACTGCCTCAGACACCCTGAACAGGGATTTCAGTTAAAATCCACTATCAGTACCTTTTTTCTATGGAATTTATTGTTAAAGCTCTTACAGGAGTGTTACATCATCCTAAGGAGTTGTGGAAGATCTGTTCACTCTATCAGAGCTGAAAACAAGTGATACAATAAAAATAAACTGTGCTTACTTTTCTGTAGGCATCTTACAGAGTAATTCAACAACAATCTCATGAATACATTTGGAACAGTGTACCCTATAACAGTGCAATACTCCTTGTGATAATTCCTAGTATTCAAATACAAGAGAGAGTCATAAAGCTTTATCTATTTCATTCCTATTATGTGAGTGTATGCCAGCCAAATCATGACAAACTATGACTCCACCACTGTCTTATATCCTGCACAAAAGTACAGAAGGGATGATAATGGTTTTCTCATGGCATGAAATCTTTCCAGTTACTATAATAAGGTAAACATCTATTATGTGACTATCAAAAACTGGTCATAGATATAAAATTTGAAAGAGCTCTATGGGTACTATTCAGACTAATAAATTTATTTTTAACCAATAAATAAGTGGAATAGGTTTTCCACAAAGTACTTGTGATTTTGCCCGTCATCTTGAATAACATATTATTCAAGTTAAACAAACAGTGAAGACTTATGACTCATTTTTTCTTGTAATTGAGATGTTTTATTCATAAATAGAGCACCATGTCCTCTCCGACATGAAGGCAGCTTCTTCTATATAAAATTGACACAGCATGGGAATTTTTAATGTGAATACATTGTATTGCCTCCCAACTTCTCATTCCTTCTCTGGCAGTTTAGATAAGGAATTCCAACAAACCCACAAATCTATAAAAAGTCTAATTAGGCTTTAGATTTTATTGTTGGAGGAGCAGGGTTATTTTCACATGAAGTAGTCTGGATTTCTCCTTTAATAAATTATCCACAAAAATCATTGCATTTTTTAAATTAATGAAACTCCTTGTAACTTTTATATATATTAAATCAACCCTTTGGGACTGGATTCAGTGGTCCAAGAAACCAAAGTAGTTCAAATTTATACTCTTTCAGATTTCTGTTTAAGTGATGGCCATTATAATTAATTCAAACACACGGTCATTTTGCTAGTAGTACCATAGCATTTCTTGCCAAGTGAAAAATCTGTGATGTCCAAACTTTTTCTTTAATGCTCTGAGCTGCCAATATCTACTGAATTGACAGTAGTGTCTATGTAAGCTGAATAGTCTGAATCAACATTGACTTGCAGCCATATTTGACCATGTTGTCCTTTATTTCCCTAGAAGTCTCAAAAACCAAAGCAAGCGCTGCTTAATTCTGACCAGTCTTCAATGAAGTCCATGTAGAACCATATCTTTTTGAAAACAAAAGCAAATATTAAGGTCCCTTTGATAAGTATAGTGGTAGAAAACCTGAAATTCAATATGTTTCCTTTACAGGACAGATTGAAGACAATTTAAGTCAGAGGTTCTAAGAATAGAATATCATTGTTTGCAACAGGTACATTTCTCTTGATGACCCTTTGAGACCTTGGCCTAGATGCTGCTATAACCTCTTGATATACCTGATCTCATATTTCTGTGCAATTCTTTCAGATAAATGAAGTACCTGATACATTTCTTTTCAATATCTTTGAATCTGTGATTTGGAAGATTAAGAGATAACAGAAGTACTTGTTTCTTTGTCAGTGAAGGTACTTGATACAGAAGAATTTTGGAAAAAATAAAGATAAACCTTATGATTCCAAGTCAAAGATAAGATGAGAGCATATAAGGACTCATACAAAGCCAGGCTATGGAGTAGGGATGTGAGGAGGCCTTTTCTGGAATATATATCCTAACTTGGACACTCTGAAATACCAAGTTAGATGTTTCCACTGTTTCTTAAAATTTATCATACATGCAGAAGTTGTGGTATTTTTAATCTCCTCATGCCTCTTGAAGTGTGAGCCTATTTTATTTTTTTTTCATTCCAATCCACCAACTTAGTCTCAGCAGCAAAAAAAGGCCATCCATTCTTCCTATTTTGTTGGTACGGTAATCACCATTTTTTTGGCTATAATTCCTTGGTTTGTGTGTATAGCACCCAAAAATTCCTTGATGGTCTCCCATTATGTATTGGTCATACCTGTAGCTTCTTAAGTCCACATGATCAGTTGGATATAACATAGTTTGGCAGTACAGAAAGCAGGTCTTCCCTTGTGTTGCAGTCACTGGAAACAAGGATTATGTCTTTGGTAAGGAAACGGAGCAGTGCCTGGAGCAGTTAGCTTTGCAATGACAGCAGTGAGCTTAAGTGAGAATAAAGGTAAACGTCTTTCTATCTTCCTGACATACAGTATGGGCTACTGATTCATCAAGTTGTTTTTCATTTATCTCGTTAGATTCTCATGCTTTCACTTTTATCCTCTCTTGCAATTACTACTATGTTCTGAGCAGATTAACAAACTATTTTTTGAAGAAAAAAAAATGCTTCTTAGAGGAAGAAAAGCACATTTATTCAGAATCGTAGACAAGTATTGTAGTGCATTTTTCAAATTGTTAGACATTGTTATCTTCCAGTCTTCTATTTCTATGTTTTAAACCAGAAGCATTTTCAATATGTTGTTGGGGAAGGAGAGGGGGATTGGGTGTGTGTGTGGGGGGGTGTGTGTATTTATTTATTTATTTATAATTTGAAAGCAAAGTTTGCCTATTTATAAAACATGAGCCATGGTGCTTGAAAATGCCTCACAGAAAATCATCACCTTGAGGAAAGCAAACTGTCCAACTACTACTTTGGTGAAATTAAATGCCATGACTAATGCCAGCAATTATCCTCCTTTATTAATAGCTATAAAGGGCCTATTTGTTTCCATGTTGGTGCTTACCAAATTGATCTCTGTTTTAGTGAGTGCTAAAGTGCAGATTTATCAGTGTTTCTCTCAGTATTGGAGCAGGAGACAGCAGCAGAGCCAGATCTGCTCAGAGAAAAGTTAAATGGAGGTTTTTTTGTAACTACAAATTTATGACACAGAAATGACATCCAGGACGGGCTGCAATGAGGACTGCTGAGAGCCTGGTCACTGCAATAACCAGACCAGAGCACAACATCATCAGTACAAGACCATCTCCTTAATGCCTAATTCAGCTGAAACTACTTGAAGATTAAACTGAAGAACACCACACATGAAGCCTCACAATGTAGCTATTTAATGTTTTATGGAGTGAGAGTTGCATAAATTGAATAAGAGCCATGTAAAAGAGAGAGACCAACAGTGACAGTGCAGATACAACCATGTGTCTCATTTAGCTCTAATGTCACACACCAGGCAACGAAAGGCAAATTCTGCCTTTCATTTAAAATGCGGATTTTAGCAGAGGCATTAAGAAGGAACTGTATTAATACCAAACTAATGAAGAAGGCGCTAGTAAGTTCCCTCTTTATTTTTTTGCTTGTGCTAGAGCTAAGTACTACTACAGTCACCTTTTACTTTGAGAAGATTTAATTACCATAATTATCTTTAATTTTGCATTGATTAATGTGTCTCAAAGGAATACGTTAAGGTACCATGCTTAAGGTCCAGACTCTGTATGCAAATAAAACAGATACAATTAAATGATTTGTGATTTCTACTTCTTATCATAATAGTTAGGATGAAATCTTGAAAGGTAAATCTAACCCGTCATAAATTTCAATCTGACCTGACAGAACACTTACAAATGTTCTTTGGGTACTTTTTCTTTTTAAAAGAAAATAATGCATTTAGCTAAAAGTAAAAGTATGAACTGCAGCAAAGTCTGTTTTATACTTCTGATATCTAAGCATTTTTTCAATACGAGTATTTATTATGTTACCTTCATCATATTTTATATTACAGCACTGCTTAAAGGCTGTAAGAGACTGAAGTGTTAAGAACAATTGTCTTAAAGCTTGCTTGTGTGTATTTATCTGATAAGACCAGGCAGCAGACCACTCTTTTGTCTGGGAAGACCCGAGGGCAGACCATTCTTTGACTTAACAAATGCCACCAGCTTGCAAGGAAATTTGTGCAAACTTGCTGAAGCAGCAGGCCATTCTTTGGCTTATCAGGCACCACCAAAAACAGGACACCAACTGGTATCCGGACCAGGCCGCTTGTCCACCAACAACACATATTGTGTGGTTGGGTGTGCATGTGTGGCGTACGTGATGTTGCCCTGGGAAACCAAGCCAAACCGAGGGGGCAAACTCCCTCTCCAACACTGGATAAAAGACGACACAACGAAACCTGAGTGTGGCCACCCACCACCGAAAAACTGAAGACTGAGGACCAACAGGACGCCGCTGGATCCATGGTGGTGACTATCCTTTGCTTATCTCTCTGAACGCTTGCTTAATTCCCTCCTAATATTCCCTGCCTTTCCTATCGCTTTACTCTTTTATATTTACCCAATAAAACGTCTGATTGGTGGCATATGACCTCATTTGTGTCTTAATTTCTCCCTTGGGATCATTAAGAACCTTCCCCGAGCCTGACAATCAGACCAGGACTTAACAAAGGCCTAACTAGAACCACTGGACTATCGCATAAGATACAGCCCTGGCCATGACAAAGCACATAAAGAATACGAGAAATGCCAATTTATATTCAGCACACAAAGGTACAGAGATTTCCCCTAGATCTGATGGGGGACTCAGAAAAATTCCAGTCAACTCCATGACTTCAGGGTCTTGTAAAGTCATCCTTGAACTCAAATTCTTGCATATGGCAGGTTTGCTGTCCAAAATATCCATACTCTTCAAACACAGATCTATTTCTAGTATTCACAGTGCATGATGCACAGCATATGACTACTTTTTGCCACAAGTTTATGTATTCTTTTGGGAAGTGGAGCTAGGGACATCTCACAGTCGAGTAACCTGTTGCCACCAGTATATAAGAATAAATCAAATAATCATTTCAAGCATTAACATACCTGAAGCCACTAGCGTTTCAGGTTTGCAAAGGTATTTGGACTCCTAAAAAAGGAGAAAAAGACCTGCTGGGGTTAGCAAGAGTGCTTAGGTGCCTAACTTCAATTTTCATAAGATAAATTGTATAAATACCTTTAAGAGGCTTTCCTTGGGTGCTACTTTTAAATGTTCAGCCAATGGTCTTGATTCTACTCACTCTAAAATCATTAATAAAAGTCCCATTGGTTGCACCAGTGGAAAATCAAGCCCTTACTGTACCTGTGTTATGAAAGAGGGTAACTGGTATCTCATATTAGCAAAACAACAGCTTCAGTTTGAAGTAACACTGATCTACAAAGTATAAAACCCATCTAGAAAACACATCCAAAGTGCATTCTGTTTTTAAGAACAAAAGAAAAAAGCTGGATGTGCTCAGTGAGACATTAAGGAGTCTGTAAGTCAATTCTAATTAGACACATACATCTCATCATTTTTCAGCCTAAAAAAGAAGTTTCTACTTTAAAGTAGAAAAGGTTTTCTCTGCGGCTTCCCTGAGGTAAGGACCCACTATTAAAATATGGCAAGTTAGATTCTGATTATTTTGTTGCTGTTTTTTGAAATATGGTAACATAAGAATATGCTACTTCATTTAAATTTTACTGTACTTTCACTTCTTTCTATCTGCTTTTCACAAAAGAAAAAACAAAACAAAAGGAAAAACAAAACAGAGCTGAAGTTTTGCCAATGCATATCAACTCTAAGATGTTTTGAAAGCATTCTGAAAATATTTGTAGAACTGCACATAAAGGTCATTCTGAGCTTCTGCACACCTCAATCTACTCAGTCATATTAATGAAACAGTTTCTGGATCGGAGTTTGCACAAACAACTTGGAGTCTAGTTACAGCTGAAAAAGAAAAAAGAAAAGAAAAATAGAAGTTGCTACTACAAATGCTGATAAGAGTAGTCAGTACTTGAAGTGCTTGTTATTATTAATCCCCCAGGTTTGAGCTATGGAGTTGTTATCAAGATGAACAGACATTGTCAATAAAATTGAAACTTACAGTACTATCATCTAGGGAACCATTCATATAATAGAAAGATTGACTTTAATCTAATCACTGAACACATGGAAAAAATACAAATTGTTTCATAACACTGAGTTATTTGAATGCTTTAGTCCCAGGTGGTATGCATATATTCAGGTTCTCCATTCTTTCCAAGGTGAAAAACAAAACATAGAAAAAAAATCAGTTGTTTGCTCTTATTGAGAGCATGTTGAATACTTTAAATATAATCTCTTCAAACCATGAATCCTTCCTCTTACTAAAAGTCATTCTTTAATCACAAGCAATCTCCTCTTTTTTCAGGCAAACTAGGCTGTTTTCTCCAGTTTATTCAAGAGAGTAAATGAAGTCAGTGATGTTGAAGTTTCAACACTATTGAAAGTAAATAGGAAAATATTTAATAAGAAATATTCATTAGGTTATACAGGAGAAAACTTGGAACTGAATGGCTTTGGTGACTCAAAGGCATTTTACTACCTGTTCAGATGTTTTAACTGGTCCCAAACAAAGAATATTTTTTCTACATGTGTGTGCTCAGTAATTAATATAGAACCAAAGTCTGTGTTGAATCTAAGTCTATATCCTACTGAAGAAAAGTGCAGGGCAAGGCAAGGCAAGGCAAGGCAAGGCAAGGCATGGCAAGGCATGGCAGGGCAGGGCAGGGCAGAGCAGGGCAGGGCAGAGGAGGAGAGGAGAGGAGAGGAGAGGAGAGGAGAGGAGAGGAGAGGAGAGAGAGGAGAGGAGAGGAGAGGAGAGGAGAGGAGAGGAGAGGAGAGGAGAGGAGAGGAGAGGAGAGGAGAGGAGAGGAGAGGAGAGGAGAGGAGAGGAGAGGAGAGGAGAGGAGAGGAGAGGAGAGGAGAGGAGAGGAGAGGAGAGGAGAGGAGAGGAGAGAGGAGAGGGGAGGCAAGAGTTATTACGACAGTTTTGCCTGATTGGCTACTAGAAGTCTGGTCCATTAGTAGGACTTTTAAAGATCCCATATTCAGATCAGAGAAACTGCCATAACTTTGTTATATTTGTGTTATTAGTGTCTCCCTTCTCTGCACACACTATCATATCTATTTTGGCAGAAAAGAGTTATCCTTATTACACTTTTCAAGAATATTAAGGAAAGTTTAAACACCAGGAAAATCACAGAAATTATGAAATTGAGTAGTCATGGGGAAAGACAGCCTCTTGGTAACATTACAATGACTTGACTTGCAGGCACTCACTAATTTTATAAGATCCGTCAGCAGTAGTGAGTCTGATGTGCACTCGACTCCTATTTTTACAGATAGCCGTGTCACAACTCAGTCTCTCACCATTCTACAAAGATATAACACCTGCCCCCTAAAGGCCTCACATGTGCCGCTCTCATGCTGTGTCCTCAAGACCTCTCATCCTCAGCATTTCCTTGCATAAAGCCTGAGCAGACAGGCTGCAATGTCTGCCTCAGCCTCACTACTCTGTCAAACATGTGGAGCATTCAGAGCAGATTGGTGAAGAAATCCATCTACTAAGGAACACGTGAACTTTTACAATTCTTACAGAAAGGAAAAAGATGAGCAATTTCAGGATGTCACTATGTGCATGCTCTGGATAACATTAGGCAATGAGTTCTTTTAAACAAAAATTTTGACAGAAATTCTGCAGGTTCACTGCTCTGCATGGCATGACCATGGCAAAGTATAAATTAAAACCCTTCTTAGCCAAATTAAAACACAAAACCAAAATGCATAGGCAATGGAGGCAGGGATACTCATCCTGGGGAGGCTGTAGGGATATGGCCTGGGAGAGTACAGAGGCGATCAGGAAAGCCAAGGCACAGCTGGACCTGAACTTGGCTAGGAATGTAAAAAAATTACAAGAAGGGTTTCTTCAGGTACATAGGAGAACAAAGGAAGATGAAAGAAACTGCACAGCCCTGATGAGTGAAACGGGACACCTGGCTACAACTGGCATGGAGAAGGCTGAGGTACTCAATGACGTTTTTGCCTCGGCCTTCACCAGCGAGTGCTCTAGCCACACCGGCCAAGTCACAGAATGTAAAGGCAGGGACTGGGAGAATGAAAAACTGCCCACTGTAGGAGAAGATCAGGTCCAAGACCACCTAAGGAACCTGAAGATGCACAAGTCCATGAGACCTGATGAGATGCATCTGCGGGTCCTGAGGGAACTAGCGGATGAAGTTAATAAGCCACTCTCCATCATATTTGAAAAGACGAGGCAGTCCAGTGAAGTTCCTGCTGACTGGAAAAGGGGAAACATAACCCCCATTTTTAAAAAGGGAAAAAAGGAAGACCCAGGGAACAACAGACCAGTCAGCCTCACCTCTGAGCCTGGCAAGATCATGGAGCAGATCCTCCTGGAAACTATGCTAAGGCACCTGGAAAACAGAGAGGTGATTGGTGACAGCCAACGTGACTTCACTAAGGGTAAATCATTCCTGACAAATCTGATGGCCTTCTACGACAGGGTTACAGTGTTGGTGGATAAGGGAAGAGCAACAGATGTCATCTACCTGGACTCATGCAAAGCATTTGACACTTTCATGTACGACATCCTTGTGTCTAAATTTGAGAGACATGGATTTGATGGGTGGACCACTTGGTGGATAAGGAATTGGCTGGATGGTCGCACTCAAAGACTTGCAGTTAAAAGCTCAATGTCCAAGTGGAGACCAGTGATGAGTAGGGTCCCTCAGGGGTCTGTATTGGGATCAGTATTATTTAACAGCTTTATTGGTGACATGGACAGTGGGATTAAGTGCACCCTCAGCAAGTTTGCCAATGACACCAAGCTGTGTGGTGCGGTTGACACGCTGGATGGTAGGGATGTCATCCAGAGCGACCTTGACAGGCTGGAGCAGTGGGCCCGTGTGAACCTCATGAAGTTCAATAAGGCCAAGTATAGGGTCCTGCACCTGGGCTGAGGCAATCCCAAACATGGATACAGGTTGGGTGATGAGTGGATTGAGAGCAGCCCAGCAGAGAAGGAATTGTGTGTATTGGTGGATGAAAAACTGAATATGAGCCAGCAATGTGTGCTTGCAGCCCAGAAAGCCAATCGCATTCTATGAAAATGATTTTAATATATATTTTCTTCAGAATTAAATCATTTTTATTTGGCAGGAAGTAAGAAGGAGAATTTTGAACTGTGAATGTGTGTGTGTTGGTTTGTCCACATAACATTTTCAATTCATGGGGCACTGGACAGATTATATAAATATTCAACTTTTTCACATTTTTCCTCATAAAATAGTATTTCCTGACATCTGCTAAATTTTTTGTTCTTTTTATGGAAAAGTCAAACTAAGCATCCAAATTTAAATCATTTATGCCTGAGAATCTCTCTGAAATGCACTTATTTTTCATGATCCTATGTAAAATGTGAAAGGGAAAACATCTCTTACAACATGGTTCAGGACTGATTAGATTTAAACTGGTCTCAGGATTCTTTTTAAATACCAAATATTTTTTCTGAAACTTCCATTTTGCGATGTGCAATCAGCACAAAGAAGCAGAAAAAAGTAGAAGCATACAGAATTCACATAGCAACAGGGATGGATTTTAATAGACATCATTATGAAGTAGTTGGGGGGGTGTGCGTGTTGCGGGACAACTGCAATTACTTTTAATTCGGAATGAAAAGCCAAGAATTTGCAAAAAGAGGAAATAATAGACAAGCAAGATATAAAAAGAACTGAAAATGAGAGTAGTAGATGAAATAAAACTCATTTGTCCCTTCTGTCCTATGCATACAGTTAACACAGATTTCTTCTCTCCTGTAGATTTAATGAAGTGCTAATGGTTTCAGTATCTCCTTCTTAGATAGTCATACCTTTCTTATTGCAGGTGCATAAAGAGGCTGTAAGTTTTAGTAAGTGCCTAGAGAATAAATAATCTTGTTTGTGCTTAAAAACAAACTGTTGAACAGAGTTATTCAGAAGTGCAGTCACGGGACTGGGAAATAACATAACTTCAATATACCTTTGAATATTATATTTGAGGATGGCAGTGCAGAGATCGAGCCTGTGGTCTGAACCCTCTGCACCTTCAACAAGAATGGGAAACTCAACCTCTATTTTCTTAAGAATATGCATGATACTGATTAACATTAGATTTATGTGTTTTCTGTGTTTATTTGTTTATAAAAATGCCCTGCCTCTTCACGGTAATCCAAATCCTATGTTGTAGCAGTTTCCATGGCAACTGTGCATTTTTTATTGAATAAAGAAAGAATTATGTAAACCAAAACCATATATAAATTGCCAATGCATAAATTGCTGCTATCCTAGTTTCTCAGTCCACTTCTCTATAGTTTGTATATCAGCAAGTAAGCAAGATAGTAGATCGACCTTTCTTTACCCAGGTATACTACAATACAAGAAAATGAAAAGTAGAGGGTTTTACTCAACCTTTTATTCAATAACATTATTGAGCCAACTATCTGTCTAGAAATTCTGATAATATCTGACTCAAAGCATTCTGAAATCATGAGTCAATCCCTTAAAGTCATGAGTCTGGTTTTTAAAATCTTGAGATAAAAAAAACCACCAAAACCAAAAACCCCCACACTTTTCATTTGGTTTGTACTGTGGAAGTATGTTATCAATTTTGAAGAGGTTTTTTGTAGCCTAGTTGAGCTACAAAGAACATATTTTAAGGATGGAAACTTAGATTCTGAATTAATTTTTATATTCCAATAACGTCCTACCTGCTGATGTGCAACAGTTCTGATCTCAGTCCTCTTAAAAACTGAAAAGTGTACTCAAACATGCAGCCCTGTATCTCTTTAATTAGCTCTCCCTGTTAACTTCCATTATTTGACTCTATCAGTGTAAAACAATACCTAAAATCTCATTTGCAGCTAGCTGTATTTGAAATTAAGGAACTCTAGCTACAATTTCAGCCTTTAATTTCTAGATGCCAACTGAAGAGTCAAAATCTTGGAATCTTTTGTGACATTCAAATACAAAAAAGGAAGAAAAATTCCTCCAAATCCTACTTCAATATTTCAATTTTGAGAGTGAAAATGTTGAAATAAAACATTTTGACATTTCCTGGAATGTAATATTTTGAGACTTCCATTTGAAAATATTTTAAATGTTGCTCCTGTGAATCAGAAGAAAATTGTTCTGTTAGGGAAATTTTTGGCCAAAATTGCAAATCCATTCATAACAGCTGCCAGACTTTCTGAGGCAGACAGCAAGATCTGAGCTCAGGAATTCTCATACATGTAGCTATGCTGAGCATAACTTGTCAACAAAAACCACAACTTATTGCTCATCATTCTTGACTTCCCACATTCTTTCCTATTTAATCATTGGTTTTGTCTGTGTAGCCCCAATCAAGAGTAGATCTTTCTGAATGAGTAACAACTTACTAAATGTGCATAAAATCTTCACTGTTATTTTTAATATGAAACAAAAAAATGTACATTGGACGACAAGGTTGTCTCCATGAGAAGTGCAGTGAATGTTGATTATCTACTGTGTAATTTTTCTTCATAAAGTCATACAATTACCTCCACTTATGAAAGCAATGTAGTGTGCAAGACAACGTAACATATAATTGTTACCATTCAAGTCTTTGACTAAGAAACAGAATTTTCTATTTACCACCATGATTAATCTCATTATCTCAGTAGGTTATTTAGTATGTATGTTTTAAAGTACTCTTGAAGCTTTCCAAAGACAGAAGGCTGAACAAAAATCCAGACACATGCCATATTTAAAGTACAAGATGCAATTAGAAATTGTGTGGAGGAAAGACTGCATCACAATCTATTTCATGATTTATTTTGTCTATTCAATGATATATTTTGTCTATTCAAGAAGTTGATGTAAAAAGAAAAGATTCAGTCCAACTCCAAATCTTCTTGGATTTTTTGAGTGTTTAAATTAATCTTCTGTGCATTATACATTTATATATTTTTTAAATTTAATATGCAAATATTATGGAAGTACATACCTCTTTTGGATGACTTTGCAGCTCTTTCCAAGTGGAGGTATTAATAAAGTCTGAAGGAGAATTCCAAATAATTTATTCACATTATATTGTTAGAAAATAAGAAATGCAATCAGTGTTTCTAACAGATAAATAACTTCCATTCTACTCCCCTCCCCACAAGCATTCTAAAAATATTTTTTATGGCAAATGTTAGGAAAAAAAGCACTATTCTCTGTATCTCAGTGAATAGTTTTGGAAGTCCAAATGAAATGTGGTACCTCATAAAATACCCCTTTCTTATTAATCCTTAAGATATAACTACAAGAAATGTTCTAACTCTCTACAAAAGCAAAAGATGTATTTAAGGAAAATGTGAGAAATTGTCTATTCTTAGGTTTTGATTCAAGAAGTATTATGACACATTGTAGAATTTTTGTATAGGAAAAAGTTTTTTGCACCTATTGTGGACTCTGCTAAAAATACATACCTTGCTCTGTTGAAAATACGTAAAATAATTATCTTTTACTTAACATTTTTTCATAATGTCATTCATTTCCCCTTTACAGAACACCATATCCCTATGAACCACATGGTCTGATTCAATACAATGCTATCCCTCAAATTTAGAGTATTTCCCTTCTATTTGTAAACTCAAAAAGCAGAATGGTATTTGTGTCATACACAAAATAATCCTTTATTTCTTGTTCCTCATTAAAGAGGAACACAAAGGCCTTACATTTTGCTTTTAAATTTCTCTTCTTTCTTGTTCATTGGTTAATGCTGAATGCCCTAATTATCCGTGCAGTACTAATAATTTATTAATCCAAAAAGTAAGATGGGTAAGAGATATATAGTCATCTAGGCATTTGACAGAGCATTGGCCAAACAGAAGTTCAAAGCAGAAGTGAAAATATAACAATGCATCTCTCAGTTGACAGCTTACCAAGACTATGGTCACTCAATGTCTTTGAATATGTGTGATTCCAGCAGAAGGATAAGAGATGGTTTCCTTGACTTTTTCTTCCAAACAGGTTCTGGTCAGAGGGACAGAAATGCAATCTGTGACTACTGAAGATCAAGAATGACATTCCAGTGGCTCACACTTTGGATTCATGCATGGCACCTGTAGATGTATTTAGTCTTCTACTAAACCAAGTCATGTGCTACAGATGCCATACTACTAAAATCAAATACAAGTTGTTCTTACCTAGGTGCAAAGAACTTAGACTATACTGAAGATGGGAAGCAGAACAGATAGGGAAATCCACATAAAAGAGAATCAGAGAATCAGAGAATCAGAGAATGGTGTGGATTGGAAGGGACCTTAAAGATCATCTAGTTCCAACCCCCCTGCCGTGGGCAGAGACACCTTCCACTAGACCAGGTTGCTCAAAGCCCCATCCAGCCTGGCCTTGAACACTTCCAGGGAGGTATCCATAACTTCTCTCGGCAACTTGTTCCAATGTCTCACCACCCTCACAGTAAAGAATTTCTTCCTAATATCTAATCTAAATCTACCTTCTTTCAGTTTAAAACCATTACCCCTCGTCCTATCACTGTACTCCCTGATAAAGAGTCCCTTCCCAGCTTTCCTGTAGGCCCCCTTCAGGTACTGGAAGGCTGCTACAAGGTCTCCCTGGAGCTTTCTCTTCTCTAGGCTAACCAGCCTCAACTCTCTCAGGCTGTCCTCATAGGAGAGGTGCTCCAGCCCTCTGATCATCTTCATGGACCTCCTCTGGAACCACTCGAGCAGGTCCATATCTTTCTTATGCTGGGGGTCCCACAGCTGTATTCAGTACTCCAGGTGGGGTCTCACCAGAGGGCAGTAGAGGGGCGGAATCACCTCACTCCACCTGCTGGCCATGCTTCTTTTGATGCAGCCCAGGATGCAATTGGCTTTCTGGGCTGTGAGTGCACATTGCTGGCTCACATTCAGTTTTTCATCCACCAGTACACCCAAGTCCTTCTCTGCTGAGCTGCTCTCAATCCATTCATCACCCAGCCTGTATTGATACTTGGGGTTGCCCTGACCCATGTGCAGGACCTTGCACTTGGCCTTGTTGAATTTCATGAGGTTTGCATTTTATTATAACAATTTCATTTTGAAATGAAAAAGAATTTCAAATTTCCACAATTAAATATTTATTTTGTCACAGCAGAAACTTTTTTTATTAAATATTTTACTTCATAAATTTAAAAAGTTGTTTGTTTTCTGAAAAATGTTTCAGCAGTAATAATTTTCATTTTCTAACAAAAGGAGCATTTTGTGGAAAATTTCTGCTTATCTTAAAAATTAGCACATCTTTGACAACATAACTCACAGAAAAGGGCTGTGAGTTCTCCAGAATGTCCTATTTACATTTTTCCTATTATTCATCTAAGTGATTCAGTGTTACCAGGGGATAGCAGAAACAGTGCTGCTGCTGCAGTAAACAGAAGCTAATATATTTAATATTGTGAATTTGCTTCACTAAGATAATTTTTAAACAGGGTTAACCAGGATGCTAGTTCAGATGCTGATGACATCTTGCAGTTCTCCATCGTCTTACCACTCTGCACACAGGGCTTCAGCTCTGCACAACCTCACTGCTTGTCATTTCACCTCTTCCTGCTGGAGGTTGCTACTTAGGCACAGCTGTCCCTAGGTTGTTCCTGAAATGGTAGCTTAAATGCTTTCCTTGCCTGCATTGTTTTAACAGACTATGTTAGGAAACCTACATGTGCAGATATGCTGACGGAAGTAGAAACAGAGGTAGACTTGATGACTTGAGGCAGTGACAGTAACCTTATAGCCTTCAACCACCACCACCTAAACAGTAAAACAGCACTCTATATGCTACCTTTGTGGCATGAGACACATTCACTAATGAATGAGAGAGTGCATTAAGTTCTAAAGGAAGAATGGAAAGACCATCTGTGGGTTTTTTTTGTCTTCAGAAGGTCATAGTGTTTTGACTGCTTGGCAAAAGCTCTGTTCTCTCTTACATGAAAAAACTTTGTTCCTCTACATTGCCTAATCAAATATATACCACACCTTACATTTTTAAGTATCCAAACACATAGATAAATGAAGCAGCAAGTATATATAAATTAATTACTGTTTTATAGAATTTATACCCCTAAACATGGTTACCCACTAACTTCATTGCAGTTAAATGTCCAAATCTAATAAATTACATCAGGTCCTCTAAAGCTACCATCTAATTAGTTCCAAATGTTTACTATAATTAAATTCTGTATGTCAAATGGAAAAAAGATGATGTGAATCTGCTTTGCAACTGAATTAAATAGTTTGCATGGAAAAAAAAAAACACTAAAAGCCTGCTGTAACTAGAAACTTACTGTAGCTCTTTCAGTGGATGGGAAAACCTCAGTAAACTTCACAGTTACTTACTATTACATGAGGTATCACTTCAGAAAGGCCAAGCTCTGGAACAGAAACCTCCTCTATTATGACTTATTTTCTCAGCTGATATAAAGTGATACAACCCTACTGACTGTGAAAAACCTTCAGTTCTGCAAGTTGGAAGTTTGTAACAGTAACTATTTGCTTAAACTATGTAGGCTGAATAGTATCTCTAATATCTGCTAGGCAGGAGAACAGAGTTTTGGAATAGATTTGATGTAGGAGTTTTCTCTAAAATGTGGGTTTGGTCAGAAAATTGCGACTTGTCAAAACTTTTAGTTCAGTGCTTCAGGTATTTTGGTGACTGCAGTGTAGTGTACAGCTCATGATAAGCTGGCCAGATCTACTGCTAACAGCAGTCTCATAACAACTTAAAACTCAGTATAATCTCCTGTGGCTGCAGTGTGGACGTACCCTAACATCCCAGCACTCATGTAAGACATGGGACATACGTAGAGCTGACTATTCAAATACAGCAATGCAGGCAGATCTCTCCAATCACATCTAGTTCACAATCTCTATCAATGGCTATTTTACAGCTTCTCCTAATTCCTTTTTAATTTTTTTTAAGATGTACACTGTAATCTGCACGACCAAAAGAAAGAAGGTTTTATTTGTTTTTCACTGAAATTCTTGCTTTCCAAGGAAGCCCTAGCAGCATTACCCTATGTTTCTCCTACTCATTTGTGCTACCCAAAATGTTGGTTAAGGTAATGATAAAGATTCAAACCTTTAAGTCAATTTGATATAGAACTTTTGTGATAGCCACACCAATGTAGATTGTAGCTTTACTGTCTAAAATGTGAAATGACTAAGAGCTAAGTACAGCCCAGAGATGACCATGTGCTTCAGAACAGGCTTTTGTCATGTTGCCATTTGCCAGGTGGAGTAGCTCATTCTCACAGTGTCCTCACCAATACACAAGCAATTTAAATGTTGTTGGAAAACAGGTCTCCCTCCAGTTCCCTGGGAACACTGAGGGGAGGAGCATCTCCAAGGCAGACTTATCCTTGATTACTTGCCTATAAACCTAAACATAGGGTTGTGGCAATATGTTAGCGCATGTCTGAAACCCAGTTTGTGGCTCTGATGAAAAAGACATATGCAGACCTAGATAATAACATTTACACTTAGAAGAATCAAAATTTAAGTGCCATTTTGCTTTATTCATAGTTACATATATTTGTGTTTTCTTACACTTGCATGATGTGGTAAGAGAGCAAATTATGATGGGGAAAAAGAAGAGAAAAATATAACAAGCACTTTGCTTAGGTCAGTAGTACCATCATGGAAATGTGTAAAGCAGCAATGTTTATCATAAGGCTGTCATTTACAATGTCATGGATACCAAATTCCTTTCCTAAAAATTTTTTTAGTATTCATCTTTCTAGTAGTAAAAATTACACAAGGCCAGGAGGCTAGTGCAAAACCACTGAAAATTTTGATAGATTTATAGTCAAATCATATTAAATAAGAGCATTTTTCCAGAATGATTTGAAAATGAAAGAAGGCTAGGAGCCTTATATAAGTGCAAAGTATGGTATTAAAAAAAAAAATCCTGAAAAAAACCCAACCTTGCTTTGGGATCACTATTACTGTTGTTCCTATGGTAACCGGTTATTTGTGCTGCATGCATCATCATATATATTTCAGGAACTGGAGTGCTGGAAAAAGAGGAAGGGAAAAGAGCACGTGTTACACTAAATTAATTCCAAAGGCAAGTCCATGTTAGAATACTTGACCCTTTGAGTAAAAAGCAAAACACCTTTATGTGATTTCACTCACTTGATGCTTGAAAGTGTGCTTCTCAGAAAAGGGGCTATGAAAAATTGGCATACACTTACTCATCTGTTTCTCATTTTTGTTCTGAATCATATCTCTAATTCATTGCCAAATAGCAGTTTCAGTCTTGTCTGAGCTGCACAACTGAGGTGCTGAAAGGAGAAAGTGTTGGGTTGCTTTCAAGACCACATACCTCCGCAGGACTGCAGGCTGTGGCAAAACACTGATAGCCATTTGAAGTAGCTGGTTATTACAAAAAAGGCAGAGGCATGCCCAGAAAGGAGAGTGAGTTACACTACAGAAAGTCATTTGGAAGACAAGATCTGCCAGCTTCAGTAGTGTTCAGTCTTTTGGGCTAGGTAAAATACGTTCCTCCCCAAACTTTCTTTTGTTAATGCACTGTTGGGCTTTGGTGTGAGGTCTCCAAATGCTGAACTTCCTAGTAATGTGCAGAAAGATCCAGCTGCTTCTCAGAGCCAGGACTGAATAAATAAAGCTGGCAGCTATTAAAACGTCCTTTCCACTGTAATATGAAAACATCAGATCCTGTATCAGTGAAGGAATTTCAACTTGAAACTTTTCAAAGTTCAGTAGTTTATTACAAAGAAACACTGTTATTTACACTTTAAAAATCATGCTACAAAGGACAAAAGGATCAAATCCACAAATGTTTTTGCGTGCCCTATCTCTCTTTATATATACCACAATTCCAATTGAAATCAAAGGGAAATCAGACTCCCAAAGAGGTATTAGACTCCTAAATACCTTTGAACATCTATTTTTTACTCGTGTAAACCAGGAATTAAATGGAATTTAGTAGACCTCGTTCAAAAGTATGTAAGATGAAACTTTAAATTTCTCTTAATGTCTTGATTTTTGCCTCTGTGCCTATGCATAAGTACTGAAAAAGTCAATCTATATTTCCTATATAGCCCTGATGTGACTTTGAAAATTTGGCATTCTTCTGCTGATGCGTCTTGAGAAGCCCCAGCCTGGTGAGCTGTGAGGTTGTCGAACACATTCAGGCCTTTTATAAAATGCAGCTGTGGTTGCTAATTTTTTCTAAAAGGGTGTCATAGTGCCACCATCTATCTTTTATGTAATACCTTAGAGAATTTGTCTAGGAGTAGGAGTTCAGTTCAATCAAAAACCTAACAGGGATCCAGCCCACGTATCTCTCAAAAGCACCCTATCATCAATATATAGACTGTACTGAAGTTCTCCAAGCTATGCTGCTGTGCAAGGACAAATCTGATGTTACAGAGTATACAGAGGCAGAGGTAAAGTGTGACTTTTTCACTGCCTTCTCTCTGAGAAAGAAGTTCTGGTCTGTGTTTCTAAAACTCTATCTATATTTAAATTATTCAGCCTCTGAGTAAAATGCAACCCCATGAGTAGAAACTACAGTTACAATTGACCCTTCATGGCTGAGTGCCTTCAGTGCTAGACTAAGAAATCATGCTCTTTTCTGTCTTTTCTTTCTCAATAGGTCTTGAACAATTTTTGGCACAATGTTATGGGATCAGATCGACAGGGAACATGTGCCTCTCTGCATCCCACCAGGTTAATGTGTAGCTGAAGTTTTTTTGGCATTTGGTAAGAAGTGAAGCATGATCTTGAACAAGGAAAGAAAATAAGTGTCTCACTTCCTGAGGAAGTTCTCTGAAGTGTGGGGAATTGAATTCTCTATTCCCTACCCTGCCCATGCATCCCATCAAAACCAGTATTGCTGGAAACATGAAATATGAAGCTGAGGAACTGGGAGAGGGCTTGCAGTTAGAAGGGCAGGCTGAGGTGGTGGTACAGCAGAAAGGTGAGAACAGGGAAAAGAACAAGTTTAGGATCCTAGTTTGGGGGACTGAGACTTGTTTGAGAAAGATATACAAAGATGAACCTTTTGTGTGCCTGCGTGTGACTTGTCATGGAATTAAAACTACTACTACCTTATCAGTTTTCTCATTAATTGCCACTGCTGTTGGACATACCTGTAACTCCTACTACATTGCAGCTGTTACTAAGGGTTACATCTGACTGTCCTGAACTTGAAAACCTGACCTCATTGTGCCTAATGGGCAGGAGCACCATCACTACTGCTCTTCTTGACACAGTTTAAAAGAAAAGAGCTGTTGAAGATCTTTTACAACAAGATCTTTCACAACAAGATCTTTCAGCTTTTTCATTCTTGCCCTTCCTCTGTGAAAACTGTGACATCTTCTCTGAGCTGGACTTACATGAACTATCACCAGACAAACTTCAGACTTACCGAGATCCTTGCACTCAGGAAGAAAAATCACAAGAAAAAAATATTCTTCCTAATTCAACTGTTCACTTATTGTGTAACTAACTGTTCTGCAAAATCATAACACCTCTATGTTCCTTGGGCTGTAAACTGGGTACAATAAATATTATCTTTTCAAATTACTTTGCCTTGATGTTGTTAGTGTACCTCACTCCACGTGTTCTGTGTGGAGATTTAGACACCAGCATATTTTATTCTCCAAAGCAACCTGAAAATCCCATCCATTATTCTGTATATTCTATATATGAAAGAGAAAAAAAAAATGCCAATAACTGAAAATATTTAACATATCTTGTGAAGCTAAAATACTCAGGGAATGTGAATGATATCACATTATTATTAATTTTTAGTAAGGTTCAGAAGAGCTGTGAAGTCTTAACTTAACTCTGGGCCTTAAGATCTTATATATATATTTTCCTCCTGTGGATGTTCTAAAATTCTTCCCTAAATTCCAGTATATTAAAAATCAGACACAGAAATGAATGGTGTTTCTTATACACTATTTTCAGTCTCATATGTAGGATTTCCAACTTTTTCTTGTCTACTTTATGTTATATTTATTTTTTTAGATATTGATATTTAATTGCCTAAATACAGTTTAAAACCAGTATTCTGGCAATAATTTCTACTATTCCCATTTTGAACATGTGTGATGTCTTTTTGGAAACAGGCATACTCCTCAAGTTTTGCAAAAATAAGGAAAAAAATTATAGTGGTTTATAGCTAAAGAATGAGAAGGGTTGTCAAAGAGGAATCTGAATATTTTTACAAAGTTGCTTCTGATGTTTCTGGAGCTGGGATACATTAGAAAAATTATGGCCCACTTACAACAGACAAATACCTAGGCTTTTGTTGCAAAAAGAGGAATAACATGACTCTGAAACAAGTAGCTGTACGAAAGTCACTTCATTTGAAGAAAAAATGCCCATTTTTCTCGTCTAACTAAATGAGATTGTCCATTCAACTACAGGTTTTTTGTATCCATATGAACCCTTTCAAATGTTATAATACTGAATCCTTTGAATGTTAGCGTGCTGAAATACCTCTTCACAAAGGGCACAGTTCCATAGTTTCTGCTCTTCACAGAAATCACAGGTACTCCATTCCAGAAGAGGGTTCCCTCTCACTGGTACAAATGCATGCTATTGTTCCAGATTTTCAAGTTAAACATACAAAGAAACTTAAACCAGCCACATTTAAAAGACATCCTTGATCCTGCATAGTTACTTTTCTTTCCAGCGGGAAAAGAGTTATCATCCTAATGTCAGCATGGGCTGAATCTGTAGCTCATTTCAAAACCAACCACCTTTGGATCAAGACTTGCAAACATTACCTCTCTTCTCCAGCCACACAACCATGTTGTTTGTATGTTTGGGTTTTTTTGATAAATATGAAGACAATAACATATAATGATGTCAGCCATTTTGTAGTAAAGAGGAAAGTAAGTTACAGGATGGTGTGCTTTTCCAGACTTAGACTTACTTGGAAACAAAATTTTTTGATACAGAAACAGAAAATACTTTTCCTCTTTAAAACTGCTTATACTTTTCTATGTCAGTCTAGCCAAACTCGAATTTTGTTTTACTTTGGCAGTTCTAATGAATAACACACCTACATATACCAAGGGAAATCATCTACTTAAGCTATTACAATTGACGTTCCATCAAAAAATAGCAAAATTTACAACATACTAAAAGCACATCAAGCAATTTGTTTCCAATCATGTTTTAATAACTCAAAATCTAGATGAAGTCACTTAAAATGTACAAGCTCCATTCTTACACCTTTCAAAAAAAGAGTAGTGTAGAATCTGGCACGATGTTAGAATTAACCCTGAAGTAGTGCGAGGGCAACGTGAGGAACCAAATGTACTGTGCTTTAAGGTTGAAGCATTTTTGTTTGTTGTCTTCACATAAATACCATTTTAGCTTATTGCTTAAATAAGCTTTAAAAATGTAGTGTTGTTTGCTTTAATGCTTAACAGTTTTTAAGCTGTTTTTGCAAATTTGTTCTTTTTTCTCACTGCCATGTTACAATTTACAGTTCACCCTCCAGCTCAAGCTGCTGCTTTGTTTACACCTCATCAAATTTTCTTTAATTCTTTTCATCTCCTTCTCTGCTGATAAAGTCATCTGTCTTTTTTCCCACTGACATCAAAACAACTTAATGGAAAGCAGTGCACCTCTTGCAAAAGTTAATAATGAAAGCAAAATGATTTCATAGTTTGATGTTTGGCATCATGGCAAATAAAAGGACTTCCAGCAGAGCTCCATCTAACCTTGTTTCCTCTTTAGAAATACATTTGCCTCAAACACTGATGTCATTAGAAATCTTGTAATTACTGCTCTCATAATAGTGATATGGCAGAGTAGGATTCTCATTACAGCTATTATACGAAAAGAAAATTTTCATTTATTTCAGCTCACAGAGAAAAACCTTAATCACTCAGTAAAATTTGTTAGGCAAAGGTATTATAAAAATATCTTTCTGGATAAGCTGGCTTGTGAAAGAGAAAACTATAGTTCTGTCAACTGATATGCTAACCTAACTCTGCTGTAGGTAATGGGAATAATCCAGATGAGATCAAAGTGAAGTGAATCAGTCTATGAATAAATTTTAAAGTCTGAACAGCAATACTCTAAGCCTTTTGCAATGCTCAGTGGATTTAACTTTGGTTTGAAGACATTTCTTCTGCTTATACAGGGAAGTCCTGTTTATACCACATGAAATCCCTGGCTCCTTTCAACTGGAATACCATTAATGTCTGGAGAGGTAGCAATGCAAACTCTAAGGGTGACATATGTTCTCATTTCCTCATGGTATGCTCTTTTGAGAGTATGTGGCTGGGCAGCAACAGATGAGGCTGCTGGTTGCCCTGCCCTGATTGCTCTTCTCTGGAGGTCGTGGCACGAGCCTTAATGAGGGGAAGCTGAACATATGCTGGACCTGAAAGGTTTGAGAGGGCAGAGATAGAACAGGCAGAGAGAGGAACAGGGGTTTGAACATGCAAGTGGCTGCTAGCAGTGAACCTGGAGCCAAATGAGGAGGGAAGACTTTGGAGAGCAGGGAGATCTTCCAACAACCTTGACCAGGCCTTTGGGCAACTTCTTTCCTCCAAGAACTCAGAACAGACTGTATGGAGGTAGCATTTCTCTTGTCTCTTATCTACTAATTTGTCTTTTTACTTCTGGTCTTCTTAAAAAAAAAATCCTTTAAAAAGCCCCTCTTATATCTATTCAAAGAAAAACATTTTTGACCTTAAAGCCTTGATGGTAGTTTTGCTGTGCTCAATATAAGAAGTCGTCTACAGACATTGGCCTCAAAGCTCACAGCAGCTTCAGGGTTCCATCACACAATGAATAAAATTAATATAAATGCACTAGAATGAAATTAATTTTTACCAGTGTTGAGAGGACTGTTTCATTTATTGTTGCTAATCTTTAATTCAGCTGTACTGGTCACAGAGACAAAATTTGCTCTATTTTTGTTCTCTAATGTGGGTCATACAACAAATGATCAGCTCAGTCATATGAGTCATCAGCAAAACAAGATATTTTGGGTAGCAATTGGCTAGCTTTAAGAATCTTTATTGCTGTTGTGTGCCTCTAACTCTAGGAAAAAAACTACATAAAAAAATAAGTAACTGTGAGCTGTGAGCACTAGTTCTGTTTTCTGAAAGGAACTGGAACAAGGTCTACAATGTTTTTTTCCTTATGTGTAAGTCAATCTACAAGTAAAATATGATATGAAATTCCAAGTGTATACTATGCAGTTGAATCCTAGTATCAAATGCATAAGAGGTCACTGCATGCTCAAACATACCATTTCAACAGTTCATACTTGTATCTGTGCTTCACTTCTAATGACTTTGCCAGAAACAAGAAGATCCAAAGATAAATATAACCAGAGACATGGAATAAACAAAGAGGTCTAGCTTATTCTGTCTTCAGAATAAGATTAGACAGTTACATGGATATTAAGTGTATCTATACTTACATTAGGTAGGTTTTAATATTTATAAGGCACTTAAAATCCCATTCTTTGGGGCATGAGCCAGCTATTAACTGCCAATGCTTGAAGAAAGTATTTTACTATGTGACTAAACGTTCTATGACCAAGTGTTGTGGCTAAGCAGAAAATAAAAGGTTCTTTGTGGGGGAAGGATTTTTTTGTCCTCTCCTGCACACATTGCCCTGACAAACTGCAATACTGACGTGGTAAATGCAGATATTTTTAAGTGTTTGTATTTACACCACTGCCTTTTACACTTCAGTGTTTCTCAATAATATTATATGTCATTTGGTTGTATATGAATTATAAGATCATATAGTCAGAAGACCTGTTTCATTGTTTGGAAAAGCCACGCCTTCTCTAATTTGCCTCAGTTTTAAAAGCTCTTTACATAAGATCCTCACTAATCTGATAGGGTTAAACAGAAAAAAAAAATCTGCAGATTCAGCCCCCCTTAGAGCTAGTTCATCTGAAAGACTTCCAATTTGCTAGTGAACAAATTTGTCCCCCATACTAATATATATAAAAATGCATGCTCACACAACCTTAAAGGACATTTCTAAACTCTGTTCAGAAATGAGCACTGAATTTATCTTATTTCTGATGCACTTACAGAACTTATTCCTAGGTGCTTTTTATGTCTCTCACTAGTTTTAAGTAATTTTGCTCCCTACTCTTTCTAATTTTATCTCTATAAATTTGTTCTATTCTTTTGCAGAATTATTCTTAGACATGTGCCAGTTTCCAATATTCCTGCAATTCCTTTCTGGTGTAGGAGTGTTGCTGCCTAAACTAGCACCAGGCTAGCTTAGTGCTGCTCTTTGAACAGTCTGGATTAGATATTAATTGATATTAATTACTCTGCAATATGTTCCTTAGATTACATTCCATACCTGAGTTTGCTGAAGCCTGTTTTTTGGGAGCCCAGTTTCGTCACAATGCTTCTCTCACACTTTCCCCTTCTTAGAAGAGTGTTCTCTGGTATTTTGTGATGATTTTCACTCAAACTACCTTCCACACGTAAGTCTCAGTTGGATTCAGATGCAAAAATAGCTGCTTCAGTAGTTTCCCTTCTCTGAAACAAAGCATTGTCCCCACATTAACTATAGCAATCCTTCCCTCTGCTCCATTTAATTTTTTAAAAGCATTTGTTATGGTAAAGCAGTCAAAATCACAAAAACCATGGAAAGAACATGGGCAGTTCTAAATTCAAAATCTGTTTTTCTGTAAGTTAGAAAGAAAAACTGTAGCTCCTATACTCAGATGTGACGGTCTGCAATATATGTAAATTCAATTAAAAAAAAACCCAACCTGCTTATGTTTTCAAAAGTTATTACAGCTAACACTCATAGATTTTTTTTCTTGTGGAATATACATACCTATTGCTTTCCATATTTTTTATGAGTGTGTTAGGTTTACAAGAACACATTTAGTGGTACAGTATAAATAATCTACAGCATGGTGGTGTATCTTGGATGATATCATTTGTCTTCATTTATCACTTAATTTTGTACCTGAGTGATACATTGAAAATACATGAAAATATCATGGAAGTTGGAAGCAGGGAGAGGGGGTGTATTTCCAGTAAAAACCCCAAAGTCTCATTATGAGGATGTACCTCTTTGGTCTCCCAAATGAACTACAACATGGTGAATACTGCTGTAAAGTCAAATAAAGAAAAAAAACTTGTCAGTAATCAGGAGAACAGTGGAGCTGTCTTGCATATTTCTGGTACAGTATAATAGTCAGAGTGAGAAAAGATGATATGTACCTGACATATCACACCTTGAACTAAAAATAATTGTGCTTTTCTGAAAAGTATAATGCATCCTTTATTACTACTGTATTAAATGTCCTGACCTTTTCTTGGGAGTAAAATATTTGCCCTTTTGCTTTATTCCCAAATTTGCTACAGAGCTTGTCCAAACAGCTCATCTAAGTGAGACTGATATTCCCCAAGGATGGCAAATGATGAGAGGATCTTGCCCTTTGCTCTGCAGTTATTCCTTCACACTTATTGAGATACTCATCCTCACTTCTGTGAAAAACAGTTCTGTTTTGTTAGATCAAAAACATCCATTTCTCTTATTCAGAACACTGATTTGCCTCAAGACATACTGGGGAAAAAAATCTGGTTCTTCTACACTAGTGTAACTTGGCTCATAAAGAAACAAAAATGCAAAACATACTCTAAGCAAAGCATTATCTAGACCTGAAAATTTTTTTAAGATTATTTTTTTTGTCACCACATATGAAGTCATAATGACAATTTAGAGGGAAAAAAAAGCAGAGAGAGGAGAGGAGAGGAGAGGAGAGGAGAGGAGAGGAGAGGAGAGGAGAGGAGAGGAGAGGAGAGGAGAGGAGAGGAGAGGAGAGGAGAGGAGAGGAGAGGAGAGGAGAGGAGAGGAGAGGAGAGGAGAGGAGAGGAGAGGAGAGGAGAGGAGAGGAGAGGAGAGGAGAGGAGAGGAGAGGAGAGGAGAGGAGAGGAGAGGAGAGGAGAGGAGAGGGAATGAAGAGCCTACAGGTGTTAAGCATCTTGCTTAATTTGCTCTATTAGGTGCATAAAATATGTAAGAGCTAAAGCAGAATCAGTGGGCAGTCTCCTTACATGAATACATCACTAATATTACAATTGGAGATAACGCCAATAGCTAATATTATAGTTGGAGATATTGCCAATAAGGGACCGGCCATATGCATAAATAAAAGTTCCAGATGCTTCAATATGAAAGATTTGTCTATTATCAAACTACAAACGCTAGTTTGTTTTACATGTTGAACATATGTCTCTTTTTTTTTTTTTTTTTTTCCCTGCTGGCAGCCTATTCTACTGCATTCAAGACATCTGCCTTGCCCAGAAAAGCTGCTCGCAGTCTCATTGAAGGATTATTACCATAAGGCCAAGAAAATGCAGTCTAAAGCTGTTGACTTTGTCTCTCAGTTTTCTGCTGGAACGGTGAGTTAGAAAAAAAGCCAAGACCCTGCAGGTGACACAGGTACATGATGGAGTATGGCGAAAAGAGAGGAAAGGAAAAGAGGCAGAACACAGGAAAAGGGCAGAACAATAAAAGCTTCATACTGTCTCTGTGCTTGCATGGGGCCCCAATCAGTGTGAAGAATTTAGTGATGAAATCACAAGCTGAGATAGGCACAGAGAGTATCCAGTTCAGAGTATCCAATGTATCCGGTTTGTATGTGTGTGTGTGTATATATATATATATTTACTTTTTCTTATATTTATCCACAGCTATTCAAAAGGAGGGTGCAGAGAGGCTGGACCCACGGTGTTTAGAGATACATAATGAAAGAAAAAGAAGCAATGGACACATGTTGAAAGTTGGGAAATTATGCCCTGATATAGGGAAGAATGTTTTCCATCCTGGAGATTGTCAAACACTGGAAAAGGTGCTCAGATAGGTTGGGTATGTTCCACCCTTGGAGATATTCAAAACTCAACTGGACATTGTCCTGAACACCCTGCTCTAAAGACCTTCTTTGAACAGGAGGTTGGACCTGTCACATGATCCTGTGACTCTACACGTTTTGAGTGATTGGAAAGAAATATTTCTGGGGTTGAGAATTCATTTACTAGATCTGGCTTCTATGTTCCTTCTTCATTATCTTTGGTGGTTTATGGAGTGTTTGGATTTTTCCAAATACAGAGTCTGAAATCAGTGATGGCTTAGCACAAATGATACACATCCCACTTTAATGCTAAATGCCTTCATATTATACATTTGTAATTTTGGACCTCTGTGGTGTACAAGCAGGGAGATGCCAGAGGTTAAGTCTGCTAACAAAGTGATGGCACAGTCTCCCCACCCACCTTGTTCAAATACTCGTTTCCAATACATTTAGGACCACCGTACTCCTAGTGGTCAGATTTCTATCTCAGACTGGAATATCTTAAAAATTTGCACTACTGCCCACTTAAAATAAAAAGTCATAGAATCATAGAATCATTTAGGTTGGAAAAGACCTTTAAGATCATCAAGTCCAACCGTTAACGTAGAACTGCCAAGTCCACCACTAAACTCTGTCCCTAAGCACCACATCTACCCGTCTTTTAAATACCTCCAGGGATGAGGACTCAACCACTTCCCTGGGCAGCCTGCTCCAATGCTTGACAGCCCTTTTGGTGAAGAAATTTTTCCTGACATCCAGCCTAAACCTCCCCTGGTGCAACTTGAGGCCATTTCCTCTCATCCTATCACTTGTTACTTGGGAGAAGAAACTGACCCCCACCTTGCTACAGCCTCCTTTCAGGTAGTTGTAGAGAGCAATAAGGTCTCCACTCAGACTCCTCTTCTCCAGGTTAAACAATGCCAGTTCCCTCAGCCGCTCCTCATAAGACTTGTGCTCTAGACCCTTCACTAGCTTCATTGCCCTTCTTTGGACACGCTCCAGCACCTCAATGTCCTTCTTGTAGCGAGGGGCCCAAAACTGAACACAGTATTCGAGCTGCGGCCTCACCAGTGCTGAGTACAAGGGGACAATCACTTCCATGGTCATGCTGACCACACTATTTCATAAAAGTATGCCAGGCAATCCTTGACAACATTACCTTATGGGCCCACCACAATGGCTTTTTAGTATGGTTTACACAATCTTTTGGATTTCTAATAGTATTGGCATTTAATTTTGAGTGTCGTTCTTAGGTTTCATACAATTTATGCATACTTTGGTATCTATTTTTAATATGCAGAAAGCTACATTAACTTGATACAATATTAACTTGGAAGTGGTAAGAGTGGGTCTTTTTCTTCCAATCTATGCAGTATATAGAGAAGATCAGTTTTCCTTCCACCTCCCTTCTTGTATTAGTATCAAGAGTTTTACTTCCTTTTGAGTAAGCAAGTTTCATTACTTAGTCTTCATACTAAAGTAAAGTTCAAAGTAGTCATACATATTATGGACACAAGAGTATGATTGTGCCAATTTCTTTCATAGCTAAGCATAAAAAAGACTGTATTAATATCTTCTGTTGCCAATAGCTGGATTAATGTCACATAAGACTTTTTGATTTTGGATAGCATTGAAAACACAAGAATGTTAAATGCCTTTTTTCAAGTGTTTGCAAGTTTTGATAGCACTACTCTCTCACTTTTGTTTATTACTTTAAATAATCAACCATTCATGACTGAACAGAAGAGAAAGGGAATTAACTGCCAATACAGTTGGAAGTATAGACTTTGGTCTGCAGAACTGTGGCATAATATATATCGACAAGTGGATTCAAACCCATAATATCTTTTCCAACACCTTTAAAGCTGTACTGGGTTTGAAAGAGTGTCAAAAGGTTTTGATTTATGTGAGACTGAGCAGGCTGATACAAATGTTGCTGAGTCATTATCCTGGGATCCCCGATAGCACACGCAGGCTGTCACCCCCAGGCTCAAAAGTGCCTCTGACAGCGCATGCTGCACACAGTATTTCCCTTACTTTTCAGCTTCTCAACCTCTATGGTCGTACCAAATACTCACATTCCTGTTTATCAGCCATATAACTATCAGCTGGCCACAAGTATTATCTTTGAACATGTAACACTCTGCATCATCATTAACAGGTGGTTTTCAGTGCTGATTTTGAGTTTGAGTATTTTTAGCACAAATATGTATTTTATATGAATTATGACTACAGCAAGATCAGAGTGTTGTAAATTCTGCCTTTTCTACTCCTAAGCAGGGTGCGGAGTAAAAGCACCCATTGCATCTCTTATTTTTTATCTTGAAGAAGCTATTAGACACTTGACTTATCTAACACTCAGTTCCCCAGTGGAAGTATGGGGTCCTAAGGTAATTAAAAAAGCTAGTGATCAAAACCTAGAAAATATTTTTTGAGAGAATATACACTGGTTTGGGTCTTTTTCTTCTCTACAATTTTGAGTTTTCTTCAATTAGGTTCTATAAGTATGTCAGTGATAAAAGGAAGACTAGGGAAATTGTGGGCCCTCTCCGGAAGGAAACGGGAGACCTGGTTACCCAGGACATGGAGAAGTCTGAGGTACTCAATGACTTTTTTGCCTCAGCCTTCACCAGCGAGTGCTCTAGCCACACCGGCCAAGTCACAGAATGTAAAGGCAGGGACTGGGAGAATGAAAAACTGCCCACTGTAGGAGAAGATCAGGTCCAAGACCACCTAAGGAACCTGAAGATGCACAAGTCCATGAGACCTGATGAGATGCATCTGCGGGTCCTGAGGGAACTAGCGGATGAAGTTAATAAGCCACTCTCCATCATATTTGAAAAGACGAGGCAGTCCAGTGAAGTTCCTGCTGACTGGAAAAGGGGAAACATAACCCCCATTTTTAAAAAGGGAAAAAAGGAAGACCCAGGGAACTACAGACCAGTCAGCCTCACCTCTGAGCCTGGCAAGATCATGGAGCAGATCCTCTGGAAACTATGCTAAGGCACCTGGAAAACAGAGAGGTGATTGGTGACAGCCAACGTGGCTTCACTAAGGGTAAATCATTCCTGACAAATCTGATGGCCTTCTACGACAGGGTTACAGTGTTGGTGGATAAGGGAAGAGCAACAGATATCGCCTACCTGGACTCATGCAAAGCATTTGACACTTTCATGTACGACATCCTTGTGTCTAAATTTGAGAGACATGGATTTGATGGGTGGACCACTTGGTGGATAAGGAATTGGCTGGATGGTCGCACTCAAAGACTTGCAGTTAAAAGCTCAATGTCCAAGTGGAGACCAGTGATGAGCAGGGTCCCTCAGGGGTCAGTATTGGGACCGGCGCTGTCTAACATCTTTGTTGGTGACATGGACAGTGGGATTAAGTGCACCCTCAGCAAGTTTGCCAATGACACCAAGCTGTGTGGTGCAGTTGACATGCTGGAGGGTAGGGATACCATCCTGAGGGACCTTGACAAGCTTGAGAGGTGGGCCCGTGTGAACCTCATGAAATACAACAAGGCCAAGTGCAAGGTCCTGAACATGGGTCGGGGCAATCCCAAGCACAAATACAGGCTGGGTGGAGAATGGATAGAGAGCAGCTCTGAGGAGAAGGACTTGGGGGTGCTGGTTGATGAGAAACTCCACAATGGCAATGTGCGCTTGCAGCCCAGAAAGCCAACTGTATCCTGGGCTGCATCAAAAGAAGTGTGACCAACAGGTCAAGGGAGGTGATTCTACCCCTCTGTTCCTTTCTCGTGAGGCCCTATCTGGAGTACTGCATCCAGCTCTGGGGCCCCCAACATAAGAAGGACTTGGACCTGTTGGTGTGAGTCCAGAGGAGGGCCGCAAAGATGATCAGAGGGCTGGAGCACCTCTCCTATGAGGACAGGCTGAGAGAGTTGGGGTTGATCAACCGGGAGAAGAGAAGGATCTGGGGAGACCTTATAGCAAGCTTCCAGTACCTGAAAGGGGCCTACAAGAAAGCTGGAGAGAGGCTTTTTACAAGGGCATGTAGTGATAGGACAAGGGGTAATGGCTACAAACTGAAAGAGGGTAGATTTAGATTAGATATAAGGAAGAAGTTTTTTACTGTGAGGGTGGTGAGGCACTGGAACAGGTTTCCTAGAGAAGCTGTGGATGCCCCCTCCCTGGAAGTGTTCAAGGCCAGGCTGGATGGGGCTTTGAGCAACCTGGTCTAGTGGAAGGTGTCTCTGCCCATGGCAGGGGGTTTGGAACCAGATGATCTTTAAGGTCCCTTCCCAACTTCTATGGTTCTATGAATTGAGACTTACAATTTTCACTGTTTAATAGTAGTAGTAGTAGCAGTAGCAGTAGTAGTAGTAGTAGTAGTAGTAGTAGCAGCAGCAGCAGCAGCAGCAGTAGTATTTTTATAATAACATGTGCTAAAAAATCAATTTTAATGAAAAGCCATAAAACAACAAAAAAAGTCAGGGCACAGAATTCGGAACTTCATTGAATTTCTGTCCTTTCTCATTACACCTAGACAGTAGAACAAAAAGCAGTCTACCCTTCACATTCATTAGAATTAAGTAGTCCACAAAAAGAAATCTGTGCTTTTGGGTAACACTGAAACTAAGTGAGGGAGACTGTTTGTTACCCATGAGAACTGCCTTGCTAGACTCTCAAAAGAATGGCAAGATTTTTTACAAATCTACTCCTGTAAGCAGATAAACACATTCACAAGTGTTAACTGCAACTTAGGAATAAAATTTTGTCCTCAGTAAGAGGCAACTAAATCTCACTTTGATTTCAATAAACTAGAATTTCTTTCTCACATAATTCATTATGATAGTTCATTTTATCCTATGAAATAGGATAAACTGGAGGTGGTTTTATGACAATTTCTTTGATTTTATTATTTTTTGTAATCATAAAGTAACCATAAGGTACCATTTCTTTGTACTTTTCCTCCTACTTAAGTTAAAGCCCATTAACCTTAATGAATTTACCAGACCTTTCTGATTTTAACAGATTAAAGTACAGCATCATTGAATTTGTTCTGGTATCCTTCAGATGCTGCGTAATTTCCTGAAATTTGGATTAAGTGTCTAAATATGAAAACCGGTTGTCAAACAGTTTTTTTAATCTTGACAGTTAATTATTATTATATTGGGTTAGTAATGTTTCAAGAAACCATTCACATTCATCTCAACCAGTTTATTGATCAAGACAGTAATCAACCAGCAGATAAATGTGTTACTTGGTCCCTGTGCTCTCTAGTCCCCTACAGTATGACAGCAAAAATACAGTAAGTCCATAATGCACAATTAGCTATTCAAGTTTATACCCCCTCTGAAGCCTACAGTTCATTCATTTCCACAGAATTACATAATTCCCATCTGCTTATCATTGAAAACAGAAATACCAATGACTGGAAATATCAATCACATGGGTCTTCGCTGATAACTGCTTTGCCAGTAACTTCTGGTATTTTAAAAGAAGAATATGGAAAACAACAGGATGAACAAATCAGTCACATTTGCTATAAAAGGCATTTCTAGATACACAGACTAATGAGTTCCCAAAAGAATCAGCTAAGCTAGAGGTCATAAGTTTAGCCAGACCTAAACCTGAATAGCAAAGTATCATGGGAATTTGGTTCATTGATTAGCATAACCATATAAAACCTTACAGTAAAAAATACGCAAGCTAAAATCAACATCTAAATAACAGTATACGAGTGCTATTCATAGCTCCTGCTGGAAATCAGTGAGATACTACTTACAGGTCCAATATTTTAGCTTCCAAAATTTCTAAGAGATTAACCTATTGAAGTGAAACAAAGCTAACTGAGTGGAAAAACCCTAGAACATATTTCCGGCTTGATAGCCCCATAGTTTGATAGTCATCAGAGATGAAGTTTCCTTCACTGAAGCTATGCTTAGGTACACAGTCACATGTTAAACTGTCTAGCAATGAAAAAGTAAAACCTTTACACAGTCAAATTAAAAAACTTTTTACTAGTGTAGACAAGGAAATTCTAAGATATAACAAACAACCAAACCAACTAAAAGCCTAACAAACATCTTAACTACAGTAAAAAAAGCCATGACTGCCTTTCTTTTTCTGCCCCAGCATGTTCCCCTTTATTTACATACTCTCCTGTGTTTTCCCATCTGGACTGTATTAAATATAGAACTTGAAACCAGTTCCTATTCTTTAAGTAGTATTTCTTAACATGTTTAACCTGAAATGCTGATGGCATGCTTAATTGTTTTTTGACAACTCAGTTGCATCTTCTTCCATTTTCTCTTTTGAAATTGTATACATTTTTTAAACTGGAAAGAAAATTTTTATTTTGCCTATTCTCCACTTGCAGCATGTTCTGACTTTAATATATAAGTAATCATCTGTTTCCATCCTTCACTATAGAAGTTGAGTCAGCACACCCAAGGTGTAGCCATTGGATTGCAATGCTGGTTGAATGCTTAATGCACTATTTCATTATTCTGATGAGGTGATGAAATATAAAGCTTGTACTGTGTAATTTCTCCATATGCTTCTAGGATCAACAGCTTAAAAAAGGCAATCCAACAGTTCTATTTTTTGTAAGGTAACATAAGGAAGGTCATTCATTACATTTTCTAAAATACACTTTAAAAAAATGCCTAAAACTATTCCAAATAAATCCAGGCATACTGATTCCAATGGCAAACTAGTATTAATAATTAGAAGAACTACTACATAAGGCCTTCATTGAATTAGAACACAAGAATAAAAATTAAAAAAAAAGGTTTTTTAAGAACATAAACTAGTTATATAAGTTATATACTTTAGCAAAACCAGACTCAGAAGAGAGTACAGCTTTTGGTTTCTACAATGCTGTTGAGGAATTACAGTTGAAAATATCAGGAATATCAGTAGTATAATGATATGAAAGTGTAAGGTTTCAATTTTAAAATAACTATTTCTATCAAATAAGCCAATTCACCCACTAGTTATTGCAGTCATGCTAAAATCTGGCCCCAAAGGCCTTTAAAGGATATATCACTTCCTTGAATAAAACTGGCCTTTAAAATACTCATGTTTTAGGTGATTGTATAATGGAAAAGGGACACTCACTCACATGTTTTGATGGACTGAAGTCTTTACAGGCTTACAAAAAAAAAAATAGTGGATTAATTCAAACATTACCCTGCGATATGTGAGAAAGATAGTTGCATGAGAATCTTTACACAAGTAAGGACTCTCCTTCCTGACAGTTTATCTGTAAAATGGTGCTGGTTGTATTTCCCAGTTCATGATTAATTTTAATCTAATATTAAGTACATAAAATAGAACTAAATAATTGAGCTTTGAAGGACCTGAACCAAATTTCCTTTAAGTTTGTTCAGGATCAGACTAAAACCAAATGAACCAAAAAAGAATTTGGATGCTAAAAAAGAATTTAGGTGGAACTGGATATTTATCTGGATGGTGATGATAGTGGAAATCTAATGTTCATCGTTTCAAGCTAAGAACGAGTTTTATTTTCCATTCAATCACTGTCTAATGAAAATGCAAAAACACTTCCTGAAGTACAGGAGAAATATCTTCAGCTGCTAAACAACCCTTTAATACAGTAGCCAAACAGTTGTCAGTACACATTAATTACTGTAAATCTTTTGTAGCTTAGTAGCTTAGTTCAGTGATCAGTTCTTTATGCTAAAAACAACTTTTCAGAATAGGTAACCACTGTTTGAAGAATGTTGTAGCAGTTGTTAGTCAAATCCCAAGCTTTGGCAAATCTCGTTTGCTTTTTTTGTGTTTGCATTGAAAATAAAAATCTCCTGTTACTAAATAAAATCCTGCAAAGCATATGGATCACAGGCTGGTATGGTTGGGATAGCATCAACAATTGAACTTTCTCTGTCAGAGTCCCAATTAAAGAATAGAAAGCCCCACACAAAATAGCAGGTGACCTTAAAAAGATTTTAGATATGAAAAATATTCAACCCATCACATTTAGAAATTTAAGGGAAAGGCAGATAGTTAATCCCTTTCCAGGTTACATATTCATAGTAAGTAAAGTGACATAGCTTCTTCTGGTCTGGAGGTACTTTTTCTCCCAAATTTCTCCAGAAGGGATCTAGATGCCTAGGCTATACTATGCTATAGTTTTCAAATGGTTAAATTTATCTAATATGAATTCCTGTGCTTGTTCTGTGGAGCTTTGTTTTGACTTTTTTTTCCATGAAAGTGCTATGAAGTTTGGACTACAGATCTGTGCTAAAGAAATAATGTCTGTCTAGCCCAAACCTCTGTCTAGTCTAAAATCCTATCACTTCATGCTTGTTCATTAAGAGGATCCTTCTTCTGCTATTCATTCCTACCTTCTGTCAAATAACAGATTAGGAACTTCCTTTTCTGAAAGTTGCTGCTAGACCATCATGGGAGTGTCTATTTATACTTTAATTTTGAGAGCAAACATTAGCAAAGACATCCAAGATACAGTAAGCATAGTGTGAATAAAAATGTTTATTTGCTGTTCTAAATCTTCTGCTACATCATTTCCTTAGGTGCTAACTTTCTCTTTTTACAGAGTGAGAAGTTTCTTCTTTTTACCTGTTTAGTAAAAAGTGTCATTATATTGTCTTTTTCATGCTACCATTCAATTACGTCTTTTCTAGGCTGAAGAGTTCTTTTCATGTAAAGATGATACTGCAAATGTCTGATCATCCTGCTTCCTTAGTCTGAATCTTAAAATATGGTCTTCTGATGGTATAATTATAACTGCATATCATACTCAAAATACAGGAATATTATGTCATACTGATGTTCTTTATTCTTTATTTCTTCCATAACCATTTTCAGAATTCTATTTTCCATTTTGGTCTCCTTATCAGGGAGATGATGTTTTCAGAAAAAATAACCACAATTGCATTTTTATGTCTTTCCTGAGTACATATAACTTCTTTAGAGCCTGTTGTTCTTTCTGAATACTTAACATTTTTCTTACCTAGCAGTCAAAAGGCAAATAGACTGTTACTTCTGCATGTATCAACTTTGAATTCTGCCTACCACTTTATCTCTCAGATGTGCTGAACTATCAAATGATATTCTTCAGATTTAACTTTTCCAGAATAACTTCCTATCATCAGCAAATTTTTTATCTCACTTTCCAAACTTCTCCAAATCAATATGTTGAAAAGTTCTCCTCATATCATAAATTCCTGAAAAACCCTTTCTTTGTGCAAGCTACTTGTTGATTCTTGCTTCCTCTGTCTTGCCATTTAATAGATTATTAATCCACAAAAGACTTTAAGAATATAAGAACATCCTTTCAAGAACTCCAATCAATTGTGAACCAACTTTTTGGCTTTGTAAATGCTGTGTTGTTTCTTCCCAAATAGGTAAGATTTCTATTTCATGCTCTTTTAAAAAACACAAGCATCTGACTTATTAGTTTGTCGTTCCTTGCACCTTCCCTGGACTCCTTTTAAAAAATAAATCCAAACCAAACAAAAAAAACCCCAAAACAGTCACCAGACACTTTCTACTTCCTTGTAAGTGGGAGACATTAAGAGAGAGATTACACACTGTAATTAATAGTTCAGCATATTGCACAGTAAACACAATTTTTGCCATTATTAGTTGTAGTGGGTGACTGCAGAAGATATTGTAATGAGGAGACTGATTTCAAGCAGAATCTAGGCAGAGTTTAATCATACACCTTGGCTGTAGAGAGACATACGTTAGCATGAGTGGCTGCTGTATAACCTGGGCACATGCTGTGATTTTTTATTTTTCATCTTATTTTTTCCAACTAAAGTTTATAAATTTTTCCATTTTCCTCATTTGGATAGGAAGAAGGTTTACTGAAAGTTTTCTTGCTTCTAATGACCTCCTTTACCTTTATCATATTCCTTCTGGACTTTCTCAAGTCCTTGTTTGATAGGTGGTATGTATTCTTCAGAACATCCAGGACAGTGTCTTTAAGTAGTCTCCATTGTGCCTGCAGAGATTTTACTCTTTTAGATGTCTTTCTTTCAGATTTTGAAAAACAAAATTCCCATGTAGCTCTCCTTTGTATAGTTCCCTTTCCCTTTTATACCATGACAGTTTAGTTTCTTTAAGAGCCTTCAGAAAAAGGACTTTGTTGAAAGCCTTTTGAAAAAGAACTGTGTATCATCTGAATCCACAATATGTCATATTTATCTGTATATTTATTAGTTAGAGTCTTTATTGTATTTCCTGTCAATTTGTCTGGTACAGAGGTCAAATTTACTTGGCTTCAGTTCTTAATATCCTCTTAGAAACCTGATAAAGGGCAATTCTGCCCCCTCCAGAACTACATTTTTATGGATTAGTTGTTTGGGTCAGTATTCAATTTAGCCTTCAAAAGGCAATAAATCCATCTCATCTATTCCTGTTGGATCATACTCTAAATCCATATTTATCCTAATCATAGAGCTTTTCACTAGTTTCATTCAAACCAGAAGTACAACCTCAAACTACTCTTATGGTCCTTATTTGCATCAACCCTCAGTTAAGCCAGACTGACGGACCCAAAGCGGACTCAGAATTACTACAGCCCATATGACCTCTGTCTCAAACACGTTTAGACTGTGAGCTCATAACTCTTTATCTTTCCTTGATGATCTCTGCTGAATCAAAAACTAAACATAACTCATTGGCCTCTACTTGTCCGAACCCAATCCCAGCCAAAACTGTCAGCTGCAGAATTAATTCTTGTTATTGGCCTATGCCTGGTCCAGTCTACACTCTGACTTGATAATTTCTTTTTAATAATCTCTAGTCACTTAAACCTGATTAACCTCTACTGCTGCTTTGAATATATGTATGTTATTGTATTTGCATTCTTTTAGTTTGGACTGAAGAGTTTACACATTTTTCACTGCTTGCTTTTGGAACATCAAACTGGTATATTTACATAACTTTACTAAAATATCACTGCCATTTATACCTCTAATCCTTGTTTCAGCCCAAGCATAACAGATCCCAAGACCTAAAGTGGTACTGGTCACCAAAGAGCCTGGAGACAGGATGGTACCTATTGGTACTATTCATCTCTCCGGAATAACACTTTATCCTGCTGCAGAACAAAACAAATACTGAATACTGAAATGCTTCACAACAGACAAAACCCATAGAATCATAGGTCATCAAAACACTGAGGTTTTAAGGGCTCTTGGCATTTCTCTAGTCCAATCTTGTGTTTAAAGCAGAGACATCTCTGAATTCACACCAAGATGCTCAGGGCTTTGTCCATTTGGGTCCTGAAAACCTCCAGGGATTAAGATTCCACACCCTCTCTAAGAAAACTGTAAACAATGCCTAGCTATTCTCATAGTGTTGGTTTTCATTCCCCCTTACATCTAGTCAGAACCTTTCAATTTGTGACTGTTGTCTCTCATTTTCCTGATGTGCACCTCACTACAAAGCCTACCTCAGTCGTCTTGATAACACCCTCATAGGCACTATCAGATGGCTGTTAGCACTCCCACCCCCTGCCACCAAAAGTCATCTATTCTCCAGCCTGTGCAAGTCACACTCACTTAGCGTCTCATCACAGTGCAAGCACTCCACTTCCTGACTGTCTTGGTTGATGATTCATCTCTATTGAACTCAACTTCATTAACATCACTCCTGGAGGACCCCAAACTAGGCACAGTATTCCAGATACAGGAAGCACCAAGTAAAGGGGAGTAATCACTTCCCTCAATCTACTGCCTCCACTCCTGTTGATACAGCCCAGTATGCTGTTTGCCGTCATCACTACATAAGAAGGTGACTAATGACTTATTTGTAGCCTACTGTCCACCAGCAGGACCATCAAGTCCTTTTCATCAGATCTTCTGCCTAGCCATCCGATCCCGAGCCTGTACCATTGAAGGGGGTTAGTCTGTTCAAGTGAAGCACTTTGCAGTTTTCCTTTCTGTGTTTCATGAGGTTCCTGTTGGTCCTTTCTTCCAGCCTGTTTGGGTCCCTCTGGATGGCAGCCCTGCCCTTGACCATAACATGTTTTGCCTAATTCTAATTTTCAGAGAGGAATACTTTTGACTCAGAAAAGTAATTTGAACCTCGCCATCCACATTATCAAATTAACTTTTTCTCACAGTAACTGGAATTATTTCTGTAGGTGAGAGTTTTGCACATTTTCCACGATCTAGGATGGGAGCAGCTATTAATACTGCTGTTCAATATAATGTGCTTGTGGCCATTTAAAAAAGTACTTTAAAAGCTGGTCTTAAGAACACATATAATTACATCTCAGATTTTCTTAACAGTGGACTGGCACCTACACTAAATCATATGATAGGTTTATAAATCATGTATTTCTAGAAGTCATTTCACTGATTGATAAGTTATGAATATGAATTATAACTGTTACTGATTTATACATTGTTTGATGGTTTCCATAAATCATATAACCCATTTGTGAAAAGTATTGGGTGTGATTAGTAATGGTGCTACATTTCTTTCAGATATGATGCAACTGTCTTTTGGTTTATGTAATAGATATTATATGACAATATGTTTTATTATTACTTAATATGTTTACTTTCCCCTAAGTCATTATATTATTCTGCTTTAACTCAAAGTTATATGATACACAGTCTGATTTGTTGCTCCATTTGCCAAGCCAGCTGTTCTCACAACTCTAATCTGATTTTTAACTAACATATTTTGCTTACTCCAAGCCCTAGCAATAAGCTGAGAAAAAGAATCACAGAAAGAACTTAAGCAAAGATTAATTAAGATTAATTAAGGACTCTTAATATTCTGTCTGAGATTAGCGTCAAGTTGTATCACATTGTACTATACCAACTACTTTGTGTATGTGTCAACCTTACATTGCACATTTTATTTTTCATTCTTTTAGTAGCTTCATTCCTCTCTCTCTCTCTCTTTCTTTTTTTTTTTTTTTTTTTTTTTTTTTACCTCCAGGCATTCTGAAGATAATCTGACCTTGTTACTTGCCTGGATATCAGTCAATTACTGGCCAGTCAGCTGAAGCTGGTCAAGATTCCTTCTTCTGTTAAGCAATTTATTAAATATTAGATCACTGTCTTGGTGATCAAAATGTATTCTGTTACTTCAGTGCTACATTTTAATGCTTTTAACAGTAAGAAAAGTGCTTAAAGTAATGCATTTCCATTCCTGACCAATATTTCACTTTAATTTATCCATAGAGTTTTGTATACAGGTGTATACATGTATTTGAAAAGTTTTCTTGTTTGTTTTTAAAAGAAAATAGAAAAATTTGAACATATGAACACCATGATATAAGACTTTTAAACAAAATATGCAATCTTGGAACTGTTTACATGCTATGAACTTTAAAGGTTTAATTAATTTCAGTTGTTTCATTGAGAAAATGAACTTCCAAGTACTTACATATTTTAGGATTCAATGTAAGATTTGTAATTTGCTGAAATGGAACCAGTTTTGGCCTATTTAAAAACTGTATTCAAGTGCATTTATGTAGAGCCGGTAATGCCTTCTCTGGCACTATCCTTGGTTTTGCTTGAACTTAATGCCAACAAATGTGACACCTGGGCAAATGTTTAAAAGGCAAACATAATTTGTAATTAAATGAACCTGCCTACATAAAATTATAGTATTTTTCAAAATTGTATAGGATTCTTTTGTGTTATTTTGAAATATAAAGTTAATGAAGCATACTTTAGTTTAATCCTTAATTTCACTGTACTTATACATGCCTTTAAAAGTGTGTAAGAAGAATAAAAATAGTTGTATTAATAAAAAGCTAAAACATTTTAAAAAATATATGTAGCTTGTAAATCTCCACCAAAATATTCCAAACAAATATAAAATAAAATTTTATGTCAACAACACTGTTCACATCTTCAAAAAGTTTCTGCTTTATATAGAACTATTAACTCTTTGCATCTGTGTAAAGATTTTCCAGTGCTGAAGTCTGCAATAACTGTTCTCCAGCTTCTAGGAGTATAAATAAGTAATATCATGGCTATTTTAACAACAAAAAAATATAAAAAATCAGATTTCTCAACCTACCTTACTTTCTTAGATAAACATTAAAACAGTAGTTTAGATTAAGCAAACACCGTTGTGTATTTTTCAACTTATTTAAACATCCACCCACAACCTAATCTTTTATAACTAAAAGTTCAGAGTTATAGAAAAATAAGCATCTGCTAAAATAAACAATAGTACATGAAGCCCAGTAAACACAATTTTGCCATTTCTAGCAAAAGGCCACATGTTTTGCATTGACCTGACAGTGCAGGGTCTCAGGAGCTGTCTGAGCCTGCCTACAGCTGAGCTGGTTTTAACTTGTTTTAGCGATTGTCTAGTGGCCAAGTGGCTGTTATCCAGCCTGGGTTAGTTTAAGTTCTGTGACTACAAGATACAAGAAAGGTCTCAAAAACTCTGGTGGTCACTGCATGACAAGCTATGTTAGCAGAAGCAGGGGGGGACCCTGCAACTTTCCAACTTTAGCTAGTAACCACTGAGGAGGTAGACTGAGAAGAAAGTATTTCAAAATAAAAACAAGAGGATTCCAGACTAGGGAGAGGGAGGAACACCTCCACCATGAATATCGTATGCTACCTGTCAGAGACCTCAGTACGGGTACTGATGACTCCTCAGGAACACTTGTGCCCCTGTCTTTTTGAAGAATGAAGGTCTGTCTTTGGACCCCAAGGAGCCCATGAAGGACGAACATAACACCAGAGAGGAGGGACAGATACTAGGCTTTTTTCCTGCGTATCAATTTCAGCTGTATGATCAGTGAGGGTATTTTTATATCAATGGGGTGATTTGGACTATCAGACTGCTAAAACACCAGTTGAACTAACAATAAATTCTTTGCTCCCATATGTTTATGGTGTGTTTCCTTTTGCCCATAACATGATTTGGAGTATAACATATGCAGTCACACTCTAATAACGCACAATCTTGATACCGTATATGCATGCACCTCTTCCACTGCATGGGAGACATCATGTTCTCCCAACTATAAGGTTCCAACATGCTGAGCAATGCTGGGACCATCTGCTACATGTGATGGGGTTCCTGGTATTTTGGTAAGATTCCACAGAAGTAAAGGTGCCAGTGGCTCTCTTTACCTGTATGCTTCTAAGAGCAGAAGTTTCTACATATCACGTATGCAGTGATTTAAAATATTAGCTAGCCAAATAATATTTTAAAAAACATTAACGTATGTTTACATACATAATTGATTAAAATAAAAGTACACTTATTCACTCTAAAAATGTCGATGATACATTCATTCATCTCTATTAAATTCAAAACTCTAATATTCATAACTGAAATAGCAACATTTTCCACCTGTGAGATATTTCTTGTACTGTGAACCGCAGAACTGGACATAGTACTCCAGGTGGAGTCTCATGAGAGCAGAGTAGAGGGGGAGAATCACCTCCCTCGGCCTGCTGGCCATGCTTCTTTTTAAACACTAACTCAAGATTTCAGTGGCCTCACTCAACTGGCTTTGATGGCAATCGCCTCTCCTTCCTACAACACATCAGTGTGAGAGTATTCCTGAGAAAATCAGAAGGTTCAGTTCCTCCCTATGTTTCAGGGCTTGCAGACCCACATTTTCCAACTCCAAAAGCAAGGTTAAGTTCCTTGTGTACTGCTGCTTTTCCCAAGCAGCTCACCAAAGATAAAAGTTATCAGTTTGGGGGGCTAAAGACAGGAAAAAGAAAATCAGAATGTGTCTCTTGCCTGGGGGGGTGGTGTGCTCCTCCCCACCTTCACCTGACCTTTTTCTGTAACCCTGCTCAAGTGATAATCACCACTGGGGATCCTGTTCTCTATGTAGTAAATAATCAAGTGTACCTTTGCCATCTTGCTTTCCATAGGGCAGAAGAGCTCTCGATCCCCAGGTGCAGGAAATTGGGCAAGGAAGGGAAGAGGCCGGCATGGCTGAGCCATGGCCTGTGGGTCAAACTGAAGGGCAAGAAGAGATTGCACGGGCAGTGGAAGAAGGGACTGGTATCTTGGGAAAAATACAGGGACACTGCCTGGTTGTGTAAGGATAGGATAAAGAAGGCCAAGGCTTGGCTGGAGCTGAACCTGGTGTGAGATGCAAAGAATAATAAGAAGGGCTTCTATAGGTACATTAACTGGAAAAGGAAGGTTAAAGAAAGCGTACCCCCTCTGATGAGCAGAAGTGGTGAGCTGGTAACAACAGACAAGGAGAAATCTGAGGTACTCAACAACTTCTTTGGCTCAGTCTTCACTGGCAACCTCTCTCCTCAGACTTCCCAAGTAAATGGGCCATTTGACGGGGATCAGGGGGGCAGAGCTCCTCCCACTGTAAGAGAAGATGAGGTTCGCAACTACCTGAGGAACCTGAATGTACAAAACCATAATGTCTATGGGACCCAATGAGATGCATCCCAGAGTCCTGAAGTAATTGGCTGATGTAGTTGCCAAGCCATTCTCCATGATATTAGAAAAGTCATGGCAGTTAGGTGAAGTCCCTGGGGACTGGAAAAAAGGAAAAATTGCACCCATTTTTTAAAAGGGAAAAAAGGAAGACCCTGGGAACTACTGACATGTCAGCCTCACTTCTGTGCCTGGGAAGATCATGGAATAGATCTTCCTAGAAGCTATGCTAAGGCACATGGAAGACAGGAAGGTGATTCGAGACAGCCAGCATGCCTTCACCAAGGGCAAGTCCTACCTGACCAACGTAGTGGCCTTCTATGATGGAGTGACTACATCAGTGGATGAGGAAAGAGCTATGGATGTCATCTATCTGGACTTCTGTAAGGCCTTTGACACGGTCCCCCACAATATCCTTCTCTCTAAATTGGAAGGATATGGATTTGATGGATGGACTGTTTGGTGGATAAGGAATTGTTTGGATGGTCACATCCAGAGGGTAGTGGTCAATGGCTCGATGTCCAGATGGAGATCAGCGACGAGTGGTGTCCCTCAGCGGTCTGTACTGGGGCCAGTACTGTTCAATATCTTCATCAATGACATAGTGGGATTGAGTGCACCCTCAGCAAGTTTGCAGATCACACCAAGCTGAGTGGTGCAGTTGACACTTCTGAGGGATGGGATGCCATCCAGAGGGATCTGGACAGGCTGTAGAAATGGGTCTGTGTGAACCTCATGAGGTTCAACAAGGATAAGTGCAAGGTCCTGCACCTGGGTTGGGGCAACGCCCAGTATCAATACAGGCTGGGGGATGAAGGGATTTGAGAGCAGCCCTGAGGAGAAGGACTTGGGGGTACTGATAGACGAAAAGCCAGACATGAGTTGGCAATGTGCTCTTGCAACCCAGAAAGCCAACCGTATCCTGGGCTGCATCAAAACAAGTGTGGCCAGCAGGTTGAGGGAGGTGATTCTCCCCTTCTACTCTGCTCTGGTGAGACCCCACCTGGAGTACTGCATCCAGCTCTGGGGCTCAGAGTACAAGATAGTCATGAACCTGTTAGAGGGAGTCCAGACGAGGGCCACAAAAATGATCAGAGGGATGGAACACCTCTGCTATGAGGAAAGGCTGAGAGAGCTGGGGTTGTTCAGCCTGGAGAAGAGAAGGCTCTGGGGAGACCTTATTGTGGCCTTTCAATACTTAAAGGGGGCTTATAAGAAAGATGGGGACAGAGTTTTTAGCAGGGCCTGTAGCAACAGGACAAGGAGTAATGGTTTTAAACTGAAAGAGGGTAGATTCAGACTAGATATAAGGAAGAAATTTTTTACGATGAGGGTAGTGAAACACTGGAACGGGTTGCCCAGAGAGGTGGTAGATGCCCCATCCCTGGAAACATTCAAGGTCAGGTTGGACGGGGCTCTGAGCAACCTGATCTAGTTGTAGATGTCCCTGCTAATTGCAGCGGGGATGGACTAGATGACCTTTAAACGTCCCTTCCATCCCAAAGCACTCTATGATTCTGTGATCTCATCTTGTTAAACTACTGTCACATTTACCATTGAACTTTGTTAACTCACTGGTTTATATCAATAAAGTTTATTTATTTTGCTTCTCTCTTACGAGTGAAGTGCACTCACTCCCTCCATGACGCTGGGAGGGCATTCAGATGTGAGAGTTGGAATCTTAGTTTTCTGTTTTAGTTTTAAGGACTGTTAACAGATGCTGTCCAATTATTTGATCATGTAAAACTTATAAACAGGCCAGGTATTAGGATTTCTAACACAATATTCTCTATTCTTGGCACTGGATGTCAACATTTTGCAGTTATTTAGACTGTCAACCTCAGACTAAGTCTACAAAATTCTAATATTTTTTTGATTTTTTGCCAAGAAACATAGATTATAGGAGATTCCCCAAGATCCTTCTTGAGGCAATTTCGTTCCAGAATGGCATTCTGCCTAGCAAATTTTAACAAAAATTGGATCAACAAGTAAGTTACTAAGTGACACAGAAGCATAAGCATCTTGAAATCCACGTCTATTATATCAGGTGTGAAAGTCTTCAATGCATAACCATTTTCCTGACTCTGTATTGAAAATCTGGCACTGACATCATTCACAATAGCTCACTCTGATCAGTGATCAAGGGACACTTTGATCTTGACTGAAAAGTATGATCACTAAACAAACCATTCAGGAATATCTTAGAGCATGCGATGCCTCTTAAGTTTTCTGCTCTAGGGAAAAAAAAGAAGGCAAAGGTCCAATGACCTTATGCGTATATTGCATTGTCAAACCAGAAGATTATCCCTAAAGCAATGGAGGTCAAACATAAATATTAACTAGATTTATATTACACATGGGGTGCATATGATGATTTGTAGAAGACTCTATTACAAACAAAATAGTTCTTTCTCTGATAATGGATCTGACCTTGAAGTCATAATACTGAGAAAATTTAATGATAAACTCAACTGCTATTTTCTTTATGTAAGTACTCTGAGGTAATACACCAGACTTTCATGGTGAAGAAAATTATAGTTATATTAGTAATCTTCTGTTATCTCAAATAGGTTTTTTTTTCATTCCCAGCAATTCGTATTGTTGAAATAACACATTAGTTTGTTTTCTATTTACATGAGCTGCCCCCATATACACACTGGTATCATAATCTTAAATAATTCTATTACTTGTCTTGCATGCTGATCCTTTCATTTCCAAAACATGCACCTACTTTTTAATTTTTTGCAAAATGACACGCTACATATTACTATCTTCTTTGGAACACCAAGGAAAACTAAGAGAACAAGGACTTGACTTAAGTAAGGACATTATGAATCAAGGAAGGATAAATTTTAAAAATGTCTTATTGTTTAAGCCTGCCATTCCAGAATTATTAGACTACATCCTGAAGGCATATCTATAGCACAGTAGGGAATGATATACATCTGTCCAAACAGACAGCAACCTGTCCATACAGGTGCTCAAGGACAAGGCAGAAATGCCTTGTCCACAAGCAGTAAAGCTGCATCAGTACAGTGGGGCAACGAAGGTGAAGTATATTTTGCTTCCAGCACTATTTTAAGCCAAGTCAGTGTTTTGCTGCATCTTGCTCAGCAGAGCTGTGACCTTAAATGTCAGTGTTGAAAATATCAAGGCAGAATTAAGTTATTTTTGTTTTCTTTTTCTTTTTTTTTTTAAGGGAAATTTCCATATTAGGTATTTTCATATATATTCTGGAATGGCAGGGTTAAACAGTCTTATCATATCTTATATAGGTTTTTTCCTTAGGTTCCTTATATTTTTAGGATTGCTAGAGTTAAGTACTTTTAAGAATTAAAATCTTTTTTTTTCTATATGTCTCTCTGTACATTACACTATGTCTAGTACTGCGCTTATGGCTTTATCTAAACTGGGGGATATTGGAGACTCTCCTGGTTCTTTAGTGTGGTTACTGCCTTGGTGACACTCAGGGCATGATTCAAATGCTTAGGATGCGTCCTTGCCTCACCAAATGTCCCAATTTCCACTGCTAGGCATCACACTAGTAATCTTCCAGCCTCAACAAATGGTGAAGCTGGGTTACAAAGCAAATTGTGAACGGCAACTCTCCTGCGGCTCTGGGCCAGTTTCATACCGACTGAATTAATATCCCTCAGAAATGATTGCAGATTCAGACTCTTCTAAAGCCTTACTATTTAAAAATTATTTGTGTTTTTTATAATCTTAATGGTTAAAAGACTGTCAGGAGATCTTGTCACACAGCACCAAGGCAGAAAAGTAAAAGGATTTTTAATAAAAGAATATATTCTCTTTGACATGCTTAACTTCAACTGTCGTTACATGTAAGATTTGATGAAAATTTAGCATGATTGATTCCAGAGTTCGACATGGCTTGAAGGCACATCTTTATAGAATCATAAAATCATAGAAGCATAGAATGGTTTGGGTTGGAAGGGACCTTTAAAACCATCTAGTACAACCCCCCTGCCATGGGCAAGGGCATCTTTCACTAGATCGGGTTGCTCAAAGCCCTGTCCAACCTGTAACCAATACAGAGAGCAAGTGTTTCACTGAATCAGATCAATGCACCATTGTGCTACTATGCCCTGTGGAGTGTGAAGGTAGGTTTGAAGACCATACAATAAAACTTTATGCTTTAATTTGTCTTTTTAATAACTAAAACCAAATAGTTTCTAAAAATATAAAAAAGACTCAAAAAGAAGTAATATGGATTAAACAGTGAAATGGTCAAAAAAAAAAAAAAGAATTTTTAGCAAGCTAGGTATATTGATTATTTCATATGTTCATCTAGCCTATCAAAACACCAGCTTAATTTAATCAGAGCATTGTATAAACTTTAAATGGTTTTAAATTAATAGCATTTTGTAGGCATTACTTTGGCATACATGTATGTTTTTACAGACATTATTGATATTCCTTTTTAACTCCAAAAAAATCTTCCGTGTACTTTAGAGTTATCATTAGTCAGATAATTATTATTGCTGTGGCATGAAATAGTACCATTCTGATTAGGATACACTTACTTATAGTGCCATGAAGATAGGGACAAAAAATCATCACTGAAATTTTTCTGAACAAAAATGCACGTAGGTAAGGTTAGGACATAAGGTGATAATCTGCTGGAAAACTGAGCTCAGATGATTCATACTTTATCACCTTCTTGCATTTATTTTCAAGGATTATGGTAAAGATAGTTATAGTAACAGAAAGGAGAAGCACTGTTTTCTTTTATTTCCCATGGGATGACCAGAAAAACTAATTTTTTTTCAAGCCTCTGTTTTTGAGGGTTTGTTTATTTTTTAAAGATTAAAAAATCCCATTCAATTAAAATCGATGGCTATATCTGAAGTATTTCTGACTTGTGCAAAATTTGCAGTCATTCTTAGTTTTATAAATGTTATTACTTTTAGCCAATGTGCAAAACAGAATCAAAGCATCCCTTCTGCTGGATGACAGCCAAAGTTCCCAGCCTCTTTTCTTCACAGTGAATGCAAGTCACTGTGGATTCCAGGGTATCTGATGTCTGGAATTTTTTGATAGAGATGCTTTGGCAACTTTTGCAGCTTTTTTACATACCGCTACAGTAATCTTGATCTCACTGTTTTTTGGTTTTTTGTTTTTTCCCCCCCTGGACATATATCCTCTTTGTTAGACTTGTAAACAATTAAAACATTCAGGTTATATGAAAACTACAAGTGGAGAAGAGGTTTCAATAGGAAAAAATGAGAATCCCATTCCTACCAACTGGAGAAGCAATACTATGAAAGACAAGGTGGGTCCATTGTATCTAGGCCACAGCTGCTTATGACTAAGCACAATTATAATACAATTGCTGTGAAAGCCTCAAGGTGAAGTCAATACTTTGAACTTCTAATCTGATTTTCAGCATAATGAATTTCATCAGTCTTTAAGGCAGAGAGGAAGTTACCAGGAAGTTACATTAGAGTTTCAGATCAGTGAAGATTCATTCTTAAAGGGCAAATATGTGTGTATTATATATGTATAAATGTGTTTTATTCTCCTTTCACTGAAGTGATTGGGAAACTTCCATTGACCTCAGAAACAGAGCATTCATATTGGTAAGTTTGTTAGGAGTAGGAAATGTCACAAAATAAGGTCTCCTTCAGGTGTCTCATCTAACAAAATCAACAAAACATAACAACAAAACAAATGACATTTGCAGGACACATGGGTCATTTTCATTGCCTGGCTATAACATTTTTTAACATACCTCATTTTCAAAGATTCTTTCCTCCATCCTTTGAAACTGAATCTTTGAGGCATCTTCAAGTGGGCACCCCACATTTGAGTTAACTAAAGGCAGTGAGCTCATTTGATAATACTCAGAACATGCAGTTATCAATGTAACTACAAGACACCTCACTAAGGACATGAAGTTATTTGGAACTGAACCATATGTATTTTCATTGGTGTGATTGACTTCAAATGTGCTAAGAGATATTAGGCTTGATACTGAAAACATTTTTGCACATATTTACCTTTGAGCTTATAGAGTATACCAGCAAACTATATTGCCCAGTTCATGTGCATAAAAGTTACATGTATAATAAGCTTAAACTAAGGAAATATATCATCAGGGATGTCTTTAAATGAGAGGTTAAAATCAAGCCAGAAATCTTTGAAATCAAGCATATGAACCAGAAGCAATGGCATGACTATATAATGTTTTGCACAAGCTGAATGCAAATGAAGACAAAAGGAACCAAGGTAATAAAATAACGGAGGGAAAATAATCCAGACCAAATAATATTTAATGAGAATCCAATCTTTTTAGCCAGGTTAGGATATATGCATGTCTTCACTCTAATGAAAAAAGGAATTATGAAATTGTCTATGGTATTAAACGTAATACAGGAAATCTGATAAAGCTGTAAGGATCACTGTTTGTGAATTATGTATGACCCTAAAAGCTTGTGGGAGAAGGACAGGGGAGAAGGATCAACCTAAATTTTTCTTCTGTTCAATGGATCTCTAAATACTGGATTATATTTCACAACATAGAGCTTTTGAAGATTGAACTTTCATTTAGTTAGCAGTCCCAAAAAATACAGATGTATAAATAATTATATTTGCCAGAAAATCAAAACATTTTGCTTTAATTGTTGTCTATCAGAGAGTAATACATCACAAAGATGAATGAGGAAATAACTGGTTTAAATCAATGGCATTGCAGTCATGCTTACTAAAACTGTTTTTTTGTTCTCCAAGAACCAACCCTTTGGATAATGCATTCTGAAAAGAATAGAATAGGTATTCTATATGAGTGCTAGTTTAAGGTGCAGAACAAGAAGATATTTTCATGGATTTATACCATGACTGCAATAAAGGTGATTTCCAAATCACCATTATTCTTGGAGACGTCAATGAAACCACATTCTTAACTCATGTTGTACCTAGGTGATAAAATCCATTTGAACAGAAAAATAATTAATGTGAAACAAAATAAGAGATCATAAATTCAGAGGAACAATCTGACACCTAGTTCTGAGATGAGAAGCTCGCTCAAACCATTTGACCTCAAAGAGAACTGATGAGAAATCACAAGCAGAGATGGGTGAGATTTGTTGATGGAAACTGCTGATGCAGAGGCACACAAACTTTTCAAGAATTCGTTGACAGTTTGTCTTAAAAAGAGAATAAAAGCAAGTTTAAATGGTTAGTATATTCTCCCAATCAGTTGTATTAATTTTTACAAATTTATAAGCTTTTTCAGTAAGATAAACTGTTAGTTCTTTAGTCCCAGGATGAGGGGAAAAGATGTTTCCCCGTGATTACCCCTCTGTGCCAGTGACTGGAGGAGACAGCTTTAGGCTCAATCCCTTGGTATTGTTGGACAACTGAGCTAGTGTGAAAGCAAAAACAAGCTTCTGGCTGTGACAGATGAACACCATCAAATCTTATTGCAGCAGTTTAAGATATTATGAACGCTGAGTTTCTGTCCTGCCTTTCTGACAGGGGTCACTGCCCTTGTAGTGCAGTCAGCAGAAGGAACAAGTGTTGTCTGGTCCCCGGGTCCAGCGTGTTAGATCACATACACTCTCCATTGGCAGCTGAAGCTAGGAAGTCAGGATCTGCACTGCTGGGTCCATGTTCATTTTTATTGACTGCTGCAGGGAAAGTGTAACAAAGCAGCACCTGAAATGTTTGTAATAGAAATTGTAGGGGTTTATCTGTGAAAATCTTGATCATGGAGCAACTAAGAAATGGAACCACATTATTAATTTTCACTGAACTTAAATCTTTGAGAGGTACAGCATGCTTTTTATTCAGACAGACACAATGAGTTCACTTACATTATGGAGCTATTTCTGAGATTTCACATAACATGAAAGGTTTGTCTCTTCCAGAAATGGTTATTTTACTCCATGTGTCAGTATTCTATTCAGGTTAAAAAACACTGTCTCATCAGTTTACTACTAAGAGTTTCAAAATCTTTCTATGTATTTTCTTGCAATGTACACAAATAGAGGGATTCCCTGTTTGTTAATTGTAAAATATATCTGCAGAAACTTCCAAGAATGTATATTTTCTTTTGTGACAATACAATTATTTTACTTTGAATGGTAGAGGGATAAAAATCAAATTTCTAATAACAAAGTGTACTTGCAGAGGGATGGATTTCAGGGAGTCTTCACTACTTCTCTATTATTAAATGAAAGCATTTTCTAGTGTGTGTAAACTGATTTAGGTAATTGGCAATGAAAGTGATAGATACAGTAAAAAGGTGCAGATTTAAAAAAAAAAAAAACAAAATCAAAAAACAAGAACAAATCTCTGCAACTTTAAATCATACTGAATTAAATTCAGATTGTATAATGCTTTCAGCTTGAAAGAGTACTGAATAACAACCTGCAGCCAGTTGAAATTTTTCCAGCAGAAATGAAGTTTCATTGGAAAATACAAAATTCTGAAGCCCTAAATACTTTGCTTAAAGTAAAATATCTCAGATTCATCAACTTTTGTTGAACACCAGGCAGCAGATAAAGACCTGGAGTCCTGGTGGGTTGTCACCTGCCACTCTGATTATCTGGTCAGTTAGCAAGGCAGCTCTTGGAGGGCCCTGGAAGCACAGGCTGATCAGTGAGGAATCCCCACTGACGGATGCTCTGGTGTTCCACACACTCAGCCCATTCATTTGCAGCAAGTGACAGCTTAGGGCCACCTCTTATTTCTTGTTTTCTAGGCTCTCTTTTATTATTCTGGTGGAGTTTTATTAGTTTCGTTTCTAGTAAGTACATATCACGGGATTTTAAAACTCTTCCAGAGTACATCTAGGATATCTTTTTTATTATGTATTTTTTTTTAATTTACATCTAAGTGTATGCAGAAAAGGTACATTTATAAACATGTAATACTATGCCAGAATTCTGTTAGAAGATAGTGAGCCTCTCCTCTCCTCTCCTCTCCTCTCCTCTCCTCTCCTCTCCTCTCCTCTCCTCTCCTCTCCTCTCCTCTCCTCTCCTCTCCTCTCCTCTCCTCTCCTCTCCTCTCCTCTCCTCTCCTCTCCTCTCCTCTCCTCTCCTCTCCTCTCCTCTCTATTACTTTCCTTTTTTTTTTTAATAGGGTAAAAGCTGAATTTACACAGCTATGGTGCATATTAAAATAATTACTTCTCACCACTAGCAAGAGGAAATACTGTATTGCCTTTCAGTGCAAACATATTCAATTTAGAATTTCAATCTGCTGTTTTGTGATATTCAGATGCGGTGTGGCATCTTTAGGGCAGATATTTTGGTGCAAAGCCTTTTTCCTGTCCCTTTCCAAAGACACAATCATAAGCTAAATTTCCTTCTGTCTACTTTCATAAATTACCTTATCTGAAAACAGCACCAACAAAACACCTAAACATCCTGCCTTCTCTTAGAGAATTGACATTTTTCCTTTGATGTGGCTCAAAGTGGGAAACTACTTTAAGGTGGGACTCAGCCAATTTCTGCCATTGCATTGACATCAGCTGCACAAAACTGCTTTGTACTGGCCTCTCTGGCCAAATGTTAGCTTGGCATGTTTCACTAAAGAGAAGGAGGTGCAGGTACAGCTTCAGCAAGATTCTGTCCTGAGGTCTGATACCCTAAAACAGTTTTTCAGGTCATAATTAATTGAGTTTTGTTTGATGTGATCAAAAACAGGACAAGAAGAAAACCTTGACCTATATCTTTGATCTTTATTACCAAAAGAATGATTAAAGACAGGGATGGAATCCTAAGGGCTTGACAGACCCATCAGTCCTGCCAAAGGGTCTTTACGCCACCTGGTCTATCCTATGGACTGCCAGGATGCTATGGCAGGGAGTAAAGCTCAGCTTCAGAAGCAGAAACCTTTCTCTATGTATTCCTGCATACAACAACTGTGTTGCAAGTGGAAGACAAGATCTGATGCAAAAGCTGTTTTTTTAAACCAAATAATATTTAACAAAACATGTCTAATGCTCTAGAACATAGTCACTTACAAATCACAACACAAATGCTTTTTGTCACGATGTTTTTTTTGTATTTTGTAATTTGTCATACTTAAAGGCAGTTGTGATCTACAAAATGGAGGCAGGCTTAGATACAGAAAATTGACCTATGTATACCACTGATAGCACTTTCTATTGTGATCATTCTCCTCCAGAAGTCAATTAAACTCTTCATGAGCAGAAACAGTCAATGTCTGCGTAGGTATATTAGAAAGGAATAATAAGTGAGTTGCATTATTGTATTAGGAAGCAGTTAGAAACAAAAGGGTTTACTCTGAGTGGCAACACTCTCAATTCCTTTCTCATTTTCTGGCTTACAGAGAAGAAACTGGTTTTTATGTAAGTCAGTTTTGAATGACTGCGAGTTTCTCACCCAATGGCTAGGGAAGATGGTAAGGTTCCAGGACTTCTTCTCATGTGTCCTTTTCCCAAAGCATGCCTGGAAGATGGTGCATGGAGCATGCTCTCCTGCTCTCTGATCAGGGACCGTGTTTGTCTGAGCAAATAGTATGGTGATGAAGGCCCCATTCTGCCTCCTGGCATGGCTTTGCAACACAAGGACAAAGTCCAGCAGTTCATACCAAAATCCGTCTCTGATTAGGCAGCTTGGTTATATTCACTGACATTTCTGTGCACATATTCTCTGCTAATATTTGACCGTTGTTTCAAAAAGAAAAAAGAAGAGAAACAACACTGTTAGCTCTAGGGTGCTTGTTGCTATAAAACAAATAACCTTTCTTCAAAGTCTGTAACAGTTCCCACAATAAACAGTAACTAAATATTTCACTGTCCTTGAAGTCCTATTGTTCCATTTATAAGAAGCCTTGGGTGTTATGTCTCTCAAGAAGAGATGTAGGAGTTACGTTTTTGTAACTCCTAGCAATCAAACAAACCAGTATAAGAAATAGAAAATACATTTCAGCCAGCCATTCTCTAATGTACAATCAGGACTAACAGAATAGTACTTTGCATTTAACCTAGTATTAATCCTTGGCATACAATTCAAAGGTTCAAATTTTATACCTAGTCATCAAATAATTAGGACAATAGTATTCCAATTAAAATCTTTCCTTTACTGTATAAACAATCCTATTTGTAAACAGAATGTAGGTGTATATGGGCGTCTCTTTACAAACAGGTAAAACAGTATTTGTAATCAAGTACAAGAATGCTTTCAGAGATGGTTGGTTAAGAATGCTTGAATGTGAAGAAGGATAAGACGACATGCAGAAAGCCATGCTTTTATCTAGCTTAAAATCAGGCCACAGAGGTCTAGATGCTAAAGATAAATTTTTTATTTTTGTAATCGTATTTAAATACATACATCATTTAAACACATATCTGGTCTAAATCAAACAAAACAAATTTAAAACAAGTTTTAGAATAGAGTAGGTGTAGACATGGCTCAAAGCCTTCCCTAGGTTTTTTTCCCCCTCATTAAAGGGGTTGACTATTGTCAGCTTTCCCGAAATTCTCATATTCCTACCAATCACCAGACGAGTTTGTTCCGAAAGCAACTGAAAAGACTTCTTGTTTCAGTAACTAATTATGCTGTGAATAATTCCCTAGGGGAAGTCTAAGGCCCAATAATAGGAGTAGCTTCTATGAAAACATGCCCAGTGACTTCTCCTGCTGAGAGCTGCATTGAAAGGCCTTGCCAAGCCAGGAGACAGATTGGATTCCCAGTGCTGTTGCAAAAACAATCAGTTCCTAGACTTCAATGTACCAGAACAGCTGAAATACTAAATAGGCATGTGCAAATCCTAATTAATTAAATCTAATGTTCCTGCCAAATGATAGGATTCTGTATAACATGAAAAACTTTTAATAAATAAACAAAAATGAAAGTTCATTCTGATGAGAATGCATCACTATGGCATCTTCTGACATTTTCCCTACATTTTGTTTACTGAATAGTAATTACAATCCTTTTGTGAGCATATCTACTGAACAGCATTTGCTTCCCAGAAATCCTGGAATTATAAAAAAAATTATCAGTATTTGTTGGCAGATACTCTGTTGGCCTCTTTCATCCATATTTTCACTGTCATTTCACATTATTCCACTTTTGCTATGTGTTCTTTACCTCAAGTTATTTTCATCATGCTAACATCCCTACTTTTCAATTATGCATGCAAATCCTTTTGTAAAGGATACCTGCCACAAAGCACTTCCATACATCTCTCCACATGGCCTTCTTTTCATAAATGAATTAACATCTTTCTTGGAATAACCATAACTTGAAGCAGATCTGCTGACTGTAAATGACTGAAACCAAGGACAAGCCATTGCTGGAGCAGCCTGGTCTCCCAGCTGCTGTGAACTGGTATAGTTCCATTCAACTGAAAGGATGCAGATTAGCCCAGCTTCATTGATTTTGCTAAAATTATGCCATTTAACATCAGCTGAGACATCAAGCCAAATAAGAATATGGTATTACTTAAAGTCTTTCTGGTTCTTTCTTATTGAAGCTATTGCATTTGCCACTTTGCATCAAAACATTCTTTAAACCCCTCTTAATTCTTAATTAAGTTTTATTATGTATATTCATATATTTTCCTCATGTTTAGGGCCATTGTCATTTCCAAATGGCTTATTTTTGTCATCATATATCCAAATATGCTAGCTATCACACCTGACACGATATCTTTGATGAAAACTTTCAAAAAACTTAAATGAAAACTCTTTCTATTTTTAAGGACAGAAGAAAGAAACAACAACAAAAGAAAAACAAATGCCAAACAACAATAAAAAAACCTACAAGTAAACTAAGGCAAAGTGCAAAGGCTCCTTGCAAGGACAAATGGATGTGTAGATTCAGATTATTGGAGTGACCTCAGCTTCAACCCATTTCTGATTGTAATCAGGTCAGACATGTTACAGATACATGCTAGGTATCTTTCTAGCTCTGGCCTAGCTCTAAGATAGGTCTGTGAAAAGCACATAAACTAGACACAGATAAGCCATGAGGAGACATAACTGGAAGAGAAACTGACTTTTCCCAAGAGTAAGGAATGTGGAATTTACCCAGGTCCACTGATTTCTTAACTGTAGCCACACTCCATCTCGTGCTATAGGGCAAAATTACACACCTCATGATAGAAGACATTATGATAAATTAGGAAATGTCTTTCCACTCACTTTTTCACCTCTGAACCTTTTTGTGATGTAATGGTAGATAGAAATATATGAGAAATTTTTATTTCCATAACACCATACAAAGTCTTTTGGTCAGTGTAGCCTATGCAGATTCTTGATGCATTTCTGATGGTGAAACGCAGACAGCCTAAGAAACAGAAGTCTGCAACTTCAATTTTGGTATTGTAGTGTATTCTTAGATTCATTTGTTGTTTACATAACTGACCAGAGTTTGATAAAGCCTTTTGATTTTCCATTTGTATGAACTGTAATTTATTTTGTGAAGAACATCATCAAAATCTTAAAAGAAACACAGCTGAATCCTCAGTTGTGACAAATTCCCATAAGATTCTTCAGCTTACAATTATTTTGTATTCTATTTAATTGTTCACTTAAATTATTTGCTATTTCCTGGACCCTTCACCTTTACTTATAGAAAGCATTTGTTACAGGATAAGTAAGAAAACAATAAAACAAGAAGAAATTACAAATAGGGTAAGACACTCAGAGGACATATAATTAACAGTGAGTGCAAAGAGGGAACATTGGTGATAATTTGTGATCTACAGTTGGCCTTGGATGATGTATACTCTGTCATTGCTTTGACACCTATGTAATACACATTAAAATGTTTAGTAATAGCAAGGCAGTCAGTATTAAGCAGGAAATGTAACAACAATGAATCCAGATAACATACTTGTAGGTAACACATCCTTGTTAAATAAGCTGGGATGTGAAGGAAGAATACCCAAGTTAGCATCTTTCTAGCTAATATTTGCAGGGTCTGTTCAGTCCATATTTTACTAAGACTAAAAATAATTGATAAGAATTTAAGTAGATAAAAAACGTCAAAAGCAGTTAGGCCTTGCAATATGCAGCCAAAAAAGATCGTGCACCTTGACTGTGCTATAGTTTTAGACTTTCAGTTTGGTTTACTATGAAAAAGCATGAACATAAAAAGCAGAAAAGAAAAATCTTCTCTAATCAGTGCATTGCAGCTCCCCAAGAGAAGACTGCATATATCTTATTTGAGTAAGATTCCTGAGTGAGGTTGTTGGGTGAATAAGTTCCTGTTGCCTGAGATATGGCATAGAGGCAGAAATTAATGAGATCAGTCCCAGGATAACTAAACGCTACAGGTCTGTTACTTGAGGAATATATACGTAAAAGGCCAGCAAGGGTAATGATGTATATAGGTGAACCTGGGTGAAATTCAGAGTAACTGAAACTGGATGTGTACCCTTGCTGCATGCTAAGCCTACATCTAAAGAAGACCTCAGCACATAGTATCTACCAGATGATAACTCTGTTCCCTCTGTTTCTAGTTTGCATGAAAGGAAACACAGGCTTGTGAACTGTTAGGACCTGAATTAAATCAAAATGTAGCCAAAAGACTCAAAGGTAAAGTTAACCTGAACCGTAAGAGTAAGAGCTAAGGAGAAGATGGAAGACTCCTACAAACATACCAGTATGCAACATATTTACAGCACACTTAATCATAGAATCATAGAATCATAGAATCATGGAATGGTTTGGGTTGGAAGGGACCTTAAAGATCATCTAGTTCCATACCCCCTGCCATGGGCAGAGACACCTTCCACTAGACCAGGTTGCTCAAAGCCCCATCCAGCCTGGCCTTGAACACTTCCAGGGAGGGGGCATCCACAGCTTCTCTAGGAAACCTGTTCCAGTGCCTCACCACCCTCACAGTAAAAAACTTCTTCCTTATATCTAATCTAAATCTACCCTCTTTCAGTTTGTAGCCATTACCCCTTGTCCTATCACTACATGCCCTTGTAAAAAGCCTCTCTCCAGCTTTCTTGTAGGTCCCTTTCAGGTACTGGAAGCTTGCTATAAGGTCTCCCCAGATCCTTCTCTTCTCCCGGTTGATCAACCCCAACTCTCTCAGCCTGTCCTCATAGGAGAGGTGCTCCAGCCCTCTGATCATCTTTGCGGCCCTCCTCTGGACTCACACCAACAGGTCCAAGTCCTTCTTATGTTGGGGGCCCCAGAGCTGGATGCAGTACACCAGATGGGGTCTCAGCTGTCCTTTGGTAGTGCTGTTCACCAGGTATAACCCAATAGGAAGAAGTATTTACAACTGATTCCCTGAATTCATAGCTATAGTGAACTGGGCCAAGGGTTGCAATCAGGGAAGATGTGTTGTGCTCTTCATTCAATGTCAGTTTGTGACACTATGTAAAGTGGTTAACCCCATCTGTCTCAGCCATACTTTTGTTACTTGGAAATTAGAAGAAAACCTTCATATTCAGCTGTTAGAACTATACTTACCTGCATGATGTAAGTGCTTAACATCAACACTGTGATCTAAACCAAGCACATGTGAAAAGTTTGCTGCTTGCAAGGTATAAATGAAATGCAGTTCAACTATGGCATATTGTTCACAGATGTAAATTTAAAAAACCTAGAAGAGGAAGAAAGTGATGAAAGTCTACACAAGGGATAAAAATAAGCCCAGTACCTTCCTGGAGGTAACTTTAGGGCATGAGGTAACAGAATCCCCCTGCTCCTCTCTCAGCAAAATATGACACATTTGATGTCTATGACAGTTGCCTCAAGAGCTTTGAAAGAGGTTGTACTACTGCCAATATTAGCCAGATACTATGTTGTAAATCTGACACAGTCTCCAGCTCAGTTGCTAACAATATTAAACCCAAGGTAACATATTACTCACTTTCCATAATAGCCAATTCTGATCGCTGCTTAAGGACACCTTTAGGACACACAATAAAAAATCGTGTAAATTTCAGCTGCTGCATGCTGTTCTTGTCAGGAATGTGTATGAATAAGACTGTTATGATACAGAAGATTAAGCAAGACATTGCAATAATGAGTACATATTTTGTCTGTTAATGTACTCACATTTTCTTCATTTTTAAAGTTCTTGGTGAATCTTTAGTCAGTTTTTAAAATAAGCAGCTGTCTGTAGTGTAATTTCTGTTTGAACAAATAGCTTGCATTTTTATTCTTCCGAAAGAATATGTAGTTCTGTCGTTGAGCAGATCAAAATTTGCACCTTCTGTCTGCTCTGATGGGATGCACTTCTTTAGTCTATCCCAAGAACAGCTGATTGATAACAATAAATATCACTGAAACAGGAACAGCAGATCAACTCTTCTTTCTCTTGATAAATGGCTTCTGAGAACACAAATTTGTCTTTCCTTAGTTAATAATTACTATATGTGTGCTTATTTGTAGTTCCAACTTCTCTATTTCTAAATGGCACTATCTTTGTACTTGTAATTCATTCAGTGAGGCAGGTGAGCAAGTATTGGTATATGGGGTCTTCTACAGACTGGGAAGTAAAAGGCATCTTTCTGAGTGTTTTTGGCTGTCCTTGCAGATGTGAGTTGGTTCACTCTAACATTATGTTATTTATTTTACTTTGACAACAACACAACATTTCACTGTTTATAATTCACAGATTACTTGACATGAACTCCACAGGGAACAGGGTGAAACGAAGGGAATACAGAAGGAAATAATCACAGTTATAAAGACATCCATCTGTCACACAGGTGTGGTTTTTTTCAATGTTGACTTACCAAAATATCATCTAGAAACACATATTTTAATAGCATGAAGAAACCGCAACTATAGTAACAATAATTATTATTCTTTTTGTTCTTCACAATTATACTTGTGGCAATTATAATGAAAACAGATGTTATCATGTATAAATAGCAAGTACATTTATTGTTCTCTTGATAACAAAAATAAGTTATCCTCTTCATGGTTTGAAAATTTCCTGGTTTTTTTTTATTTTAAAAGAATGTCTGGACATTAGCCAACAAAGGCCAAAAAATTTTTAGGCTATGGTTCTACACTTCCATCTTTATTTAAAAGAATGAACAGAGTAGAAAGATAAGGAAAAAAATAAGTCTACTTCCTGCACACAGGATTCTTTAGAAGACTGTGCTTTTACCACAGGCAGCAAGCCTCTAACATTCAAACTACATTTGTCCACCTTTCAAAACCATCTTTCATTCAGATGATTTTCTGTCAGAGATGAAGGGAAAGAGTCTTGATTAACCTAAACCGAGATATATTCTTCTAACTTTCTTTTCTGTCCTCTCAGAAGCAGCTTCTCTTGTGTGCTACATCACAAAACAAAGGGCTTTGGCAGACTAGTGCCTGCAGAACAAAGTTTCTCTGAAGATCAATTGCCGCCTGCAGTCTGAGTTTATGCACCTGAGGGATATGTGTAAAATGAGCTCTCCAGCACAACTTGCTTACAACTTGCATCACAGAAATACAGTGATTTACAATGAATGGGATAACCAAATTTCACTTTTTAAATAAGAGGTTTGGCCATATAAAGTCAATAGTTTCTTTGAGTATCTTTTGCACTCTATTAATAAAGGAATGCTTCTGCTCCAAGAATACCTCTGGGAATATGGTGGTAACAAGTCAACGAAATACCCATACCAAAGAGAAGAAAATTACAGGGGAATTAACCTAGTCTGTTGAATTAGCCATATAAAAGGTTAGTTGCTATTACTACCCTCAAAAACAGAAACTGGTGTATGATGTAGGGGTTACTACATTTGATTTCTATGTGAATTTAACTTTCTGAATGGTAAAGAGTACATGTCACATCCATATGAAATCCTGTTTAATAATCAGGATTTTAGAAGTTTTTCTGAGTGGTTTTACACTGCAGAGTTCACCATCACGAAAGGTATTCTCTGTGATAGTGTAATTTTCATTATAGTGCTATATTTTTTGAGAAAATAGATGGAATTTTTTGCTTTTAACTATGTTGATGTTTATATACTTCTTTAAATCATCACTTTCTTGAAGACTTTACAGTTAGTGTGGTTTTGTTTTTTTTCCCCAGGAAAAAATTCACTGTAAGTATGTGATCAAATAATTTTTTTAAAAAAAGAGATGTGACCTTATAAGAAAATGTATCAAAACTGTGATTGGACTTCAATGACTTCAGTAACTCCTGCACAAAATAGATTATGTTGTTTTCCTGGATTTTCATTTGAAAATCATAATTTGGTTTAAGAGCTCAAATTTTTTTTCTCTCTACAGTGGTAAGATGTTAAATTCTTTATTGAAAAACATTTGTTTAATGTCATTTAGCTCCATGCAAAAATTGATTGAAATAACACTGTACAAAGAGATGCAATGCTGATAGAGAGGAATTGTGGCCAAATCCTTCCTCCAAAGTTCAGACATGAGGCTTGTAAGTTAAAGTTCTTCCTCTACAGAGCAGAATCACTTTGCAAATATTTTAATTTGTCATTGCCTTTGTGTTTTGAAAATTGTTATCTTCTTAGTTTAGTTTATTTCTGTGGGTGTTTATTTTTGGTTTTCAGCTGGATTCCCAGAGTTTCAATAATGAGCTCTTCCCATTTGTGTTCGAATAGTGAATGAATGAGAATGCCCACAGGATCATAAGATTGGGTCCAGGTATGCTAGTGTCCAAAGTCATGCTGCAGTTTTCGCTTACCTGCTAATATGAGGTAATAGTAATTTTTCACTTTGAATGTTTATTGTATGCTTTTTTCCTTATGTGATTTTTCTTCAGAGATGAAAAGAATACTGCAATTGTTAACTTTTGTTTACAGTATTACATATGTAATACATATAAATAGAAATGTTCCCTTCGAGAAACCACTGACTTTTATCAGGAGAGCTGTATAATTACTGAGACTCAGAATCCAATTGTCTTGAAAAAACTCTGATAGTTAAAAAAAAAATCTTTTCAAATGAAGAAGAGTCTAAGTGTCAAAAGATTCAAAACCAAAATAATTTTGTAAACAGCAAAATAAGAATTTTAAACTACAGTGAGATAAACAAGTACACACAAACAAGGGGGAATAAACAAGCAATAAATTGTCAGCTTCATACAAGGCTGTTTTATTGTCCATGAGTGATGTAGAAAGGTTAGTTTTTTACTTAATTGTAAAGTAGCACAGCTGATTAGTTATTTTAAGTGCAGTGAGCTAGCTGAGAAATAATGACTATAATAATAGAACAAAAAAGGGGCAAATTAGATTGTGTGATCTCAGCAAAGCAAGTTCTGGCAGAGTGGTTGACACTGGTTAACAATGAAGACAATGAAGAGCAATGCAATAAAAAAGGACCAGCATTCAGATAGCCTGCCTGCCTCCTGAATGTGAGTGTATCAACTGGCAATTAATGCATATGAATCTGAAAGAAAGTGAAAGAGGCTGAAAAAAAATATGTGAAATGGTAGCAATTAAAGAAATATTACAAAAATTCATAGGTCCTTCCTTAAGGGAATAATCTTTATGTGTGTTGAACTAAATTTTCTGAGACTGTCTACACTGTCCTGGTCCTCTCCGGAGTATATGCATTAAACACTTCCTGCGTACTACAGTGCATCTATCAGCACACTATCCCTCACATGCCATGTAAGGAAAAGAAAAAGATCCTCCACTAGCTTCTGTGATCTGCACAAGTCAGGGTGCTCCATGAAGCAGACCTATCCCATAGTGCAGGTGCAACATCAGTGTTAAAATCAGTTTCTTCCCATTTCCTAGGCAGTTTCTGCCTTGGAATCTCTGCCAGTAACATTTGTTCTCTGGTATGCATAATCTTGCAGCTATAGTTTCTCAAGGAGAATTGTTGTTCGAATGTTTTCTATAATATATTAATGTAAAAGAGGATTAGCATGAATCCATTGATGAAAGGAAAGCTAGCTCCTTCCAATGCTACCTAAATCTTTAATGGGACAGTGATACAGTTTCTGTCCTTTCTGACAGGACCTGAAGTCTGCTCTGGATGGGGAGGAAATTCAGGTTTAAAACACTTAAATATCCCAGTTCCAGTTCTTGATTCCAGAAGTACAAAAAATATCTTCTATAAGCCACCAAGTCTGTTTTCTTTGTAGGTTTGACAGATTTGTCAAACTTTTTATAAGTAGTGCCTGAATGGATAATTTTTCTCTCCACTTTGTTAGGGAGAAAATTTGGGAGTGTCTTGGTGTCTCAGCCAAAGGGTTTGAAAGGTCTCCATTACTTTCAGGGTGAGGATAGAAGAGTCTATCAAAAATGTTTTGTTGTGTAAACCAGGTGGTCAGCAGGCATGCTTCTTTCTGAAATTCTATTGGGAGATGAAAAAGCTATGTATTTAATAGTTCCCAACTTGCACTCACACTTTTTATAAAGTATTCCTCGTATGGCTTCTGCTAAGGAGATGCGTAAGTATAGCTTCATTCATTTCAGTGGATATAGGCTAAATATTGAGAGTTTGTAACTGAATGTTTGCAGATAAATATTTCTTAATTAATATATTTGGTTTTATTTTCAGCAGATCTAAAACATCCTGTTTTCTCTTCTCCTCCTTCTTTTTCTTTCACTGGTTCTCAGAAGTTAACACCTTAGGGCTAAATTCTGTGGGGTACTTGTACGGCCCACCCTTGGTGAATGATTGGCCTGGATAACCTGGTAAAATGAGAATTTGAGTAGAAATAGTATGTATGTCTGGATTGAATACTCAAAACTGTCTGAATCCACTTGCCTAGAACTGATCATTTTAAAGAGGAAGATGACCATCAGCAGGATTAGAAAGCAACGAATTATGAGGCTTTTGATACAAAGAAGGAATTAGCCTCATAAGAAGTATAAAAACAGCATGAAATTTCATAACAGGAGGAAGAGACCCTGGAGTGGAAATGACAGGAATGAAACCTGATTTGTCACTGCCAGAAGTCACCCTGCAGCATCACAGTCCCTACCCAGGCCAGAGGGAGCAGCCTCCCTGCCCAGTGCTGTGAGGGTCCTGCCCCAGTGAGTGGCTGCTTCCCGCGGGGTAGGGACAACAAGTGGACACACGGAGCTGTGGCTCCCACATCTCCCACAGGAGGGGTATGCAAGCAGGGAAGCCCTACTTCCAGGAGGCTGGGGATTTGCTGGCAATCCACATCTTCTGCCAGAGAGGAGGTATGCTTGTAACTCTGTGTGGGTGTCTGTATATGCACGTGTATGTTTTGGTGTGATTAGAATCTTTGGGGATAAATTTGGGGTAAAATAAAGGTGTTTATAAAATTGTAGGTGTTTAACATCCTGACCCTAGTATTGCAGCTATTCTGTTTTATTACTGGTATTGATCCTGTACGTATTGCAATCCTGTACGATTGCTGGATAACTGCATGTTGTTAATACACCAAGAAACTGGTTCAATCCCAATCTGGTTTAAATTATGTGACCTGAGAAGTTTTTTCCTTTGACAAATTCCAATGTGAGGTGGACTGGGAAAACTCATTTAGTGATATCTCAAAGGTCCATTGTTGAGAGAAAATAATAATCCTGAACTAAAAAAATATAATCTATATTAAAAATAGTGATGTTTGCTTTATAAACTGTTTTGTTAAAAATATCAAAGAATATCATGAGAACAAACCGGTTAAGAAAACAAAGAAGGATATCATCAGTGTAACTTATCAGTGGTCACCATAGTCTTTCCTATTGACTGTAATCTTTCCTATTGCAGTGCAACTGATGAAAACTACATAGCATAAAGTCATGATTCAGCACATTGTTCACAAATGTAAGAGTTTCTCTGCATGTTGATAACCTGAAATACCTGGGCCCGTCTCTAGCTCTGTTAGTGATGATGACTCTAGGGAATCTCATTTACATCAAGGTCTATTTTTTCCTCATATGTATCTAGGGAGGAATTCTTAAAACAACTTCAGTATTTTTAATGAGTTGCTGAAAAGAGAATCTGCATTTTTACTTCACTTTTCAGTATATCTTTAGAGCCTACTTGTTCATTTTGCTTTATAGCAGCAAGGGGTACACTCACCAAGTGCTAAAAAACTTTAAAGCTAAGAATAATTGCCAGATGTTTCTGATAGCTCATTATCACCACCTTCAGCATTTCTTTCTTTCCCTTACTTTAATTACACTGTGATAAATTTCCAGGAGACTTTCACTAAACAGAACCTAGGTTACACTTGATTAAGCCAAAATTACAATATTATTGATCGCTTAAGTTGATCATTATAATATATACTTGTCCGGCAGTGATCTGCACTTCACCACTTATATTCATTAATATGCCATAAATGTTTGATCCATTACAGAAAGATAGTCCCAAAACAAAAAAAGAAACAAGATAAAATACATTTCTTAAAGTACTAATTTTGATTGAGTTTTCCTGGGAGCCTTAACACTTTTATGTTATTTGAGCTCATGAGAAAGTTTAACTTTTCCTGAATCTTTCTTTCAGATTTCCTGTTTTGTTTTCAGGTGCTAGCTGCTACAACTAATAGAGATAATTGCAACTGAATGACAATATAGAAACATTTGTAGATATGCAGGGATTGACTAGAAGCCTCAGCTCTGGATGCTGACAAAATATAAATAATTGTGAGTGAAATGACAGCTTAAGATGCCAAAGAGAATGCTCGGTCTTTTTGTCCTCTGGCCTCTTTTGGCTATACATGCTACTGAAAAGACCGATAGCATATATTTACAGTTTTAGGTCCATGCTTAAGCTAGATCATGAGCCTCCTCCCAGTGCAAAAATACAGCCATACATCCTGTCCCTCACTGGCTTGAAACTCAAAAGCTTAATGGATTTATTAAAGGTACTGCTGAAATTTAAAAAGTAATATCATCACTTTGTTATTAAGGTAACCTTAGTAACTGAACACAGTCTAAAAATTAAAGCCACATTATTCAAAGCTTTAGTTCATGGCAATGACTCCCTAGGAAAGACAAAGAAAATGTCACTTACATACCAATCAATTTTACAGGAAGGAGTCAAAGGACCATCATGACTTTAAGGCTGCAAAAATAGAGCAGAGATGCCATTCAGTGGAGGCAATTGGGGAGCCAGTGCCAGTACCATTGCTCCCCTCTCATTATCACTTCAAAGTGAATGACTAAAATACTCCTCTACACACCGGCTGTGTCCAATGCTTACAAAACTATTTCTGTCAGAAGCAGGCAAGGATTGTTTGTCTCCTGAGACTTCACACTGAAGCTGGAGAGAACAATTGAAAAAGGCTCTTTGATAAGTGAAACAGTGAACAGCTTCCTCTATGACCCACCAAATACTTCACTTGACTTTGCTTCCTTGATTTAGATATGTAAATGGAGATGTACCAGGTTAGAGCTTATTTTCTTGAAGTCACCTGAGCAACACTACCTGAGGTAGTCAAAGTACTTTTTTTATCAGTGAAGACTCAGTTCAAAACAAGATGTTCCATCACTTTGTTCGTCTTTCCTGGGTACTCAGTATCTACACTGTGTCCCCAAGTATTCCCACTTTCCCTTTTGAAGCATGTTATTTTGTCTCCATACACTGGTCCTGCACACAATCAGTCTTTCTCCCAGGACCCCAAAACACAACCCTTGTTCCCCGTATTACCAGTTTATTTATTATCCACAACCAAGAATACTGTCTCAGACCAAAGAGAAAAAGCATAGCCAGTTGCACAATTCCTTGATCCTCTGATGGTTTTTTTTGGTGAAGTTTTCAATTAATAGATAGGCCAAAGAGATAAAAGATGTGCTATTTAATGGGCTTTCAAAATATTTATTGAGCTAATTTTTCAAGTCCTGCCATGAATTGTCATAATCTAATCCAGTCATCACATAAATACTACTGTTGAAATGGGGTATCCTGAAAATATCAGTAATGTTGATCTCAAATAATTCACTACCAAATGAGCTATTATATATCAAACACAAGCAAATAACAGATGAAATAAGAAATACTAACATGTAAGTGGTTTCTTTGTTTCTGTTGAAATAAAAAAATGTTAACTGCAATCAGAAATTTAGCAAAATCATTTTTTTATCAAAAGATGAGCATAGCATAAAGTAGGGAGTAAACAGTCAGAGGAAAGTTAGAGATATTCAATTTGGCAGGGTCTGATGAAATTCTCCCTGGAGCACTGAAGGAATAAGCTGATGCAGTGTCTGAACTGTTAGCAATTAGCACTGCGACTTCTTGTAATAGGAGGAAGGTCCCAGAGGACTGGAGAAAGGCCAATATAGTACTTATATGAAAAACGGCAGAAAAGCAGGATCAATAGAATTATAGACCACTGAGTCTGATTTTGTTTCCAGAAAAAAAAAAACCTGAATAAATTATGAAATAAATTATAAGCTCATAGAGAATAAAGAATGTTGGCAGTGGGGCAAAGAGCTCAAACTGATGTATTTAGACCAAATAGTAGAAAACCATTAACTTTATTTATTTGACAGGTTAACTATGCTATTGGATAAAGAATAATCAGTAGAGGGGTTATATCAGAACTTCAGAAAGGCTGTTGACATTGTAACATATGGCATTCTCTTGGATAAAAAGGGGGAAAAATGGCTGAAATCACCAGAATAGGTATGTAACTAGATGAAAAATCACACTCAAAGACTATCTACATGTAGTTTGCAATCAAGCTGGAGAAACTACATTTTGAAAGGTTTATTGAAGGGTCAGTCTCTACATATTTTTGTTTTTAATCAGGTTGACTGAATAGACAATACATATATGGCATTTACTGTTGTCAATGAATTCCAAACACTCTGGAGGGCAGCATCCAAATCCAAAATCATCTTAACTAATTGGAGAAAATATCCAAAATCAACAATATGAAATTTAGTAAGCACTAGTACAAAGAACTAGACTGTAGAAGGTTATCATTAAAATGACAAATAGAAATGTAGATGTGACCAGAATGTGGAAATTAAGATGATGTTGGACTTAGAATGGATTGTAAACTGCATGTGAGACAAGAGTGTGCAAGACAAGATGATGCAAAAAGACAAATCTTAATCTGGAGTGTAATCAGTAGGAGTGTTGAATGAGGAGCATAGAAAACGTATGCTTTTCTGTTCTATTTGTCCCAAATAAGCCTTCTAGTGACACTGTATCTGCTTTAAGTCACAGCATTTTTAGAAACACAGCTGATGGAACTCCACACAGAAGGAACAGCCCAAATGAAAATGTCCCAAAAATAAGACCTCTCAGAAAGGTTGAAGGAATGTAATTTAGCTTGGGGAGGGAAGGAAAAAAAAAAAAAAAAAAAGAGCTAAGGGTTCTGATAATGGTCTTCTAGCATATAAAATGTGATTAAAAAGAGGATGATGATAAGTTATTTAACACCTCTGTTCCACAAAGGACAAGAAGAAGAAAAGAGGAATTAGATTAAATATTAGTAAAAAAGTATGTGTGGGGGTATGCAGCAGATGGCAAAACAATGGGAAAGGAAACCTAGAGAATATCTAGGTTTAGAGGGTTTTGGTAAATTCAGCAAACATCTATTAGTCATTGCCCAAAGACTACCAAATACACCTTGTTCTGAAAAAAAAGGCTCTAAGACTTCCTTTGAAGTTTTGGCTTTTTTTTTCTACACCTGATGCTGCCATTTTGTTATTGGTGTTTTGGAAAATCCCAAGTTGTTTCCAGGAACCTCAAGATTTATTTTGTCTTCAAATCGTGTAGATTTTAGTGGTCAAAAGTCTGTGTGAGATAACAGTACTTTATTTCAGCATCATTGGTAGCACTCCAAATATGTTTTTATCCTCTGGAGAAACTCTCAGAAAGGTATGAACACTGAGGTCAGCTTCAGTAATAAAATATAGAAAAAATTGGTGATTAAATTATCTAGGCTGCAGAGCTTAATACATTAGCAGTGTCCGATTTATTGGTTTTGTTTGTCAGTCTGCATTTTTTATCTGTATCACCTATTTTGCTAGACAAGTAAAACAAAGGTTTAATTGCTGTGGATCATTTGTTCACTTATACAAGCAGGGAATTGATGTTTACTTCTAGAAAAATGTTTACAAAATGATAAATCTCAAACTCTTAAGATCATTCTCAGTCTAAAAGTTCTGCCACAACCCTTTCCAGAACTTTTAAAGTCTTAGTCTTTATTGGACTTGACCACAAACAGAAATTAACTTTCCTTGTCTACTATAATTTCACATAAAAAACAACCGCCTATATATAGGCATACACCATTTGATTCCAATGAATATTACTTCATTCTTGGTGTCTATATATGTATATATACACTCATTGTAGTGATTAAAGATAAAGATTCAAAGATAAAGATTCATTCATCAAAGCTGATTTATAAGGCAGTGGAAATTTAATTCTATATGGTAGTGGAAAATTAATTATATATGCATTTATAATAATATTTTATGCACTTTTGCTTAACAGTGTCTTAATACTGCAGTTCTTCCATGAAAATATATTTGATGGAATAGAGCACTGCATGTCAGAAAAATGCAGATTTGACTCTGAATGTGAAATGGTACAAAGATAATTTATTTATCGAGAGGGGCAAATCTGTATGTTCATAATTTCTAAAACTGTTTCTCAGAGAGTTAAAATTAAGCAGAGCACTGCAGAGTCTGCATCCAATTGGTTAAGGTACATAGGCAGATGACTAAGCCCTGGCCTGAGGTTTAGCTAAGTGAACTGATCATGAGAAACTGCTGGACATAGGAGTAAGAAGCTTCTATGGGTCTCACTGTGATAAACGGTTGGATTTTACAGATGTTTAAGGGGGAGTGAGGTGAGAGACAGCCAAACCCCACAGGTAATTGAGAGAATTTGAGACTTCTTGGGAAGTGAAATCCTTCAACGCCTTGTGGCCTTGGTAACCATAACCTGAAAGGATGGCTTGATTGGCTAGATTACCGTATTGCTCATATCGTATGAGGCTGGAACTTCATAGGTGACTATATCAGAAGAAGCAGTTTTGGGTATGGATGCAGCAAAACTGGGACTATTTAATTAGGGATGGACTTTTTACCTGGGAGGAGACAAGGATGAAGGAAGGGAAGGATCAACATGGATGGAGAAAGAACAAGAATGGGAAGTGGAGAGGAAAGAGGATAAAAAGTGCCGGCTGAGCAAAAGCAAGGTGCAGATCAATTCACTTGGCTGGTTGAGCCATGCACCTGACAACTGCAGGCTGTCTTGTTTTCTTATTAAAATCCATTCCTCACAATTTTCTGTGTGAACTGCTGTGACCTCTCTCTATTCTGCATGTGCACTTGCATGTGTGCATGTGTCTGTTTTGCTATCAAACTTTGAGCTGGACTCAAGTCCTCAAACGAGCTACCAGCAAGTCAGAGGAGGCACACAGAAAGACCCCAGGTCTAAGGCAGTGGCTGGGTAAAGGGATGGGGATCTGCACAGGGATATGAAAAGGCTTGGAGTATGTGGTAATATTCCAGGTGTCTGCAAATGGGGCTGTGTCTGAGAAGCAAAAGCTTTAGGGTGTGTGTATTCTTCCTTAAGTGAACCTAAACCCTGATCAGACAAAGAGGAGGAATGAGTCTGTGCTGTCTATGTTGGCCATGTTTACATGGTGCCAGTAAAGGCACTGCTCTCTGTTTATGTTGATTTCTATGGCTGGCCATGTTTGTAGCCATGTATGGGTGGGTGGATGGGCACCTACCAGGAATACATGCCACTGTTGACTGGACTTGGGAGCCACAGCAGCCTGGCTAAATCACACTAGATCTGGACGAACCCTAGGGTCCGAGATAAGGTTGACTCTAGTGGACCATGAAGGAGAATTTTCCTTTGTCCCAAAGCCCACGAAATTGGCTTCACTTAATAGAGTTAGTATGAGGATGTTCATTGCTGTCCAATAGCTTTCCTGATCTGCTGTGCACTCAGATTGCACAGCCTCACCATATATGTCTGACCTTTATCATACAGAGCACAATAAAATAAATAAAGCCTTTGCCAGTTTTATTATGCACAAAATACTTTAATTGGAAACATGTACGTTCATTTTGCACTGAGAGGGAGGAGGGATTGAGATGAGAAAGAGAAGGAGACAGTGAAGGGTTATTTCTGAATATCAGTAGGAAAAGCTCAACAGCAAATGGCTTAGTAAGATAGCTGTTTTAATAAAACAGAATAAGAAGAGTTACATGGATAACAAGTAAGTCTTATGTCCTTTCAGATGCTGGGAATCCCACATTTGTACAGCAACAGGCAAGGCCCAGATGGATTTTCCCACGGCACACTGCACAGATATGCTCTGTGGAAGGAAGCTCCTCCTTTTTTTGGTTATTTGAGCTGTTGTATAATTTTCTAACAAGAAAACAACTCTCTTCATAAAGGATGCTCACGTGACAGCTTTTCCCCACACTTTTAGATAAAGGCAAGGCCATGCAGGAGGCATAATCTCCGGTACCAAGCGGGTGCTGCCTGCAGGCTCCCCTGTTAATGCAAGCTGGCTGAGCTTGTCCTGCGGCCATGGGGTTTGTGCCACACAGCGCAGCCTGAAAGGCTGGCTGGACACACAGCACAGCCCGGCAGATCACAGGCATGGACTTATGTGTGGATCACTGATTCCTCAGTGTGCAGTGGTCTCCCAGTTAGGGTCATCACATCCCACCCTTTGATCTACAAACAGTTTACCTTTCCCAAAGATCTTATAAATTACAGATTGTATTACTAACATCTTGGCTTTTCAAGCCCTGAGCGCAAGGCCCAATAGAGCAGACACGGCCTGTTCAAGATCACTAACTCCCTGAATACAATGTATTCTGCACAGCTCCCAATACAATGTTCAACATGTGTTTGTGTTTAATGTCACCTGCAACTTCTCATACATTTCATAGAATAGAATTATAGAATCATTAGGTTGGAAAAGACCCTTAAGATCATCGAGTCTAACCTGTAACCTAACACTGCCAAGTCCACCACTAAAAGATGTCCCTAAGCGCCACATCTACATGTCTTTTAAATACCTCCAGGGATGGGGACTCAACCACTTCCGTGGACAGCCTGTTCCAGTGCTTGACAACCCTTTCGGTGAAGAAGTTTTTCCTAATACCCAATCTAAACCTCCCCTGGCACAACTTGAGGCCATTTCCTCTCATCCTATCACTTGTTACTTGGGAAAAGAGACCAACCCCCACCTTGCTACAACCTCCTTTCAGGTAGTCGTAGAGAGTGACAAGGTCTCCCCTGAACTTCCTTTTCTCAAGACTGAATAACCCCATTTCCCTCAGCTGCTCCTCACAGGACTTGTTCCCTAGACCCTTCACCAGCTTCATTGCTGTTCTTTGGACACACTCTCCTCACCACCAGAACTCCCATAATGATATCCCACAGCAATATTCTCAGTATTCCAATAATCCCAAAAAGGTATTGCCCACCTGCTGGAAAAATACCTTCTGTGCATCTTAAACTAGTATTGATGTGTTGTATCTACAAGAATATTTTGCTTGAGATGTTTTTTCAGAACATATTCCTTTTCAGGCTACATGCTACTACTTTCACACACTTTGCAATAGGTGTACTTACTGACAGTGGTGCAACTTATATTGACTTTACAGTTCTTCAGAATTCTTCTCTTGCAGTTGTCAGGTACAGAAAAGACAGTGCCACAGTGAACATCTGCAAAACAATTGTCAAAATAAAATTATTTGCTTACTCCTGTGGCAGTTCTAAACACCCTTTCTAGAGCTATAAATGACAAATATAAGGGATTAAGGAACTTGTGAGTATTTCCATCAGTTGTACAGTAACACATCTTTTGCCAGCTTCCTGGAATAGGCTAGAGGATGCAGCTGTGAGCAAAAGGCAATCCAATAATTCTCTTCTGGGCTGTTTTGGGTGCTCTGGCAACTGATATTGATTAAAAAGTACGCATTAATAACTCTGGACATCCAGATGAACACTTTTGGAGTAGAATTTCAAATAGGTTTAACCAGTTCTTTTGCCAAACTTTGATTAGACTATACTTTGGGTAAATAATTAAATACAAGAAAATTTTACATTCTTTGGTACTGAAAGTAGGAGCTACTCTTTCAAATGGAACTGATAGGCATTTCATATATCAAGTACAAAGAGATAAAAGACTGTGTGCAAGACAGTAATAAACGTATGACATGATTGTTGAGGTGCTGAGCATTTTTGCTATGTGTCCAATTCTAAAAAGCCCACAGGGTAAAATGGTAATTTCTAAAGAAAGCTCTAGTTAATTAGGTGAAGAGTAAGAGTATGCATGTACTGCCCATAGAAGAGTCTGCTGACGTTAAGAAGAATATGAGAAAAATAATTTATTTGTAGTGATGTAATTCTTTTTCTAAGCTGGGGGATGAAGAAGCCAGTGAACAACAACAAAAAAGGAAATCTATATGGCAAAGGTGCAAATGAAAGGAACTGAAATATTTATTCCTTACAACAAATTTCCATCAGAGAATGCAACTTGAGAAGGGAATGTATTTATAGGGTTCATATAATCTAATTATGTCAGAAGTTACATAAATAAAGACAACAATATCAGGAATGAAGTCACTATTCCTGTTCACCCTAAGACAGAGAATTTTTTCTACTGAGAAATTTGTATTTTTGTACTAACTGCAACATATGGTACTGTAGCCATAAAGTTATTTAAATATGCTCACACTGTCAGATGAAAGAGATTGACAGTGATTTAATTTAAAGAGTTGCCATCGTATTCCAGCAAACTTCAAAAAAAATTAACTTTCTTCACAGAAAAAAAGCCCTTGAACACTACTACATAGATCTACTACGTAGACAATATTATGCATTTCTCACTATAATTTACTAAATTGTTTTACAGAAGTTTGATTTCTATTTACAAACATTCCTCCTCCTGGTTGATTCACTTAGTAATGTCACAACTCACTGTTTGTAGTATCACAATTGTTTCCATGGAGATGGCCTGTGGTACCACCAGCACAGACATTTAAGGAAAATAACTCAGGAGGAAAATGCTTATGGATCGTTGATCTATATACTCATAAGAGAAATTAGATCAGAGCTATAGCAGATGCAAATCAAAAATAGTGAGTGCAAAAGTTATCACTTACTACAGGAAGAGTATCACTTATTATATCTCTGTATCTGCTGCTGTCATTTTACCCTGGCCCCAGCACTGAAGACTTAAGAAACATACCTAAGAGTCATCATTGTGATAGCTTTATGAAGATATTTAATCTATTTATAATTTATTAATCCAATGTCAGTCTAGCACAAAGGTTGCATAGTACAACCTTGATGATACAGTTCAGAGCTATTGCAAAAAAAAAGAATAACAGCTGAAATAAAGTATAGATTCCTAAATAACTGTGAGGACAGCAGTCTGAAGGGTGTCTGTAGTTGAACAAAGACCAAACAGTTTTTTTGGAAGGAGCAGCCATAATCACTGAATTTATTTTTTTTCCAAAGTAGCAGTATTTAAGCCCCATTTGAAATTCAAATTCTAAATGACAGTGTTGTGTCAGAGCATTTGCCCTCTTAGTTGATCCTATTTTTGCTAAAAACTGTATAAACAAGAATAGACATCCTTATCCTATGCCACAGTTGTGAATTGATTTTGAAGCTGCTTTTACTTCCAGCATGCTTTCTTTAGTGTTCCCTGGGTTTAAGATATTATTAAATAATACAAATTCAACTACAAGCTTAGTATTTTAAAGTATCTAATAGAAAACTTACATTCCTGCAAGTCAAAAACCTTTCTCTTCGTCTTCTCTTCTCTTTACTGCCAGATAAACTACATTTAGATTAAAAACAATCTGAAGTCCTAAACAGTCCTAAACATGATTGGGAAATGATGATCTCCCTGTCCTTATCTTTATTGTCCTTACTGTATCTGATGAACTTTTTATTATATTTTCTCCTCCTGTCCCATTGATGGAGGACGAGTGAAAGACCAACTTGGTGTGCACTTGGCAGTCAGACATGGTCAATCCACCACAGGGGTTTCATATTATCACAGACCAGACCCTGTCTCCTCTACAAATGTTCAGAACTATTCAGGAAAATCTTAGTCCTCAGAAGGACTGTCTGTCCTTCATTGTCAGTTTTCCTAGTCAAATGGTGAAAACTACATTCGGATATGAAAAATAAAACTTTTTATTTTTTTTAATTGAGAAGAGAAGGCTCCTGGGAGACCTTATTGCGGCCTTTCAATCTAAAAAGGGGACTTATAAGAAAGATCATAGAGTCATAGAATCATAGAATTGTTTGGTTTGGAAGGGACCTTTAAAGGTCATTTAGTCCATCCCCGCTGCAGTGAGCAGGGACACCTTCAGGTTGCTAGACCAGGTTGCTCAGAGCCCCATCCAACCTTGAACATTTCCAGGGATGGGGCATCCACAACTTCTCTGGGCAATCTGTTCCAGTAGTTCATCATTCTCATCATAAAAATGTCCTCCTTATATCTAGTCTGAATCTACCCTCTTTCCCTTTAAAACCATTACCCTTTGACCTATCACAACAGGCCCTACTAAAATGTCTGTCCCCATCTTTCTTATAAGCCCCCTTTAAGTATTGAAAGGCCACAATAAGGTCTCCCCAGAGCCTTCTCTTCTCCAGGCTGAACAACCCCAACTTTCTCAGCCTTTCTTCATAGAAGAGGCGTTCCAGACCTCTGATCATTTTTGTGGCCCTCATCTGGACTCACTTCAACAGGTTCATGACTTTCTTGTACTCTGAGCCCCAGAGCTGGATGCAGTGCTGCGGGTGGGGTCTCACCAGAGCAGAGTAGAAGGGGAGAATCACCTCCCTCAACCTGCTGGCCACACTTGTTTTGATGCAGCCCAGGATACGGTTGGCTTTCTGGGCTGCGAGCACACATTGCCAGCTCGTGTCTGGCTTTTCATCCATCAGTACCCCCAAGTCCTTCTCCTCAGGGTTGCTCTCAATCCCTTCATCCCCCAGCCTGTATTGATACTGGGCATTGCCCCAACCCAGGTGCAGGACCTTGCACTTACCCTTCTTGAACCTCATGAGGTTCACACAGGCCCACTTCTCAAACTTGTCCAGGTCCTTCTGGATCCAGTCCCTCAGAAGTGTCAACTGCACCACTCAGCTTGGTGTGATCTGCAAACTTGCTGAGGGTGCACTCAATCCCACTATGTCATTGATGAAGATATTGAACAGTACTGGTCCCAATATGGGACTGATCTCCATCTAGATGTTAAGCTGTTGACCACTACCCTCTGGATGTGACCATCCAAACAATTCCTTATCCACCAAACAGTCCATCCATCAAATCCATATCCTTCCAATTTAGAGAGAAGGATATTGTGGGGGACCGTGTCAAAGGCCTTACAGAAGTCCAGATAGATGACATCCATAGCTCTTTCCTCATCCACTGATGTAGTCACTCCATCATAGAAGGCCACTATGTTGGTCAGGTAGGACTTGCCCTTGGTGAAGGCATGCTGGCTGTCTCGAATCACCTTCCTGTCCTCCATGTGCCTTAGCATAGCTTCTAGGAAGATCTATTCCATGATCTTCCCAGGCACAGAAGTGAGGCTGACATGTCAGTAGTTCCCAGGGTCTTCCTTTCTACCCTTTTAAAAAATGGGTGCAATTTTTCCTTTTTTCCAGTCACCGGGGACTTCACCTGACTGTCATGACTTTTCTAATATCATGGAGAATGGCTTGGCAACTACATCAGCCAATTACTTCAGGACTCTGGGATGCATCTCATCATGTCCCATAGACTTATGTACATTCAGGTTCCTCAGGTAGTCGCGAACCTCATCTTCTCTTACAGTGGGAAGGACAGTGCAGTCCATCCACTCGAGAGGTGTGGGAAGAGAGGTTGCCAGTGAAGACTGAGGTAAAAAATTGTTGAGTACCTCAGACTTCTCCTCATCCGTTGTTGCCAGTTTGCCAGTCTTGCTCATTGGGGGGGTACACTTTCTTTGACCTTCCTTTTCTGGTTAATGTACCTATAGAAGCCCTTCTTATTATTCTTTGCATCCCTTGCCAAGTTCAGCTCCAGCTGTGCCTTGGCCTTCCTGACCCCATCCATACAAAACTGGGCCTGTCCCTGTCCCTGTCCCTGTCCCTGCTTCCACTACCTGTGCATTTCCTTCTTGCCCTTTAGTTTGACCAGCAGGTCTTGACTCATGCATGCTGGTCTATTGCCTTCCTTTCCTGATTTGTTACACCTGGGGATTGAGAGCTCTTGCGCTCTATGGAAAGCATCCTTAAACATCTGCCAGGTCTGTTCTACTCCCTTTTCCCTGAGGGCAGTTTCCCAGGGGGTCCTGCTGACTAACTCCTTGAACAGTTGGAAGGTTTTTTTCCCAAAATTCAGGGTCCTGACTTTACTCTTCACCTGACCAATATCAGTCAGGACTGCAAACTCCACCAGGGCATGATCACTGCAGCCCAGGCTGCCTCCAATCATGACTTCACCGCTGTGCTCACTTGTGTTGGTGGCCAAGAGGTCCAGTAACGCATCCCCTCTGGTAGGGCTGTCCATGACCTGGCTTAAGAAGTTATCCTCAAGGCAATCCAGGAGACTCCTGGATTGCCTACAGCACACCATGCTACTTTTCCAGCAGATGTTGGGGTGGCTGAAGTCCTCCAGCAGGATGAGAGCCTGTGAGCATGATACCTCCTGTAGCTGGAGTAAGAAGGCTTCATCAATAGGCTCTCCTTGACCAAGTGGCCTGTAGTAAACACCAATCACAAGGTTCCCTTTGTTGCTTCGGTATCTAACTTTTACCCATAAGCTTTCAACCTGCTCATGGTTATTCTTCAGAGACAGCTCTTCAAGAAAGATTTTTTACCAGGGCCTGTAGTGACAGTCAGGACAAAGGGCAATGGTTTTAAACTGAAAGAGGGTAGGTTTAGATTGGACATAAGGAAGAATTTTTTTATGATGAGGATGGTGAGATACTGGAACAGGTTGTCCAGAGAAGCTGTGGATACCCCATCATTGGAAGTGTTCAAGGTCAAGTTGGGCTGGGCTTTGAGAAACCTGATCTAGTGGAAGGTGTCCCTGTCCATTGCAGGAGGGTTGGACTAGATGGTTTTAAATGTCCCTTCCAACTCAAACCATTCTGTGATTCTGTGAGTCTATGATTAAGGATCATACCTTGTTCATGGAAAACCATGATGCAAGAATGTCCAAATTTGCTGAATAATTAAATAGATGAATGTCAGCACAGCTGACATTCCAGTATTGTCTGACTGTTTTTTTCTTCTAAATTCTGTATCATGCAGAATTTTTTTCTCAAAAAATAAAAAAGATGCACATAAAAGTTTTTCTTCAAACAGATGGAACTTAAATTATATAGCATAAGACTGCTCATGCATGTTACTACAGACTATCCACAGCAAACCTCCCCCTGAGCCCAGAGGAACAAAGCAGTTGGAAGAATGTAAAATAAGGTTGACTTAAATACATGTCACACTGTTCTACAGGAAAACCAAATGCAGGTGTCCATCAGGAATAAAATGTCAAAATTACAAAATTATAAAAAATAAAGAACATTCCTAAAATGGCATTATCTTAAAAATCTGTAAAATCAAGTGAGTCTGTCCAAATGGTTCTTATTATATTTAATTCTTCTCCTTAAAAGCCTTTTAATCTTACAGGAACTCACTATTCCAATTCTGAATAGGGAAAAGTCTCTTCAATTAATGCTATTAATAAATCAAAGTTAACAAACTGCTTAATGTTTTGCCTAGTCTCATTCTCCTACCAATCAGCAGCCTAGTTTTACATAGTCTGAAAAACAACAGAAAGTAAATTATATTTTGCTGCTTTATCTCATAAAATTTTAATCATCTTGCCAATACCAGATATATGTAATGTATCTTTCAATAGTTAGAAATTCAAGGAAGGTAAAGCCCATAGAGCCCATGCTGAGAATTACAAAACAAAATGGACATATGTGTAAAATGAATGGGTTGCAGTAGACAACATGAAAGAATTGTTTTCATTGTAAAGCTATTTTTATACTGTCAGAAAATAAAAGGACCTTGACTATATAATTAAATTCTTTTAGTGGATAATTTAAATCATCTCCAACCCCCTCCACCCAAAAAATTAGCAATAAACTTTGGAAGTTCATAGAGTTTCTCAGTTTTGGCTCTCAGTGTATGGCTGGGTAAAGACAATAGTCTGCTGATAAATTTCCAGAATTCTTAGGCTCAAACAGTATTTCAAGAGATAGGACCCCTGTTGTATAACTGAACGTGTATTTTAATGAAATAGCTGTGCAGAAATCACAGACTGAGCAGGGCAGCCTGATTGACTTTTGAACAAAGTCTCCAGAGAAGAGAAATAAGTTATGCACAATATTTACAGTAGAAGCATGTGATATTCTTCGCTCTCTTGCACTGAACTAACAACCTCAGTATAGAAAAAGCACAGACACCAATAACAATAAGGGCAAGGTGACATTTTGGATATGACAATTATTCAATAGCAAAAGCACTGAAGTGAATAAGAGTTCTACGCTGCAATAATACGAATTGCCCTTATATTGATATTTCACAGATGTTCCATCCTTAGTGACAGGAAATTGTATTTTGATCCTAACCTATGCCATTTACATTATATTTTTAGAGTTAAATATAAGAAAATTTTAAATCTAATTTACGTACTTTACAGCCATTGCCAATAAAATATTCCCTCCTCTTTATTTTTTTCCAACTCCCATGGTAATACTGGCACACGTGAAACAATCTACATTTTTACTAAATTATTATCATTTGGGGTGAGGTTTATTCCATGACATTTTAATGACCTTAAACACATGTAATCTGACATAATCTCCTGAAGTATTTCTAGAGTTGCTAGAGGGAGAGGTGCTTGTACATGTATGCTGGTACATCTCAAACCAGAGTTTGGGTTGACTCTGGTATCTACTAGAATCTAGATACTACTTGGACCTTTGGTCGATGTCAGAGTCTCTGCTGAATCAAACCTACTAGCGCGCTCTCAGAAAAAACCCAGGTGTTTTTAGAAGGCAGTTCCTTACAGGTATGGTTAAATTCCCATTGTTTTTACAGAGTCTTGTGCTTTCAAACAGTTCTATATTCTCATGCCATACCCAGGGCTTGCAACAGATGCCAGGTGTGTTAGGGTTCACTGTCCCAATGTTCAATGTGTGCCATTATCAGCTGGACACAACCACTGTCTGATTCCCCTCACTCTAGAGAGAACACAGATATCTCAATTAAGTTTTATTTCTTATGTTTAGATGGAGAGAGTTGAGTGAGACACAACCTTTGAAATATGAAATATATATTCCTGAAAAAATAAAACAATAGGCCCAATTCTTGGACTGCTCCAGCATCTTGAGCACCTCCTCCCCCTCCTTCCTCGCTGACCTTGGTGTCTGTAGAGTTGTTCCTGTCACATATTCTCACTCCTCTCTCCAGCTGCAGTTGCACAGGTTTGTTTTTTTTTCCCCCTTAAATATGTAATCACAGAGGCACTACCAGTGTTGCTGATTGGCTCAGCCTTGGCCAGCAGCGGGTCCATCTTGGAGTGGGCTGGCATGGGCTCCGCTGGACACAGGGGAAGCTTCTAGCAGCTTCTCACATAAGCCACTCCTGTAGCCCCCCTGCTATCAAAACTTTGCCATGCAAACCCAATACAATTGTAGTTAAAGGACACTTTCATTTCAAAAATTTTGATCAAAATGGGTTGAGGGCCTGAGCTCCACTTTTTACAAACATAAAAAAAACCCTTTTGATTTGTCTTTAATCCCTTTTATTTTTTTTTTTATTTCATAAATGATGAAATGAAATAGACAAAAAAAATATTTTAGTGTCCCATTAAGTATATGATTTTTACCTAGCATGTTTCTGCAACTTTTCCATTATTCAAACAAAATAAATAAGAAAGTTAAAAAGCACCAGACAGAATTGTTTCAGATTATCCAAAACTTTATTTTTTCAGTACAACAGACAATAAAAAAATTCCAAAAGCAGTCGTGATTATACAGATTAATACTGAGTATGACTTAGTGTACAGGTACTGATCTAGCACGGCAGTTTGAGCTATGCATCATTATGTCTGTACTGTTAAAAGATGGAAGGTCAGGGAGCAGTCCTGACTCTGAAGCCAGATGGCCTCTGTTGGCTTACATCCATTTGCTAAGGGCTACACCCTTCTAGAGCACACTGTCTGTGTCCACACTGGTGACCTTTGGCACTTTTGTGTCCCTTGTCTCAGGCTCATAAAAGTAGGAGAACTGCTGAAATAATGTGTATCAGTACAATGAAAAAATTTTGGTAAGAATGTTTGTTTGGAATAAATATAGATTAGAGTCCAAAAGAAGACCTAAGGGAATAAACAGAATTCCATTTATAAACTTGTGTCATGGGTTGACCTTGGCTGGATGCCAGGTACCACCAAGCCGCTCTATCACTCCTCCTCCTCAGCAGGACAGGGCAGAGAGAAAATGAGATGGAAAAATCCCCACCCTTGTGGGTCAAGATACAGGCAGTTTAATAAAAGCAAAAGCAAAGGCCATGTGTGGAAACAAAAGGAAAACAAAGATTTTATTCTCTGCTTCCCATCAGCAGGCGATGTCCAGCCACTTCCTGGGAAGCAGGGCTTCAGTACACGTAGTGGTTGCTCTAGAAGATGAACTTCATAAATAGCAAATGCCCCCCTTCCTTTCTCTTAGCTTTTATTGCTGAGTGGATGTCATATGGCATGCAATATCCCTTTGGTCAGTTTGGGTCAGCTGTCCTGGCTATGTCCCCTCCCAAGATCTTGCCCACCCCCAGCCTACTCGTGATGGGGGGAAATGTTGGAGAGACAGCCCTGATGCTGTGCGAGAACTGCTCAGCAGTAGCCAAAACACTGGTGTGTTATCAACACCTTTCTAGCTACCAATACAAAGCACAGCACTAGGAGGGCTGCTATGGGGAGAATTAGCTTCATCTCAGCCAGACCCAACACAAGCTGAATAAAATATATTGAAATGCTTTACAAAGGAGAGAAATATCTATATCCCGTGAAACAAATGGAGGAACTGGACACCTAGAGGAAGGCCTGTGGCAATGCTGGAAATAATTTTTCTGCTATGAGGAATGCTGAAATACTTATGTGCCACAGGAGAACTTACTGTTAGGATAACTTCCTCAAATGAACTTGTTGCAGGCAACATATTAAACTTGTTTTAATCTGATTCCATATCCATTACAGAAAAGTAAACAATGCTTAGTCTAACATTTCAGTTTTCATCCCAGAACTCAAATAATTCCCAAATAATAATTAACTGTAAATTGCACCAGCATTTGTGTCACCTCTACATGTTGCCTTGGTTCTACGCTCCAATCTTCCATTGCATATTGTTCTAAGGGATTTTTGTTTCAAGGTGTCATTCCCTGACGATCAAACCTTTGATGGTTTTGCCCACAAGTTGTACAGGTAACGAGGATCAGAGTTACATGAGTAGTTGCTTTGAAGACTGCTTCCAACTTCACAAGCTCCATATCTAAAAAGTCGAGCTTTGGAGCTCTTGGAGTAGACTCCAAGTCAAGGGGGCCAAGGGTGTTTGGGGTGAGCACTCCTATTTCATAGCTGTTCAGTGACACTGCTTTCTTGTAGGCAAGCCTCATTACAGCTTTCCAGTCTACTATGGAGAATGCTGGAGCATCTGCCATCACAGTATGAACCTCATTTTACAAAGAAGCTCTTCAAATAAACTAGTGGAAGAAATGCGTAAACTTTCTCTTCTCTGAGATCACTGGATTTTAGGTGCCATTGATTGTGATTATATTCTTTCAGAGCCTGTTTACGTGGCTTCTCATTCCTTAGGGACCTCTTTCTCTCAGGCTCACTAGCTAAATGGCAAAAGTGTTTGTACTAGTATTTCCAAGCTCAGACAAGTAACAATTTATATTTCAGGAAGAGGAATTTTCTTTTTGTTTCCTTTTGACCTACCATAGTGCATGTCTGCTAATACTTTCCTGTTAATTTTCTTCTTGAGCTTTCACCCACAAGAGAGAGAAAGTATGAAGGAAGATAGTATGCCTTCTTGTCTGATGAATTCATTTCCAAATAAAATCAATCTTTATTGAGGTGTCATGTATTAACTAAACAAACCTCATCTCCTTTGGGATTCAATCATGCAACCAGAGCTAGGGGTATTTTTTAAGACTAGAAACAGGTAACACATATTTTAGAACATATTATTTACTGAACTGCAAGCAAAACATGTTTCTTGGCAAAAGCAAAATGCTAAAATTTTAGAACAAAAATGTTAACTGTTAAGCTGTTACATTGAATCCTCATAATATTTTATTTTAAAATTGTATAACTACAAATTATTATTATTATTATTATTATTATTATTATTATTATTATTATTATTATTATTTAGAAGACAAAACATTTTCCACTCCCTGCCTGAAATGTCACTTTTGTTTACACTCCCACTTCTTAAGATTTAATTCATATGGAACACCTTTGGAACAAAATAAAAATTTTACATTTAGGAAACTGGAATGTTGCCTTTTAGCTTATCACAATTCCCTTCTATCATTCTTGCAATATATAGTTGTTCATCGAATTGGAGCTACATCCAGGAATTGTCTAAATATTACATTATTTGGCGAGAACTTACTCATGACTACAAAAAAATAAAAATATGTCTCAGTTCTAATAAAAACATAGAAAATATGTTGAGGAGAAAGAGAGAACAGGAGGCATGTAGGCGGACAGAAAAAATGTGTACCAGCAGAGGTTAATAGAAAGAAAACAACACAAAAGGTAAGCTAAAAAGTTAGATGAGAAGGAGAATTAATCAGATACAATATGAATGGAGAAAGGCAAGAAAAATAGAAAACCTAATATTAAGTCTACAAGTTATTGACTATTGCTCATAATCATGGTAAATTGTCAAAGGAGCCTGAAAGAACAAAAATCTAGTGCATTAGTGAAGTACAAAGATCACTAAGTAAGCAGAGAAATAGCTTATGCATTATCTTCGTTTTTTTTAAAATAATGGGTATCCAACACTAGCTACACATAATAAAGTCTGAATACCTTAATTTATGAGATACAAAAAGAATGGCATAGTTATAGAAAAACAGAAGAAGTTCTGAGAAAATTAGATATTTTAACTTTTATATTTTTGGGGAACTGGTCCTTTCATTTAAAAGCAAGATATTCATCCCTAATCACTACAGACTTACCAGAGATTTGGAAGTCCCAATTGTATCTATTTGATTTCTCTCATAGCCAGGTGTGAGGCAGTGAAGCATAGAAAGCTGCCTTCTTCTTCACCTTCTGGGCCTTCTGTTTCGTGTTTGCAAGGATTTAAAAAGGATTTCTGTTTCTGCTAGTCACATGGTTCATTTCCCAAACCATTTAGTGCATTTAAAAGGAGAATGCATAAATCACCAAAAAGATTTTTGCAGGAGATGCAATTCCATACAAAAGGTGCACTGATGATGCCAGCTGGCTATCCAGGTCTACTGCTCTGCATACCATTTGTAGGATTTCTGGGCAGCTCATGTTTGCTGAAGTGGTTATTGCTAAAGGTTTTCTTCGGCTACACATTCCATATCTCTGTCATATTAATTTTGAAAAACAAAAGTGGGTGTTGTGGGGTGAAAATTAGGTTTTGAAATAAATGCATGTTAAATCTGAATTGGATAGGTAGTGAAAAATATTATCTTGGTTTATCTTACTTTCAGTCTCATAGTGTCGCAAAAGGAAACACTGATGGCTGTTCTTCTTCTAGATTTATTCTGAGTTTTTTTATCTTGTTCTGAAATATGTATTTATTTTTTCCTTTGACTGTCACAGACCCTTGGTTCTGTCATCAATAACCTTTTGCATAACACCCTGGAATGGTACTGGCCTGTGCTTCTGTCACAATTCTGCATAATTCACAGCCCTGGCATTTGCCTCCTGAGCAGTAATGGAAGATGCTCTGAAGATTAGTGTTTGTATCTATCCAAGCTCAAGTCGCCGTTATATTAGGAACTTTCAAGTGGTTCCTTGGAATTGATTTAAATATGGATTTTCAAAAATATCTAGATGGGGAAATCCCTGTGATGCACATGGTAATATTTTCCAAGGTCCCCAGGCACATTAGGTTTCAAACACTCCTTGAAAGTTTAGGCTTTGGAAATCTTAGATGGCTCTTGTTTTTATGGGTACCTAACTCTGTGGAGTGCTTCTAGGCATCTTTAGGAGTTATTTGTGTGACAATTTAAAAAGGTGGACCTTGATAGCACAACTGAAGAAATAAGCACATCAAGTGTCTTTGCAGTCACTGCTGTTGACTATCATATCATCAGCGCGGCGACACAGTAATGGTGTCACTATATTGTATTTAAACTCTCTGCTTACTGAGCTCTGTCCCTCCTCCAGTATCTCAGTCTTCTGATTTTTCAGACCAGGGACCCTTTCAGCCTGTGTTCTCAGGCCCACAGGGAGGGCAGGGGCACTGCAGGGTGAGCATCTGGATGCTCATAGGTCCATGACATCAGGTTAAAATACAGGCAAGGCATGTACCTTTAGCTGGGATGAGGAAAACCTTCACAGGTCCTGCAATTTATGCCAGCTGCCATGTCCTTTATAGCTTGCATGCTGCTTACCAAGGCAGTGTGCATAGGTGTGGAGGAAACAAGTGGAAGGAAGAAAGGAAGCCTGCTTATAAGTTGTTCCGTGTCAGTGCCTTTAGTTCATGTAGTACTTCAGTCTTATCTTTGCCAGTAATTGTGAAGGATACAGGCATAGCAAAAAGTCCAGTGTCCCTTATTAAATCTTCCTCACTATTTCTGAATCTTTCTCTGGGATTTCCAGAGAATAACTGTAAATTATTTGCAATTAAAATTTTAAAAAGGGAAATATTACATTAGGAAACACTCTTTAACACACATATAGGCTTCCACATATCAAAGGCAGGCATTAATTGGTCTTATGTACTAAGATGTGAGCATATGTATTACTTCATGTGGAGTTCAGCCTTTGCATTTTAAAAATTCAAGTCCACATGGATTTTTAATTTTGTGGTGAATAAAAGTAAAGGTGTGAGACATGATTAGATGTGCTATGTTTCGCCTGGATGTAAATATGAAGTCAGACTTACAGGAGCATTTTTTCCTGACCTTGGCCAGATATGCCTCAAAGAAGGATCTCTCAGGCACTTGAGCATGAGCATTACTCTCTCCTAGTATCTCTTGTGGTGAAACCACTGCAAGAAGTGGCAAAGCCTTCAGTAGTTGACACTTACCATAATGTAAAATCCTCTCGTTTCCTTAAACTCCAATTATGTTGTAGAATGTTTCTTGGAGCTCAACGTGAAATTGTACAGCTATGCACCATAAGAAACTAATATAAATATTTTGACTGGGTCATTAAGGCTTTACATGATTCCATCATACAAAACTATAAAGCTTCAGGCATTTGCTCTGAGCTGAAGAGATCCAGTGAATTTTTTTAGCTTTTTAGACAATTTTTTCCTTTAGTTCCTTTAGTTTTTCAGCTTATCTCTTAATACTAAAGAAGTTATATATAGAATAAAATTACCTTTACATTTAACAAAAATTGAATTAACTCATGTTCTGTCCTAGTTTATTTTCTCTTAATGAGCTATTTTGTAATATCCCTACTAAAGGCAAGGATAAAAGCATTACCTCCTGGTAATCATTAGCTAAAAAAAAAAAAAAAAAAAAAAGGGAAAAAAAAAGCTCTAATATTGCTATATTACTAGAAGAATACTTTTTCCATAACTAGGAACTTAAATCTCTGGACAAAGATAGTATTCTGAGGAGCAATTTTTTTCCTAATAGGATCTCAGAGGTCTCTATTCACATCAAAATCTTATCTTGAGAGCTATAGAGGACTCCTAATATTATACTCTAAGATGAACATCTTTCACCTCTGTCTGCAAACTTTTTTTTCTCAATAGACTCCTTTATGTATACTATCTCTTCTTATTTCTTTGGGGTAGGATATTAATTTATTCTATGCATAAGACTTGCAGAGAAAAGGCTATTTTAAGTTACTTTTTAAAATGTCTTTTTCAATACACCTAATACATCAATCTACTGAAAAGCCTGCTAGTTCTGGCCAGTAAAAATGCCATTTGTGTACGATCGCCTCTCCATCTGTTGTGGAATGCAGTTAGTAGTGATAGGATAAATAATATAAGATGTACTGATATTCCTAACTACTGACAAGTGAAACAGGCTAGTAGTTTCAATGTAAATATATGTACACATACACCTCTGCAGAAACAGGAAATGTGTTACATATATATGATTTAAAATATAGACGTCCTTTAGAAAATCACAGTTTATTATAATGCTCATATTTTGCACAATATTCCCTGTTAAAAAATAGCTCTTGGCCCACAGAATTAACTATTCAGGTAACCTGGTACTTTGTTTGTGGAAACAGATGGTACCTCTCTCTTTTTTTTTTTTTTTCTTTTTGCAAGTCTGGACTAAGAAACAGTGACTTTGAGAACAAGGATCAGTAAGGTTTTACTGAAAGGTGAGAGGAGAAAAGAGTTATAGAGAAAATTAAAAATTATGGTGCCCTAGAGAAATCCAGAAGAGGCTCAGAAAAAAGGGGGGAAATTCTGACTAGGGAGATACATCTATGTTACCTTATCTTTTCCAAGAAGTTAGAAAAGTTCAAAAATGAAGTCTATTGCAGTATTTCTTCAAATCATACATGATGAAGTGGAGTACCCACAGACAATTTGTGATTACTGCACATCATTGAAAATATCAGCTAAAGGAAATCAGATTCTTCAGAATACCATACGATTATAGCATAGATTAATTTATGGGGGAAAAAAAACTTTTATTTTTGTATTTTTTCTCCAATTAATGGATTAATACTCATTTAATACTCATTAATGGATTAATGGTCATTTCTTTTTCTAAACTAAAAATATCTCACTACTAAGAGATACTTTATTTCTGCAGTATTAAAGCAAACTAAGCAGGACATACTAATATAAACATATTTGTTTAAAATGTTTTCATTTATATAGCAAAAAAGGTAAAAAAAGGAAAGGCAGAAAAAAATTAAGAGGTTAATAACAACCAGAGGCTTCATGCTTTATAAAGAGTTTTAATCAAATTTGCTGTCAGAGAAAGATCAGAATGATCTGTTCTGACCCTTAGGCAGCCTCATCTGAATTCCTCTATTTCTTTGTATAAATTCTACATGCTGTGATTGATTGATTGATTGATTGATAAACATATAGATAGACAGACAGACAGACAAAGAAGCAAGAGATAAAGAAATCCACAGATGTACTTTAAGCGCAAATCTGGTATTTTTTAATACTTCTATGGTATTACTGCGGTATACTGAATTTATCCCATCAGGACTATTAGCAGTCCTGTAAAACTCAGTGACCTCCAGCTCTGCAGAACAGTAAATTTACCCACAAATATATTTTGATATACTGTCATTACTGATTTCATTTTCAAGTAGTTTATTTTTATTTTTCTCCTAAAACAACTCTAAAAATGAAAAGTTAAATATTATTATAATATTTTTGTACCCAAATGATTCTTGGAACGCAAAATGAAAGTCCTTTGGTCTGTGATCTTCTGTCTTAGATAAGGAAACATTAACTAATTTATTAAGATTTGGTTAACATGGCACAGAATACTAAGGAGTTTCTCACTGAAGGCGGGCTTTTTCCTCCCAGATGACTTGATTCTATCACTGATAGGGTAGAGGGGAAAAATGCTGGATGCTACAGTTCATTGGGTAGGTCACTGCACTTGAAATAATCATCCCAGTGCCCAAGAAGGTGTATGATCTGTTCAGGTGGCTATATTCCCTTCTTCCTTTTTTTTTTCCACTCTCACAAGTGGATACAGTAAAAAGAGAGAGAAACAACAGTTCCCAGTGTGCTAACTGTGCAGCAGAGACGTGTTTTTCTTGGATATTTTTACTGCTGGTATTATAAATAGTAATGCTTGAAAATTTGTGATTGGTGCAAGATCTTATGACATAGCATGAAGAGCTGTGATTCCTAAATTCTTATCCATGTTCACACTGTATTTTCACATCTAAAATGTCAGTTTCTGCAAAACACATATGATTTGACCCAACTGAGGGTAACATATTGTGTGTTAAGGCAAGTGGAAGCTGACTTCAGACTTTCCCAACTTCTGACACCCATTACTTTGTTTTCTCTTTTCCAATACCATGCTTCTTCCTGATTCCTCCTCTGCCTCAGGATGAGGAGAAGATTTACTTTGAAGTGTGGTTATGTTAAGAGAAGCATAAATACAAAAAATATGGTAATTATTTTCTACTTTTTTAGATTAGTCATAAGTTCCAGACAGGTACAGGAACTGTCACTTATTGTCATGAAGAGTCCATGATCTCCTTCACATACAGTGGACCTGTAACTCCATGTGAAAATGACCATACTTATACAAATTATTCCTAGTAAGAACTGTTCAAATTGTGTGATATCATGACTGTGTAACCTGACAAAATTTTGCCATATCTAAATTTTAACAACGAACTTTCTCAGACAGAATGTATAACACAATACAAAATATTTTTTTAAAGTGCTGTATGATAAATAAATAAATAGTATAAGTAAACCAGCAGATTTTTACTGGTAAGGAAAAATGGCATTGCTACATCATATATTCATAATGTAAGAAGTTACCTAATACTCATATGAATATATAAATTATTTAGAAACATGATAAAACTGTGTGGATGACTACTGTATTGCAATAGTACTGACAGAGTGGTAACTGAAGTCAAATTACCAGTTTCTTTTATGGATATGTTGGTTCCCCCCCCAAACAACAAAACAAAACACGAAAATGGTTTGACTTCTATTGAAAATGCCACAGAATTGTTTATAGATATATTTTAAGATTTTAGATCTTGTTATTTTCTTGTTATTTAGTAGTAATTAAAGAGATTATATAGTTGGACAGCAACTTGATTTCATCTCTGTTAATTCTTGTGCTCATTTTAAGTTAGATTCAAGCTCAGTCTGCTTTCAATTTACTTCAGATAGAACAGGTTTGTGGCACTGTGATCTCAGAGTTTAATGATCATTACCTAGTACAATGTATTGTGCAGATTTTGCTTTCTGTTGATCTTTAAAGAAATCTGTTCTACTTGCTGTATTTCTTCTATTGGATTGCACAGAAAAATAGTTTGCCCTCATTTCGATGAACACTAAAAAATTTAGTGAAGAATTCTATCAATAATTGACTTGACAGTTCATCCATCAGAATCAATAACTAAGGGGAAGCAGAAAATTTGAGTGCTAACTTGAAGTATTCCAGTGAAAAAAGGAACTAAATCAGCTCCCTGGAAGGAACAAAATCAGCTCCCTGTAGCGTTTAATCTTTTTAAATTGTAGTGACTAATGTAGGGGGTTTTAGCTAAAAGCCTATATGTCTTCAGAATCTTTATTGTGAGATTAGGCATAACAATAGCTAAGCAATAATACTGAAACAATGACAGTTCATGAAAACATCCCACAGGGGTGGAACTGAAACTTTAATTATTTTGACAATGAATAGCAGAAGATAGTCTATGTATCTTTAATATCGATGGAGAAGGCAGAAAGGAGGAAAAAAAAAAGAACCAAACAGTTAAAAAATAGACCCAGGCCTTCTATGCCAGTCTTTAAATGTCCTCTTTTGATCCTCTGAAAAATGAATCTAAAAATTGTGCAAATAATGTCGTGTAGAAACAGCCATAATAAGTAGACCATATTGTACTGTTTAGGTCTAGGATTTTTCAATGCTCCTTTTCACTGGATCTTGTATGTAACTGTTGATATCCTTATTTTCACTATGCCATAATTTAATGGGCCAATCCCATGCCATACTCAGTTTTTAAAGAGCTTTATCCCCACATCCATATTTAGTGCCTTTGTGTTTCTGTTCCTCCAATTCTATAGTCACATCGCTGCTTCACAGTTAGCTCCTTGGTTATACATACCGTAATATGTGTTCATCTTTTGCCTTCTGTATGTGTTGAAACAGCTAGAATTGTATTTTATTTGATAGCCTCTTCTATACCGTCCTTTTTCTGAGTATTTTGTTTCTGATGTTGTCTCATAAGTTGACACTAAGAAGTGACATGAAACAACTCATTCAAAAGGCCAACAGTTGTTCTGCCATAGATTTCTTGACGGTCCCTGACATTGCTGCAGGATTCACATAACATCTTATGCAGCTTGATGGTCTTTTTATGTCTAGAAAATGTCTTAATCTCTCATATTTCTGTCAGGTCATACAGAATCATTTATTCCACTTGAGTTTTTCCTGTGAGCTCTGTAAGTGACGGTTAACCCAAACTATCAGTCTTCCCAGTTGTACAGAACTGTTCATGTCAGCTGTTTGTTGCCTCTTACTTTAATCTCTGTTTAGTAGGAGACTCTGAAGAACTTTGGATAAGATTATTTAAATGCCCAAATAATAATAAATAATCATCATTATCATAATCATCATCATCATCAAATAAATAGATACTTATTTGAAATGTGAGCTGCATTGCTTAGGAAATAGCCACTGATTTGCTTTGATAGCTATGTGAGTATGGTTATCAATCACCTATGAGTCTTTTCTCCTTGCACCATTCACAAAATCTGAGCAATCATAAAGGCAGCGGACAGGGAAGTATTTAGTATTTATTTTGGTGTAAAAAAAAAAAAAAAAAGAAAGTTTACCACAGAAATGAATAAATTCTATAGAAATGAAATATCACTTGAGAAATCTGTGAGAATTTGTTAGTATCAAATGCCTTAGCTACAAATTTACCTCAAAGACAGCTAGTCTTATGACTGTATTATGTTTTCAAGAACACTAAAAGGAAAGATATATTCTGCTTTTTCTGAGATAGTTTTAGTATGAAAAAAACATTCAACCAACTTGATTGTTGTTTGAATAATTACAATCCGTTAGGGACAACATTGTCTAATGATACAGACTAACAATTATAACAATTATATTCCTTTCCTCTAGGAATAGAGGAAAGGCTAGCTTGTCTGTGTATAGTAATTTGCTGTAGACAAAAGTGCACAGATATTTAAGTACCACTATACCAAGAGTTTTCTGAAGCTAATTTCTGTAACAGTGGCAGTACCAAAATCCTGACAGTTATCAGCAAATTCTGTCTAATCTATTTCTATGCTATAAAAATTGTAATACTGGAGTCGATCTACAACTGATGTTAATGATAGTGACTTTAACCCCTCTTGGAAGAAAGACCTGGTTTTCCATTCAGATTTTTCACATTTCTTATTAATAGCTAAGGAACAATTTGTATGTTGCAAAAAGTTCTAGTCCTACCTATACAGACTTAATATTACCATCATGTTACTTAAGCAATGGCAGACTTAAAGCTGAATTAAGTCCAGATTTTTTGATAACGGGAATATTTTAGGAAAAAAAAAACAAACCACAAAAAATCATAACAGTGACATGTGCATAAATAAGTATGAATGTGTATAGAAATTCAACAAAACATTCATGAACTCGCAGCCTCAGTCACTCAAATACTCCATTACTTAATATCTTGATAAAATTTATTTCTAAAATTACACTGTAAACTTCCCCAGTTGTTCATGATGTAGAGGAAATATTTTCAGTTGTGAAAAATCCACATTTAATTTCCTCTTATATAAAAAGCATTTATACTTGGAGGTCAGTTAGCAGTTTGTTGTTCTTCCAGCAGAGATGATAACACTAGTTCACTTAACAAAGACAAGCTCATATTGGGACTTAATGGTTTTTATCACTGCAGAACATGCAGTCATGCTGTCCTGGTTTCAGCTGGGATAAAGATCATTTTCTTCCTACTAGCTGGTATTGTACTGTGTTTTGGATTTAGGATGAGAATAATGTTGATAATACACTGACATTTTAGTTGTTGCTAAGTAGTGCTTACACTAGTCAAGGACTTTTCAGCTTCCCATGCTCTGCCAGGTGCACAAGAAGCTGGGAGGGGGCACAGCCAGGGGGGCTGACCCAGACTGGCCAGAGGGCTATTCCATACCATATGACGTCATGCTGAACAGAAAACTGGGGAGGTTGGCTGGCGGGGCGTGGCCACTGGTCGGGAACAGGCTGTGGGCATCAGTCAGTGGGTGGTGAGCAATTACATTGTTCATCACTTTTTTTTGTATATTCTTTTATCATTATATTATTTTCCCTTCTTTTTTCTGTCCTTTTAAATTGTCTTTACCTCAGCCCATGAGTTTTACCTTTTTTCCTATTCTTTCTCCCATCCCACTGCAGGGGAGTGTGTGAACAGCTGTGTGGCGTTTAGCTGCCTGCCGGGTTAAACCACAACACATGCATAAAGCTCATTCTTTGAAGAAAGGATGTTTTTTCTGGTGACTTCAGTAGACCTAGGATCAGATTCCAGAATTTAAACTCATAAACCAGAAAAGAACAATACTTTTTTATATTCATTGTTAGACAACATAGATCAAAACCAGCTTAAAATCTTGTAAGCTATAATAATAGCAGCAACTTCTAAATAGAGTCCTGTCTCCTTTCTATCTCAGTCAATTGGCTTACATTTGCTATTCTTAACTTTATATTGGAATCGAGAGAAACACATGTATTGAATATATAATGTTAGTGTTCTCACACCTTCAAAGAATGTTATAAAAAAGAATTCTTATGTGTTTTAGCATTCAATTTAAAATGTTAAATTTAAAACCTCCTGAATATTTCTCAAATTCCAGTAAGATCTATTTTACCTTACCATAGTCCTCTAGGTTCCCTTTGTCAACAACAGAGAAAAGCAGGCACTTTCAAAAGGAATTTGTCCCTTTTTATTTATCACACCTATTGAGGTGTCAGACAAATGGAACGAATTACTCTCTGGACCATTTCTTTCTATCCATTATCTGTAGAAGGAATCTAGACAAATTAGCTTAGGCTACTTTTAGGTGACTAATTTAAGATTTAAATTTATACCACCCCTATATGCACTTCATTATTCTTTTTCCATTCTCTGAACTCTTGCACAAACTGTTTTCCATCCTCTGTTACCTTTTGGTAACACAGCTTTTCTTCTTCCATTTCTTCTACCTACAACAACCTTTTAGTGAATCTCCACCTGAGTGACCTCCCAATTAATTTTAAATCTCTCCTGAAAGAAAGAACATTCTTCTTTTTCCTCTTAATTTTTCACTGCTTTTCCTGGTAGGGTGAACTCAGGAGTTAAAAGGTAAGTGTAGCAATGTATAGGTTTGCTTTTGAGACATTTTAGCAATAGGTGCCTTTATTCCTTTGCTGTGAGATTTCAATGACACTTACATACAAGATTAAAAGGAGTAATACACACTGGTGATAGGAAAAACAAGAATTATGTTACTGTTATCTAGGGTGATTTAAAGCTGTAAGGGCTATGATAACATTACAATGTAAAAATTAATAATATTTGTCATATATCCTCACCTGCAGTCAAGTAGTTGCACTGAGGAAACTACATTAGGGTTTGGCTTTTTTCTTTTTTTCTTTTGTGCTGTGTAAACCAAGTAAAAATGATAGCTTTCACTCTCCACAAACTTACGTCTAAGAGTTTCTGAGAAATCTTAATGATTAACTACTTCTACCTGCTTCGTACCAACAAGAGGTTATAGGAACACTATGTAAAACATGAATAGCTGAATTTTCTCTCCTGTAGTCAGGATAGATTATTTCCTACTGCCTACACTAAATACACTTTTCAGTACATCTCCTTCAAATGGTTTGTGTACCAACCTACCACAACTGAAGATTTCCATAAAAATGAAAACAGGCTTACAATGTTTGCTCAGAATAAACCTCTCTTATCCAGTGATGAAACTGGTAGGAAATGTTCAAAGATGCTGAGTGTGTTCTGCTGACTCATATCACAACATTGCAAGTGGATTGTTACCCAGATTTACAGGAGACAGGGTATGAGATAGAAAGGAAAGTGAGACTGAGATGCTTAAGACTTACCTCTCCTTTAGCCCTCTTCAAAGGACGTGTCTTGTCCTAGATAATTGTTTATTCTTCCACCTCACATAAAATGATCAATGGAGAAAGACAAATACCCCTATATTTCTATTGTTGCTGCCTGTTAAAAACCTCTTACAATGGGCTGCAGTGAAGCTCTTTTTCCATTTACAAGGGAGAACCTAAAGAGGGATGTTAAGCTCAACCTTAACATCAGAGGAGTCATGTGAGTAGTTAATCAAGACATTTATTACTGCTATGGTTTTACTATCTTTAGCAGGTAACTTGTGATTTTTTCTTTAACCTAAGCAATTATCATGGCTTGTTTGAAAAACTGAAAATTCAGTCAGATGGTAATGTCAACTAAGCTCTGCATAGATTTGTAAGATGAATGTATAGTGGAATGATACTTTTTAACTTTTGTTCCCCTGATCAGATATAGAGTAATCACTTCTTTTTATAGCCTACTTTCTTCTAAAGCTTTATGCTTCATTCCACCAGAATCCCTAAACAGAGGATGTCTCTTATGTTTCTGATTATTTTCAAATAAGCAGCCACTGAAAAAAACATCTAGATTAACTGGAAAACTGAGTTATCAAGGTTTAAACACATTATGGTAGAATATCTTTCAGATATATTTCACATTAGTTAAAGGAGCTGGTACTTTTGTAGTTTGTATCTTTTTGGAAATACAAAATTATTAATCTGAGCTGTAAACAAAATGGTGAGACCAGACCACTTGAGGGAGGAACAAAGACAAAAGGGAGTTAAAAAAAAAAAAAGAAACAGCTGAGGGTTTGGGAGGATTTGCAAAGGAAGAGGAAAAATAAATAAAAACAATGAACAAGAGCAGCACTAGAGCAGTATTACCAAGATTTTGTTTGGAACTAAGGGATATTGGTCACCCTGTTTAAGCCTGGCTCGCTCACTCAGTTATCTCAGAGTAACCGTGGACAGAGGCAGGGTTTCAGGCAGTTTTTCTCATTGGAAACATGGTAAGTCAGTTTCTCTTGAATTACCATATTAACGTAAAGGGTTGATAACCAGACAGTTCAGCATCAGTTTCAGAAAATTCAAGCTCTATATTCAAAGCACGCTTGTCTCACTCCTGTAAGTAAATGCATGCTGGGAGTGATTATATTTATAAACTGAGCGGAATTTGGCCTTTAACATGGCACTGTGATAAAAAAGCCCAGACAATGCAGAATTTGTGGAATCTTAAGGTACATGTTTTTCTATTTAATTTTCTTCAGATTGGGCAGATATTAAAAATTCTACCTATTAGAAATGTTAACTTTCTAACCCTACATTGTACAGCACTGCTGTGAAGAAACAGAGATGCTGCCAAGAGCTTCAGGCTAAATTATTTTGGATCCTAACTCGTCAGGAAGCTTCTGTTCTGAAATGCTCCACAGAGCTGGCAGGACAACTTGCACAACCAAATACAATAAATCAATAAACTCTTAGAGCTAGTTTTAAATGAAAACTATTAACGTTTCAGAAAAACATAGGCACATAAGGAATTAAAAAATATAGTGGAAAAAAGATAGACAAACAAAGAAATGTAATAAAAAATCCTGAAAGAAAATCAAAACAACTCAGCTTAATTCTGGCAAAATATCAAAATGACAAGAATGAAATTTTAAAAGTCCTGACAACTGTGAAGAATGTGAATGCATAAAATATGAGGAAATATGGGACATTGACAAAGGTTTATTTTAAAAACCATGAATTTTATCAACATTGTATGAGCACATTTTATGAATATTTCTACAAATTCTTATATTTGCTTTATAAAATAAAAGAAAAGCTAGCCAAGTTGTCATGGTTACTGCCCCACAGATATAGCATACCAAAAGTGGTGTTAGCTTTTTCTTTTTGCTTTTTTTATCATTACAACAGTTAAGGCATAAGGTAGATACTATTTTTAATATTCTGTTTTCTGTCTGACGATATGTCTTGTGCCCTTGCTATCCTAGGAAATCAAAGGCAGGGAGCTAACATTTTGATACACTCGTATTAGTGCATTCAGATATGTAACTCATTCTTGGTGCTCATTCTGAATACACATAGAGGGGAAAAATATCCTCCGATTCACCTGATAATAAAAATATTGATTTTAATGGCATAAGAGTTATTTCTCTACAGCCTTTCCAAGATATACATTTTAAGGATATTTGCATTTCTGGAAGTCTCTGAAATTTTCCTGTCCCCTATTCAAAGGATAAGGTGCTTCTCAGAAAGATTTTTCCAAATTCAGTTCTATTCTGCTATGTGGATGGGGGAGGAGGCAACACAGGCAACACATTTTTCTTTGTCTCACTGACTGTATCTGTAAACACATGAAAGGAACTTATAATGCAAGATGGGAAAGACCTAATGGGCTATTTTATCATCAAGTAAAGGGAGGCTTCTCAATAGGATAAACACTCAGACAATGGAATTTAAAATACATTTTAAATAGAAAAAAAAAATCTTTGCTTTCTAGTTTCCTACTTGTTTTCTAGTAATAAAAGCCATTCAGATTTTTAAAACCTACTTTTTCTTATAAGACACAGTTGATCCCAGATAAGGTACTATGCAATTCTCTGGTTTGGTCTCTTAGCATACCCCTGGCACATTTCTAACCTCATAACGCAGTTGAGTCTTTGCCTTCTAAACACTCTTTGTCTTAGACTTGTTCTAACAAAATGACCACTGTATCAGCTTGCATAGTATCTGTATAAACAGAGAGTGAATCTGCCAGCACCACACTAGCACTAGCAGAACAAATAATTAAGTATTCTTGTTGTCCTAGTGATTGTCATTGCTGCAACGAATACAAAGAATTTATTGAGTTTCCACACTTTTTTTTTTTGTGATCATGAGGGTTCAAAAATATGTTTTATTGCACACCAGAAAACCTTCAGTGTCCCAAGTCAGTGAAAGACAATTCTTCACCCCTGGCTCAGATACACCAAGCAGGCACTCACTCTGCTACCCTTTAGAACACAATAGAAAATTTTTTAGGTGATTTGGGTACTTGTTAGGTGGTTATGAGTCTTTAGCTTATACATTTACCAGATTTCTGTTAGCCAATTGTTTTAAAATCATGCTTAACATAGGTGAGGATAAAATGCAAGCCTTCATTTATAATATCCAGAACAGTCAATCCAGCTGCAAATGTTTATAAAACTCACAGGTGAGAAAAATATGCTTAGATAACCCTGGAGACTGTAAACTGTTACATCAGAAAGGCTTCCTCCACCTTTCTTACTAGTTTCCTTCCTGAGGAGGTGGTAGTCAAGGACTGAGGATTCACACACACCTCCTCCAAGAAATCTGTTTTCTCTTATGGTCAGTCTTCCCTTCAGCGTCTGCCAGTGGTCCTACCTGGCTACTTTCATTCCAGAACCATCACATTCTCTTCTTACTAAGAATAAGAGGGTTTCACGTCCATAGGTGTTACTTTGTTATAGTGGGAGTTCTCCCTTGTGATTTTTGTTAGGCTTTCCTTCTCTCTTTAAGTTAAATACTTGGTATTCTTCACTGAGAAATGCTGAACTTCACCATATGTATCAATCTGTACGTTAAAAACATACTTAATATAAAATCGCAGATGTGTTAATTATATGGAGATTATTAGCAATACTTGGTTAGTACCAGACTTTGTGGCAATCAGCCACTCCAAAGAGACTCATCCCCAGCTAATTCCTCTTTGCATATTATGACAGCAAGCAATTGTATTTCTCCAGACAGTAGTGTTTTTCTGCCACTTGCAGACTATTTGCATCAGAAGCAGTCACTACACTCCCACTACTTCAAGCATGTCTGACAGAAGACCCCAGGAATTAGATGCCAGCTGGCTGGATGCCATGTTTAAGTTAAGCATATTTTAATCAAACTATAGGAAGAAGATACATTCCAGAGCCGGTTGGCTGCTGCAGTTACAAACACTCTGGTTTATAAGCAAGTATTGTTAGGACCAGCAAATAAGTATTTACAACCGCCCATTAGTAGTCCCATTGACTCATGGTGGAGAACACCATGTTTGGCAGAGTCTGCCAAACCAGGTTATGAAACAGACTGTGCAGCTTGGATTCATCATGTATTGATGGTGTATCTAATTCAAGCTGTTATTTGTAATTAAAACTTAATTGTCAGAAATCATAAACATTTGAAACAATTCCTTTTACCCTATGAAAAATATTATTTAGAAGAAACATCTGAAATTCTAGCTTTCTTATTCTGTCTCTTCCGTGCCCTACCACCGATAAGTTTGAGTTGAGAAATAGTTAGAAAATATTTAATAGACTAAGTTACAATTTAATTTCACAATCTGAACTATTCTGTTTAAAATGTAAGTGTTAAACTGTATTTTCTTCCAGGCAATTCCAATTCTACTATTTCATTTATTTTTGTATCTCTGGGAAAAAAAAAAAAACAAAAATGAAACAAAAAACACACAAAACTTTTTTGATTTTCCATCTTCCAAACATTTTAAGAACCTTCTAATGTAATAAAAATAATTAGTTATGTTTTTCCATAATAAACAATTTCTCCTGTGTTGATCTTGAAATGCTGAATCCTGTACTACAAATAAAGAAGTCAACTCGTATAAGATCTATAGAAATTAGTTACTTCTATAAAAGAGCAAAATTTTCTCTTTTATCATAAAAGCAGTAAAAATCCCTGCTTAAAGCATATTAGGAGTGCAAATCAATTTATAAATCTAGAGTACTCTCATTCATGGTGAAATAAATTATGATATAGATACAGTTCCTTTAAAAAGAGAATATCCTCACTTCAAGATCCAATAGCGCAAATGACAATAAAGGCAATGTCCTCATTCCAAGAAATGGAACATTTCACACAATTAGCAGCTGTAGTGAACATTATTAGCTGTGACTTGTAAGCATTGCTGCCTGAAAGACAGTAAAAGGTAGCAGAGCTGGTCATTTTTCTCCTTTCAGCAATTTTAATATTTTGAAATGTTCTGTGAAAGTAGAATTAAAAAATAAAAATAAAATCTAAAAATTATTAGGAGATGAGACATAAAAATATAATGGAAAAATCTGATGTTAATGTTTTGATAAATTTAAAGCATTAAAATAAGGTAAACATTAAAATATATTACATGTTGAACAACCTAAATGAGTTTTTACACCCTTCTACAGTTACACTAGTATTAGCACTTATTGGGAAAGGATTTTGACTATGACAAACTGTTTTTTCAGAGAGAAAAAATAATTCCTCCCAATGTGGCATATATGAAACACCCTACTTCAAAACTTTTAATGCATTCTTTATTAACAGTCTTAAATAGTGCAACAAAGCAAGACTAATAAACCATCACTCACTGCTGCCAGTGTATCAAATTATTTTCCTTTTTTCCTAAGTACACTATTTGGGAAATAAACTACAAACTGATTAGTTGTTACATCATAGAAAGATATATATTTATCAGGTTTTTTTGCCCCTATACACTTCAGTGGATTCCCAGGTCCTCCAGTTATCTAACCCACTGTTACTTTCCTCACTGGGACAGCTAGATGAGGCCTTACCTTTCCCTGCAGTCAATAGACAGGCACTGCCATGACTGTTTCAGCTGAAATGTACTGTCTACGGGGAATGAATATATGGGGTTCTGGCATGAGCAGGTTTCTACTTAGAGGCCTCAGTTAATAAATAAATTTAGGTACTATAAGTAAAATGTCTGGACCTGTGCGGTGGGGTTTTTTTGCAATTTATCATGAAGTTCTAGTATCAGTGTTCCACAGGTGTCTATCTAAAATTAGAACTGTCCTAAAAAGGTTGGCAAATATTTTTCTCCAGACCAACACTTCAATTGCTCTTGGAAGTTTGTGTTCGCAGATATTAAATCCACAGATGGAGGCTTCTCCCCACATCTTGTTTAGCATCTACAAAAAAACAGATCAGATAATCCAGTACTGTACTGCCTTTACCCTAGCAAGCACCATTTCTGTATTTCTTTTTCCTGCCTTTTTCACAGTAAATTTCTAGCATACACACATACCAAATAAAACAACACTTGACATTTATTAAGAGAGTAAAACAACATATTTTCAATAGAGTGATTTTCTAATGTTGTTTTTAATACAAGAATTAGATTTTAATTCCATCTTAATGTGATAAAAGTATTTTTTTGAAAAATAGATATCTGGGTGGCACATATGTGATAGAATCATAAAATCATAGAATCATTTAGGTTGGAAAAGACTTTCAAAATCATCAAATCCAACCATTAACCTAGCACTGCCAAGCCCACCACTAAACCATGTCCCTAAGAACCACATCTACACATCCTTTAAATACCTCCAGGGATGAGGACTCAACCACTTCCCTGGGCAACCTGTTCCAATGCCTGACTACCCTTTCAGTGAAGAAGTTTTTCCTAATATCCCACCTAAACCTCCCCTGGTGCAACTTGAGGCCATTTCCTCTTGTCCTATCGCTTGTTATGTAGGAGAAGAGACCGACACCCACCTTGCTACAACCTCCTTTCAGGTAGTTGTAGAGAGCAATAAGGTCTCCCCTCAGACTCTTCTTCTCCAGACTAAACAACCTCAGCTCCCTCAGCCATTCCTCATAAGACTTATTTTCCAGACCCTTCACCAGCTTCGTTGCCCTTCTTTGGACACTCTCCAGCACCTCAATATCTTTCTTGTAGTGAGGGGCCCCAAAACTGAGCACAGTATTCGAGGTGTGGCCTCACCAGTGCTGAATACAGGGGGATGATCACTTCCCTAGTCCTCCTGGCCACACTATTTCTGATACAAGCCAGGATGCTAATGGCCTTCTGGGCCACCTGGGCACACTGCTGGCTCATATTCAGCTGGCTGTCGACCAGCACCCCCAGGTCCTTTTCCACCAGGCAGCTCTCCAGCCACTCTTCCCCAAGCCTGTAGCATTGCATGGGGTTGTTGTGACTCAAGTGCAGGACCTGGCACTTAGCCTTGTTGAACCTCATACAGCTGGCCTTGGCCCATCAATCCAGCCTGTCCAGATCCCTCTGTAGAGCCTTCCTACCCTCCAGCAGACCAACACTCCCAGCCAGCTTGGTGTCATCTGCAAACCTACTGAGGGTGCATTCGATCCCCCTGTCCAGATCACTGATAAAGATATTAAATAGAACTGGCCCAAATACTGAGCCCTGGGGAGCACCACTTGTGACCACTATCTTAGCACTTGTCTTATATCCACCTTATTTTTGTTCTGTTCTGTTTGTTTTCTAAATTTCTAGATTACTTTACAAATGCTGCATTGTTGGTTTTTTCCCCCCTTCCTAGAACATGACAAAAAGTTAAATTTCCAATGACAGTTGTTTTTTGCATCTATTTTAGGTAGGACTGGTCACACATTCTCTGAAAGGGAATACAAAGATGCTGGTTCTCATGCATTCAAGCAAACAGCTGCAGTGGTTTAAATCCTTGCTGTCCCCTTGCTGGCTCTCCGCTCCTCTGTGTAAAACCCCACTACCTCAATTCAAGCTGTCAGGAGCAAACACCTGCCTGAGCCATATCGGCTGCATTTTGCTGACCTTGGGAAGTTTCCCCCTCAGGTGGCTACAACAATAGCTGAACTAGGGAAAAGTCAGGATGCAGACAACTAGTTTTGTCACATCTTAACCTATTGCATGCAGATTTTCAGATCTTGTCTGTCAACAGAGCCTGGTCTGATGATGGTGTTTGAATAGCATGTGTGCTTTGACTCAGTCCAAGTATCTAAACAGCACAGTCTGTGGAGCAAGAGGTCTGATTCTTCTCTCAAATCAAGAGAGCTGCTGCATTGAGCTCTGTAAATACTCATTTTCTTTTCACTCCATTCTTTACAGGAAATGAAGTGTTGATTTATTATCCAGTGATTATTGTATTGTTCCTGCTGATGAAACAGGACTGACAATTTATTCCGAATCAGGCTGATGAAAGAACAGTATAGATATACTTAGCATGACACTGGAGGAAAAAAAGGTCTCCTTCCCTCTGGCAAGACTATATTATAACAACAGTAATAAAGTGGAACCTATATGATTTTGCTTTATTGCAGTAAACACATCCCCCAAGTTATTTTATAATGCATCTTATGTCTGATGTAAGAGGAAACATGTACCACTAACTTGAAATACCATATAATAGAATAAAATGACTGTATTGTGCACAAGCTACACTGTAGTGCATTGTTTAGATGTTCCTGTAAAAACTCCTTAATGTTTTGCAGTCCTCAGCGTGGGCAGGTACTTCACAACTTGATCTCTAATAAAATAATTATGCTCTCACATAAAGACTAACCAAAGCTTTCTAGAATGCTACAATTCTGGAATCATGAATACAGGTCTGGGGAGCTAACCTCCCAGTTTATTGTACAATGAATGATTTAGATAGAAAAAAAAAAATTTTAAACTTGGGATGCAGTCAGAATTCAGAATACCCAGAGAAATTCACATTAGCTTGAAATTTTCTTTAGCATGCTGTTTTTCGGTAAATCTCATTTCTCTGGTTTCAGTGGACAACTGTTTCTCCCTGTATTACTGTAGGCTTTGACTCCTGATATATTCAAGCTCGTTAGTAACCTTGGCCTGTGCTTGGACTTGCCAGCAGCATTGGAAACAAAAATAAACTTAAACTTACTTGAAGTAGCTAGGTGATCTGTAGCCCTAATTTGCCAGATCCCCAAGAAAAAATACTATTTTGGATAATGTATAACATAAATGCATTGCTGATTTTTTGGCACATAAAGGAGAATTTTAAAAAAGAAAGAAATACATGCTGTCTACATTCACATTCTGCTCAGTACTATCTACTCCATCACTCCACTTTTCAGCAATGACGGAGCCTTCCAGAGGAAGATGAGCCAGAATGGCAATCCTTACTCAGTAAGAATTAAATGCAAAATTCAGGAATCCTATCCTGAAACATGACTGACTGCTCTGTTCTTAACAGGCAAAATCTGACAGCCAACAGCCTAATACCGTGGGAATCATGACCATTCCCATGCAATATTTTAACTGTGCATTGTCTGGCTTGCATGGTTGCAAAGGCCTGAAGAACGTCCCCAAAGTTGTTACCATTGTTAGTCTCACAGAAAAAGTTTTCCAAAAGCACACAGTCCATTCAGGTTCACTAAACAAATCATACTGATCTGCCTATGTGTCTATAAATATGCAGGCTAAGCACTGAGAGTAAGACCTATTCTTACCTCAGTAAATCATACCATGGGGTAAAACGTAAAGTTATATTGCCATACCTTCCTCATGGCTGCCATCCTGTGGTTTTAAGTGAAAATCATTGAAGGTGCTCAACTAATTTGCTGTGGCTCCAGTTGCACTCCTTCATATATGAGCAGCCTACAGGAGAATGCAGCTTAAAGTACACCAGCTGCATGTGATCCTCACTGGTGGATAACCCCTGTGCTAACTGTCCTACCCAAATGCTTTCTCTGATTCCACAGAAAAAGCTTATTTCGCTGAAGCTGAATGCAAGGGAAAAAAACCCAAACAACTAAAACCAAATCAAAACAAAAAAAACCCCAAAAACACTCTTTTGCTCTCTTAGGCATCCCAATGGGCCTTCCAGCACAGGGAAGGAGGTAGAGGATATGGAGGTTTGAAGTTGAAGTGGAATCTGTTTCTTTTAACTATTTACTTTGCTTTATGTTTTGCCACCTTTGAATGTCACTGTCCAGGTAAGCAGGAAGGGTTTCAGAGAAAATATCTTTCCAGCACAAGAAAATATACAGGTTTTCAGTCTTAACATCTGCTCAGGACTTCTGAAGGCATTTGAGACTGAGACACCGGCCTCATTTGAAAAGTACACTAGCTACATACCAGAAGGATAGAGGCTACAGGAATATTTTGAAGGAAAGCTTATGTATCAAACACTGAGTCTCTTTAGCATATATAAATTACCCTCAATAAAAATTATAAGTAAAAACTTTCAGTGTGACCAGCATAGCTATGCCAATTTCCAAACTACATGAATCAACTTAAGCTGTACAGATTCCTCAATATAAATTAACCATCAATATACCTGTATAATTTACCATCACTGCTTTGTTAAATGTTTCCAGGAACATGCTGAAGCCATGAAACTAAACAGAAAACCAATACTTTCTTTGTATCTCATGATTTACAAGGTCTAATTTAAAAGCAGACCTTTCAATTTGATGTACAAATAGTAAATGCATTCTGGGGATAGTTTCCAATGGATTTCTCAAGCTTATCCATCTACTTGGAACATTTAAAGGCAAATCACTTGACAAACATTTCCTCTCAAATACTACTAGGAAAACATTTTAAAAATGCATTGCATCTTTTTACAGTCAGAGAACAAATTGTTAAGCATGCAGTCAACCCTTAAAACAGCTATCTCAAAAGCCTTAAAATAGCTCAGAACAAGGAACCCAAAACATTCAAAACCAAGTTAAACAAATCACAATTCTGGCTTGAAGAGTCAAAATCTCATGAAACGAATAACTATCAGACACCAAAATGTAGTAAGTATTCTCTTAAAAAATTCCTGTAGTGGGTCACTGATGCTCAATTTCTTTACTGTACCGTGACAGAGTCATAGCAGACTGCATTAGAAAAATTTAAGAGGTCTTCAAAAGTCATTTAATGGAAAGCTTTGATATAGGTAAATGGGTTAGTACAAAAGAATGGCAAATTCTACTAAGCTCAAGCCAATTAAAAATAAAAATACACACAACAAAAAAATGCTTGTGTTCCAGGTACTTTTCATTTTCATCTGGTTACTTAGATTGAGAAAATTATTTTAGCCTCCTGATCTAAAGTCTATAAAATATGCTATCTAGAGTATGCTATAAATAATGCTCTATTTAGAGCTGCTAAACTGTGAAAGATATTCGTATACTAACAGGCAAAAATTCTGCCTTTCAGATGAAGAAAATTGAGATGTTGCATGTGGAAAGGAAACACTGCTTCAGCCATTCTTGTTCATCCACAAGTACAATTGAATCTACAAGAGATACTGTAAAATACACATTGTAATGAAAATATTTTTCTACTTGGCTATACACTGAACAGACCTATGAATTTGTATTTCTGTTTAACCAAAACCCTTGTATGCCTTTTCACAATTAACTATTATGCAGTGTTTAAAGGCCGAGGAGGTGGATTTAAGACAGGTAAGAAAGGTAAAGTACCTTGAAGAATCAGTGCATAGATTTGGAGATCCAGAGAGATCTCTTCCAAGAAGTGACTTGTGTTTTCATACAGCTGAAGAAATAATTCTTAAAATACATTAGAAAAGTTCCAGAGATCAAATAGTCATAGTGGCATGAGGAACAAGGCAAAACCAACTGTTTAGATTTGTGGGCATGGAAAGACTTGAAACTGGAAAAAATATGATGTTAGGATTCAACAAATATAGCTGTTTACAGAGCTGCTATGCTCAGCTAGCATTCCATTGTCAGCTGGAAGAAGCATTTCTGATACCGTTAGCTCAGTGTATGTGTTCTGGTTAAAAAAACAAACAAAAAAAGGAAATCTGGAAAACTGGTGGTGTTTCAAGAAAAACTGGATAACAGAAAGCAAGCATGGCTATGACAGGTGGTTAAAGTCCTTTCTGATTCTGCCAATAATCTTAATGTCAATGAATAATAAAGGATGACATGTAAAAGTATGACAGCTAGTCACTCTAGGGTATTCAATCAAAAAAATCAGAAGAAAAAGAAGTATTAGACTATTTAAGTAATGGTTATGCAGGAACTCTGAAGCAGAGTGCATCTTTCAAATCAAGATATAAATATCTAGAAAAATGCAAAAATATTTCAAGTCAAGAAAAGAATTTGTAATATTTTGTAATATTTTGAAAAAATATTCTCATACACATATTTTATGTTAAAAATGTGCTTTTTTCTTTTCTTTCTTCTTTGTTTATGGACTTAAAATTGAATAATTTTTAAATTTAGACCAAAACATCTTTCAGGTATCCAGGTATTTAGCCTTTGTTTGAAAATGAGTATGCAGGTTTTTCACTAACTTCACTAATAAATATTTTCTTAGTTGATTGTACTCAGGTAAAATCAATTAGGAAGATGTATTGTATAAATATTAATGGTATTCAGAGACCACACTATGTGAAAACTTCATAGATACATAAATGATATAGTCATCATCTTATTTGAAAGAAAACATTACCCATGACTTTCGTGAAAACAAAGAGAGGAAGAATGAATTTAATTAAAATATTATGAACTTACAGTGGTTACATTCACAGCTAGACACTTAATTTCCCTATACAAACATATTCAGTTGTGTTCTCATGTTAAGAAAGCTGGCATTTTAAATACTGTATATCTTTCATATTGCTCACTGCATACTTTGCAGAAAAGGAAGAAAAAATAAAGCTTACTTATCAATGTAGAAAGACTTAGTTTCCACCTTTGAGCTTCTGAATGCCTTTGGCAATGCTCATTTGCTGGAGAGTGTCCAGCACAGGACCCCTAAGACGATTAAGGGACTGGACCACCTTACGTATGAGGAAAAGCTGAGAGAGCTGAGACAGCTCAGCATGGAGAAGAGAAAGCTCAGGGGGATCTTAATGCACATAAATACCTGAAAGGAAGGTACAAAGAGGATGGAGCCAGGCTCTTTCAGGTGGTGCCTAGTGACAGGACCAGAAGCAACGGGCACAAAACTGAAACACAGGAGGGTCACTCTGAACATCAGGAAGCACTTTTTGACTGTGAAGGTGACCAAGCCCTGGCACAGGTTGCCTAGAGAAGTTGTGGAGTCCCCCTCCTTGGAGATATTAAAAAAACATCTAGACACTGTCATGGGCAACTGGCTCTAGGTGGCCCTGTTTGCACAGGGGAGTCAGACCAGTTGACCTCCAGAGGTGCCTTCCAACCTCAACCAGTCTGTGTTTCTGTTTACACTGTTCAGAAAGGTACAAAGGAAGCTTACTGAAAAGTATAACAGACATAATGAACCTTAGACAAAACTATTTTTAAATTTAAAAATGCTTTATTATCCACAGCACTATGCTGTCATGTATTTAAGGGAGAACAAATCTACAAGATTATAAGTGATGTGTATCTTTCCCTGCTCATGAAGAATACATCACCATTCCCTGAACACAGTAAATATCCAAATAATCTATATAAGGCAAAATTTATCAATAAAAGAAAATTAATAGCAAGATCAGTTAAATGCAATAATTTCTAAAGTAAGACAAGAGGTAATGTTACTCTCTAAAAACCCAGGAGTAAAAGCAGTGACTAAAAGAGAAAAGTGCAAATTAAATGTCTCCTGTAGGCAATGACCGGGGTCTTTAATCTCTGCAGATCTCTGTGCAGGTGACTGTAATCAAAACACCAACACAATGCAAGAAAGGTAATGTTGTGTCCATCTCAAGGCCAAATAGCTCACTAATATAACAATCCTTCCAGCTCCACAGCTTTTGGCTGTGGCCAAAAGATGCTCAGAGCAGAATACCAGAACAGGGCAAGCGTGGAGTGGAACTTCCTCAATGCATATACTCTGACTCCAGAAAATTGAGGTTCAATAGGGAATTTTTTTATTATTAACTGTTTGGATTAAAACGTTTAAAAAAACTTACATGGATTCTTCTTACATTGCTTGTCTAGTATCTCTTCGAAATTATATATAATAAAATCTGAACTGTAACATCTTGTGGCAGAAGATTTTACTGTTTAATTATATATTTTGTTAAAAAACATCGGCTTTTTTGTTTATATTTGCATTGGGGTTTTGTTCCTTTTGTTTGCTGGATCTGGCAAACTGCTTAATCAGATACTTAACTTTAAGCACATACATAATCCTTTCATGAGATTTTAAATTAATCATATGTTTGAATACAATGCTGAATTATGGTTTGAGTGTATAAAAATATTGTGATGGGTTGACCCTGGCTGAATGCCAGGTGCCCACCAAGTTGCTCTATCACTCCCCCTCCTTAGCTGGACAGGGGAGAGAAAATATAATGAAAGGCTCATGGGTTGAGGTAAGGACAGGCAGAGACCATTCACCAATTACTGTCATGGGCAAAACAGACTCGACTTGGGAAAATTAATTTAATTTATTGCCAATTAAATCAGAGTAGGGTAATGAGAAATAAAACGTAAATTTTAAAACACCATCCCTTGACTGCTCCCTTCTTGCTGGGCTTAACTTCACTCCAGAGTTCTCTACCTCCTCCCCTTGAGCAGTGCACGGGGATGGGGAATGGGGGTTGTGGTCAGTTCATCACATGTTGTCTCTGCCTCTCCTCTCAGGGGGAGGACTCCTCACACTCTTCCCCTGCTCCAGCATGGGGTCTCTCCCATGGGAGACAGTCCTCCATGAACTTCTTCAATGTGAGTCCTTCCCACGGGCTGCAGTTCTTCGCCAACTGCTCCAGCGTGGGTTCCTTCCACAGGGCGCAGTCCTTCAGGAACAGACTGCTCCAGCGTGGGTCCCCCATGGGGTCACAGGTCCTGCCAGCAAACCTACTCTAGCGTGGGGTCCTCTCTCCATGGGTCCACAGGTCCTGCCAGGAGCCTGCTCCAGAGTGGATTTCCCATGGGGTCACGGCCTCCTTCAGGTGCATCCACCTGCTGCAGCAAGGGGTCCTCCATGGCCTGCAGGTGGATATCTGCTCTATCATGGACCTCCATGGGCTGCAGGGGGACAACCTGCTTCACCCTGGTCTTCACCACGGGCTGCAGGGGAATCTCTGCTCCGGCACCTTGAGCACCTCCTCCCCCTCCTTCCTCACTGACTTTGGTGTCTGCAGGGTATTTCCTGTCGCATATTCTCACTCCTCTCTCCAGCTGCAGTTGCGCAGGTTTGGGGTTTTTTTCCCCTTCTTAAACTTGTAACCACAGAGGCACTACCAGTGTTGCTGATTGGCCAGCAGCAGGTCCGCCTTGGAGCCGTCTGGCATTGGCTCTGTTGGACATAGGGGAAGCTTCTAGCAGCTTCTCACATAAGCCACCCCTGTAGCCCCTCCACTACCAAAACCTTGCCACGCAAAACCCATACAAATATTTTCACTGGGCTGATTAACAAAAAGTTACAGACAACTAGAAGTTCTTGTAAATGGAAAAGTCCTGCCTGGTTCTCATCTTGCTTAAAATATTTCAACCATAATTGTTCTGTGTGAGATTAGACCACACTTCTTGCTTTGCAGTCTATCTTTTTGTATTGCTAAAAAGTACAATTATTAATTGCGCAATTATTCAAAATAAATTTCTTTCACAAATTTAAGTTGAAAAATATTAAACTGAAATGAAGAATCAGTAGGCAGGCTGTGATGTTTTTCAGAAGTCTCACTTCTCAAACTGAGTGTAACACATAGGAGTGAACACTACTGAGCTACTTACCGTTTCACAGAAGTAGTGCCTCTCCTTGTCTCATGTAGCATTCTGGGTGAACTGAAAAAGGCAGAACAAAAAGCTAGTTTACAACACAGGATTTCCTCTGGTGGAAGTGTTCCTGAGAGCAGCTCAGATCTAAGGTAGGGATCAGAAAGCGACATCATCATCAGTACCTGAACTCCATTAACTGTAAATCACTTGAATCCAGGAGCTGCCTCACCAGCTGAAGACAAAGGCTTTCTGAGTCATGCCGACTGTCTTCAGATCACAGAGGCATGCACACAGTACAATGGGCTGTAAAGGTGTATTACTGGCTTTAACTCACTGGATGCTTGAATCCTTTTTTCCAAAAACAAATCCTAAATTTTGACTGCTTTTTAAAATTCTTTTCCTGAGAACCCTGGTAAGGTTTAATATTTTTTATTTACATTACTTTGTATTTCAATTCCTTACTTTATACTCAACTAATCAACTACTCTCATTGGTCATTGAAACAAAGCACACAATAATACTCAGAAAACACAGCAAAATCATAATTAATGCATGTACTTTTTTGTTTATATTTTGTAAACTTGAAGTTTAACCATAGAAATATTTTGTGCCAGAGCTTGCTACTTACTGACAAATTCCTTTTTGGTCCATTGGTGTTGCAGTAAAGTATTGCTAAGAACATGTATTTCTGAAGGTGTTTTATTTTTCTCTCCGCACAATTCACTTCTATGGCTAGACTTCTGAGTGTCACTTAATGGGTAGTCTTTCATTTGCACATTTTTTAGATATTTGGAATTTAATTGTGTTTTTTATTGGTGCTCTTCTATGTCTTTTTTTTTTTCTTTTTCTGAAAGAATAAAAGAAGAACAAGAGGAAGAAACATGATGGAGAGCAGGGGAGAATTAAATAAGAAGGTGATGAAATAATATTAATCTGAGTAGACACCAGACAGCACTGAGTTTATTGCATAGGTATGGATGAATGAGGTGGAGCTTGCAAAAAGAATCACAAAGAGGAGCATAAGAGAATAGAGACCACAGAGAAAGACTAGGATTTAAGAGAGAAAATGGTTAGATTGAGTGGGAAAAGTGGAAGCAGACATGCTAGCAAAAGATAGTTATCTGACAACAATGAGAAGGACTAATGATGGGCCATTGCAGTTCTGATCGTGCAGTCTACATGGTTCAAAGAAATTCTTCAGCTAATCAAGAAAATAGGAAGCACCTTCTCATCAACTTGTTGAGTATTTGATGAATTCAAGGTCTACATTTTTAAAAGTTATTGAAGAAAAGCTGAAGAGAGAAATAAGAAGGATGTGTGCAATTTTTTGAGTTGAGCCATTGTGTGGTACTTCACCATTTGTGCACAGAGCAACAATTTGGGGGACCAATTAAAGACAACACTCACTGATTCTAGAGAAGCCTACTGTGTGACTCAGGTGGTGGTAATAAAATTATTAGGAAATTCTAACTGGAAGAAGATTATGATTGATGTAATAAAATTCTTTGAATTCACTATGCCATAGCTAAGATGAAAAATCAGTTATTGCTCTACGCAGGACTGAGCATAATTTAGTCTCTGTTTCAGTAAATATTTATTTGTGAAGCTTCCATTACTTTACCACACCAGCATTTTCACTCTCAAAAAATAATTAAAAAGACAAAACTGCTTTTTTTCCTCTTCAGCTGTACTCTAAACTATTTATTCTGTTTTCTCCCTTCTGCTGCCCTGTGCTTGACCACATCTGAAACTTTCATATCACAAATCAATGATATAATGACAGATAGAGGTTGAATACACTAGGAAAGGCAAAACCAAAAGCAAGGTATACTTCTTTGTCTAACTGATGTGCTAGTGAACAATAACATTTCAGGTTTAGCTACTGAAGTCCTGGCCTGCACACAGGTGCTACTAATACACTATGCAAAGCAGGAGCTAGAACATTTGTTTAATCAGGCCTCTGCTTTTAAAGACTGTTGCTATTCAGCATTGCTCTAAAGATACAGCTTTTGGCATTCTGGCTTTTCACATTGCTTTTTCTTTTCTGATTTAACTCCTTTTAAGGAATTCTGTTATTACACTAAGAGCTGAGGCATGGGGGATTCATACAGAAGCAGCCATTTGTGGTTCAGTTCCTGTTTCTCATGATGAGGCTATGATTGCACATGTGGGTACCTGGCTTTCTAGAGAGGAAGCGAGCATTACAATGGTGAGAGGGATTTGTGTCAAAGGCAATATTGCTTACTCCCTACTACATTTGTAACCATGAAAGCCCAAATAACTCTGTTCATATCTCTCCTTTTGTTGTTAAGCACTGCAGCAGATCACTTGTTTTTCTTGTCCTGAGGCTCCAATTGCTTTCATGGTTATTTCATTGCTCTGTTTCTACCTTGCTGCATGGTTTCTGCAGATGGGTACTTTTTTTGACTATGCTGTTGGTGCATAATAGCCTTTGGCACTTCCACTTCAGTGCTATTATATTTAATGGGAAAATGCTTCAATCAGCTCCAACGTGGCTACTGTATTTTCTTAGGGCCAAATGGTTTCCTGGTGCACAAAAATCATGAAAAAGGAAAAATGCACTCAGGATCTGTGTGGATTGCCATGTCAAATGAAAGGTACATATACAGCCACTCAAGAAAAAACATGTGTGTGTCCTGAGAACTGTATTTACCAGCTGTCGATCCATCCATTGCAACTATGAATTATCAAGGAGAGTCTACTAGGTTCAGCATTACCTTTTGAACAACTTTCCAGTGCATTCCAGGATGCATTATGACTAGAGAGACTAATTGCAAACTGAACTCTCTGTTTTGCACCTGGAGGTGCTGGTTCATTATGATCCCAGTAAGAAAGGAACTCAGACTCCTTAAGGTATCATTTAAAATGCAATTTAATTTAAAATACAACACGGCAGAGAGAAAGCAGTCTAGGAGGTTCCTGGAGTGCGTGGAGGATAACTTCCTGACGCAGCTGGTAAGCGAGCCAACCAGGGGAGGTGCCCCGCTGGACCTGCTGTTCACAAACAGAGAAGGCCTAGTGGGTGATGTGGTGGTCGGAGGCTGTCTTGGGCACAGCGACCATGAAATGGTAGAGTTTTTGATTCTTGGAGAAGTAAGGAGGGGGGCCAGCAAAACCACAACCCTAAACTTCAGAAGGGCAGACTTTGGCCTGTTTAGGAGTTTGGTTAACAGAGTCCCTTGGGAGGTGGTCCTGAAGGGCAAGGGAGTCCAGGAAGGCTGGATGTTATTCAAGAGGGAAGTCTTAAAGGCACAGGAGCAGGCTGTCCCCATGTGCCGCAAGTCGAGCAGGCAAGGGAGAAGACTGGCCTGGCTGAACAGAGAGCTCTGTCTGGAGCTCAGGAAGAAAAGGAGAACCTACCACCTTTGGAAGAAGGGGCAGGTGACTCAGGGGGACTACAAGGATGTGGTGAGGATATGCAGGGAAAAGATTAGAAAGGCGAAGGCCCAGCTAGAACTTAAACTGGCCACTGCTGTCAAGGACAACAAAAAATGTTTCTACAAGTATATCAGCGACAAAAGGAGGGCTAAGGAGAATCTCCCTCCTTTGTTGGATGCGGAGGGAATCTTGGCCACGAAGGATGAGGAGAAGGCTGAGGTACTTAATGCCTTCTTTGCCTCAGTCTTTAATAGTCGGACTGATCATCCTCGAGGTTTTCATGCCCCTGAGCTGGGAGATGGAGATAGGACACAGAATGTAGTCCCAGCTGTTGAAGAGGTGGCAGTCACCGACCTGCTCCTCCACCTGGATGCCCACAAGTCTATGGGGCCAGACGGGATCCACCCGAGGATACTGAGGGAGCTGGCGGAGGAGCTTGCCAAGCCACTCTCCATCATTTATCAGCAGTCCTGGTCAACCGGGGAGGTCCCAGATGACTGGAAGCTAGCAAATGTGACACCCATCTACAAGAAGGGCCGGAAGGAGGATTCGGGGAACTACAGTCCTGTCAGCCTGACCTCGGTGCCAGGGAAGGTCATGGAACAGATCATCCTGAGTGCCATTATGCGGCATGTGCGGGACAACCAGGGGATCAGGCTCAGCCAGCATGGGTTTATGAAAGGCAGGTCCTGCTTCACTAACCTGGTCTCCTTCTATGACAAGGTGACCCGCTTAGTGGATGAGGGGAAGGCTGTGGATGTTGTCTACTTGGACTTCAGTAAGGCCTTTGACACTGTCTCCCACAGCATTCTCCTGCAGAAGCTGGCTGCTCACGGCTTGGACAAGTGCACTCTGAGCTGGGTTAAAAACTGGCTGGACGGCCGAGCCCAGAGAGTGGTGGTGAATGGAGCCAAGTCCAGTTGGCGACCGGTCACGAGTGGTGTTCCCCAAGGCTCAGTGTTGGGGCCGGTCCTGTTCAATATCTTTATCGATGATCTGGATGAGGGGATCGAGTGCACCCTCAGTAAGTTTGCAGATGACACCAAGTTAGGTGGGAGTGTTGATCTGCTGGAGGGTAGGAAGGCCCTGCAGAGGGACCTGGACAGGCTGGATTGTTGGGCCGGGGCCAACTGTATGAGGTTCAACAAGGCCAAGTGCCGGGTCCTGCACTTCGGTCACAACAACCCCAGGCAACGCTACCGGCTTGGGGAAGAGTGGCTGGAAAGCAGCCTGGCTGAAAAGGACCTGGGGGTGATGGTTGACAGCCGCCTAAACATGAGCCAGCAGTGTGCCCAGGTGGCCAAGAGGGCCAATGGCATCCTGGCTTGTATCAGGAATAGTGTGGCCAGCAGGACCAGGGAGGTGATAGTGCCCCTGTATTCGGCACTGGTGAGGCCGCACCTCGAGTACTGTGCCCAGTTTTGGGCCTCTCACTTCAAGAAGGACATCAAGGTGCTGGAGCGTGTCCAGAGAAGGGCAACGAGGTTGGTGAAGGGTCTAGAGCACAAGTCTTATGAGGAGCGGCTGAGGGAGCTGGGGTTGTTTAGTTTGAAGAAGAGGAGGCTGAGGGGAGACCTTATTGCCCTCTACAATTATCTGAAAGGAGGTTGTAGAGAGGTGGGGGTCGGTCTCTTCACCCCAGTAACAAGCGATAGGACGAGAGGAAATGGCCTCAAGCTGCGCCAGGGGAAGTTTAGGTTGGATATTAGGAAAAACTTCTTTACTGAAAGAGTGGTCAGGCACTGGAACAGGTTGCCCAGGGAAGTGGTTGAGTCCCCATCCTTAGAGGTATTTAAAAGACGGGAAGATGTGGTGCTTGAGGACATGGTTTAGTGGTGGACTTGGCAGTGGTAGGTTAACGGTTGGACCTGGTGATCCTAAGGGTCTTTTCCAACCTTAACAATTCTATGATTCTATGATTCTATGATTCTAAAATTCTATGATTATTAGAGCTAGCACCACAAGGAAATAATAGTATGGATAACCTTATCACCCCTTTAGGTGATGGGAACTGCAGATGGTGTTGCATCACATAGGCTTCCAATGCACATGCAGCACGCTGGGCAGACCCCATCCACAGAAGAGATTCCCCCATTTCAGTCATTGGAGCTATTATTGGATGTTCTTACAAGAAAACGTATTTGCAGCACAGTGCAGTACAGAGCAAGCACAGCACAGGCTTGGGCATACTCACTTTAATTTTATGTGGATCACTATCTCCTCAGCATACAATGGTCTCCTGGTCGGGATCAACACGCTCTCTTTCTTACAGATGCATAAATTTATGCTACAACATATGTATTTATATTTGAAGTTGAGCTGCCCTGTGGTATTTGACATGCATGTTGTCATCTTGGTTATTGAGATAATTTCTCTATGCAGCAAGGAAGAGAGAATCTTCTTTCTGAATTGTTTTCTAGGTGTCAGCCTGGGTCCCCAACAGGATGGAGGAGGTAAGTATCAATGTGTGACACTAAAAAGTCAGCAAGAATAGGCTATAAGGACTGCGGATTGATACATGCTTTAAGGGCTGAAGCCCACTAACATACAGAAAATATAAGCAAGCTTGAAAATGTAACAAAATTAACTGTTTGTGGTGAACACAAGAAGCTAGTCCTCTTAGAAAACAATAAGTATGACAATACTTTGAGTAAGATAGATGCACTTAATCTGTTTTGCCTGGTGCTTTATGTACCTCCATTTAAATGAGGACCTGTTGTCTTTGTACACAGATAGTCACAGACTCCTGTATACAGTCTCCCTGTGACTCCCCTAATCACAGGGCAGAATTGCAGAACTTAAACCTGATCAGACTTCAGGACAAACAGGGTAAACTGTGCTCTTCAGTTCAGGCTAGGAATTCAACAACTGTCGGTGCCATCCCACAATATATAGGGCATGTGGTCTCATATTTTAAGGGATGCACTCAAGAAATGGTAATGAAATTAGCATTGTAACCATGAGCAGATTACTTAGTGAATTTTGACAATTCCACTCATCATAAAAAAACTAGTAAGATCTGATTACAGATGCATATTCTCCATGGTAGCTAACTAAACACCTGTAACAATGCAGTTGCCCATATATGCTTAAAATAGTGGCCCACAAATAGTGCCTTAGTTTTGGATATTTTAATAAAATTCAATAGTATCTAATTATACAGACAGACTCCAGTTCTTCATTTTATAGAAAGCCTTTCTTTGGGATATCTAACAGCTTGTGGTGGGTTGACCTTGGTTGGCCACCAGACGCCCACTAAGCTGCTCTACCACTCCCCCTCCATTAACAAGGAGGAGAAAATACAACAAAAAGATCAAGGTCAAGATAAAGACAGGGAGATTACGTACCAATTACCATCACGGGCAAAACAGACTCGACTTGGGGAAAAGAATTTAATTTCTTGCTAATTAATAACAGAGTAGGATAGTGAGAAATAAGAACAAAACTAAAAAACACCTTCCCTCTAGCCTTCTCTTCTTCCCAGGGTCAACTTCACTCCTAACTCTTTTACCTCCTCCTCCCCAAGCAGCACAGGGGGACAGGGAGTGGGGGTTGTGGTCAGTTCATAATGCTTCATCTCTGTCACTCCTTTCTCCTCACACTGCTCCCTTGCTCCAACTTGGGGTCCCACCCACAGGATACAGTTCTTCAGGAACTTCTCCAATGTGGGTCCTTCCCACAGGCTGCAATTCTTCCAGAGATCCTACATCATGGGTCCTTTCCACGGGGTACAGTCTTTCAGGAATAGACTGCTCCAGCCTGGGTGCCCCACAGGTCACAGCTCCTGCCAGAAAACCTGCTCCTGCATGGGCTCCTCTCCACAGGCCACAGTTCCTGCCAGGAGCCTGCTCTGGTATGGGCTGTCCACGGGCTCCAGCTTCCTTCAGGGCACATCCACCTGCTGCAGCATGGGGTCCTCCACAGGCTCCAGGGTGGATATCTGCTCCACCATGGACCTCCATGGGCCGCAGAGGAACAACCTGCATCATCATAGTCTTAACTATGGGCTGCAGGAGAATGTCTGTTCCAGTGCTGGAGCACCCCCACTCCCTCCTTCTTCACCAATCTTGATGTCTGCAGGGCTGTTTCTCCCATATTCTCATTTGTCTCTCCCAGCTGCTCCTTTTTACCCCTTCTTAAATATGTTATCAGAGGTGCCACCAGCATTGCTGATTGGCTCAGCTTTGGCCAGCAGCAGGTCCATATTGGAGCTGGCTGAAACTGGCTCTGTCCGACAAGGGGGCAGCTCCTGGTGTCTTCTCACAGAAGCCACCCCTGCAGCCCTCCTGCTAGCAAAACCTTGCCATGTAAACTCAGTAGACAGTTCTTTAAAACATTCCTAATAAAAACAAATAGAGCTCTCTAAGGGAGATTTATATTTATCTAGTCTATCTAGTTATTTAACTATATATATATAACTATAACTATAACTTATTAGTCTATCTATCCATCCATCGATGTATATTCCTTTCTATCTTATGTAGTTGTATTTGCTAACTTAAAACATGCAGTCTCTTTCCTCTGTTAGATAGACTAACATTGTATCTTTTTAACATAAACTTATAGTTCCCACATCAAAAGAATTTTATGCAAATCTCACTGAGAAATAGAATTCAAATACAAAATACAGAAAGATGAGATCTTTGAAATATAAAGACAAAGAAAATAAACAATATGGTCTATTTGCATGTTTGAAGACTCTGGTCATAACAGCCAAAATGATTTTGAGCTTTCAGTTGCCTAACTTAAAACTAGGATTGCAAATTGCTGACGTATACAAAATCACTGAAAATTCTGGCCTTTACCCCTGCTTTCCCTCATATCCTTTATATTCCACATAATTAGCACTCTACTCTGCTGATGAATTCAGGGGAGGGACTCAGTTTCTCACTAATTTACATGGACATATATTATTTAAAATATTAGAAGCTGTTTTACCAAATTTTGAGCATTCCTTCCACAGCAGTGAAGATAAACATATAATAGAAGTAGAATAAATACTGACACATAGGCCCCAAAATCAGGAATGAAAATAGGAGGATACTGTGAGACAAATCTGTATAATCCGTGTGCAGAAATCATGAAACTGTGGAGAGGAAGGGAAAAAACAAACCTGGAGAACTATTTATCACCTGCATACCCATCAGACTGTATTCCTCTTGATGCTGAAGGGGAACAGGTTTCCCTTCCTGTACTTTGCAAGGGCTTCTTATATAAGTGCTAGACCTGTGCTAGATCTTTGCAGGGGGTGGAAGCCAATAGTTTGGGATAAAACTAAAAGGAATTAATAATGGTGCCCTGCCCTCCTCCTGATAAGGCCATATTTTCATTGCTCTGCATTTCACCTCTAGTATTTTTGACATGAGAAGGAAGGATTTGGGTTAACATTATCTGTCTAGCAGAGCGTGCAATGACAGGATTTTATGAGGACTCTAGGACGCGTGGTTAAAGTTCAGAAACGATAAGTGGTAAATTGATTGCCTCTATTGAAAAAAAAAAAGGACATCTTCTTAGTCATGCTAAATAACCTTCTGTATGCATAAGTCTGATGTGATAGCCCTTGCATGCTGAGATTGGAGGAGTGTGAAAGACAACAAAATGAAGCATTGAAATTTTATTGAAGAAGGAATTTTTCTGACTTGTTGATGAAAAATGGCCTGTTACAGACCAATTCTATTCTAATACTATTGGAGTGCATTTTGAGGCTATTCTGTTAGGTCCACTGAACAGACACCTACTTTGGATATTAAGTCATTAAACTATGTTCCTGAACATGATTTTCCCTTTTTTCCTTAAATGTACTCACAGAAAATTAACATTATTGAATTACTGTGTTTTGAAAACTATTACTATGAATTCAAATACACAATTCCTTAATTTAAAATAAAAAATGAGAAGGATATACAATGATCATGGATTTTTTTTTTTATTCCGCTGGAGATTCTTATTACATTTCCAGCAAAGAGAAAGTAAATGAGCCATAAAGTCCTTTGTAGTTCCTTTCTCTACTGAAAATAGCACTAAGCATTATACAGCTATTGCATATTTCATACAAGCATTAACTCAACCAGTTATTGATTTTGGTGGTAAGTGAAATCGGCTAAATTCTATTTAGGATACCCAAAAGATTCAAACAAAGGAGACATGTTTTGGATTGCCATATTGGACATTATCTATTTACTTACATTTCCATAAGGAGAAAACACAGATATTTATACTGTTGCAGATGCAAACCCATAGAAGGTTCATTTAAGAAAAGCTAGTGTGATATTCTGAGACTATATCATCCTGCATGTAATTTTAGAATTAGTATTTTCAATACACAGAGCCATAAAAAGACGCACGTGTCCCCTTCACCTTCTCACCCATTAGGCTTATTCATCTGTCACTGGCTTCTCCTCACTTGAAAGTCTTTCTTGTTGGCAGAAATAAAGTGACAGCCAGCAAAGCTGTAGTGTACTTGTCTCCACTTGACATCTCCTTAGAGAGATCCCCTTAGTGAACTCTCTCTCCCACCGTTGTTTCAGCCCTGTCAACACAGTTTTAAAAGTATAAATAACATAGAATTTTAAACAACATCTAAATTGGTAGCTATTTTGTTGTTCTTCCTAGCTTTTTATTTATCCATGAGTGTAATATGATGAAATGTCACAGCAGGTTTTTTTTAGAAACAGGTTATCTGTGATTTTAAGACAATGTAATTCCATTTACTTAAAAACATTTTCCACAATTGGATGCCCGTTTCTTCTAAGAAAGACTTTTGCCCAAAGGCATTCTTACAGACATGATTTTCTCACTTGTTAAAAAAACTTACATTTGTGCCCTATCCTATTTCAGCAGGGTATATTACAAAAACTCTGAGCTGATTAAAATAAATAAGACAATGTGGAAAGCAAGTTATTTATATCTATAGTTTTGTTCCCATTGTAACAAAATTTCATATATTAATTGATCAAAACAAGACCATGGAAGAAGGGCTCTTTCTTCCATTTTCTGACTTGTTATCTACATTCCTACGACTAGCAGAAAGATTAGATTAGATTAGATTAGAACGCAGGGAGCAGAGGGAAGAAGGAAAATGGATGGAAAATTGTCCCAGAGTTCTCTTTTGCAAAGGATTAAATCATTGTTGCATTAAGTAGATGACAAGTCAGTAAGAAAACTGTCACTGACTTGCATAGGACCAAAATTTTCAATCTATGCACACAAATATACATACACTGACAAACACACATACAACAAGGGCAAAGCGTGAGAAGCAAAGATTTCCCTAGCACCCAAATCATATTTTTGTCAGTCAAAGTTATGGAGATAACACCACAGGCTTGTGGATTTTAAATTATATTGTACTTGTCCACATCTAAAAATTTACACTGTTGTTTACGGAAGGTCCTATCATCACGCCAAAGACATTTGGGTAGCACTTAGAAATTATCACAATCTCACCAACAGTTACAGACACAGCTTCATAATGCTCTAGTCTCATTTTTGGACACATTCAACCCCACATGTTTCATTTTCACAAAATCCAAGCTGTTTTTGTGAAGAATCTGACAGACTTCCAAGATCCTCTCAAAAAAAAAAATCTGTTATATTTCTGCTACAAAACTGTGGAAGATGTCTTTGGTTTTATGTACAAAGTTGTGTGCAGTGCTCATCTTCACACTCCTCCTGTGGGAGTGATATGTAATGTGTAATCATATGTAGCTGTCTATGACATATATGTCTACAGTTAAGCTAGTCTTTCTAGTTTCATTTATACTCAATGTCAAATAATAAACTGTTCAAGAGTGTGAACCTTAAGGTTCACAGCATGATTAACCATCTTAAGGTAGGTATTTAAAATTAGCCAGATAGATAGAAATCTGGATGGTGCATTTTGTTTCTCTTTGTTGACATTGAAGGGACCATAAAATGATCAGTTCATACATAGATGTCTGAAACTACACATTGTGAATCTGTTCCTCTATATATCTTCATATAAAAAGAATTCATACTCCTCACAACATCCTCTTAACAGTTTCAAGAAGCAAAAGCAGCCACCAGAGATTAATTTTACATGCTTTCTTCTTGCTCCTTTTCAAATAGCCATGGTCCATTCACCAATTGCAAAGTTGAAGAAAGGGAGGAAGCTAATTTAAAACCACCAGAGAATCCATCTAAAATTATAGTCCTGTCGTGGTTTAACCCCAGCTGGCAACTAAGCACCACACAGCCACTTCCTCACTCCCCCCACCCCAGTGGGATGGGGGAGAGAATTGGAAGGATGAAAGTCAGAAAACTCATGGGTTGAGATAAGAACAGTTTAATAATTGAAGTAAAATGAAATAGAATAGTAGTAGTAATAATAATAATATTATAATAAAATAATAATATACAAAGCAAGTGATATACAATACAATTGCTCACCACCCACTGACTGATGCCCAGCCCACTCCTGAGCAGCGATCACTGCCCCCCGGCCAGCTCCCCACAGTTTATATACTGAGCATGATGTCATACGGTATGGAATAGCTCTTTGGCCAGTCTGGGTCAGCCCCCCTGGCTGTGCCCCCTCCCAGCTTCTTGTGCACCTGGCAGAGCATGGGAAGCTAAAAAGTCCTTGACTAGTGTAAGCACTACTTAGCAACAACTAAACCATCAGTGTGTTATCAACATTATTCTCATACTAAATCCAAAACACAGTACAATACTAGGAAGAAAAAAATCAACTCTATCCCAGCTGAAACCAGGACAAAACCTCAGAAAAGAGACCCTGCTTTCACAGCTGACCTGTGTCACGGTTATCATTCAGACTCCAGCATGTAAGAAACATAATTCCAACATGTTACCAAGAATTTCTTCAATGCATCATAGCTATTAGTAACCATTCAGATACTAGAACTGAATGTATTTATTAGCTCACAGTTTAGTCTACATCATCTCTCAGATTAAAGGGTGCATTAAAAGACTTTTATATGTCTGAATCACTTTGCATGATGCATAGATCTTTTGCAGATGGCATAAATACCAGTTGATCTCTAGGTACATTGACTACTCTGTACATACATAGAGAGCTGGGCCCAGTCTATCCCTAAAATCAGATTAAACTTGACTTTAGGCTATATGTACTACCCCATCTTTCAGGTGCTATGCTAGCCTAATTAAATGAGAGCCAAGGACCTAGTCTATTGTTACCAGTTAGCTTGAACATGGTTTTGTTAGGTAAAGTGTCTCTGAAAATTACTTTAAGAAGAAATGGAGGTAGTCAGCCACAGTAGGTGGTTTACCATACGGTTGACATACTTGAGGAAAATACATAGTCATTTATAAGGTAGTAAAAATAGGTATCTTTAAAAAAATATTGCTTTTCATTCAGCTCTTAAAAAACTTCCATCTTTTTTTGTACATAAACAATTTGTAAAGGAAAAGAAAGTCAGTCTTTACAGACTATAGTAATAAAAATATTTACTTGACTTAAACTGCTTCATTTTATCAGAAATAAGCATTTCCTCGTTTTGTACTTTGTCAGAAATATGCAAAATACCATTGCTAAGAAAAAATCAGTGAAAGGTTTAATAAATTGTGGATACCTTAGTTAACCTACACTTTTTACTTTTTTACCATCTGAAAGACTCTGACAATCTTGTGTAAATGACTTTTTCCATGTGAATTAAGTGTTCTGTTGTTTATGAGGACTGCTGGTCACACAGGACCTTTAAAATTAACTATTTACATATTTCCTAAGTTGAATCAGGTTAATCTTAATATATGTGGCAAGAATGATGGAATTAGTGAGATATAAGCATAAAATGCATGTTTGTTCTATAGTTATAATTGTGATGCATGTGGGTATCACAGCAGTGTTGTGTCTCTATGCACACCCAGTGCACTCAACTCATTAATTCCCTGTGTAGACCAGGAACTCCTCAGCTATTCTCTGCTTAGAGACAATGGGCTGATAAGAGACAATAGACTGGCTTTAGCTAGGGTGGCTGACTGAGCTCCTGTCTGACTCCACAACAAATCATTGGACTAATTCTTATTGGAGCTCTCTAGGTGGGAATTTGTGCCAGTTTTAGAAATTCCTCCAGGCAGCTCTTGCTGGATCCAGTTCCTTTTGTATTTTTCAAGTTGTCATGCTGGGAAGGGGTGCTTTCTGTGGCAGAGCTGGCCAAAGTGTGGGCAGGTAAGATGCATGGTCAGTAGAAACTGTTCCTAGAAATACCCATGCAGGACATTCCTGCCAGGAATTAGCAAGAGCAGGGCTGCTCCAACATGGCGAATGAGTCAGGGGCACAGCGTCACTGGCCAGGGTGCAGTCCCTCAGGGTGTCAACAGGGTTGGCAGGAACAGGGGCTGTTAACAGGATCCGCCAACACTCCACACAAGCAGATATGCATCAGGTCCAAAGTCCATCCAGGGAGTCCTTTCAGGAGCAGCAGGAGATGGGACCAGAGGTGGGGCTGGAAAAAAGGTTAAGCATGGGTCCAAAGTCTCTTCAGGAGACAGGGCTGGAGATGAGGCAGAGGACAAGCACACCTATGGCTTCCTTCAGACAAGGAGTGGGTGCCCAGGGACTCTGGGGCCAGAAGGTGTGGATATGGATCTCAGGTAAGACTGATCAAGGCTATTAAGGTCTATTGGTGCCCTTGGGGTCCTGGCAATTATTTTGTACATATTTAAGATAATTAAAAGATGTTTTATATGTCATTTAAGATAAACAATAACGGTGGATCATGCAAGTGATGAGCCCTTGCACAGTACCAGATCCCAACTGGATATAAGAATTCAGTAAAACAACAGTTTAGGGAGTATCACCTGATCCAGCAGAAGATGCTGCTGCAAGGATCTTTGCAATGGAGATTCCTGTCACCTCCTGGACAGCGACTGTCATCCTGTTTGAGAAATTTGTTTTCCCATGCCAGCATTACCTTTTGCAAAAATGCCAATAATGTATGTTTTTCTCCTTTATTAACAAACATACTGTCGAGGAGTGGCATGCAACACATTTTTTATAGCAAATTTTACTCTTGTTTTTTGCCTTTTATTAATCTTACAGTAGCAATAATGTATCAGTTAAATAGATTTTTTTTTAATAAAGCTATCAAGGCATTGTGGCCTATTAGGTAGTATGATCTTAAACTACAGATAGACAGCCCTAGTTATAAACTTTTTGTTCTTTAGGTAGTAAATCATAATAGTATATTCTTTTTTTTTCCTCAGTATGTATATACATATGTGTGTTTATATAATTACAGGACAATTATAGAAAAAAAGCTATGAAGCTTAGAATTTAGTTTAGAGGTCTAGATTGTTGTAATATCCATTTGGAATTTGTGTAGCTTTTCTTTTTTAATTAAAGATTTTAAGATCATTTGCTGGTTGAAAAAGATAGCATAGCTGTTCAAGAACACAAGGTTCCTTTTTTTTCTCTCTTGGAATTACATTTTTCCCAATTTAAATAACACACATGCACTTCTCAAGCTTCTGCTGGTTTGCGTGTCAGCTTATTCGAGGAAGAGAGGAGTCAAAAGATGGTTACAGTACCCACCTCATTACCACTTTACCTCCCTAGAAGTCTTTGAGTTTAAATGTATATGAAGCCACCAAGGAGAAATATATGGATACATAAATTCAGAGACCAGTAGTAAAGAAGGAATCTTTTTCTCCACAGTATCTATTCATCATAGGATACTTCCCAGTAGTTTAACCGACTAGCAGATATTACTGCTTAGACATTATAATCATGTAGTCTGTGACTGGCAGTTGTAGCATGCTGTTGGAAGGAGTGAAGTGGCTTGTACTCTCCTTCAGATCTCTTCCTTAACTTACTATGTAAGACTGCCTTAAAAATTCAGTTCACATGTTTTTATTAATAATTCAGCACTGTATTGTATCCACATTATCAAAGTATGTGGAGACATTATTTTGCCAAGAAAAGTCCGGCTTACAACCAGCTATTACTTAATGATATGTTTTATTCCAACATTAGAAATGCGTTTTGCATTTGTAACTAGGCCTGTTCTGTACTCACTCAAGATTTCGTTTTCTCCTGTATGTAATTACATTGACTCTTTATAGATAGGTTTATCTCAGTTCAGGCCTAGCACTGTTTTAGTAAGCTAATAAATTCAAGTCAAAGTTCGAACAATTGAATTTAAAGCCTTCAGGACAACAGCATTTCAGAAATCATCATTCCTATCATAGCCCTCCATAACAACTAAGCTCTATGAATTTTTTCCAGCTTTTTACTTGACGTTAAAATCTCAATTTATGGGAGCAGGGAGCCTTCTAAATTCAAATCCTGTGGCTATTGAATGTGGGACTAACCTTTCTGTCTGATACAGGAGGAGAGATAACATGATGGGGAAGGTGGTTTTCTCAGGATGAGGTTCATTCTTTGCAAGCAGGCTGTGCTGGCCCCTGCAGTTTCCCTAAATACAGGAAGATCAACTGCATAATTCATGAAAGTATTTGTAATGAAGACACAGAGATTTTGAAATTTATCTGGAGTTGCCTGGACAGATTCTGGTTTTGTTGTTGTTTGGCAATAACACATTTTAGACTATCTTCTGTATAAAATATCACAACATGAAAAGGGAGGTAATGACAGAAAAGACTTAAATCCTGTGTCTTGTATTTTACCCTGTCTTCCAAATTGTATTCTGAGCAGGTCTGTATCTTTCTGTCATGACTCTGAAAACAAGGGCTGGGAACAGATCCCTCTCCCAAAGAAAAGCAAGATAAAGCTTTGCAATGAGAAGATGAGACTATTATGGCACTGCCTATCCATCAGTCTTATTTCCTGGAATGATGCAGAAACCTGCTAATTCCTACCTAACCCAAACAGCTATGCTTAGTATGTTCAAGGCTTCAGAAGAAAATAACTATGGGCTTCTGAATGGGAAACTGTGTTAACGGGATCCAGGAAAAAAAAGGCTACAGTTAATTTCATAATCATGGTCTGCTTAGAATCATTAACTATGTTTTGCTTATATCCCCAAACAAATCACGATTAATAGCAAAAGGCTCCAGGACAGAAATTGTAATTTATTAATTATCAGATTTCTGTTAATTAAGAGCTACATTTATATGGTACTGTCAACAGCATAGCATTGTTTTTATCATCACTGACATACAAATGAAGAAGAGCAAAAGATTAAGTCTGAGGTTCATATGTTATCTGTATGATGTCTCCATAAGTTACTCCTCAATGCATCGATACTCTCCCTGATATATCTCTATTGCAAATATGCAGGTTAATATGAATAATATCACTGCCTTGACTGGCATCTTATTCTGAATATGGAGATATTTCTATATGCCAGTCATTATGAACATGTGGTCTCACAAGTTATAGCAGAGGCAAAGACAGAGACATGCATCCTAGTTGTCGTCTAGAATCCCATAGGAATGGGATCACACCCCTGGGTGTGACAAATGCACAGCCTCTTTCCAAAATAACTTCCTAGGGATGTAAATCAATAAAAAGAATGATGAGTAATCAGAATAAAAGGACAAATTAAAACCATGTGGTACAGCACAAAATGCATCTCAGTATTTCATTTTACTGAAACAATGAAAATATGGATATTATACATAATCTGCTCACATTAGAGTATCAAAATCTCTACAGAGCAGTCCAGTAAATGTTCATTGCTGCTATTGGTAACTGTCTTTAGCAGGTAATCCCATTTTCCTTGAAATCCGTGTTAAAAGCATAGAAGGTGCTTTCGTAATGCGAGCCTCAGCCACCAGTGAAACAACATGGATCAAAGGCCCTGTAATAAAAAATCAGTGAGAGAAGGTTCTTCCTGCAGTGACATCCAAACTGCAAGCAAATACGTACATGTGTGGGTTATGATATTCAAGGGTGAGGCTTTATACCGTTCATATTTGAACACATGAACAACTAGGTACGAAAATAGGCTTTTCATGACAGGCTTAAGGGAAAATGGCAGAAGGCCTTTGAAATACACTATGGGCATAGCTATTCTCCTACCTAAATCTCTGACCAGAAGCAGTTCTCTTTTATTTCTCCTACTGCCAGATCAACGCTCTCTTTCCTGGTGTTTCCTCTGGGAAGATGGAAAATAACAACCAAAGATAGGGGAATAAAAGATTTTTTTCCCATGTGGAGCATTTTCAGTTTTCCAGCTTCTTTCATTCTAATCAGTTCTTCAGTGAGACAGACAAAAATGTCCAAAATGTTATTTCCTGACCTGCTCTTTTCACTAAGAAAACAATTCCTAAGTCCTTTCACAGACATACGAGGACAAGAACAGTAAAATCAAACCAATTTTCAGCAAGATGGCTGACCTACAACTTCCAGGAACACTCCTACCACTTTCCAGGGACTAACACAAAAAGCAGAAAAGGAAGGACATTATTTGATACTGAGCAACAGCTTTTCTTTGCCCAGTGATACCCAAGAGCTATTGACTAGAAATGTATAGATACAGCAAGAGAATGTTAGTAGTTAAAGGACAACTTTCCTTCAGGCTCTTCTGGTCTGAAGTAGGAAAACAGTTTGCTTGTTGTGACAATACAAAAATAGAAAAATAATTTGTCTACTGGGTGGTAGCTTAGCAGTATCGCACTGCAAGGCAGAGACGGCAGAGCTTGCCAGAGTGCCACAGAATCCCCGACGCAGGTGAATTCAAGGCTTCCTGCTGCGGACATTCGTTGCGCTGGCACTTGGTGTCAAGGGAGATTTCCAGAGCCAAACTACAAGCTTGTATGCCAACTACAGGTGTGGCAAAGGGCTTTGCAAATCTCACAGAAAAGGGTTTGGGTTTTGGGGGGTGTTTTTTGGTTTTGTTTTTCCCTTGGAGCACAAGACCTCAGGCTTCATCCACTTCTAATTAATTTTGGTTCTGCCAGCAGAGGGCATGAGGACGCAAACTTTGATTGCTTCACAGTGATACTGTTCCCATTTTCCAATAGAACCAAGAGAGTGACTAAACTGCACTTTGTGAACTCTGGAATCTCTAACCACGTTGCTGATTGGGAAGGAAGAACTGGAGGTGCCCTTCCAAATGAAGGAAATCCAAGAACGTACCCTTGGGTATACCTTTATTTCAAGGTCTTTCTGCTTTCACAGCTCTGTACCCGAGAAGGTGATGAGTACAGGGAACAGACACGGTTTTGTCCCCTTGCTGTGTGAACACATTCTTCTAGAAGAGAAGGGTCAATTTATGCACCCATTTGTGCATCCCAGAGTTCAGATCACCTCAGAGTATTGTTGTCCTGGGGTCTTTGGCAGGTTTCGGAGAGAGATCAGGGCCAGGGCCTTGTTAACAGATTTGCATGGAGAACTGACATGCCATGGTGTGCTGTTATGACCTGGCCTGATTGTCAGGCTCGGGGAAGGTTCATGATGATCCCAAGGGCGAAATTAAGACACAAACGAGGTCAAATGCCGCCAATCAGATGTTTTATTAGGTAAATATGAAAGAGTAAAGCGATAGGAAAGGCAGGAAATATTAGGAGGAAAATAAGCAAGCAATCAGAGAGGTAAGCAAAGGATAGTCACCACCCTGCATCCAGCGGCGTCCCGTTGGTCCTCAGTCTTCAGTTCTCCGGTGGTGGAAAGGCTTCTTCTTCTTTTAGTTCTTCAGGGGTGGAAAAGCTTCTTCTTTCTGCCTTCTTTCTGCTTTCGTTGTGCTTTCTTCTTTCTGCCTCCTTTTTGCCTACTTCAGGTTTCGTTGTACCGTCTTTTATCCCATGTTGGAGAGGGAGTTCCCCCTCTCATTTCCATTTGGTTATCACGTATGCCACACCTGCACATCCAGTCACACAATATGTATTGCTGGTGGGCAAGTGGCCTGGCCCGGATATCAATTGGTGTCCCATTCTTGGTGGTGCCTGATAAGCCAAAGAATGCCTGGCTGCTTCAGCAAGCTTGCATGTTCCCTTGCAAGTTAATGGTACCTGATAAGCAAAAGAATGGCCTGCTGCTCCAGCAAGTTCGCACATTTCCCTGCAAGTTAATGGTACCTGATAAGCCAAAGAATGGCCTGCAGCTTCAGCAAGTTTGTGCATCTCTTTGCAAGATAGTGGCACTTGATAAGCCAAAGAATGGTCCGCCCTTGGGCCTTATCAGACAGAACAGTGGTCTGCTGTCCAGTCTTATCAGATAAACACACCCAAGCAAGCTTTGAGACAATTGTTCTTAACACTTCAGACTCTTACATCACCCCGTGGCTCAAAGATTGCTGTCTTGACTCGCAGATATCTGTCTTCATGGTCCAGCGTGGTGATAGAAGGAGAGGATAGTAAGGTAAGAAAAGAGAGTATTTGTTTACACAATTTTTTACAACTAAAGGTTTTGGCTGGTACACTGCACGGATACATTTAACATTGTCAGGTGATGGGACAGCAACAAACTGCATGTTAGTCAAAACACGTTGAATTAATTGAACAAAACATGGAATGACACATGGTAAAAATAACAACATTGCTAAACCACACAACATATAAAATAAGATATGCTTAACCCAGGGGTTACCCGGAAGCCATGAAAAGGGATAAAATTCCCAACGTCTCCAGGTCTGCGTAAGTGCAGTCTGTGTTTCTGCTTTTCACACCCTGGTCTCTGCACAGGCGCTCTGTGGTCTGCGTGCATGCAGTCTGTCAGAGGCTGGATGTCCAAGCCAGAAGATGGTGGTATAATGGCAATGTCGGGACAATTCCAGTTCCATAAGAGTCCTTGACATGTGCCATGAAAATTACTGTTTTGAGTAGTGATGTCACCTGTTTAGTAACTTCTAGTAAACTTAATAAAGTAAGTTTAACTGTGAAAACAAAATAAAATTAAATAACAAATTATAGGCTCTGCACCATTGTTTTACAAGGCTGCTCATCAAGTTTAACACATCTGTGTGGAAATGACTTGGAAGAGGTGTGGGTCAAAGTCCAACCCTGTGAGACTGACCAGAAGGCCCACACCCAACTCCGTGCTATCCCATCCCATCCCATCCCATGCCATCTCATGCCATCCTGTCCAAAGAAGAAACCAGTTCTGTGAGTCTGACCTGGGGGTCTCCCCACTCATCCCCAAACCAACCCCATGACCACACAGTATTAGTGCAACAGCCTTTGGTCTTTTTGTCAGGTCACCACCAGGCTGGCAGCTCACTGTGGGCCAGGAGCTGGGAGCATCAGTGCTTCCCCATGGGGTAGAACCTGGCAGCCAGGGCCTGTTCTATTCCCCAGCCAGGAGCAGGGCAGTCAGTGGGTACTGGGGCAGCCCCAGCCCTGGCACCAGGCAGCTGCCTGGAGACTGACTGAGGCTGGTCCAGGATGTGGACCCACAGGGGGGCTAGCTTGGCATGGCCCGTGGCTGGGCACAGCAGGGCTGTGAGGAACTGGAGACTTGCCCTGCTGCAGTGTCACTGGGGCAGAAGCTGATGGCCCCAGGGAACTGACATGGGGTCCTAGGCCATGGGCAGGGTTGTGGGGAGTCATAGGGGACTGGGTAGGGGCAGCCAGCGATGGTGGTACCCCCAGGTCCCTGAGCCTTTCCTCTGCTTCAATATACAGGTGACATTTCATACAGAAATTGAAAGCTAGAATAAAAAGAGTAATTCCCAGGAATATATGCTTGTGGCCAGCCCCCATTTTAATTTCTTTTTCCATCCCAAGTTTTTAAAGATGGCATAACTATAAAAGAAAAGACAGCAAAGTTTAAAAGAAAGGAAGAAAAGGCTGAAGACATCAAACATACCATCACCTCTTCTGGTCCCTGATTAATAAAGCATCTTTGACCACAGCTGTTTCATCACCTTGTGTTTGATGTTTTTACATGCCTGTTTTAGCAGTATGTTACTAGACATGTCTTTGCCAGAGTATCTATTAAAAGACGTTTGCTATGTTCCTGGGGAGGTGGAAAGCTTTGTTGGTGTATATCCAAATTTTGAAGCATCTAAGAAGCGAACACCTGATATCAGCAGAAGCCAAGTGGCACCATGGCTTGCAAACCAGGATGCTTGCAGTTTACACAAATCACTGAAAAAGAACTTTCAGAGCAATAAGGTGATTGTGATGGATCTGGATGCTCAAAGACAGGTGCATTTGGAGTGTGAACATCAGCTTTCCAAGCTGAATGGCAGTGTTATGTGCATCTTAATTTTGATAGACTTAATATCCATGTATTCCTGGACTGTGGTTTTAAAAGGCAAGATGAGTTCAGAAAAAGCCATGGCTTTTAAAAATAATTTTAGTAGGGGCATATGCCTCAGAAATTACAGACTGACTGGGAAAAATAATTTCTAAACCAGACTTTAAAAAAGATATTGAAGCAGGATAATATTCACCAGTTTGTTACTAATACTACAATGAAAGCCTACCATCACAGAGTCTTTTAACAAGACACTAAAGACTAAGATGTAGATATATTTTACATCATGTAACACTGTTTGCTATGTGGATGGGTGTATAACCACAGCCTCCACAGAACTGTCAGATCCAGACCTGTGGAAGTGAAACCTTCAAATTTTGTGAGGCTTTGGAAAATCATGTATAGGCATTGGTTTAAAATTAAAGAAATTATGCATCTTCTCCCTTCCGATAGGCAGAGCATAAGAAGATGTCTAGAATAAAAGTGAGATTTGGTATGAATCAGCTTATGAAAGAAATTATGAAAACCAGTTTATGAAATAAATATTTATGGTATATGACCTCATGAGAAAGGGAAAAGGGGATCAGATACACATATACCACATAATAGATTACAGTCACAAAGCTAGCAAGGGGATTTTTTACCCCTAAGAGCTTCAGAAAGTGAACCCTGGTGAGGATGCTGCTCAAAAATTTTCAAGAAACTCACAGTGAAAGAGAAAGGAGGAAAGAAATAGTTGTTGATGTAGTGGTGTTGCCGGACTCCTTTGCCAAATAAAAATTTTCCTTGGCTATCCCAAGAAGGAATATGTTTGTGTTGTTCTGATTTACCTAGGCACATGTATGCATTCTTCCTGTATTGGGGATGCACATCATCCAACACTTCCTGAACAACAGGGTCAGGGTACTCAGGTTTCCTCACATGGTCTACCACTTCTGATTTGAGTTGTTCCAGTAGAATGAAACTTCATCTCCCTTTTCCTGATCATTCTGCTTCATATGTGCCAAGGTTTGTTGAAGAGCTCTGTTATACAGCTTAGCTTTTTTATATCCTGTTAAGCCTGGAGACTGTCCCTTATTTCAGCATCCAAACTGTGGGAAACGTCAGCCCTAGCGTCTTCGCCAAGTAGTGGTGGTACCCTTACCTGCCCCTGCTGGTTTGCAGATACCAGGTAAATTTTTTTCATGTGGTCTACCACTACTTAACTGAAAGCCCTGGAAATGGGCAAGTTCAAAACTTAGAAAGAGGATAATAAACCCTCCAGCTTGTTTCACCAACAGCTTTTTTCTTTTGAAAGACATTCTCTTACTCTCCAGGTTTTTAATGAATTTGTGACAGCTTTTCAGCACATGTATCTGTCAAGACATTAAGAGGATGTTCTCTTTCAAGGTACTTAGGGCAATTCAGAAATGTATTTTATCAGGTCATCAAAAACAGTTCAAAGCATAGCTTTCCTCAGTTTGGGGAGGATGAGATTAACAGCTCCAGGAGGGACAGGAGCTGTTCAGACATTAGGACATCATACTCCTTTTCCTGCCTTGATAGCAATGCAAGGATGTCAGATCAACTCATCTGTTTTTATTGCTGAGTGCTGGTTTTCTAATTATGTAAATGAAAAGCTGTTTTTGCAGGAAAAAGGTCCTGTTCTTAGCCTAAAAGCCTCTGATGATAAATGTTTAAATCAACAAACAGGTACCTGTATGGTGACATAATAACATCTTCAGAGACTTCTAAGAAGAGCATGTCTTCCCATGACAAATCTGTCTGGAGGTAAGGTTTGGAACATCTCTCAGGGGTTATAAAGAGTACTATGCATTTTGTGTTGAGATTGATGTTGTGACTCTTTCTACCCTGACAAAACCATTTCTGATGCTAAAAAGGGTACTAAGATCCCTGTGATACCTATACTTAGAAAAAGTTTTCTCAGTTTTGCCACTTCACAGGGAGAATTAATCAAATCATTGGTTACAATCATATTTATTTTATTTTGGGGGAAAAAAGGATTTACTACTAAGACTTCAGTTAAGTTCCCCACAAATTTAACAAAAAGACATTTACAGAAAACTTTCTAATATATTAATTTTGAGAAGGCATAACACATACAATATTTTCAGGTGTAAAAGAAAGTAACTGGTCAGCATTCTCCAGGGGACATTTTAAAAAATATTTTTCCCCACAGTTGCTAGGCAACTCTGCAAGAATAGTGGTAAAAGGGTACTTCTAGCACTTCTTGGTGATCAAAAACTGTAGGGGCTGCTGTTAAATTTTTCAGTAATTACCTATTTCTTATAAACCACCCTTGGCATCTTTAGAAGTGGCATGGTTCCTGCAGTCCTCCTCTTCATGTTCCTGATGATGGAATGCTGCCCTATCAGAACATTTTTAAGGGTGGTACCATATGGATTTAGAAGAGACACCAACATGAAGTTCCTCCACACCTCAAAACTGATTTTTCTCTGTTAGATGAATTTAGAGTGATACCCTTAAATTTAAGGCAACGGTTCCCCTTACTGTGAGTAGCTGTAGGTTTTGGATCCTGACAAAATTAATGCTGTGATATGTTCATCCAATAGAAACTTATTTGTACGTTCAGCTAAGTAGTCACCAAGCTGATGGGTCCCAGTTTCCTGGAGAATCTCTGAATATCACAGTATCTGTGTCATGATAAAGGCTTCATGCAGCACATAGAAGAGAAAACTAACATTGCACTCGAGTCACATTACCTTAAGCATACTTTCACAAGGCAGTGGACATAAGATCATTGACAGGTGCACAGTGTGATCTTTCCTTTCTAGAAGAATGTGTTCACACAGCAAGGGGACAAAACCGTGTCTGTTCCCTGTACTCATCACCTTCTCGGGTACAGAGCTGTGAAAGCAGAAAGACCTTGAAATAAAGGTATACCCAAGGGTACGTTCTTGGATTTCCTTCATTTGGAAGGGCACCTCCAGTTCTTCCTTCCCAATCAGCAACGTGGTTAGAGATTCCAGAGTTCACAAAGTGCAGTTTAGTCACTCTCTTGGTTCTATTGGAAAATGGGAACAGTATCACTGTGAAGCAATCAAAGTTTGCGTCCTCATGCCCTCTGCTGGCAGAACCAAAATTAATTAGAAGTGGATGAAGCCTGAGGTCTTGTGCTCCAAGGGAAAAACAAAACCAAAAAACACCCCCCAAAACCCAAACCCTTTTCTGTGAGATTTGCAAAGCCCTTTGCCACACCTGTAGTTGGCATACAAGCTTGTAGTTTGGCTCTGGAAATCTCCCTTGACACCAAGTGCCAGCGCAACGAATGTCCGCAGCAGGAAGCCTTGAATTCACCTGCGTCGGGGATTCTGTGGCACTCTGGCAAGCTCTGCCGTCTCTGCCTTGCAGTGCGATACTGCTAAGCTACCACCCAGTAGACAAATTATTTTTCTATTTTTGTATTGTCACAACAAGCAAACTGTTTTCCTACTTCAGACCAGAAGAGCCTGAAGGAAAGTTGTCCTTTAACTACTAACATTCTCTTGCTGTATCTATACATTTCTAGTCAATAGCTCTTGGGTATCACTGGGCAAAGAAAAGCTGTTGCTCAGTATCAAATAATGTCCTTCCTTTTCTGCTTTTTGTGTTAGTCCCTGGAAAGTGGTAGGAGTGTTCCTGGAAGTTGTAGGTCAGCCATCTTGCTGAAAATTGGTTTGATTTTACTGTTCTTGTCCTCGTATGTCTGTGAAAGGATTTGTGATGGTAATCTAATTACTACCCTCATTTGGCTGCTCTCTCCTTTTAGATAATGCTTTTAACCTAACTTGGTCAATCCTGTTGTAAGAAGGTGTTTTATTTGTAGGTGGATTATACTGGTAGGCTAGCTGCTGTCACTCCCATACTCCATTTTAGGGGAAGCATACTCTGAAAGAGCTTAAGTCAGCTCTGGATCCATCCTGGGAAGGTCAGCTAAGGGCTGCTTCAAATGAGACAGGAATACACAGATACACGGTATCCTTACCCCATAACTCCTCAGGGATGCCTGTAGGAAATTGGTTTTGCACACAACAGTGTTACTGAAAAGAGCAGGTCAAGAAATACTCAACATTTTGGACATTTTTGTCTGTCTCACTGAAGAACTGATTAGAACAAAAGAATCCGGAAAACTGAAAATGTTCCACATGGCATTTGTCTTCCCAAGCAACCCTTGTATGTGCTGAGGCTCTGCTTCACAGTGGCTGGACATCTGCCTGCTGATAGGAAGCAGTAAATTAATTCCTTATTTTGCTTTGCTTGCACACATGACTTGCTATTCTTATAAAAAAGTCATTATTTACAATCCACAGGTCTTTTTACCTTCCTTTTATTTTTCTCCCCATCCCACATGAGAGGGGAGGGAGAGAGAGGCTGTTGGCCAGGGTCCACACACCACAACTGTACATAAGAAAAATCCTTTATTCCCCTGTCTTTGGTTGTTATCTACAATCTTCCCAGTGGAAACACCATGAAAGAGAGAAAGTGCTGATCTGGCTGTGGCAGAAATAAAAGAGAACTGCTTCTGGTCAGAGATATAGGTAGGAGAATAGCTATGCCCATAGCGTATTTCAAAGGCTTTCTGCCATTTTCCCTTAAGCCTATGGTGGCATAGTTTCAAACCTAGTCATTCCTTTATTCTGATACAAACTGAGTAGAAGTGAATTCCTATGGGATTCTAGAGATCTACAAGGATGCATGTCATTGTCATTGCCATGTGTGACTGCATATTCATTTTGGTTGACCTATAGAAACTTCACCATGCTGACATTATTTCAGGCCAGAACATCCTGTGTTTCTGAAATGTTGACTATTTCCTTATTACTCTAGCATTCTAAGGGAACACATTGTCCTCAGACAGTCATGTCAGCAGCAAAACTATCACTTGAAGATGCTTGGTCATATACTTGGCCATAGCAATATGTGGGCATTATTTAAAGTAGAAATTTTAAAGGAACAGAATTTCTACCTGGACTCAAAGGCTGTTACACAGGCATATTGCTGACACTAAGATGTACAGAATTGGAGCCTTATAATTTATTTGCTAGACCTAAAATCTTTTCTTCAGTTTTATAGGAGTTAAAGTTTAAAAATGCATTCACTTTTTAATAAAATGGTAAAGAAAACAGGTCATAAAAAAACCCAAGGATTCCACACTTTGGCTAAAATTGGGAAGAAATACCTTCTTCTCTAAAGACTTTGATCACTTCCCATTTTTATGAGACACTAAGCATTTGGAAGTGAATGTTGTGCTCAGCTGCATAGATGCCATTCCATGAAAATCAGTGACTTCTTTTAAAATGAAGTATTTCTTTAAAGCAGTGAAGATTTATTAATGTGCAACAATTTAAGTTGCAATGAATTAAAAGGAAATGGTGTTTTGCTGAGGCTATTGCATCTGTATCTGTTTAAAACATACCTGGATGTGATTCAAGAAAGTACATTTTGATCAAATACAAGCTCCTGACATCTGTTTAGAAGAGCTACTGAATAAAACCTTACAGCCATTTCTTTCCTGTTTTATTTTCTTTGTGTATAAGACTTAGATAATAAAACTGCTACCACATGTACTTTTTGCATGCATGCCAGCTATCATCATTTTTCTTTACATACTTATTTACTGAGATTTGTCACTAAAACAGAGTAGCAAACTCTCAGGACACCTTCTGGGAGCTGGGATCGCTGGGTCTCCCCTTGAGGGGTCCCCATGGAGCAGGGCCTGGCAGCCAAGGCCAATCCCACCCCCCAGCCAGGAGCAGGGCAGCCTGGGGAGCACCAGAGCTGCCTCAGCCCTGGGCCTCAGGGATGAGCTGGGGCCAGGCTGACGTATGGGCCCATGAGTTGGCCTGGCTCTGCGAGGCCCACAGCTGGGTGGGACAGGGCTGTAGGGAGCTGGAGAGTGGCCCTGCTGTGGCATCACTGGAGCAGGCGCTGATGGCCCTGGAGGGGTGATGTGGAGTCCTGGGCCATGGGCAGGGTGGGGGGAGCCCTGAGGGGGGCTGGACAGGCACAGGCAGGGCTGGGGTTGCCCTCAGGGCCCTGACACAAAGGAAATTTCTGAGAACCCTGATACTAGCATATAAGAATATACCAAGGCAACCAGCCAACAGCAGTCAGACATCACAAGGAAATGACGATTTAATTCAGCCACCAACTAATAAAACAGAAAAAAAATCAGGAAAATTAACATAAACAACTCTAGTGCTCACATAACATTCAAGACAATTACCTCATTCTCCTATCTGAGTCCTTACATGTATAACAAGCATTAGAAAAGTTCTTAAACATTTTGGATTAAATTTACTCTCTCTTTGCTATCTTTAAATCCAAAGTAGTGATGAATTTATAACATTATGACTGAGGGAAGAAGTCCGCCTTTCTTGAAAAGCATTTTGTGCCACTGTACATGAACAGTACTATTAAAAATAAATTACATTTTAGCTCCATAGAGCACTTCCTTCTTACGCAAATGTTCCCATTAAACTAGTAAGTTTTGGATATTCAGCACTTCTGAGAACTACATCTCTATGTGTCAGTTTCTATATTTAGTTTATGTCGTGGTTTAACCCGAGTCGGCAACTAAGCACCACGCAGCCGCTCGCTCACTCCCCCCACGGTGGGATGGGGGAGAGAATCGGAGGAGTAAAAGTGAGAAAACTCATGGGTTGAGATAAAGACAGTTTAATAGGGAAAGCAAAAGCTGCGCGCACAAGCAAAGCAAAGCAAGGAATTCATTCACTACTTCCCATCGGCTGGCAGGTGTTCAGCCATCTCCAGGAAAGCAGGGCTCCATCACGCGTAACGGTTACTTGGGAAGCCAAACGCCATCATGCCGAATGTCCCCCCCTTCCTTCTTCTTCCCCCAGCTTATATACTGAGCATGACGTCATATGGTATGGAATAGCCCGTTGGCCAGTCTGGGTCAGCTGTCCTGTCTGTGCCCCCTCCCAGCTTCTCATGCACCTGGCAGAGCACGGGAAGCTGAAAAGTCCTTGACCAGTGTAAACTCTACTCAGCAAGAACCAAAACATCACTGTGTTATCAACATTATTCTCATCCTAAATCCAAAACACAGCACTCTACTAGCTACTAAGAAGAAAATTAACTCTATCCCAGCTGAAACCAGGACAGTTTAAAATGCCAAAATTTAGCTGTTCATGTTTGAAGATACTGGCCCATTTTTAGAGATGTGATAGCAACATTCTTATTCTGTATCGACAATCATAGAATCATAGAATCATAGAATTGTTAAGGTTGGAAAAGACCCTTAAGATCATCAGGTCCAACTGTTAACCTATCACTGTCAAGTCTACTACTAAACCATGTCCCTAAGCACCACGTCTACCCATCTTTTAAATACCTCCAGGGATGGGGACTCAACGACTTCCCTGGGCAGCCTGTTCCAATGCCTGACCACTCTTTCAGTAAAGAAGTTTTTCCTAATATCCAACCTAAACCTCCCCTGGCGCAGCTTGAGGCCATTTCCTCTCATTCTATCACTTGTTACTGGGGAGAAGAGACTGAACCCCACCTCACTACAACCTTCTTTCAGGTAGTTGTAGAGGGCAATAAGGTCTCCCCTCAGCCTCCTCTTCTTCAAACTAAACAACCCCAGCTCCCTCAGCCGCTCCTCATAAGACTTATTCTCTAGACCCTTCACCAACCTAGTTGCCCTTCTTTGGACATGCTCCAGCACCTTGATGTCCTTCTTGAAGTGAGGGGCCCAAAACTGAACACAGTACTCGAGGTGCGGCCTCACCAGTGCCGAATACAGGGGCACTATCACCTCCCTGGTCCTGCTGGTCACACTATTCCTGATACAAGCCAGGATGCCATTGGCCCTCTTGGCCACCTGGGCACACTGCTGGCTCATGTTCAGGCGGCTGTCAACCAACATCCCGGGTCCTTTTCAGCCAGGCTGCTTTCCAGCCACTCCTCCCCAAGCCGGTAGCGTTGCCTGGGGTTGTTGTGACCCAAGTGCAGGACCTGGCACTTGGCCTTAAATCATCCCCCAGGTTGAAAATACCTGCTGACCTGAAAGATCAAAATGGCTAATGAACTTGTAAAGGGTTGTAATGAGTATGACCTCTTAAAAGGGACATGGTTTCCAAAGTTAGCCATTTTTTTCTTTTTCTGACATTTAAAAAGCAAACTCTACAGAACTAGCTAGCTGGCATTCCTTTCATTGCGCTCTTGGGTTTGGAGATTGGAATGTAACCTTTTCAACACATGCCTGGCTTGAAACCTAGCCTTTTATATCTAAAGATTATGTATTAGAAGGTCTGGAGGTTGGCAAAGGAAGAAAAATTTTCTTGTTTTATTTTAGTATTGCTTTGAATATATTGGATATCTGAATGCACACAGTTAGAAAATAACATACAGTGAAGCTGCAAAACAAGGAATGTTTGCCTCCTAAACAGTTTTTTTGTTGTTGTTGTATCTCAAACACTGGAATTGAACTGTTTAAGTTGTGAAAGTCCCACATTTACTTTTCTAATTGTGAGAAATTGATTCACTTTTCAAGACAGGGAAACTGTATTTCCATAATTATTGTATAGTAACATCTTCCTTTAATAAACATCTGTTTTGATCTTCTCAGGGAACTGAATTCTGTCTTTATACCTAATTCTTTCATACTTAAATAAATCCAGTTGAATTACTTACTGATTATACTCTTAGGCAAATACAAATTGACTTCAAAACAAAAATAGACTGTGCAAGTTAAAGCTATTGATTGTCTTTTCTCTTCTGAATCTTGTGCACCAGGAGTTCATGAATTTAAGAAATACATAATGCAAGAAAAAGGAGACTCCTTACAATTATTTAGCAAGAGAGATATGATTTTTTCTTTTTTTTTAATTGTCATTTAATATTACCAGTAGTGTCATAGCTACGGAAGACATTCTTGTATTATTACTACAGGAATTATTCTCACTGCTGGAAACACAGAAAATAATGCTATCATTGTCCAGATAGAACTAATCACAGATATTGCTGAGACTGACATGAGTTAGGGAACAGCTATCTTAGCGGTCTAACTACCTCACTCTTACTCATCATCGAAATAAAATCCTGATGAAAATTTTGCTTCTCTGTCAACATGAATTAGAATCTAAATTTATAAATCCAAATCTAACCTATATTTAAAAAAAAAAAAAGCACAACACAACTTTGCAGATGTTCCTTGCCTCAAGACAGAAAATGGTTTTTTATGCACAGTGTTATGTAAGTGTTAGGCTTTTGGCTTTGATGGGTCTGAAGAATTCACTCAGTAACAAACCACTATACTCACCTGACCAAAATTCAGAATCCCCCCTCTATACACTCATAAATGTTGAGATTTTAAACTGATTCCAAACTGCACATATTCTGTGTTTCAAACAACAGCACAGAAATCTATAATTGTCTACACACTAGGGAAAGTTAAAGTTTCACTTAGAAAATATTATAGAAAGTATAGCACTGAAAATAATGAAAAAAAAAATTCTTCTATTCTTGAGCCATTTCGTATTGGAAATTACATGCTACAATCTTTTATCTTGTTGAAACAGAAAATGTCCTAACAAATATTTACTAGAAATATTTCCTTCATTTCTGTTGAATTGCATGAAAAGATAATATCCAGCATAGGATACTGTTCAAAAGTCTTCCACTCTGGCAATACATCCTATGAAATTCAACATCCAGCCTTCAAAGAATGTCATAACCCTATGTAATAGTGCATTTAAAATTGCAGAGGATTAGAATGGGAGAGAACAGTAAGATGTGGATGAAAACATCCATCAAGACAGGGGAAACAGCCTCCAAAAGAGTTGTTGTAAAAGGTTGGATATCATCTGCAATAGGGAAAAATCATACAGTAATCCTGAGTGAATGAGAGGCACAGGTTATCTGTGGTTGAGCCCTAATCCATCCCTGTATCCAACCTTGCTATATATTATCAAGGACTCATTTATCTTAACAACCTCATCTTCCCTTGACCTCCTGCCAGAATGTCTTGGGTAAAATGATATACACACAAAATAAATATGGCACATCTCCTCATTTCTTCCGTGCTACAGTGGCCTTTGAAACAGTTAACAGTCCTCTGTAGTTCAAAGTGCATCTTCTCTGGGGCAGGAATCAGATTGTGGGCATTCTGTGTATGCAGAGAAAATTAGCATCCTAAGAACACTTGATTCAGGGTATCACTGTCACACTATCACTTTTGGATTGAGAATATTGGCAGGTATGAATTCTGGCAATTCTTGAAATAAATAGAATAGCTCGTAACTAAGAACTGTTGTTTCAGACTCTCTGCAAATTTTAATATATTTTCTCTGAAGTCAGAACAAATGAGATGATACCTACTTTTTCACACAATGAAGCAGAAAGCAGAGATAACACTGTCTTTGCGCTGCCTCTGCCTTTTCCTCCATACCTCACCAGGAATATGCCTGGGTTTAGAGGAACAATTCCTTTTTGTCAAGTAATTAAATTAGAAACTGTAGATTATTTTTTGTTGTGCTTTTATAACCTTTAGCCATTCTTTCCTCTTCCTTAGCCTGCTCATGTGTTTGAATGTGAATAAAGTGTTTAAATGTGAATGGAGGCCTGTTAAGAGTTAAAGCATGAAGCAGGTGCTTGGATCACTGACTTATAAAACTTATCTCTGTGTCCTGCTACATCAGAATTTTTTAAAGAAATTGTCTAACAAAGCTACATGTTCCACATCACTAACAGCAACCTCCTGCAGTGTGGTTGCATCCAGGGAATGAAGTAACAGAAAAGAAAAGATCTCTGTGAAAAATGAATTAATGAGATGAGTGGTATAAAGATGACACCTAGCCTCTAAACTTAACTGTAGGTAGAAGCTCTTTACTCAAAACCCAATACATAATAATAGAATTTTCCATTCTATTTGATGCTCAGTCATTTTGCCTGAACTCACTGACTTCTGTTCAAGGACTGCTCATACTTAATTATACAACTTCCCGTCTCTGGTGTACACATCACATGGTAGACCTGCTGCGGATTTTAATGTTAATGGAAAGATTAAGTGAATTTATAAACTCCATAAAATAGACAGTTTCGTATTTGTCAGAAGATGAGTAAAAGAAAATTGCCAAAACTCAGTATTGACTTCCTGCTTCCTTTTTGCATACGATATATCCTATATTTTTAGACTACTTTGATTAACATAGCTTTTTTTCCCTTTCTTTGTTCTTGTAGTGCACTACTACTAAGTGATTTTTCATAAAAGTGGCCAAATATAGAGGCATTTGTTTGTATAAAGGAGTTCTTTCCTCTCAACCAAATTTGTATAACACTTCATTAGATTAACTCACTGGAAGTATGGTTTTAACAACAATTTTTAAAAGTTGATGGAAAATAAGCTATTTCCAGTAAAAAGGAGAGACCCTATTGCTTGTTTCTAAAACAAATAAAGCACACTTCCTTTCTCATAAATACAGCTCTTCTCCCTTTTTTAAATTTAATAGTGCTTCCCAGATGCTGTGGAAGCAACCACATGCTAAGTACCACTAGGATTTATAATAGTAAAATAAGGATGAAAACTGATTTAACATCTGGATTATTAATTAAATCTAATAATGATCTAATAACAACAGAGCTTCTCATCATTAAGTGTCTTGTGATTGCACATTATGATACTAAAACCAAAAGTTCTGAAGTCTTAAGTTGTTCCTTATTCAGTCATTGATTAGAGATGCTGTTGATTTCAAACCAGTGAAGTTTCACTTTGAATTTCAGTCAGCTGCATTTGTCTGTTACATCTACCAGATCCAACAGGAGCAATGACAGTATTGCAATAACTTCGATGGGTTAAAGTAAGATATAATACAAGGGTATGAGGAAAAAGTAGTACCTTTTATTAGACCAGCTAAGGTTATGTTTAGTCTAGAGAAGCTGAGAAAAATATTGAATTCTAAAATGGTACTTTGCCCACATCTCAACGCCGTAACAGTGAGACCTACATACTTTCCAAATTCTTGCTTCTAAAGAGAGGAATAGTTATCTTCTCTTACATGGCCATGTTGAAGTTGTGGCATTCATCGATCGATGTCCATTCTAGAGGATTGGAAAATCAAAGCCCTGGAGCACAGCTTGATGTAGTTTATAATATGAAGAAAGACTTATATGCATAAAGTCTGTTTGTTTTTCAACTGATACCAGTTGGTCTAATAAAGGTATTCTTTTCTCCTTTGGGGGAGGAGGGGGGAAGGCAGAAGCATCTTTTTCATGACAAAATTCTGGGAACACAGGAACACAAACACTGAATTCAAAATAATAGCATCAGAATCACATAGTTTGGAAGGGACATAGGACATCCAGAGGCCATTTGGTCCAACTTCCTGTTCAAAGCAGCTCAGGCCATGTCCAGTCGAGCTTTGAATGTCCCCAAGGACAAAGGTTCCACCACATCTCTGGTCAACAGTTCAAGTGTTTTAACACTTTTATGGTAATTTTTTTTCGTTTTATTGAGTCAGACTTGACTACTTTCTTACTTGCATCTGTTGCCTCTCACCCTTTCACTGCATACCTCTAACCACTGTCTGTCCCCATCTTTTCTACACCCTCTTTTTAGATAGCTGTAGACAGAAATGAGATCTCCCTTAACCTTCTCTCTCCAGGCTGAACAAATCTAGCCCCTGACCAGCTTGACTTTGTACAGTATATCAATGATTTTCTTTTACCAAGGAGCCCAATGCTGGACATCATAGCTATCCAGTTGTGGTTCACAAGTAAAGGAGAAGCTGTAGATGTGGTCTCAAATGGAGAGGGAGAATCTCTTCAGCCCAGTGGCTATATTCTTTCTAATACAACCCAGTGTGTAGTTGACTTGCTTTGTGGCAATCATCTCCGTTATGTGGTTGGAAAAAGTGTCAGGGAAGATTTGCACCATAATCTTTCCAGAGACTAAAGGGAGGTTGATCAGTCTGTCTAGATTCTTCTTCTCCTTCTCAAGTGTAGGTGTGATGTTTGTCTTTTCCCACTCACTCAGAACATGCCCAGCTGCCGTGACCTTTCAAAGATGACAGACAGTGGACTCATAGTGAAATTGCCCTTCAGCACCCTTATATGCATCCCATCTGGTCCCACAGACTTTTGTCCAGTTGGTTTAAGTATGATTTGAATTATTTCCCTGCTGTTGATGTTATCATAATCATCTAAGCTACTTGAGGCTTCCTTGAAGATTCAAAATGAAACCAAAAGAATTATTTTAGTTTTAGAATTAGTTACAGTATAAATAAAAAAAGGATAGTCCAGTTCAACACAGCTATATTGACTGAGACTAAAGATCATAAACAAGCAGCGGCATGAAATACGCCCCCAATTACAGCCATTATCTACCTCCTTTCTAAAGCAGCATAGTGATACTTGAAATGGAGTAATAACAGCATATGATTTCATAGTCTGTATTCATACTGCACTTTTTTATAGCCAGTATTCTACAGAATTATCTGATTTTCATCTATGTCAAAAGCAGTAGTTTAAGAATATTGGATTCATTAATTATTAGTAGTTGTATCAAACTCACAAATATGAAAAATAATAAAATGCAAGACAATTTGTACATGACAGCAGCAAAAGGAAAGTTCTGGGAAAACAAGTTTTCTCAGTACTTTGTATTCTAGAAAATACACATTTAGAAAATTTAACTATATTTAATTGATGTTTGCTATTGGAGTTTGATTCATAATTCAGATCCATAAGCATCAAATGAAACCAAGATGAATCTGAGTAAAATAATTATATATAGTTCTTTCATTTTGAATGTTTTTTTAATTGTTGATCATTCAAAATGATCACATTCTTACTATTCTATGATGATATTCAGAATATATATAATATATATAATATATATAATATATATATCATATATATATGATTTATCTCTCACAATCAAATCACAGTGTAGGGCATGTTGTTTAAGATTCAATGAAAATATTTAACTGCCACATTTTCTTAACCCTTTGACTTTATATTTGCGGTTTTTACAACCTGGTCTTCCTTTGTAATCCTCATTGTGCATGGTCATATTTTTTTTTTTCTTGATGTACTGCTAATATCTGTGAACCACTGCCAAATTCAGTAGGCCAGAAATATAGGCATATGTAGTCATGGCACTCTGCAGCAATGATGGCATCATGTTGCCGCTACCTCCTTCAGTTGTATGGTCCACCAATTTATCTATGATCATCATGACAACCTGTCATGAAGACAACTCTGCAACACGAACTTTCCTTCTGAAATTATTTTTAAATCCCAAACAGTATCCATAAATGAATATTTCCAACCCTTGATCCTATTTTTAAAATTTGACCTTTTCTCCAATGTTATGTTCTGTTACTGTTTTTCCTCTGTATCTCTCTGTTTTCCATATAACTTATTGCATTACTTAGGAGCCATCTGTGTTACAAAAATTGCAGTATCAAACATCAACACGCTGGAAGAGAACAGTCTCAGCACGAATAAATGAAAAACAGTCTAAAAGAGGTGCCATTACTTTGCAAGGAATATAATACCTGCAGCAGAATGTGTTTTTTCAATATTTAACACAGACCACTAAATGTAAGTAGGTCAGCTTCTGTGCATACAAGATTTTTCTTCTAATTCCTTTGCATATACTAACAGCTTAAAGTAGTTATAAAATAAGTCTCTCCTGTGTTTTCACTGTACATTGCTGTGCATTTTGGTGATAAAATCCATGAAGCTATACTTCTGGTGGGTTTGGGAAGAAGCAATTTTAAGTCGTGTTTCAGCTGTCTGATCTTCTAGCAGCAGTAGGGAGCTGGGTCTTTCAAAGAACAGAATTTGGATACAGCACCAAATCTAGCTAATAGTAGTCATCTCATTACTTTATTAAATCACACATTCCTCCCCTTAGCTAGTCTTATGAAGAATTGATTGAACTAGCCATCATCAATTCCTTCACTAACACGAACATCTGAAAAGAATATGCTGAATGACATTTTTCTCCTTTTTGAATACCTTTATTTTTTAATACTGCTACAATGAGGCTATTCAGGTCTTTCAGACTTAATACCAAATATTATAAAAGCAACAAAACAAACAAACAAATGAAAAACCACACAAAAAACCTAAAAAAATCCAGAATTGAACAAGTGTATAATAACCAGTCTTATCTAGCAAGACATTACTCAATTATTTGATTGAATTAATGCATTTAGCAGTATAAGCTATGCTCTTTACCTCTTTAACATGTTTAGCTGTCTTTTCAGTGTCACCTTACTTTTGAATTCCTGGGCATCTAACTTCTTATTTTTAGAGAATTACAGCATTAAGTGGTATTTCCAATCATTCTTTGATATATATTCAGAACCTCCAGTTCAGTTTAATATAGTTTCCTTTATTTAGGAAGACTGTGTTCTCCTAACCAATGCAAGTGTAATATTCGTGTAACTTCAGTGATTTCCATTGGGTTACCTCAGCTCTGTAGTGTGCCACTGCAGATGAGAAAGCAAATAATAGAGAAGATAAGATTAATGCAATAAATCCTTAGACTACTATATGGGGGTTTTATTCCAGATTAAAAAAAAAAAGGAAGATTTATGAGGTATAGATCTATATAAGCATCAAAGCCTTCCAACTATCTGTATCTGAAGGAAAGATAGAAACAGGAAAACCTCTGTGTCAGCATTTTTCATCAGGTATGAGTGCCATGTCATATTCTAAGGAATTTGTATGTGTGGAAGTTTAAGCCAGAAGACCAAGTTAAACAAGAGGGAATCCAATGCAACAAAATCACAAAGTTCTTTTTAATTTAACTGTAATTTAAAATAATTCAGGATTTTTTCTGTATAAATTTACAGAAGTAAGTTATTCTAATGTTATAGAAATTACTGCTCATATATCCCATTTATGAATCCAACATTATTTCCCTTGTATCTCTAGGAGTTACTTTTTTCTCGTCGTCTTTGATTTTGCCAAAAAAAAAAAAGGTGGACAAGTACTGCAGGTTTAGCATCACGTCAGACTTCATTCTAAAGCACCATCAGAGACAGGGATTCTAAAATTCATATTCTTCTTCTGTGCCTTGAGTTTTGTTCCGTAACATAGTTATAATACATCATCTCTTTTCCCGGCAATTTTTCAAGATACTTACCATCAGAATAAATATTGAGTTCCTGGGATCATAAAAGCACAAAGGACAGATTTGCACTCATTTAGAATGCTCTTGCCATCTGCTAATCTGGTAGAATTTGGACTGATCAGGTGAAATGATTCCAACAGAGTATTTCAGATATTATCCTCTTCCTCCTTCAAAAAATGAACAGTTTACTTGCCCCTTTATATCCCTTGACTTACTTAAGCTTAGTAATTTTCATTGGATTGAGAAAATCAAAAGTAAATACTCAAGCAGGAAGGATCAGAGTAATCCACCTTTCTTATGAGAAGGGAGAAGTACTTAGAAGAGCGGAAGGAGAATCAAAAGAAAAAAGAATTCTTACAGAGGGTGTGAAAAGTGTTGGACAGGATGGTTCTTGGCACCCAATCAAAAGAGAGAGGCAATTCTTAACAGGATGTTTTGAGGCAGCCATGTATTTGTTACCAAACACAATACTGAGGTAGTACCCTCAGCCATTTCTCTATAGAATGGGTAAGAGTCCAAGGCTTAGCTCCCTGGATGTGACAGCCTATGCAGAGACTAAAAGAAGATTGCACCAAGCGTCTCACAAGCATTGTTTTCACAGAAATGGGCACACTAGCAAAAGCAGAAAAAACCCTCAGAATTCAGTTGTTGCTTTCATAGCATGGCTCCTACATTGGCTGATTGAGAATATGCCCTAAGACAGCATAGCTTTGTAGGCCCTAAACTCTGAGACAAATTACCTGGAGTAGGAGTGTGTCCTGGGGACATATCACTATACAGTTTCTGCGGTCTAATGTTCTTCCCAAGCATTCATTGCTGGCCACTGGACTAAACGGACCTTTGATCTGGACTAGTAGAGGCATTAAGTTCTTGTATAGCTTGGCCTAGAGGTTAACTAGTGATGGTAAATGGCATGGTCTTAGAAAATTGTCTGAGACTGGCTGCTACTCAAGCTATCCAGAAACAACCATCTGATATCTTCCTTCTTTGCTTAGTAGAGATCAAATCTGGGGAGCTTTCAAGGAAGGGAAGGGAGGTGAAATTCAAAGTGTGATAAATGCTACAACTGATCGGTTTGTTTAAAGATTCGGTATATGTATTGCACGTTACTCTTGTGGAAAGGATGTCATTAAACAGCACAGAAAGCAGCTGCTTGTCCTGATCCTAGCTGCTGCATTCTGGTTTCAGAAGATATTAATTTACAGTAGTTGAGCAGGTACATCTAGAAGTGCTCAGAATCGTGTGTATGCAAAATCCCAGCCAAAACTCAGTGTTAAGAAAAGAGCAGAGATCTTGAATTCACAGGAAAGGTTGTGGTTTTCCTCATAACTGACAAGTCATGGTATTGAACTTAAACAAGCCTGGGTCAGATCAATAGGCATGGGCAATAACAGGTAGAGGGCATATTCGTAAATTAATCTTTTAGTTTGCCCCATTCATGAGATCAAGGATTTGTCATTTAAGAAATCATTACTCTAATTTCTGTTCTAATAATACATATCTTAAGAGATTAAAAATCTGTTTCTTGATTATTATGTGCTTACTTCAAGAAAATATGTGGGCAATTATAAATAAAAATTAAAGAATCATAGAACTGTTAAGGTTGGAAAAGACCCTTAAGATCATCAAGTCCAACCGTTAACCTAGCACTGCCAAGTCCACCACTAAACCATGTCCTCAAGCATCACATCTACCCATCTGTCCTGGTTTCAGCTGGGATAGAGTTAATTTTATTCCTGGTAGCCGGTATGGGGCTGTGTTTTGGGTTTAGGTTGAGAACAATGTCGATGATACACTGATGTTTTGGTTCTTGCTAAGTAGTGCTAAGTACTTGCTAAGTGGCGCTCACACTGGTCAAGGACTTTTCAGCTTCCCATGCTCTGCCAGGGGCACGGGAAGCTGGGAGGGGGCACAGCCGGGGCAGTTGACTCAGACTGGCTGGGGGCTATTCCATACCATGTGACGTCATGCTCAGTATATAAGCAGGGGAGTTGGCCGGGGAGGGGTTCGATCGCTGCTTGGGGGACGTGTTGGGCATTGGTCGGCAGGTGGTGAGCAATTGTACAGTGTACCGCTTGCTTTGTCTTACTATCGTACTATTATTATTTGTTATTATTATTGTTATTATTACTATTACTACTGTTCTATTTTTATTTTACTTTAGTTATTAAACTGTTTTTATCTCAACCCACGAGTTTTCCCCTTTTGCCCTTCTGATCCTCTCCCCCATCCCACCGGTGAGGGGGTGAGCAAGCGGCTGCGTGGTGCTTAGTTGCTGGCTGTGGTTAAACCACGACACCATCTTTTAAATACCTCATGTTCAGGCGGCTGTCAACCAACACCCCAGGTCCTTTTCAGCCAGGCTGCCTTCCAGCCACTCCTCCCCATGCCTGTAGCATTGCCTGGGGTTGTTGTGACCGAAGTGCAGGACCCGGCACTTGGCCTTGTTGAACCTCATACAGTTGGCCCCGGCCCAACAATCCAGCCTGTCCAGGTCCCTCTGCAGGGCCTTCCTACCCTCCAGCAGATCAACACTCCCACCCAACTTGGTGTCATCTGCAAACTTACTGAGGGTGCACTCAATCCCCTCATCCAGATCATCGATAAAGATATTGAACAGGACCGGCCCCAACACTGAGCCTTGGGGAACACCACTCGTGACTGGTCGCCAACTGGATTTGGCTCCATTCACCACCACTCTCTGGGCTCGGCCGTCCAGCCAGTTTTTAACCCAGCGCAGAGTGCACTTGTCCAAGCCGTGAGCAGCCAGCTTCTGCAGGAGAATGCTGTGGGAGACAGTGTCAAAGGCCTTACTGAAGTCCAAGTAGACAACATCCACAGCCTTCCCCTCATCCACTAAGCGGGTCACCTTGTCATAGAAGGAGACCAGGTTAGTGAAGCAGGACCTGCCTTTCATAAACCCATGCTGGCTGAGCCTGATCCCCTGGTTGTCCCGCACATGCTGCATAATGGCACTCAGGATGATCTGTTCCATGACCTTCCCCGGCACCGAGGTCAGGCTGACAGGACTGTAGTTCCCCGGATCCTCCTTCCGGCCCTTCTTGTAGATGGGTGTCACATTAGCTAACTTCCAGTCATCTGGGACCTCCCCGGTTGACCAGGACTGCTGATAAATGATGGAGAGTGGCTTGGCAAGCTCCTCTGCCAGCTCCCTCAGTATCCTCGGGTGGATCCCGTCTGGCCCCATAGACTTGTGGGCATCTAGGTGGAGGAGCAGGTCGGTGACTGCCACCTCTTCGACAACTGGGACTACATTCTGTGTCCTATCTCCACCTCCCAGCTCAGGGGCATGAAAACCTTGAGGATGATCAGTCCGACTATTAAAGACTGAGGCAAAGAAGGCATTAAGTACCTCAGCCTTCTCCTCATCCTTTGTGGCCAAGTTTCCCTCTGCATCCAACAAAGGAGGGAGATTCTCCTTAGCCCTCCTTTTGTCACTGATATATTTGTAGAAACATTTTTCATTGGCCTTGACAGCAGTGGCCAGTTTAAGTTCTAGCTGGGCCTTTGCCTTTCTAATCTTTTCCCTGCAAATAAATAATAATTATAAATAAAGCTCTTACCAACCTAGTGTCTCATACCGCAAAGATACAATAAATTTGTCTTAAATCCATACACTGCATCTATTGTTGTATAGTCATTCAAAATCCTAAGTGCGCTAGTGCTGGGGCACATTGTTAAGACATCCAGAAAGCTTGATTAGGAGACAAGAATAGCTACAAGGAAAACACCTGAAGCATGACCGCTCAAGCAGACACATCCATATTGTGGGTTAATCCTAGTAGGCAGCTCAGCCCCACACAGCTGCTTGCTCACTTCCCTACTTGCTCACTTCCCTCTACCCACTGACCTGGGAGCTGCATTTAAGATCAGGCCTGAGGCTTGCTCCTTGCCTAAGTTACATTGTATGTATGTATGTGTTTGTGCATGCATTTATTTTTATATATATAAACTATAACACTCAACAAATAAACCCAATCTCCTAATTTCTTGGCGCTACCAGACAGAAAGCTACATAAAGATATTTCTAAATGTATTCATAGTTTCACTTAATGACAACACTAAGTCTCAAAACTTAGAAGAGATTGTCCTGAACCTTTTTAACATTTCAGAGTGACTTTTTGAAGCTTTTTTTTCCCTTTTAAGTACAAAAAAATAGATTGAATAGACTAAGTAAAGGGAGAATGGCTTATACAGTCCTTTAGATTTGTAATGCAAGTAATGTTGCCATGGTAGTCCCTTTTCTTTGTACAGAGACTGCTGTGAAAACTAAAGAGGTAATTGAAGTGCAATTTTTGTTCTGTTGACAATTTTCTATTTTTTAATTTCTGTTTTTCTCTTTGGAAACAAAGAAAACTTCGCTTTACTGCATAACTTTATTGCACAAAACCTAATGATTGTTTTGAGACCACTTAGAGCATGTTCCAAGAACTTTTGTACAGGGAATTGGCTACCCGGGTGGAAAGCTAGCCAGGAAGCCAGGCAATTGGAGCAGTCTGCCAGGTGGGAAGCAAGGTAGCTGGACAGCCCTGACAACCGTGAAGTCCAGAGAGATGAGCAGGCTGCCCATTCACCCACCATGATGCCAGCTGGCATGTAAGGGGTAGGAGGGAAACCTCTCTGCCTGCCTGGTTTCCATCAAAAATGCAGAGGAACCAACTTGTTCCCAAGGAAAACATCATTTCTATGGAACCAGAATCCTCAGATGGGAAATTGTTTTGGAAATTGTTCAGCCAGGTGTTTTGATAGCCATGAGAAACTTAGTGTCAGGGAGCAGCACCATCAGGGCTGCTCCATGGGGAAGGACAAGCCAGGAGCCAAGGCTCTCCATTGCACAGGCAGGGCAATGTCCTCACCAACAGAATGCCATCCCTCAGGGTCTGAGCAGAGCCAGGGTGGTGCCAGTGGCAGGATCCACTGACAGTCCAGGACAAGTTGATGTAGTCTGTCACTGGGACCCATCCATGGACCCCAGGCAGGGCCAGAGTCAGCACAAAGCTACCTATAATATAGGACCCAGGAGGCAGGCCTCAGGGTCCTTCCAGGAAGATCAGGGCAACAGGGCACAGGGCTGGGCAGAGGTACATCTACAGAGTAGCTCAGGCCAGGACTGGTTGCCCACGCTAGAGCTTCCATGGAGCTCCCAGAAAAAATGGACAGAGAACGCATAGGTAGAGACCCCAGGTGAGGCTGGTAATGGCAGTTAAGGCAAATTAATGCACTCATAAGCATAACACTTAGATAAAGGTAAATTGTCATTTGTGAAGTGACATATGTATTCCATAAAGGGATTGTTTGTTTGCATATCTTTATCATCTATATCTATTATGCATTAACCATCAAAGTCAAATAGCAAGAGAAAGGATTTAGAAAAACAAAATATAATGTGGAGGTTGTTAAACCCAATAGTAATAAGTCTGTTCTCTAAAAAGTAACTAAAAATGCAGAATGCACTGTTTGTGTACATCCCATATTTTTCATCCACAAAACAAATTTACTTAATGGTGTACATTTCAGACTGTGCCTTGTAAAATCTAATTTTAAAATCTATGAAAAAAAAGTCCATACTATCTTTGAAGACAACTCTGTATTGTAGCATATCTTTCTAATGATGGGCTAGTCTCTCTGGGAGAGAGCAGAACACTTAGTTATATGCCTAATATTAAGGCACTGAAGTTGATGAGTGCACTTAGGGCATTCTGTTGACTTCAGTTATTCTGAATACCATTAGGAATACAGGCTACACTTCCAAGTAGTATAAACTGTCATGAAGAGGTTAAAATGATTTATCCAAAGTATTATATGAGTTCCTGAAAATAACACTTCCAATGCAAACTAACTTCTCACAGAAGTCTCCAGGGTTTAAATGAATGCTTCCATTGACTTATCTTTATCTCTACCGTTTCACTGAACAAGAATTGATATATGTGTATGCTTGAAACTGGGTATTTCATTGAATCAAAGCCTGGAAAGTTCCCTTGACTTCAGCATGAATAACTGGGATTTTGATTTGCAGTGAAATTTGCAAAAAGAAGTTGTAAACACCTTATTACACAGATGCAGCAGAATTCCCTTCCTTCCCTCTGTCTCCTTCTACCTGTCTTTTTTTCAAATAAAGGTTAATTTTACTTTTTCAGATCTTTAGCCTGTTCTCATTTAAATCTCACATCTAACTTGTGGAGGTAAAAATGTGGAAGCTCTACATACCCAAACTTCATATTCACAGTTAAGTAAGACTCAATTTGAATGTACTGCACTTCTTTCAGTTATGTAATATTATCAATTCCAGAGTAAAAAATGAAAGAATGCAGGAGGGTAAAGCACTGGGAAATAGGGTTTTTTATAAGGATTTTGGAAATGGCTATGTATATGTTTCCCATAATGATTAAGGAGTAGAAATAACTGTAGATGTCTGGCTGGTGGAGTTCCCTCTGGAATGATTACCTATACAATGCAGTGAATTGTATTGCATTGCATTATTTATTCATGTCTTAAAGAACTTAGGGCCTGATTTTCAGTGTTACGGAGGGGCCTAAACATTCATTTAGGTAAGTTCCTGAGGGAATTTCCACATGCACCTGTCTGGCTGATACCTCCTGAAATCCCACTAACTGTCTATCTGAATCTCTCAGCATCTAAATACTGAGAAAAAAATCTGGCTGCTGCAGATCTGGGTAATCCTCCAGTAATTTCCATTCCTAAGCAGTGTGATAAGTGACAGACTTTATTGCCAGTTCTGGAGGCAAGGTGGGATTCCTATAGCTATTCAATTTGGGTCTAAATGTCAGTCCTGTGGCACTCCTACAGGTAGGAGAACAGCATACGGTCCTGTTCCTGCTTCCTGGAAATCATCTCACTTCAGTGCTTGGTTAATCAGAATTAACACTGTATTGGGTGTAGGTGGCAAGGTTTTTGCAGCGAGAGGGGCTGCTCTGTGGGAAGAGAGGAGGGACTGCCAGTTCCCGCTGGCTCCAATGGACCCACCGCAGGACACAGCCGAGTCCACTAGCAAAGCTGGTGACACCTCTGGAAAAACATATTTAAGGGCAGAAGGTGCTGGACAGACAGAGAAGGAGGGAACAAAAAAGAGTGAGAAACTGCAGTGTGAACACCAAGGTCAGAGAAGAAGAAGGAGGAGGAGGTGCTCCAGGCACTGGAGCTGGTATTCCCCTGCAGCCTGTGGAGAGGACCATGGTAGATCAGGTATTTCCCTGCAGCCCATGAAGGGACTCCATGCTGGAGCAGATGGATGTTTCCTGAAGGAACTACAGCCTGTGGAGAGCCCACCCTAGAGCATATTTTTTTCCTGAAGGACTTCAGCCTGTGGGACAACCCACACTGTAAAAGGGGAAAGTGTGAGAGGGAAGTAGCAGCAGAGAGAAAATGCTGTGTAGTAACTCACCTCCACACACATCCCTCCCTGTGCTGTTCAGGGGCAGAGGAGTCTGGAGTCAAGGACTGAAGCTGAGTTTTAAAACACTGGTTTAATGTTTGTCTTTGTTTCTCACTATTCAAATCTATTTTAATTGGCAATAAATTAAATTAATGTTTTGCCCATGACATTAAATGGTAAGCAATCTCCCTATCTGTGCCTCAGACCATGAGTTTTTAATCCTATTTTGTCCCCCTGTCCCACTGAGGAGGGGGAGTGTGTGAGCAGCTGGGTAGACATTTGGCCCTTAGGCAGGGCTAACCCACCGCAACCAGGAAAATCACATTTAGCTAATTGCTTCTCTCTAGGAGAAGGAAAAAAATGCTCCTACAGTGACTTGGTAGCATAATTTGGATCCTCTTCATTTTCTAGGTCTGTAAATAGTGCCTCTTCAGATTTTAGTGTTGCAAAATTAAATACGTCTTTCTACTTTTCAAGAAAGACCACACCTTTGTGGCAGTACATTACTTGTACTCCTACCTAGAACATTTTCAAAAAAAGTTCACTTTCTATGAGTCTGATGTAAAGCCCATTAATGCTATTATAAACCTTTTCATTTACTTTGATATGCTCTGAATAGAACTCCAAATGCCAACACAGTTTTAAGAAAATACAATTTCCAAAGAGCACTGTGATAAGTAATACAGAAGTTATAGAAACACTGTAATACTGAATATAATATAACTTTATTTAAATAAAAGATAACACTGTAAAGGGAAATCAGTCACTTTTTCTCCATCTATCTTTAATTAATGTTTTGGAAACATAAAGATCTGAGTTTCTATCAATGAGAATGTGTTAAAAAAAATGCATTTTGCAAATCTTGAACATTTTCTTGCAATTAGCTAAATCTTTATCATTGGATGGATTCCAAAAACTGTGAAACCACTGTTTTCAGTCAAAACCAGAGGGGTTTCCACTGCCACTGGGAGTATTTCACATTGTCGTGGTTTAACCCCAGCTAGCAACTAAGCACCACGCAGCTGCTCGCTCACTCCCCCCCGGTGGGATGGGGGAGAGAATCAGAAAGGTAAAAGGGAGAGAACTCATGGGTTGAGATAAGAACAGTTTAATAGTTAAAGTAAAATAAAATAGAACAGTTAAATAGGTAAAGCAAAAGCTGCGCACGCAAACAAGGCAAAACAAGGAATTAATTCGCTACTTCCCATCAGCAGGCAGGTGTTCGGCCATCCCCAGGAAAGCAGGGCTCCATCACGCGTAACGGTTACTTGGGAAGCCAAACGCCATCATGCCAGATGTCCCCCCCTTCCTTCTTCTTCCCCCAGCTTATATACTGAGCATGACGTCGTGTGGTATGGGATAACTCTTTGGCCAGTCTGGGTCAGCGCCCCTGGCTGTGCTCCCTCCCAGCCCCCCCGTGCACCGGGCAGAGCACGGGAAGCTGAAAAGTCCTTGACCAGTGTAAGCGCTACTTAGCGACTATTTAGCGACATTGTTCTCCTCCTAAACCCAAAACACAGCCCCGTACCAGCTACCAAGAAGAAAATTAACTCTATCCCAGCTGAAACCAGGACACACATGAAACATGCTACCCATTTATTATTTCATATTTTCCTGCCGTATTTTATTTTTATGAAGAGGGTGAATAATAAAACATGATATAAAAGGTAGAAGGGTAAGGTGGTTTTTTATTTGTGTATAAAGCTATAAAAAAAAAGAGGAAATGCTTGTTTATCTCCTAGTCTTTACAAACATATCTGACACATTGCCTCAGGTATTGTAGTTTCAAGATATAGTGAGAAAGAGTAAGAAATTAAACAACCCAAAGAAGAAGAAACACTGTTCTACTTCATGTATAAACTGTGATGCATCATAGCATGCAATGGAAACTTAGAAAATTTTAATAAAGCTGATATAAATCAGTGGTTAATTTACCAAGTCTAAAGGCTAGATAATCCCTGTATAAAGCAACCTGATTGAATCATGCCACATACAGAGATCTTGTTTCAGTGTAATCACTATTTTTTTCTAGGTTTCCAGAGTTCACTCATTACAAATATGAATAGCTTTCCAGGAATACATGTAAATACTTTAGAAATACAATAGAGATGGTTTATCCTTAATGTCTACCCTAAGACTACATTAAGGGCAAAATCATACCTCACCAACCTGGTTGTTCTCTCTATTGAGATGACTAGCTCTGTGAACAACAGGAAAGCAGTGGATGTTGTATAGCTTAATTTCAGCAAGGCCTTTGACATGGTCCCCCATAGTAAGCTTATAGCTAAATTAGTCAAATAAGAATTCAGTAAACGGACAACTGAGTGCAAGTGAGTGAAGAACTGGCTTTCCCATTGGACTCAAAGGGTAATAATCAGCAGTACAAAGTCCAGCTGGCAGCTGGTTACTAGTGATATCTCTCAGAAATCAAAATGTGACTTTTTGAAATCTGGACAATAGGAACAGGCAGATTTGAAGGGCAGAAGCTGATATGCTGGAGGACAGGGCTGGTATTCAGAGGGACCTGACAAATGGGACTGGACAAATGGGCTGATGGGAACCTCAAGAATTTCAAAAAAAATAAATGCAAAGTCATGCACCTGAGGAGGAATAGCTCCATGCACCAGTACATGCTGCAGACTGGCTGACTGGAAAGCAGCTTTGTGGAAAAGGACCTGGGGGTCCTGATGGGCACTATGTGGAACAGGGGCCATGTACCCTCGGGGCATTAGCAAGAGTGGAGCCAGCAGGTAGAGGGAGGTGATCATTCCCCTCTACTGCTGAGGCCTGGTGAGACCACATCTGGTCCAGATCTGGGCTTCCAAGTGGAAGAAAGCACTGAGTTCCCAGAGGTCTCCCTTGGTGCCATGACCTTGCCAGCAACAAATGCTTATGTATTAACCTTTATAAACATTGGCTGTAAGAAAAGGAAACTCAGCTTGATTGGTGGAAAGAAGTGAAAAATGTTTACATGTAGATTAGTAACCACAGCAACCTAAAAGTAACATGATGTGACAATAACAGTAGATGAAAAGACTGTATGAAATGATCAAAACTAATATATAATTGGGTGAGCCAAGTACTGCATTGGAGTCTTACAGGAGGAAGCATTGGATTCGTGTTCTTATTGCTGGATCCAAGACAAACTAAGCTACATGCTGTACCCAAATATGGAGTGCAGTCAGCACACCCCCTTCTTTATTACTGATTTGAGCCAACACAGGTGCCCTTTCCCAATTGCCTGACAGGATAGGTGCAGATAAACATGACTTCCCATGTGTAGCTATGGCATACACTGTAGATAGGTTGTATCTGTAACAGATCATGTGTGAATGAGATATGTGTGTTGTAAAAATTATGAGAGGTCACTGAATCTGGTAGTTGAGGTTTAATGATCAGTAAGGCTGAACACATATTCCTGATGGGTGCCTGTGCACACATGCACACAAACACACACAAAGCAGGCCACATGCATCAACACAGACAGTTTACACACTGGAGCAAGCTACCAGGATGGTCAGGGCACTGGAGCATATGACACTGAAGGGAGGATTGGGGACCTTGGCTTGTTCAGCCTTAAGAAGAAAAGGATCAGGGCATTCTTACTGTTGTCTGTATTGCTATACCACTGCAAGTTGATGATTGAAAGTGTAGAGCAGAGTCAGACTCTTTTCAGAAGGGTGCAGCGAAAAGACGAGAGAGAACAGAGAAAAGTTAAACATGGGATATTCCCAGTTCAAAAGTAGGGAAAATGAGTTTCACCATGGGAGTGATCAAACACCGGGATAGGTACCCAGAGAGGTTGTGGGATCTCCATTCTTGGAGGTACCCAAAAATGAAAAAGCTTGAGAAATCTGCTGTGATTGGACATGCTTTGAGCAGTGGGCTGGACTTGATGACCTCCGAAGGACCCTTCCAACCTGAGTTACTCTGTGATTCTGTTTCTAAACAACTAGGAGCCCAATTTGGTGTTCAGAAGTCTGATCTGTGAGTGTACAATGCTCACTGGTATACAAGGTCTGTGTAAATTCCTGAATATATCTTTTCACTTCTACACTTAAAATCTGTGTTATTTCTACCTGAAGTCAAAGGAAGCTAGTTAATTCAGACATACAATACCAAGCCTGAAAGTCAACAACCCAAGAACTTAGATATATATAGTGTACAAAACAAACACAAAGTAAATTATACTAGTGTTCCACATAACATTTAATCTTTACTTTATATGAGAATTGAGAAGCAGTAAAGAATCAGGCTGTAAAGTATACTTATCACTCCAGGTTTCTTTTGGACAGGAAACAGGCAATGGACCAGAAAAAAACTTGTGGGATTTATCCTATCTAGTCTCAAAAAAACAATTATAGTTGCTGGACAATCCGGGTAGATGTCTAAAACAGACATAAGAGTAGTAAAGCCTTACCTGTTTGTACAATGTTATTTGTTTTGTAAGATGTGATAAGTTTCATTTACATTATTAGACATATTCAAGTAAATTTCTGCTTGAGGAATATGAACTTATGGGTTTTCTGTAGCCTGATCCAAAACGCTTCACATCATTGCTTCAACAGATCTCAGAACTGAGAAGAGCTCCATAAGAAGGATCTTTCATCTCCTTTCTGTTTTCTTCCAACAAAACCTGCTTCTTGGATATCTCATACACATTTCAGACTTCCATACATATGCATTCATACAGTCAAATACAACTACTTTTTTTTTTTTTTAAACTTCTGAAGTGTCTTCAGCTCAATATCTTTTAAAAAGAGTTAACAGGCTTAATTTCGTAATTATTTGTGAACTTTTGTGTACTGTGTTATATAAGAAGTCACAAAAGGTGATAGCAATATCAGTCATAGTCCATTTTACCAAGGCTTGTAGTGAGAGGGCAAGGGGCAATGGTTTTAAACTAAAAGAGGGTAGATTTAAATTGGACATAAGGAAGAAAGTTTTTACGATGAGGGTAGTAAGACAATGGAACAGGTTGCCCAGAGAAGTTGTGGATGCTCCATTATTGGAAGTGTTCAAGGTCAGGTTGGATGGGGTTTTGAGAAACCTGATCTAGTGAAAGATGTCCCTGCTCATGGCAGGGGGGGGTGGACTAGATGATCTTTAAAGGTCCCTTCTGACCCAAACCATTCTATGATTCTATGATTTTTGGGGTAAACTAAACTGTAGTTTGTGCCTTCTTCAAAAATTATTTTCCTAAAATCAGGGTAAAAGTGATGGTGAAAATCTGACTTTTTAAATTGTCTTTTCTCCTAAAATACTGTGAAGACATTTCATTTTCCCAACAGCTCTAATATTGAAAGACATGTAATTATATTAAAAAAACCCCTTCATTATTCATAAGTTTCATCAATAATAAAAATGAGCAAGACATTATCTGAGTTGCATATTGAATATCAGAAGAAAATGGGCATTATATTATATCCACTGTCTCAAAACATTTTTAGAAAAGTGACTCACATTGGCTTTTAAGATGATCTAACGAAGCATCTTCCTTTTTCTATCAATTCTTGTTGTTACAACTAGAATCCAGATGACCTGTAAAAATATCAGAATACTGCAAGAACACAGAAGCAGTTTTATCATTGTTATCACACCATATTTGCTTTAATTGGTAAATGATTGCTTTGAATGGTATGTATCAGCAGACTCTTCAAAAGCTTTTTCTCTGCCAAATCAAGACTGCTGTCCAGACCCCTGCTGTAAGAGGGTCAACACCTCATCTCAAAGAAGTCAATGTCAGCATTTACTTTGAGTTCAGAAAGGCTGGAATGAAACTCTCTTGTTGTATATTTTACGAAACCAAAGACCAATATTGAAAGCACTTATCTTTAGGTTAAAATCACTGAGCATGTTTCCATTAGTTTCTTCACACTGTACTTCCAAGTAAAATTCTTCAGACCAATGAAAAGACTCTTTGATAGTAGAGACATATGCGTTTATTTAAAAAGAGAAAACTGAATTAAAGCTGTAATACCAGTTCAGGGAGTGAAATTGAGTTCTTTTTAGCTGAAAAAATAACATTTTCTATGTAAAGAATATGGGAAGATAGCCTTTCAGAATTAATTTACAAATGCTTAGAAAGAAAAGTTTGTTGTTGTTGTTCACATATCAACTCAAAGGTTTTTGCATACCTCTTAGGTTTGCAAAATATCCAATGGCACTGCTGGGAGCCATTCATGCTGAGCGTTCAAGATGACTACAGAACATCTGTGCTAGTAAGTTTCCTACTGCAGCTGATGAGAGAAATTTCTCATATTGCCAAGACTCTAAATGGTTCATAAGTTAATCACTATGACTGCATACAAACTTACATTCCATGCCTTGCCACATCCTAAATATATGCATGTCTGATCAGATGTCTCTGGAAACAGGAGGTTGGTTTATGCTGGAGTCTCTCTCCTGCATAGTCAGGCCATGCCCAGTGCTGACTTTCAGAGTAAAAAACTTGGGAGTGCTCCTGGGCCTAATGTTTACATACTTGAATTGCAAAATAGCATCACTCCGACAGCTGCATGAATAAAATACCAATTTAATTGCATATGCACAGAGTGCAATTTCAAAGGGCTTGATAAGCCAGTCAAATAAATAATCAAACTTTCCAGACATTTGTCACCAGTAAGTACCATTTTTACAATCAAGTATATAAATGCTGCCTCCTGGTGCCAACACCATTTGAAAAGAGTACATTGCTGCAGCAGTAAGCTTTACTTCATTGTCCCCTGTTGCAAAGTATTGTTGAAGAAAACAGGATCTTTGCATTGATTTCAAAGAGTTGTAATGTGCCACTTGTTAGATAATGACTGGCAAGTTCTAAAGTTGTCAGTAAATCAGTTTTCATGTAGATCGTATTAAGTGTGATGTATGGCTACCTTATTCAGGCATTTGTTTGTTTAAAAGAATTAAAAATTCTAAAATTTAGAAACATTACTTCTTTTTTTGTTCTTGTTTTAAATCCTATAGTCTCCTGATGTTAAAAAAAAAAAAAAAAGAAATATTCAAGTCCTTGCAGCTGTAGGTCTGCCAGTATATGTATTTCATCATAATACTTTCTACTAAAACACACTTTCTGTAGTTGTGAAGTATCTGGATATATGCTTCAACAGAACAGATGGCAAAGAATCTTGACTGTTAATCAGCAGCAGAATAAACAGAATAACGAAAATCTTGTTGCTAAATACAATAAGATACACTTTTGGACTGAGATAACTGGGCTGGGAGAAATGCTTTAAGATATAAACAAGATTTCACTGTTCTGAGAGAGCTAAAGGCTGCAGAATTTATGACAATCCATCTAATGAATCTGCATTTATGAAAAAGAGATCAGAGAAGAAAGATAAGAGTAGAGCTATGGCCATTTCCAAGCCCCACAATCTGAACACAGACTTTTTTTTAACATTTATGACATTCTGGCTTAGATGAGGGATTGTGTGTGACCTCTAAGCAGTCAACTGCTAAGCAGCAATAGGATTAACAATTCATAAAAACACTCAGGCTCCTCTATCTCAGTGCAGAAATATGAAGGTGTGGGACTGTGATTCAAGATGAATGGATCACAGACTACGAGCATAATGCACCAGTCTAATCATCAGTATCACAGAGATAGTGAAAACATAAACTATGTGGACAGATGAAGGTGGACAGCACCTTTATAACAGGTGAGACTGATGCAGCAAAGTTGCTGATACAAGCTACCAGCTTTTGCCCATCTTCTTTGTTGCCACCTTCTCCAGCTGGTGCTCCTGGGGGAGACGCTGACACAGACATTCTTCCTTTGGGTTGTGGCTGGCGATGCATGGCCCAGCTCCTCCTGCTGCCTCCCAGGTGGGAAGATGGAGGAGGAGAAGGGAAGGAAGAGGAGAGCTGCTGCTGCTCCACTGGCTGTCAGGAGAACTGTGAGGGCTGTTGCAAAGTCAAGAGCCGGTCTGAGAAGTACTCACTGAAAGGAAATGCCAGTGAGGTGGAAGCATGGTGACAGAGCACAAAGAAATAAATTTTACTTGGCATTTACCATTTCTACAGGCAAATCAGGAAAAACAGCAATCTGCAGATACACTATTAATTTTGCATTGTTTTCTCACAACAGCTCCAATATTTTTCCAGCTACAGTGGTAGTTAGATACATAGAAATGGAAAACACCTGCTATTTTTCAGATCAGAAGACTCAGATTAACATGTTTTTTCTCAAAGAGAACAGTTTATATTTTCATGTGAATCAAATAATTTAGATATTCTACACATGTTGGGCTGTTGTACTCTTTCCTTCACTTATGGAAACACTGTTCTATTTTTACCTCATATAAAGTATTGTGATTCATTTTTTTATCTTCTGAGTGAGAATTATTTTTGTATTATTTGTATTCTTTACACCAAGCTTACAACGTTATACGGTGTCTTCAGTCACCTCACAAATTCATAGTAGCAGCTCCACACCATCACAAACATCAAGGAAATGCCTCTACGTTTCATATCTTAACATTAAAGTTTGAAAAAAAAATGAAAAACAAAGCAAAAGGAACAAATGATGACAAAAATCCCTGTCATACAAAAAACCCCACCCAAAATACGTCCTGACATGCAAATAAAAAAAACATTGTTTGACAAAAATGATTGATGTTGCAATTATATTCACTGTGGATGGGTATTAGAAACAGGAGTATTAAGAATCCCTGAATTTTGTTCTTGAGCTTAACGTTTCTTGTGACTTTTAGAATCCCTCCTTTTTAAATGCTCTTCAAGGGAATGCATAAAAAGAAGTCCCTACAGCCCTCAGATTTACTAAGACAGTTTATTTTTTATAGCTGCTTTTTCTCCAGGAAGGTTTTGTGATCTGACATTTCCACATGGACAAAAAAATAATTTCTATTGTTGATAATATTCCTAGATCATACACAGGCTATAAAGACCCACCTTAATTAATTTCTGGTTTGTGTTTTAAAGCTGCTTGTATTTCAACATGCAAACAGAAAATAAATGTGTTATTAAGTTGAACTATGTTTTTCTTCACAAATCCATAATATCTGTCATTATAATTATTTTTGGAGAGTTGTTGATGTTTCAGTCTAAATTCTTAATCATTTCATCTATTTTAATTTAAATTAATTTAACTTATGGGGTTTCCCTCCTTTTTTTATGCTTAATTTCTTTTCTCTTCTGCCTACTTTATTCTTTCTAGTTTGGCCTGATACAGAAACCACTGGACAAGAATGTTTTTCCAATTTTAGTTATTTGACTCTGGTTCAGGACGTTTTTTCCTCCAACCTCTTTACTCTTTCTTGCCTGGTCTTATGTTCTCAAGGTCTCCATCTTTTTTTTTTTTCCTCCTTTAGCTGATAGTCTTCTTCTTTTCTAATATACCTGTGATCTTTAATATTAGTTTCCTTCATCTGGTGATTTCATTACCTTCTACCTGATCTTCACCACTGCTTCCTGCTTCAAAGATACTTGAAAACCATTCTCTCTTCTTCTGGGTATGATGTTCTTCTGCCTCTTTCTTGTCTTTCTTCTTTGATCCACCATTTATCTTCAAATACATGGCTGTAAAATTCTGCCTTTTATATAAACAAATGAGGCAAAGATTTTTGTCGGGAGGCTCTTCAGCTGGAAGTTTAATTTCTGGACCCATCACGATGTTGTGTGACACTGGGCAAATCACTTCAGCTCTCTGTTCCTCTGCCCATTTTCTTCTCACTGCTGGGAATACCAGGTTCTGTCTTTTTCTTATGGCTTCTGTGGGAATAACCAGATGCAGAATTATGACACAGTCAGACACCATGGTAATAGGGCTATGTAGAAATCTTAGCCTGATGAGAAGTTAGTGACATTGTACACACATTTTGTATGGTCTCAGGACAACAAAGTGAGGCATGTTTGCTATCTATCTAGTGTATTCACAGAGCAAAAGCCTGAAAAGGACCTACTGCTGTATTTCAGAGAGTGCAAACAATGGATGCTCATTCTTCTTCCCCTTATCCAGGGTATTGACAACAACTAATACCAAAGATTTATTTCTAACTTCCAAAGAACCTCAGAACAATCATTAATTATCCCAACCATGCTAGATGTAGAGATGACCCTACAAAAAGATTTACTTTAAGAGCTTTTACAGCTTGTTCTTTCTTCTGGATTCCAAGGGAATAACAGATTAAAATGATTATAGTTTGAGAAATAAGAGCAGTTTTACTGTTGTTTTCAAATTATTTAGACAAATAAATTATATCTGTGTATTATTTTTGGTTTTGTTCACCATTCTCTTCATAAGTGCAAGGAAGGAAAAGTTTTGAAAACTTTGAAATTTGATTCTGGAACTTTATGTTCCAGCCCCAAACATATCAGTCTCATTTTGGGCAACATAATCCTATAATAACAATTTCTTTTGTAATGTGTTTAAGACAATTTTTTTCCTTTTCTCCAATGTATTTCTATTGTTTCCTCTCTTATTTCACCACATCACATTCCAGAATCCTTTTTTTTAAAACTGATTTTAATTTTAATTTCACAAATATAATTTGATAGTTTTATAAGATGGAGCAGAAGGAGGAGGAAAAAAGAAAACAGTAATTAAAAAGCCACTTCCTCAGTAACTATGATTTTATACTTAAATATTATCCATAGAGGTGGCTGCATTTTTTTTTTTCTGCTTTGCTTTGTTCTAAAAATCTGAACAAACTTTGGAAATTTATCTGAATGCAACTTTCCCTGAGGGAAACCTGTCTTTTTTGCTCTTCATAGATGCTGACACAGTAGGTTTGATGTTTAATGAAGAGGTATTTTTAGCCACCTAGGAGGAGGAAGAAGAAAAGATAAGTCATCAAGACATAGTCAACTTGTAGGTTATTAAACCTTGGGGAGGCAGACAGTGTACCAGACACTGTCCATGTATTCCTAGTTGCAGATAGAAGAACTGCGTTGTTAGCTGTGTCCACATACATTCAGCAAGTTAGTGAATTCAAGTAAAAGGGGAATTAATACCATAGCATTGATTTCCTGACCATTGGTTTATATTTGAAATTTATATGTATTGCAACTATCCATTTGAGTAGAAGAAATTTGTTAAGAAAGCAGTTCTTAATAAGAAAAAACCTTTTTCTGAAACATTAATTTGAATAAATGTACCTGCAAGTCTCCGATATGCTACTATTCAACATGTTAAGAAAAAACAAAAGAAGTTTTTATGCAGGAGATCACCACAAGATGATTCTCTGGCTTCCAAGGCACACAGAATAAATCATACAAATATGCTACCATGTCAAATCAAAGTGAATTCCTTCAGGGAAGAGCTCTTTGTTCTAAAACTAAAGGAAGACAACAAAAACTGAGTAATAATTTTGAGATGTAGGCCATAATTCTGTTCCACTGGTTTTGGTAGTAGAAGGCTGTAAGTTATGTTTGCAAATATATCAGTAGCTATACCATAGTGAAGTAAACCCAGTATGGGTCATAAAGACATTGCTTTATACAACCCATTTTATAGAGTTTCATTGTTTCAATATAAAGTTTTAATCTGGAGTTTGAAAACGTTATAACTAAATTCTTTCTTTCTGTTCCTTTCCTGTAAAAAAAAAAAAAGTACTGTAAGATCTTCACCAAGGAATTTTGAGCTTCAGCTCTTTGCTCATAGCTTGGGCAAAAAAGCTCTGGGAAATAATATAATATTATTCTTTCAATATGTTAATATCTGGTGATTTTCACAATATGATTCCAGCAGTGAATTTTCAATCTGTCCGTGGATCCTTCTATTCCCAACTAGAAAGGAATGATTGCACATTATTCTCTCTCCTCTTCCTCTTGAAGCTAGAGACCATATTGATTGGATGGCTATGCACATCTAATACATACATGGATACATACACACATTGCGAACAGACTTTATCCTCTTCTCCAGTAGTGCTACAGCCAAGGTAACACAATCCATGTTACATACTTATTTTATGTGGCACGTTTAAGTCCGTTTAGAAGCTGAGAATAGATCATTAAGGAAAGAATTAGTACAACTGCATAAAAGTGATACAGAATCATGGTTTCCACTGATACAGTCTCATATCTGCCGAGTTTGGTGTGAATGGTGAGGAAGAAAGGGGATGTAAGAGAAGGTAGCCCTGTTCTGTGTGGGTGTGGTGTTGTGGATGTTTCCAACAGTGAAGGAGCTTCCCCACCAGAGTCTGGGCAGTGCACTGAACTTCATGCTTCTGTGGGGAGCTAATCAGATTCACAAAGGGAATGAAACCAATCCTTTGTAAGTACTTAGTGTGGAAAGATCATTGAAAACCACAGATAGTAAAAATAAGGTAAGAAAATATTGAAGTGAAAGACTGGAGCAATTCAAAGCTTCATTGGATCTGATTGTTTTTTTCTAAATACAGAGGACAACTGGAGGAAATCAGGACACTCTTTACAGTATTACAGAAAACTGTACTCATAAAAAGGACACATCAAGGTCATTTTAAATAAGAAGAGAGATGGAAATGCTTTATACTGGCTTCAAATGTAAACAAACAGTGAGAAAGCTGTAAAGACATGTTGCTTACATCAGAAGCACAGGCCAAATCAAATAGATGACTCTGTATTGCTGGCACAGAAAATTTAGACTCGCAGAGTGAGGTGTTTAAGACAATCTGGAAAAGGGGACTTCATTCTTCATTTTTATTTTTACTCCATCTGAGAGTACCTTCTGGAAGATCTTCTAGCTTGCTGGGTGATTGTTATTGGATATGTTTTGCTAACCATGATATGCTCAATAGAATAATTAACATGTAAAATGGAACTTGATTTAGTCAGGATGACTTTAAATAGTTGCCAGGGAAATAAAGGTTTTTACACATAATCCTCTTTCCCAATCCAAGACTTCAGTTAAAAATAAAGTACTACAAGTAAACTGCACAGAAGTATATTCTGTGAAAATGTAGAATGATTCTGATTAGGTCTATTTATTATTTGTGAAGATTTTGTTCAGTAGAAAAATGAACAAAAAAGGTCTGCAAAAGAATTTTTGTATAGCAAAAAACTAATGCCAGACATTGGAGACCTGCAAAACCACTGAAGAGGCAGATAAGGCAAAATAATAACAAAATAATAGGGATCTGGTGGTCGTGGATGTTTCCAAGGAAAAAGGTGGATATCTACAATGAAAAAAATGATATATACATCTGCTTGTTATAGGAAGTAGTCATATAGTTATTTGAGGTCATTTGCCACAGAAAATAGCAGAATACTAGAAAAAAAGGAAATCAGCTGTAACTGATTCTGTTATTTTTCTTCAGACAGGCATAACAAAACAACAGCACTATAACTTGTGGTATAATCAGAGAAAGTGGAATCATTTTCACACAACAATAATAGAGGCAATGCTCTAGCAGAGCCTCAAAAGTATTCGAACAATGGTGTGGGGAAATATAAATAGTGAAGTCACACACAGTGATTGTGGTTATACATTGCTTCTAAGTATTTTGAATTTCACTCTATATGCATAGTTTGGAAGACTACAGAGTATAAAGTGATGTAAACATCTTAAACAATATAAAAGTACTAATGGTGGACCTGTTGAAGTGATTGGACAGTATCAAATCCATATGGTCATCGCCTTGTAAAGATTTCTTCTTCCTAGATGTTTTTGCTTGCTTTTACTTTAGTGGAATCCAGGTCTATTTAATTCATACTAAAAACAGGTAGCAAAAATACCTCCCCATCTCCACCTCAGGAGTAAAATACACTAAGCGAATTAATGACTCATTTCAGGACCCTGAATATCTAAGCAATAAATTCTGGTTACTTCCTAAAGACAATGTGTTCTGAATAAAAAAATAAAAAGACCTGTATACTGCAAATCTAATAGTTGACACTTATTTCTTCATATTGTTTGCTAATAAAGTTTTTAAAGGTGCGTAGTAAAATGTAAATGAGAAGGTAAATTTAAATTTTCCTACTTCATTTTCATCATCTGTTAAAGGAAAATCTACCATCCCTATAGAACAATTACAGATGATTTTTTTTCCCCCATGCTATTATTTCCTTTCAGTATGTAGGTTAACACTTATCAGCTCCACTAATTGGAGAAAATTGATTCAGTCTCAGAGGAAACTTCACATTGCATTTCAGTAGCAATGAGCTGTTTTCCAAAGTAGAGACTTATCTTAACAAAATAGTTTTAGACACCTGGGGAAGGTGGAGGAGGAAGTGCAAAAAAACCTCCAGAGACTGACAATGCAATATTGCAATACCAGTTTCTTCATCTTTCTTCATACCATTATTGCTGGATCTCTTCAGCAATAGGGGAGCCAGCTGCAATGTCATTGTTCCCTGCAACGTTTCAATAACAGAAATACAATATGTATTAAAATTGTAACAAAGAGAGAGTGAGAAAGACATCTAGGTTAATGTAAAGGTTCAATAAAGACCAAGTGAAATTTCATACAATCTTTATAATTCTTCAATCAGATGCATATATGTAGGTATAATTTCAACATCAGAAAACTAAGGTGTCAATTAAGGGAAAAATTATGTATGTAGACAGGATAAATAATAAGTTGGATTATTCAATTTGTAAATCGAATCATAGATATAAGACCTTTCTGTATTGAAGCCTGAGATGTTTTGTTACTGGTATGTCCCTAGTTTAGTTTCTTTCTCTTCCCTCACTTATATACACACACAGATGTAAACTTTGATAAAAGGATGAGCTGCTTCAGTCTCTGTTGGAACATAGATGTCTGCAATGTTCTTACAAAAGATGATACACACACTGAATTTAAGTCCTAATAACTACACCAAAGCTGTAGAGTTTTCACATCATAGATACAGTCAGTAGCAAAGACTTTTAAAACTATCTTCATTGCTTCTGTATATTGAGTATAATACTTAAGTTGAAGTTGTGGTAGAAGAACTGTTACTAGAAGAATCAGGATATTTGACAAAAAAAAAAGGAATGGACATCAATTAATTCACAGGCTTATTTTAAGAGCAACGTGGCTGAAACAGGCAGTCATGTGTTATACGTGGTGAATTCTGCAACACCTGTTTTTAGGAAAAATTGAGGCAGTAGGGAGAATTGATGAATTTAAAGTTAGAATGAAACTAATGAAATGGTGAAAGAAAAATATTGTGTCCTGTGCAATACCAAGGTATAACAATTACTAAACTCCCATTAATAAAACTGGGGTACTATGTATACAAAGTTCTAGTGCAATTAAGGCCCAGTGTGTGTGAACAATATATACACATTTAACAAGATGAAGGACTTAACCTGCTGCAGAGAGTAAAAGGACAAACAGCAACCATGAGCGAATATATAGGTAGCCTAAGTCTCCCCCTCTACAGTCCTGTGATTGGACATACACTGCCTTTCTTAATACTTGATTTAGGCTAAGATGATCATCACATTTTTGGTCTTGGTATGTACATGTGTGACAGGATACCAACCACAGACAATCCTAATGAGTCTCAACATATACAACGTTGAAGGTCTACTTTTATTTGTACACAAGATGATCAATAACACAGTTTTAGAGGCCTTTCTGAAAGCTTCCTTTTAAATTATCTTATACAGACAAGATACAGCCAGTTTGATTTAATAGCAAGCACACAGCTTGCAGCATTTTAGCTAAACCCTTTTAAAATTGATTGTTGAAAAAAAATTGAAGTTTTGTCAGATTTTGTACTGCATACTTTGTTTATTGTTTTCTTTGTTTGCTAAACTTGAGCCATAAGTAAGCTTTTCCCTTTGAGGCAAATTCAGTGCATAAAGATCTTCATAATTTATTAGTTAACCACTGCTTAATAGGATTCACTGCGACCTGGAATACAGTCACATAGGAGGACTATACCTGAATAATGTATTCACATCTGTAACAGTAGAAAAGTGAAATGTTGCCAAACTGAAACAGGTAGCCATACCTTATAGGTGATGAAATTCTGGAACAGAAGTTTTTAGGAAAAATGGGGCAGTGGGGAGAATCGATGAATTTAAAGCTAGATGATAACTAATGAAATGGTGAAAGAACAAAAGGAAAAAGCCTATTGTGTCATGTACTTATTATTCAGCCAATAAAAGTATTTAACACAGAAATGCCTCTTTACCTAAAGAGCTGAAATTTTCAGTCCAGCAGCTTCCTCACTGCACTTACAACCCAGCATGCCAGGAAGATGGTGAAAGGTTTAGAGGGCAAGCCGTACAAGGAGCGGCTGAAGTCACTTGGTCTGTTCAGCCTAGAGAAGAGTAGACTGAGGGGAGACCTCATCGCGGTCTACAGCTTCCTCACAAGGGAAGAAGGAGGGGCAGGCGCTGATCTCTTCTCCCTGACGACCAATGATAGAACCCAAGGAAACGGCAGGAAGATATGCCAGGGGAGGTTTAGGTTGGACATTAGGAAAAGGTTCTTCACCCAGAGGGTGGTGGAGCATTGGAACAAGCTCCCCCAGGAAGTAGTCACGGCGCCAAGCCTGACAATATTTAAGAAGCATTTGGACAACGCCCTCAGACATATGGTGTGAATTTTGGGGTTGTCCTATGCAGGGACAGGAGTTGGACCTGACGATCCTTGTGGATCCCTTCCAACTCAGGACATTCTATGATTCTGATTCTATGCCTGTTTCCTCATCACACCTGGGGTCCCAAAGAGTTTGCTGCCCGATAGTTGTGTTGCTCACAGCTCTCGGGGCATGCTGGCAGGCCAGCTCTTCCACCCACCAGACAGAAGGCTTCCTCCCAGGGCCACACCACTTACTTCCAATCTCTGGGACAAGGCTCACATATTAGAAACAAGGGTATGGGTGGGAGAGGGAACCATCTAAGGCTTCAGCTTGACATGGGGTCTGAATATGATCAGGATGTGTATCCAGGTGATAAAAACTGGGAAGTGCTTAGAAATCCCAGAGTACAAGCATAACTAAGGGTTTATTTGGGGTATTATTGTTACCCCCAATAAGTAGATTTTGTAGTGAATAGCTATCTTTGTACAGACTACATAATTTTTTCAGTATGAGTGCTACACATTTCTCATAGGTCAGACCAGCTCACTTTATCCAACAGAAGCTGCTTAACTTTCAAGAGCAGCTGGAATATTGCTTTCCAACAAAAAGGGAGATTTAGAGAACGAGGATTTCCTGTCAAGCTGCTAGAAAATATAACTGATTTAGATTGCCTGCAGCTGGACTGCAGCTGAATAGTCTGCAGGTATCTTCAGGGGAGACTTCATGATTTTGATCTTTTTCAGCTCTTTCAGACTGATGCTCAATGCAGCTTAGCTCTGACCACAATTTTCCTGTTTCCTACAGGAGTTTCTTAACATTCATAAAGTCACTTAAGATAGATAGTCATCTAAAGTCACTCTCAGACTGCATTTGGTATGAGTGTTTTATGTACATAAAGGTGTTGAATTTGTAGAGCAGAAAGAATTGCATTCCAAGTGAAAAAGAAGGGAAAAATTAAAAGCAACCTAAATTTCCCTCTTCAACATTGAAGATATATAATTTCTATAGGCATGCTACAATTTGAGTAGGTCTGTAAATGAAAATAGATCACAGGTAGGGAAAATATTTCTCTTTGTTTTCATTATAATAGCTTCATAAGAGCTAAACAGCAGTTATAAGCGTGGTGCTTCTTATTTAAATCTCCATTAAGCAGCAGTAATATTTCGCTGCTGCCACACCTAGATGATGATTTAAAAAAAGATCTTTTTAGGTAGTGTTGTGGTTTAACCCCAGCCAGCAACTAAGCACCCCACAGCTGCTCGCTCACTCCCCCCACCCCAGTGGGATGGGGAAGAGAATTGGGAGGGTTACAGTCAGAAAACTCGTGGATTGAGATAAGAACAGTTTAATAATTGAAGTAAAACAAAATAGAATAGTAGTAATAGTAGTAATAATAATAATAATATAATAATACAATAGTACAATAATAATATACAAAGCAAGTGATATACTATACAATTGCTCACCACCTGCCGAGTAATGCCCAGCATGTCCCCAAGCAGCTATCAATCACTGCCCACCGGCCAGCTGCCCCCAGTTTATATACTGAGCATGACGTCATAGGGTATGGAGTAGCCCTTTGGCCAGTCTGGGTCAGCTGTCCTGGCTGTGCCCCCTCCCAGCTTCTTGTGCACCAGGCAGAGCATGGGAGGCTGAAAAGTCCTTGACTAGTGTAAGCACTACTTAGCAACAATGAAAACATCACTGTGTTATCAACATTATTCTCATAGTAAATCCAAAACATAGCACTATACCGGGTACTAGGAAGAAAAAAATCAACTCTATCCCAGCTGAAACCAGGCTTTCTCTATATCATAAAGTAAAATACGGAGATTGGTAAATTAATGACCTGGTTTGTAAAACATAGAAATGGATGCTCTTACAGCCTCATTCAGACATACCTTTGTGCTGCAAAAATTTTGCTGTCCTACCTACAACAGACAAAAAACATTATCTTTGCTGACAAGGAATTGAACTAAACCTGCTAGTTCTTTCACTTGTGACAATATATTGTTGGATTCAGCAATAATCTACTGACCACAATAATTTCATGTCTGAGAGATGACCTTCTCATTACTGCCATGTCTACAGCCATGAGATGGCTAGAAATCTTAGAAGTAGATCACTTAATACATATTCAGCAAATCATACATATTTCAGCACACATCCTATGACTTTTATTGACAGATAGAACCTTTAAAGTAGATAACATGGCACCTGCTGTGCTCTTAGTTTGAGGGCCAGGGAGCCAGTTTTAATAGGCAGCAATTTATTGGATTTATTCTTCTTCAGTATATTCCATTTTGCTCTTCTTTAAAAATGCCACTTTCCATGATGCATAAGTGTATTTTCTACCCATCCCTCCCTGTAAAGGATCACTGCTGAATTTTAGACATTACCTCCTCTTTTTTTTTTCAGTTTCTTTTAACCCCTTCCTAAGCCATTCTCCCCTCTCAATTAAGAGTCAAATCTGTATTCTATTTAAACCATAATAGGTTAATAATTCGGCAAGATTAATTAACAGGACATGGCTATAGAAAATGAATTTGCTGGTTTTATTCGTCATTTACAGAGATTCTTCTTTCTCCTCCATTAGCTATGTGAAAGATGGGACACCCTATAAACAACTCTTAAAATGCAAGGTATTCTTGTTTAAAAAAAATCAGACATTTAAGATATGAACACAATATGAAGCAGAACTATTTCAAACTTCAATGTAGCAGATCATTTCCTAGCAGAGGATGTATGAGAGCAGCTTACCATAGCTCCATCCATTTCAAACATTATTTTTAACAGTTCAGTTCAGCAAGGCAAGGCTTGAAAAACAAAAGCAAAGCTAGCCAAATGAAATAAAATAAGTAATATAACATAACCACCAGCACAAACACACATCTAAAGGAAGAAATTATTTCAGAACTTATCAAGAAAATCTTATGGAAACTGCCAGTGTGAATTCAGGGAAAGAAGATTTCCATGGACTTCCACAAAAAAGCAAAAAGGCAGCAGTTATGCAGCTCTTCCAATTCCATCTTTCCAACATGAACTGCAACCTGCCTTGTGGACATCACTCATAAGAAAGTAAAAAGATATTTCTTATGACAGTTCAGCCACTGTCTTCTGTTCTTCTAACAAATCTTGACCAAGTAGTAGGTTCAGAAGTTCAGAAGAATTGTGCAAGGTGGTAATACAAAGTTCTTATCAGAACACTATCAGAACATGCTAATCAGTTATATATGACCAAGAAGTGAGAGCACTGAATATCTTTCATTCCCTATGCTGGAAAGTCTGACACAAGTCAGTAATTTGAAAATGAAAAAAAACAAATAGTTATGGCTTGCAAATATTCTTATTATCAGGCAAAACCCAGACAAATAATTTTACCCAAAACCAGGAATGTTTTGAAGAAAATTGTGAATTTATTGTAAACATATTTTTTTAGGATAATAGTAAATCAGTCCAATACTGACATGTGTTACAATACAAAATATGTACTGGCAATAAAACATCACTTATTGCTGAATAAAATTAGCAGAATCCTGAGACCATATGAGGCCATATCACATTCTAGTTCTCTTAAAATCCATTATGTCAAAAAGACCACTGTGCAATCTTAACAAGTCCTGGCTTAATAATAGTGCTTCCGATGGATCCAGACCATACTATGTAATACAAAATTCTCTGTAAGGAATCAGTCAGGAGACAGGGTGGTGTTGCAGCAGGTTATGTGCAGTTACAGTTCAGAGGGAAGACAGGCAGCATCATCAAGGTTCTGCGAACCTTCTGGGAAGCTCGTTTTAGTATCAAAGTCTTAATAGAGCATGACCTTGAGTGGAGAGGCAGGCAATTTGTGAGAGACTTTTGGTATGAATGATTGCTCAGCAGTACTTTGAAAAGATCCACCCATGCAGGTCACGCTATGCTTGAAAGCTGCAGAGCAATAAGGTCCCTATATTCGAGCAGTAAGGTCCTTATATTCCAACTTGAATAACAGAAATACTGTAGAGCATGCTACTATTTTTACCATTTAGGATTTTCAGGTTATTCCTGCTATAATCTACAACTCATATAAATCCTGCAGTTTCACAGAGAAGCAATAATTTTGTGCTCTGATTTTTATTGTTTTCTGTAATGGATAAACATCGATCTCCAATGGTATGCCTGTTAGATTTGGGTTAGATTCCCAGGGTTAAATTTACAAAAGCTGAAAGAAGAGTCAGCAATTTGCTATGTTAGATCTGTCTTTTTAAAATGCAGTAAGACTTGATTAGCCATTGAGAAAAGATTTTAAACACTTGAGCAAGAACTTCCTTCACTGCCATAAAATTTTGGTTTTAGGTACTCTAAGCTACAATTGGAGAAATTTATGGGCTTCTCCAATAAAACATTTACTGGGGTCTCCTTTCATAAAATTTCCTAGAAATCCTATAAAGTGTATTTGCCACAAGCCTCTGTACTCTTTCAAACGACATTCAAAGTATATACTTCAACAATTATTAGTCTGCTCTGAACTAGCCTTCAAAATTTTAAATAGCTGTCATTTGCATGCTGCATGTGTTCAGCTGAGACCTGCTAAAGTTATAAAAAAGATATTTAAGAATTCAAAGTAATACTGATAATCCACTAACCCTTTTCTATATCCACTTCCTTAAACATGATATAAGTTTGAATCCTCCTTTTGCAAGTTCTACACACTGAAATTGTTTTTGCTGAACAATGGTTGTACTCTTGTCGCAAAAAGTATATACAGTTGACAAAACTAGCTAGTGAGAAATATTATTAGTGGAATAAAGCTGAAGTGTTTTATGAAGTATGTTGAGCTTTACCAATATACTATACAAGAGGTAACTACTGCTATCCTAGTCATTTGTAATTTAAGGACATGGGCTACTGTATTCTTGATATGAACTACTCCTTAAGTTTAACATTCATGGAAATCCATATCTCATATTCTGCTGTACCACCTAGTCCATGTTTAGCCTATCTAAGTGCTTTTGATGACAGATTATTGTTGAAGTGCAAGTTTGAAAGGGAAGTATTAAATCCCACTTATTTAGCAAAGTTGTACTTCTAGAAACTGAAAGGAAGGTCTGCACAGCCATCAGAGTAAGCTGCAATAGATCTATATATCTTCATATTGTGTTTGGCTACCAGCAACACCAGTCTTCCCTTGCCACCTATAAAATTATAACACTAGCATTAGGTTCTTCACCATCCTGTGTAACACCATCTTGGTCTCTCTATTCTGAGCTTTGAAAGGACTATTGCAAAAGAACTGCAGGAGCAGAAACTATGAGTTCAAGATGCGGCCCTTTTTGGTACTATTTCCTATAAAATAATGACTGTGGTGAAACTGTTTGACAGAATTCATATTCTTTTCTGTGACACTGTTGAAAACAGTGTAAATATACTAATAAATGACAGGGTATTCTCAGTATAATTTCCATTTATGCAAGGAACACTTTTCCTAAACTGTGCAACCCTATTAGTTTGCCATGAAAGATCAATATTTTTAATAATGAGGCAGCTTCACATTTCTAAGAAGTAAATCTTTTAACGGTTCATTCTTGCCTTCAGATGGTGTTAGTGTTATTTTTGTTCTCTTTAAACTAAAGTTCCTGTATGGTCATTAATCCATAAACCCATTATACTGTTTTTATAGACACATTTGAAAGTGTCTATTCCATGCCCCCAAACCTGTATAGTTTTCCAGTGACAAGTATTGTTTCTTTCTGTGTTGTATGGCATCACTTTCTCCTGAAGGTCAGAGGCCATGTTTACACGATCCACATGAAGCCTCTGGGAACAGCAATGAACATTTTACACATAGATGAAAGACCCATCAGGAAGATTTGAGATTAAGACAGAGTGTCATTTCACTGCCCTATAACAGCTTTGTGCACCCATGTCATGAGTTCTCTGCGCAGTTCTGGTCTGAATGATAAGAAGGATGTAGCAGAAAAGTCACAGAGGAGGGTCATGAAGATTATTAAGGGAGTGAAGAAGCTTTATTACATAGAGGTCCCTAAATTATTGGAATTAATATGATTGAGGCTTATAAAAATCAAGAAAATGGTGATTGAGATGAAAACAGAAAAAAAATCTCACCAAATTAGAGATAGTAGACACTCAGTAAAACCTGTAAGATTTATTATTAAAGCAGGGAAAAGGATTTCTTTACAGAACCATTTCCCCTTGGATTATGGGGACTTCATTCTGCTCCCTGTCCCTGTCTTCCAGTGCAGGGGGCTGAGTACCCAGTGAACAACTTGTCTGACTACTAAAGACTGAGGCAAAGAAGGCATTAAGTACCTTGGCCTTCCTTTTCTTCATCCTTTGTCACTATGTTTCCCCCTGCGTCCTATAAAGGATGGAGATTCTCCTTAGCTCTCCTTTGGTTGTTAATGTATTTATAAAAACATTTTATATATTGTCTTTTACGGCAGTAGCCAGATAAAGTACTAGTTGGGCTTTGGCCCTTCTAATTTTCTCCCTGCATAACCTCATGACATCCTTGTAGTCCTCCTGAGTTGCCTGCCCCTTCTTCCAAAGGTTGTAAACTCTCCTTTTTTTTGTGAGTTCCAGCCAAAGCTCTCTGTTCAGCCAGGCCAGTTTTCTTCCCCCACTGGCTCATCTTTTGGCACATGAGGACAGCCTTCTCCTGCTCTGTTAAGAGTTCCTTCTTGAAGAATGTCCATCCTTCCTGGACTCCTTTGCCCCTCAGGACTGCTCGCTAAACATGAGGCTAAAAAGATTGCTGATCTCACCAGCAGTACATTTCTTATGTCCTTGTCACAGCTTTTCTTGTAATGTAAAAAGGTGAGTTAGAATAGGCAATTTAGGGCTGTTGTAAATTGACCTAAAGCAGCCTAGATTATCTTCACCAACTGATACAACTGTAAGCAGTTAATCATTTCAGCTAAGTCTGTTCCTTCTCTTGGGCTATTACAAAAGCTCTACAAAGCTTTTTTTTTTTTTTTAATAAAATCTTTATAAACACAGCTAAGAGAACAGAAACTAAATTTGTTAATTTAAGAAGGATATCTATTTTTTCCAACAAAGATAACTTTTACAAGATATCTAGTTCATACAGTTTAGATTTCAAGGTAGAGGTTTTTTTGTCTTTTTTTTTTTTAATCTTCTGGGTCTTTAACCATAGAATTTGGTAAAAGGATTGAATCGCTCAATAGGATGGATTTTTCTTTTCCATTAAGCATGTCCCTTGTTGTGGGAATCAAAACATAGAAAAAAGTGAAAGGAACTGGTGTTTTGTGAAGTTGAGACAAGAATGAGGGGTCCATCTCAGAATATCTTCCAGTATCCTCATTTGAATGTAGCCAATGTTAATGAAGGTTGAACATGGGCTCACTACCGATGTGATTTAAAATTCATTGTGTGCTCTCGGGCTGATGCATAAGAGCGTAAATGAGCCCAGAGCTACTCAGGTTTTTTTTAAGATGTCCTTGTCTTCCATTTGCAGAGTTTTTACCGCCCAGAAAAAACAAGTCACTTTATCATGATAGTGCAAATGTCAGTAGACTGTCTGTCTTGCTTTTTCATAGGCTTGAAAAAAACCTTTTGACCTCATCACACCTCTTATAAGTAGCTATAATACTACTTGTGCAAATGAAGGCCAGAAATGCTGCTGAATGATGCAGTTCTCAAAGCTTAGTTTTCTCTGTAAGTCTTAAATAGTAACACTTCCTGCATCTTCTTCTTGAAATATTCACTATCAGGAACTGATCCTAATTTTCTATCTATCTACTCGATGTACAGAAACCATGCCTGTGGCGAGTCATCTGTCACAGAGTTCCATTAGCAGATTTCAAATATTGACTAGTTAAAGAAGTGTTCACTTTCCTGAGATTGTTAACAATCTATAGGATAATACACAATATGTCTACAATCGCCATTAATCGAAGATTGATGAGGATAAACCTCATTTGTAACAAAGTTATTGGTTTGCAAACACTTCATAAATAAATGACAAGCCTGACTCAATGAACAGCTCCTAATTATTTCAAACTTTATTGACACCAAGAAATGAAGTAATAACTACTACGAAGTAGTAATGTTGGTTTAGCTGTATGGTTTAAAGATGTAACAGCCTTCTTGTGATATTAGTTCAATAAACTCTCCTCACTTAATCAACACTGTTCTACGATCTCATAAGGCATATTGTCTGATTTCAGAACACAGGCAATCAAAAGTGTGAAGTGCAAGTATCAGCTTTTTTATGTTTACATATCTGTGCAGGTCCAAGAAACATAGATGCACGATCTCTGTATTTATCAAAATATTTGCATTTGTATCATTTGTCAAAATGATCTTTGCTGATGGATATGGAAATGCACCCAGTTAATATTAAAAAGTTTTTTTTAAAAAAAAAGTAGTAATAGAAGCAATCATTTTAACACTGTAATAGGATCTATACTTGTGCTACTGAAACCAGAATTATTTTAACATCCATTTCGTTGTTCCGTTATTTAATTGTTAATGTTTTGACAAAATTTAATAATTCATCTTTTGCATGTGTTTATGTGACTGGGCATTTCTCTAACAGTCAAGTAGATATTTACTTAATTCACTTGTCTTTTACTATGAATATAAAATTTAAATGTCTATGTTTTTTCCAGTATTCTGAGAAACTGATGAACTTAATGTTGAATTTATCACTGTTAAATCTTTTTTTTGGTGTCTCAGCGGACAAGTGTATAGTGGTCTTCATCTTCAGACACAGAGCTTCAACAGAATGCAGTAGGAATTGCAGAAGGATATGAGGTTTTCTATTTTCATTTTTTACACTGAGAACATCTCAGTCATATTTACACAGTTCTGCTTGATGCCAGAATGGTTCTTTTCTTGTTGCTCATCAAAATATTTATCTTTCTGCAAAAAGGCACATCTTCAGAATAATTGTAAGAAATGGAATAACCATTACTGTCTTTTCACTGGGTGGGACAACAATGTTATAATAGACCTGATTACTAATTGCTTTATAGACTAATTTCCATCTATTTGAAGAAAGGTTTATGTTAATCAGCTACTCAAGCAGGAAATAATTATATGTAGTCACTAAAGGCAACTGTTTTCCCCAGTCATAAGAAATATTTATTATATAAGGAGTCTTTAGACAATAAATGTATTAGCTCTCTTACGATAATTTGTGAACCTGTTTAAATTTACCTCTTGGAAAAATATGATGACAAATAAAATGAGAAGTGATTTTCCATTTTTTATAAGAAACTGTTAAAAGACATGCCTTCACTAATTCTTAAATAATAATCAGGCAGATCTTTATTGAAGTTGCCTCAGTTGCCTGGGGTTTTTTTTGTTGACATCGATTTTACTATTCAAAGTTTCTTTATATTGTGTTGTGTTTGTATTCACCTTGTGAATTTCACATTTTCAACAGCTTGCTTTCAGTACAGTAGTTAGTAATTTTTTGCATACTTAGAAACAAATTCTTACTGGTAAAAGTCAGTTTAGACCCAGTGAAGTTAATGTACCTGTTATAATGTAGCTCTCTGGGATTCTGGTTCATAATTCCAGGAGAGTCGCAGTCTGCTGAAATATGTGGTTATAACAATGGCAACAAGATCACATATTTTGTTGAACATTTATTTTCTGTATTATAGTTCACGTTCAACAAACTCCTTTCCCCTCGGCCAGACTAGTCAAGACATCTCTTGTAAAGGGAACAGATAATAAAAGATACCTTTGAGAACTGTGTCTGTTATTGAGCCTCACAGTTCATGAAAAAATGCCTCAGGAGTGATTAAAATCTACTGTGGTTCTCTTTGGCCTAGGGTATTGTCACAACCCGGCCTGATAGTCAGGCTCGGGGAAGGTTCGAGATGATCCCAAGGGCGAAATTAAGACACAAACGAGGTCATATGCCGCCAATCAGATGTTTTATTAGGTAAATATAAAAGAGTAAAGCGATAGGAAAGGCAGGAAATATTAGGAGGAAAATAAGCAAGCAATCAGAGAGGTAAGCAAAGGATAGTCACCACCCTGGATCCAGCGGCGTCCCGTTGGTCCTCAGTCTTCAGTTCTCCGGTGGTGGAAAGGCTTCTTCTTCTTTTAGTTCTTCAGGGGTGGAAAAGCTTCTTCTTTCTGCCTTCTTTCTGCTTTCGTTGTGCTTTCTTCTTTCTGCCTCCTTTTTGCCTACTTCAGGTTTCGTTGTACCGTCTTTTATCCCATGTTGGAGAGGGAGTTCCCCCTCTCATTTCCATTTGGTTATCACGTATGCCACACCTGCACATCCAGTCACACAATATGTATTGCTGGTGGGCAAGTGGCCTGGCCCGGATATCAATTGGTGTCCCATTCTTGGTGGTGCCTGATAAGCCAAAGAATGCCTGGCTGCTTCAGCAAGCTTGCATGTTCCCTTGCAAGTTAATGGTACCTGATAAGCAAAAGAATGGCCTGCTGCTCCAGCAAGTTCGCACATTTCCCTGCAAGTTAATGGTACCTGATAAGCCAAAGAATGGCCTGCAGCTTCAGCAAGTTTGTGCATCTCTTTGCAAGATAGTGGCACTTGATAAGCAAAAGAATGATCCGCCCTTGGGCCTTATCAGACAGAAGAGTGGTCTGCTGTCCAGTCTTATCAGATAAACACACCCAAGCAAGCTTTGAGACAATTGTTCTTAACACTTCAGACTCTTACAGGTATGATACTATCAACCATTTCTTCATTTTGATTTCTCCATCACCAGCTGAGGAATATTTTTGAACCTTCTTTCCCCTGATACAAGCTGTGCTTGTAGCACAGCAGTGTTTATTTGCCTAATGACTCTTATCAGACCAGGGGAAAAAAGTACTTAGTTTATTTATTTATTTATTTATTTAGATCAAATTGTTAGAGAAGCACTGGATTTTTATGCCAAAGAGGACTTCAGCTTTTGGATTAATCAAGGTCAATGAAGCTGGCTGCAGGAAGGGGGAGATGCAAAGAGCGGGCAAGAAAAGAGAAGTAATTTCCAGGAGAAGAAAATGTGAAAAGAAGTCAGCTGTTTTGGCTAGCTCTAAATATTTCTTCCACAGTTATTTGATACTGGGGATTTAAGACAAGCCTATTTATTGTATTCTTAAACTAACATTTAGGGGAAAAAAGAAAAAAAAGAATAGATTAGTGGTGCAGAAAAGGGTGTTTTAGCAAACTTAGCAATGGAAGCAAGTGTATGGATAGAAAGACATGAGACAGCACAGATTTTGAGGGGTTCTGCATTAGTCCACAGAAGCACAATAGGTTTTGTGTCCCAGAGCACGACAAGAGCAAAAGGAAGGACACAGAAGGACACAGTGCTGGAGAAGCTACAGTCTCAGAGTCAGAAAGTGTTAAGACACCTGAGGGCAGTAGACTGCTAAATGGACAGAGGAGGCAGGAGACTTTATAACAATTTGTGTCCAGAGTGGATGGAGGCAAAGGGCCATTTCTTACCATAAATAACCTCTAGGATGAAGTTGAAAGGATGTTTACGCACTGAGAGGGCAGAAGCCTCCAGTACCAGACTTAGAAGGGTTTCATTATGCACCTAAAACTACATCTTTGCACTGACCTAAGTTATGTAAGACAAAATGAGTTACAAGAGCTCTGTTCCTTTCCACTGTTTAGTCAAAGTTGTAACCTATCAACTCATGTTCTCATCTTTATTTTTTTTAATCTGTTTATCCTGTAAGCCTGAAGAACACAATGAGAAATTTTGTACACTCTGTTATGCTACAGGAGATCAAAGTTAAGATTTAAATGAGTTTATTAATGGCCTCTATTCAGTATTTTCTTCCAGGGAACATAGTATCAAATGAGTTATCGATGACGTGAAATGAATAATACATTGCAAGAAACAAGTTCACGAATAGTCCTAAATCTTAATTAATTTTTATATACTCAGTCAGATAAAAAATGGATTGTGTGTGTCTTACAAATAAGAAAACCTACATTTGTTGGACACATTGTTAATGAATTATTCAGCAAGTCTTAAAGAAAAGTGAATTTCACAATTTAATTTGAAATTGTATTCAAGAGAGACAGATATTTTATTGTGACATATCTTCTGTTGCAAGAAACACCTTTTCATTTACAAGCATGCTTGCTATCACTCCATGTTGAATAACACTCAGAAGAGTGGTGGGACTTCAGTATGGATAGACTCTGAAGTTGTTAGTGCAATTGAGAAAGGCAGGATAGAAGGTCTTGTTGCTGCATACTGTACAGGCACAAAAGACAAAAGCTTTATGGGAGTTAGAAAGGATAAATAACTCAAAAAAACCTCAGTTTTGTTCTAAGTTCTACAAGAGAGATAGATATAAGGCTATTTGAAAATAAAGCTATATTTTGAATTAAATATGTAAATAAATGTTTTGGTTTGATTTGAAATTTTTGAGGGGTGGGATCACCTGTTTCTTGGAGAAGGGCTAGGAAGAAAGGGAGCTGAGATATACATCCTACAAGGAAATCTGTTAGCATTAGGAGATCACTGTAGCCTTGGATGAGAAGGTGGATCACATGCAGGAAGACTGGAGCAAGTGTAGAATGCTTTGGTCAGCGTGAGTGCTGCCCTGATCTTCAAGGGACAGACCCAGATGCAGATGAATTTCAAGCTGTCCTGTGGATTCAATGAAAGCAGAGTTGCACGAATGGAGAGCTGAACAACAACAAAGCACCTGCTAAGTTTCTTGGAGAAAATCAACTTTGTCCATGTCTGCAGTTTCACAGATGCATCTGTCAACAAGGAGAGGTGAATTATACTAAGCAGCAGCAGAAGGAACTGAAGGTAAGAAAGCAGGAGCTAGCAGAAACAGAGAGAACTGTATCCTGTGTGCTGGCTTCCCTGGGAAAAAAGAATAGGCATCTCTGATTTAAAAATCCACCTGAATCCTTCCCACATGGAAGAATAACTGCAGCATGTGGACAAGCTTGGAAACAGGACTTGCCACCATCAGTAAAACGGGGAGATTAAAGCTCAGAACTGTTTGTTGTTCAGCCTGTTGTTGAGATAAAAACACTAAAAGCTTGTCTGACTAAGATTTATGCTGAAGTGTCAGAAAATGGTAACTTTAAACACAAGATGTTATTGAAATGTAGAATTAACAAAAAGAGTTTTATAATTGCCTTTGGTCTGGTTTGTAGAGTGTGTGCCATATTCTCTGTTTCTCTGAATAAAACTGGAATAATAGGTTCACTGAGGCACAGCAGGGGCAAGAATTGAATCTTATATCGCAGACACAGTTTTTTTTCATGTGAATTATCTCCGTTATATAGAAAACCTCTCTTGAGAAGAAGGAGAAAACAATACGAAGACAATTATGAAGTCTAGCTGGAGTCCAGCAATTAGTAGTATTCCACAGGGGTCAATACTGGGTCTGGTCCTGCTCCACATCTTCATTAATGATCTGGATAATGGGGCAGAGTGTACCCTCAGCAAGTTTGCTGATGACACGAAACTGGGAGCGGTGGCTGATATGCCAGAGGGTCGTGCTGCCATCCAGAGGGACCTCAACAGACTCCTCATGCAGTTCAACAAGGGGAAGTGCAAAGTGCTGCACCTGTGGAGGAATAACCCCATGCTCTAGTACACGTTGGGGGTCACCCAGCTGGAAATGAGCTTTGCAGAAAAGGACCTGGAGTCCTGGTGGGCACCAAGGTGAACATGAGCCAGCAATGTGCCCCTGCAGAAAAGAAGGCTAATGGTATCCTGGGCTGCATTGGGCAAAGTATTGCCAACAGGTGGAGGGAGGTGATTCTTCCCCTCTACTTAACACTGGTGAGGCCACACCTGGAGTGCTGCTTCCAGTTCTGGGCTCCTCAGGACAAGAGAGACACAGACATACCAGAGAGAGTCCAATGAAGGCTCATGAAGATGATTAAGGGAATGGAACATCTCTCCTATGAGGAGAGGCTGAGAGAGCTGGGACTGTTTAACCTAGAGAAGAGAAGGCTCAGGGGTGGTCTTATTAATGAATATAGATACCTGAACGAAAGGTGTAAAGTGGGCAGAGCCAGGATCTTTTCAGTGGTGCCCAGTGGCAGGACCAGAGGCAATGGGCACAAACTGAAACACAGGAGGTGCCATCTGAACATCAGGAAACTTTTTTTTTTACTGTGACGGTGACCGAGCCCTGGCACAGGTTGCCCAGGGAGGTTTTGGAGTCTCCATCCTTGGACATATTCAAAAGCTAGCTAGACATGGTGCTGGACAAACATTTCTAGGTGGCCCTGCTTGAGCAGGGTGGCTGGATCAGATGACTTCCAGAGGTTCCTCCAACCTCAACCATTCTGTGGTTCTGTGATTCTATAGTACGTACACAAGGTCATGCCTGTTTTCTGCAGAAAGAAGGAATTATATCATTAAATATATATATCCATGTTGCTCTTGCTGTTAAAAGGACAATGGCATTATTTCCTGCTTCTTCATCTAGTCTCCAGTTCTGAAATCAGCAGACTGGATTCTTCAATTAACCCCAAAACAGACAGCTGAAGTAGCAAAGAAATCACCAGTGGCAAACTTACTGGTGTTTTAAAAGGAAAAACTGAAGGGAGAGTAGGGCAACTTTTCAAGGTCTCATGACTGGGCTTACATAGTTTCCTTGTCCACACTACAATATACTTGAAATCTTTTCAGAATAAAATAGAGATGAAAACTTGGTGAGAAAAATCATGTCTTCACAATAAATTGTAACAGTTCCTGAACTAAATAAGATGAAAATTCACATATTCATTGTATGTCTAAATACCAAAAAGCTCACATAAGATTACACTTTCAGAAAGGAAATTTAGCTAGATTTAACTTCAAAAATATTTGTGTTACAATTAGTGGAGGCATGGATCAATTGTGTTTTCTGTATCTACCCAACTCTCCTTATGCATGGTGTATAATTATTTCTTCATGGTATCTCAGTAGAAATGTATAGTAATTATTCATCTCAAATATTTCCTTCAATAATAGCTTATGAACATTTATTTTAAAAAATAATCAATTTCAGTGTTGGAAACTGCTAGGAAATATAAATATCATGGCCCTCTAGAATTATATGTCCATGATCTAAAAGAGAACAAGAAATAATTTTGTCTGACACTTGTTTAAAAAACCCAACAGTTAAATCCTAAAAAACTAATTTTCTGCTAGTAATGAGTAGAAAACAAGATCCTTTTACACTGCAGTAACCTAAGTAAAACTTCCAAGTTAGGTGTCATGTCATTTGCTGTTATAAAAAATGTTATAGTAGTCTAGCATGATTTTTTTAAATGTTTTCTATGAAGAGTAAATGTTTCAAAAAATGCAATATTGATACGCATTCAAATGTAAAGGAAGTTTCATATTTGTATCATTCCTAAACTTGCTACTAAGACTAGCTGTTGAATATATCTATTTATGAGATGTATGCATAATTGTAAAGGCTCTAAAATATATTTTGGTGACAAAAATGTTATGAAGAATAGTTACATTTGAAAAAAAAGAAAAGACTCTTACAAATAGCTTTGTTTAGATGCTTTTCCATTTCAGAAAATTTACAGAACTGACTTTTATATGTTCAGCAAAATCTTTCTTAAGGAAAGAAAGAATTACCTGTTTGATCTACTGCAATTATGTAGCAATTTTGCAATTATTATTAGCGTGATTTTATATCCATTTTGTGAACGTAAGGCCCAATTGTAAATGATAGAAATCATTAAAACTGATAGTGTCATGTTGTCATATAATGGAAATAAGTCTTATCATTCAGACTAATGAGTGCAATGAATATACTCCATCCCATACTGCCTGTAAAATTGGCACAACTGTCCATGAAGGGGGAGTTAGTAGTACAAACAAATCTACCCACGCTGTCAGTATAGCTGATACAGAATTAGCATTAGTGGCAGAACTAGCAGAGCAGGAAAGGCACAGACTTTGGGAATAAAACAAGAAAATCCATATAACATTTTCCTTTGTCCTTGGACTCTATTTTTCAGCAACAGGAGCCATTTCCAGCAATGCAGGTTTAAGATGGAGCATTGACTCAGGAGCAAGACAACATATTTCTTCTCCCATCTACTCCATTCTTTTTTCTTTGGCTGTTCTTGTTGGTCCTTTTCCATATGTAAGGGACATTGAAATTAAGGAATATTTTCTGTTGCCTTCATTTTTTATTTGCTCTAGCTGGAAATAAAGTAAGTAGAGCATGTTAGTGTAGAGAGCTATAGGTAAGCAAGCTAGTTTGTCTCATTTAGAATTAAGTTCATTTTAGTATGGAAAAAAAATATAAATTTCCTATGTGAGGAGGAAGGATTCTTGGGTCTGCCTGTGTGACATTATACATTGCTTATTTTTGGGAGTCCAGCAGATAAAGTAAGTTTCATCGTAGGAACCTATTTTTTCAGAATTGGCTTTACATTTTTGAGGCATAGATTTACAGATGAATGCAATGTCCCGTTAGTCAGCATACTGAAACCAGGAAGGTCAAAGAACAGGTATTGAACAAAATTACTTTGTCTGCAAAAATGGATGGAAATCATGTCCAAGATCAGAATGTAACCTACCCTCATGTCATATTATAGGGCTTCATTAAATCAAAAAAATACAAAGCTCTTTACACTTACCTGACTTTCATTCCCACTCACGCTGCTTGATTGTTATTATTCCTTATGTATTTTTGAGAAAGAGTAAAAGTCATTCACTGATATTTTTTTCCTAAGTGCTCTACTTCATAACAGAGCTGTTCTGACACCATTCTCTTCTTCCTATGATGCTATCATCCCTCTTGCCTTTCCAGCATGAGCATCTGCAGAAGAAAAATCTACTTTTCTGGCTTCAGCTCTTAAACTCTTGAGGAAAACAGTAACTGTGTGTCATTTAGAACTCCCTGGGAAGATTTGTTTGCTACCACTTTTTATGCACTAAGAACAATAATAACTTGACAAATGTTGCAACAAAATTATGTAGCAGCAAATGATAGGACTTACTGGCAGGTGTAAGTTGTTCTTGGTGGGATTTATCAAGTATCCGAATGAAGTCGCTCTAAACATTAATAATACTGTCATGCTTTTAAATCCTTCCAGAATGAAAATCTAAAATACAAAGAAATATCAGAAAAATAGTGAACTGTAACCAAATAACATTGTTTTTTTACACAATTTGTAGATCTTAGATATAGTTGTCTGCATACCATACAATAAGGAATATTACCTGTGTCAATTCTCAGTATGCAAACAAATCCTTCTATGTTACCTAAGTGGTGCCAAATTAAAAGCAGATAACACAACAGTGGCATTAACCTTTGGTATTACATCATATGTAGAGGAAATCTGACTGGCCAACTGCCAACAACATACACATTACAGTAGGACAAGGCGGTGGCAGGAAAAATAGGACACGCCGGAAATTAAGTCCAGATTGAGCACTTAAGATTGCAAGATATATACAAAAGGAAAATGAGAAAGTTTTTATGTATTTTATGGTAGGGTGGGGTTTTTGTTTGACTGATTGACTGATTTCTGTTTTCCATTGAGAAATATTTACCAGAAATGTTATTGCTTGAGTTATGAGTGTCATAGAGTTACACATAAAGAAACCCAGAGTCACTCCCATTCAGAAAAAGGATTTAAAAAAGAAACAATAAATACTTTGTTAAAGACTTGTATTTTCCATGATAAAAGTAGGATGATTGCCAAAGGATGAAAGCCTAGGATAAAAAGACCTCAAAATAGGGCAAAGTAATGGCTCTCTTTAAAAAACACTTTTTGTAAAACATTTGCTAGATAATTAAAAATAAAAAGTTACTAATGAAGAAAGTTTTGTCAGTATTCATCTCAATAATCTACCATCTGGACTGTAAGCTAAGGTTTGTTGCAACGTCAAAATGGTTTGATTGAAAACGTTTGTAAAAACTAACACCTGAACGGTAATTGTAAATCTTTTTCATCAAACTAAAAAAGAAAAATGTTGGTATCCTCCTATGGCACACTATAAACAGAGTCAAATGTTGAAATCACTGTTAAACAGGATTGTTCACTGACCAGCCATGCTGTCATCTTCCCACATACAGCCTTGCCACTGACTGTCATCAGCAAGTATGAAAGCCTTTTTTGAGTCCAGACACCTTCTGCTCCATGACCAACAATGCCTCATAGTGTTCGATGCCTATTGAGCAGTTTCATAGCTGTTACTCCATTTTCAAGGAAGAGGATGTTAAACTATTCATGCAGGCAGCTAATCGTGACCTATGGCTCCACCAACAAGATAACTACATGAGAAAAATCAAGGTGCTACAGGTAACAAAAGGAGAGCAATGTACTTGTATATACCTTGACCTGTGGTATCAATAACAAGTTAGCAATATGAAAACAGCAGGACACTGTACACCAAAGAAAGGGGATGTTAGTTTATCAAAATGGTGACCAAGAAAGAAAGGCAAAGGTTGGATTGTGGAGCAGGACATTAAAGCTGTTGCTGTTCTGTCCACACTCCCAGGTGAGTAACTGATGGCCCTCATCAGAGCCCTTGGGTGCTCTCCCCAGAGCTGGCAAGGAAGCACCACGAGGGCTGGGACATCCAGACATCCTAGCAGAGGCAGTGGCAGAACCCATCAGGTTTCAAAATCTTAGGGAATAAAGGCAATAAAAGCATTTTGAACAGCCAAAATACCCCACAACACTGTATATCTGTGCACACAGTGTCCTGGAGACTCCCATGTTTCAAACAGACATGAAAGGGCCTTATCTGAGCCTTCAGGTTACAAAAAGCAATTTAACTGTGTTAGTATGAAACCAAACTGAGTTAAATTTGCTCTGCTGTGAAGAAATACAGCAAGACTACCAAAGACACAACTTGATCAGAGTAAATCTTACAATGGAGCACCTCTTAGCAGCAAGACAGAAGTTGGGCCCTTTTGAAAGAAAAAAGGAAAATAATTCCCTCACACAATAATGCACATTTCCCCTATTAGTAGCTTTTATATTCTGTCGTTTTTACTTTTTGTGCCTAAGTGCTTCTATTGCTTAAGGCAAAACGCAGTTGAAAATAAAAGGAACTATTATGTGGGTTTTTTTTTTCTAAAAGGTCAACCGAAGTTCTTCATTGTTCCAGAATAAGTGTTACCATCTGTCACCAGTTTTACTTTGGTGTAATGATGGATAAATGATCTTTATGTAGCTACATATTCTGCGGTGTTCAGAGCAGTTAAGAAACTTTTAATATTACACATAAGGTTCATTTTGAGTATGAAAGGGAAATATGAATCATTCATAATCATAAAGGGTTTGCCAGACTCAGCTAGAGTGGTTTTATAGCAGTATTTCATAATCCATACTCACAAGTGTTATCCATAGGCTCTATCTCTCCAAGATAAAAATATTGAGGTAAGTAGGGACAATTGCATGAAACTGTAACCAGACAATTGATTATGAGTGGTAAGGCTTTGCAAATATTGTAGAAACAATAACAAAAACAACAACCAGAGCAATAATAATACTATTAAAGTCATTCAATGCACTGCAAGAGTAACCAACATATGATATACGTAAATAACACAGAGCCAGATTTTTTTCTGTCCTACAATACTTTAATTCAGCTGCAGTGTGAATGCGAGTTGGAGAAAGTTACAAGTTACTACTGCTTCACAGCAGAAGACAATCAATGAAAAAGGTGTTAGCAAATAGCAAGCATGGAAAGTTATAGCACTGTTAACACCCTCCCTTTAGTATCTCTGCTAACGCAGGTCTCAGTTGCTTCTATTCAACAATACTTTGCCCCTCAAGTACTTCCACTATTTAAAAGTATAGGTGTACCTGTTTGAAGAGTAAAATACTAACACCTGTAGTATTCTGTCTCAATGTACAGATGGTTTTAAGCAAAATTTGTACCATTATAACAGGTTTGATTCAATTGTTAAAAAAATTGTTTCATCAATGTTATAAAAAGAAATCTCATGGTTGGTATGTTTTTATAAATACTACAACATTAAATTTTCGCATATATCATCTGTTTCATGCTACTCATCTAAACTTTTGTTATAGTCGGTAAGGATCCTGTTGATTCGGTGAGCAAAAGTTAGAGTGATACTGTTGATGACTAACTAACATTTTTTTCATCGAAGACAGAGGAACCAGGGTCTAGGTGATCCTTCTTCACAGGATCTCCACTTACTATAACAGCAGCTGAGACGCTATGGCTACACCTGCATTAGCAAGCCATGCAGAACAGAAAGAGTGAATCCACAGAGCAGGAGAACGGATGCCGAGGATCTGATGCCCACATTATAGACATTACTGGTTTTCATTTGTGTCACTTCTAAGCTAGTCCCATAAACTGAACATATTTGAAGCTGGAATATTTCTAAGTGAGTCCCTGGAGCTTTCATTTTGGACTTCCAGATCTTGGAATACAGAGCTGAATCATACCCTGGGTTCATTACACTTTCCTAAAAATAAGCAATATGTGGCACCACTCCAGATGTTCTTGGAGGTCTGCCTGGCCTCCAGCTGCCATTGCAAAATATCCCAGGCCTCCTGTAGCATCGGTGCTTCCTCTGTCAGAACCCATGTGGTTCTTTCATGTACCCTCCGGTGTCTCACAGTGATACTGAACACTTTCATAGGAATAACTGAACAAAGATATGGGTGTCTGTAAGTAAAATGGGGAAATAAGGTGGAGAGCAATTGTGTCTAGCTCACTCCTTTAAGAACTTGATGCTTTCTAATATTTTAGCTGCCTGGCTGTGTGGCAATGAAGTGATCCTTTAGGGCACTTCTACCACTGACTACAATAAATGGCAATTTTTTACTAGCTCTGAAGAAAGGGCTGCATAGACTCCTGAAAAAATACCACGGAGTAAGACAGAAAATAGAGATGTTTATAGAGAAATTTTAATTAGCTAAAGTCTCCATACTCTAAGTATAGTCAATTATCCTATTTGGGGGCATATACTGGGATATTACTGAAGGTCTGGCACAAAGTTCAGCATGTACCGGAATTGAGTGGGACTAAACTGAATAGGAGATGGGATCAAAAGTTTTAGATTAACAGGGAAAAATTACATATCTAATTACAGGGAAAGCTAAGACTAAATGCAAAAAACCTTCCCCCCCGCAAATAAGCTGTCTATACAGATTTAATAATATGGCCATCATGAATTCAGTACTAAACACATCCCAGTAAATATATCATAGAATCATAGAATCATAGAATCATAGAATACCAGGTTGGAAGGGACCTCAAGGATCATCTGGTCCAACCTTTCTAGCACAATCTAGACGAGATGGCCCAGCACCATGTCCAGCTGAGTCTTAAACATGTTCAGCATAGCAGCGTCAACCACTTCCCTGGGGAGATTATTCCAATGATTGACTGTTCTCATTGTGAAAAATTTGCCTCTTGTGTCCAGTCAAAATCTCCCTGGGAGTAACTTGCACCCGTTACCCCTTGTCCTCACCATGTGACTCCTTGCAAAAAGGGAGTCTCCATCTTCTTTGTAGCTTCCCTTTAAGTACTGGTACATGGTGATGAGATCACCTCTAAGCCTCCTTTTCTCAATGCTGAACAAACCCAGCTCTCTCAGCCTATCCTCATACAGCAAGCTTCCCAGACCCTTGATCATCTTGGTGGCCCTTCTCTGGACCCCCTCCAGCCTGTCCACATCTTTTTTGTATAACGGGGACCAGAACTGTACACAGTATTCCAGGTGTAGCCTGACAAGCGCTGAGTAGAGTGGGATAATGACTTCTTTATCTCTGCTGGTGATGACCTTTTTGATGCAGCCCAGCATCCTGTTGGCCTTCTTGGCCGCAGCAGTGCACTGTTCACTCATGTTGAGCTTCCTGTCCACCAGGACCCCCAGGTCCCTTTCCACAGAGCTGCTCTCTAGCCAGGTGGATCCCAGTCTGAGCTGCACTCCTGGATTATGTTTTCCCAGGTACAAGACCTTACACTTGTCTTTGTTAAACTTGATAAGGTTCTTGTTAGCCCACTCTTCCAGCCTATCCAGATCTTCCTGCAGGATGTCTCTACCTTCCAGAGTGTCTACTTCCCCACTCAGTTTGGTGTCATCTACGAACTTCATCAGGCTACACTTGATCCCGTTATCCAGATCGCTTATGAAGATATTGAAGATATCTTTAAATGAGTTAATTTTTTGTTTGTTTTAATTATTACCCAGATACAGTTTTCAATTTAATACATTGCTGAATATAAACTACATGTTTAAAAAATTAGAACCTGTTTGTCATAGTCAAGAATGGAATGTATGCTGTATCTCAGGAGTCACAAACCAATTAAAGAAAGGGAGAAGAAAACAAATAAGTATTCCATGTTACAAAGGACAGAAGAAAATCTCAATCAGGATAATGTAATGAGCAGAATCAGTATTTACTTATACTCATCTCTAGGAAGTAAGAGAAAGTTGCCTACTGAGAATATAAATAAGGAAAATCAAATACCTCAAGATGTATCTGAAAAAATTTTTGTCTTATCAGATAATGAACTTGGGTTTTGTGATGAGAATGCTAATGAATTCATTTGTAATGCAGATAGCGATAATAAAGATAAAGTGACTCTCTTGGAAAGATGTATCCCATACTTTGTAAAGTATAATCATAAATTAAAGACATGGAAAAAACCCATAATGAAAAGTCAGATATCTGACTTAATAACAGAAATCTACAACTTTGAAAGCAAACTTTGATAATATCAATAGTGAGATGCTAAGACAAAAATATGAGTTAACTATTTGAACTCAAATGTATTTCTCCAACTCAAAGGTAAAGTAATGCATTTAGAATATGACCCTGCAAATTTTTTGCAAGACTAACCTTTGCACAAGCATATATTCAACCTCAGTTTTTTTATACAAGACAAATTTATATAGCTACTGCTTCTGTCCAAAATCTTTCATTGTTTCTCTGAGATCTGTCATGGATAACTAGTCATCAGCTAAGACTCACTAAGACTAAAAAGCAGATCTTAGTTCTATGTGCCAAAAACCTCAGGTCCCTCCTGTGTCACTGTGGACAGGATCATCAAATCTACAACCAGAGTCATCTTTGACTTTGATCTTTCTAACTTGTCACATCCATTCTTTCCCCATTTAATATGTATAAGATAGAGCCTTTTCTGTCTATATAATTATAAATTTTACCAAGCTCATATCATTTTACTTTTAACTATGGCAACTTCTTCCATTGTGGTTCACATAAGCAGTTGTCCTTGTGATAGCCATTTAGAATACTGCAATAAAATCATTTTTCTAGGTCAGAATGACCTTATTTCTTCTCTGACCATCTTTCTAATGACTTGTCTTCTCCATTACTTAAACAACTGTATTGGGTTAACCTTGTCTAAGGGCGAAAATGCCATCCAGCTGCTCTCTCACTCCCCCTCCTCAACAGGATAGGGCAGGGGGAAATGTGATGAGAAAGTTTGTGGGTTGAGATAAAGACAGGGAGATTGCTTACCTCTTGCTATCATGGGCAAAAAAGACTCAACTTGGGGAATATTAATTTATTTATTGTCAATTAAAATAGATTTGGATGGTAAGAAACAGAGACAAACATTAAAACAGTACCATTCCCCATCCCTCCTTTCCCAGGCTCAGCTTTACTCCTTCAATCCCAGCTCCTCTACCTCCCATCTTCCTCCCACCCCACACAGCACAAAGGGGATGGGGAACGGGGGGGGGTTACAGTAGACCATAATAGTTCCTCTCCTTCTCATGGTTTTCCCCTGTTCGAGCATGTGTCCCTCCCATGGGCTGCAGTCCTTCAAGATAAACCAGCTCCAGTGTGGGCTCTCCCATGGGGCTGCAGGGCAATCTCTGCTCCAGCACCTGGACCACCTCCTCTCCCTCCTTCTCTGACCTTTGTACTCGCACTGCTGTTTCTCTCCCCGCCCCCCCCTTTTTTCCTTCCTCTGCTGTCTCTACAGTGTTTTCCAACTTTTCTTTAAATATGGTTTCACAGAAGTGCCACTGACTTGGCTGCTGGGCTCAGCTGTGGCCTGGCAGGGGGAGGTCTGCTGCATGTATAGTTTTGCCCGGCACAGGGCAGCCCCTAACCTCTTCCCAGAGGCCACCCCTTCAGCACCCCCACTTTCAACATGTTGCCACCTACACCCAATACAACTGTGTAACTTCCCCTTCAAAAATCTTTTCAGTGTACTTTCTACCCACTTAGGCTCTCCTACTCAGGGCTAGAAGGTCATCACCAGCAGAGATAAAGAAGTCATTATCCCACTCTACTCAGCGCTTGTCAGGCTACACCTGGAATACTGTGTACAGTTCTGGTCCCCATTATACAAAAAAGATGTGGACAGGCTGGAGGGGGTCCAGAGAAGGGCCACCAAGATGATCAAGGGTCTGGGAAGCTTGCTGTATGAGGATAGGCTGAGAGAGCTGGGTTTGTTCAGCATTGAGAAAAGGAGGCTTAGAGGTGATCTCATCACCATGTACCAGTACTTAAAGGGAAGCTACAAAGAAGATGGAGACTCCCTTTTTGCAAGGAGTCACATGGTGAGGACAAGGGGTAACGGGTGCAAGTTACTCCCAGGGAGATTTTGACTGGACACAAGAGGCAAATTTTTCACAATGAGAACAGTCAATCATTGGAATAATCTCCCCAGGGAAGTGGTTGACGCTGCTATGCTGAACATGTTTAAGACTCAGCTGGACATGGTGCTGGGCCATCTCGTCTAGATTGTGCTAGAAAGGTTGGACCAGATGATCCTTGAGGTCCCTTCCAACCTGGTATTCTATGATTCTATGAAGGTTAACTCTCATTAACATTAGGTTCATATAAACAGCCTCCATTTCTAACTAGATAAATATTTCAAGCAGTTTTGCTTCTTTTGGGGATGAAATTTCCCTATAAATATCACCAAAGGAGTACTGTGATCCTACTTGATCATAGAATCATAGAATCATAGAATTGTTAAGGTTGGAAAAGACCCTTAAGATCATCAAGTCCAACCATTAACCTACCGCTGCCAAGTCCACCACTAAACCATGTCCTCAAGCACCACATCTACCCGTCTTTTAAATACCTCTAAGGATGGGGACTCAACCACTTCCCTGGGCAGCCTGTTCCAATGCCTGACCACTCTTTCAGTAAAGAAGTTTTTCCTAATATCTGACCTAGACTTTCCTTGGTGCAGCTTGAGGCCATTTCCTCTCATTCTATCACTTGTTACTGGGGAGAAGAGACTGAACCCCACCTCACTACAACCTCCTTTCAGGTAGTTGTAGAGAGCAATAAGGTCTCCCCTCAGCCTCCTCTTCTCCAAACTAAACAACCCCAGCTCCCTCAGCTGCTCCTCATAAGACTTATTCTCTAGACCCTTCACCAACCTAGTTGCCCTTCTTTGGACATGCTCCAGCACCTCGATGTCCTTCTTGAAGTGAGGGGCCCAAAACTGGACACAGTACTCGAGGTGCGGCCTCACCAGTGCCGAATACAGAGGCACTATCACCTCCCTGGTCCTGCTGGCCACACTATTCCTGACACAAGCCAGGATAAATGATGTTGCGCTTAAAGCTCCTTTTTGCTTTGACATCCTCCAGAAAATTACTGGAGTCCAGCTACTGGTATGCTGAAAACAGCATTATCTAGTGGTTTCCATTCCCTGTATCATCCCACCTTTCTTCAGCTTCTCTGTCTTTCTTAGAAGCCCTCTGAGTCTGTATCTTGTGCTTGCACAGCATTTAGCTCACAGAGCTCCTTGTGTCTGACTGGATTTCCCTAAGTGTTAGGTTAATGCAGCTATCACACTAACATAACTTGTGAGTGATCTTTCAGACTTCTTGTTTAAAATGAATCATATACAGCAGTGTTTAGGGGGTTGATTCCTTATATTGTATGTATCGAACCTCTATAAAGTTTTGTGCTTTTTATAAGTAACCAGGGAGACAGTGATATAGTCCATAATCCTTTTATCAGCATTTTCTAAGTAATGTGTTAAAAAAAGCAGAATGTCATATCTTCTGATTTACATTAACACACGATTTGGTTGCCATTGTACAGAAAGACCTTGAAATTATTTTTGAAGAGTAATCACATAACAAAGTCTTGTGAGGTAGATTTTTCCATATGTTAAGAGGGACGATAAATATTGTGCAGTAAAATGGCAGCTGCCTGGCAGCAAGTAGTAATATTTCTTTCAGTTTAGGACAGAGGACAAAAAAAGTAATCACAATAGATCAAATTTAGAACAAAAAAAAAAAAAGATCATAAAAAGTCTTGTAATTAGTGCACTGGGATGTAAATAAAATCTTTTAAATATATTTCACTTAACCTCTATATTGTTCAGTAATAGAATGAGTTATATTTACAAATTATAAATGTCCTGTTAAATGACAATTAATTGTTTATCTATGAAAAAAGCCATAAGAAAATCCAGCTGTGCCAACCCATTTGATATTGACTATCTGAAAAAAACCTGCTATAGAATACTGATATTTTATTAAATATTAGAAGGTGTCTCAATTGCTTTATTTTGTCACAGTAATAGTGACAAATTGCTTAATAGTATTTGAAGGAATATATTTACCCATTTCCTTTTATGTGACAATTGTGACAATAATGTGACAAATGTGACAAATGTGACAATAGTTTACTCTATTAACACACAGTCTTTAGAGTCAACTAAGATGAAATGGGTATCTTCAAAAATGCTATTAAGCAAGGACAAGGAGTTATTCCTGGACTAGGTCATGAGTGTATTCAGCAAAAAGCATTGTAACATAACAAGCCAAGGGAAAGGGAAAGGGTAAGGGTAAGAAGGGAAAACTTTCCGAGTCACGGGCCAAAAAAAGAACTCGTAAGGATCTCCCCAGCTCATCATCCTAATCTATGCATACTCTCCATTGCAGAAGGTGTTTCTCTGAATAATTTTTTACACAGTAACAATAAGGTTTCATCAGGACTGTTTCATTAAACAACCCTGAGAAAAGGACCTGGGTGTCTTGGTAGACAGTCGGTTGAATATGAGCCGGCAGTGTGCCCAGGTGGCCAAGAAGGCCAATAGCATCCTGGCTTGCATCAGAAATAGTGTGGCCAGCAGGACTAGGGAAGTGATCGTACCCTTGTACTCAGCACTGGTGAGGCCGCACCTCAAATACTGTGTTCAGTTTTGGGCCCCTCAATTCAAGAAGGACATTGAGGTGCTGGAGTGTGTCCAGAGAAGGGCAACAAAGCTGGTGAAGGGTCTAGAGCACAAGTCTTAAGAGGAGTGGTTGAAGGAGCTGGGGTTGTTTAGTTTGGAGAAGAGGAGGCTGAGGAGAGACCTTATCACTCTCTACAACTACCTGAAAGGAGGTGGTAGCAAGGTGGGGGTGAGTCTCTTCTCCCAAGTAACAAGCGATAGGACAAGAGGAAATGGCCTCAAGTTGTGCCAGGGGAGGTTTAGGTGGGATATTAGGAAAAATTTCTTCTCCAAAAGGGTGGTCAGGCTCTGGAACAGGCTGCCCAGGGAAGTGGTTGAGTCCCCATCCCTGGAGATATTTAAAAGACGGGTAGATGTGGTGCTTGAGGACATGGTTTAGTGGTGGACTTGGCAGTGCTAGGTTAACGGTTGGACTTGATGATCTTGAAGATCTTTTCCAGCCTAGACGATTCTATGATTACAGTAATAGTGCTTATGACAGCATATTTCTATCAGGCACAGATGTTGTACACATCAGTTGGCTGTTTAGCTTTCTGCATGTGCATTATCAGCAAATGCTTATTGGCTACTTATGACTATTATCTACTAGAGTTATCCATTAAGATTTATTTTTTGCCTAGCATGAGATTGTAAACTAAAAACTATGAAGGGCTGGAAAGGGAAATTTCACATTTCAATGGCAATCACTTTCTACAAACCCCAACTTTACAGATGTGATAATGTTTCCTGAGTCCTCCAGTATGAGGTTGTGAGGATAATAGCCCTTTGGGATAAAAAAGTAAAATGTACTGCCGCAGCAGCCTGGGGTTGTGTATGTGGCAGGTTGCATACAAAATGAAAGGCAGACTGTAGTGTTACAAGTGAGACTGCAGATTTACAAATATAAGACTGTTAGCTTTATATAGGTTAAAGCACTGTGTAACACCAACACTGGTGTGTTCTGGATACAAGATTCTGTTACTCCCCCTCACTTTCCCTCAAAGCCCACTGCTCTTGTCCAGCACATAACAAGACAGAGTCCAGCGGCCATCCCATTCACCAGGTTCCACAAAAGGGATCTTATTCATCATCTTTTCTTTCCTGAATAGGTGCACCATTTGAACTGGTACATACTTTTGCAACAAACTACAAACCACAGTTGTAGCTTTGACTGGAGTCAAGTCAATAACTCAAATGTGTCAGTTCATTTGCAGCAGAAACAGGTAAATTCAAATGGCTCAGGGATTAACTTACAGATACAGAAGACAAAAGGGGTGCATGTTGCCGGCTGTCTAGACAGGAATTAATTTTCTTCCTTATAGTATTGCCAATGCCTTTCTTGATACACCTCTGAATGGTATTCTCTAAGTACATAGTTTTTAGGCATAAAAAATCATTTAGGTAAGTACTAGTCTGAAGTAAATGAGCTCAGAATTAACCCTAAAATGACTGTAATCCTAAAATGAATGTATTGGAAATCACTTTTATTGTTCCTCAATGTGGTTATTATGCAGACAGTGGGAATTTTCTCCATTTGTCTTGTAGGTTTAAAATACAACAAAGGATGCTTATTTATGATTATTCCAAAAACATTTTTTTGTGTGTTGCTTCCTGCTTAACAGGCAAAGTTACAGGCATTTTGAACTGTTGGTTAGGAAATGTTTCTGTCAGTTGAATTCACTTCCAAAGGTTTTCAGAAACTAAACATGAAAGCGGTAGCTAAGGGTAAAGTTCATACACATGAAAACATCTAACAAATACTCAGGGAGGAATTCTTAAACATACCCACAGCTTTACTAATTATTTTTCTTATCCTCTTGGCACATTTAAAAAGCCATTTTAAATTCACAATTGCATGCTTTGTTTTTCAAATAGAAACATGAAAAATAGTGTTCTTTTCCATATGTCCACAAATGTTTCTTCAGGCCTTTGAATGTAGTAGTGCATGCTTTATTTAAGGAGGATATTTATCGTTTTGTAGATAATTTAAAGAGTGGTCAATGTTGTATAAAGAAAAGGGCTAATTTGGAGACAAAGTCTATCGTGCTCAAAATAGGTCTGTATTGCCAAAGTAAAATAAATTGACTATCCTTGAGTTACTCATGTTCAAATAGCCTAGTTTTGTTAGAGTAGCCACAATGCACCTTGATACTTCAGCTGCTGATCTATACCCATGCTGCACCCTCTTACACATGATTTTTTTTTTAGTGATATTAACTTAGTTATTTGAATCGTATATAGCAGAGTCTCTCTCAATTCATTCCCAGTGAATACTGGGAGGACTGGTCTGTCTTTTGCAGGTACCTAGAGGAAACTGAAAATTCCTGGAGAGATTAGCCGCATTCAAATACACACATAGCAAAAAGGTCACATCCACAGAAGTTTTTAGACACACAATTTCCTATGAAATCACAAAGTTCCTGTGATAAATAGTGGACAGTGAAGCATTAAAACAGGAGTCAGAAACCAAAATGTCTTTATAGGCTGTGCTGTTAGAAACAGATAAATTATATTATTTTCAGTTCTTGCCTATACTCACCACAAGAAAGATAAGAATTTCTGCACATAATGGGACTGAAATGAAGTGAAATAGCTGAGTTTTACTACAAATTAATTTTAAAATGAAAAGATTTTGTTCATAGTACATACTACTTTACCCAATAATATTTAATCTTAAGATAATATTAATAAAACCTTAAAAAATAAAAATCATACAGTCTTAAGATTTCATAAGTAGGTATAAGGCAGCTTAATAATAATGTAATATAACCATTAAGATTTCATAAGCATGTGTAAAGCTTCCATAAATCTAGGTCTGTACACACTTCAGTATTTTTTGATGGTTTGGAAATGTGAAATAAAACCAAATAATGAAAAGAACTAGGTGATTCTGCACAGTTCAACAAATGGGAGACCACATGATGGGGAACCTTGTTCCCTACTTTCAATGCAGTCAGGGCCACTTCACACATACATGCCTTGTTTTCCCACCGTTGCAATGAAATCTGCTGCTTTGTAAAGCTCATCCCTACCTACAAGCAGAAACAAAACATTAGAGGAGCTGTATGCAATTACAGCACCTGACTTTGGCTAGCATAGGTCCTTTACCCATCAGATGTGGGGGTAGCTGTTTTCAGCCTAAGTACAGAGTTCCTATACTGTTTCTCCTCTGAGAGCTGAAAAAGTATAAAATTATTTGGCTAGAGCAGTCACAGTTTTACAAGGTTGAAATAAACAATTTTAAACATAATAATGATTATCCAAATCCTACAAGTGAACCAGAGAATGTGCTTTGTTCAATGTAGTAATTGGACTATAGCTCAAATATCAAAATTGTATTCATGCTTTTGACAGAAGAAGGCAACAGTTCAGTGCAAGAAGAGAAGGGTCATCTCATATAAGAATGCCATGCTTTAATCATCCATCCCTTCTTTCTTTTCAGTGACATACTGCTGGAACATGTTCCTTTCTTAGCACAGCCTGGCCTATTATCAACAAAGAGTGTGTAATATACTTGTTCATGGGTTGGTACTGAATGAGGTTAATTAATAGTTTGTCTTACATAGATGTCTGGAATTAAAACAAAAGGCTCAAAACGTACAATTAACAGTGGCAAGTAACCTATAATTTTTCCAACTCCTCTACTAATTTTGATTATTACCCACTGAATATTTGATTTCTTGCCATTTTCTTTGACCTCTTCACAGCAGAGATGAAAGCTTCGTTGTTGCGGTAAGAGAAGCATCATGTGGTTTCTTTACCATCAGGGACATACCACATTCACTTTTCACAGTCAAACAGTTTGTGGGTTACTGCCCCACCAAGATGTAGGCTATTAAACATCTTTCTTCACCAACTGCGTTGCAGAAAATGTACTTGAATTTAGTGGCCCTGATATTCATAGCTGTCAATGAACTGCTATTAACTGGGAGTGCATGAGTTGGCTTAATACCAGCCTCTGGCCAGCTGTGACTCCAAAATTACTTAATGAAGAAAATGAACAATGTATTTTAATCACAAAGGTAGTACTGCAGAATTAAGCTTAGGAGTGGTATACATCTTAGCTTGCAATTTCTATATGAACCATCCTGAAAAAAAGTGAGTAAGTAAGAAATTATTTATGTTGCATTTGCTGCAATTATTGTCTTTATGGACAGCATCCTGAGGGCCTATTCTCCTGCGAGCATACACAGGTATAAGATGTCCTGAAATTTGAACTAGAGATCTCTAAGTGAAATCCAAACCATGACCGGCTTTGGAAGCCTGGGATTGGCAACCAGATGGATGTGCTGGATTCAGTGCCTCATTTCAGGGCCCCTTTGTGGTGTCTGAACTCCTGATACTATTTAAATTGTTTCTTTAAAGCAAAAGACTTCTCTGTTGGAGTCCATTAATATTGTTGTAACTGAGGGATGATGAGGGGGAGGAAGCTGAGAGCTGCTGGAGGGAAGAGAAGGAGCAGAAGTGGTATTCCATAGCTGACACTTTAAATACGACAGTGCTAATACACAGTGTTTCTTGACAAAAATGTGCCACTCAAGGCATTTAAAGAAGGCATTTAATGTACAATTATGAGGAGCAGTGTAGAAGGATCAACAGATCTTTGCCAATCACTGTATGAACTATTAGGATTTTATGTTGCCCTTTTTCTGGATTAATGTGCAAGCAGTGAGGGAAGTGCTTTGAAGGCCCTAACCATCCCCTGCAGTGCATGTGGCAAGACAAGTCAGGAGCCTTCTGTCAATATTGGGAACCTGTGAAATATTCAGAGAACATTAAGATAATAAAGGTACATCTAGTTAAAACAGAAGTAAAAGTGATCAATGGATCCTTTCAAGGTCATGCAGTCAGATAGCAGAGTTCACTCTCACTCTCCAAAATTCATTACACTAAAAAAATTGAAGGTTACACTAGTTCTTCTCTACCTCTGAAGGGAGATGAAACAGTATATGGCACTGACTTTTGTCCACTAAAGCACATTCAGGCTTTTTCAATCTTTTCAGTAGGGGATGGGGAGGCAGAATTCCTTCCTGTCAATCACAAAATAAAGGTATTATGTTGTGCTGTACCAGAAAATGCTCCCAGGAGGTTAATTTTAGATTCACAAAAGATATGTGAAGTGTCATCTGAAGACTACATCCTTATATGTCTCAAAATTCTGCCTATGGTCCTGAGCTTGCCAGAAACACATACAAATACACATATAAACTGAATTATATCAGCATAGTTCCTTCTTCCTTAGCTAAAGTCTGTAGTCTGCATCACTACGTTTTGATCCAGGGAACTATCGTATGTATTTCAGACACACAACACAGTGGATCCCACAGTAAAGATCCTCAGACTCTTCTCACAGTGAAAGAGAGATGGCTTAGACCCAATTGCTGTATTCCTTCCTAACCTGAAGTACTTATGTGGAAAAATGAAACCCTTTGCCTGGTATGGCAATTCGGTGGGTAGCCCCTGGGAGTCTCTGGGCTTCCTCACCTTCCTGTGTGACTTTGAGCCATTCAGCTTGACCTCATGATGAGCTGGACTCCTGAGTCACAATGCACCCCACATCCTTGGTATGCAGGTTAAATTGCATACCAAATGCAGAATCATTGATGCAGTTCTCAAGAGTATACTGTGATTCATTCACAGATTGTCACAAATGTAGACACCCAAGAGCTAGTAGTTTATTTCAGGATGGCCATATGTATGAGGGAAGTTATTGAGAGTATGTTACTCAGGCATTGCTGACAGGGGAGCTTCATCTTCAAATAGTAATGAATATGAGTCATTCTGATTCAGAAGTATGGAATCAGAGTCATTCATTTGTCTATGAAAAATGCCTTTGCATACTGGGGAAAAAAGCCATTATAATTAGAACTTAAAAAATTGCAGGTGTAAATTTCGGGTTTTTTAAACATGAATATTTCCATATCAAAATTATTAACTGCCTATCCATGTCCTAAATTAAGCACATAAACACTGTTATCTTATCAGCCATATGGTACATCTTCACACATAATCCTTCCTAGCTCAAAGATGACTTTGTGTACATTTATTTGGAAGCCTAATAAGCATGCAGTTTTTGGCACTGTATGTAGGAAGAACAACTAAAACTAGAGTGTTTGGTTAATCCTTAGTTCATTGATAATAAATGCATTCCTTATGTTAATTTCAGACAACTTTGAATCTGCTCACATGCCTGTCTTTCCTAGGGATTCTTAAATAAGACATGTTCTCCAGCATGCCATATGAACTCCTGGAATAATCCCATTGATGTCAATGGACATGTACTGAAAGACATATGACCAAATGGATTTGTGATGGCCATAATCCAGGCAGTTCTGCCTAAACCAATATAACTTTGAAAAACAAATCCAAAACACATGTGTGAGTTATTCAAATTATTCCTTCTCATATACACCTTCTTTTGCTTTTCAAGTTCTTCACAGTCGTTTTTATCGCAACAAACCCAAACACTTGTACGTTCCATGAAGATCGTCAACCTTGTGTTGATATTTGCCAATGAAAAGAAGATAATCTATCTTTGCTTTATATTTTGTCTCTTCCCTGTTTTTATGTCTTTATTTTTCTTCTCTACTTTCTAAATTTATGTAATAAAGTCACCAGAGGTATTGCTAGGACTTTGTGAATGTTCAAGTAAATTATATTATCTTCTTCTTGCTTACAGTGATCTTTTGACACAACCATAGTATTTTAACAGATGTCAAGAGTTTCCTTAGAAAAAATGTACTGTAACTTATTGCTTCAAATTACCCGTCATCAATGTAAGTCCTGTAAGTTATAGCAACACTGAAATGACCTTTTAGTAAGTATATAGAGAATCATAGAATCGTTTAGGTTGGAAAAGACCTTCAAGTCAACCATTAACCTAGCACTGAAAAGTCCACCACTAAACCATGTCCCTAAGAACGACATCTACACATCCTTTAAATACCTCCAGGGATGAGGACTCAACCACTTCCCTGGGCAACCTGTTCCAGTGCCTGACTACCCTTTCGGAGAAGAAATTTTTCCTAATATCCCACCTAAACCTCCCCTGGTGCAACTTGAGGTCATTTCCTCTTGTCCTATCGCTTGTTACTTGGGAGAAGAGACTCACCCCCACCTTGCTACCACCTCCTTTCAGGTAGTTGTAGAAAGTGATAAGGTCTCTCCTCAGCCTCCTCTTCTCCAAACTAAACAACCCCAGCTCCTTCAACCACTCCTCTTAAGACTTGTGCTCTAGACCCTTCACCAGCTTTGTTGCCCTCCTCTGGACACACTCCAGCACCTCAATGTCCTTGTAGTGAGGGGCCCAAAACTGAACACAGCATTTGAGGTGCAGCCTCACCAGTGCTGAGTACAGGGGCACTATCACCTCCCTGGTCCTGCTGGCCACACTATTTCTGATGCAAGCCAGGATGCTATTGGCCTTCTTGGCCACCTGGGCACACTGCCGGCTCATATTCAGCTGGCTGTCGACCAGCACCCCCAGGTCCTTTTCTGCCAGGCAGCTCTCCAGCCACTCTTCCCCAAGCCTGTAGAGTTGCATGGGGTTGTTGTGACCCAAGTGCAGGACATGGCACTTAGCCTTGTTGAACCTAATACAGGTTCATACGCTGCTCTCAGCTGCTGTTTGGGTATATATTTTAGCTAGATTATTTTTCAATTCTTTGTTGAATTCATAAATCCTGAGAATCCTTCCCTTGTTCTGGATCTGAATTCATCTCACTTAAACAACCACTTCGGACTGGAGTCCAGAGTGCCAACGCACTACATTTCATCCCACATAAATACCTTCCTCCACATGCATACATAGTCTGCCACACTTGCATAACATCTAAATCTTTTAATCTATATTTTAGGACATAAGGGCAATTTAGACATAAAAGGTAAACCTGTTCTGTGAAACACAATGCTCTCTCCAGTGTATTGCTACCTCCAGAAATGCGCTTTCCATTTCCCTTCTGATCCAGCAGATATTTAGGCTTTTCGTGCAAAGTGAAAGAGCTTCAACAGGACACTGGAGCCTGGCTGCCCTGGTGGGCAGTATGGGCTGGAGCTGGAGGATTTGATTGGGCTTTAACTCCTCAGCCAGGACACAGATATGGTGCTGTCAAATGCTCAGATGATCGATGGACCAGTAAGGGTTATCTCTAGGCTGAGTTTTGATCAGGCTTTCAGGAAAGATAGGCCAAGGAATAGGGACGGTGTATATCCTTATAGGGACAGGGCATAGCACCTGGTGCACTGTCAGAAATAAGACAAACCTTTCTTGGGGTCCTTTTAAGCATGAAGGAATTTTATTGGCAAAATCTGTGACATACATAAGATTTTTGGTCATCTACAGTGTTAAATGATATCTGAAAAAAGGGAGTTGAACACAGTTTTAGACACAAACAAACTGAACTAGGAGATAGGTGGGATTAAACTTTTTAAAATACAAATGTAAATCTGGCCTCAAGTCTCTCTTCTTCTGGTACGCAACGGATCAGATGAGTAAAACTCTCACGCTTTCAGCTTCTGACACACTTAAAGGATTTCTTGGGTACTTAAATTGGCCTAATTTACATCTTACATTTTACTTGACATTGTGGAATTGATGATTTTTGACATCGTTGTTTCCACATTTCTGGGATAAATATATAAAAAATTATAAATAAAATTATATAAACATGAGTATAATACGTGCAATCTGAAATGCATATGCATAAATTATATTTATGATTTAAATGTTTTGGAAGGCAGACTCTACCATTTCAAAAGGTGATATGTTATGGAAATTTTAATAACCAGCATATACAATATTGTACATACTAATACTGTGCACAAATGTAATGAACTCAATGAAATGTTGTAAAAAGTATTTATATGTTCTTGGGTAAAGCCAGATATTCAGTCATATACCACTAACAGTTTCTAGCAAAAGTCTTTGGTGATAGTGTCCTGGATTTATAAAATCTGAGGAGCAAAGATTAAAGTGGGCTATAATTTATACACTATATGCAATCATTAAACAAAGCAGAAGTAAGCTTGACAAGATGGGGAAAATAACCTGTCTGTTTTCTTTGGGAGTTCTAGCAGTTTGTCCATTTCTTGATAGTAAGCATACACATTGGAAAACAAGTAGAGTAATTTCTATTTCAAATTGCCCTCAAACACCATCTTTCTATCACTTGCTCTTTCAGAGAAAAGACAGTAAACTAGAGAAGACTAAAATGTTTTCTTCTATCATCCTTTCAGACTTTTTCTTGAATCATAAGCATACACTGCAGAATCTGGCAGGCTTTGTCCACAACATTAGCATTCTAGCCCACCACAATGTGTATATATATATGTATGTATATATATATATGAACTCTAGAGGCAATTTACATGTGCAATTCAAAAGTATTAACTGCATACATGTTAAATAACAACTGTCTAGAATTTTAGAGAAGTTTGAATAAACTGGGTAGGTTAGATAATTTATTTTGAATAAATTACCTGTATGGTTTGTCAATAGCTGAACACCAGGAAAGTTTCTTAAGACCTGTGCCATAGCCTACACATTCTGCTACTAGAGCATGCTATTCCTGTAGTTTAACATAGTACTAACTTAAAGCAACTTCCATATGCACCACCATGATGATGATTGTTTATTAATAATTTTTTTATTAACTATTAGAAAGACAGCAATTACAAATTCTGCAACTGACCAAAATTAGAGAACTGATAGATAAGATCATTGTTACTAAGTGACCTTACAACTTAGAAACTGGTTTTAGCCAATACAACATATTGGGGGGAAAATGTGTTCTGAATAAAACAAAGAAGTGTAGAAGGGATATTCTACCCTAATAAGCAACAAAATAATTAGCTGGACTTAGGCTACCATTGTAATAGTAAAGTCAAACATCATCTTTAGCCACTGGTAGAATACATAATGTGTGAATAAATGGGACGACAATATCTCCACATCTTGCATTGGTAAACCAAGCCAAGACTACCAAAACCCTCCACAACTGTGTTTATTGGCCATAATTCATTAAACGTTATTTTATAACAGTTATGCAATATTGATTAAAGCACTGGAAAATATTCCACTGTAGTAACATTCTCTAAAATGAGTCTCTTTATCAAAGATGATTTGATTATGCAGTATCTACATGGACAAATTAACTTAAATCTTAATTTAACAGAGAAGATAAAAATTACATCATTGAAGAACTGGAAGAATAAGCCAGAAAATGTCAACCAAAATTTATTTCTTTTAACAAAAATTATAGTTAACCATTTCAGCTCTGAAACTGACAATTCTCTGGAAAGTTTAAATCAAGGGGTTTTTTTCTCCCTGAAATTTCTAATTTTCTCAGAAACTAGTTGAAAGGTAAAATCTTCAGGAGTATATCATGTAGGAGGTCATCCTGATTGTCACAGGGGTAGCTCCTGGACCACCTATGGGTAACCATGCAATTGTCATCTATGGTCATTTCTTTCAGTTTACTGTGACTATTACTAAGGAGTGTATAGAACCGAGGCTCATCAGAATTCTGTAAATTACAATTACATAGGCTTTTCAGGCAATCTGAGCTCCTCTTCTAGTTCCTTTGCCATTCTTAAGTTGAACTTTTCTTAATTTAGGTTGGAAACACAAATGTAGAAACAATCTTCTCAATAGGATGAGCATATTAACAAAAATGCACTGCAATTTTGAAGAATACTCTCAAATTTAAATTCTCTGACTTTAATCATAAAAAGTGCTAACAAAGTTGTGATGCTTCTAAAATGTTTCCCACAGTTGCAGCATCAAAGGGTGGTTTTTAAAGCTTCTGACTCATATTGTGACTGTCCTTAAAATTTCAGAGAGGAAAACAATTCCTAAAGACATTTTTGCAAATAAAGTTGAAATGTCCAGACCTTTGAATTAAATCAGCAAAATTTCTCCTTATCCTCCTGGCTTAGTTATTGTGAGTAAATTCATGTTCCTTTGAAGCAACCTGTGGCAGAGGAGCTGCTTGAATGTATTTCAGTTGTAGGAAATAAAGCCTGAATTTGTCTCCCATTTGCAGAAAAACATACAGAGATGATTAAAATCTTCATGGACTTTAATATTCTTCTTGTATCATTATAGTCCTTATGTCAAGAAAGCAAAGACATCACACTGACTCATGATCAGTTTTATAAGAAAGTCAATTAACTGAACTACAGTCTACTTCTCTATATAAATTAATAGAGTCTACTTCTCTCTGAGAGACCTTCCAACTATACACCTGGTGGCATTTTAGGCTTAGATTCTTTGATTTGCTTGCTGCTATATAATTTGTCCTGTTTTCCAGGTCAAACCAGCCATTCCTTTCTTCAACTTCTAACAAAATCCTTCTAATAGCTGAAAATGTTCACAGAAACTTTTACTCACATGAAAGTTACTACTGAGGTGATAAGAAGCCTGCATATCTATCCCCACCAAAATCAGTTCTTATCTGCCTTAGCAAATTTGAAATGCTTGATCCAAGAAGCACACTGACATGAACAGTAAAACTTTTCCAAGACTTTCTGCATTCTGTTATGCGCATTTCTGAATCAAGGGATGACAAGCTTAAACTACTGTAAGAATCCTTTAGGATCAAGCAATTTAGCAATCTGCAGGCTCACCGAGTGCTTATGTTTGTTACACATCTTCAGAAATATACAAATTCTTGTGAGAATTTTGTGCCTTATTCATGACTGAGGCTCTAGTGTGGGAACATTTTATGGTACGTTCTCATACAGTTTCATATTTTAGCAATTTATAATTATATTTGTGTGTCCTAGAAACAGAAACAAATTAGATAGGTAACTGAGTACCCTAGAATTTCATAGGTTATGTCTACATTAGGAAATAGCGGGGACTACCAGTTGCAGATTTGTAGGGTAAAACAGCTGATGTCTGCTCTCTTCACTGTACACCCTTTTGGAAGGTTTTACTTCATATTAGTTCTTCTCTGATTTGATAGGCTGAACTCACTTTAGCTGTTGGAGCAAATCTTTGGGTTTAGTTTTATCCTAGAAGAATCCAGTTTCTGTGCTCTGATACCAGTCTGTGATGTGAAAAAAAAAACCATAATAAACAGAAAGGATCAAAAGATTTTTTTTGAAAGTGCATTCCTTTTTCAAACCAATATATTGTTGCTGAAGTACCTATACATACACACCAGTATAAATAGGTACATTTTCAATTCTTCACAAACTGGACAATAAACTTGTTTGCTAAAACATGCATAAATATGACAAAAACAGATCAAAGCAATGACTTCAGGGTCAGACTGTTAAGAAAAATCTTAAACTGCGTTTTGAAAGAAATACTTATTCACAGAGATGCTTACATGCTCTCGTTTGTTCCCACATAAGCAGATGGAGTTCCAAAAAATTATTTTTGCTTGCACTAATGCAAAATATATATGTACCTGTTGCAAAGTGGGAGGGAATTCGTCTAGGGTTACTCTGCAAATAAGTGCTCAACTAAAAGGATTTTTAAAAGTGTAGACATGTAAATAAAAATTAGTCACTAGAAGTTGCACCTGAGGAAAGTGACAATTTTGTCTTCCCCACCCGCCCTTTGCAAAGCTTTGGTGGGAAGTGGTGCAGCTAATGTTAGGATGGGTGTTGCATTGCTGTGCAGCCCTTCCTCCAGCAAGTGGGCAGAAGAATAGCTGCTTCATTGGTACTTGCCAGGTTTTTCATAATCTTCTTACTCCTCCTACTTCCCCCAGTAATTTTGTTCATGAGCTAGAGATATCTTAGATCTCAACATAATTGTTGACACACAGATAAAAAGAGAAATCACACACTCATACAGAAGAGCATAAATGTTATTGTCTCAGAAGGCACATGTGGTATCTGACAAAGTCAGTGTAAAATAATTACACTTATTGAAAACACTCTGGAGACTGAGGAGCTTTCTAGTTTAACGCAGAGATTGTTGTTTGCATGTTTGGGTGTTTTTACTCTGTGGTTACATATGTAACTTTTGCTAAGGAAAGACACTTCTGTACTTGTTTTATTTAGACTGATTGTTACAAGTCATGGTGGCCTTAAATATCTTGCAATACTCTTTCACTTGACTGAGCACAAATCATACTTGTACAAATGTATGGAGTGGAGCTTGATTTAACTTCTCTGTGTTTGCTAGGTTTGAATAATAAAAGGATATTTTATGTCCAGAAAATATATAGAGGTAGCTTTCATATTAAAGTGAGCCATTTACTCTTAGATGAATCACATGAACAGCAATTCCACTGTTTCGAGGAAAAACAATAACAAACCTTCCAAATTTGAAATAAAAGGTAAGATTTCTGGACAAAACTTATTTTCCTATACATGAACTTCAGAGGAATTTTGAATCTTTCTTAGAACAAACACATATATCTGAATCTCTCCTCTGGAGACTCTCCCCAGGTCTCACTTAACATCTTCTCTCTGCCCTATTACCATGGCCTCTTGCATTCTCCTCCACCTTCTCCATAGGACACAAGGTCCCTTTATACTGCCACTTCCACGATCTGCCTATCTGCACTGCTACTTCATACCTTCATTGTATTTAGGACTCTCTATATGGTGAAAAAATAATACCTCCATATTTTCTAGAAAAATGGGAAAAATGCCTTAAAACTGTACACCACAGCTGACATAGTAGTGCCATATCTCTCCACGCATGACAAAATAACCTTCCATGATTATTAGTACTATATATCTGCCGACTAGATTTTTTAATTGCAAATTCAAGATAAAATTCAGAAGCTGTTCTGTGTTCACCAATATGCAGCCTACTATGTCTCTAGTCTGTCTGTTTGGTGTAATTGACTGCACTTTAGTAAACATTTCTGTCTGCAGAAATAAATTCAGTTTGTATTGTCCAAGCTGTAGTGGGTGTAGTAAAATACATTTACAAGACAGATTTGTTATTCAAACTATGCCTCTGTGACTCAGTGCGTGCATATAGTAAATCATTTCAGTAAAGAGGTGTTATCTTTGCATGGCACTCTAGAATACAGTTGCACTGAACATCACATAATAACAATATGCATCCTATTTCTTTTTCCCCTACTGCACAACAAATTTTATTTTTCAGCTCACTGCCATCTGCTTCCAGACCCTGAAAAAAATCTGTAATTTCACTCAAGAGAAAAAAATGAAGGGCAGATGAAGTTGGACACATGATTTTATATTGCACTGTCTTTTACAGAATTTTTGATTAATCAATCAAGACTGGATTATCAGGGCATATTTATGTCATTTTTTACTATGTTTTTATTCTTGTCATGCATTTCAGAAGAATAACTCCCAAGAAACAAACAAGTGTTATTTCCTTGAATGTTACTATCTAGCTCCCTTTTCTCCACTAAACACACTTAAAAAGAGAAGCAGACCTGTGGAAGTATCTGTAAAGGTGCCTTGATGCACTCATTCAGCAGATCAATGCAGCAGCTTTAAAAGGAATATTATCATATAACTGCTGTAGTTATAAGACTTTGTGTGGAGATGATTTTGAAGTTTACAGATCTGAAAAAAAAAGAAAATCATATTCAAGGCTTCCCAAAATGTCCAAGTATGTCTATGACTTTGCAATGGAGATGGTAACAGTAAAAATTCTAAGAAGTTAACTTTAAACCATGTCATTTGCTATTACCCGATAATACTCAATATTGTTCCTACATCCAGGTGAAATCATTTTGGTTTGAGGTCCAACTCATATAATGTTTATTTCCATTTTTATTAATTTCATAATACTATCTCAGAACAGCAATGTACCATTTACATATGTACTTTAAATAAAGCGATTCAAAGAAACAATTAATCAGTTTCTTCCCACTGACAATGATGGAATCAAAACAACTGGCTCCAATATAAAATGCCTACATTCAGTCAGATGAATAACATTTCAGCAAATGACTTGGAGTTCTGGTGCCACATGGCATGTGTTCTGGGTCAGGATCCTGGGATCTGACTCATCAGCTTCTGTGGCTTGAGAACCCTCTTCACAAAAAATAATAGCTGGCATGCATTCACCTTCTTCAAACAGAGAAAATAAAAACATGTAGCAAATCCATGTGTATATTATTAATCTTTTGCAAGTACATGATAAATGCTGCTGCTATGTCACAAAAAAGCAACACATCTAACACCTGCTGCTCTTAGTGCTTCAACTAATTGCTCTGTTAGCAGTCTGATGCTGACTTCAAAGACTGATGATTATGCAGCTAGTGATGAGGAGGCTCAGCAGAGGGAAGGAGAATAGTAGGGGGATAAGCAATTAGCAAATATTTTCACAGTCACCAAAGAGAGTGAGAGCTTTATCTGAAGATTACATTGCATTGTATTACATTATACTGATTTTTAAATGAGTACTACCAGTGCTGTTCTTACAGTGCTTTCATGGGTTTGTTTTTTGGTTTTGGTGTTGGTTTTTTTTAACAGCTGGTAAAATGTTAATTTTCATTGTCTTGTGGCAAAGCCACAGGTAGATGTGTTAAAGCTGCTTTTCAGTTCCCTGATAACATTTGGTAAATAACTTAAAATTCTACTCAGTCTTTGCATTTTTTTCAAACTGATCAAGTTGTGATTTGGCAACTGGTGAAGCATGAAAAAAGTTCTGGTAAATCTAAGAAATCCATATGGCTACAATTTAATGTACCTGAAAGCAACAATGATTCAGGAAAAAAAATCGATAGAAGGCTTTACATACCTAAGAAAGCCCTTAGGCCTGTCTATTTACATTGGATAGTAAACCAAGCATAGACAACTCCTGATCTGAAAGTTTATCATAGATTTCAAAATTTGAGAAGAACCAAAGCACAGATTGAGGACATCATTGCCAATCAAATTCTTTTTACACAGACAGGATTTAAACTTCAGCTTTTCTCACTTGAACTTGCCTTGATTAGAAACCCATGGAAAGTGTTCCTGCTGTTGCTCACACTATCAAACTGAAAGCAAATATTTAATCAAGTCTCCAATTATTCTCAAGTTGCTGTTTTCTAGAATATCATACCCCTCATATACTAGCCTATATTCCTGCTGTATGATATGTATGTTTTATTCTACGCTTCAGGAAACCATAGCTGTCTTTGCCATCAATCCTGTCCTTCTGAAGAACAACTGCCAAAGCTTTGAGTTTTGAGTGCTCAAGCATTTTCTTAATTCAGACTCCATTGAAGTGGAAGCAAACTGTGAACATAGAATGATAAGAGGTGATGGGAATAAGGCAAAACACAGGATACAAATAGAGGCTTTCTTAGCTTTACTTGTTAGAAACTGGGTGACAGCTATAATGGCAATGGTATCATCTATTCCATTTTCCTCTCTCATCTGATTGCAGTAACTTTTAGATTCCTCGAGAAATCCCAAATAGTAGTAGGAACATTTCGGTGGGAGAGATGCAGGCAGGGAAAATGGTATAGTTCTACAACTGAATTCTTGTCCACATGAGAAATAACATAGAATCATAGAATCATAGAATCATAGAATTGTTAAGGTTGGAAAAGACCCTTAAGATCATCAAGTCCAACCATTAACCTACCGCTGCCAAGTCCACCACTAAACTATGTCCTCAAGCACCACATCTACCCGTCTTTTAAATACCTCCAGGGATGGCGACTCAACCACTTCCCTGGGCAGCCTGTTCCAATGCCTGACTACTCTTTCAGTAAAGAAGTTTTTCCTAATATCTGACCTAGACTTTCCTTGGTGCAGCTTGAGGCCATTTCCTCTCGTCCTGTCACTTGTTACTGGGGTGAAGAGACCGACCCCCACCTCACTACAACCTCCTTTCAGGTAGTTGTAGAGAGCAATAAGGTCTCCCCTCAGCCTCCTCTTCTCCAAACTAAACAACCCCAGCTCCCTCAGCTGCTCCTCGTAAGACTTATTCTCTAGACCCTTCACCAACCTCGTTGCCCTTCTCTGGACACGCTCCAGCACCTCAATGTCCTTCTTGAAGTGAGGGGCCCAAAACTGGGCACAGTACTCGAGGTGCGGCCTCACCAGTGCCGAATACAGGGGCACTATCACCTCCCTGGTCCTGCTGGTCACACTATTCCTGATACAAGCCAGGATGCCATTGGCCCTCTTGGCCACCTGGGCACACTGCTGGCTCATGTTCAGGCGGCTGTCAACCATCACCCCCAGGTCCTTTTCAGCCAGGCTGCTTTCCAGCCACTCCTCCCCAAGCCTGTAGTGTTGCCTGGGGTTGTTGTGACCGAAGTGCAATGTTCAGAAGTGCATGTTCAGCAAGGCCCTGTCCAGTTAAAATGTTTCTGGTGGAACAACTCCAGACATGCTCATTTTTCAGAAGATTTTTGTATGTTAGGAAAATTTCCTATTCTATTAATTCTATTTGAATACAATTCCATTTGCTCTTCAAATATTTTCATTAACAAAACTTTTGAAATAGGACTTTCCTTTTGCTATCACTGGAAATACCTTCAGAACTCTAATTCATCAAAGGTAGAGCAGAACACAAGACCTTGTAGCCTCAGCAAGTAGAGAAAAGTAGGAAAAAAAGTAGGGAAAAATTGGTCATAAGAAAGAGTTTCAGGAGAAATCTGCATTTTGCAAATAAAAGTTTTTGTCATTTTGGGGGGGAAAATGGACCCCATTATCTCAAACAAATGCAGTTCAGGTATAGTATCCATGGGAGAATTATGTGAGGGAATGAGGGAGTTAAAGAAATATTCTATTTTTTTTTGCTGAGTCTTATGATAAAAACTGTTGAAAAGGAAATATGGAGATGTATAAGCTGGTTTTGAGACAGTACTTTAAATTAAAGGATTGTTGGGTTTATTTCCAGTGCTGTCAGGTAGCAAAATGGATTTTAAGAAACATGCTTTTTATTGCCAGTTTTGAAACAATGAAATTCTCAATGGTTAATGAAAGTGTCTAAATAATGTGTCTCAGTATAAATTTGCTGTACAAAATCAAAGACAGAACAATCGGTTATTACTGAATGTTATGGGAGCTATGATAAGTAATGTGCTACTGTTCTCCAAAAAAGACTCAAAATGCAAATTCAAGGAAGAATTGACTCTTTCTTTCTAATTAGTCTTGACCTTATAATCTAATGTTAAAGCATGGTTGTGTAGCAAGACTCTTTTCACTAACTTATGTACTATATATTCTTGGAAAGGAAACATTAAGGCAATGTAGATTTGTGCAAAGGCACTTCCTTTAGTATCATCTTTGGCTTCAATCACAGAATCACAGAATGGTTTAGATCAGAAGGTATCTCTGGAGATCATCTGGTCTAACCCATCTGCTCAAGCAGGGCCACCTAGAACCAGTTGCCCAGGACCCTGTCCAGACAGCTTTTGAATATCCCCAAGGATGGAGACTCCACAGCATCCCTGGGCAATCTGTGTCAGTGCCCAATCACCCTCATAGTGCAAAAGTGTTTCCTCTATTCAGAGACCCTCCTATGTTTCATTTTGTACCCATTGTCTCTTTTATGCCTCATTTAAACATTTAAATATCATACTTTGGGACGGGATCAAAGGAAGAAAAATCCCTCAAAATTACAGTAGCTCACAAAGACTCTGTTTTCAAATAAGTATTAATTATTTCTTCTTTACATACAATATTTCTGCTTTTTTCACCAGCTTTTTAAGTTTTTCAGTTTCAGATTATCTGCTGAAATGAAATTCTGAACTTGTCATGCTAGATAATCTTCACATGAATTTGTATTTTAGATTCAGATGACATCAAAAAGACATTGAATTCCAAGCATATCCCAAGCATATTCCAAGCATATTTCCCTGATGCTTGATGAGACAAATGGGTTTTAGTGTGTCCCTAAGGTAACTCCACTGACATCAATAGAGTTACAGAAAGGATCAAGTTAATCCATTTAACAATATTACCTAAATTAAAACAGAAATTAACAAAAAAAAATTACTTTAGCAACTCATAAAAACTCTATGCAAAGTAGACATTTAAGAGCAATAATGTCACTGAAATAAATCCTTATCTGATAAATCTGAATTTTGGCTAAAATATTTATCTAACATTTGTGTCAAGCGTACTCAAGTATTGGATGAAACAAGCACAAGTAAAACCACATGCAGGTGGCTCTTTCTGGGAGTTGAGATGAATTGTAAATGAAATCTGAAGTGTTCTCTCTAAGGTGGCTACTTTTGCAGTTATGCTTGGATTTGACCACTGAAGTAGTATTAAAAATTGTTATTTTTGTGAGATCCTCGAGCCCACCATTTTGAGTATATGTATTTTGAAAAGAATAGATCTAAAGTAGTATTTTATTCCCATGACTACCTGAGGCAAAAGCTGATGGGAAGCTCCTGATAAATATATGTTTTTATAATAGTATCCTTTCAGCTGGCTCCAGAAGTTAAGCAACACTGCTTTCACAGATTATAGATGTCAGTAAAGAAACCTGAGCTATCTATTTAAATTAAGTAGAGGTTTTTCCTAGAGCTTTAAGCAAGAAACAGTAAGCACTCATCCAAGTAAGAGGAGGGGAGAAAAGAAAGAAATTTGAGAAGTCCAGAAAAAAGGGCAATTAATTTTTTTTTTTTTGATGCTTCATTGAGTTGCACAGTTCCTGTGGTGATACCTCATTTGCAAATACTTATCCATGCCATGGTAAATATAAGAGGAATATCTCTATCCATGTAACAGAAACATGTTTTCCAAATGATTTACATATATATTGAAATGTATATGTAATTTTTCATTGATTATTTTAATGCAAATTATCTTTATTTGTTTGAAAAAATACAGAATATTCTTGGATTGCAATGTTGTGACACAGTGACAGACAAGAAAGATAAAATGTCCTTTTTTGGTCTTCTCCATAAGAGTCCAATTCCCAGCTCTTGGAAACAATCACAAAACACAGCACAAACAAAGGAAAAGTGAAAATATTGCAAAAAATTAAAAACAATGTCTTCTTTGCAGATTTTGCATTGAATTAGAAGCTCTGGTCACTCACTTTCCCTAAAACACTTAGTCTTAATGAGTATTCAGAATCTTTATCATAGATAACATGAACATGACAGGCAGTCAAAATCCTGCCCTCAGATAAATGGACCCATTTTAGCTGGCAGAGGCTGGAACCACAAGCTGCGTGCAATTCCTGTGCTCCTTACTATTGCTGCAGTGCTATGAGTGCCACAAGTGTTGTAACAGGAAACAGAGTGTCTGTCTCTCTTTCAATTACATTAGAAGCATCTGATCTCATTTTAGGTCCCTCAATAAACCTGCTGCATGTAGATATATGTTATACCCACAGTGGTACTCCTCCTCCTTTTTTTCTGAAAAAGCTGAAAATAAATACATAGTTATTCTCATCCTTTTTTCTCCCCCCTTGTTAAATAGGATAAAAATATTAATCTTATTCTTCAAGTAGCATAACTGAGCCCTCGTGAGGCAGAGTACAGAGCCCACAGCACATCATAGAGGTTAATCAGTGCCAGTCAGGAGCAGAGCTGAGCCTTGCAGCCCTTGCTGAGCTGTGCGCTACTGTTTCCTTGCTCAGTATACTAGACAGCAGTCACTAGATGCCTAGACCAAATCATCCTTGCAATCACACATAACGTTTTCAACACCTACCCCTTCATCAGAATTGTAGATACCTTCCCTCTCTTTTTAATTCTCTCCTGGAATTTGGCACTACCAGAAAATAGCAGCAAGCAAACACTTTTTTTTTTTCCTAAAAAAGGTAACTTGCTTTTAGCAGAACTTTTTTCAAGCTTCCAGATAAGTAGACTTATTTCTCCTGTGTTTTGTATATTACCTCCTTCAATGGGATGAAACAATATTTACTTCATTTCTGCCTCTAATCGCTTTTTCTTTGTCAGTATTTTCCTGTGCTCTTCTTGATTAAGGAAACAGAAAGATTTGCAGACACTTTGGGTAGAAGTCAAAAGCAAGAGGTGATATTTATAGCTGAAAACACACAAGAATTTCAGCAAATCCCACACAAAGAATGATTAAAGAACAGAACTTTCCAAGAAGGTTAGTGACACAGTTTTTCCAAATCTAGAAAATGCATTTTCAGGAGCCATGAGAACAAGTATCCCAAGATCCCTCCAAAAGAACCTCCTGAAATCTTTTGTTATCCTCATCACCCTTCTTGTGGATGTTCTTTTTTGATGGGGTCAGTGGGAACACATGCCAGAGGAAGCCTCCGGAGCCCTGTAGAGGGACCAAAGATGAGTGGGAGATATATCCCTTCCAGTCCCTTTGAAGTACAGTTTATGTAGGAGCATCCTTCCTTGAGGAAGGAATAGGGAACTTGTCCTTCATGATAACCTGTTGTGCCCATACTGCAGAATTATGCAAACTATGGAAGGAATGAGGCTGCATTTTAGCAAGACCTATAAATTTGTTTGTCATCTGTAGGGGTCAGTCATATGGAGGTATGGCCTCCTTCCATCACATATGTCTGCTCTGATATCGTATATAATGCTGGTAAGCACCAGTAGTCTGGCTTATCTGATATCCTGGTAATGGCTGTGTCTCCAGGACCCTCACGGAGGTAAATGAGTAGGCACTCCCCAGCCAAAATCCTTACAAGACCTTTGATTTTGGATTTGAACATAAAATTCATGAGTCTGTATGTATATATATCCATGTATGTATATATAGTCTGTATATATATATATATATATCTGTATAAGAGGCTGTAGTTTCCATGTAGATACATCTTCCCTAGAGAAATATGTCTTTCATGGCCTATAATTGGATATTTTATTTTTCTGGGAAAACTAAACCCATTAGTTTATAAGAAGGCTTTGTAGGCTGACTGACAGAGAAATTGCATCAATTCCTTAAGATGATATGGGAAGTGTCTTTACCTGGCTTTAAATGTAATACAAATTTCAGGTTCCTTGCTGCAATCATATCAACTTCCTTTCATAAGGAAGGAGTTAGTCTATGCTAAGCAAGAATGCTGAAATGGCTTCTCGGGGTGATGGTGCTCTGTGCGCCTTGAGTAAGAAACATAAGTCATCTCATTTAATGGCTTTGCCTGCTTGATACACCTCATACATGCACATAAATCTCCTCAGGTCTTCTGTATAGAAAGACCATTATTTTCTTATTCTGGTGAATATTGAGCCATTCAGAGGAAGCTGGCTTTAAAAGAGATGAAGAACTTGGTCTGGTCAAGAAATGAAAGATTTCAGACTGTGAGAGAAAAAAATATTCCTTTCCTGTAAAATACATAATACATATCCCACATCAGTTTGTGATGTCAATAACTTATCTTACTGGCTATCCAATCCACATGGTTTAGCCTGTTTTAAGTTAACTATTTTTAGTTAAAAGTGTGTATGTAATTGAAGAGTGTTATAAAGTATTGACTATTATACAGAAATCTGCTGTTTCATTCACTGTGCAACTTTAATAAAAAGTGGCTTAGACTGTTTCAAATGGGGAAAGACAGGCTCATGAATTTTGCAGGTACTACAGTGCTCAAAGGAAGCACTGAAATTCAAGGCATCAAGACATTTCAAAATTAAATACCTTATATCAAATGAACAACATGGAACTGAAACTGATCCACATAAAGAAGCATCTTTGGTGCAGCTTTGTGCCATCTCCCCAGGCTCTGGATGATCCAAAATGTAGTCCCCTTTGTGCTCACAGACAGTCTGAAAAGAAGTATTGGGTTGGATAAGTCCACAATAAAAATGTAGATGGCATGGCACAGCAGTTTGTATACATTACTGATATTACTGCTTTCATCTTTGTGAGAGCTCAGGAAAACTACTCTGAATGAAGCATGGGTTCACAATGTCCCATCTCGGGTTCTAATGATTTTTTAATGATAGTTTGAAATTCTGCTGCACAGTCAAAGGTGATACCTACTACTGAAGACAAATGAGAACACTAGTGATTCTGCTGCTGGGGTGCCTGCCTTTAGTGGTGACAAATGGCGGAAATGACCTGTGCTGTACTGTCATGACAAGGCACTGCATCATCCCTGAATTATTTTGTTAACTTTGGAGGGGGAGCCTGCTGTCTTTCATCCAGAATTTATCTGTGTAATGCTAAAAAATAAGCCTGCTGACAACAAAATGCAATACCTCAAAAAAATATCAGATAGATAATGAAGATCCAGATTTTGCAACACAAAACAGTTTGAAGGTCTGGAAGAGGGAGCCTGTAGGACAGGAATCTTTGGTCATTAGAGTGATAGAAAAAGGATGGATTTTGAAAGTAGCTAGCAAAGATGTTTTCTGTGATGCTTTTTTATCTTGATTCTATTCATAAGGTTAAAGGGCTAAATCCCTCCCTGTTTTTGTATAGTTTGAGCAATGAAAAAAAAAAAACCAACGATCTTTGAGTGGCTTCCCTAATTCTAACAAAGCAGGCTTTTGATGATTCTTAGCAACCCTATCCTCAAATCAGTTTTCTGGTGTATTTAGACTTCACGGTAGACTGTCTGCAAAGTCTGTTTCAAACTAAATCTTTTAAATCTTATATATGAGGAAAGCATGCAAAGGTCTTAAGCAAAGAATGTGCTAATTAGAGTACAAAATGGAAACATGATTCAAGAGACTTTAAGGAAGAGGAGGGAGAAAATCACTTGAACATTGTATCCCTGTGTGATATCCCAGATTCCAAGAACAAGCAATAACAAAGTAAGTCTTTTAAAAGGCAAACAAATGATGCATACTTGGCCTTAAAATAGAAAAGAGCAGCAGGTAGATTTAATGATAGAGGAATATGTTTCAGAAACATTTACCTTTCTTATACATAACATATGCAATTGTTTTTCCCTTATATTTTTGAAGTGATAAGCCTAACTCTAAATATTGTGACACATAGCTCTCATACCACACCTCTGGGCACTGCAAAAACATTTTTCAATGGCAAATTCCTTGAATGTCTGTCACCCTAAAGGTTGTTGTGCTTCCAAGAATCTATAGAATGATCTACCACTAAATTGCAAAGGCTTCATTGTAAATAGAGTCATAAATTGTGAAGTTATGGAAAGACATATTTCTTGTCAAGGGAGTGATACAAAAATTCATGGATGCTTCTCCTCACAGTCCGAATCTCCCCAGGGGAGAAACGGGGTATTAAGAGAGTGCCTGAAACGAAACTCAATAGCAACGAAGTTACTATTAAGCAGGTATCCTTTATTGCAGCACTGGGCAGCACTGGGGATTCTCCACCATAAGTGCTCCAACGAGTCAATGAACTTTTAGAGAATATATACTATACAATCATACATATTCATAGGATTTCCGAGAATTCGTATACATAAACATGAGATTTCCAGGAACTTATTAGCATATGTAAATATCCAATTCGCATGCCCAGTCATCTCTCGTGATGGTCTTCAAGTGGTCTTTGGGGGTCTTCAGATGAAGGTTCGTAGTCTTCTTCACTGTGTTCGCTGATTGACCCTTGCTTCTGCGCAAACTCAGTCCTAGGATCACGTAGACGTTGTCCTTCAAGACTGCTGTTGCCATTCTTCTGTTTCTACCTATCTTCATGGCTCTGTGCATCTGTTCTCCCAAGGCTGAGTTGTCTGAAACGAAATTATTCCAGAGCCCCCCTTATCTTATAACTGTTCTTCTAGCTACTCCCTAAATCACATCAGACCGCCCTCAAGTCTAACAAGGTGTTCACAACATCCTTAAATCACAACAGAGTGTCTTCTGATCTAATTAAGTGACTAAGGTATTTACAACATCTTTCTTGCTCTTGTGGTTTTTAACCCTTTCAGAGGTTGCCAAGTTTCTTTAGCAAGGAGGGAGGTAGTATGCAGGAAGTAGCTGAGACTCTGCCCTAAAGGTGCGTGTCACTCTGAGCTCCCATAAGATTGAGATAAGGGGTTTTTTTTTTCTCTCCCTTATGTAGACAGAAGATCAGACAAAAGTATAGAAAGATCTCTTATGCTGCTGCATATAATCTTAGGAAGGAAGAAAACAAAAAAACAGATTTTAACAGTTACAGTATGGGATTGACACTCTTGCAGAACCCCTAAATGTCTTTCCCTTTTTGCCTCATTTTCAGTGGTTAGGATCTGTTTCTTAATTTAATACAAATAAAGCCCCAAAAGAGAACAAGAAAGTTTGTAAACAAAGTGGAATGGCTCAGTAAGGGAGACAGAAATATGAACAGGGTATGACACTGATGATTATACGTACTTATCTGGTATGTGGGACCAAATCCCTCTCTAATCAGTTGTTAATGATTATACAAAAATGAAACAGCTTTCATGAAAGGAACTGTAACAGGTCCTCTGCAGAACACCTGATCATCTAACAGGACAGTCATTAGAGTGGGTGAGGCTTATATTCAAGTCACTTGCATTTTAGGAGACAACCGCCACCATTAAGCTATTGGTTATTCTGTGTTTTAAGTTGTGGGGATGTATTCTTGCAAATGTACCAAACAGCGGCTCCAAGCAAGCAACACTTATAGTACCCAAAAAATGCCTTACTGAAAATATCTGATCTCTTCTCATGGAGGCTGTTATCCTCCTTTTCTCTCATTGTCTTGGCTATTCTTTGGAAGAAAGTGACTCCAGGAATTTGGTTAGAACCCATGTTTTCAACTCTGATTTAAATAAATTATAGCAATGATAAGGCTTCTCCTTCCCTCAAATCAAACTGTAGTATGGTTAATAAAGGAGAAGCAGCCTGTTCCTTCCACTCTCTGTACCCCAACAAAAAGCTGGGGCTCATCTAATATGGAAATTTCCTTGGTTTTCTAAGATGATGAAATAAGTCATAAAGTCAGAGAAAAATGTTGTGAGGGAAAATGACAATGAAAATATTATGCATTCTGAGGAATATAAGTGATCACTCAACAACACAGCCAGAATTGCTGGTGCCCAGAGAGAAAGGAAAGCTAACTGCAGCAAAACGGCTGGGGCTAGAAAATAGAAATAACTCACAGAATCGGAGAAGCGCAAGGGGCCTGTGAAAGTCATTCAAAGGTGAGAAATAACCACATCAGAATGAACCAAAGCCTACCTATCTAGAGCAGTCAGCACTTCTATCACAAAAGGTAATAATAAAAAATGTTAAATAGAACAATACCATAGTTCTGTGAAGCAACTTCCCATCTGACTCTCTTACACCAAACCCACTCATCATTGCCACAGTGCTTTCTCCCTAGTCATAACATATTACTTAACAGTCACATAATCATAAGAGAGCTGTCTCAGCCCATGGACCTGGTAAAACCTTGCTGAGGAAACTTAAATCATGTGTTACCTTCCCCAGACTGTGCCTCTGCATCCCAAAGTCATTGAATGCATTATCAAAGAGGCTCAGGCTGCAATTCCATTTCCTTTTTTTGTATTGATGGAGTTCCAGCTCAGGCATCTATATTTCATTCAGCTAGGCATCATAATATTAGAAAATCTAATTTCCTCTTCTGTGTCCCTCATTTTGCAGGTAAACCCCTCAACCCTTCCGAGAAACAAACAAACAAACAAAGACAAATCAGACAGAGATCCCTGAATAGCCAACAATTTTACCTGCATAACGCAGAATCTTTTTGATTTTCACAAATATTAAAACAGGGTGTTTGGGCAGTTTAAATCAACAGAATCTTTTTTGTCAGTGTAGATTCATAAATTCATACTAAATTTCCTAAAATGTATGACTGCTGAACATAATCTTAGCAGCTGTTCAACATTTGTCTTTTATAAAGATTGTCTTTCTGACAGTCTTCATGTTGAGCTTCAGAGATAATTTTGTGCTACACCTCCTTTTCACTAAATAAACCCAATGGTTCAGATGGTTAGGTTCAACATCCATGTTTGGTGTCCTTGTAAACACCTGCTGTCATGAAGAGAAACAGCGTTGCCTCCTCCTCTTTTCACAGATGAATAGAAATTCTAAATGAAAAACAATAACTAATATTCTTCCATAAATGCTTGCTATTCTGTTTGGTTTGAGGGGAAAAAAGAGAATATTTGAATCTTCTTTATGAGCTAATTATGTGTTGCTTTTAGTTTGTTCATTTCACCAGACAAATGCAGATTACGCAGCTATGTCTGTCAAGAAGCTGAGGGCAGTTAAACCTTCTTTCCCAATGTCATTTTTCCAAGGCAGGATTTTTTTTTTCATCCTTCTAATAACCCACAGAGAGCAGCATGAATTTCTCTAAATCAGTAGATGCTTTCTTTGCTGTTTGGAGATATTGAAATGAAATCTGTTATAAATTATTTTGGAGTTGCTTATATTTAATTTGTCTTACAAATTGAATTTGCTTTTTACTTTGTAGCAAATGCACACTAACTTTCTCCCATATTTATCTTGTAGCTGTTGTATACAGCTCTCATAACTTCCCTCTTTGGAGCAACCTTACAATTTTCTAAAAATAATTTCCCTGCAGTTAACAATATTTCAGTGAGATTTTCCCTCTGATCTTGAAGCATGTACATTTTAAAATAAAAGAATACATTAAATAAATATGTAATTTACCTCATACTTCCTGTATGATATACCACCCAGTAATTTTTCCACTGCATAGAAATAAACCCATAACTATTAAGTCTGGTTCTCCTCCTAAGGTAAATCAAAATGCTCCATATTTAGGAGGACTGAAATGATTTTATTTTTTCCCTATAAGCCTTCTCTCCAGTTCCTGAATCAACATACATATTAGGGCTTTACCAGATGCCAAAAGGAAAGAAATGTGTGTGTGTGTGTGTGTGCGTGCGTGCGCGTGTGTTTGTGTGCAGCTGGTGAGTAATGATTAATGGTGATCATGATGATTACAGTCCTTGGTATTTTGGCGATTCTCACCTCCCTCTCAGATCTAGAATAGATAGTACACAGCTGCACACTGCAATTTAGATGTCTTCTGCCTGCAGTTCTGTGATCTGATTATCAAAAGCAGTTGTCTCTAAGTCCTGCAGACTTCTGTGTGAAATCTAGGTGCTCAGAAAATATTTTACATGTCACATTTCTCTTATGTTTTTCCCACACTGGACATTTACACTACTATTTGTTTATAACTATAAATTATTCTAGAGTATCACTTGATTAAACAAATTATATAAGGCAAGGTTGAATAGATCTCCTAAAATTATCTACAATAAGAAGCTGTTACAGATAAGCAAAAGAGCTCTGAGTGCTGTGATGGCTGAAAATATCAGATGGAAAAAGTGAGTTCAGACTCCTTCAGGTAAATGAGAGAGTGAAACCCACCTCCCATGCCCATTAAAGCATAATCCAGTAGATAAAAAATGGATGCAAATTCCTTCTCTACAGCAATTTTGAGTTATTTCCTAAATAGAAAATTCTGTAAAACCTCTTTATTGAGTTCAATTATTTACCAGGTGTCATGTGAAAATAGTTCCAGGATAACAGAAGAGAAGAGAATTCCCCCCCCCCCCCCCCCCAAATTTCCTATTACTGAAAATTCGTTCAGTAGATCTGAGTTTCAGAGATCTGACAGCTCAGTGTCTGCCATATCTTGTATTAGGCAAAACAATGGTCATCTGAGGACAGACTGCACTCCACTAAAATGACTCCTGCCAAAATGGGTTGAAGTCTCTACAGTCTCTCTACATCTACAGTCTCTCTTCTCCAGTAGTTCAAAACATTTTAGTCTTCCTCTATATGAACATATCATGCACACACATATAGAAACAAAAGGCAAAGTAAGGTTTTAGAGTCTTTTTTTAACACTTCAGTTGTAAGGATAATGACTTGTTCTCTTTTTTTCTGATACCTGCTTTTTTTTTTTTTTCCCCATCAATTTATTTCAGCAGTAGCAGATATAAGGAAATTTGCAACCTGACTTTTCAACAGATTTGGAGATACATTGTCTGGGTATTTTCTACACAAAATGTATTTTGTATATGCTTGCTCTGTGGCCCTGGAACAGCGCACAGGTAATCCTGCCTTCCAGAAAGGTTCCCCACGCTCAGCAAAGCCCAGAAGCCCAGGTCTCGGAAGCCACTAGACCCCAAAGACTGCTACCCGCTACTGATGTACCTTGGATACCTTGGATATAGTACTTGGTAGACCTTTCTTAGACTCCTATAGTTGCCACATGTTGTATCATCAGACGTTGAAAGAAATGTTCGTACTTTGCCAACAGACTGAGCTGGCTGGTTGGATCAACAGAAATAGTGTCCTGTAATAGCTTAAATAAAATATAATTTGCTTATTCATTCATAGAGACAAAAGTACCAGAGAAAGAAGGTTCATTAATTTTTGGAAGATTAAAAATTAATTAAATTGATGCTTTTATTGTTATACGTGAACATATTCTTTTACTAAAATGGAAAATAATGAGAGTAATACTTAATTTTCAAAAAGGAAGTCATAAGAATAAAAGCTTGCAATTCTAGCAAGTTATGTTAAATAGGATGATTAAGAGCCTATGGGCTATGGGAATACAGGTGAAAAGTATAGGTAAAATACCAGTACACAGAGAGAAAAAACAAGTTTCAGGTTTCCTTGTAGCTATTATTTCACCTTACATAGTAAGAGAAAAGATTCGGTTATTCATAAACACTGAGCTTTCCTTGGAGTGATTATAACTTTTAGATACAATTTGCAGCTTTCTTTCTTTCTTTTGTCTGTGAAAGTGATAATAATCTTAAGAATTTATTCATGCTTTTAGGCATTTATATTATTTCAAATCATATCCCTTCCACCTAGTGTATCTCATGGGAATGTTGAGTGTTACAGCTGTACACTACTGTGAAATAAAATGACACATTTACTCATCTACAGTAGGGAAGTATCTCTACTCTGAACAGATGAAATTTAGACTTACAGAATATTCATCCACAATAAAAAGAAAAAAAAATGATGCTAAGTTATCTGCACGTTCGTGGAAAGCAATAAATCCTTCAGAGATGCTCTAGGTACTGTAGGAATTCTAAGGATAACAGTTCCCTTAGAAACAGCACTGGAGAAACGGCAAATGCAACTAATAAAGTAATAAATGGGGGGAAAAAAAGAAAAAGAAGAAGAAGATAATAGAGTTTTAATCTAATATTTACAGAGAAAATCCAAAAAAAGTCAAAGCCAGAGGATCTCCACAGTGTCTTCAGTGTGGCATTTGTTCTGAGTAACGATCAATTATTAAAGGCATAAGATGTGAATAAATTTCCTGTTATGAACATATGGGCCTGACTTACCAGTCTGTTGTATCAGTTTTTCTCTGTTATAATTCCACCTCTTCCAGTGGAGGCACACTGATGTACAAGTGGTATATCACAGGAGTATATCACTAAGCCTAGCCATTCGCCTAAATTAGAGCATGGTGAATTATTTTTCCCTCCTCAAAACAGACTAAATTTTGAATGTCCATTTATTATTTTGTTTTTTTCTATCAACTACTTGCATAGATAGGAATATGAGGGGTGGGGGGTGGATCCGAGCGGGGCGGGTATTATAATAATTTATTGCCATCAATTCCAATCTACCTTTACAGAATCACAGAACAGTTGAGGTTGGAAGGGACCTCTGAAGGTCATCTGGTCCAACTCCTCCTGCTCAGGCAGGTTAACCTAGAGCCGGTTGTCCAGGACTATGTCTAGACAGCATTTGAATATCTCCAAGGATGGAGGCTCCACAACCTCTCTGGACAGCCTGTTCTAGGTCACACTGAAAGATATTACAAATCTCACACTGAACATGTAGGCAACCTGTATCTTTTGGTAGCACTGATGTTTCTGATTAAGTTTTGGTGGTAAGAAGAAAATAGGTTGAAAAAAAGTGACCAATAAGAAGTTTAATTCACCTGAAACTCACCAGTTGCAACTCATTGACCACAAACTTCTGAGATTTTAATTTTCCCATGAGAAAGCACAGATAAAATAGATAGATAAAGGCCCTATTGAATCAGAACCTTTCCATTTTCCATTCTATCAAAGTGATTCAAATCAGATATTATATGATCTTGTTTTCCCAAACTGAAAGGATTCTGGTAGCCGTCAGAATAGTGCATGAGATAATGTGAAAAATAACCTCTTTTTTTCCAAACAATCAACTCTTTGCTTTACTTTTAAAGCTCAAAAAAGACAACTAATCAGATATCATTGTTGTGAAAGCAAAAGAAGAGGATTTGTATTGAAAATTTGAAAATTAATTGTGATTTCTGTAAGAATTGTCATTCCTTAATATTTTGAAATATCTTTCATCATTTAAAAAAATGTTCAAAAATATATTTTTTGTAATTTCATTCCCATTCATCTCCTCGACTTTTTTTCCCTCTTTCTTTTGTTTCTTCTTATGAAGAGAGTAGCATCTGAGCAAAGACAAGGTGCTGAAAATAACAAACTCTTTTCACTTTTCTTCAGTGGAGAACACAGTTTAAAGGTTAAGAAAATGCTATAATTATGCAAAAACTCTAATTTTTTATTTTATTTTCTATTTAAAAGATCATCTAATCTTTTCAAAAGGAACTTAGGTAACCCATCAGGCAAATCTAATCAAACCATGCTAATTTCTGTGGTCAGGGCACTAATTGAAACTGTATAATGGCTGGTTCTAACTCCACAGATTACTTGACTGGTCTTAACTTTGGCATAAATCTGGATCAAGATTCACACTTACAAGAAGCCATTGCTGGGCTCCTGAAAAATAAATTCTCCCAGTTACAAACTCAGCTTACCTATTTATGCATTAAGATAGTTGGCACTGAGCAGTTCTGATGTATAATCACCTCTGGCATCCTGTACTATTTGGGACAAAGTGTCTCTTGGTTTGTGAGGCTCCTGAATGTGCAGGAAGGGGCAGGACACCTTCCCTTCTGCACATGCCATGCTAGATGTATTTTATAGGATAATTGTCAGGTTTCAGATTCCCACACAGCAATGATCATTGTTATCACACTGTCTATAGTAGTATGTATTAAGAATATCTTTCTTTAGACCAACTCACACAGCTGGAAAAAGCTTTTGAAGCGTACAATCCTTTCTTTATGTCTACACCAGTATTCCCACTATTTTTTCTTGCTACTTGAATGAATCTTTTATCTTTATGTTCTTATTTCCTGAATAACATGTTATTATTATGAGGAGCAATAATAAGTATTTTTAGTGCCTGGAATAGGAAAGGACAGGCTGGGGACTCTTCACAGCTTTGAAGCTAGACTATTGCTGAATTTAGCAAGAGGTGCGAGCCAGCACCAGATGCCTTTCTACAGAAGAAGGATCTTTGCACTCTTGGGAGAGATGGGAGCTCAGTTCACCCTTCCTTCTCACTTCTGAGCTTTATGGAGGCTGAGGAGTCCCCCTGTTTATGGGATGTGGGTGCCCCAGCTCTGACACTGCCCAGGGTTTTGCCTCCTAGTAGGTTACCAGGATATCCCTGAGGTCAGGACATACCGGTAGCCCTAGCTATCAATTAGCTTCTGCCTTTCACAAAGGCACAAACTTGCTTTTCTGGGTAGGAGAATTATCCTGTTTATTCTGGGCTGAATGGGTGCCAGTGACCCTCCTGTCAGGGTGCAGTGGCTGGGGGTTGTCCAGTGAGCCTGGGGAGGGGAGGAGTGGGGCCATGGGACAGGATGGTGCAAGGACCTCATCCCATGGGCCCTGAGGTGACCAGAAAAGCCAGACCAGTGCAAAGAGGCTGTGGTGACCCTGCAAGTCTGTCATGATGAGGCAGGTCCAAGATCAATCTAAAAAGGTAAAGTCAACAGGTCAGACTCAAGGAGGCATGAGACCAGGCACAGCACAGCTGCAACACAGCTTAGGCAGGGACCAAGGGCAAGACCTGAAACTTCACAGCAGCTCCCAAGTGAAGAAAAGGAGCTTCTGCTGAAGGTTCTTCCCAATTTTCCTCAAAGCGTCCACTGCCAGGCATCCTTCTCAAACAGACCTCTCCTATCAGAGGGCTGCCTTGAGCACAGAGAGACACTTCCCAGAGGGGAACGGTAACATGCTCTGGGACCCGACCTCCCAGGCAGAGATGTTAGAGGTGGTATCTTATATCTCCAACATCTTTCAGTAACAGCACCTTACAATTCTTCCTGAACTCAGAAATTCAGGGAGAGCTGACTTCAGCTGTCACTGAAAAATATTTCCAGTGAGCTCATCAGGAGCTGTGAGAGGCAGGAGCTTCTAAGTGGATCTGATCCTGCAAATATCTGCAGAAACAAGGCCTTCTCTCCAAACTGGTAATGTCCAGAAGAAAAATCTGATAATTTTTGCTGTTTCGAGCACTGAATGAATATCTCTACATAATTTTTTGTGTGTGCATTCTCTCTAACAAACGTGCACAGAACAGTTTTATGAAGAGTTGAACCATTTTGGATTTGTCCCTCTATAAGAAAAAAGGTTCATATTTTAAAGGCTACTTTAAAAATTATAAAATAATGTAGCTAATTTCTGAAATTCATGGTTATTCTTAAAATATAGGAACATTGTATAAAGATTTAGACTTAAGGCATTTCTGTTGAGAGAAAAAACCTTGGACACTAAGATATAAAGTGAAATGTTTTTTTCTTCCTTCTTTATTGAATTGAAGTTTTGAAGTTTTTTGTTGAAATAAGACCTGAACACACTGAAATTCTGAACACACTATATTAAAAAAAAAATCCTCAGAAAATTTTTAGTTTCCATAGCTTGAGGCTGGGGTTGAGGGTAGTTTGTGGAATGGCCCTCTTTATTTTAAGTTTCCTCTCCCAATCCAATAGCTTTTTGACCTTTTTTTTATTCAAGAGTATAAATTCATAAACTCCTCCCCAGTAGGATTTTTTTAATTGTTGTCTAGTTTTGGATTCTTTCAATCATTATTTGGCTTCAAAACCTTGGCTGGATATTTCAGTGAATCCAGAAACAATATGTATTACAGAGAAATATAACAAACTACATATATTGAAAACTTTCCTTTCTGTTTTTTAGCCCTTTAAACATTTGTAACCATACAGTTTAATAATATAGTCTTTTACACAAACACACACACATCATTTTTTTTCTTGTTTATTTGGGATTGTATTTGGTGTCTGGGAAAAAAAAAAAAGAAAACCAGCCATACAATCTTCTGAAATAAACAGAATGTTAGTTAACTAATGTTTTAAATTTTCTAGGAGGAAATTATAAAATGAACCTCTGATGCTACATAGAATCAATTCAACATAATTAGAATCGCTGACAACAGAAAATCTCCTATAAACACCAGAATACCAATCATTTGACGACTCAAGATAAACACATATTCCTCAGATGCACATTCCTAATTAATTAAGAAAAACATGTCTCTCTTCCAAACCTCTAAAATATTATCACCACCCTCCTTTCTCTCCCTAAATAAACATATGAAGAACAGTGAGCTCTGTGAAGATAATAGATACTACAGAAGAATAAATTGCATTCTTCATTCCCTACTACCACTTTTAGACCACTTTATGTATTGTGGCCTACAGACTGTTTATATCCATCCAAGAGTAGCTTGTTATTTCTGACCACATACCAACCCAGTGGAGTAATGTATCCATGCATTTATCTCCTATGCACAATGTTTTTTCAGTTACCCAGACCTTGTGCTTGAACTCATCATGACTGTGTATGCTGCTTCCCTAGAGGTGACTGTAAATTGTAAGTGGGTGAAGCTGCCAAGCTAGCAGAGTTTTGTTTAATTTACTATAGCCATGAGCCAAAGGGAAGGAAAGCATTTGTGCAGGGTCCAGATTCTGCAGTCATCTCATATAAGCCTCTCCAGTGTACTCAGCAGAGGAAAATGTCATCTTTCAGTGAGAAAGACAGACACACAGGCTCCGTGCTGCCAGTTCCTTGGCCATGACTGTATTATAATGGAAAACTTACTCTCATCTTACTCAGCTCATCGTAGTCAGCCACATGGGAATTTTCAAGAAATGAACTCCAGAAATCTAGCAAGTCTGCACTGAATTTATACAAATACAACGTGTATTTTTTTCTCTTCAGGACTTGAATTAAGTTGAGAAGAACTGAAAAGGGATGAGAAGAGATGTACTATTTGAGAGAGGTGTCAGAGTCCAACACCCTCTGATCAGGTTTTTCAGATGTTCCACACCTTTGGGGTTTAATGTTTAATACCAAATTTACATACTTGAAGTTATTAGACATTGCATGGGATTTAGCAGAGTGATACAGCAATCGTGATGCAAGTACAGCACTTAAACCACAATAAAAATGCAGCACTTGGAGCACAGCAATTGCAATATGCAGTTGACTCACAATACAAATGTGATTCTCATTACCAGCTTTTGTGATATGCTCGCTGTCATGATGCCAGGCAGACTGCCATGATCAGATCCAGACAAGTGTAATGATCTGCCCCTACTTACTAGCAACTGGCCCTTTTTATCCCATTTTCCCTCTATTTTCCCATGCTTGCTCCTTCCCAAATCACCTAGATCCCTCACTTTCCCCACCTTCGGTTCCTCCTCTAAATATTCCATAATAAGTCTTGTTGCAAACTCAAAATATTCATCTCCTTCATCCCATAATGTGTCCATACCCCTGAGCAGCAATCCTCCTCAGTCTGAAAGGTGCTCCACTGTTGACACATCTTGGGTTTCATGGCTGGACACTGGGGCTGAGGCTCTTCTGGGGCAGCCCTGGGAGGCACGCAAGCAGGGTGTCCCTTCCTATGTGTCTGTAATTCGGGTTCCCCCCTGCCTGCCATTCTGCCCCTGTGCTCCTCTGGGTTTGTATAGATAGGCCTTATATGGGCTGATGGCATCTGGGATGGGCGTGGGAGTAGCTGGTCAGGGTATTATTTGGGCACCTCCTTGAAACTTCCACAAGTAAGTTTTCAGTCCCTTTGCAAGAAAAACGTTATTAGATTTTTTTCCTTAGATATCAAAATGACATATTTCTCCTTAAAGTTCTTCCTACAAAAGATTGAATGTTTTCTCTGTTGCTCTCTTTTTTTTTTTTCTCCTGCAAAAATAAACAAGAAAATTTCTGCGCAACCAATTACGTTTTGGTAAGGATAGAAGCATCTGAAAACAATGCAGAGTGAAGCCACTAAAATAACAGACTGTTTTAAGCCTTCCTTTCTATTACTTTTGGATGTCAACTTTGAAACTATTAAAAACAATGTTTGATCTTAAGTAAAAAAATCTCAGATACTGTGATCACAGACAGCTGTAGAAAATCACCCATAGGTGGAAGACTACATAAACACCACAATATATTTGCATGATATATTTGCACAGATTTTTTTTTCAGTGTATGCATCTACAACACTCTACTGCACCAGCCCCAAATGACAAAAATGAACTGTCATCTTCTGTAAGCCCACAGATAAGTTGAAAACACAACTTATATAGTTTTAATGTCTCTTAACTTGGTCATCTGATATTTGCCAAGAGCTAACATTTGCAAACCAACCTGCTAAAGGAACAAAAGAGCATCACATGCTCTTTGACTAATTCACATTTTCACTAAGCTAAGTAGACCATGATGATTTTGAAAGTAGATTTCCAGTGTAATCTTTGATACTTTTGGTTCACTTACATTTGAAACATACTTGGAAAGCAAGAGCTTTTTGTCCGCAGTCCAAATGGGAAGATATGGTAAATGAATTTTATTTCCTGTATCACTTACAGTCTCTTTTAGTCAGCTGACTAAATCTATTACTACAAATCATTATAAATTTAGCTAAGAGAGGCAGGTTGGCAAATAGAATTTAGGAGAGGCTGAGGCAAAAAAAATTATTTAAAAAAAATGTATTGCTTTCATATATTGCTGTGAATATGCCTGAATATCGAGTCTTACTATAGTATCTGCAAAATATACTCTACTTGATGCATAGGAGCTGCTTTTTGCTGTATGCTAAACTCATCTAAACTCTTCTATATGATAGCTATATCATTCTCTAGCAAAGGACTGAAGAGACTGGCATGTGAACAAACTGGGCAAATATTTTGTGAGCAGAAACACCAAATACCATCCAGAGCATCAGTTATGATGATGTTACAAGACAGGCCAACATGAGTCCCTCACTTTTGGAAACTTTTTAAAGTGTTGGCTGTTAACAGTACAGTTTATTATCCATGTATGTAAGGTTAAATATGTCTTTCCTATAGAAAACCATTATCAAACATTGAACTCTTCAAAGGCTTTATATGGCAAAGGGCTAGTACCAGAGTGACATCTCTTCAGGAGGAATTCTTATAGCCGCATATTTCATATTGCTTGATGAAATACTGCAGGAAAAGCAAAAAAGCAGAAGTGTGAAGATTTGGAGATGGGGTCATGCACTTAATGGTAACATATCATAACAAAATTCTAGTTGCTGTCAGATATCAGTGTAGGGTGTAATTACTGAAACCATGAAATATAAAACTTGCTTTTGGCTTCCCTGCTAATATTCAGTCACCCACCAAAGTGCAGGTAACACTTCAGTGCTTTGCTTCATATTCATCTACTGAAAAAATCAGATTACTAATATCTGATCTGACTTCTTCTGAGGATAAGAAGAATTTTCTCAACACACAAAAGAAGAAAAGAAATCTTTAATACTGCATGTCTCCCATGGCTGAGCTCCTGCTGAGAAACTGTACTACACTAAGTCAGCCAGGTTATATAAATCATATTATGTGAACAAGTATGAAATGATGTATCAAGTCATAAGACTGGTGCAGCAGAATCACCCCAATCATCACCATTTTCAGATAGTCTTCATTCTTACATAGTTTTTAATTTGATCATGAAATCTAATTATTGGAATTAAAAAAAAAAAAACAACCAAACAAACAAAAAAACCCACACCACTGAGGATAACTAAGCATTGGTACAGCTGCCCGGAGAGGCTATGCAGTCTCCATCTTTAGCAGTTTTCAAGACCCTACTGGATACAGTCTTGAGCAATCTGATCAGACTTCTCAGCTCACCTTCTTTGATTGGGAGGTTGGACTAAAGATCTCCTAAGGCCCCTTCCAACCTGAATTACTTGGGGACTTTATATGGAAAATTTAAGACTATGAGTGAAATACTTTCAGTGGTTCAAAGAAGGAAAACCTCTCTACTGCTTTGGGGTTTTTTTATAAATATATAAAATATTTTGACATAGAGGAATTCTAAAAAATCATCTGTCTGAAAGAAAATGGGCTGGAGCATTGTCAGCAATGACTTGGCTAACATTTATTTTTTATATTTTCTATTATACAAGGTTTTGTACTATTCTGGTGCTAGTGAATAAAACAAGAATCCTGACCTGAACTTCTTACTGGTTGAGCATTTTCTGATGCAAGCTTCCTATTTAGCCAGTAGTTTAACACATTTTTATGTATTCATGGTTAAAGATTCAGACCAAAATATCATCAGACTTCAGTGATATTTCTTGAGCCCAGGAAAGAATTAAAAATTAAATATTAACCAAAAAAAAAAAAAAAAAAACCCAAAAAACCCCCAAAAAAACAGAAAAATTACTTTATAGTTTGGAATTTTAGTATTGAAACATATTTTATGAACCATTGTAATTTGTTCCTATTTCTGGCAGGTAAGCAAAATGCTAAATTTAAATTTTAATGAAAAGAAGCAGTGGAATATTTTCTACTTACTGAGCTAAGACCAAAAAAGGGAAATGTTAACAGTTAATACACTGAAAAGTCTGAGTGAAATAGCCCCTTCTGAACTAGTAGTAACACACTTTGAATGACTCTGTAAATACCACAGCATACACATGGAATGCAGGAGCATGAAAAGTTTATTTTTTCCATTCTGAAGCACAGTTATCTAAGATGATGTTATTGAATTAATAAAATGCAGACTTTGATATCAGAAAATTACAATAGCAACTAGTTTTTTTTCCATTCAGAATTCACCTTATATTTGGCTGTGAGAATAAAGAGATTTGAGCTCCCATAATAACGTTCAGAAACACCCTCTTCAAGTTCTTTCAGGCAGCACTAGCAAATAGAAGTTGTTCAAGTGTAGCACAAAGCTGAAAGTATATGAGTCTGGCTTCGAGGATGCTTTCACAAGTTGCTTGGTATGTGTGCAGGATATTCTGAGAACTGATTCAGCTCTAAATAAAGTAGCTAGAAAACTTCCCCCTGATTTCAATGAAAGATGACTGCCTTTATAAGGTTCGACTTGTTATTGATGAAAATAAACAGTCTCAGGTCTCTTGTTCAATTAAAAAAATATTTTTAATGTTTTCAGACTTCAGCAAGATGAATCTTAAGGCAGAGCTCCTACAGCTGTGTAGATCTACTCTAATAAGCCTACTGCCAGTTTGTGTGTGCAGGTGGGAATTGATATGGAGTGTTTCTTTGGAAGTGAATTCCTACTTCCTAAGTGAAGAATTTTCAATATGTGGGAACAAATGCAGCAGTGTAACAAATCAAGAAAAGGATGGCCCAGAGCATGCAAGTGATACATAACAGATCAGATACTAAGTGCTTAATAAAATTTTATTTATATGAAAAAATTAATTACTATAAAAAGTTTAGATACTTTTCACTGAAGTCTGGATCTGAATGTTAATGATAAAAATATTTAAAGCAAAATATCAAAGAAAATAATGATTTAGTCTGGTGAATCATAAATATGGATAGTTCGCTGCTGGATGTCATTAAGTTTCTGGAATTAACTAAGCTCCTAATTGACATTCCTTATGCACAAAATAACTTAGGCATGCAATGATTTTAAAGTGTGTCCATAAACCCCACTGACTTACTGGTATTTAGGGATATGTGTAATATTAAACACACAGTGAGTTGCTTTCCTGAACACGTATGCTTTCTAGTAATAAAGTCTAAGAGGATTTTAATAACTTTAGTTTTATTGATTTAATGGAAAGCAACTATAATTTTATCTGGTTATAAATAGTACCTGAATTAATAGGGCCATAAAAGAAACCATAAATTTAAGGCACCATGAAGAAGTACTTAAAACAAAAAAAAAAAACCCAACCACAAGCCCTTCTCAAAAACTGACTTGTGCCCAAGGGAATCTTCCTAATGTTTGTAATGAGAAGTGGTTTGTACTTTATTGAATAATTAAAAGTAAAAAGAATTCTATATAATTCATTCAAGCAATAACAGAAGACTTTTTAATCCTTAAAAGGAGGTGGGAATTCTATGAAAAATTATGAGGAAAAATAAAGTGTGTGTTTTTCAATGACAACTGTTTCCAAAAACAACCACTTAATTACAGTAAGTGAAAAGAGCATGACAATATATGTGTGCTTTTACATTGTCTCTTTCCCTTGGAATCAGTTTGTGGGGGTATTCATTATGTTTTTAATAGTGACCTAGAGAAACTCTATAATTGCATTTCATACTACATCAAAGTCATGTCAGGCCAGAGAATTCTGAGAATTTTAGCTTTATGCTCATATCTCTCTCTTGTTCATTTTTATGCAGACATTTATGTTATTGGCTGCAGATCAAAACAGCTGTTCAGATAAGCTAGTGCAGATATGTATTTGAAGAGTACTCAATATTCTATATTTATCTGAGAAATGTCCCACCTCCGATTTTAATCATCTAGATAAGATTTAGAAACTATTGACTTGATTTAGGTCACCTATACCATACACAAAATAAAAAGGTATCATGCTCAGAGGTAAGAGTAGTGAGAATAGTTCAAGAATGGTTCATTATAGGAAGCAAATTTGTGAAATATTACTAACTAGTAAAAATAATCAATGCATTCATAAAAACAAATCTTTTTGATGGATGATTCTAAGAGAAAAAAATTTTTGTAAATTATTTATAATCAGGATCACGTCATTGTTTTGATTTACAAGGCAGCTTACCCCAACCTTTATATCAACAGAGTAGGGTAGGTAATAAAAGATAATAACGGAATAGGAATTACATGCTGGTGATGATTACTTCTTCAATCAATTTCGTACTGAGAAAAAGATGAATAGCACTATACCCTGAGGAAATATTCAAATACTAGTTAACTTAAAGCCTGTACTTCTTGAACTAAAATATGTTGTATTTCCCAAGAACAGTCAAGTATCTTACAGTTTTATACATTGTTCTTTTGAGGTAGACAGAGGAAAATAGACATGAAATAAAAATGTTCTTTTAACAGTTTTAATTATTTACCAGTATGAAGCGATCACCTTAATTTAATTTTTTTTTAGGTATTCTGTGATATACCACCTTGCCTGATAAGAATATAGTTTCATTTTTAATGACATGAACTTTATACTAATACAGTTACATTAATTTTTTATATTTTCTTATTTGAAGTTAGAAAGCAAGTGAACACATCCAGTCTTAACAGGTATTGTCAGAAGTTCAAATACATAATAATTCTAAGGTATCTTATTTTGCTTCTTGCTCTGACTGAAAAGTTTCTTGTTGGTTGTGTTTTCCCATTGTTGCCTACAGTTTTAAGTTTCATGAATTATCAAAAACTAAGTGTTGGTTAGTTGACTTGCACTGAAGTGTCAGAGGAACAAGCAGGGAGGGAGTCTCTTAATTTAGTTCTTTCATGGAGAAGATACTGCTTCACATGTCATTTGACTGTTGGGTTTGTCCAGCGCAAGACTTGTGCATCTTGCTGCACTGGGCATGGCTAAATACACCAAGTTTAGGTTGTTTCACATCTCATAAATTCCTCTTCCTGGCATCTGGCAGGCACTGGATAGAGCACCTGCTATTTCTCTCAAAGGGTTAAAAGCATAAGAGACAATTCATTCCAAGCAATCCTTGGGTTACTTTGCTTACATCTTCCTCTTTGCTATGCACACACAAAGTAACAGAAGATGCTGTTATTCCTGGTAACTATATGGTTCTTTTGCCCTTACCATGACACCATTCTTCTTTTAAAAATTACAGGCATTTAGCTAATATATTATTTCTCTTGTGTAAAAATATTAAACACAGCATGTTGGGGTTCAGAGAAAATGTCAATTATTGCTAATGATGGCTAATGAAAAAGAGATGATTAGTCAAAATACATGTGGTGTAATCATGGATGTGGCAACAGCTGACTCATTTTTTCCTCTGTTAAACTGTCACAAACTATGCAGATATGAAAGTTGTGTTCCAGTTCTTCCCACTTGCAAAGGAAAACATGCAAAATATTTTCATAGGCACTAAAATTTCAGTTTGTTTTGAAAAACTAATGTATAGACTTGCATCCTGCACGACAGGCATTGGTGTTTTAGAACCCAATATCTAAAACTGAAAATATTCCTTGCTCTTAACAAAGTCTGCTGTAGATTGGGTGCAAGAGCCAGCCAGGTTTTTTGGTTTGAAGTATCTATGATGAATTTTTTTCCATCTTCAAATGTAATTGAACCTTCAGAATTACTGTAAGAAGAAAGAGCTTGCAACATCATATTCATTCTTCTTCATTCTCAGAGATTAAGAATAGTGTATTTACTATTTTAGAGGTTATTGCCCTCTCTTTAATTTCAATCTGTCATCCATTTCCAATGCTCTTGAATTCATTTTTTTATGACAAGCTAGCCCAAACTAGAGCAACAGTGCATCTGAATGAAGAGAGAGAGGTATATCTGAAAAGTTCACAGAATCATTAAAATATAGCACTTTTTCCTTTTGAGGACCACACTGAGGTGATGAAATGCAGTAGTTTTAATCTAATCAATGGGAGTGGCAGCTCTGTAGTAAACTAAGCAATGCATGAGATATGCAAGAGTCTTACTAAAAGAATTTAATGTCCCTGATGACTTGTGTTTTACTCTACACAATACTTTTATCTGATGCATAGTTTTCCCTTGACAGGTTCCCAACACATTTTGGATCCAGACTGAAAAGATGTTGAAAGGAAAAATATTCTCTGATTCAACCAGTATTGTGTTAATCAAGTAATAGTTTTAGCTGTACTTAGCAGTGAAACTAATTACAAAGTCCTTACCAGTCTCCTTACATAGACATCACTATACACAGGTCTGAACATACAGGAAATATCACTAAAACCAGTAGAACTATTTATTTAAAGTTGTGGCCCTTCTTAAGAGATCTGTTCTGAAAGATTTTAATTCTGGTTTAATGATAAGCAAGAGTTTCGGACAAATAGTTTTCTACAGGTGGGTATAGCCAGAAGGTTTTCACCATTAAACTGTTTTCTACAGGTGGACATAGTCAGAATCTTTACTTTTTTAAATTGCTATTCAATAGAAAATTAAATTTTTAGCTGAATGCATGTGTACAGAAAGATTTCCACAGAAAATTTTAACATCACACTGATATTTACAAAAGTGAGAAGAGCTTGAAAGCTGGAAACTTCTCCAGGAGGGCACAGTGGTTGGAAATAACTTTTTCTATCAAAATGGATATTCTGGTTGGAGAAATCCTGTTAACCTCCACAAGAGGCAGGGAGTTTTTCAGGCAGGAAAGCTATGATGAGCTCCATAAGTCAGCACTTCAGATTCCACCCAAGAAATATTAGTTAGACTCTGCAAATCATGGAGCTATTTAAATGTGATAAAACACCTTTTTTTTTTTTTAAACTATGCAGCCTTCTGATTTCAGCTACAGCTGAACATGTAGAGCTATTGTCACTGAAGTGATCATAAAGAGTACAATAGGGTAGCCTGAATTTAACCAGTTCTGCAACGATGTAAGCAGCAACATTTTCACTAAGAATAAAAGTTCTTAGTTTCTGGCTTAGACAAGCTACATTTTTAATTACTAAAGTCATTTTATCTTAAGAGCATTTAAAGATATCAAAATGAACAAAATGAAAAAAATGAAAGTTATGAGTTGCTCTTGCTTGAAAACAAGAAAAGATGTTAGGATTAACATTTCAAACCACTAAACTCATTATTTTTGTAAAAAAGAAACTCTAACATCCACATTGAGACAAATCAGATCCACTGTACATAAGACCAGTAGGTTGCCACAAATTAATTGATCTGGGAAGTGAATGCATTAGCATAATGAATAAGGGTTTTGTAGGTAATAGCATGTATCTAATTATAATGAAAAATATATATGTGGCTGTCAAAGCTGACAAAAATACCAAAGACATTGTTCATACCAGGTTTATAATAATATGGAAATCTGCATTTGTTAAGGATAAGTATATATTTATTTCTGATGCTATATCACTCATTAAGTTCAATTTTATGATTGTCAGCTTAGTTTATATCCACTATTCGTATCAGGAGCAGTTAACTAATAATTTAGCTGTAACATGTAGCTTAGAATACCATCATGACCTATGAGTTATGAAAGCTATTAATGAACTAGCACATTGCTACAAAAGGGAATAAACTAGTTAAGTAGTATTGAAAGTAGCAATGTCCGTCTCACTCACTGAGAAATAGAAGTCTTTAAGAAGATGACACAGAATATTTCCAGCAGGAATTAGTACCTTTATATTTTCATTTATACCTACAATTCTCCTGCCCTGACAGCAGCCTTTTCATAACAATCTTTTCACCACAAATTTGAAGATGAGTAAAGGCAGTTATGAGACAAATTGATATCCAATACTTAAGTTTTGTTATCTAATACTTAAGCCTTTGTTGCAACTCCTTCGGAGCTTTTTAAGACCTCAGTTCACTAGGTTCTTATATACATTTCTGTGACTCCTCTTTTTGTGGCATCAGAGCTTGATAACTAAAGATACACAAGCTCTCTGCTGAGACGCTCAGAGCTTTCATTTTCTTCCTGAGTCCATCAAATTGAAATCTTTTTTAAAATTTCTAGCAAGAACATTCTGGCAGTCTCGCATTATCAGACCATTTCTGGAAATACCAAGTTATTGCAGGATTTTTTTCTTAAGAGCTTTCACCCTAAAGAAGACTTTTTTGAAATTCTTTGTTACAGAAGAGAAGTCAGATTTCTTATTTTGTCCATTTAAACTTAGGGCTCAAAGTCTCACTGTGCTACTTTTCCTCTTAGCCAAGAAGGGACTCCTGACACCCCTCCCTTTTGTATCTGCACTTTTTTTTGAGAGGAGTGGGAATCTCTTCTCTATGTTTAACCTGAAAAGATAGACTCCTTTCACCTGAAGAGTTGTATTTTGTGCACAGAGCAGAGGAATTGGTTGGGATGTTTAGGAAGAAATTAATCTCTGGTACATTTGAAACATTTGTCTCTCTCCTTCTTGTATCAGTAAGATACAAGGCAGGAGCCTTTTTCTTCCTCACTGTCTATCAGAACACCTAATAGGCAAAACCCAAGTTTAAAAAACTCTGTGCACATAGCAAATATGTTCAGAAGCTTTAAAACTTGCATTTAGCAACTCATCCATTCTTCAGGGTTGAAAAAAGGAACAGGAAGAGTACTGTTGATGAAAACAAAGCTACAGTGCATCAGGTGTGTAGGTAGGTTATGGATACTGGTAATTGTTGTGAAGCCTTTGTTGAAATTTATGATGTCAAATAATAGGAAGTTCACCATATGTGTCTTAAGCTGGCATGTTCAACAAAGCTATGGTTTGTGGTTGTCAGAACAGAAAAAAGCAAATTTGTTTCATCACACTTTAAAATGAGGCTCTGGAAAGAGTTTTACACAGTGATGAGACATCTCCCCACGTTAGCAGTGCCGCTGTTGCACAGCAAATAGCACATTCTGACAATGATACATTTTATTTGCTTTATTTGCTTAGATTGTCTTCTGCATATAGGCAACTATACTTTTAGCTAATCAGATCTTTTTTTTTTTTAATTTTTTTCAGGGGAAAACCACTCTAAGATATTGCATTTAGGGAGAAAATAAAAGTATTTAGTAGGAAACCATTCTTATTGCTGCAGAGCATTAATGTTGAAGTTGTAGGCTTTTTATCAGGAGATATTCCTGCTTTAATACCAAAATTATTATTAATTTGGGCACATATAACTCAGCATTAACTTTCTACAACAATGCTTGCATCCTGGTTTCCTAAAGGACTGTTTTCCTTTTTATGGTATACTCAGAGAATTGAGTTCACATACATTTCATACAGTAATTGCTGTAATTATTGAAAAAATAGCGTGGTGTTACTTATTCTGCAAAATATTACACATAGGTTATTTCTGACACTTTAGTTACAAACACCCATGTAACAGTGAAGTATTTACATAAAAGCAGCATATAATTAATGAAATTAAACATGCACAATCACTGATTTCTTTAAAACAAGAAGGTATGTTCGATATCTGTGGTGGGTTAACCTTCGCTAACAGCAAAACACCCACCTAGGCAGTCACTCACTCTCACTTTGTGTATTCTTGAATGCAAAATAATAGGTGGGATCAATGACTGAAAACAGATTTAGATAGCCCTTTCCTACCTGTTACAAAGAGACTTGCCTACCATTTCTATTACATATGTTTGTTTATTTTTCTTTGCTACATTTAGAAATTGACAGGAATTCCTACAGTTAGTTTCTTGTGGCTCTTTTTGCATCAAGGATGAAGATCCTAATTTTAAAGTGCCCAAATTATTTTTTTTGTTACATTAAATATGGGACTATTCTACCGTATTTATACTTTCATAAAGGGAAGAGTATTATCACCTGTCATACCATAATCAAGAGTTTCAGATCAGCTGGAAGAGATAGTATCTTCTGATACCTCTGGAAAAAAAAAACTTGTAAACATACATACCTATATTAATTCTGAAAAAGAAGTTGCAATCTTCAAATTAAGAACACACTGAGGAAAAGGGAATATGTGCCTGAAGTCTTGTTTCATTTTTCCAACTTTACTTGGTCTAGTACCTTAGATAACATCTCTCTTCCTACAAACCTTGGGCCATCACAGTTACTATAGTGTTATCAAGACATTTAGCAGGTTCTAAATGTAAGTAAATTTTAATGATTTCTTAGTAACTTTAAGAACAGCTGAGAACAAAGAGTAATGCCTAAGATTTTCTATTCCCAGAGAGACTGTGAAGAAACCCAAAGATTCATATGTACTTATTGTTCCTGGCTGAGGGGCAGATACTAAATTCTGCTATCCTATCCCAAATTCTGACTGCCTCACATGAACATGCTAGCTGAAATCCATTGACTAGGGAGCAAAAGAGCTGAGGCTTAAAGGTCAGTTTCTCAATTACCTGCAAGAAAATAAGTTCTTGCTTTCACTTATTTTTCCCCGTGCCCAAGGAAAGTAAGCTCCACTCAAGAGAACAGTACTCTGGGGACCTCTGTAATTCCTATACATAAGACCAAAATACTCAGGGGATCTTTGTAGTACTTCTATATAAGACCAAAATAAATGGATGTAGTATTCAACGGTTGTTTTCTATCAGTCAGAAAATGAAGTGCTGTGGCTTTGGCAGTTAGATGTTTATGCAACAGTAACACAATTTGTGAGGGGTCTCACGATCTTCAATGGGCTTTGAGCAATGGTTCAAATCTACCAATTTTCTGAAAGAAAGTCCTCAGTCTCATTCCCATTCAAGGTAATGGGAAGGCCACCATAGGTGACTTCAGACTTTATGTTAGGCCTACATCAAAGAAAGGAGCAAGGGGGAATAACTGCTAGGAATAACTGCCTGAGGGACCCCTTTTGACTCCCATTTGACTTTGGTCAAAACACTGATACACTGATATCATTACCCAACTAAAATATCTATCTTTGCTTAAACACAAGGATATACAGTCTAAGTACATATGGCAATATGAAAAGTCTGACTAAACATAATAACAAATAACTGAATCTCTGTCCCACACTTAATGAAAATTGTGTAATTTAACATTTAACTTTAACTAATGACTGGTAGAAAAGGAAGTATCCTACTTATAGCAAGCTTTTTATGGACTATAATGATACTTGAGCACAGTATTACATTGTGGACCAATGATGGAGTAAGTGAGCAAACTTTTACAGGAAATGCAACAAAACCTCCCCAGATGAACATAAAGTGAGAAGTATCATCATCAATATAGTCAGAATCCCTCCTGGTGAGAACCTGAGCTGCTGCTGTCTTACTGCTATACACCAGACGGAGACGGCTGGTCAGCAGCAGTAGGACCCCATAGGTGGTCGAAGGGGAAGAAGATAAGGGGCGGGTCCTCTACAGTAATAGTTGAGGTAGCAAAACTTTTTCTAATTACTATTTGTTTGGGTTTTTTAGTCTGGTTATCACAAAATCTTTGGACAATGTGTTTCTTTTCTCCTACCAAATATCACACTTACTTAAAATACAAGCAGTTAGTCAAAGTATGTATCCCTGAAAGATCCTGTGCTGTATGTTCCTAGGCATCTTGGCACACAAATCGTGTGTCAGGGTTCTGTGAAGGCAGTGGCTCCCTGGGGCCAGGACCATCAGAAGCTCCCCATGTGGGTGGTGTCAGGGCAGGGCCTGGCAGCCAGGGCCCATCCCACCACCCCAGCCAGAAGCAGGGTAGCTGGAGGGCACTGGGGCAGCCCCAGCCCCAGGTGTTGGGCACCTCCCTGTGGGCCGGGGCATGGACACATGAGTGGGGCCCTGGGGGGCTGAGATGGGGTCCTGGGCTGTGGGCAGGGTTGAGGGAGCCCCAGCAGGGCTGGGCAGGGACAGGCAGGGCTGGTGGTACCCTCAGGGCCCAGGCATTGTGAGACATATTTTTCCCTAGGAGAATAATTCTGAATTATCATAATGATTTGCCATTGATAACATCTTATTAAATCCATATTTAATCAGTATTTCTTCCTCTTTACTATTGAGTATATTTTGAAACTTTTATTCATTCTTTCCATTTTATTTTATTTTATTAAGCATTTGGCATGCTATTTTGCTACTCCAGTAAAAATAAAATGCAAATATTAAATCTTTCTTCTTCCTTTCCCTGTTTTGTTTTGCCTTCAATCTCTAAACCAGTAATTGGAAAATTATTAAATTTACATCTAAATAGACTACCTCTGTAATACACCGGTAATCATTTTCAAAGAAATACGGAGAAATAATCCTTAGCCTTAGGTAAATCATACACAAACCCCAAAGAATAATTTGGTAATAGAAAGCACAGTTTTTAATTTGCCTTTCTGAAAGACTATCAGCTCCTGTCCATTCTCTAGATTAAGTGACAGGTAAACAGGTTGCAAGAGGGGATTTTGTAACAAGATTAACCCTCAGAGTCCAAGGCAGCTCTTCTTCTTGCATGGGCTGTCTGTTGTATCTGCTGAGGATGAGCAGTAAGTCCCTCATGCAGCTCTAGAGGCCCAGAAAACCTTTAGGCTTAAGGAAGTGCCACCAAACCGTATCAATCTGCTGAGTGAATTCGCTGTTCCTTTTTGCAGTCAAATTTCCAGTCTCTAACTCCACTCAGGGTTACTGGTAGTATTTACCAAGCCTCTAGCTAGGACTGCAGCTGACAGATTGCTGTCAGCGCACCACATCCATTATGTGCTAAATTCAATGTTTTATCACTGCTACCCTATTTTCTGCCCTTAAGTCCATACTTTTATTCTGTTTGACCCCTCCAAACTTTGCTAGGCTGAACACAAAAGTACAATAGCACACACAGCAGGCAGACCTCACAAAACTCCTGCTTTGGTGTTGCTATAATATCTATTCATCACTAGTCTTTGCTTCATAAATTCACAAGTTTAAAAAAAAATATTTTTATGAAAATGAAGTGTCAGCAGCTACAAAGGCTCCGTCTGGGGGGAAAAAAAAGTTAATTGCTACTACAAAAAGAAAAACAAACAGCAAAAAAACCCAAAACCCCTAGCATTTTCAAGGTGCCCAAGCATCACTGCAAATGGTGGAAATAGGTCAGTTTATATTAATCTCCCATGGTTAGCAAAAGCTGTATATTATATGTTGAATTTTAATCTTAATTTAAAACTAAAACAAAGTCATCAGGGAGTCAGTGGTCAGTTATTAACATACTAATTGACAGTGGTGTTTCTGATCTCAGTGACAATGCTAATACTGCAGGGCAACCCAGTGAATAGATGTGTCTTGTCCAAATATGTCTTCCCATTCAGTGACCCAGAACATGCTGGAGATACCACAACTGCATAGTGGCCCATAATTAAGTCAGGTATGCAGATGAAATTTAACTCTAAAATATGCTTTCTGCATACAAGTTTCTCTCTTAAAAGATTACACATTTAATCATTTTCCCCAGTGCAGTTCTTTTAAATACTATTATATTAATTACTTTATAACTGAAACTATTATATTAAACAACGTACCTTTTCATTAACAAAATACGTAGAAAAGAGAAGATATTATTTTTAAGAAAAAATTTCTGTAGTAAAACACTGACTGAAGAAAAGTAGAGTGAATGCAAACATGAAACCATATAAGGGTTTCCATTAGGATTTTGAAGAAGCTAGACTATCACGTCAATGGGCAAAATATTCATTCTGAGAGTCTGCTTAATAAGGTCTTCTATTTTTGTGTCTCTTTAAGGAAGTTTTTTGAACTAAAAGTTATACTTTTTGTAGTGAATAGCAGCTGATTAGAAAACAAAACCAAAAAAACCAAAGAACTCTCTCCTTCTTGGATAATAAAGCATAGTGTCCAACCCATAGGAAAGACTAGATGAAACTCTTATGAATTGAAAACTCAGAATAGCATAGAAAATTTTCAAACCCAAAGCCTTCCAAAACATACTCTAGCAATTGAGAGGTATAGGAATTTGGTCTGATACTTGGTTGGAAAAAATGTCAGGTGAGTTTATGGGTAAAGAGGGAACAATCAGGTACTGAATAAAGCTTAATAAAAATGTTCATGAGCTATGCTTGCTCTGAAGAAAAGCAAATGACTTTAGGTACTCCTATGATGGCATGACATATGAGTTTAAAAAAGGGCTAGAGGATTTAAAGACTGTCAATAAAGAACACTTCAAAATATATGTTATTAATGATGTTTCTTCTGTATCATAACTAAGATGACATGTAGATAATTCTTCATAGATAATTCTTCATAGAATTATGCAGAGCCTTTTGTCAAACAGGTGACTGCAGAAAAATGTTTAGAACAGATGCTCAGTAAAGCTTCCCATGTTCAACCTACCTAAGTGCATTTACACATGAAAGACTGTGGCCTTGTTGTTCTATTAAAAATCCTCCCTGAAACATATCAAAGTCATTCCACTGGCAAAGGTATAAAGAATATGCCCTTTATGATCATGGGATGATAAAATAATTAACTTTTGTGTTATATAACGCTATCTGGACACCTGTTGCAGGATAAAGGTTAGCATAACCCTACAACAATAAAATATGACCAAAAAAAAAATCATCTTTTCTTTGGTGATGTGACAGAATTGTGATTTTTGGCGACTGTAGACCTAAGTACACAACCCATTGTACTCATTTTACAGCACTGGCTGCTTAATTTGGTTGCCCTTCCTCATAGTGTTGACATTTATGATCATGTCCTTATAGATGAATAAAAAATGAAAAGTAGATGTAAAACTTTGAGGAATCCAGGTGATCAGAGTGGCATAGATTGTGATAGCTTATTTGCTTTGTTGTGCTTGGGTTTTAGTCAGCTTTATAATTATTGTATATCAGCTGATAAGCAAGAACTAGAACATGGTTGTTTTTTTTTCCTGGTAAATGAATAACTATCAGAAAAAATTAGTTATTTCATTACTTATTCAGGAAATTATCCACATCAAAGTTACTACTGATTCCATCACTTCTGCAACCTATTTGCCTTTTTCTTACCTGGCACCATCAATCTTGCAGACTGTATTGAAGTAGGAAGCATGTTCATTGTCAGGTATTGCTGCTGCAGCTTGGGAATTAAAGCATTATCAAAGTAGCAAACTGTAATTTTAGATTTAGTCTACAATATTGTGTCATGGTTGTAATTAGCAAATTACAACAGAGCTCCTATGGGAATTGCATATTAGAGCCATATGATTACTCAATTTGTTCACTCATGATTAATATTATTATACTGAACATGAAAGGAAATGATTAATGATTTATCTGCGAATTGCTTAATACAGCTGGTAATGGTGAAGGACAGAAGAAGGTAAGTTCATCTATGTGCTTGTAAACTAGCCTACATAGAACAAGGAAACTAAACCAGTGTTGATTAATTTTCTAGTGAAACGAAACAAAAATAATTGTCCTGCAAGGAATAGTAAATACATATCAATTATATGTACATTACTTCAAAAACATTTGTCAAAATACTTACATATAAGCAAAAAAATATATGAATGTTTTCTTATACTCAGCTCAGACTTCGCAGCCTCCTAAGACACTTCATACACTAAATTTCTGGCTTGCAGTGGAAGCAAACATCAAAATAGCAAATGATAGTGAGGTTTAGAAATAGGCCTGTTTAAATATTAAATTACATAACCAAGCTATTTTTTCAGTACTGATTTGGCTTTCAAGTGTGTATATATTAAATAATAGGATATTAGATAATTAAAAAGATGGTTAATTAATTAATTAATTAAATAATAAGATGGATATCTTTTGTTCCTAGCTAAATTGCTATAGTTTTAGAAGCCTTAACACAAGATGGTAAAAGTCATGACATCAAATTTGTATTGTGTTTCTCATGAAAAACAACATCCTCATCTTGCACTTTTCTGCTGAAAGCTCTTTTAAGGGTGAAGCAAAGACTAGACGTGAACTTAGTGTTCATCCTGATTAACATGTTAACACATGTTAAACTTATTGTAAAACATAGCCCGACCTGGTAGACTTTGGGACTCAGGGGAATTCTCCTTCTTGGCCCCGTAGAGATGACTTTGGTCTCTCTCAGACCTCAGGGTACCTGCCATCCAAGACCCATGAATGCAGAGGCTCCCTGTGCGCAGGTCCAGCCAGCAGTGAGATGGAGTACGCATTCCTGGTACACATACACACGTGTGTGTGCATACTGGGATGTAAGCTCACTAGTAGTTCTGTAGACATACCCTCACTCTCTGGATTTACAGGCACACCCACATCCATAGTTTCCTTGTATATTATCATGGACTCCAAGTCCATCTAATATCTTTACCCAGATCCCAGGCCCCTCAACCTGTTACTGGGTCAGATCTTTAGACCTTGAGTGTTTCCAGGTACTGGTGTCCTTCTACTACATGCTAGTCCAGCCTGAAGTCTGTTAGTGGTTCACTTCCACACCGTCTCAAACACAATATGGTTGCCATCAGTAGCCAGCTCCTAGACCTATGGGCTGCTCAGACCCACAATGTCTCTCTCCAGTGGCTGGCACTCAGATCTCATACTACTTACTGATTAGTCCCTCTTGAAGGTCACTAGTGGTTCACACACTCATACCCAGAAAGGAGCGCACTCATGCAGAAACTAGTTAGGAACAGAATGTAATAAAAAGACAGGGCTTGACCAGAGAAGTATACCAGCCAGCAGCTTACTTGCACTCAGTTGGCCTCTCTTGTTCCAACAACTCTCCGTTTCCCATGCTTGTCTTCCCCATCCACCTTGACCCCTCTCTTTCTCCACCTTTGTTCCATCCCAGATGAACAGCCCACCCCTAACTGATTTTTCCCCACTGGACTCACTTCTGTCACATCTGTACCCAAATTTGGTATCTCACAGGTTATGGTTGCTGAGGGTCTGCTGGCCTTGCAAGATTTCACTTCTCAAAAGATCTCCAGTTGATCCCTCAATTATTTGTGAGATTTGCTGTCTCTCACCTCAGTCCCCCTTAACCATCTGTGAAATCTGGCCATTTTTCACAGCAGAACCTATAACACTTGCCAGCTTCTCACTCTGTTATCTGCCAGGTCCAGCAATTTCTTATGCCATGTCCAGCAGTTTCTCATGGTGAGTTTAGTTAGCTAAATACCAGGCTATGTCCTAACATGTTCAGGTGTGCCTCAACACCTGTGCTCTGCCCACTCTTCACAAGTGTTTTACCTCATGTTTGCCCACTGAAACAGGTTAAGAAAGTACCTTTTCCCTGCAGGCCAAAAGGCATCCAGATTGGATTAGTCAATTTTAACACTCACTGCTCAACATCAGAGACTTTTTCTCAGCTTCAGCTGCAAAGCCTGCTTCTGCCACATGACTCTTAAAAGAGAAAAGCCAGTTTCAACAGTGAAACACAAACACCCATTCTGCCATCCACCAGGGCACAGAAAAGGGGAATAAGCTGGAAATAAGCTGAACATGCAAGTGAAGGCAAGAAGGAAGACCTGAGTCTTTTATTTACTTCTGTTTCCAAAATATCAAACACATGTTTGTTAGCACATAAGAGATGAATTAGTAAACAGTACAGCTTCTCAAAATGCCTTCATATTCTCTTTTTAAATGGATATTTTAATTTGGAAGTTGTATTCAGAATACAAAAGTGATGTTGGTTATAGGTAGAAGGAGAAACAGATCAAAATTTGTGTATGACTAGGGATCTATATTCCCAGAACGGATGGATAGTCTTCTGAAATATCAATATATAAATGGAAACCAAACAATGCAAATGTATTAGATAGTGCACAGGAGAGAATGAAGAAATAATAGCAATATACTAACTGTATGCCTTAAATTTGAAAATAAGACATATATCATGTTTATGCTTATATAACAGCATTAAAAAGATCATGGAGTCACTTTAATGAAAAAAAAAACCCGTGCTAAATAATTAGAAGTTTATATAATCAGTTCACGTTTTGAGGTCAAGATAAGTTTGGAACCCAATTAAACAAGATAATGTCTTTTTTTGCTGACAGTATCATCTAGCAAGTGTTTTCACTGTAAAGGTATCCATGCATTGGCTAGCCTTTCTTATTGCTAACCTGAAATGCCATCTCTGATTTAATTACGTGCATACACAAATTTGATGATCTTCTTTAAGCAAGACTTTTTGGCTTTAGTCTAAGAAAAAAAACCAGGATCTTCATTTCACCTAAATCAGGATATTTTGAAGAAATGTATACTTTTCTCAGTGTTGTTGATCTTTGTTCAAATAATTTGATTAATAGTATCATCCATATTTGAGCTACTACTATTAAAAAATAAAATTATCGATCAAAGCTGCTATTGTTATAGTGCTAAAAACCTGATAATTTAGAGTCTCACAAAAGCACTGATGTGACATTAAGACCAAAGAAAAGTTATTCTGGAAATCACTAGACAATAATACCAAAAATTTTCAATGTTAGATACATAAATAATATCAACTAGAATATATTTTACACATGAAAATTTCACCAGTGAAGTCTGGTTAGCCTTACTGATCCTGAAAACACTATGTGTGTAAAAAGGAAAAAAAAAATTTCTTAATTACTACCATAATTTCACACAACAGCTATACTTTCAGGATGTTGGATGAAAAATGTTATTTGCCTGGCACTGATGGACTTTATGACAGTGCTTTTCGATGCATATAAAATCTTTAATTGTGTACTTCATTGAACCACATGCTTGTGTGATGACAGGTCCAGGAACAGAATTTATTTCTGCTAAGGTGCACTGATTGAGTGTATCATTATTTATGTAAGGAATGGTGTTACTTTAACTCTCTTTGCCTACAACCCCATTAATAGGTCAGAATTAAAGGGAGAAGAATATGCAGAGAGGGGAGGAGTTTGTAGGAACAGTTCAGCCCACTCAAGCAATAGAAAGGGGATAAAAAAGAACTGAAATTTGAGCAGATTCAACAATGTGTAAGGTTTGGAGAGTTCACTGGCCTGATCTCTTGCTCCATACTTATTTGGCACATCACGTCACCTCAGCATTTTGGTTAGTGTCTGCAGCTATTAGAAAGCAGCATCATGTTTCTAAGGCAATCAGTACTGTAGAATAGTCTGTTACCTCCCAGGCATACCACATCCTTAACAAACTAACTGGATTTTTTTCCCACACTTTAAGGTTAGCCTTATATATTTCTCATTATTCCTACACAGTTTAAAGTTGCAAGCAAGCCTATATGCTGTTATGTCTGGACATGCCATGTCCAGAGAAATGTATAAAAAAACAAATAAAAACATCCATATTTTTAGAAATGAATGCTGGGGTGGTTTTTTTTAATGATGCTGGAAATTCTTCTTAGTTGCTTAGCAATTTTTTCAGCTCTCACTGAACTCCAGGCTTGGAGCTGTGATGCTGACCTTGCACCTGTCTATGGAACTGCAGATGGCTGATGTAACACAGGCTATTGACTTCAAAAAAGGAAGGAGGAGGAGAACCAGATTGCTTGTGTGAGATGCACACACATTTCCAAAATGCTTATTATTTATTCCCTAAAATGTTATGAAGGCTTGTGAATTTACAACTGGGATTCATCTTCATGCATCGTTAAAGTCCTAATGTATACCTTTAGCGAAGGCGGGAAATCTGGTCAGAAATTACATACTTTTAATTGTACACAAAGTGACTTGCAGTGTTATTCAATAGTATATTCAGCTTCTTTGAGTGAATTGAAAGAATCAGATGCAGGAGGGAAAACAGCATGTAGAGGAACTTAAATAATGACTCAAGTATGTATTTCTTTTTTATAGTAATGAAACCGCACCACAAAGTAACCATACATCAAATATACTCACCATCTTTAGCTTTTAAAAAATACCAAGGAACTTAGCAGTAGCTAAAGGCAATGTCACTGTCCTTATGCAGTTAACAAGAGACATCGGAATATTTAATTAAGAATAGTGGACTATTAAAGGCCTAGAAATAGAACAAAAATTGGTACCTTTCCAAAGATATAAAATGGCAGAGCAATAGCACTACCAAGGAAAATAACAGCCATTTTTATGATAGATGATCATATTCTGAATACAAACACAGACACACATACATATATATAATTAAAAATTTGAAAAACAATTTCTTTGTGATAATACTCTGATTTATTTTAATATAGAAAATATTGTTAGTCCCCTTTACATGAACTATGAGCATCCTATATGCAAGTATATGAACAGAAAATCTTAAAAATATGATTTGTTACATCCTGCAAAACTTCACATTTCTAAGTGTAGAATTTAAGGCCAGTTGACATAATATTATGAGGAGTTTGAAATCATTCTGATGAATCTGAGGAACGTACTTAAATTTTAGGTTAAACTCTGTCTTGAAAAGTAACACTCGTTCATGGAGACTATGGGTTCAATTTCCTTCACTACCTTTCCAGTAAAATGGACATGATGGAGAGGAGCTCAGCTCTAGGGGTAGTAAATCAGCAAATTTCATCTTGCTTGAAGTAAAAAAAAAAAAAAAATATATATATATATAAAGTGCATGATCTACTATGTCAAAGACAACATCTAAACTAGAGAAAATACATGGTTCAGATACATGCTGTGCCCAACACTGGGATAAGAAACAAGGCCATTGCTCCTCATTTGAGGGAAGGAAATCCAGGTGTGTAAACTGGAAGTAACCTCTAAATGACTTGTTCAACTGCTTAATCCAGAAAACTTGGAGACCAAGACATGTCATGGACTACAAGTTGCCCTTGGTCTAGATGCAGTCCATTAAGTGGACATCGAAACATAACATTTGAAACCTACACATTTATTAATGTAGTTATTGTACCTAAGGCCCTAGAATGCAGAACTTCAGCCTGTACAGCTACAGAGAGTCCTTTCACTGGTAGGTTCAGGATACTTGAACTTGACCTAGCTGTTCATCTGTTACCTTATTAACTTGTAGAATGTGAGTAGTTTCTGTACTAGAAACTTTACTAGAAACCCCCCATGCTTATGGTACTGAACGGTTTTCTGAAGTCTTAGTCTAAGAGAGCACCCATAATACAAAGGATTCCTGTTAAAATGTTATCTAATTTGGATTGTGAATGTCTGGAGAAGACTACAGATTTCTTTACGTTAAGCTAAGTAAACTAACAAACTATTGTAATCAAAAGTTTTGTGACTGAGTCAGATAAACCACCTTTATTTTTCATTACCCTAAACAGTCTTTTCTTTGCTATTTATTTAGAGTGAAATTATTTATCTGTGTGTATTGGGTTTACACACATGGCAAGGTTTTGGTAGCAGGGGGTGGGGCTGCAGGGGTGGCTTCTGTGAGAAGACACCAGGAGCTGCCCCCGCATCGGACAAAGCCAGTTCCAGCTGTGTCCAAGATAGACGCACCACTAGCCAAAGCTAAGCCTATCAGTGATGCTGCTGGCACCTCCATGATGACATATTTAAGAAAGGGTAAAAACAGCAGCTGTGAGAGAAGAATGAGAAAATGTGAGAGAAATAGCCCTACAGACACCAAGGTAATGGAAGAAGGAGGGGGAGAAGGTGCTTCAGGAGCCAGAGCAGAGATTCCCCTGCAGCCTGTGGAGTAGACTGTGGGGATACAGGTTGACCCCTGCAGCTCATAGAGGACCACAGTGGAGGAGATATCCACATTGCAGCCCATAGAGGACCCCATGCCAGAGCAGGTGAATGTGACCTGAAGGAAGATGTGGCCCCCCAACCCACACTGAAGCAGGCTCCTGGCAGGACGTGTGACCCATGGAGAGAAGCCCATGCAGGAGCAGTTTTTCTGGCAGGACCTGTGGCCCTGTGGGAAACCCATGCTGGAGCAGTCCATGCCTGAAGGACTGCACCCCATGGGAAGGACCCATGCTGGAGAAGTTCTTGAAGAGCTGCAACCCATGGGAAGGACCCACGTTGGAGAAGTTGATTAAAGACCCCACACTGGAGCAGAGGAAGAATGTGAGGAGGAAGGAGTGGCAGAGACAACATGTTATGAACTGACCACAACCTCCATTCCCCGTCCCCCTGCGCCACGCAGGGGGAGGAGGTAGAGAAGATAGGAGTGAAGCTGATCTGGGAAAGAAGAGAGGGGTGGGGGTAAGGTGGTTTTAGATTTGTTCTTTTTTCTCATTATCCTACTCTGTTATTAATTGGCAATAAATTCAATTGTTGTCCACAGTCACATCTGTTTTGCCCATGACAGTAACTGGTAATTGATCTCCCTGTCCTTAGCTCAACCCACGAGTTTTTCCATCATATTTTCTCCCTCTGTCCTGTTGAGGAGGGGAAGTGATAGAGTGGCTTCATGGGCACCTGGCAGCCAGCCAAGGTCAACCCACCACACTGTGGAAAGTGCAAACATAAAGTATATACCACGGAACACATGTACTTTCTCCAAAAAATTTAATGAAATCCTCATGATTCCACTCCAGCTGCAGTTCTACAGAGGGCTTCCATGGTCATCTAACTGTAACAGAAATGCAATCTGAGCAAGCAATCCAGCTCATACAGAAAGAATAGGAGTAAGCAACCTATAATTTTTGTGTAGATTAATACTGAAGGAATCTGAAAGTTGTTTCAGATGCAAGATTTTTTTATTTTATTTTTCTATTTAAAAAAGTGTTTGACATGTCAACTTTTGCCTTAACACGGGAATAAAAAGGGTAAGATTTTTTTCCAGATCATTACAAAGTGCTGTCCTGACAAGAAAACTTAAAAATGAATAGCTACATCCTTTGACTGTAGGATCTTCTAAGATCACAGTAGCCATAAACCAGTTTGATATCTGTCCATATTATAGAGGCATTGTGTAATCACCCATTTTTAAAACTTTTTTTTGTTTTTTTATTTAATTCAGGCATTTAATTACTTGTATGTGCATATTCAGGCTACATGAGCCACTTTAGCTCTCTCTTTCAGTGACACCTTGAAGGGAAAAAAATATCTAATTTAAAGTATCTTGAATTTATTTATTTTTTTAGCATAATAGTATAAAAATAATGAATGTAAAGATAAAATTAACAACACACTTTGACAATTCTTAATTCTAGTCTAATCATGGGGGTTTTTTGTTTACCTTGTACCAAGGAACAAATACAAGTTTTGTATGTTAAAAATATTTTTTAAATCTACTTTTACACATATTCCATACTTTCCGATACCTACAGAGCCATACTTCATGGAATACCATAAAGACTACATAGAATACTCACTCTTTTTTAACCTATGAAAAATAAATTATGTTCAATGGATTTCAGTGAAGGAGCCCAAAGTCATGCATTCCATAAGGTGTTATGCACAAAATTTGTGCCAAAGCACTATCTCAAGAAGAACACAAGTTATTGGTCTTGGTACAAGAGTTGTTTTGTGAAATCTAATGGCAGGTGATACAGAGAAGATCTTACCAAATGGATTGATTCTTCTTATTCTTAAATTTTCGGAATACTTGAGCTGATGTTATTAACATCACCTGTTTGGTAATGTTCTGATAATTCTACCAGGGCATATTCAACATTATTAGGTTTCCAACACAGAGCACTACTTCTTTTGAATCTGGATGTTAAAAGAATTCATTTTTATATTTACTGCCTCTCTTTATCTCCACTCCAAATTCAATGGTAGGATCAAATAGAACACTGTAATTCTTTAGAGTACGTTTTAAAAATAGAAGCATGTCCTAAATACATTGTTTGCTGATCTCTTTATATCTCTGCAAACATCAAAGAAATGCTGTAGACATTCAAAATAGCTCTTCACCTTTCCATACACTGGCAGCAGTGCACACCATCCCATCACGCATAAGCCTGCAGTTCATGTGTAACCTTACCTTGTCCATTTGTAGGGTCAGTAGATAATTGACATGGTGTGTGTGTCAGGAAAGAAGAGAGGAAGAAGCAAGCACCTCCTGCCAAGGCTACTCACTGTTGCCCCCCTGACTGGATCTCAAATTTAACTGCACATCTTAATTTCTCTTTCCAGCAAAAATCAGACTTCAGTTTTTACTGAAATCAGGAAGGTGAGAGGCTATGTTATTTGATGCCTCCAAGGAACCACAGAAGACTGGACAACAATCATCACATAGGTCTTTTGAGACTACTCACAAGATAAACTATGCATGTGATATTTAGGTCAACCAAGAAATTATACATGGCATATGGAAGTTTGTACTAATAAATGGCTAAATATTGCCACTTGATTTTGGAAAGAGAAAAGAAATTAATATACCACTGAACAAATATTATAAATTAATCCAATTATCACGCATTTCAGGAAGAATTTTGCTTTGGAATAATGACCAAAGCTGCCAATGATTCTCGGTTAAGGGTCTTGTTCAGCTAAGTTTTTGCATTGTAGGACTAAGTTTCATGCTTTCATTCTTCACATCGAACAGCAACAGAAATTAAAATCTTCCTTCTTCAAAACACTGAAACAGAACACTTTAGCATCCACCAGGAAAGCCTAATAGTTTTTCAGCAATCATACTGCAATGTGTTTTGCTGTTATATTCCTTCCTGTTATGTCAAAAGCCAGCAGGTTTACAGCAGAGAGGGACAGAGCTAGACCTGCATGCCAGTGCTAGCTGAGATGCAGTGGATACTGAGAAATCAGCTAAAGAATAAATCATCTTGTGTCCATACTGTTTGCAATATTTATTTCATAACAAAAATAAAATACAACTTTGCCAGGGCAGAAATTATACTTATCTGCTCAGAAACCAAGAAGTGTTTACTACAGTTTCATGCAGATGTACATCTGGGTATCCTCTTTCCGCCAGTCACTGCAGCAATCACTCCTCTGTCCCTTATTCAGAATTAGTTGCATTCGTAGTCAGAGAAGGACAAATCTCAAAGACTGTGCAAATTTAGAAAGGGTCTGATAAGCCTCTGAAATTTATTGTTTATATGTATGGTATATATCATAAAGTCATAGAGTCATAGAGTCACCGAATCAGAGAATCCTAGAATTATAGAAAGGTTTGGGTTGGAAAGGACCTTCAAAGATCGTCTAGTGCAACACCCCTGCCATGGGCAGGGACATCTTTCACTAGATCAGGTTTCTCAAAGTCCCACCCAACCTGACCTTGAACACTTCCAATAACGGGGCATCCACAACTCCTCTGGGCAACCTGTTCCAGTGTCTCACCATGTTTATTGTAAAAAATGTCTTTCTTATGTCCAATCTAAATCTACCTTCTTCCACTCTAAAACCATTGACCTTTGTTCTGTCACTACAGACCCCAGGCTAAACACCACCAACTCTCTCAGCCTTTCTTCATAGGAGAGGTGTTCCAGCCCTCTGACCATTTTTGTGGCCCTCCTCTGGACCCACTCTAACAGACCCATGTCTCTCTTGTGCTGAGGGCCCCAGAGCTGGACTCAGTACTCCAGGTGGGGTCTCACCAGAGTGGAGTAGAAGGGGCGAATCACCTCCCTCGACCTGGTGGCCATGCTTCTTTTTATGCAGTCCAGGATACAGTTGGCTGTCTGGGCTGCAAGCACACATTGCCTGCTCATATCCAGTTTCTCATCTACCAAGGTCCCCAAGTTCTTCTATGCAGGGCTGCTCTCAGTCAGTTCATCCCCAAGTCTGTATTAATATCGGGGATTGCTGAGACCTAGGTGCAGGACCTTGCACTTGGTCTTGTTGAACTTCATGAGGTTCACATGGGCCCACTCCTCAAGCCTGTTAAGGTCCCTCTATATGGAATCCCTTCCCTCAAGCATATGAACTGCACCACTCAGGTTGGTGTCACCTGCAAACTTGCTGAGGGTGCACACATTCCCACTGTCTATGTCATTGGTGAAGATATTAAATAGTATTGAACCCTTGGGGGACACCACTCATTACTGGTTTCCATTTGGACATTGAGCTGTTGACTGTAACTCTTTGGATGCATATATATATATATGCACGTAAAGCAGTTTCCATTGAAATTATTGCAAAATATTTAATATTCTCACTTAAAGTTAAATGCATATATAGAGATAGATATTATTATATGTATTCATATATGAATAATAAACTTTTGATGCTTGTCAGATAAAATATAAGATACATATCTGTGCATACTATATATAAAAGGCATACATACCTTACTTTGAGAGGTACTTTTCTAAATTTTTATCTTTACAAACCTCTGCTAGGTATTTTTTTCCATTATTTTGGGGAACAGTCTTCAAATCATAATTTAGGCAGCTACTCCTGCAAATATCTCCCTACTGTTTGCAGCACAGTACAATCTTATTCTTCTTGTGGGTATCAAACAGAACATAGACTAGTAAAAGATACAGAAATAAGCAGAGTTCTGACACCCCATGAGTAAGACACCAAAGTCAGCTTCATTTGTCAAATAGCTGATGTAGCAGCTAAATAAAAACCTCTTAGTGAAACCTGAGACATCCAGTTTCTTTATACATGCAAACCAGGCTGTGCTCCTTTGTGTTCATTCACTATCTCTTCAGAATTCTTACAGCTCTCAGTAACGTCTACTGACATAAAGTCTTAGGGTCAGCATCAAATCCCATTAAAATAATCTGAAAGACTCCTTTTGAGTTCAATGGGGTTTAAATCAGACTCTTATTAGACTCACCTAGTAAAGTAATAAATATTCATAGATGGATGAAAGAACAGAAAATCTCTCCAGTAGTTTTGAGTCCAGCAGGAAGATCATTTGCTTGGTGAAGGATAATACACTTGTTGACCAAGAAAGACTCATGGGCCAGGATGGGAATTTACCTTTTGGGGATATGCAGGATATGAGCAGGTAAATAAGGTAATAGAAAAACAAAACCATAGGAGCACATGCCGCAGTTTCCAATGGAATCTCTGCAAGATACTTAGCTTTCTTATTCTTTAAGCTAAGTATAATTGGAATTCTTGTGAATATTAATTGATTGTTTTTAACAAATCACCTCCTACTAAATAACATATATTGGCACAGCTTCGGTGATCAAAATAAAGCAAAGAAATTTCTAACTTTGTTTCTAGTGTTTCCCACTATACACGGCAACTCCTCTCCATCTATATTATGCAGCTGTCAATGATATAATCTGGTTCAGCCTCATGCCATATAATAAAGTCTTATTGACAGGAGTGGATTCAATATTCTCTGTTGTCATAATAAGATTCAAAGACTGGTTAGTTTGAGTGGAGAATTGGCTGGAAAACCTCAGCATGCATTCTTAATACATGGACTTTTCATTATGCAGAGTGATTAAGAAAGGGAAAGGAAGAGGATGTAAGAGAAGTAGGGATTAAAACAACATAAGCTGTTAAGAAAACAGGACATTCTGGTGGGGGAGACTCTTTACTTCTGGTACAATGCATAGGCAAAAGTAGTCTCAAGGTGCAGAAGTTGCACAGCTTTCACAATAGTTTCATATTAGCATTTGAATCACACTTTTAGAAAAGGTGATGCTGTGTTTCTGAAGTGCTAACCTGACAGAATGACAGCATGCTATAATGACATCCTTTGTTTATGCAGGGAGAATACATGATACTCTACCTCTTTCTTCCATCACTCTGATCACAGTGCCATCTGAACATATGGACAGAAAGATTCTATCCAACAGGCTTCATACAGGCCTCAAAATTCACCTTTGTGGATCAGCATGGTGGATGAAGACTTTGCATATGAGCTTCTGTTGTAGTTTAACCCCAGTAGGTAGCTCTGCCCCACACAACCGCTCGCTCACTCCAACACAGTGAGATGGGGAAAAGAACCAGGAGGGTAAAGTAGGAAAACGCATGGGTTGATATAAAGACAGTTTAATAGGTAAAGCAAAAGCTGCATGTGCAAGCAAAGCAAAGTAAGGAATTCATTCACTACTTCCCATTGGCAGGCAGCTAGCTGTTTAGAGCCATCCCCAGGAAAGCAGAGCTCCATGACATATAACTGTGACTTGGGAAGACAAACACCATAACTCTGAACATCCCCCCTTCCTCCTTCTTTATGGCATGGAGTATCTCTTTGGTTAGTTCTGGTCATCTGCCTGGCTGTGTCCCCTCCCAACCTATTGCACATCCCTCAATCTACTCTCTGGCTGGGCAGCGTGAGAAACAGAAAATACCTTGATGCTGTATAAGCATTGTTCAGCCATAGCTAAAACTTCCCTTGTTATCAACACTGTTTTGGCCACAAATCCAAAACATAGCACCATACTAGCTACTATAAAGAAAACTAATTCTATCCCAGCCAAAACCAGTACAGCTTCTCAGAGGGCAAGTCTATGTTGTCTTCAGCTTCAACAATGGCTGAGGATTTTTGGCACAACCTTGTAATAACAAAGTACTCAGTGCATAGCAATGTACTTTGAATCATTGGCACTGAGTGTTATTGCTTTTGTCAGTTGGTGTCCTTCCCTCAATTTAAATGCTATATGTGTATATAAGAATATCTTTAATTCTGTTCAAAAAAGAGGGGGAACATTATGTTATGACATACCTAAGGAGCTACAAAATATAATGCACACACATAACTGTAGGCATGTATAGATACAGAAGTAAATGCACATTTTATTTTCTTCTTTTTATTCACACTTTTCACCCCTCAGTGGATTCACCTGGCCTAATATAAGTATACCATGTGTAAAAGTAGCTTTAAAATGTGCTAGAAGTGACTGTTTAAATGCACAGTCATAAAACATCTGTACCAACAGAAAGAAAAACTTAAATGTCACTAATTTTCACTTTACCTACCAGTCTTAGTAGAAAGAGAAAGCAGCAAATGAGTCTGTCTCAGCTGCTCCATCAGCTATAGGCATCCTCCCCTCTTAACAGATAGTAGGTGTATTGGTCGGATGAAAATATGACACTAATTCTATAGTTGTTATGTGCCATAGACTAGAAAACAGGTCTTCTCTTGTCATGTCTGTCTGTTCAGTGTCTAAGGACAATATTAATTTAAAAATTATATCTGCAAAGAAAAGCCCAAATTCCAGGAGTCTTTTCAACAGTAGCCAGTGATCTGAAGCTATATTCTTCACTATTGTTAGAGCTAACGTTCACATTTGTTTTGATTCTTCATTGAAAAATTTAGAAGAAATGCTCACAAAGCATTAATAAACATCCACTCTAGTTTTCAGACAGATTTAATTAGTATTATCTCACTTAATTTAAAAAAAACCAATGCAACATCCTCTTTCAGATAAAGCCCTCAAGCATACAGACTTACAAACAAAAATGTGATAAAGACACTAAATTGAGACCTCAATTAAACTTAGGCTGACTTCTCATTTAGTATGTTCAGTTTTTTATATTCTACATTTTGCTGTAAGACATTTCTATTTTAAGTATTTCTACCTGTCAGTGCTGAAGATTAAATATAGTAGTCACGTTGCCTTCTGGTGACGACTAAGAATTAAACTCATCTTTGCAATAAAAGAAAGCTACAAATAGGCCTTTTAAGAAAAGGACATCATGCACTGAAGCAAACAACCTTTTTTCATGCTAGCAGAGATTGCTGCTATGAAGACCATCTCTGGCCACTCCTGCCCCTGTGAAGTCAGAGAAGTGCACTTAGTCCTCTGAGAATCCTGGCCTCAGTACTTTACAGGTCTTTGTGCTCCTTGACATAAATACTTACAAGCAGAGGAGAAAAATGATGAGAAACAGAAGGAATGGACAGCATTATTTGTTAGAACATGACGTAAGAGGCATTACTATTGTTCTGGACTTTTTTCTTCCAAGATGCAAAACTTAGATGCCAATGCTTCACAGTCACAGGTCAATAGATTGTGAGTAATCAGAGCTCAGCTTTCCGGAGAGCTCATTCTTCAGCCAAAGTAAACGCTCAGTCAGGCCAAACCTCCCCCACAATTTTCTCAGCTGTGATGAAATGTCAGCTGCATTTAGCTTTGTCTCAGAGAACATCACATCTTGAAAATCTGCCTGCAGAAAAGCCACCATGAGGAGTTACCACAATAGCTTCTTGTTCAGCCACAGAACACCTGAGGCTGCAAAGAAAAAGGCTGTGTTTTGTCTTACAGTGGAAAAATTCACATGACAAAAATTCACATGATAAGCCTTAAAGAAAGCTAAATTAACAGCATTCTGATTCTGAACACTATGAGAGAAAAAGAAAGAGGAGATACAAATAGAGCTACAGGACCTAGCTTTGCAAGGAAGAAGCTATTGCAGTTCAGTGGGCTCTACAGAGTGCTAGGGATATAATTTTCCTGAAATCCAAGTGAGGTTAAGGATAAGTGCTGTGATTGAGTTTGACAATTTGTATTGATAAAAATTTTCACCATGGACAGAATCCTAACAGAGAGTTTATATTTTCTTATCCAGGATGATTTCATACGATCAAATGTGTCTTTGCGCATGCCCTTAAAAGAATGAGAAAATACACACAGCTAAACTGTGAAACTTCATATGGGAAAGAAACATTGGATTTAATAGAAAAAGAGCTGTAAGAATTCTTTTGACCACCCCTGAAAAACAATAAAGAATTCTTGATGTTTTGGAGGAATTCTGAAAAGAAGCCAAATATACAAAATAATATATCATTTTTTAAAGTTTCTGTGGAGTTCCTTAACTGTTTAAGTCATGGTTCTTTTGAAACTGAATATCAAATATGTTCTGTCCAGTGGTTAGGTGTGTATAAAACCTAAGAATAGCATAAACCCCTGACAACTATTTTTTCAGAAAATAATACATAAATCCCAGTGTATTAGGTCGCATACAAAAAGTACTGAGAAAGCTCTTTTTCTAACTTGTCCTGAGTCTTTAACCATGAGTTTCAATGAGTTTCAAGGTCATCTTTTACTTTGCTCTGGCATTTGCACAAAAGCTGAAAAAGAAATTCATTTAAAATTATCTCTTATACAATGAATTAATAGAATGATAAGGTGACACTGGTAGAGAATTATGTGGTGTGATTTGGTGCTTAATCTTCTGTGGCCACATTGCTGAGATGTAAAGCCATGCTGGAACCAGCTCAGTGACCTCATTTCTATATCTAACATATTTTCCTCTTGTTCTGCAATTGGCTTTATGTTGCTTCTGCACCTGAAGATGAGAAATTTGCTGCTGCCTTTGAAGACATCTCTTCAGCAAGAGATGTAGCTTGTCAAGTCACAAACAGTGGGGATCTACAGGATACAACCTGACTGAACTTTGTGTTTTAGAAAATGGGAGAGTTTCATTTAAATTTCTGATTTTCCCCTGTTAGTCTAATTACAGCAGCTTTATTCCTGTTGGGTTAAAGGGTGTTCCTCACATATTCACAGGTCATCCATTTCAAAACATGACTTGATAGAAGAGGCATGGTCCTTGCAGAATTAAAGAGATAAAAAATTAAAATCAAAGCAAATATACTAATCATTATGTAGGGGAAGAATGTTTATAAACATGTTTTCATGTTTCTCTTTATTTTTAGATTTTATATGAGCTCAGGATGTTATAAAGAAGACAGAGTGGGCAGGGGCCATCAGTAATTACAAATTCTATCAACCTTGTTAAGGAAAATGGAAGGACGAAACTGTTGCTGCAAAATTTTAAAGCAATTAGCACACAGAATTGAGCTGTCACAGATGACAACCATAAGTCTACCCAAGCCTGAAGCAGATGGAACTACCTCATTACTGGATCAGCCTACCAGGTAATAAATAAATATATTTAGCTTGTATTCACAGATTAGAGGAAATACATATTGTTTTAAATATCTGACAAAGAATTTGGGTAATAATTAATAAGAAAGAAAACAAATATTGCCCCTGCAATATTATATGTAGCCTGTAATTCAAATCAAAAAGATACTCCAAAAATGAAAAGGAACTTTAAAGAGATGCTGTTAACATGGCAAAAATACATTTCCGTCAGAAAAAGATTGGTTGTTTAAGGTGTGAAAGGAACTAGTTTCTCATGAGTTTACTTTTGGTGATACGATTGTTTGTAATTTTAACTGTTTTGTTCAAAATGCTGGCCCTTTTCCAACACTTCAAGAAGTGCTAGAAAAACCACCTCTATAAAACAGCAAGAGACAAAGACGCAGCGGGAAATCATCCTCACAGAGGAAGGGAAGGATCATGGCATGAAAACCCATGGAAATGTCTGAGTTCATTGTGATGCAGTTTAACAACTTTCTGAACAGCAGTAAGTTAAAAACATATATATATACACATTCAATTTTAGCCACTCATGACTTGTGATAATTTGAGCTGGTAGGTACATTCTCCAGTGAACTGATGAAGGAAAGAAAATACATATAGAATCATAGAATCTTAGAATCGCTTACATTGGAAAAGACCTTTAAGATCAAGTCCAACCATTAACCTAGCACTGCCAAGTCCACCATTAAACCATGTCCCTAAGCACTACATCTACACATCCTTTTAATACCTCCAGGGATGGGGACTCAAGCACTTCCCTGGGCAGCCTGTTCCAGTGCCTGACTACCCTTTTAGTGTATATTCAACCTAAACCTGCCCTGACCCAACTTGAGGCCATTTCCTCTTGTCCAATTGCTTGTTATGTGGGAGAAGAGATCGACACCCACCTTGCTACGATCTCCTTTCAGGTAGTTGTAGAGAGTGATAAGGTCTCCCCTCAGCCTCCTCTCTCCAGACTAAACCACCTCATCTCCCTCAGCCACTCCTTGTATGACTTGTTCTCTAGACCCTTCACCAGCTTTGTTGCCCTTCTTCGGACATTCTCCAGCACCTCAATGTCCTTCTTATAGTGAGGGGCCCAAAACTGGACATAGTATTCGAGGTGCAGCCTCACCAGTGCCGAGTACAGGGGGACAATCACTTCCCTAGTCCTCCTGGCAACACTATTCCTGATGCAAGCCAGGATGCTATTGGCCTTCTTGGCCACCTGGGCATACTGCTGGCTCATATTCAGCCAGCTTTCGACCAACACCCCCAGTCCTTTTCTGCTGGGCAGCTCTCCAGCCACTCCTCCCCAAACCTGTATCATTGCATGGGGTTGTTGTGACCCCTCTACTTTACTCTAGGGTTCTTATGTGTGGATGGATCCCAAATTAGGAGTGAAATGAAGATTAACTATGTCATCAAGATAAACTCTGAGAAGGAAACTGCAGTTGTGGTGCCTCACAAGAAATGGTAGAGTAATCCATAAATGAGGCTGAGTATTGTATTATAAGAACCAATACTTGCTGCATTAAAGAAAGATGTCAAAAGCCTCCCAGTTAATTGCACACGAATAAACATGGCATAAAATTGTTCTTTTATTTGTCTCTGCAAGTTAATAAGCTGTCTCTCCACAAATATATTATTAGGTTTCTCAGCTTGCGTAATTCTCAGAAGTAATTGATACTCACAAAAGCAATTGATGCTTATGTAGTCCATTTTAAAATCCACCTACATTTCTCATTCCTTTAAACTTCTGAGGCAATGAATCACTCAGCTTCACTAGATTGCACCTGAAGTAGTGCTTCTTTCTTCATTGCTTTGCTTTCTAAGGCTCCATCTTAGTTCCATTCTAATTTAATTTGTATCATCTTTTGTTTACTGTCACCGAATGTGTAAATTAACATTTTTCTTTGCTCAAAGCACAGGAGACCTGTAAGGTGTGGTTCCAAAATACAAGGACTGTGGCTAAGGGCATCTTCATGGCCTGGTGGCTCCCAGTTCCTACTGAGTTTCCACGTAACAGGAGCTGTGAGCTCCTCTCACAGGGCAAAATTCTGTAAGGAGCAGGGTCTCCCTCTGCATTTTGAATTTAATGGGAGCTGGGAGCCAGGAACAGTTGCTTCTGTGATAGGACAGTTTTGCTAGCTGGAGAGCAGGATCACTTTTAGCCAATCTAGGTCACTCTGAAAGGCTAGTAAAACATTGGCAAAAGTCACCTTACTCACTGTCGTGGTTTAACCCCAGCCAGCAGCTAAGCACCACGCAGCCGCTCGCTCACTCCCCCCACCCCAGTGGGATGGGGAAGAGAATTGGGAGGGTTACAGTCAGAAAACTCGTGGATTGAGATAAGAACAGTTTAATAATTGAAGTAAAATGAAATAGAATAGTAGTAATAATAATATAATAATAATACAATAATAATATACAGAGCAAGGGATACACTATACAATTGGCTCACCACCCGCTGACCGATGCCTAGCACGTCCCCAAGCAGCGATCGCTGCCCCCCCCCCCCCAGCCAACTCCCCCAGTTTATATACTGAGCATGATGTCATACGGTGTGGAATAGCCCTTTGGCTGGTCTGGGTCAGCTGTCCTGGCTGTGCCCCCTCCCAGCTTCTTGTGCACCTGGCAGAGCATGGGAAGCTGAAAAAGTCCTTGACTAGTGTAAGCACTACTTAGCAAGAACCAAAACATCAGTGTGTTATCAACATTATTCTCATCCTAAATCCAAAACACAGCACTCTACTAGCTACTAAGAAGAAAATTAACTCTATCCCAGCTGAAACCAGGACAGTATCCACCCCTTATTCCATACCATATACATCATGCCCAGGTCTTACACTTTCCAATACATTCCAATTAATCACTACCACTTTTCCAGTCTTTTGATATAGAGAGATATATATATACACACACACACATACACACATGGATATAATTTCCTTAGTCTATAGGCTATCCCTCTAAAATGTTGAGTTCATTTAGTCCATGACTTTGGGTTTCATCTGTCCTAATAGTTCTTCAGGGCAGGAAAGATGGTGTGTGGTGTTGGATTGTTGCATGCTGAAGCCAGTTCTGGTTCCATCACTGCTGCACTTTGCTCAGTTTCCTCGAAGTTCATTCTTCATTAATTTGGGCAATTCTTACTGTATACTGTTGATATGTCACATAGTAATCATTTAAGTGATGACATCCAGTATTATATAGCAACTAACATTATACGATTCAGTTCATTGGCTATTTTCACCCCAAATCAAATCCCCTTGAGGTACACATCGGACTTCCCCATCCTCTCGCATCACCCACCAAGTGCACCCAGGTCCTTGAGCAAAAGCAATCCCACGGATGGGTTTACCTCTGCCTGAGGCAGGAGTAACCCAGACTGTCTTCCCTGTTATATTTTTTAGGTGCACTACAGGGACTTTATCTCCCTCTACAGTACGTAAAAGTCTTGATTGGGCAGGGCCAGCTCGATTGGCAGATCCCCTAGTGTTGACTAACCAGGTGGCCTTTGCTAAATGTGTATCCCAGTGTTTGAATGTCCCACCACCCATTGCTTTTAGTGTAGTCTTTAACAGTCCATTGTATCGTTCAATTTTTCCAGAGGCTGGTGCATGATAGGGGATGTGATATACCCACTCAATGCCATGCTCTTTGGCCCAGGTGTCTATGAGGCTGTTTCGGAAATGAGTCCCATTGTCTGACTCAATTCTTTCTGGAGTACCATGTCGCCATAGGACTTGCTTTTCAAGGCCCAGGATAGTGTTCCGGGCAGTGGCATGGGGCACGGGATATGTTTCCAGCCATCCAGTGGTTGCTTCCACCATTGTAAGCACATAGCGCTTGCCTTGTCGGGTTTGTGGGAGTGTGATATAATCAATCTGCCAGGCCTCCCCGTATTTATATTTGAGCCATCGTCCTCCATACCAGAGAGGCTTGAACCGCTTGGCTTGCTTGATTGCAGCGCATGTTTCACATTCATGGATAACCTGTGCAATAGTGTCCATGGTCAAATCCACCCCTCGATCACGAGCCCATCTATATGTTGCATCTCTTCCTTGATGGCCTGAGGTGTCATGGGCCCACCGAGCCAGAAATAATTCACCCTTATGTTGCCAGTCCAGATCCACTTGAGCCACTTCAATCTTAGCAGCCTGATCCACCTGCTGGTTGTTTTGATGTTCTTCAGTGGCCCGACTCTTGGGTACATGAGCGTCTACGTGACGTACTTTTACAACCAGGTTCTCTATCCGGGCAGCAATATCTTGCCACAATGCGGCAGCCCAGATGGGTTTGCCTCTGCGCTGCCAGTTGCTCTGTTTCCATTCCTGTAACCACCCCCACAGGGCATTTGCCACCATCCATGAGTCAGTATAGAGATAGAGCATTGGCCACTTTTCTCGTTCAGCAATATCTAAAGCCAGCTGGATGGCTTTCACCTCTGCAAACTGACTCGATTCACCTTCTCCTTCAGCAGTTTCTGCAACTTGTCGTACAGGATTCCGTACAGCAGCTTTCCACCTCCGATGCTTCCCCACAAGACGACAGGACCCATCAGTGAACAAGGCATATTGCTTCTCATTTTCTGGCAGTTTATTATACAGTGGGGCCTCCTCAGCACGTGTCACCTCCTCCTCTGGTGATATTCCGAAATCTTTGCCTTCTGGCCAGTCCATGATCACTTCCAAGATTCCTGGGCGACTGGGGTTTCCTATTCGGGCCCGTTGTGTGATCAGTGCGATCCACTTACTCCATGTAGCGTCAGTTGCATGATGTGTAGAGGGGACCCTCCCTTTGAACATCCAGCCCAGCACTGGCAGTCGGGGTGCCAGGAGGAGCTGTGCTTCAGTACCAACCACTTCCGAAGCAGCTCGAACCCCTTCATATGCTGCCAATATCTCTTTCTCCATTGGAGTATAGCCAGCCTCGGATCCTCTGTATCCCCGACTCCAAAACCCCAGGGGTCGACCTCTAGTCTCCCCCGGTGCTTTCTGCCAGAGGCTCCAGGTAGGGCCATTCTCCCCGGCTGCAGTGTAGAGCATATTCTTTACCTCTTGCCCTGCCCGGACTGGCCCAAGGGCTACTGCATGAACTATCTCCTGTTTAATTTGTTCAAAGGCTTGTCGTTGCTCAGGGCCCCATTTGAAATCGTTCTTCTTCCGGGTCACTTGATAGAGAGGGCTTACGATGAGACTGTAATTTGGAATATGCATTCTCCAAAAACCCACAACGCCCAGGAAAGCCTGTGCTTCCTTTTTGCTAGTTGGTGGAGACATGGCTGTGATTTTGTTGATCACATCCATTGGGATCTGACGATGCCCATCCTGCCATTTTATTCCTAAAAACTGGATCTCCTGTGCAGGTCCCTTGACCTTACTTTGTTTTATAGCAAAGCCGGCTTCCAGAAGGATTTGTACTATTTTCTTCCCTTTCTCAAAAACGTCTTCTGCTGTGTTGCCCCACACGATGATGTCATCAATGCATTGCAGGTGTTCCGGAGCCCCACCCTGTTCCAATGTAGTCTCGATCAGTCCATGGCAAATGGTGGGGCTGTGTTTCCACGCCTGGGGCAGTCGGTTCCAGGTGTACTGCACACCCCTCCAAGTGAAAGCAAACTGTGGCCTGCACTCTGCCACCAAAGGGATAGAGAAAAACGCATTAGCGATATCAATTGTGGCATACCATTTGGCTGCCTTTGACTCCAATTCATATTGAAGTTCTAGCATATCCGGCACGGCAGCACTCAGCGGCGGCGTGACTTCATTCAGGCCCCGATAGTCTACTGTTAGTCTCCACTCTCCGTTAGACTTTTGCACTGGCCATATGGGACTGTTAAAAGGTGAGCGAGTCTTGCTGATCACTCCTTGGCTCTCCAGTCGACGAATCAGCTTATGGATGGGAATCAGGGAGTCTCTGTTGGTGCGATATTGCCGCCGGTGCACTGTTGTGGTAGCGATTGGTACCTGTTGTTCTTTGACCCTCAGCAACCCAACAATAGAAGGGTCCTTCGAGAGACCAGGCAGGGTAGACAGCTGTTTAATTTCCTCCGTCTCTAAGGCAGCTATGCCAAAAGCCCACCGGTATCCTTTTGGGTCCTTGAAATACCCTCTCCTGAGGTAGTCTATGCCAAGGATGCACGGAGCCTCCGGGCCAGTCACAATGGGGTGTTTCTGCCACTCCTTCCCGGTTAAGCTTACTTCGGCCTCCAATACAGTCAGCTCTTGGGATCCCCCTGTCACTCCAGAAATACAGATGGGTTCTGCTCCTTCATAGCTTGATGGCATTAAGGTACACTGTGCACCGGTGTCTACTAAAGCCTTATATTCCTGTGGGTGTGATGTGCCAGGCCATCAAATCCACACAGTCCAGTACACCCGGTTGTCCCTCTCCTCCACCTGGCTGGAGGCAGGGCCCCTCTAGTCCTGGTTATAGCATTCGTTATTCACTTCTTGTACATGCGAATCAAAAATCCCTTTACTAAGATCGGAAGCAAAATCAGCCCTTCTACTTTGTCTGGGGAACTGCTCATTGGAAACTGGAGCAGCAACTTTCCTGGAAGAACCACCTTTTTTTCCTTGCAACTCACGTACTCGTGCCTCTAGGGTCGAGGTAGATTTTCCATCCCACTTCCTCATGTCCTCTCTGTGGTCACGCAGATAAAACCACAGGGTGGCCCGTGGTGTGTATCCACTATATCTTCTCTCTTGAAGAGAGGGACGCTTACTCCTAATGGCTGAGATACTGGTCTGTACAGGTGAGGAGTAGGACATGTCCTCTTTGAACTGCTGGAAATCCTGGGACAACTTCTCCACAGCCGAGATGCAGGCCCATAGGGAGGAAGAGAGACTTTCTTCGTATTGTCGGAGTTGGCCAGCCAATTCATCCACCGTTGGTCCCTCTTCATCTTTCCAGGTCATTATTGCCAATGAGTTTGCGTACGATGATGGTGCGCTCCGTACAAACTTCCGCCACATGGGTCGTGTGCACTGGACTTCATCTGGATCTTTGGATAACTGCTCATTGTTCAGGTCTTTATGAATCACCTCCAGCACGGCTAATTCCCTCAAGTACTGGATACCTCTCTCCATGGCAGTCCACTTGCCTGGGTGACATATAAGATCTTCCTTGAAGGGATACCTTTCCTTCACTCCTGACAGGAGTCGCCTCCAAAGGCTGAGGGCTTTTACCCCTTTTCCAATCACTTTGTCAATGCCTCCTTCCCTAGAAAGAGATCCCAGCTGCTTGGCTTCCCTACCCTCTAATTCCAGGCTACTGGCCTCATTATCCCAGCATCGGAGCAGCCAGGTGATGATGGGCTCGCCTAGACGACGACTGAAATCTTTTCGCATATCTCGCAGCTCACTTAGGGATAGGGATCGGGTGGTTACTGTCTCGTTTATGGGTTCTGCCTCTTCCTCCTCCTGTTCTCTTGATGACGCTGGCTCATCATCAGCTCTTACTAAACGAGTTGATTTTCTTGTGTATTTTTTCTTCTGTATAGGGGCAACTGATACTGGCACGGGTTGGTTCTCTGGATCAGCCGCAGTGCCTGTCGTGGGGGCTGGCGCAACCACAGTGACTGTCGCAGGGGGCTGAGGGGCTGGCGCAGGGGCTGGCGCAGCCACAGCATCTGTCATTTTGTCGTCAGATCCAGAGACCTTCCCTTCCCCTTGTGGGTTCTGAATAGTGTTGAATAGGGCTCGGTAAGCATGGGCCAGGCCCCAGCACGTTGCAGTGATTTGTGTCTCTCTGGAGTTGCCAGGGTGACAACATACTTTTTCCAAATACTTTACTAGATTTTCAGGATTCTGCACTTGTTCAGGAGTGAAGTTCCAAAACATTGGAGGTGCCCACTGTCCCAGGTACTTGCCCATGCTCTCCCACACACGCTGCCACTCATAACTATCCAGCCTTGGAGCAGATCTCTGGATGATATTCTTAAGGTGCTTATTAACCTTAGACAAAACTGAAACAATATTCCCAAGAACTATCAATAGATATATCTTAACTACCCAAGGATGCTCAAGATACTGAAAAGTTGTTTCAATGAAGGACGAAACATCATAGAAGAAAACAACAAACGTGCTATTCTGTATTTCCTCCATAAAGAAGCTCTCAGAGGAAGAGGTATAATTGCCAAGTGTCTCCATGAGGTGGTACCCGAAGTACAGTAATGGCTTCACTACAGAACCCAAATACCAGATAGCGCTCAAGGTCAGTGTTTTAATAACAAATCTCCCAGGCAAAACATCACTGATCACTGCAGAGCACAGCAAACTGCAAAACCCAACACCAATTTTTAACACGTACTGCAAAAACAAGAGCATGGTGCAAATCAGGTAGACTAATACCGAGAACAGATGAATCAATATTATGATGAGCAATTGTTAACACATACAAATTCCTTACCACGCTCTGGTTAATCTGTTATTATCTCAAACCCTTCGAGCCCCACGTTGGGCGCCAAAAAGGACTGTCGTGGTTTAACCCCAGCCAGCAGCTAAGCACCACGCAGCCGCTCGCTTACTCCCCCCACCCCAGTGGGATGGGGAAGAGAATTGGGAGGGTTACAGTCAGAAAACTCGTGGATTGAGATAAGAACAGTTTAATAATTGAAGTAAAATGAAATAGAATAGTAGTAATAATAATAATAATATAATAATAATACAATAATAATATACAGAGCAAGGGATACACTATACAATTGGCTCACCACCCGCCGACCGATGCCTAGCACGTCCCCGAGCAGCGATCGCTGCCCCCCCCCCCCCCAGCCAACTCCCCCAGTTTATATACTGAGCATGATGTCATACGGTGTGGAATAGCCCTTTGGCTGGTCTGGGTCAGCTGTCCTGGCTGTGCCCCCCTCCCAGCTTCTTGTGCACCTGGCAGAGCATGGGAAGCTGAAAAAGTCCTTGACTAGTGTAAGCACTACTTAGCAAGAACCAAAACATCAGTGTGTTATCAACATTATTCTCATCCTAAATCCAAAACACAGCACTCTATTAGCTACTAAGAAGAAAATTAACTCTATCCCAGCTGAAACCAGGACACTCACCAGAAAGCCTCTGAAAGTAGCCCAACGTAATTCCTTCCTATCAGAGCTAAAGGTTTCTTATTTTTATTAATCTTATATTACCAGAAATTTGGGCTGATTTTCTGTGCTCTTCAGATACTGTCCCCAGCATGTTTCTTATTGAGCAGTTTTATTCTGTGGTATTACACTCTGATTTCTGAGATTTGGATATAGATTTTAAGGGCTATAAATGGTAAAAGCTTATTGATCTCACATCTATTCGTATTCAGAGCTGTGAACAACACAATAATCCTGATGGAAGAATTAATTTCAGTGGCTCACACTTTCTTATTTCATTAAGATAGAAAACTAAGCAGTATGTCTGGAGCACACTTTAATTTTAGTATTTTTCTCAGCTAGATCATACATGCGCTGCTTTCTAGAATAATGTAAGATTTGGAGGGTAACCAATGATTTTGGGGGAAAGTATTTAGTAAACTTAAGCTTTCACACCACCTGGTTTTTAAAAACAGACATGAAGTGAATATTTTTTAATGTGGCATGGAAATGGAGGATTAATGCAGTGGCAAAACTTAAAAAGTATGGGCACTCTTAGGGCTAAAATACGTCTTTTACCAGAATGATTGTATGTTTTGGATGTGTTTTTTTTTCCTTAGTGCTAGTGCCATTTGTAATGCAATTGCTAAATGGATGAACACCACCAAGTGGTGTTCTGATGAGTACAAACACTATGCAAAAATTACAATATTAACCTCAACTGATTTTTGAAACTAAAAACTGCAGTATTGTGGCAACTCTGTAGAACTGTAGCTAGAAGAATACTATGTATCTACTTATAATGAACCTTCAAAAAACTAATTTTCTGGAATTAATTTAATGTCCAATGATAATTTTTATCTATTTATTTGACAAGGAAATTTCTGGAAGATTTTTTGCCTGATAGGTTTAAAATGTTTTAGGTAGTTCAACACTATCACTATGCAATCAGAACTTGCCATCTTCCATTTCCACTGTTTTAGGGCACTCCTTTTGCCTGCTTACCGCATTTTCACTACCAGATTCAGGTTTTTTGCTAGTAACTTTAAATATCTTTTTGCTCGGGCTGGGTGAGAGGTGATCTGCTACAAACTCTTTAGATGGAAAAGTGATATATTATCATTCCCTTGATGGGATAGCATTCCTTATAGTGATATACAGAAAAATAAGTGATGAATAGATACATTTCTAATATAGGATAGATAGTTGCATCCTCAGGTGCATACTGGTTTATTCATAAGCCCATGGTTTTTTTAATGTATCAGGTATGATACTTATAGATAGCTTTGTTGCTCCTGTTGACATTTGAGCCTTTCTCCTTCCAATATGCTTAGCTGCTTTAAGGACATAACAGTTCCTCTACTACCAGTAGAGTTTTTTACTGCGGTGGTGATTGTAGTGATAAAATGGGGAAAGAGCCTGAATAAACTGAGGATATTAAAAGTACTAGGGAGATATGATCAAAGAGTAGGCAGAGTCTGGAAAGAAAGAAAGCAGATCTCCTAAACTCTTTCAGACTGAACCAACTATGCTCAATCTCTCACTCTCTCTGTCTCCCTTTCTCTTTCTGTGTCTCTCTCTCTCTCTCTCTCTGTGGTGACAGTCCAGGAGCTGCTGGGAAGAGGTATTACTTTCCATACAGCCAACCTGAAAGAGGAAGTTTTGCTGCCTCATGGCAGTCAGTTGGCCAGAACATTGGAAGCCCCATCCAAAGCACTGGTTACAGGACGATCTGAGCAAGAACTATCTAGAGAAAATAATTCATGTTGTCAATAACAAGGTTTTGAATATTGTATGGATTTCAAGTGCATTTCTGTGCAACAGAAATAGAAAACACATACTCTAGAGAAGCATTTGTAATGTGTCCCTCACAGGACAGTAAGAGGGAGAGCCGAGACCAGCTGGAAACACATGCCTAGAAACTCTGAACATTGGAAACGCTTGCTGTGCTCAAGGTAACGGAGATCCTGTGATCATGCTTTGTTCACAAACCTGATGTTCTCTTTGAAAGAAAGAAACCAGACCAAAGTCCCTAATATTACATTGTTTAAGCAAGGGAAACCAGTAATCTGAATGGCACTCCACATTTGTTTCCTCTCTTTGTAAAGACCCCCTTAAATTAGCAGGTTTGGATTACCTGAATCATAGAATCATAGAGTCTTAAAGATTTGGCTGGGGTTCTTTCCAGCTTCCTGCAATTTATTTTTAATCAATAATAGAATAGAGGTGTCATTTCTGAAGATAAAAAGAGAGTTAATAGTGTGCCCATGGAGACAGTAGGATGACCCAGCTAAAGTATAGGTTGACTACCATGTTATCACCCTTGAGCAAAAGAATGGAAAGCTGACATGTGTTTCAATCAATATATAATTAAATTAAGAGGAATATATATGCAATCAATATCATGTCATGGAGGACATCTTATGAAACAAAACTAATTTAATTTTTTTATGAGATTACAAGTTTGACTGACAAGGTAACTGCAGATGTAATATACTTACACATTACAAAGGCATGACTTAACGTTGCACAGATTTAAAAAATTAGCATGTAATTTTGACAATCCCTTGAAAAAGGGATTAAGAACTGACTAACTGGCAGACAGTAAAAAGTAATGTTCAGTAGGAATTAATAAATTGGATATATCCAAGGAGCTTCATTAAGTGTTAATATTAATTTTGACAATATTTTAAATTCTGAACTACTGATGTAAAAGTAAATTGAAAAAAAATTTACTTCAGATATAATTCATAGAGGAAGACACAATACTGATCTGCAATGTGGATATGGCACAGCAAGAACACAGACCAGTCAAGGATATAAGGTATTCTGAAGTATAAACAGAACCATAACAAAGAGAAGAAAGTTATTTTTACCATTTTTAAAAACACTGATACAACATAAAGGAAATTTGGTTACGAGAAACTGTCGTGTTTTAACCCCAGCCAGCAACTAAGCACCACGCAGCTGCTCGCTCACTCCCCTCCGGTGGGATGGGGGAGAGAATCGGAAGGGTAAAAGGGAGAGAACTCGTGGGTTGAGATAAGAACAGTTTAATAGTTGAAGTAAAATAAAATAGAACAGTTAAATAGGTAAAGCAAAAGCTGCACACGCAAACAAGGCAAAACAAGGAATTAATTCGCTACTTCCCATCGGCTGGCGGGTGTTCGGCCATCCCCAGGAAAGCAGGGCTCCATCACGCGTAACGGTTACTTGGGAAGACAAACGCCATCATGCTGAACGTCCCCCCCTTCCTTCTTCTTCCCCCAGCTTATATACTGAGCATGACGTCATATGGTATGGAATAGCCCTTTGGCCAGTCTGGGTCAGCGCCCCTGGCTGTGCTCCCTCCCAGCCCCCCGTGCACCTGGCAGAGCAGGGGAAGCTGAAAAGTCCTTGACCAATGTAAGTGCTACTTAGCGACTATTTAGCGGTACTTAGCATCGACATTGTTCTCAATCTAAACCCAAAACACAGCGCGGTACCGGCTACCAAGAAGAAAATTAACTCTATCCCAGCTGAAAGCAGGACAGAAACATATTTAGAAAGCAATGGAGAATAAGAAGAAAAGAACCACAAATTAAAGGGCTACAAAAAAAATGCCTTATTGTAAAGAGAGATTTTAGAAGCTCTATTCATTTAGCTCTAAGGCCTTGTAGAGATGGAGCAAGTCTTCTTCACCATATGAAAATATTTCTATTCTAAAGGACTTGTTGATATGGTTGAGAAAAGTATAACAAAATTAATGAGTCAAAGTCATATTCAAATGAGGAAAAAACATTTTAACTGTGCGTATGAGTAGCCATCAAAACAAACTAGAGTGAAGAGATAAATTCTCTGGTTTGCAACTCAAGATTATTTGTCTTGATGGAAGATGATATTGTAGATCCCCATCTGAGTAAGGATATGCATGACTACTATATAGACCACACGAGAACTAAAGTTTACACATTAACCTTATACAGAACTCAAAGAAATATATATTTTATATGATTTATAAACATGTAGGGTTACAGGCTTTGCACTTAGAACTTACTGGCCTTCATACAAGAATAATAAAAACATTCTACAGCTTGAATTACATATGATATCAGATTAGAATGACTTGAAGTTCAATTCTGGCCCCATAATCTAAGCAATCACTTTGAAATTCAGGAATATGAGATATTTCATTATTTTTGGTTTATGTAATTTTTCTACACTGGTCCTTCTCTAAGGAAAACTTGCTCAACTCAGCAGATATTTAAAGAAATACTCTCTTCTTTTACTGGCATGTTGAGGAATTCAGTGAGTTTCAATTCTGACATCACAACCTCACAGAGATTTTACACTTATCAGTATGCTAAAAAGAAGGGGCCAAAACTGCTGCCACCATGGAAATTGAACTTTCCTTCTATTCTGTTGGTTGTCCCTGCTTCTGGAGTGTGATAAACACACTGGCAAAGTGCAGTATGGAAAGCTTGCTCAGCTTCTGCAGAGGAAGCAAACAAATGGATCCACTCACCACAGCGATCAGTTGACAGACTTCAGGAGCAATACGTTGTTTAGAGATTAAATCTTATATTAATTGATGTTCTTTCCTGCAAGGCATGGATTAGATTGTAAAGGCTAAGTTCTTGTACTCACATCACTTTCATTATTGCGTAGTATTCCAGTTGAATTTCTTGGAGAGTATGTCCATTATGTATGATACATGATCATATTTCTTCTAATTAATAAATCTGAGGAAGGAGAAAATTAATCTCTTAAAAATGTTACAAAGTCCATTAAACTTTCATGTGACTACTACTTAACATCTGCAGTGCAAATTTTATCTTTAAGTAAGAATAGGCTCACAGCTGTTCTAAGGATTTTACTTAACTATACCTATAGGAAAAAATACAGTCTTATAGAGGGAGAATTATAAAACTCTTTAAAATTGACACTTTCACATGCTGACCCCATGACCAGTGCCTTTTCTTTATAGGATGCTTATTTCCTGCCTCAGTGTAAGATGAGAAGATCAAATAAACATTAACCCAAGATCTAAAATGTTAATAAGTGTTATCATTACTAAATTGCATATTTGTCTTATATCCCCAAATGCCAGAAATTGTTTTGAGTGGTTAGTCTTTCTGAATACTTCTTTACACATACTTGATTTGGCTGCTGCATGCATTAATAGTAGCTGAATATCATATCCAGATACCCTGGCAAGTAAACAGAAGCCTTTGTTAAGTGTAATTTAAGCTGAAGTCTATTTTTTAAAGTGGTGAAACATTTATTTATTGTACCAAGGTTAAGTGAAATTAATTTTTTTTTTCTATTTCCTATTAGTGTTCGTGTAACTTAATCTCTCCTTGCCTACATTCTCAATGACAAAACATAATGGAAATTTGGCCAGGTGATAATAGGTGCAGTGACTTCAATAAGATTTGGTAATGAGGTAGCTGATGAGATTTCATGCAAGGGATGTTTCATTGAAATGGCATTAACAGATGATTAGCAAGCTTAAATTAAGAGGCAAAGAGAACAAACAATAAGAAGCCAAGCAGGTGGTAAAGAGGAAATACTAAGGAAGGAGCTAGAAATGTAATAAAGCTTAATACTGAAATATTTCCTCACTACTTCAAGAGGGACGATGCAGACCCTTTCTTAAGTACTTCAGGGGAAGCAAACACAAAAACCAATTAGCAGAAACGTCAACGCTTCAGGTGACAAAAGAACTCTAGCTAAAGCAGTAAAGACCTTGGGTCATAGAAACCAGATGCACAACAAAGTGCATAATCTTGGAAAAAGAGAATGTCATAATCAACATACAAAAATTGCATGTTTTGCATGACTGCATATCAGATTATAAAGTGTGGTTACAGAAATAAAAATATTCCAGTGCTAAAGCATTGATAGTAAATTATGAATCCTCAGAGAAGACATTACAAGAAGTGCCCAAAGGAACCACAGGCTTAAAAACTTGTTCGCATAAGTGATGACTCATGATTACAAAAAATTAAAATCACTACAAAAATCTACTTGTGAGTAACATAAAGACTAGAACCTAAACTTGAGATCAGCTTTCATAAATGACTATAAAGTTATTTATGGCAACAGTTACTTTGAAAACCATGTAGAATCTCCAGTTTGGGGAATTTTATTATTTATTTTTTATTTTATTAATAATATTACCATATTAATAATATTAATCATTATTAATTATTAATTTATGTTAATAATTAACAGTTAAAGTTTTAATTTTATTATTTATTATTAATCCTATTATTTTCTGCTTCATCACTCTCCAGAATTAAATGCATACAGGGAAGGTGAGTCATAAGTATTTGTATGATTTAATGGTCCAGTTGTCCTTGCTCTTTGCCTGAGTTATTCTGCAACTTTACTTGTTCTTGGTGATCTGAATCTTAGTCTGCTGATGTGATTTTCTGGCTTGTCCTCAATAGGGACTTGCTTGGCAGTCACTGGACTCATGGCTGGCCCTGGTTACCATCCCTGGACCTTGCTCAGGTCCTGCAAGATGGCAGTCCTTGTTGGTGTTCCTGCCCTGCCTGTGCCTGCCTTGCTGTCTCCCTCAGTTCTTGGCTCCCTTGCCCACGTAGAGCAGTCCAGGGCAGTAAGGATCTTACAGGCCTTGTCAGTGTCCAGCTGCATCTAGGATCACACTTCCGCAACAGGCACACAGATAGCTTTAATGAGCATAGAAGATGAAGACCTTATTTGGAGATTTTTCAAGATTAACTTTTATCTGCTTGTGACTCATAGGTGCGTGTGAACTTTTCACTGCATAGGAAGATCCACAAAATGGTGGAGATGAGAGAAGGCTGCTGACACCATCTAATCTTTTCATTTCTTACAAAGTCATTTACAACAACAAACTTAAAAAATGTCCCTTTGGCTGTAGCAACTCTTGTAAAAGAGGTTTTGGAACTGGTTCCAGCCACAGGATTTAAGTTCTGAAATGCCTAAGTTGTCTATTGTAAAGGAATTTAAAATTGCTGTAAGTATACAAACTCCTTGTTCCAGAACTTGGTATTTCCAGGGCACACACTCATGCTCCCTCTTCAGGCTTTCTCTCATTGGATAAATTAATCATAGTGACATGGTTTTAGCAAGAGATGTGAAGCTCACCCCCACCCCACTGTTATAGATGAGGGCCAGGGTATGCCAGAAAGGAAATCAACATGCATACTCCTAGATGAGTGCTGTCACCACTGTCACTAGCAGAAAATAACAGCTCAGTCTTGTGAGATGGCCAACACTGTTAGTGTTGAGACAACGTTAGGTGTGTTATGTAAATGCTAAATCCTCAGAGGCTTAAGAAAAACATCTATATTCTGGACCCTCACTGTAATTTTAACTGGATTTTTATGTTTAGACAGCCAGCTTAGTTCTAAGACATAAGTTAGTTGCCAAGTCCTTTTTTTGAATATTCTCTTAGGAAAATTCTCCAAACCCTGGGAGCTGGAGCACTGATCTAAGAATTCTAGAAATCATCGAGTGAAACTGGATTATTGTTGGCAACTGCAGGATTTCCAGAGTATTGTGTGCACCATTTCTCTTCCATCTACAATCCCATTTACCATTCTGTCGCAGCAGTTCTTTAAGGTTCCTCTTTCCTCACCTCTACCAATCACCCTCCCTAAGATTAAAGTTTCTCAGGTATGTGGGTCAATGGATATATCTGTTTATAAAATCCTTAAAGCTATTCTTTAGAGATGACAAATAGTATTTAAGGAATGCCCCACAACTCATTCATTCAACTTTCTACCTTGACAATATTTAGAAAATATCAATCGTTTCAAGGGTCTAATAACATATTCAATATCCAGTCCTTTCAGGAAGGCTATTCAGAATGAAGGTCATTAAGATTATTGCTCCCTTTTGACCTAAGTTATTTAAGTCTAGACACTTGCTGAAGAATTATAGATCAAAACCTCATCATAATAGCACATAATTTGTTTTTCCAAACCCCAATATAATAAAAAGTAAGACAAGAATTAGGCAGTTTAAAGCACTAGTTTAATGAGTAGAGCCTCTCTCTTTTCATAACAGAAGGCTCATCAAGTTGACTTGTGACACTGAGTTGAAAGGCAGCAATTCCTAGGGAAAATTTTAAAACAAGTTTGAGAGATGTTTTTTCTTCCCTTGTAGAGGCATGGTAGAAGCAAATATATAAACAGCTTCAAGGTAGAGAGAGTATGATACTGGTAAACTTCAGTGAAGATCACTTGTGCCTGCACCTTTTTCTAACTTCTAGGAAATTCTATGGAACTAATGTATACAGTATCTCTTCTGTAACTGAAGAGACTGTAAACATGAGCGAGATTGAAAATATGTGCTGCACCAGTATTCCAGACCACTATAAGTAATACAGAAATATCCTGTCTCTCCTGTCAAGACCATCTTTTTCTTTTTCCTTTTCTTTTTCTTTTTTCTTTTTCTACTTTTTGTTTTTCTTTTCTTTTCCTTTTCTACTTTTTCTTTTTCTTTTCTTTTCCTTTTTTCTTTTTCTTTTCCTTTTTTCTTTTTCTTTTCCTTTTTTCTTTTCCTTTTTTCTTTTTCTTTTTCTTTTCCTTTTTCTTTTTCTTTTTCTTTTCCTTTTCCTTTTCCTTTTCCTTTTCCTTTTCCTTTTCCTTTTCCTTTTCTTTTTCCTTTTTTTCTTTTTCTTTTTCCTTTTTTTCTTTTTCTTTTTCATTTTCTTTTTCATTTTCATTTTCATTTTCATTTTCATTTTTATTTTATTTCTTTTTTCCTTCTTTTTCCTTTTTCTTTTCCTTTTTCTTTTTCTTTTCCTTTTCCTTTTCCTTTTTTCTTTTCCTTTTCCTTTTTTCTTTTTCTTTTTCTTTTTCTTTTTCATTTTCTTTTTATTTTTATTTTTATTTTTATTTTTATTTTTATTTTTATTTTTATTTTTATTTTTATTTTTATTTTTATTTTTATTTTTTCTTCTTTTTCTTTTTCTTTCTCTTTTTCTTTTCCTTTTCCTTTTCCTTTTCCTTTTTCTTTTCCTTTTCCTTTTCCTTTTCCTTTTCCTTTTTCTTTTTCTTTCGCTTTCTCTTTTTCTTTTTCTTTTTCTTTTTCTTTTTCTTTTTCTTTTTCTTTTTCTTTTTCTTTTTTAATGACTTTTAATAATTAACTTACATTTCTTTGATGAGATCATACTCCACGTGCGTGGGTGAGAAAGAGAAAAATGAAAAGAGAGAGCAAAGCATGTTCAAAAGCTATGAATCAGCAAATTATGTGCTGAATTTTAAGCATGCTGATGAATTTGAAGACAGAAATGCTGAAGAAATGTTACATTATGAGTTCACACTATAAGGAAATTGTCATACATTATTTAGGATTTTAAATTACTGTTTGTAATTATTATTAATTATATGAGTATAAATATGTATTAAAGTAATGACTACATGTAATTTATATATGCTGTGTTTGAAATTAATTGTTTGTTTGTAGTTAACTGCCACAATACAATAGAAAGAAAGATAAGATTATTGGTGGATAAGATAAAGCACAATGTAGCTAGGTAAAACAAAGAAAAATTAGACCAGTTAAAAGCTTCAAAATCATTCCCTGCTCAAACCAAAACTGGAGACACAACTCAATAAACTCAAACTGTGTTATAACAAATGGAGAAATAATTTTAAGGGATAACCAGTCTGTCCCATCTCCAGCTGCAAATGTTTCTACCTGGAAGCTATTTCAAAAAACAAAAAATGCTGCATGCAGCTCTTGCCAGCTGTCCTAATAATGAATAGGAGGAGAGAAATCCTTAGATCACTAGAAGCTAAAAAAAATCTGCTTCTGTAAGTTGAGATCACTACACAGATTTTTTTTTATCTGAAGAGAAATACAAAACTGGTATAATACAATGAAATGAAATTATAACAACTGTGTCATTAAGAAACAAAATACAGGAGACTAAAACTAATTCAGATATCAATGGGAGAAGATTAAGTCCCAATTTTTCATGAAAGATGTATAAAGATATGCCTACATACTACAGTAAAACTGAAGAAATCAACATGGTGTTTTGCAACAAGGAATATGCATCTATATTTGCATGAATGATACATATTAGTTTAACAAGTCAGATTCAGGATAGTTTACATGTGAGTTGGACTTCCTCCTTTACTGCCCCTTTTCTTCTTACTGGGAGAGTGAGATTTCTATATGATGACTTTTGTTCTAAAGCTTAGCTAATTCATAGTTATTCACAGTGTTTTGACTTATCATGTTGTCCTGGTTTCAGCTGGGATAGAGTTAATTTTCTTCTTGGCAGCTGGTACCGGGCTGTGTTTTGGGTTTAGATTGAGAACAATGTCGATGCTAAGTACTGCTAAATACTCGCTAAGTAGCGCTTACACTGGTCAAGGACTTTTCAGCTTCCCCTGCTCTGCCCAGTGCACGGGGGGCTGGGAGGGAGCACAGCCAGGGGCGCTGACCCAGACTGGCCAAAGAGTTATTCCATACCATATGACGTCATGCTCAGTATATAAGCTGGGGGAAGAAGAAGGAAGGGGGGGACGTTCAGCGTGATGGCGTTTGTCTTCCCAAGTAACCGTTACGTGTGATGGAGCCCTGCTTTCCTGGGGATGGCCGAACACCCGCCGGCCAATGGGAAGTAGCGAATTAATTCCTTGTTTTGCCTTGTTTGCGTGTGCAGCTTTTGCTTTACCTATTTAACTGTTCTATTTTATTTTACTTCAACTATTAAACTGTTCTTATCTCAACCCACGAGTTCTCTCCCTTTTACCCTTCCGATTCTCTCCCCCATCCCACCGGAGGGGAGTGAGCGAGCAGCTGCGTGGTGCTTAGTTGCTAGCTGGGGTTAAACCATAACACATGTGAATTCCAGAGTTTTGAAAACAAGAATAAAGTGAAGACAATGCAGATTTCTGAAAACAACAATAATCAAGAGTAGCTTTGCAATGACCTTGGTGAGCTCCCTCAACAATTGTGGGAGCATCCCATCATGGCTATGGACTTATATCTGTCTAGTTTGTTTAAATGTTTCCCAGCCTGATCCTCCTCTACTGAGGACCTCAGTACAGGAGATTTCTTAACAGGTTATCTGTTTCCCTCAGCTAGGATTACAGTTGAAGACTTGTTCTATGTACAAATACTCACTCATTACCTCCTCTGCCTTAAGAAATGTTGCAAGTTTTAGGTTCTTATAAATCTTATTTGCAGACCACATAGCACAAACAAAGCTAAGCAGAAAGATATATTGCAAGAATCCCAATGAAGAGGGAAAGAGTAAGAATGATGATTAATTCCTTTAGGTTCCATCAATAACTTTTACTCATTGCTTATCTAATAAAACAGATTAAAATATATTAAATAATTTTTCTTATAGTGTTTCTTTATACAAAATATTTCTCCATAATATTCTGCTGCTGTAGCAGTTGTAGTTTGAAGATTTAGAGTACTTTGTAACCATTGATTTTTGTGCCAGAAGGTACTGAATAAAACTCTATGATATTAAAATTAAGTATATAAACTATGCAATTTTATACACACACATATTTATACAGGGATATTTTTGAATATTCATATATATCTATATCTATAACTATATCTATACATATATATGTACCATACTGCTGATCAATACCCGTAAGCATTCATACTGCTATCACAGTCTAATTTTTCCAGTGAAAACAAGCACTTACATAGAATTACAATGACGTGTTCTTTAGTGAGTTTTTCCCCTTAGCTCTCCAATTTCAAATAAAATTGACAAAAGAGGTGGAGTCTTGTGAGCACCTGTATGGATGGAAAAGTCGCAGCCTATACTTAAAATTTTCTATACATCAGGAAATCCACATTACAATCCATTGCAGCCTTCCCTGTTTTCATTGGTCATAGAATGATTCATTTCCACTGATAAAGGTAGGTACGTGCCTGTATATAGAGTAGGGTTTTCCAGACTTCCTAGTAGTGGTCTGATTTCCATGCAAAGTAGAATTGCTGATACACTTTGTCTCTTTCTGGTTTTCATCTTGTTTTGTTTTGTTTTTTTTTTTAATTGCTTGAGGATTTTTGTTTGTTTTTTTCTTCCTTTCTACTATTTACCTTTATTCAACATTGATTTTCATATAGTTCTTGTTCTCCAGGGATGGGTGTGTAGTTAGCTACCCAGAGGACAGTACTGCATATTAAAAGTCTCCTCTACTCTTGGTACCAGGACAACTTTCTGCAAGACACTCATTGACAAACGCATCATCTTCTGTCACTGGCTATGAGGCTTCTGGCAGCTCCTTAGCCTGTTGCATGCTGGTTGCTACTACCTCCTTCAATCAGCTGCCTCCACTACTTCTATAAATATTTTATGAATGTATTTCAGTCTAAAGAAGCCAGATTAGCTTTAGATGTTTTAATGAGTACTCTTTGCTAAATTGGTTCCTTTCATCTGAAGTAAGGCTTAGGAGTGTTCATATCTCTGCAGACAAACCTGAGAGCAAAGTTACTTCTTTGGAGGGCACAAATGAAAAGGCAAAAGATATGTGTCTGTAGCCTTGTATTAGAGGAGAGGTGCCTCCTCCACATGCTCTTTCTGTTCTGACACATCTATTGTAAGTAATTTCTCCCGGACTACCTTTTAGAGTTCTGTTAAATCCTGACTCCCCCTGCTTCCAGAGTTACTTCTTTAAATTAAATTTTTTCCACTTTTCCTCTATTCTAGTATTTCTTTCTTCCTGCTATGTCCCCTGTGCCCCTAATCTCTGAGTAACTTCCACTCGCTCACAGGTGTCCCATTTATGACTCATCTTGTTACTGTTCTGTTCTGTATCATTAATCATGCTGACACTCAAAGGCTCCGACACTTTCAGCATACCCTGCTATATAACAAGGCTGTGCTTTAATGCCAAATTCTATTTTCATTGTGTCACAGTATTTTTGGCTAGCAGTGAAAACAGTAAGTCATACTGAAACTACACTCTTACAGTAGATTCATTTCTCAGACAGATATTACAAAGGTAAGATGTTAATTAAATGTTTATTTCTAAAGTTCATCTGTGTATGTATATTTCCCCAGAAAGTTAAGATTAATGTACTTTGCGCTTCAGAAAAAATTAAATTTACAGATTAGATAAAAATACTTTCAGCCAAATTCAGAAGTGGTCTATCATGTGCTATGAGCTAGAATGCATTAATGCTAACATGTAGATTCCATTAGGTCTGCCTGTGACAATTCAACCAAAATGCAATGCAACCCCAGCAATTATAACTTAAGTGTCAAGAATTTGGAACAAGGGGTAATTTTCCCATAGAAATATGGAAGGAACTATTTTCTGGAATATACTTGTCACACTGATGCCATGTAAAAAATGTGAATGTAAAACTTTGTGTCTCGATCTTCCAAAAGCATCCACTTGCAAGTCTGCAAAAAACACAATGCAGAAAACAGTGTTAATATACATATATGTGTGTGTATATATATAGATAGATAAATACACAAAGGCTTACATATACCTATACATATAGTGTAAAAGCAACAATGAACATCTTTATATTACACACTGTAACCCTTTAGCCCTGTAATATGCAAACCTTTATTGACCTGCCTGCAGCTTTGTCTCATTCTCAGTAAGTGGCTATGGCTAATTCGTTTTACTTCTGCTTATGGTACTATGGTTTTATATGGCTAGTACAAAGCAGTAGTTCAGAGAAATAAAGACTAGGTACAATTGTAGAGGCTTAAGAAGTGGAGGCACAGGATGTGGCCTAGAGGGGTACAGGTATGGGATGACAGGAGAAGGGCCAGTTTTGGCACTGGCGGCCCCACAGCTGTAAACTCACCAATGGTCAGTTAAAGAAATGCAGACCTGAAGCAAGACGAAAACAATTTTCAGGATAAATAAGAGAGTGAAAAAGAAATATCCAACATATGCAAAATGCACCATATAATGAATCTGAATGTAATGTGGAGACACAGGCCAATGAAGAAATAGCAAGATGTAAAAGCGTGTTGGCAAACACATAAATATGACCCCATGTGGATCCCTAGTGTGAAGAAGAAGAAACCATCAAGATGGACATCAAATTCCTAATACCAAAGGACTCCAGGTGCCAACAACTCCCTATAAGACCCTACCACCACCACCAGAGTGAAACCACCAACATTAGCATCCAGAGGAGCAGTGGAAGGGTGAGCATTACACCAGGAAAAAGATAGAAACTAAGTGTGTGTATAAAAATTTTAACTGTATTATTACTGAGATTTTTTCTGTATCGAAGGATTCTTTCTTTTTCTATATTAAATAGATCTGGATTATTAATGATTGTTGGATTAGACTATTAAAGCATCAATTTTATCAACAATAAATTCCTGGCTTTATATATAAAGTGCATTTCCTCTTTGCCAAGAAACAAGATTTTGAGCAAAACACAGAAACATATACAGACAGACAGACATATATTCAGCAAATGTTCTAGGCTCTTAATTCATCTCTGGGCAATCTCAAAGGTTTAACTCTGTTTGATTCACCCTTACCATTGCATGACCTGCTGATCTTTTCTGTCTCTTGCTGTGTTCTCATTCTACGTACGTTCTCCCCACCCTCGCCCCCAATACTGTAAAGCTGTACATAAGAAACATTTAAATTTGCAATACATATGCTTTGGAACATGTAAACTGTGGACCTGAAACTGTCACTTCTCCCTGCAGTCATGTTCAAAGGGATCACAGGTGTCTGCTTTATTGTCATTAAAGACACAAATGAATTATGGCAGTAGGTATTCAAATCAGTTCATGATTTCAGTTTGAAATTCCTCCCTGAGGCTGAGCTGTATGAGTAGCTTCTCTGTCCCTGGAGCATGGCCATTTACAATTTTCACTGTCAGCAGCATGAATTTACAGTCACAACAGTAAAAATTATCGGAATGGTAAAGTATGCAAAGAACATGACTCAGGATGGGGTAGGCAGATGTACACTTTCAAATCTGGCACTGTATCACTATACCTACTCTGATCATTTGTACATGCACTGAGTCTAAAAGCACTTGCACTGAGTCTAAAAATGGCACAAAATGAGGAACAGTATCAGTAACAGCCTGAGGAGCTTAAGCTGGAACAGGCTATTCTGTCATCTCCCATTATGCTGCTAATTGAGGATTGCTCCTGACATGTATTTTTTTTTTTACATTTACTGCTTTATATTTCCTTTTTTAATAGTACCTTTACTGATTTTCTTCTATTTGTCAGCTAGTTGCAGGTATCTCTGTTCAGTGGTGATAAGCATGTTTTTGAGAAACACTCACCTGTTTTCTTTGTTCCAATATACCAAGCTTTCAAAAAGCATTATTGTGCTGCTGCATCATGTATTTCCAGGTCATCCAGAGCAGCCAAATTCCCTTTTCAATATATTTTTTTAAATATATTTGCATCCTCTGTAGATCTTACACGTCTTCTGCATCAAAAAGCCTGTTCAAAACACTTGGAACCTCTAGCTGGTGAGAAATGTGTCTATGCAATGGGTGATGACAGTAGTTTTGAGAAATATCATATGAGATCTCTGAAGATTGCTTTAGCAATGTGGTCACTAGCAGCTACAATGCAAAACAGCGACAGAATGATAATGCCAGATGGGACATGATTCTTTTGCAACTCATTTACTGTAAATGACTGCAGTTTTGTGACTCATCTAACTATACATGACTACACTGCATGCCAGGCAGTAGGCAATCAGCTCCATACATGGAAGGGGTAGTTTCATCTCCAGTATGAATAGAAAGAGAAAGAACTGTGCAGCAGTAGCTGTAGTATGTGCCTCTGGAACAGTGCTAATGACAAACACCATCTTAATACTCCAGCAAAATCCACAGTAGACTTAAAATATTTTTTAATGATTAGGCAGACTGCCATGCCATGACTTCCATCCTCCATGTAAGGTGATTATAATGGAACACACATTTTCAGTCAATGCCTCTTCAAGGGACTTCTGCTGCTCATTCAGGCTGGGTCAGGCAAGAGCATGGGTGATGCATCTCCTGCCTTTCTGCCCTGGGGCTCTTCCTGAGAGACAATCATGCGAGAGGGATCGGGTATTCATCTACTTTAATAACTCCTAATCCCCCTGAGGGAACAAAGTATAGGAAGACAGAGATCAGCTAATTATAGTTAATTGTATTAGCTGGGAGAGAGTGATTAACATAATTAAGATAGCCTTGTGACTAGTAGCTCTATGGCAGGAAAGTGTTCTTGGATGTGGCAGGTGAAAAACAGAATTAAAGTACGAGCTAGGCAATCTAGCTAAAGTCCTAAAAGGACTATTTTTTGAAAATATATGCCAGGGAAAGTGATTGTTGTAAGCATGCAAGGACTGTAAGTGAGGCAGGTTTTACAGAAAGAAGGAAGATTGCAGGTTAATGCACTGGAAAGTTTCCAGTGTATGAGTAATGTAAAAAAGGTAAGCATATATGAGTTGCCTGGAAACAGAGCCTGTGGGCTAGGAGACAGGTACTGATGTAGGGTGAATATAAACACGGACTTGGCGAGTGAATTTGTTTGGTATTGTTATTGTTAGGGAGTGGATTTTATAATTTTTTTTTCCTCCTGCCCCAGGATTGAATGTAAGCATATGTTATGAAAGCCAAATATGTTTCATGGTATAATTTCTCTCTTTGGCAAAACGTGAGGCTTCTTGTTCTCCATGTGTTTACTGGGGTCTTTCATGACAATAATATAGTGTAATTCTAAATTTAGGAAGCCTGAAAAGGTGCATGCATAGAAATGCAGAAGCGTAGCTTTTCAGTACTTTCAGGGCAGTAATAGGGTAGTAAACATCAGCTCCTAATTTCATGACACCTGAGTACTTAAGAGCTGTGAAAGGGGATTTGTAAAGTTTAGTTAAGATTTTTTTTTTCCACTTCTGCATTTTTTTCTCAAAGCAATTGAAGCCTTCCACATTCAGAAATAATAAGAGACCAAACCATTTGAGAAAAGTGTACTTCGGCTTCTCCCATAGCTAATAAGAGTTTCTTGGGTTGAATTTCCAGGGCCATGTCTATGTTTTTCTTTTGTATGTGTTAACGTTGGTCTGAAATGTTTTTAAATGAGCTTTCGTCTTAGCTATAATACAAAGCATCCAGATTGTTCCTACAAGAAAATATTTTTTTCTTCAAAAGGAGATAGCTCATGTTGCACAGTATAACTAAGAATTCATTGTGATCTTAATTTTTGTTTGATTTCTGTAAACAAAGAGCTTTGTCATAGAAAAATTACTTTAATTTCACCTCACCTAATTCTTATGCTGTGTCTTTTGTTTTCTTCCCTGAAAAATATTGGCTCAGTATAATTAGGAATATTTCTACTCTACCTCTGGTAGCTGAAAGGCAATGCAACAAAGATGTCTATTTAAACTTCTTATAATAAAGTTTACTTTCTGGGCTGTGTTCCTCAATTTCAACAAAATAGTTTAGCCCTCCCCAGAGCCTTTTCCCCTCTACTGCCTTGCAGTATCACTGAAAAAAAGCAAAAAGTACAGTTGAAAACATCCTTACTATGACAAAAGAAGCTATGGATAGTGGACATAATAAATCTTCAACAAGAAGGCTAATCAATGAATTTTAAGCCTATTCCTGAAAGAATTAGAAAGAATACAAGCATCAGACTAGAATAATATGTCTTAAAGTTTCCCTTCTAGACAGAGGTATATCACATGCCTGCTGGAAAGAGACAGTGGTTAGGGCCAAAATATAAATCATATGTATGGACTCGAAAGCTTTGACCTGCCAGTGGATTAAATCTATACCTTTATTTTCATTACCAAAACCAGGAGTTTCTTGCTGCTCTAAATCCAGCATAGTTATATCTATTTAAAACAAGAAATCATAGAATTGTTAAGGTTGGAAAAGACCCTTAAGATCATCAGGTCCAACCGTTAACCTACCACTGCCAAGTCCACCACTAAACCATGTCCTCAAGCATCACATCTACCCGTCTTTTAAATACCTCCAGGGATGGGGACTCAACCACTTCCCTGGGCAGCCTGTTCCAATGCCTGACTACTCTTTCAGTAAAGAAGTTTTTCCTAATATCTAACCTAAACTTACCCTGGCGCAGCTTGAGGCCATTTCCTCTCATTCTATCACTTGTTACTGGGGTGAAGAGACCGACCCCCACCTCACTACAACCTCCTTTCAGGTAGTTGTAGAGAGCAATAAGGTCTCCCCTCAGCCTCCTCTTCTCCAAACTAAACAACCCCAGCTCCCTCAGCCGCTCCTCATAAGACTTGTGCTCTAGACCCTTCACCAACCTAGTTGCCCTTCTCTGGACACGCTCCAGCACCTCAATGTCCTTCTTGAAGTGAGGGGCCCAAAACTGAACACAGTATTCGAGGTGCGGCCTCACCAGTGCCGAATACAGGGGCACTATCACCTCCCTGGTCCTGCTGGTCACACTATTCCTGATACAAGCCAGGATGCCATTGGCCCTCTTGGCCACCTGGGCACACTGCTGGCTCATGTTTAGGCGGCTGTCAACCATCACCCCCAGGTCCTTTTCAGCCAGGCTGCTTTCCAGCCACTCCTCCCCAAGCCGGTAGCGTTGCCTGGGGTTGTTGTGACCGAAGTGCAGGACCCGGCACTTGGCCTTGTTGAACCTCATACAGTTGGCCCCGGCCCAACAATCCAGCCTGTCCAGGTCCCTCTGCAGGGCCTTCCTACCCTCCAGCAGATCGACACTCCCACCCAACTTGGTGTCATCTGCAAACTTACTGAGGGTTCACTCAATCCCCTCATCCAGATTGTCGATAAAGATATTAAACAGGACCAACTCCACCACTGAGCCTCGGGGAACACCACTCGTGACTGGTCGCCAACTGGATTTGGCTCCATTCACCACCACTCTCTGGGCTCGGCCGTCCAGCCAGTTTTTAACCCAGCGCAGAGTGCACTTGTCCAAGCCATGAGCAGCCAGCTTCTGCAGGAGAATGCTGTGGGAGACAGTGTCAAAGGCCTTACTGAAGTCCAAGTAGACAACATCCACAGCCTTCCCCTCATCCACTAAGTGGGTCACCTTGTCATAGAAGGAGACCAGGTTAGTGAAGCAGGACCTGCCTTTCATAAACCCATGCTGGCTGAGCCTGATCCCCCGGTTGTCCCGCACATGCCGCATAATGGCACTCAGGATGATCTGTTCCATGACCTTCCCTGGCACCGAGGTCAGGCTGACAGGCCTGTAGTTCCCCGGATCTTCCTTCCGACCCTTCTTGTAGATGGGTGTCACATTTGCTAACTTCCAGTCATCTGGGACCTCCCCGGTTGACCAGGACTGCTGATAAATGATGGAGAGTGGCTTGGCAAGCTCCTCCGCCAGCTCCCTCAGTATCCTCGGGTGGATCCCGTCTGGCCCCATAGACTTGTGGGCATCCAGGTGGAGGAGCAGGTCGGTGACTGCCACCTCTTCGACAGCTGGGACTACATTCTGTGTCCTATCTCCATCTCCCAGCTCAGGGGCATGAAAACCTCGAGGATGATCAGTCCGACTATTAAAGACTGAGGCAAAGAAGGCATTAAGTACCTCAGCCTTCTCCTCATCCTTTGTGGCCAAGATTCCCTCCGCATCCAACAAAGGAGGGAGATTCTCCTTAGCCCTCCTTTTGTCGCTGATATACTTGTAGAAACATTTTTTGTTGTCCTTGACAGCGGTGGCCAGTTTAAGTTCTAGCTGGGCCTTCGCCTTTCTAATCTTTTCCCTGCATAACCTCACCACATCCTTATAGTCCCCCTGCGTCACCTGCCCCTTCTTCCAAAGGTGGTAAGTTCTCCTTTTCTTCCTGAGTTCCAGACAGAGCTCTCTGTTCAGCCAGGCCGGTCTTCTCCCTTGCCTGCTCGACTTGCAGCACATGGGGACAGCCTGCTCCTGTGCCTTTAAGACTTCCCTCTTGAATAACATCCAGCCTTCCTGGACTCCTTTACCCTTCAGGACTGCTTCCCAAGGGACTCTGTTAACCAAACTCCTAAACAGGCCAAAGTCTGCCCTTCTGAAGTTTAGGGTTGTGGTTTTGCTGGCCCCCCTCCTTACTTCTCCAAGAATCGAAAACTCTACCATTTCATGGTCGCTGTGCCCAAGACAGCCTCCGACCACCACATCACCCACCAGGCCTTCTCTGTTCGTGAACAGCAGGTCCAGCGGGGCATCTCCCCTGGTTGGCTCGCTTACCAGCTGCGTCAGGAAGTTATCCTCCACGCACTCCAGGAACCTCCTAGACTGCTTTCTCTCTGCTGTGTTGTAGTTCCAGCAGATATCCGGTAAGTTGAAGTCTCCCACAAGAACAAGGGTTAGAGACTCTGAGACTTCAGCCAGTGGAAAATCAAGTGGAAAAGCTTGCAAACTCTTTTCTACCTCTGTGTCGATATAGTTCCATAGAGAATATGCCATGCATTCTGTGCGGCTATCGCCTTAGGAGATATCCAAACAAATGCTTTCCACAGTCTCAGGACACAAATCTACAAAATTATTGATGGAGAATAACTTTTCAAGTGGAATGTGTGCCAGTCAGATATGCTGATCCAGCAGCATAACAGTGTATGAGGTCACTGTTAACTAAGTTTACACAAGAATTCAAGTTCGATGAAGCTAAAATGGGTATTGCTTTCAATTTACTTTTAATCAAGGTGCTATGAAAAATGCACATATATACACACATATGTATATATTCTGTTTGGGATTTTGCCATTTCAGTGAGCTCTTTGCAAATAAAAGATTAAAGATTCTGTTAAAATGGGACACTGTAATGAAGTCTTAATTGTGGGGCAAGTTCAAAGGAATTGTAAATATTTAAAAAATAAACAATCAAATAAACCCTAAAGGGAACTTGAAATTTGTTGTGATCTCAAGAATTGCTATGAAAATTACAGCTAGAATTCTAATGTGAAATAATCCAATAGTCATTTGATGATATAATAATGTTATTTTTAATGTGAACATTATATTTCTAAAAAGTATATTATAACAATATGTGTGTGTGTATTACGAATACGCAGTTCTTAGTAATTCAACTTTTAGTACTTCCAGAGGTGACAAATATACTCAGAAAGTATAACAAAACACTCGGAATCTCTAAAAAGCTTTAGTTGTTTTTTGTTTGTTTGTTTGCTGTTATTAAAAGCCCCTCTACTAGCTATTTTTAAAGTAAGGCTCGGGAGAATCAGCTAGTTTTGATCTAAGTGCTTTAACATACACTATGCATCTCTATTAAACATTTTGGATTAGTGTTATAATGCAAGCAACAGTTAATTTTTTTTCAAATTATAAAACATTATAAGAATTAATATAAAAGAATACTCACCAAACAAAAAGTTGAAGTTGAAATACATAACAAGAGATATTTAATGATTTAACTGTCATTTACATTTTTTAAACATATTAATAAAAATGCATGTATTCATTGTTCCAAACATATGCACATTCAATAAAGCAGTAATAATTAGATTTGGCAGCCAACAAGCTGGCTTCTCCTGAAGCCTGAACTCTTTTTGATATAGCTACCAGCTGTACCGAACTTCTCTCAAGAGTTCATCTGTTTTCCCTCAGGAAAAGCCTAGGAGAAGAAACAGACCTAGCGGAGCGACCTAAAGTCAACGGAACTGGTCTCCTGTAAACTGAATAATGCTACAACATTTTGCTTTAGTTCCTCCTAATCAGAATATTTTTCCTCTAACCTTGTTAGAGATTAAGAGGGAAAGGAGGAAAAAGTAAAATAGACAGGAGATATGCATTTTTACAAAGTGACTGACAACACTTATTCTAAGACAAATGACGATTTCTCTCTTCAACCAGATATTTTGGGCTTTGACTTGAACAACTTCCTAATCAATTTGAACCGTGTGTATGATTTTGCAAAGGTGTATATACAAAGAGGCATATACAGATGTTTGGTAAGCAGTAAGGCTTGCTGTTTAACCAATGACTTCTTTTAATTGGAGTTGTAACACCAAAAAAATATTTCTCTCTTGCAAATGAATAATGTTGTGTGGAGCATGTGTGGAGTCTTAGCAGTAAAGTATACTTTTTAAAGGAACTTAATTGGTAGTTGTAATGAGAGGTAGTACAGCTGTTTCCCATGAACAATCCACTTCTTCATATGGTTTGACTATATTGAAATTAATTTAGCATGGAAAGCAGAAAAAACAGTTAATCCTTTTCTAGTTGTATGGTCACCCTTCGTCTGATTCATTGGTTTGGACTATTAATGGGTAGCTTCATATCTGAGTTTCATTGGTAGTTTATGGATGCCCAGACCTGAACAAAAATGTCTCCAGGTGACATCTGGTACCTCCTGAGTTCTGTCCTCCTGCAAGAACTTTTAACCTTTTTTTTTTTTTTTTTTAAATAAGACCTGTTTCATGAAATAATTTCTGCCTGCTAAGAAAGTGCCTGAGAGCACCTTTTGCACTAGCTGTGCCCTATATAGGCACAAGCAGCTGAAGAAGCTTTTTTTTTTCTTTTTCTTTTTTTTTTAAATGAAGGAAAAGAGCTAAAAATGTCACGTGCAGTATGTGGGACATGGTTTCCTTCTAATAAATACACTGATAGAAGCAACACATTTGAGAAATGTAAACTTCAATTCTGTTTGCAGTCCTTTACAAATACTAGCTGTAACTTCTTTACTGAAAAAAGGATAATAAGTGGACTTTCAAAAGTGCTCACTGCTATATTTTTTTGTGCAATCAGAAGAAATTTCCCCTTGATTTGACAGGAATATTCTAAACACAATTCTGTAAACTGAAATGGGAAAAGTATTGTGATGTGTTCTCTCAAACTGCAGATAATGTAGATTGGTACCTTAACACAGCTGGGTGAAGGAGATGGCCAATTGACACTAAATGAGAAAATATAGATAAGGAAGAGATTTTTGCTAGATAAAATTACAGCAAGGCACAGATCATAGTTAACAAGAGCACTGGTAATAAACCAAAATCCAACATACTTTCAGTAAAAAAAAGTCCTGTGTTTATAAAGAAAAGTCTTAAGTTTGTAGCAAAAGGTAACTTATGGATGGAGTCTCATGGATTTGAAAAAGAAGAATGAAACGACTGCATGTATTTTCACAGAAAAGTTGTCAGAAGGAAAGAGCACATACAAGGATAATTGAAAAATAAGAAAAATTACCCAAGAACTTTATGTTTAAAACCTGGTGAGTCATGTGAGTTGATCTGTTTGTAACGAGATATAACTAAAGGAAGGACAGGCTGTAAGGGACTTATATATGAAAAGAAGTAGCTGGTGTTTGATGTTATACAAAACAGTGTAAAGAGAAAGGCAGGCCAATTACAAAGTTGGAAAGATGCTAACTGCAAGACAATTTTGAAGGCTTTGAAAGTGAGATAACAACTTTTGACGCTGGAGCAAGAGGTAGTGTAATGAGAAATGAGAGTCTAGTCCCTTCTCAGGAAATTATATCTCTCTGTTGCAGTTTCATTTGTTGATGCATTCATTTTCAGGTTTTAGGAATAATATAAAATTAATTTATTCATCGTTCTGCATTTATTGACCCTGAGACTCTGAAATCTTGAATTTGCTAACTCTGCTTCAATTCATGTCATTGCTTTGATGTGTTTTTAAAATTGACTTGGCTCAGACCAAAGCATTTCTGGAAGGAGAGCATTTCTTGTTTGTGTGTATATATACATATGTCCACACAAATGTGTGTGTTTATACATGGAAAAAATTGTCTAAAAAATTATACAGTCTCCAGTTTAGAGACAAGTTACTTTTAAAAGTATTTAAATATTTTTCCTGTAAACTTAAAACAACCAAGACTGTTGCTTTTTAGAAATTGGTAACTGTGAAGAGTTGTATTTTCATGTTTCTTGTGTCACTAGAGAGAATTGTGCTGAGGATTTATGTTCTGGGTTGCTCTTTGATGTGAACTATCAGTCAGGTTTGTGTAATTGTGCCTGACTGATGTCTGTGGGAGGAGAAGGAGGGCTAGTTGGAAAGACAGACAACATGAGACAGCATAACTACAGGGAATGAAAACATCTATCCCCCACATTTTAACAAAAATCTGGGTTGGGTTGTTAGAATAGATCTACTTCTGGGACTTCTTAGTGGCTAGTGAAGCTTTTTGTATGCTGGTTGCTGCCGTATGGTAGTGGGAAGTTTAGTGAGTTATTTAAGCTGCCTCTGTTTCCAGTTGTAAGGATATTCTTCCCCATCATTGCACAGGATGCGTTCAGCATGTTCTCCATCAGTGAGCTCTGGATTTCCACAGAACACCATGTTTGGGTCAGCTGGGCAGCACAGCAGAGCTGTGGTCTTTCACAGCAGATGCCATACAGCCAAAGGGCTGCACCCTTAGCAGAGACGAAGCAAACAGTCCCCATCTCCTATGAAATCTCACGATTGTTCAGAAACAGATGATTGTCAGATAGACCAGATGAACATTTGCTTTGACTAATCAAGACGCTTCATTTCAAATGACTCAACCTTAAACTGAGACATAAACGGAGACATTCTTGTCCATTTTTATGGCAAGGGAAGACACAGAAATGCGAAGAATGGCCTCAATCATTTGCCTGAAACTTAATTTTGGTGAAACTTCATTTTCTATTTGAAAGGATAGAGGATGAAAATTTCTTAATTGCTATGCCCTGACTTTTCTGAAACACTGCTTTAGAGAAGTCTTTTTTTTTGTTGCTGAAGCCCTGCTCTTTCCTCCTCATAACATTAGTTGTACTGCAGTTATTTACAAGAGAAGGGAGGAAATTTTGAGCTTTGGATTGGTACTTAGCACCATACCCTTTCTGGAAGTTCCTTCACTTTGCCGGAACAGGAATATATATACTTTTCCATGGTAGATGGAAGCTGTACAAAGTAAACTACATTGATAACCAGTGATCAGGTGGCAAAATCAGGAGAAACTCCTGTGAAGATAAGTAGTACAATCAGAGTTCTCCTGAATGGAGAAGCAGCAGCAGCCTCCAGCAACAGATAAAGACTCTCTGTAATTACCTATGTCATGCTACACACCTAAACTGGGTGCAGAACTTGTCTCCCTTTTCTTTTCATCTTTTTATACCTTTCCTGACACCAGTTAGGAAAGCTTGTCTGGTAAGCAAATGAGGGAGGGTTGTTCTTCAGACCAAATCCTTTTAAACCTTTCCTGGTCCTCATGCTGGCACATTCTCACAGTGAAGCTCTGCTCTGGGGTGCTCCCTGCAGTCCAGGTCCCCTCACCTCTCCCTGCTAAGAGGTGTCTTGGGGCTGCTGTGGGAAGGGAGTTTAGGAATGCCAGGAAACAGAGCAGCCCTACGTCTTCCTCTGGCTGCAGCAACCACACTCAGGGAGCAGGATGCTTTGTAAGGAAAGCCCTGCCCATAGCATAGTTACAGTCTCCAAACACCACTGGAGCTGATCAGGGAGTCAGCCAAAAAACTGATGGTCGCTGTGCAAGAAAGGGGCTATTGCTGACTGTTGTAGCTACAGAGACTAGGGAAAGTGCAAGCTAGAAATGTAGGGAAGAGGGCAAACCATGGACATGTTGAAACCATTGCCCACTGGATATCAAGCAATAATCAAATATTACTGGGGCAAGAGAACACATACAGGTCTATACTTTTATTGTATCAAGTTCTGCGTGTTTCTTGCTGCCAACATAAACAAGCTGTGCTTTGTCATAAATCTCTGCAGAAGTGCCTCAACTATTGCATGTTTCTGGAGATGTAGCAAATAAGTGCTAAAAGTCCTGGAATACCAGCAGAGGCCTAACACCACTACAACTGCTCTTTAGAAAGGAAAAAGAAAAAAAAGTCTGAACAATAGGAACACAGAGAAAAAGGCAGAGTGCTACTTTACCCTGGGAGATTAAAAGGGCACTTGCCCAACATGACTTCCAGGCTTAACCACAGAGAATGTATCTCAGTAAACTGTTCATTGCCTATTTGAATTCTAGAGTTAAATTTTGTTATGTGCACTACCCAAGAATTCCTAATACCAGCTTGTTCTGAGCATGTAAAGCCCTTGACTGTGTTCGGTCACCAAGTACTTTTTCATCCGCTTCATAAAAGCTCTTGTACTTCTTCCCCATGGATTGTATGAACGTGTTACAGGCTTACTAGTCCTGTCACACTGAAGTAATTCATCAGCATCACAAAGAATCCTACTGGCATTGGAAATGTATCTAATAATAAAATACCAGTAAAATCTTCCAAATCTCACTGAAGACTCTGGTCAACCTGCCATAAATCTCCTCTGGCGTCCAGGGCTCCAGGACATTTTACTTTTTGATCTGAAATTGCAACTAACAATCTCCTTGCAGAAAGTTAAACCAAAAAGAAAGTGGGAGCAAGCTTTGAAATTCCCATATTGCCATTGAACTTTCTCAATTATAAAATACAGTTGATAGCTGTAAGCATATATTTTTCTCTGGTGCAATACACTCTGTATAGCTATTATTCAACACAGTAATGATTTAACTGATGCCACTATAATTATTGTAACAGATTCCTTACCGTATGCTTCCTTCAGAATTTTTAGAACTAGATTCCTCAGTCAGCTATTAATAGTCCTGAAAAAGCTTTTGCTTTTTGTATTTGATCATGTGAATAAATTACAGTCCTCCTACTTGAGATGCACTTAACTGTGCATGTGTCCAAATTGGTGTCTTCCCTTACTTTCAATTTAGCATATCTGAACTAATTAAAATACACCTTATCTAACTACATTATTATAGCTGGGAAGTAATTTTATAGCATCAGTAAATGAGGCGCCATCCATGCATCTAATTAAAAAATAACTTTCATATTGGAATTAACTTTTAGAATGAAAATAAAAAGTGACAGTCTTCAGTGCTTCTGAAATACAGTATTCCATTACCTATGCTTTAACCAAACATTTTATCAGAAAAAATTCTGATAGTTAAATATAATCTGATAAGGAAAACCAAAGTTTTGTTATGTTTAAACTCGTTCTTCTTTTTCCTAGATATATGCAAAACCCAATATCTTATTTAACGTAGACCCCCCCCCCCATAAAACCAGTTTTTACTCCTAGATAAGTGAAAAAAACTTCTAGAAAACACTTATTCTGGAGGCATAAAGAGTGTTACTGTCAAAAGCACAAGAGACACAACTAGCTTAGGTAGGTAGTTTACCATTATATACTAATTCATTTCATGTCAGATGTTCTACAGCAGGTAAGGATATTTTACTTCAAATTTAATATCCCCATCAAAAATGAGAAGAAAGAAGTTACAGAATATAATCTTTAATATTATGAAAAATTAACATTATTAATTTAAAATAGTTCCATTTGCTTGTAAAACAACAGCAGTATTTTAAGAATCAAGGATGGATGACAAGGATAGTTCTCCCTGACTACGTTAAAGGACAAAACTGATCTTTTAAAAAAGTGTTATTTGCAACGCCCAAAAGTGGTTAGAATACCATCTTGTCTCAAACCTGTATCAAAGTTTCTGCAATATTATAGCAGGGAAAAGGCAGGTGGAAGGAACACATTGAAGAATTTTCAGGGTATTAAAAAAAAGACTCAGATACTTCAGAAGACTTCCTAAATTTTAAGGAATGTTACTTGTAATAAGTTCTGCTGTTCCACTAATGTAGAGAGGATTTTTCTTCCCATGAATGATAAGACTAAGTCAAAGGGTAGGAATATGGGTAAAAATAAGAGCTCCAACAACATTACAGAATTTAAACCAGATAAAATCTATGGTGGAGTTGTGTCATATTCATGACATGTCAATACTTGTGAAGTACTTCAGTAGTTTAAATAGTTTTCTATGTCATAAATCAGGTTGTTACCTAATATTAGAAAACTTAATCTGTTTCTGTTATGTTTTCTACTTCTTTTTCAATATGTAAATAAAGTCTTCCTTTGTATATGACTCCTCCTCTTAGAGCAGGTTTTGTTCTGGTCTGGGCCAGAACAGGATGCTGGGATGATTGAGTCAAAGAAGAATACTAAACATTGAAACTCTTACCTGTAATTAAGCAATTTAGGTCAGCTTTGGATGGTGGAAGGGAAACAGGAAGGGTAAAACTTATTTTTCCACACAAAAAGGCTGACAAAATAATTTGAATGTGTCCCTTTGAGATTTACAGCAAAACATTTCAAAAGTATTGTGCTTTTCAGGTTTTTATGTTCAAATCCATTTTGTTTTCAGACAATATTTTGGCAGTAAGACAGTATTTTTACTGAAAGCACAAGGTAATGTAAGAATGGCAAATTCATAGAGTTCAAATTAATTTGCTTGGTCAAAAACTTATTAACTAACATCCTTACTCAATTCTAGATGATTTATTTAAGCAAAGAACACAGATCAGATTTCTCCACATTATTGTTAAAGTGTATTTTTGAAATGCTAAATATTTTAAAATCTTACACATTTCATGTCACAAAAGAACAATAACGGTTAACAATAAATGAGACTGTTGATGTGTTATATCCTGGCTGCTTCAAAAAATAGCAGTCGCATTTTCCATCCACATTTTCCACATCTTCTAGCTGGGTGGCCCAATAAGAGGACAGTTACTGTTTAGCTCTGATCCAACAGATAAGGTTTTTTTGCAACCAGCAAGTCAGATTATCTTAAATTTGTAGTAATTTTATTCATCTCTTAGTGTCCAAATTATTTTTGTTCATTTTAATCCAGAAAACTAAAATTCTTCTGAGAAGCAAATAATTGTTTAAGCAACGGAGATAATAGGATACTACCACCACAATTCATATTTAAATGATGTTTAAATGCCATAAAACTATATTCTAACAGGTATTGAATGATGCAATTTGGAAAACAACTTCATCCATAATATGATACTCCTATTTGTTAATGACATTAAATAACAGCCTTGTGAAAACATGATGTTCATATTACCATGTTACCAGGAAAAATACGAAGTTTCAATAAAAATATTAGCAGAATTAAAATAATTTCTTCTCTCCTAGTACTTGTATATTTATTGAAATCTAAATATTTTCCTTAACACACACACATCCACACCGTCAGCTCCCAGATTCATTGCTATTTAGCATCTTCTCCCCAGTTTGATCCACTTGGAAGCTTTTGAACATTAACTTTCTCCCTTTAGCAAGACTGGGAAGTCATTGCAATGTAACATTTGGAATAAGGATTAAGGCTTGATGAAAGGAGCTTGTGATGAGCTACTTGTGCTCAAAAGATTTGTAGAATCATATCTAAGATGGAAGAATGAAAGAGTAGGAAAGTAAGATCTGAAGTTAAAGAATTTGTAAGTTTTTCTAATTATTAAGCAAGCAGACAAAAATGCAAAGATATCTAATAATTTTTCAGAGGAACTTAAAGAAACATGAAGGAAGGATGAAAGGCTTTGGGTAGTGTTCAGTGAACAGAAAGTGGACAATGGAAACACATTGACAGGGGATGGGGCATTGACATGCACCAGGAAGCATGAAATACTGAGAGGAGCTATGTACAGTTGATGGAGGGCATGGAAATAGCAGCAGTAAGTCTTACAGGAATAAAAGTAAAGCATCTAACAAGGCTATGCTTCTGTACCTCCATTCTCAGTTTGTGAATCAGACAAATAGTGTACAAAACCTGACAACTTCATCGGGCCTATTTATGTGAATATCTGTGAGGTGGCAGGCTATGACTTACTTGAGAAAGTGGCTTGATAGTCAAGGGAAAAAGAAAAAGAATACTGAAAAGAATGAGAAGCAGAGATGAGATTAAAGGTATAGAAAAAAATGCAAATAAAATGGCAAATAGGAAAAGACAGATGACGTTTAGGGAACTGTGAAGCATTGGAAGGTGATGGTTGAACCAAAGGAAATTAGGACAGGATCCTGGAGTTGAAAGCAGCAAAAATGTTTAGGAGGATTGAGACAGGTGAGGTGAAGGGAGGAGAAAAGGGTCTTCTCTTTACTGCTGCTGTACCTGTAGAAATCTTTCTTTCATTACATCCCTTGCCAGATTCAACTCCAAGTGGGCTTTGGCTTTCCTAATGCTATCTCTGCATACTCTGACACTATCTCTATGTTCCTCCTGGGTTGCCCAATGCTGCTTACAGCTCTTGTATGCTTCCTTTTTACATTTTAGTTTAGTTAGGAGCTCCTCGTTCATCCATGAAGGCCTACTGCTGCTTTTGCTTGATGTGCTGCATGTTGGGATGGACCACTGGAGGTGACTCTTGAAAATCAACCAGCTTTCCTGGACTCCTCTTTTTTCCCCCCAGACTGCATTACATTTGATTCTTCCAAGCAGGCCCCTGAAATGGCTAAAGTCTGCTCTCATGAAGACCAGGGATGTGATCCTGCTTTTTGCCTTCTTGCCTCCTCTGAGTATCCTGAACTCCACCATCTCATGTTCACTACAGCCAAGGCTGCTGCCGACTTCACATCCCTAGTCAATTCTTCTTGTTGTAAGAGTCAGAGCTATCAGTGTGTCCTCTCCTTGTTGGCTCCTTGATCACCTGTGTTAGGAAGTTGTCATCACTGCACTCCCAAAACCTGTATTGCCAGTGCAATGCATCAGTGTTGTCCCTCCAGCAGATATTGGGGTGGTTTAAGTTCCCCATGAGGACCAGAGCTGGCAAATGTGAGGATTCTCCCAGTGGCCCAAAGAAGACCTCATCTACTATTACATCCTGATGAGGTGGTGTGTAGCACACACCCACCATAACATCACCCACGTTGGCCAGTCTACTCTTGGCTCAGCTCATGACTGGCTCATTGTCCACGTCTAGGCAGAGCTTCATGCATTCCTGTTGCTCATATAAAAGGCAGCTCCCCCTCCTTACCTTCCCAGCCCGTCCTTCCTACAGAGTCTGTATCCATCCATTGCAGTGCTCCAACTGTGTGAACTATCCCACCATGTCTATGTGATCCCAATGAGATAGTAGATACAGGTATCTTCACACAGACCTCTGGTTCATCCTGTTGTTTCTCACAGGTGCTTCAGAGAAGTACCCAGTCATACCAATTTCCCAGAAAAGGTATGAGAGTTCTCCCCATGATAATGTCCTGTAGGCTGTCTCTTATTTATATGCATATACATGAGGTGGGCCCCTTGAGCCCTGTATTGCTGATCACAAGGAGTCTCTAGTCCACACCATTTCAAACTTTTCCTTCCCATCCCAGACTACCTTTCCTGCTCTTTCCCAACTGGTGGAAGAGCAGCAGGGGGTAATAGTCTGAGGGCTGGAAAAATTTCAGCAGCCTCACCATTAGCAGTTTGTTCTAGCAAGAAGATGAAAGACAACTGAAGCTGAAAAGCTATAGGATGTGCTAGAGGTAAAATAGCCAGTGCTAAATGTAACAGAAAGGTCATGGGAGCGACCTGCAGGTAGAAGTGCATGAACCAGTCTGAGAACACTGATAGAATATGGTTTTCCACCTCAGGGATCCTCAGAAGGGAGCTCCTAGGAAAACAGTGAGGCTGGCAGCAGCCTAGAGAAACTCCTGCTCACACAACTGCCTTCCAGAAGCCAGAGTGCCACTGGGGACAGAGTTAAGAGATGTGATTCATCTTCTCCTTGTAATTGGAGCTGACAGAAGTTGCATGTTTTTCTGACAGCATTGGCAGAGCACTTCCTTGTTCTCCACCGGCCTCCCTGGGCATCTGGGGAACCTGCAGTGCAGACCCTGGCAGGCTCCCTGTGCTGGACAGAGCCTGTACCACATACAGGCAGCGGGACCGCACTTGTGCCTGTAGCAGTCATTTGCAGATGTGTATAAGCAACCATACCAACAAAATCAAAATAAGCTGCTTGGGTTTTAGGGCAATGCTGCTATGTAAATGCTATAAATTCACCCCAAAAATTATTTTTTATAGTTCACTAAGAAGAGTGGCAGGTCGTTAAATGGTTCCAGAGCTCCTTTAAAGAGGTCTGCATGTAATAATGTATTTTCATCACATTCATGTTTTAAAAATAATTTTCTATTTTTTTTCAGTAATTTTGTCACTGGTTTTGTGTCTAAGGTGGAAATGCAGTTAAAAAGGAGTCTATATTTTGTTGTTTAGGAAGGGGTTTTAAGTTAATTATCTTGCCCTGCTAGTTAGACTAAATAACAGTGCCATCTGCTGAAAGGTAGTAGTGACTTGCAGGAAGAGTTTAGAGTCATTGTGCTTTACTAAGTAGAAGTATAAAGAGAGGGATCAAAAAGGGAGACAGTGATAAAAGGGAAGTGAAAATAAAAGCAACCTGAACAGGCAAAGCTGTAGAGATACAGGGAAGGATCTTCAGTAAAAGGAGGATGAAAACAAAAAAATAATATTTGAAAATGAAAAAAATAAGTAGGCTGAGGGAGAGCAAGATGTCTGTTTTTAACAGTATTGATTTGAGGTTTAAAAAATCATGATGGCTTATATTCATTGAAGTGACCTCTCCTGTAAAATTCCTACACAGTTCATAACCCCAATGGCAGTGGTCTGCTCATGTCAATAATCTCCAGCATCAGTCTTGCAAAAAAATTGCATGTTAAAGTCTTCTAATCAAATGAGAATAATAGCAATTAATTGGGATGTAGTTGTGGCCTGTAAAAAAAAAAATATTCTACTTATACATTCCAAGCAGTTTCTTGGCTTCTGACGTAAGACTTTTTTATGATTATTATTAGCTTTTGGCAAGGGTAGTTAATGAAACAAATATCCAGGCATGGGAGAGACAGTATTGTGTGAAAAAAGCAGCAAAAAGAGAGTGCATATGTTGCTAAAACCTCTGCCTGTTATGTTAACTCTCATTTTCTGAAATTTTTATAGGAAACTGACAATTTATACCCTTTCCATTTTTCAGTGGAAGATGGATATGTGAAAGGAACCTTGTCATACATTTGCTCTGCTTTCTATCATTATCCAGGGGTGCACTGGGGGGTTTCCCCCAGATTTTCTCCCTGTATGACTGCATTTACAATATGGACTTCTGAACATGAAAAGCCACGTGGTTGTTGTAAGGAATTTAGTTACCCTTTTTGAATCCCAAGAAGTGACATTCTTTAAAAGAAACTTTGATTAAGACATCAAAATGGAAAGTGTTGTGATTTTATCATCTATATATCTTGGTGATAGCATTTCCTGGAGATCTAAAAATATAGGCATTATTTTAGAAAGAGTGCATAAATTTATCATGTAGAAGTTGAAGTGGCTTTTTATATTCGCTATTGTGCTTTCAATGTACTGTAAACATGCCAACTAACAGATTTTCATTATCCTTAATAGTGTCTTGTGTTGGTTTACTTTTTACACAAGAGAATGACACTCCTTTTTTTACTGTATTTAAAGAAACTGGACATTTACCATCAAGTCTTAAACCCAATAGCAAAATTGTGCTAAATAACATGGTATACATCATCTTCATAATAGTGCAAACTTTTTTAGTTTATCTCAATATTTTAAATATTGGACATTTTTGTAAAGCTTCAGCTCTTGGAGTTCTGTGATTGTGAAAATCCTAGCATGCCAGTGTTCAGTTTTGGGTTTAGTGTCCTATTTATTCTGAGGGAAAAACTACAAAATTTGAGAAGTTTTACGGATTAAGAAGGTGAAGCCATGTAAAAAGATTCCCAACATCTTTTTTGGTTTAAATTTTATTTCCCTATTTTTAGGACAGCCTAAAGTTATAGTATTATTTTAACTTGAATCAGTTAAAAAATATCCTGTTTGTAAATGTGCAAGACAGAAGATTAAAATACATACTTGTGGTAGACTGCTTATGTTTATCAATAAAATCCATTAGGCGGGTAAAACTTAGCTTAGGAAGGAACTCAAACAAGCCAACAAATGACAGAGATAAATCAGCATGATTTAGAAGATGTAGTCTACAAAATGCTGTGAAGTAGATTTTGAAATAAAACTTTCTTCTCATGATGGGACACAAAAGTAGGAAAAAGCTGATGCTGAGAGAAGAGATGGTGGTGAAGAAACACCATCTAATATGGTGAAGAACCCTAACATTTCAGAATTTAAAAGGAATATTTTTTTTCCTTTGGTATTGAAACTCTTATGAGAGTTGTTTGCTTTGGGTTTGGTTTTTTCTTTTTTTTTTATTTAAGATTTTCTTTTCTGTATCTAAGCCTGAAGCACACAATTTAATTAAATGCATGAGATGGATAAATATAGATATGCTGTTAAGCAAATAGATACTTGTTTTGTTGGGAGTTTGGGGGCTAGGATTTTTTTATTATTTCAGTTTCTCTCTGCTTCCAACAAATCCTGCTTGAAGACTTTTCCCACTTTTTCAGCATTTCAAACAATTTTCTCCACCATCTCCTTGAAGGAGAGAAATTAACTGGAGAAGAAGAAATAGGATCTAGACAAGCTTAGTCATGCTGAAGGACCATCACTAGTTTTCCTTTTGTATTGTGATCCATTTTGAAAAGAACTTCATGACAGCCTAGGAGTAGTGCTTACATTACTAATTAATTAAAAATTAATTACATCACAAAATCACTGCAGCACTTCCAGGGAACAGGGGTTTTTTTGGGGGGGTGTTGTTGTTGTTTTGTTTACATTTCATGATTAAAATAGTGCAGTGATTTGAGATGACAGTTATGAGATAATGTGAAACCCTCTCAAAGACCATTAGTGGGCTGGAGAAAGGCTTTCAAATATTCACAGAATCTGAAAGAACCACAGATTACTCTGGTTCTACATACAGAATATAAAATTTAGGAACAAAAGGAACTAAAAGGAAGTTTAAATATTGCACATGATAAAACAGATAATTCTATGCATATTTTCCAGAGCTTTCAGAAGAATTGAGATTAGGGAATCAGGACTTACTGAGCAGTAAGCATAATAAGGGATCAAAGAATTAAGTGTGTCCAGACCAATGGATTAGACCTGTGAGAAACTCCAAAACTGAAAAATAACCCTTGGGTGTTATTTTCATAGTGATCATGTTATTTGTATCCACAACAATCTAAAAATAAATTCAAGGCAGTGTTTGGTGGGAAGCAACATTATTTTTGCATTTTTGTTGCCCTCGTTGTACTAGACCAACTGGTATGTACTAAAGACTGTGTTCCCAGATGCTTGTCTGATAAAGCTGGAGGAAGGTGAATTCTATTTAATGAAATATATCATCTCTTCCTGACAAACCTCGCCACCTCTGGTTATGGAAACTCAGGCCATCATAGGAGCTAGAAACAGTCTTTTCAAAATTTGACCCAGACTGCTTAAAACATGATACGGAAGAAAAATTTTAGTCTCTCTCCCTTTCTTTTCCCTACCAGTCCCAAAAATATGTTTTCCATAAAGCGTGGAGAGTTTGTACTTGGACATTACCAGTTTAATTTTAGTTACACAGTTAACTGTGAGAATTTGCTTGAAGCTTCAGCTAGCCGTGCACTTCCCTGCCTCCTGCTGTTCAGAAATCCATCTTTTACTATTGAAGATGACCTGCAGTCTCTGCAGGAGAAATCATATATCTGCACAGAAGTGACAAGCTCTTCTGCAAAAAAAAATGCTTGCAAAATTTTGAGCATCGATATGTTTTAAGCTTCAAAATGACTTCAGTTCATTTGTTCTCAACAGTCTTAACCAAGAGTAGAATTTGTAATTGCAAGAACTCCAGAAGTCAATATTTCTCTTGGGTTGCATATCAATAGGGAAGGTAACATTTTCTGAGAGCTGGTTCCAAGTTGAATGCAGGGATGTTGTAACAGTTAATGGCTAATATTAAACTCCTGTTGTTATCAGCAGTTTGACTCCACAGTTCATTACTACTGCCTTAGTCTGTTACTGATGCTTTTCTTCTTTCCTGTGTGTTTACGAGTTAGTTAGTGAAAGAGCCCTGCAAAACACTGTAAGGATTTCAGGTATATTGTGTAAAAGGATTTAGCCAGCACTACTTGTAAGGAAGTAGAGAGAACTCTCTTTATCCAAACAGCAATTTTTACTGTGTGTTGATTTTCATCCTTGTTCCTGTTCTGAATAAATAAATAAATAAACTTTTTTTTTTTCCTGGTCCTGTAAGGGGAAAAAAAATCCCCTTTAAGAGAATTAGATTGGAACATACAAATTAATGCTGACCCTCCTCCCTTCATTGCCTGATGAACCCCAGTTAGAAAAAATGGATTGAATAAACACTGAAATGTTCTGGTTGTTTCTTCCCAAAATGAGAAGTTGGACTAAATTGCTTTTCTCTGTGCCAAAATAAAATATTCCATTTTGAAGTAGACATAAAAGGTGAAGAAAATGAAGGGCTGGTTTCACAAAACTGCTGCAGACGGTAGTACTAACAGAGAGGTTGGGCATCCTATCAGGATGAGAGTAGCACTATTTGATTTTTTACTCTCCCTGAGGAAATTTGAACCCACCATTTCTTAATTTCTAGGGACTGACCAGGCTATAATCACTAAATGATAAGCTAATTCAGTGTTTTCTCTTGATGCTTTTCCACTTCTACAAATAAATAAATATATTCCAGAACAGATGTTATACTCAGGTACTGCACTTCCCAGGAAGCCACTATTAACACTTCAATAATTTTATAGAAAGTAGAACAGCTCATGGAGAACTTATGAAAGGACATATTTCAGATTATCCAATAACTGGTAAATTAATATGCCCTGATTTCCACTCCCCCCAAAAAAAGAACTCAAGCCCCCAAAACATAAAAATGCTACTCTGTGCTAATGGTAAGTTACTAACTCAGGAGATGACAGGGTTTCAGTCCCTCTACTAATGAATATTCAGAAGAGAAAATAGCATTAATAGAGACTAAGAGAAGCCCATGTGGACTACTGTAGTTACAGTGGTTAAAGCCCTATTCAGACACTTCAAACACAGACTGAAAATCCGTCAAGCAGAGAAAGGGAATTGAAATTGGGTCTCCCAAACCCTGAATGTTTTCCCTTAGTAAAATGGAGGAAGTCCTACAGGTGTTGTTTCTTGCACATTGTTGTGTGACTTCAGCATGTCAATATGTACATACTTTTCCAGCTTAAATTCTGCGGCCACCTCAGGAAACAGATAACTTCCAGTTGGAAAAAAATGTGTGTTTTGCAAACTTTCATAAGTAAAATAATTTGCTAGCTTTAAGGTGATATTTTATGATCAAAATCATAGAATCATAGAACCATTTAGGTTGGAAAAGACCTTCAATATCAATGAGTCCAACCATTAACCTAACACTACCAAGTCCACCACTAAACCGTGTCCCTAAGAACCACATCTACATCTCTTCTAAATACTTCCAGGCATGGGGACTCAACCACTTCCCTGGGCAGCCTGTTCCAATGCTTGACAACCCTTTTGGTGAAGAAATTTTTCCTAATATCCAATCTAAACGTCGCCTGGCACAACTTGAGGCCATTTCCTCTTGTTCTATCACTTGTTACATGGGAGAAGAGACTGACCCCCACCTCGCTACAACCTCCTTTCAGGTTGCAATAAGGTCTCCCCTCAGCCTCCTTTTCTCCAGGCTAAACAACCCCAGTTCCCTCAGCCACTCCTCATAAGACTTGTGCTCCAGGCCCTTCACCAGCTTCATTGCCCTTCTTTGGACACTCTCCAGCACCTCAATGTCCTTCTTGCAGTGAGGGGCCCAAAACTGAACACAGTATTTGAGGTGCAACCTCACCAGTGCCAAGTACAGGGGGATAATCGCTTCCCTAGTCCTGCTGGCCACACTATTCCTGATTCAAGCCTTCTTGGCCACCTGGGCACACTATCGGCTCATATTCAGCCAGCTGTCAAACAATGCCCCCAAGTCCTTTTCAGCCAGGCTGCTTTCCAGCCACTCCTCCCCCAGCCTGTAGCATTGCCTGGGGTTCTTGTGACCCAAGTGCAGGACCTGGCACTTGGCCTTGTTGAACCTCATACAGTTGGCCTTGGCCCATCAATCCAGCCTGTCCAGATCCCTCTGTAGAGCCTTCCTACCCTCCCACAGACCAACACTCCCGGCCAACTTGGTGTCATCTGCAAACTTACTGAGGGTGCACTCCATCCCCTCATCCAGATCATTGATAAATGTATTAAACAGAACTGGCTGCAATACTGAGTGAGGAACACCACTTGTGACTGGTCACCAACTGGATTTAAATCCATTCACCAGGAGTACTAGGTACCCCATTCACTAGAATACTCAGATGTACAGTTATGTGTACATAAATTGTATACTTATTCACACCAGTTTACATCTTGGAGATTATAATTTCACACCTTCAGAATTACTTTCATCTGGAGGTTTCTAGAGTGCTTTTAAAGCAGTTCTGTAACCAAGGTTCACAACACATATGTGAGCTGGGAAGAGTTTATATCATGAGGATCACATTGTTTGCCATGTGTGCAGGAGCCTGACAGCAGTCTCCGGACAGCCTGTAATAGCATTGCACAGTGGTTTAGTGTTGTCAAGCAAAAGACAATTCTACAAACAGCAGAAAGAATGTGTGCAGAGGCAGAGTTAAATTTAGTATGTTTTAATATAGTGTCTGGAAGGAAAGAGGGGGGAAATCTGGGATTAAACCCCTTCTCTGTAAGGATGTATTATGCGGACTTTAACTACATGATCATAAACAACAATGATCCTTATAGTATCTCTCAAAACCAGCCTTCGTCAGTATTTCTTCTCTGGAACTCATACTGTGACATGGGTTCGGCACTGACTCCAAGGGAAAAGTTTCACCTATGAACTTACAAACTGCATTTCTTTACCACCTTGATTCACCCTTGTATCGCTCCACCTGCGTATGAGCCAGGCTTCTCCTCTTTTATTTCTGAGTCATGCCAGCTCTGCTAACCTACGCTTGAGTTACTTCCCTCCACCTTCGTAGGCCAGGAGCAATTCAGCATTTGTCCACCTGGCAATGCACCAAAATATCTGTTCCTGGCAGGCAAACAAGCTGTGCTGGTTCAGCACTTCCACTTGCTCATTTGGCTCTGCTTTTTCATCAAGAGAGCAAGATTGCTCTTCTGTCCTGTCCTGCAAGCCATGACCTCTGTGTGCCTGTGTTTATCACAGGAGGACGTTTCTCCAAAGAACCAGTTCCCATGGCAATTCCTCAAATATCTGCAAATAAACAAACAGATTTATTAGTGATATAGAATAAGTCCTCCCGCTCCTCTACACTATTAAATAAATATTCCGTGTCTTAAACCTGCCTCTCATATAATAGTCCTGATGAAGACTGAGCCTAAACCTATCTAATATGATAGGGTTCTGGAACAGTACAGAAAAGCTGAGGAGATATTTCCATCCATAAAACAGATGGATTGAAAGAAATGCATGACAAATTCCAATTGATTAAATTATTTTTGTTAAATTTGTTAAAGACTATAAGTATTTTCATTTTTGAAAGAATTAACTGTCAGAAAACTGGAACATATCGGCTTTGTTTCCTTTAAAAATAGAGATTCATGCAGGCATATTTGAGGACATCAAGTTCCAGAGCTTTATAAGGCATAATACATCTTTTCTCAGAAGATAAGTTGTTGTCATAAGTTAATCATTATTAGCCTATACCTAAGGTCCATTCAGCACCTGCACACTCCAGTGTCCATAATACTTCTATATAACTATATTTATTTCTTGCACAACTCCTGTCATGCACTGTGATCTCTGTTCTCTTTGTGAAATGTATGATTCTCATCTCTGGGCTTGATTACCTGAAACTGGTGAATAGCTTACACAGTAGTTTGCACTTCGTGTTCTGTTGTTAGTTAGGGTTTTGATTTCTTTTGCTGGGAATAGGAGGAGGAGGCTGCTGGCTGACATAGCTATTTTGATGGAGTGATTAACAATACACAAGGGGACAGAGTCAAGTTTTCATCTGCTGCCTTCTGCAACATGAATTACAATGATGTATTAACATCCACTGCCATTAATTTGTGTATTTAGTCAATTGACCTTAGTTGACAGGAGTTGCACACACATATATACACATACATATGCACAAACACACACATACAGATGTAATAACAATTCCATTTATAAATCCTGTTTTTAAGTGTAAAGAAGTACCACTGCTATTGGAAAACATAAATTCTCTAAAACTTGTTTTATTAATCTTCAAATTTTCATAACTTTTCTCTAAAACCTTCTGACAAAGGAATAGGAAAAGGAACCACTCCAAATTATACTTAAACGACAAATACTATTATTCAATAAACCAAGCACTGTACAGGTTCATTCAGAAAAAAAAGAGACTTTTACTGAAAAAAAAGAATCCAAAAAACCCTAAAAAATATTTCAAGCTAAGTGTATTTCTTTTCCAGTTGTACAGAGCAGAAAGGAAGGAAGATTCCTTTGCACAATCAAGGAGAGCGAACTGGGACCATAACTGCATAATTCAAGGGGAAGTGCAAATCTGAGATATTTGGAAGTCCACCTAAAACAAAAAATAGGTTCTACTGTATTGAATAAGGCAATAAAAAGGTTCATGGCTACAAAATGAGATGTGGATGAGTCCATACTGTTATACACTTTTTAAGCATTGACTTCCAGTGTGCAGGTTTGCAAACAAGGCTGAAATACACTGCCTACTTACATGATATTAACTAGGTCATTCTGGGCACTGCCAAATTGGGTGACTGAGATCTAAATAGTCAGTCAAGGGAAAGATTTAAGAAATACTTTAATTTTTTGCTTGTTTAGGTAAAATTCATTTTACCTCATTTTACATATCCTTCTTTAACAAAAGTACTGGCAACTCTAAAAGTCAAGAAAAGGCAAGAGGAAATAAAGATGAGGTCTCACAGACCTATTGATTATCCTTGGTAACAATTTCCTGCTTACCTTCACACAAAGGACTCTGAAGATGCTAAATTGCAGACCATAGCTGCATTACAGCTTTGTAGCTGACAGTATGACATTAAAAGCCACTGCTTTTACTTAAACAACAACAACAAAAAATCTGATCTAATCCTGCAATCCAAAAATAAAGCTTTTTCACCTGAGAAGACTTTTGTACTATTTGTTTAACAAAACATGTACTAAATGGCATAAGAAAGCCTCATTTGTACTTGAAGTATACAGGAATCTTTAGTGCTAAAAATCCCAAAGATGAATGTGATTCCCTTGCCCCTCTCAGTGGTTTTTGTGTCTCTAAATTATATCTCTACGGTAATAATATGTGCTTTAAGAGTTTTCTATTTGGGTAGAGGTCTGATGTTTCATGCTGTACCTGCAGCAGCAGTCCTTGGTAGTTTTATGTATTTTTTTTTGTTCTGTAAGCCAGCAGTGTGCTACTTGAATCCCAGATCTAAGGTAACTAGCCTGAGAAGGAATACTTTGGCACAAGTACCAGTCTCATCTGTTTTTTTGAAAGTGCATAGCTGATGTACTTCTCCCACCTGCAAAAGAAAGTACCTCTTGCTTTCTTAGTCTGGTCTCAGTTTGATGCATGTACTTTTCCTTACCCTGCCAGCTCCTCTTTCATTACTTCCCTCTCTTTCTTTGATTCTCTCACTCCCACATAATTTATCTAGCTTTGCCATTATAAAAAGTCTGTGTGTGGAAATGGGATGGGGACAAAGATTATCCACTTCAGAACCAAGATAAGGTCTTATTAATTTTACTGCTTCAACTTAATTTATCAAAATATACACCCCCAATTAATTCTCTCAATGAGAATAATACCTGGGTTTTATCATATGTCAACTGGGAAGAAAATCTACCAGTGGGCAGTTTGAATCAGTTGGAAAAACTGCTGCATTGTGGAGTCTGGTGGTGTTTGCCATTGGAATTACAGGTAAAATACAAAACATAACAAGCAATACAGACTATACGTTCTCTTGTCCCCAAGGAAACCTTTGAATTCTGCTTTCAGATAACAGGCAGAGATTCACACCTACTAGATAGTCTATGAGTCCCCAAGGGTGACAGCTTGTCAGTGAATCTAGAAGTCTTACTCTGTTTTATAACAGTTGAGAAAAATTTCCCTTCCCTTCCCTTCCCTTCCCTTCCCTTCCCTTCCCTTCCCTTCCCTTCCCTTCCCTTCCCTTCCCTTCCCTTCCCTTCCCTTCCCTTCCCTTCCCTTCCCTTCCCTTCCCTTCCCTGTGTATCAGTAAGGGAAAAGAGAGTTAATTTAAATATACTTAGAAAGAACAAAGTAAACTTTCTGGAGTCAAAAATTCTTCAGGGATACTTTTTTCCATGGGGAAAGCAGAGATAGATTCAGAGATTTGCAAAGCTGTCATCAAAAGTATCTGGCAAAAAAAGGATGGTGAATGAATGTCAAGTTTGATTATTCTGATTTTTTTTCCAGACTTGAACATGTATTGATCTAGCATGGTTTAGATAATAACCATTTAGATGATATAGTGCAGAGAGGGTCTCACAATTCACAATTATTACATTTTCCTTAATAAATATCCTTGATCTTATTATGGGAAAATGGTACCATTCTTCCACTTTTATCATTGCCTCAATGTTACTTGCAACTGGCTTCCTATCAAAGATGGAAGATGAGAGACATTTCAAGTTCTACCTTTCATCCCTGGAACTTCCTAAAGAAGAATTAAGGGTTGTTTTATATCTAGGTGCTTCAGACAAACACCATATCCACACAACATATCTAGGGCAATGCTTTGTGAATTAGGCCTATGGTCACATACTGTGTACCATGCCTGGGAAGTTTCACATTAGCAGAGGCACAGTTTGAACAGCACAATCCTCACTCAGTTCAGCTGAGAGTGACCTTGGTAGGTGAAATTAGAGTATTACTCAGTTCCAAGCTAAGCTGAGGGTTATATGAACAACATATACATTTATCTGGCTTTTTGATGTTCTTCCTAAATATTTTACAAAGAACAAGGATAAACATAAGAGAGCAAAATACCTGACTTCTTATTAATCTCTTCAGATTCATTCACCTCAACTTCTTGTTAATCTCTGTTTTTCTGTGTGGTATGATTTCTTCTTGCAGAGATGATTATATATTGGTTGCTTTGTTGTTGCATTATGGCATCTTCTGGAGTCATAATGTCCTGACCATCCCAATGCTTACTGGAACATGCTGTCCATGCTCATAGGTTGGATACAACATTAGGACACAGTGGCAGGTTTGATAACCTGTTTCCACCAGAAAAGTGAGGGCTAGCATACCATCCTTTCTTCCTTGCTTTGGGTCTTTACTATCAGGGAGTCCTTTAGGGATAGGACACATGTAATATGGCAGCATTGTTTCAGCACTGGGGTGCTTGGTCCTTTCTACACACCCACTTGTTCACACAGTTTTGTAATGTACTGCAATAAGATGTTTAAGAGCTTGCTCAGGCTGTTACACTTAACCTATCACATACTTTGTGGAAGAATGGTTAAGTGAGAAGGGACATAATCTTTACAAGTATGAGCAATCCTGCTGTTAGTGTATCGAGAAGCACAGAGGACACTGTGAACTGATCTGGAATGAAGACTATTCAGCGAAAACAACAGAGGCTAACTAAAAGTCCGGAATGTGCTGACAAACTTCTTCGCGTGAACAGCAACCCTGTACCAATCATATAACTGTCTTAAGCGCGTGAACGCTTGTAATGAACCAATCATAGAGATATTGCTATCGCGTGCTCTGCTGATAGTCTATATAAGCCTTGTAATTGTCTGAAATAAACGAGAACGATCATACTCGCATCGAGGTTACATCGTTACTCCGGGTCCGAACTCCCACTCTGACAATACTTGAGCTGGTTCCAAGAACTGAGAGGGAACACAGTGATGTGCTGATTTCATCCAAACAGATTGGGCAAATTAAGGAAAACTCTGAAATGGGTTTGAGTGAGCATCTGCCAAAAGAAACAGCCAATTGGCAATCAGCTGTCATGGCTCATCGTCCCCACATACATACAGTTGACAAATATATAATTTATGCAGGTTAGAAATTTGGGGCATGAGTTGTCTTTTGCCCTCTCCTTTCTTCATGGAGAAATTATAGTAATCATCTCTAGACCTTCTGAGACTAGGAAAACCCAAGAGCAACATGTCCCATGTTTAAAAACACTTTCAAATGACTTGGGTTTTCAAAGGATTTTGTGTTCTGTTCCATTAAGCATTCCCTTTGTAGCATTGGAATGAGTCAAGGAGAGAGGAGATACTGTAAATAAAAACCTTGTTAAAACAATATGTTGAAGGGCACTGTCTCCTGCCATTATTTTTGGTACTTTAGAAAAGGAACTACTATGAATCTGCACACAAGTAGGTATAAGAATCCTCAAGGAGCATTTCAGGGACAGGCTGTAAATATGAAAGTTATTCTGATATGCATCAGCATAGCATTTTTCTTAAATAATCTATTACAACATTTCAGACTAGTAGGTTTCTTGGTTTGTTTTTTTTTTTTTTTTTCTGGAAGCAGGCACTGATTCAGTATTCTGCTTGATGGACAATCAAAGGTACATATACAGGGGGGCAGAATATATGTTACCGTTTCATGCCCAAAAATATTTAACCAGAATTTTTGCTATTTATGCTAATATTTTGAACAATGCAATGAGGGAAAAACAATTTGGTTTAGATTGTCCCTAACTTTGATTTAATCTGTCAAAATATGACATGTAGGTTAATAAAATGAAAACTCAATAAAATGGAAAAAAAATCCAAACCCAAATAAAACAACAACTCTAGGGAATGATTAGGAATTAATGAGGTGCAAAATCCTTTCTATCTTCATTATTTCAGCTTGGCAGAGAAAACAAAAACACTAATACAGATTTGGTATGGATTTGACATGTTTTTTCTCTGTTCACAGGAAGTATGATGCAAACTCACATTCATAAGCAGACTACCAGGTATCTAGTTTGTAATGCATAGAGTATCACACAAGCACTGCCTAATCAGATCTGAGCTAACAGACTGCATTTTTTCACAAAGGCTCAAATATTGTTTTCACATTTCTTTCAAGTTCCTTCATGGTGAAATAATCTAATTTTTCCTTTTTTACCAGCTGCCTCCATGTACAAAATTATTAATACCTCTGAAGAAATTGCTTTGTCTGTAACCTAACAGTAGCAGCTTTACAAAGCTAAGGTGGTTGAACTGCTAGTTCATTAAACCGTGGTGCTCCCAGCATGATTCTAGGGACTTGACTCTCACCATGTTGGGGGTGACTCCAGCTCTTTGAACAACAAATGCTGGATTCTGGGTGAGTTCAGAAGTAAGGTGGGAAAAAAGGTGTGCTGTGGCTCCCGGCAAAAAATTTGTGGCTCAGTTTGTTTAACTGAGTGAATTTCTTTTAAGGATAAAAATGACAGTAACGCTCCCAAATTCAGAAGACATGCTATGAACAACATCTATTTTTAAAATACTTCTTGAGCAGTTCCTATTAAATATGTGGTTGGATAAATATCTCATCCTGTCATTTTTATAAGAGTAATAATTCTCCCTTCCCATTTGTATATATTAGCATTTGTGTTGATTCAAATTTCCATGAGCTTTGATTTAATTTTGCCTAATTAAAATAAATTTTCTACTTTTAGTATCGTTGACGTTACCACTACAATAGCGTAACGCACATCAAATACACTTTCTGTTCAGATTGCATCTGAGCTAAATTATCAATCCATGCTAGAGATTTTAATTGTACAGCTTTCACTGCTCAGAATGCAGCAGAGGGAAGGAAAAAAAATCTTTGACTGAATATTTGCGATCAGCCTGCAGGGACTCATTTTTTTTATAAGTTGAATTTAGAACTAGGCTACAATTAAGTGTTTTTCACTATCTCTTGACATGTCACTTGATTATGTAAACAATATGGAAAACAGTAACATATCTCTTAGAATATGTTGAAAGTACTACACTGAAAAAGAAAGTTACTGATACCATATAGCACCTCTAGATTTAAGAGGGCTTCTGTCTAAGCACAGAAGACTTCAGAGCTGCTGGAATCCATTTTAGTGAAACAGCTGTGCAGAGGAAATCAACTGCTTATCAATAGGTTGCCAAAGTAATACTATAATAGCATAAATGAAGAAAGGATGGAAAGGACATTTTTGATTCTTGGATATTGATTTTTTTATTATGAATGTCATACCTTTACAGTTAAAAGGATGGCTTAGGCTGCAGAGGTTTGCAAGAGGCTTAAAAGTTAACTAATCATTAGTCAGAGTTGAGTTCACATTGATTTCCTCATCTTTGGTGGCAGAAGCTTTCCACTACGGATGAGAATACAAACTCATAGTAAGAAAGTGGCAGTTTGGCTGAGGAATTCACATAAATTAATTTCCATAAACTGAGGCTCTAGTCTGATTTTGTTCCATTCTGTTCTTATTTTTTCTCTCTCTCTCTCTCCTCGCACACCTCTCCCCTTATGGTCATTTTAAAGGAAAGTATTTATGAACATGTAAGTGTATTCCTGGGATCAGTGTCCTTTTCTCCAGTTTTTAATATACCCGTCCCTTTGACTATTAATTTTGAAATAAAATCTCTGTGATTACATAAATTGAGCAGAAGTGATTGTGTTGTTAGCATAGTAGTACTTACCAGTATTTTCAAAGTAAAATTTCTCTTTCCCCCTGACAGTTAGAAGAGACTTGCTGGTTCTTTATTCAGCTTCAGAGTATCCTGTCACTGTAGAAACAAGGGAGTAGTAAGTTGTCTGAATTTTGGTGGAAAAGGAATGGTTTGTAATACTATGTGATCAAGAGCATCCATGTATATTTCAAAACAAGAAGTGGTGGTATAGCTTTGTCCTTTTCTCAAAGGGTCTCCTTTCTGTGTCCCCTGGGATTTGCTAAATACTTTATTATTATAATTTCTCATGTTTCCCTTGTATTGCTTCTCCCATTCCATTCAGAATACCTGACTAAGGTCCATAAGAGAATTTAAAAACTAAGGAGCAGATTATGCAATATCCAATGTAAAGCTGTCCAGCCACTGTCACATAAACTATATATCTTAGTAATGCACATGTTCAAAGATACATTCAATTTATTCTCATGATTTTTGGTGTATCAATTCAATTTAGAATACCTCCTGGGTTAATTTCTGCATATGCCCTGTGCAGACAGACTTCATTTTGTCAAGGATAGCCAAGGGAGGAGATGTTACACATAACCCAGCATGAAAACTTCACACTGATTTCAAAAGCTTTTGGATCAGTCATTTCTCAGAATGTTCTTCAATAATGTCTATTGTGTACAAGATAAAATACCCTTCTTTAGAAAAAGATTGTGATTGTCAATCTACTCAGTATGTTGCTCCCTAACCTCAGTTTGCTCTGAGAGCACTAATTTTTTGTGCTAGTGAGGTAATTAGTCCTCCCCTGGCCCCCAGGTTTCTTACAGGAAATAATGTCCTATGGCACCCCTCATTTTAAAGTGCTTACTGTTTTACAAATAGGGAGATTTTCTTTATTTGAACTATATGTTATTTCACATCCAAATTTGGCTATAGCTTTAAAATTACTTCTAAAGCATCCTTAACACAATGACATTTGGTGCTATCTGAAATAGTTATCAAGAAACAACAGCAAAAGAAAAAGAATATGCCTTTCAACCTTGCAATGCCATTTATTCCAAAATGCATACCTAGGATCTAACACACTCATTAAACGAAAGGAATAGATTTTATTGTCCATCAGATTATAATGAGGCTGTATAATGCCCAATTAACACTTTCTGCTTCTGTAAGACTTGACTTCAGCCAGCCATACTTAAGCTATTGTAGGAGTACAACTATCAAGAGATAATTATTTTCTATTGCTTAAAAACCCAAAACACTAAAAAGCAAAACTTGGCTATGGGTTTGTTATCACTTTGGTGTTCGTATTTATGTCATCTCATCTGCCTCTGTTCAGCTTGGCAAAACATGGTGACCAACATATCTTAAAGGTATCACAGGGAGAATAGCTATGAAGAATCATTCCTCAGGTAGGTCCCTTATAATTCAGGCTATTTATTCATTTTTGCATAACTTGTAATACTTTTAGTCCTTTTTCTTCTTTCTATTAGTAAGAAAGAGCACCGCTTTCAAATATCAAGCCAACATTCTTAGTGTAAAAAATCTCAGCTTCAGAAATCTTTTATCAAATCTTTTATCATCTTTTCATTACTCTCTCAGCATATCTTAATATATCAAATTAACATATCACATACTTTAGTGCTGTCTTACAGTTTAAGGAAAAGCTCTTTTCTGTCAAAGGCAAAATTCCAATATCCTGTTTAGATCGATTTATGGCTTTTAACATAAATCCCCTTCAAATACGTTCAGTATCTGTCATTTGTTTTCTAACTGATCACCCATACTTACGTGGTTGAAACTTTTGCTGTTTTGTTTGGTCCCTGACTTTCAGTAAGTGCTTCCTGCTCAGAGAAATTATACATCTGATTGTTTTCTTCTCTGAACTCCTGCTAGTTCCCTCAGACACTTACATATTTGACCTCAGAGATGTCCATTTACACCATTGACCACTGACATGTCTTGGCCAAGTGATTCCGCTTCCCAAGAGTGAAACAGACGTGTTGCCTTGAAGAGAAGCACTGGTAATCCATTTGCCCTCACAGCATCTTTGGTCTAAGGCCTACTCTACTCATACAAATTTTAAGAAATACCAGGTAGTGCAGCATCTCGGTTTTCAAGGAGGGATTATCAAAAACTAACCAGAAGTGTATTCTCTATTTTAAAAACAAACAAACAAGCAAACAAGTAAACCCAGTTTGCTAATCCATCCAATATTGACATCATATTCCCCATCTTTGCAGGGTCTCTGAGTAATAAACAAGTGGCTTTTCATCAATATTTTAAAAACCCTTCTGCACCCATGTTTAGTAATACTAGATTTTTAACTAAGGTTGGTGGAATATTAATTTAAGAATAATACCCAAACACACAGTAAGTTTCACAAGGGCAGGTGGGAATTGTGTGAGAGAAAGAGGTCACTTAAGGTAGAATTTCTCTGATTCAAGTCAGTTTCATAAAGAAACTGGGGAAAACTTCAGTAGCCTACTTCAAGTAAAGATTTAATTGAGCTCTCCAGATCTATTAGATATAACAAGACATCACTGGTGTAGTATGAATATTTAACTCAAGTCACCCACTGGGATACCTTTTAATTTGATCATTAATCCTAATTGCACAAGTCACTATCTCTGAGGCTAAAATAAATGGGAGAGGAGAAAAGGACACATTTTGGGGTGGGGCATGGGGGAAGAGTTGCATTTAAAAAGTAAAATTGGAGCATTAATAAGTATCTTTGAAGAGAGAAAGTGAAAAATATTTTCGAAGTCTTCAGTGATGTCCAAAATGCGGTGAATTAAAGCAAATAAAGGTCATTCCAAATGACTGATCATGTTTTCAGCTTCTAAGGAATTGATTTCAGCCCTAATTGTGTATTATCAATAGTCCAGTGAAAGACACTGTAACATTTCCTCTTAGTATTTGAAGACAATGAGTCTAGTTCTAATTGCTCACCAGGTCTGCAGCAGAACGATTTCTCTGGTTATCTCTGATTTAAATAACATTGGTGCAACTACTGTATGGCACTTGACAGTGTTTAAAAGTAAGCAATGTTCAAAAAAGTGAGCTTTGTATAAAAATAGCAGGATGAGTCGTACTGTAAAAACTGTCACATCTGTATCAAACTGATGATATATTTGACAATGCATAGTAATCCTTCCAGGTTTCTCTTTTTCATTTGTATTACAGAACATTGTCAGAGGAGAGGACAAAGAATATTTCTTTAAGCACCAGAGAAAGAGTGCTAACTTTTCTGAAAAATTACTTCGTTGAGATCACTGAGAATAAATATAGTTGCTCATAGAATTCATTTACCCTGCATATTTTCCACTCAAAATTATAATTAATTTTCTGTTATTATTAACACATACTTATGCAAAAATATTGTAGTTTATTTTACTGGTTTTGGCTGGGATACAGTTAATTTTTTTCATAGCAGCTGGTATGGCGCTATGTTTTGGACTTGTGATGAAAACAGTGTTGATAACACAGAGATGTTTTCGTTATTGCTCAGCAGCACTTACACAGAGTCAAGGCCTTTTCTGTTTCTGACTCTGCCCAGCTAGCAAGCAGGCTGGGGGTGCATGAGAAGCTGGGAGGTGGCACAGCCAGGACAGCTGACCCCAATTGACCAAAGCGATATTCCACACCATATGACATCATGCTCAGCAATAAAAGCTGGGGGAAGAAGGAAGAAGCAGGGAACGCTTGGAGTTACGGTGTTTGGCTTCCCAAGTAACCGTTACGCATAATGTAGTCCTGCTTTCCTGGAGATGGCTGAACACCTGCCTGCCGATGGGAAGCAGTGAACGAATTCCTTGCTTTGCTTTGCTTTGCTTGCATGCCAGGCTTTTGCTTTACGTATAAATCTGTCTTTATCTCAACCCACGTGTTTTCTTAGTTTAACCCTTCTGATTCTCTCCCCCATCCAACCGGGCAGAGTGAACAAGCAGCTGTGTGGTGCTTAGCTACCTACTGGGGTTAAACCACAATAAATTGTAATTTGCACTACAAGAATTTTTCTTTAAAAAATGAGATTTTCTTTATTCTTCCAAATGTGAAATTTTGAATCAGACATTATCAAAATATTTGTGTTTAGAAAATAAAATTTAAAGTGTCAATCCCAACTTCCAGCACATTGACAAATAGGCTGACATAGAAATCAATCACAGAAGCCCAAAGAGTCTATGTGGCAACTTCAGAGCCTGGTGGGATGGTGGGTAGCCAGTGTTCTAAGAAAACCATGAAATGGATGCCTTTTCAAGCTGCAGATTTTTTTTAAGTGTGGAGTTTTTGATGTCCAGTCCAAAATATTTCTTTACTCCAGTGTTATGAAAATTCAGTGGTTGAAGACAGACCCATGCAGAGCCATCTGCTGTGTGTCTCAATCTGACAAAAGCCAAATCTCCTTAAGTTACTTTTAAACCTTTTCAACCAGAAAAGAGGCACAAGCTCAAGGGAGATTGTTTCCAATGGAGTCTGCCTAGGAGCTGCACCTTCTTTTCTCCATCACAAACTTTAACTCCCAGGCTACAATCCATATGAATGAGGCATGCTTGAAAGTCAAGACACAAATCAATGGGTTAATGTCACTATTTTATGAAATCATTTGGTTTTAATTGTGTGGGGTTTTTTGTTTGTTTGTTTGTTTTTTTTATTTGGGCCGTAAGTGTAACATCTGGTTATTTGACATTAACTTCCCCATCTTTTTTGAGAATTACTGAAGAGCCATTCTGGGATCAATCTGTAATCAAGACTGACCTTTAATATGAAACAGGAAAATGAGAAAACTTTACAGTAGCAGTGAAAGAAGAATCCCAGATCACCTCGGGTGTAACAGTTCTCACGGTGAATAACGGAATAGGCATTTTGCTCATGATTTCAGTGTAATTCACATTCAGCTCATCACTCATTCATCTTAAAAGCACTCATTCATCTTAAAAGCACTAAGAATTTAAAATCCCTGGAAACAGAATGGAAAATTAGCACTAACATCAGAGACTGAGTTTTGCGACTCAGGAAGATGATGAACCTCACATAGCTCTGACCCTCCTTCTATAGGGAGTTATATTCATACAAGAAGAGTACATTCACCATGATCTAGGTATCAGTCCTTGGCTCTTACTCTATGACTGCTCAGCAGCATCTACTTTAAGGCAAAGATGGGAAATTAAGACCTTTCCCATGTGGATCATTATCGTCTTTACTTCAGTTAGTTACTTCTTTTATGTCCAACATTTTGTAGTTAAACTTGTATTGAAATTCACATTCTGTGGTGTCTATTAACTCTTCAGCTGGTAAAATAAGAATAAAAAAAATTGGCACTCACTTCCTCAACTGACTTTTTGCTTAGAAGAGCTTAGTTTTTTTCACTAGTGTGTATGAAAGCATGAACTTTTGCAACTGCTACAAGAGCAAGAACATTTCAGGGTACAAAAAGTAGGTTAATTAAAATACACTCATTTATGCCTGCATTGCTTTTGTTTCATTCACTGAAAGCTATTCTACCCAACAGATGGGCAAATGTCTGCAGGTCATAAACCTAATGGCATTCTAGTAAAATTCAACATAAGGTTCTTATTTCTTGAAGCATAAAGCAACTTCATGCAAAAAAAAAAGTACACAGTAAAAATCTCTTAGTTATTTCACAGCTTCATATTCCACATCTAAAAGTACCATTTAAGACCTTAGGATTTACTTTCTTAGAGGATCAAATCAGTATTTTGTGAAATACATGGGTCTGTGGTTTTGCCTCCACTCTTCCTTTCCTTCCCTCATTTGATTTCTTACACAAATATTTCATAAAATTGAAGAAAATACCGACAGAGTTTGAGGGACAGGCTGGCTTTCCAGTTGAAAAATTGAGTTGACACTTAACCAATGCAAGCTGGATCTGTTACAGATATAAGAAATCTATATGACATTGGGCAAGCATCTGATTTTATTTGCTTTCTGGTTTGTATACAAAGTATATATAAATTTGCATACTTATATATACAGTAATGAAACATACTTCGTTTTTTTAATTAACCTAATTTCATAGAATGAGAAGCTCTTGGAAACAGTACTGGATAAAAAACAAATTACAGTTTATGCTTTGCAGCTTATGCGTGTTTCTAAACCACATACATAGTTGGATGAGTTTACAGAAAATTTCATGCAGTGAGATACAAAAACTGTGTGCATCATGGAAAAAATTAAGTGTAACAATTTCTAGGATAAAGGAGCTGCTAATATGAAGAAAGCAAGAAAATCTGGATCTAAGATGATCAATGGAAGGCGGGGGATGGACCCTCAAGCTGCATAAGAAAAGTAAAACAAGAAGTTGTTGATGTTATGCCAACCTACTATTGTGGTAGCCCCAATATATTTGCTACTATATAGATATAGTAGATATATATCTACTTATACCTTTTACTAACTTTTTTTTTTTCCTAGTCCTATATAAAAAATATTCCATAAATGGCATCCAGCCTGGTATAACAAAATGCATTATTACCCATCGTGGTTTAACCCCAGACGGCAACTAAGCACCACACAGCTGCTTGCTCACTCCCCCCACAGTGAGTTGGGGGAGAGAATCAGAAGAGTGAAACTGAGAAAACTTGTGAGTTGAGATAAAGACAATTTAATAAGTAAAGCAAAGGCCATGCATGCAAGCAAAGCAAAACAAGGAATTCATTCAATGCTTCTCATCGACAAGCAGGTGTTCAGCCATCTCCAGGAAAGCAGGACTACATCATGCATAATGGTTACATGGGAAGACAAAACGCCATCGCTCCAAATGTTCCCCCCTTCCTTCTTCTTCCCCCAGCTTTACATGCTGAGCATGATGTCATATGGTGTGGAATACCCCTTTGGTCAACTGGGGTCAGCTGTCCCAGCTGTGCCCCCTCCCAGCTTCTCGTGCACCCCCAGCCTATTCGCAGATAGGGTGGTGTGAGAAGCAGAAAATGGCCCTAACTCTGTGTAAGCACTGTTCAGCAATAATGAAAACATCTCTGTATTATCAACACTGTTTTCACCACAAGTCCAAAACATAGCGCCATACCAGCTGCTATGAAGAAAATTAACTCTATTCTAGCCAAAACCAGCACATCACCACATACAACATAATGTGTTACCAAGCTAAAGTTCTCAATAGGGCTTCAGAAATGATGTTTCAGGAACAAACAAATGTGGAAATAAAAATTTGCCAGAGACTTGTACTCCATTCTTTTTTGATTTGGTCATGATTCAAATCTCAGGCAGTGAATTTTACAAGTCCACACAGAGAAATAAGGGGCATCTTCCTTCTTCTGTGGGCAATCATCCTTTCAGGGGACAATCAGTCTTGTCATGGCAAACTTTCATATAATCTATTTCTGCCTGTGTTTTCCAAATGAAATAAGTTTGATATGAAAGCCTGGAAAAATGTTGAGACATTCACATATGTAATCCTGGACACCATTTGTTTATTTTCTTACACTTCCTTCCCCCCCCCCGCCCAGTATAATGGGAAGGATTTTTTTATTATTATTTTCTTCTCTGTATGACTTGAGAAAGAATATTATAATAATTACATATTTGGAGGACTTGACCACATAAAAGAAGAGTTTGCATACATTTTAGGAAAAAGAAATATTAAAATACTATTTATTGACATAAATGTTGCATTAAAGAAGCTGACGAAAATATTTCTTTTAATTACTCACTCTAACTTCTCTTTTAGAGTGTAAAACGTATTTTGTGCCTCTGTGTTTTCTCACTTCGCTTGAATGTTTTCTTTCCCCCCTCAGAAGCATGTGAATTTGTCAAGTGCAGCTTTCTTGGAGTTGTAGCAAAGATCATAGGATTTGGAAATGAAAGAAAGATTCCTTCATCTCCACTTGAAAAACAAATAGTCTCTGAGGGACAGTACCAGGAAACATGGGCAAACTGAAAAAAACCAAGTGCTAGTCTGAACATGGCTGGGGAACAGAGAAAAAGGGATCTTACTTATGGGAGAAATCTGACTGAGAGAAGGCAAGACACAGAAGCCAGAAAAATACTTCCAATGTGAGCCAGAGACCTCATTCTGGTGTCTCTCCCATATGACAGCTTTTGTGAGATGTTTGCTAGTATGCAGTTACGTACTGGCAGACTGTGCTCAGGGCTGTGGATGCTGGATGCTGGCGTGTGTATTGTAGCTCCATAAGTGGATGCTTGAGATCTGCAGGCTTCCCAGTCTAGCTCTGCATCTGTCTTCTGCATGACAATAAAATCCTTCTTTAAGGAGCACCAGAATTTATTACATTGGTTAGTATCATGTGGTTTTGAGGTACTTTCTTTCTTGGGAGTGGAGATATAGGAGTTCATGTATTTCTGACTCATATAGGGATCTCCTTTTTCCTGAAACAGACACAGATAATTTGCAGTGCTGATACTTGTACCAAAGAGTTCAAAGGAAACACTGACCAGTGATATTATGATCTTACTATATGGACTGCGCTGATCAAAGCTATGTTTTGAAATGTGGTGTAATAAGGCTGATTTTATCAAACCTATGTCAAAGAAACATGATCTTAATCAAGAGCAAAATCTGGCCTCAGAAGTGCCCTTTTTATTCATAAATTAACATGGCCTTGCTATAATATAATTTCTAGAAAACCTCTAAGTTGATACATGGGGATACGTATGGGTCCTATAGTCACACAAGGACAGGATGTATCTCCATCCATGTGACCATCAGAAAGTTGGAAAATAACAATGGAAAAGCTGCTCTAATTATCAGCTAGTAGCCAATATGTGGTTGACATAATTTTTTGCTGCATCACCATATCATTGGACACTCTTTTGACCTCAGTTACCTGACAGATCCTTAGAGTGATTGTGAAAAGAGAGTTTCTCCCTTAATTTCTTCATATCTGCAAAAGTCCCAGTTCCTGGAAACTCCTGAGTTGGCATGACGCCTCACACCCACTCTCGAGGGGCACTGTAAACACATGCTAGGTGTGAAAGCTGTGTTTGTTGGATACCTTACACTAATATATTTCTACGTGGTCTTACAATTCCAATAGGCATTTCCAAAAAAGGACAAAAAGATGTGAATCCTGCATGTTCCTGGTTATTTTTTTCCTTTAAAACAACAGCTGGTCTCAATGCATCAAGTATTTTATTAAAATTAAAATTAGAGGTTCAAATTACACCTTCAGGAAATTTGTTATTCAAGAAAATGGTGCCAGTGTAATAATAAGAATGTAATTGCAATTTCATTTATAACAAAAGGTGTTCAATTATTTCTTCTATAAAGAAAGAATTATTAACAGCAGTCAGTGCTGAGATACTGAATACAGATGATTTTTTCATTTACTGAAAAATAAACAAGAAGTGGCCTCTGCACTGAATAGGCTCGTCTGATTCAGACAGGAAGATATATCTTCCATAGATTCAGTTATTTCCTTTTTTCTCCCCAACTGCTGTTATTTAACAATTGCTCTTAATTAATCAAATTTTGTTTACTTGACTTGCTCCAGATTTTCACACACACAGAGCCTGTAGGGTGCAGGGAGAGGAATAGAGACTAGTAGCAGAGAAACTGCAAAATAGACAGATCAGGTAAAAGCATAAAGACTGGTAAAATTACATTGAAAAACACCTTCTGATAGTTATGGTGACTGCATCAAACAAAAACTGAAGACTAGCCACACAGAGTAACCTAATGGTTTCAGAAAGGAAAGCACAACATAGCAAGATAATCAATTAATGTGATATGAGAGAACTGGGGAACGTTATTTATGCATCTCTAAGAGCATAGCATTTTCTTGTTCAAAATTCTTTTATTTCTTTAGAGATAGGCCAGTTGGACTCTGATGGCATTTTATTTTAGAAGCCAGAGGCTATTTGTTCATATGTAGGTTGTTTTTTTTTCCTCAAGGCCAGCTGAAGAGAGTTAGGATAAAAAGGCAAGTCAGGAAGGAACAGATATAAACAGCTCATGTGGACTTGAGAAACTGCACTGTATGGAAGGCTGTTAAATTCTGAGCTTGACATATTATTGCTGGTTTTTTTCTTTTCTTTTTTTCTTTTTTTTTTTTACAGTGAAACATTTCTGAAGTTGAAAGCACTGAGTCTGGACAATCCAGACACATAACTAGAATTCTTGTGAAATATTTAACACAGATGTAAGATTGACATGTGACTAGAGAACTGGGAATATCATAGAAACTGGCTGCATTAGGATATATTTTTTTTTTCCAAGATAGGTGAGAAAGAGGTTATCAAAGACTTCTCTCACGCACACTCATGTATCAGCAAGGTGTCAGGTGTAAGAAAGAAAGGGTTACCTTGCAGAAAACAAAAAAACTCGCATACAAATGTGTCATTTGTAAAAGTAAATCTGAAAAACCCACCAGTTAAACTAAAGTATCAGAGAATGGGAAAAGATTCTTGTAGGCAATACGGAACCTCTGTTTAACAACAGGGTACTGAAAGTCACTACATCTCTCAAAAAGCTTCATAAGACAGACAAACTAAACCAAAGAAAAGGAAGAATGACACTGAATCAAAATGACTCTCAAACTCTGTTGAGATAAATTTTAAGTGGAGAGGAACACATATTACTTCTACAGATGTAAGCTCCAGCATTTAAGAATATAAATATAAAAGACCTATTTCTACGTTCAAGACTTTAGTAAGATGGAATAAAAAGAACAGAAGTTAGAGAAGTGATTTTACGTGTCATTCTAAATCACGCAATAGAGAGTGCTGCTGACTTGATTTTAAGAACTTTTAAAAAAAAACAAACCAAAACCAGCAGATAAACAGATAATAATGTAATAACGGTATGAAAAAGTTAATTTCAAATGCCTGTATCTGTTATTTTGAGCATGAAGAAGGTGAACATCAGTAAAACAGCCTTTAAGAAAGTACAAATTTTCATTAGGCTTAGATGCTACAATGGAAAGTACTAATATTCATGCTTTCAGAGGTACTAGCTGCTGGAATTCATATTACCAGAAAATGAATTAAAATAGTAACATCAAGCCATCAAATTTTGTAATTTTTTGGGGGTCTTTTATAACAACCATGAGTAAAGGAGGTTCAGGGTTTGTTTTGGTTTACATTTTTTTAGATTAAGTAATTATGAAGTACAGAAGTTTACTTAGATCAGTTAGGGTGATGAATTCTGTGCTGTAAATGTGAAGAAATTACTTTCTCCTGTGAGTCCTCTTCCCTTGATCATCTGGGAATCTGAAAGTAATTGGAGATGGGTTGTATTTGGGTTTGATTATTTTTGTTACAATGCCTTGCATCCTAGTTGCATGTTGGTAGAAGTGATGAGACTATAACTCCAACCATAGTTAGGAAATACAACTAGATTCAAAAGTTGGAAGCTTCAGTGCATAAAGCTTCAGTGAGTCATGAGAGCACAAAATAGTTTTTGTTGCAATGAAAAAGTTCATACAGCTGAAATCTGCTAGTTGGCAGTGAGGAACTGCTTCTGCAGGGGGGAACTACAAGAACCTGACTGATACCATATGATTTGCTGCTTGTGTGTATACAGAGAGGAAAAAGAGTGCATACTCTTCCTGAGGCACCTGTAATGGACTGAAACCCTTTTCTATGTCTCAGTGTTCAGCTGAAGGAAATCTCTAAAAGCAGAGATGAGACTGAGCTTGCAACCTCTGTCTGGGAACTTAATTCAGACTCCTGTGGCAAGGAGAAAGTGAGGGCAGCATGAGAAGGGGCAAGAAGGAGAGAGACAGTGTCTGCTGGAACAATATTAATCAACAGGAGACTCTCTCAGCTGAGGAAGACCATTACAGATTCTGGACTGCCTGTACTGCAAAATAGACCTACCACTTTAGCTAGAGCACACTGGTTATTAGTATCACTAGCACTATGGAGACAACTAAAATGATTGCGAGAGTGTAGAACTAGTCATTAAAAGGTAAAAATCAAAGGTAATCAAGTAGAGCATCAATTCTGGATGATATAAATCAATTTGCAGTACCTAAGGTCTAAAGTAATGTGTTTGTGAAAGGACACATAAATAGAAAGATACTGCCAGAGATATTATGGATAATAAGCATCTATCAAATGCCAACCAGAAGAACAGCCCTAGACCTAGCAATTTCTTGAGTCAGGACTTGTACACCATCTTGAATACACTGCAAATATTCATTAAGCAAATCTACAAAAGAGTTACAAGACCATTTCCACATAAGGGAGTTTTTACCATTTTTCAAAGGTTTAGAGTCCCAACAAAGGATTTTGCCATGAAGGAACATCAAAGACTTTTTATTCTTCAGAACTGATCCTCTACTGAAACTAATGGTAAGGCTGACATTCCAGTTCCTTTGAAGTTGATGGGAGTTTTATAGTTGATTTCAGAGGCCAAATTTTACCTAGGTAGTATTTGAGTGAAAGGTGTTTCCACCTTATAAATACCTTAAAGCCAGCTAGGTAATTGCTAGCTCTACCACTACCTATTTGGCTAGATATTTGAGACTAGTCCCATAAGGAAAGGGTTATATATGATCTTTTTTGATCCTTCTTAAAAGAAAACATGACAAATCAGTGATGAGCTATTGTTGATAATTCCAGACAATTTCTACTACTAGGCAATATATTGTCAATATATAGTCCTCCATTAAAAAGGCATTCTGCTTTTGAATGTATTAGCAGACTTGAATTTCCTTCACCCAAAAAGGGCATAATAAAGCAATAACAGAAAATCAAAGACACTCCCCCTCCCTCCTATAAATTGGCCACCCTGAGAGGTTTCAATAAAATGAAAATCATCCATTAACATACCTCATTGATTCGTACTCATTTCTACTTTTAGTTACTTTCAACTTCCCAGTTGAGAATAATGGGACCTGATGTGCACATGCGAGGGGAAAAGTCTTACAGCAACTAATCTATACAAGATTAGCCTGACTTGCTCAGACACTCACAGTAATAGCTGGCATTATAAAATGTTCAGACTGATGAGGTAAACAAGGTTCAGTCTGACTTTTGAGCAAAATTTGATCAGTTTCTTTTATAGCAGAGCAAGTGCCCTTCTTCCTGCTAATTTCTCCACCAAGTTTGACTTCTGCTACCCTCGCTGTCCATTTAAGGCTGAGTGCATTGACTCCTGGTGAACACCTGAAGAACAAGGGCTCAAGTTGCTCCTCTGCCTGGTAACCTCTTCGCTTCACCTTGTCTGTCTAATTCCTTTGCAACCATCACCCCCTAACCTCAGTCAGCAAAAAATTGTGTGCATGTCCTTACCTGCAGGTCTTAGCTGTCTTTGGTAGAGAGGGAGCAGCTGTTCATCTGGTCTCAACAAGTCCCTTTAACTCAAAGGAGAGAGGCTGCAGGTTTCCCAAAACAGAGGGAAGGATACCACTGCAGTGACTATCCATCAAGTGCTAGCTGTTTGAGGAAATCCCCTAAGTACATACACACAAGGATGTGATCTCCTCTTTTGCACTGATCACTAGGCAGATTTGGTCATCAGTATCTTTCACTGCTTTCTGAAGACTGAATCCAGAGGAAATGCAGATACGCATTTAATTTTTACCTGTTTCATGGCTCAAAAAAACCCGACACCAATCATCCCTAAGTCCTTATTTCCAGTTTCTATACACCCATAGATCCTAAGAAATTTTAGAAGAAATGTTTTCCCACTTTCTAGAAAATAAAGCTCTCCTAAGATACTTATAACAAAGATTAAGGGAAATTAGGCAGAAGAAACAATTGAGAGCAAATTTTCAGACAAATTGCTGTCATTAAGCAAATCAATCATTGTCATCTCTCTACTGACTAGTGCATATGTAACAAATTATACTGTTGAAATCTGTTTGCAGCTAACAATTGGAAGTACACTTGGAAAGTGCTCAGAAAATGTGCAGCAGTAGACAGGTTGAAGAAACATGTCAGCATTTTTAAAGCAAAGATTTTTAGTCCTATAAACATGGTGTGCATTTCTGACATGCAACTGGATTGATTACGAGCACTGAATCCTCCCCTTCATTGATTCTCTGTTTTATAAGATGTTATCTCAATTTAAAACATTGCTCACATCTGTGCATTTGAGTATTTTGTAGGCTTAATTAACTAGATGTTTATATATAGTGATACTTATATTGTTTACAAATATTTATATTTATATTATTATGTATAAGGTTTTCATTTCTTGTGGACCTCCAAAACAGTAGCTCCAGCAATGGAGTTTTCTGGAGTCACTGAAGTAAAATCATGCACCAATTTGTTTAAGCTGATTTTATTTAATAAAACTGTCAGAAATGAACTGAGAGATCTGTGCCAAAACATAGAGTGTGGGTCAGGTTTCTATGAGCTGCTGAGCACCCACTGCCAAAAGCTGTGTGCCCTTAGGTTGGACAAAATCCAGAGTAATTCCATTGATTTAGGTGTGTTACTCCAGATTCACAGCAGGGCAGACCTTGTGTCTGTGGACACAGCACAGTGAGACAACATCAGACGTTCTGGGGTAAAGATCCTTCTGTCTTCTCATACGCTGCCAGTCAGTTTCCTATAGCATCTTGATCAGTGTGCAGATACTTGCTTTTGTACATGCAGCTTTTCTAATAAAGACAGAGATTGTGGATAAACGTGGTAAAACATACATTGCTAAAAACATTTGGCTATGTGGCCTAAAGGCAATATTTGACTTATTTGATAGCACTGGTATCATGAACTGATATTATTACCAGTACCTTACTGACAATGAATTTTTAAAATGTTCCAGGTGATTTCAATGCTATTTGAAATGAAAGAATGTTTTTGCTGTTTGCCTTAATTATTAGGGCATCATGTTACTAGAGATGCAAAGTTTGTTAAGAGGGGTAGGAAGTATCTTAAAATGCTGAGAAAATGTGCACCTATGAGTAGCATATACGTGCAGTTGCACTGGCACATCTTGATGATCTTACACAAGGGAAAAAAATTTTCACAATGAGGGTGGTGAAACATTGGAACAGGTTACCCAGAGAGGTGGTAGATGCGGCATCCTTGGAAACATTCAAGGACAGGCTAGATGGGGCTCTGAGAAACCTGATCTAGTTGAAGATGTCCCTGCCAGTTGCAGGGGGGTTGGACTAGATGACCTTTAAAGGTCCCTTCCATCCCAAAGCATTCTATGATTCTATGATCTATACTTTCTGATTCCTATTCCTCTGTTTCTAGTTAAAAATCTCTCTACAACGCTGGAAGTGATGTTAAGTAATGGAGAGATCAATCTACCAAAAGCTGGATGACCTGTCAAAAAACTTCAGCATAGTACTTTGATCATTCTTTATGCCAATAGACCCTTCCAACATTCCATCTGTCTTTTAATGCCTCTGGACTATTAAATTTCTCAAAAGAAGTATTATAACCCTACCATCTTTCTTATATTCCATCAATGATTTCTCAAATTTACAGATAAAATCTCTGGGGTTTTAGATGGCTACATAAAATTTTAGTTAAATATTATGCTTCCAAGCTCTACAAAAAGATGCTTCAAAGTTGAGGAAGTCATTATTAAAAGTGAGGCAAACATATCTGAAAGCAAGTAGCATGATACTATTTTACCTTCGCTTTTCTATCATTGTTACTCAAAACACAGAAGATGTTTTACTGATAATCCCATATTAAAAGCACTAATAACTACCATACTAATTTTTCTTCAGCAACACAGAGTATTACAAGGATGCCATGTCTGCCTTCTACATGCTGTTCTTGCACAGATTGTTGAGTCGACCTCAAGATCTAATTTATTTAGGCATTAAATAGCAAACACATGTGCAAAGGATTTTCTCAGTGGTGCCAAAGTTGATTCAATGGCTATTTCACACCAATTTCAATGAGTTACAGGGCTAGTCTGCTCAGTGCCCTACAAAATTTTCAAAAATACCTATCTGCATCTCTCTCTGCTTATATAACTTAGATTTTGGTCCAAGGTTGTTATCTTTGCAGTGTTTGGCAATATATGAAAACTTGCCTAAAGCTCTAGGCTGAAGATCATCACCTGAAGGATAAACCTGTAGGCACAATGAAACTCTCTACAATAAGATTAAAACTCTCCTGCAAGACAGAGAATGAGCTTTCTTAAGATCTGTTATAAGATTAGGTCATGAATTAGCCCAGAAAACAAGGTCTTTTCATTATTTAACTTAGCTTTCTTTAAATAAGTATTTCTGTATATATTTGTAAAAACAGAAGAGAATACACACTACACTGTGATTCTTATCTCTGGAAAAGAGATGATGAGATAACTCTTACTTAAAACTAAGAAATGTTCTGATGCCCTGGAAATGATATAGGAAAATTATAAGGGAAAGAAATTATTTTAACACTCTACCAAAACTATTTCTTTGTGTTATAGGTAAAGAATGAAGTTAAATTCCAACCAAGCGGAATACGAACCTGTTCCTTGACAACTTAATTTGCAAATTAAATCATTCCAGGATATACAGAGACAAATGTTTCTAGTGTGTGAAGAATAGAAGTAGAACCATACTTGACTTTCTGATGCAGATTATAGTTATCAATATACAAGAATCATTTAGGTTGTCTGCCCAAAGTCTCACATGGACTGAACCAAATTCTCTGCTTGCACAGGAACAGTTAGAAGTCTCTGATTCTTCTTTTAGCTGTAGCCTGAAGGCTGTCCATATTTAGACGCAAACACACACAGTCCTGCCATTAATAGTAACCATAGCTTAATTGAGAATAGCTGGAGTACAGTATGCTGGAGCCATAGCTACTTCTTACTACTGATAACATATCTCTCCCCTGCAAAGGTTATGCTCATCTAGGGGCGATGTGAATGGCCCTAATACCAGAGAAGTACTAGCTGAAGAAGAGAAAGTGAATGGAGAGGAAGAAGAAACTCAGTAAGAAGGAGCAGAAGACAGCAGAAAACAAACAAACAAACAAACAAACAAACAAACAAACAAACTTCTATCATTTTATGATGGATAAGCTCTGCTAAATCCAAAACTCAATTGTCATTTTTAGAGTGAGAGTAAAACTTGGAAATTTGGCAGCAGTTCAGATCCTTAATTCGGGGGGAGAGGGTAACTAAAGCTCAAGGCATTCATCTTTTAAAAAAATATTTCTCCAATTATTTAAAAAAAAAAAGAAGAAAACAAACAAAAACCCAGAATTATTTTCCATGTTTTTTCCCCACCATTTTTATAGCTTACTTTTTCATTTAATTAAATTAAATTATTTAATTTTTTACTTATTTATTTAAATTAAATATTAAATAAATAAGTAAAAATACTTTGATTATTTTTTCTAAGTTCAATTGCACAAATGAAGAAGAAATGTCTTAGGAAGCTGTATTAAGATTAATGACTTCTACATTTAAGGAATTCTGAAGTTTTTAAAAGTTGCAAGTAGACCCAGATTAGTCTGCATGTATTTTAAAAGCCTCCTTAAATGAAGAAAACTGCATAGCAAACCCTCACTTTTTCAGCTTAATTTCTACTATTTCGGTATATACATTTCTATTCTATTTCTGTACACACCAAAAGAAAAATTATGATTAACTAATTTAACAAGTGATAAAATGATTTCTTTAAGCACAAAATCAAACCCCTGCGTCACAGGTTGCCTAGATGTATATGCAGAACTGCTGATCATTCTGTGTGACATGTCACTTACTGAACTGGGGTAGAAGGTAGGTATGGTTATAGCCAAGAAGCTTTCTCAGACTTTACTCTTCACCAGAAGTCAGTCAGCTAAGGCTCTCATGTGGATGCGGTGACCCTGATTTGATGTCTCTGATCCTATATCTAGACTGTTACCTGTATGTGAGTTAGCCAGTTGACAGCTAGCTCGAGTGTATTTACACTATGTTGCAGTCAGCATGTCCGAATCAATATGCTCCTTATCCTGCAGCTCTAAGTGTGGCTGATCATTCTGCCACCCTTTCAGGTTGCATCATGCTTGATGTTATAAGGTTCTGAGTTCAATCAGTTGATGTTTGTCAGCATTGTCACAGCAAACTACTAAAAAAAAGGTAAATGATGATTTATTGAAAAAGTGAAAAGACTTTTATGAAAAAGGATTAGTTTTTGAACTGGCTGAAAAAAGGTTCAAAATTGATTAAAAGGCATGGTTTCAGCTCTTCGCAAAACAAAAGAAACCTCTTGCACAGGGTTTCTTCTTGTGAAAAGAAGACCAGGCTAATGAAGAAAAGGGTCAACCTACCCAGACATGGTCAATTCCCTCTCTACAGTAAAGATCAGCGTTGTTTGCAATGGAGCTGATAAGAGAAGTAAATTAGGACAAATCAAGACTGAGTGAAGACGGAGGAAAGCCTGTCATTCACCAATAGGAGTGGGGAAGGGAGAAAATTGGTTCAAAAAGATTATTTATCCTAACCCTAGCCCTATCTCCAAGTCCAGGTGACATCCCTGATAAATCACTGCTTCCCAGATGCAAGCATTTGTGAGCTGTGTGACTTTCTTCTTCAGGCGGTAAATGTTGTGGAAACAGGCTTATTAAACATATGGCTTACTCTTTTCCAGTTCAGGTTGTTAGTCTTTTCTCAGCTTTCCACAGGTCAAGCACTTGGCACCAGTCCTGACAACATGATGATGCCAAACTGTGCTTCCTGCTGTTGCCATAGATGAATACCCATAGGTGGGCTAGCTCACTGAAAAGTAGCTTATGTACATTCACACTATGTTGCACTCACCTCAGATTGGAAATCAGCTACTCAAAGTAGTCAGTACTGTACCATGTTTGTGGGCTGAAGATCCAACCCAGTAGCTCGATTTCCTAAAAGCCAGGCACTCACAATACAGCCAAGCTTGAACACACAGAACAGGTATAGTGCTAAGATTTTTTAAACCACCCTAACCTCAAAGTGTACACATCCACTAACAGCACAGAGCTGGCTCCACGTAGCCCATGCTTTTGTTAAGAATGGGATTTGCCCAACATAACAAACATTCTGCACAGATAAAGCAATTGTTTGTAAAGTACCTAAGCTTTTTCATTGTGTGTAATTCTGAACAAAGAACAGATTTTGATAGAATTTCATGTATAACTGAAATCAGGCATACAAAAGAAAAATTAAAGAGTGAATGAAGGTGTTCCATTATTGCTCAAAAGATGAGTACCATGCAGCCTGCCCACTGAACAACAGAGGTGTCCTACAGAGAAAATGTACAAGAAATACGGTTGTGGAACTGAAGACTGAATGGTCAAGCTTCGTGACTTTGAAGTGACTTTGACTTCTGAGTGTTGACAAACTCCAAATCTTAAGACAATTGGATATTTTAGTTGAGAAGGCTTTGCAACTTATTTAAAAAATGTGAAAGAGAAATGAAGACAAAGAAATACCGAGTCTTAAGACTCAGAAGAGCAGCAAGGAAAAATACAATAAAAGAAAGGCACCATGACCAAGGGTGTGCTACAAAGTCTCAAAGGCTAGAAACAAACCTTTTAAAGATTATGAGATAAATCATGTGCAGCTACTATAAAGGCATTAGACATAATGGAAGAAATAGTTTGGCTTTGAGTAGCAGAATTCTGATTGAATTACTAAGATAATATACTTCTTTTAGTCAGACTGGAGGAAAGCACAATAATTAACTTATTGGAAACTTACTATTACACTTTTTGTTTCAGGAAGGAGTACTATGGGTAGATTTTTTAGAGCAATATCTAAGGGAGAAAAGAGCAGTGACACTGAGCTCGACTCATGCCCTTCCTTCATTAACAAAAAGAGCTGCAAGATATCCTGGGAACTTTCTGATGACATTGCTCAAATGTGATAACAGAGAATTTAGTGAAAAAGTACTTCAGAAAGATTGTATGTTTCATGAAAGCTGCCTTGCAAAACACCAATATTAAGAACTTCAAATGCTTCAAGTTTGGAGAATGCTCTGATTTTTTAAAACTCTCTGTGGAATCCCCAGTATAACATTGCATTTTAGCTAGATTACCCTTACGCTACTAGACTACTCATGTATTAAGTATGAAATTTAATTCTCAGTCTTGCTGAGAATGAAATAAAAGCATTTCATAGCTGCTTCAAAAATTGGGCTTAAGTCAAAAAGATGCATTTTAATGTTAGTAATGCTTCTATTAATAATGCTGTCAAGACATTTTTGTTCCAACACTTGGCCATGAAAGACCAGAAGAGCAATCTAGCTTTAAAACAATTTCTAGCTGGATCTATAATTGAGACAAGATTACCTTATGGTGGATGTGAGATCATTAAGACTGTAGCATTAATTCAGTGCCAGATCTTGTAATTATTTTCCTCTAAAGCACTAAAAGAAATTCATTATTTTGTATAGCTTCAATATACTCCAATGGTGAACCCACACTGCAATTATTTTATAGATTGTTGCCATGAGATAGGGTGTCTATAGATTCTCAGCAAACAAGTCTATTTTCTATTATACGCTGTTCTTTAAGCCCTCATGATTAAAAACAAAGCAGAAATCCATCTTGGGAAGGGAAGGAAAGGAAAGGAAACAGAGAATAAAGAAGAAAAAATATCCAAAGGGTAGCTATAACTCAATCATTTTTTTCAAAACAGTGAAAGCAATTTTAGAGAAATATGTAGAATGAGGTATATTCTATAACACAAAGTCCAACCTCTATTCAAAATAATAAAAGTAGCAAATGCCTAACAATTTGTATTATAAGCTACCTACTCAATCATCATTTTTGCAAGACAATACATTTTGCAATGTAAATGAACTATGGGACTGATGTCTTCAGCAAATGTATCTTTTCTGTATCAGTGTCACTTCTGCAATTCTAACATCTAAAATTTACCTGTATAATAAAATTATGATGGATACTTAATTTATTAAAATATTTTTAACAGTGATGGCTTTATAACTTGCTCAAATCACTATAAAGCTCAAAAAATATTAATGTCACTAGTTTTTTCTAGGTTTGTTTTGGGTTTATTTTTTTTCTTACCATGGCAAAACAACTTGACCAGTAAGAGTAACATAATGAGATATGTGGCTTCTGAAATTTGGAAGACATAACAGTTGCATAAGACTTTTGGTCGTTTGTTATTTCAATACCAAACATGTAAGGGCAAATGAGGATGACCACAAAACAGATACAGAGAATTGACAGAATAAGTGTGATTGGCCAGACTATATTTGGTAAATTAGGTATTCCCAGATCCTTTAGGCTTTTGTCAGATCAATTATTATGTGTGTAACATACATATACACTAAAGAGGGGGATCAAATAATATTCAGAATATATCTTTTGTTTACCTTTTAAAATTTAATAGCTAAAAGACATTAGTTACAGGGCAATGCATAAAGGCTTTACTAAATTGCTTTGTAAGGTATAGGGCATCAGTTCTCTGTGGTGCATGCAATTCACCAAATATGCCTGCTTTTTGATGCAATCACAGTATTTTCCTTTCATATTGCTCATTTTTTTTAATTTGTCCATTATAAGAGTAACAAAGGTTTGAGCTATTAGTCTGAATGGAAGCAAAATCTGTGTATGAAATATAAAATAAAGAATAGATCTGAACATCTGTTTTACCAAGGTTTCAGTCGCACGAAGGTAAGACAACGCTATTATTTTTTTTATCCGTTTAAACCCAGTAGTAAAGCATTATGTTTTCCTATATTGCTGCCCTAGAACTGAACTCAAGTGGTTTAGCCTCTCCAGAAAAATTCCACAAATCCACAGGAAGGTGTTTTGTCATTGGTAATCACTGTAATCCACTGGAAAGACTATGGCACAGGTAATGGAGGATAATTACCATAAAAATTCAACTTTACTGGAGAGGTCCTGCTGCCAGAATGCAATTGCCCCATCCCAGTGAGTCTTGCAATAGCAAAATCCCAGCCTTGTAACATCTGCTTACATGGAGCTTAGCCCTTCTTTTTTTTACATTAAAAAAATAGATACATCTAAATGTTTGTGTTACAGTGCCCCCTTAGCTGCTACCTAATTAATGTTTAGCAACTAGTTGTAAGGGAAAACAAAGGGCCATGACAAACAATAACTTATGTATGTAATTTATCACTCTTTCTAATGGATTATTCCATTAAATATTATGAATTTGTCATCTGAAACTGTATCTCTGTGAGGTAGGAATGTATCCTTCATTCTCCTTCCTCTGTCCTAACCAAGTACATATATTTCTGGAAGTGGCTGGATTCTGTGTCTGAAGTCTGCTGCACTTCTGGTTGAAGACAAAAGACATCGGGAGGGAGACAGGATTTTAGAAACAAACAGCCAATGTTTTATGCTTTAGCTATTTGCAAGGAGAAATTTCACAACTAGCACTGTCAAAATGCTTGCCTTCCAGTCATTATTTTGTAACAGCTCAGTGTAATGTCTGGTTACTCTCAAGTACTACTCACTTCTCTTTTCACCTGCTTAAAAATTAGTGCATGGCTTTTTTGAAGCCTGAGTACCAACAGGCTCCTTCCCACCTGTTCTCTGTCTGAAGCCATGCCCTGGAAACCCTTATTTTCATTACCCTCTCCTAACAGAGGCAGGCTAAATTTCAGCCTGCTGATCATTTCCACTGATTTGACTAACATAATTTTTTTTTCTTTCCATTAGGGCATGATCATGAAAAATTATGTTTAAGGCAAGATGACAGCTCAGCTTCTGAGGAAAGTCCTAAACCCCCTCCCAACCACAGCTATCTACAGAGCTGTATGTCAGGTCTGTTTGCCCCACAGTGCTCGCCCAGCCCTGGCTCCCCTGGCTCCCCTCCCTCCCTCTTTGGGCTCTGCTGCTGCTACTTTGTCCCTGCTTCTGCTGGAGGAGGGCAAGACCTCCACTGACTGGTGCATACAGCAATGGTGTCTTATGCTGCTTCTTTTTCCTCTGTCTTTCCTGGCTTCCTACTTGTCTACCTGCAGTGACACCCGCAGCGCCCTCCTGCTTCAGCAGTTCAGAGGGCTTTGAAGGGTCACCTTTTTTTTTTTTAACCTCATTTCTAAAATGTTCCTCTGGATGATGAGGAAATCTGGATACTATATCTGCCATGAGGAAGCAGAAAAGACAAGGTCTGTGAAGCATTAGTAGCAGCAGCGATCACACTAAGCCCTTCTTACAGCAAAGTAATGGAGGATGCCAGTATCTAGGCTATCACCACCCACATACACCAGCTAGCGAGAGAGGCAGTGTGGAGATCCTGTGCAGACAACAGCTCTCACTTCCCCTCCTTCCCATAGTGCAGTGGTTGTCCTCAACCCACTGAAAAGTATCCTGTTGCACCTCGGTGCTTTAATCATCTTTTTGCTATTGTTGGTCTTGGGGGGGAAATAAATCCATAGACATTTTAGTGAAAGTATTAATGTACTTTAACTAGGTTTTCTATTAATTTAAAGGAGTGGTTTTATGTCTGAGAGTAGTTTGTCTTATTTTGTCTTTAAAGTATTTTTTACAAAATGATATTTTCAGGGAAAATATCCTGAAAGGATATATCCTGCAAGGGATATTTGTAGTCTTTTGATACAGCAATAAGTCAGAACAACAGCTTGTGCCAGCCACTGGAACTGAAGAAGCAGTGCTGCTTAGGAAGAAATTCATGCATGACAAGACAGTGTTGCTGGCAAGGGAGTATGATAAGATATTAGAATTTATTTCTTCACCTTTATTGCCCAAAAAACTTTCCAATGTAGCAGTAATGTATGTTACACAAAAGTGTCCCACTACTGCCCCCACTACAGCCTCGTTTCTGAGACCACATCTTTCTAAATACTGGAAGGGCAAAGATCTTGATTAACTCTACTGATTTTTGACCACATTGGCACTGCCCTTCCCAAACAATGGGAAAATGAGGAGTCTTTCTACAGGACCAGCTGTATGGTCCAGGATGTTGTAGAATCAAGTCTCCTGTGATTCCCATGTTCCCCAAGAGTGGAAATGCTCCATGTTGTAATCTGTTCTTTTTCCTTCAAAGTAGTGTAACTACCAATAAATACATACATAAATAAGTGAGAAATGGGGCACCAAGGAAGGACAGGTTTTACAGGGGAAAAAAAAACAGAAAGCAGAGAAACTTTCTTTTGGAGAAGCATGAATACACAAGCCAAAACAAAACAAAAAAAAAAAAAAAAAAGAAGAGACAAATTTCACTCAGACAAAAGAACTTGTAGACTCTTAATTGTTTTTTCTATAAGAGAGAGAGAGAGAAACATGAAAATCCATGAAAACTTAACACTGCAGATCAGTGACTGCATTAGTTGCTCCCCACCTTTTTGAAGTTGCAGTTCTGGAGAATACTCTCAAGGACAACCTGGGAGCTGCAGCCTGATTTACCTAGCTGGTGGGGCTCCAAGAGCTCTGCTGTGAAAGGTAACCTCACTATTGACCTTTGCAATCTGCTTAACTTACAGCACCAGAGAATTTTTCTGCACTCCGAGCTTGTAGGAAAACAAAGCTCGTTACACTTGGTCTTGCAGTTCCTCAGCTTTCTTACCAGCCTCTACATTTAATGCTCATTTCATGCAGCAGGGCGTCCCTGCAAGAGGTGAGCCAGAAGAAAGGGAAGTTTTCAGACCTAGAATGTGATTATATGTGTGTTTGGTGGTTGGTATTTTTGTTTGGATTTGTCATGTGCAATGCGTTGTCTTCTTTTTTTAAGCATAAAGAAAGCATGTTGTGGGGGCATGTTTATGTAAGTGACATTTCAAATGCTCATCTGCTTCATGAAAAATAATTTCTTTTCAAGAATAAAGTAGGAACAGCCACACTGAATCACACCAAGAGCCATCCCACCCAGTCTCCCAAGAGAGATGAACACTGGATGCTGAGGAATTTGGTCCATGGAGAGCCTTGTCACTGACTCGAAACAGAAGCATCCTGTGGACACTTAATTTAGAACTGTTGATAATTTCAATTTCTCTGAGAAAAGTACTACTACTTTTTCATTAAGATGCTGAATGTTCCTCAGGTTTTATTTGGTTTACACATTGCTCTGGGGAAAAAAATAAGAGTTATACTGAAATTGTTTCTGCCAGAAGCTTGGATCAAGGGAAAAGTACTCAAGCTTTACATGCTACAAGGTTTAGCTTTTACTGAATTGCCAGAATCATTTATAGAGTCTTATGAAGTAAACAGAAATGGGTTGGGAAAGATGACAGAAATAAGTATGCAATCACTTTAGGAAAAATATCTTTAAGTTGCACCTTTATAACCATAGTTCTTAACTCAGCCCTTTAAAGTCATTTTACTTCAGCAGCCTTAAAAAACCCTTAAGGTTTAAATGACACTCTTTGCTCTTAATGTTGTTTTCTTGCCTGCAGGCTATAACTATGAATCCTCCTGTAAGTACATCTCTTCATTAGCAGCAGAATATCTCTGGCTATTCTGCATAACAGTACGGAGCATGATGCAGAATATGGTGCAGAGTTTGCTGATACTGGGTATGCTCATACATCCAGAGGAGAGGTGAAAATGGATCCCCAAACAGAATACCTGGGCACAGTTATTGTGTTAATGGAAAGAAATGCATCTTGCATTATCAGCAAGCATTATCAGCTCTTTATCTTGACTGTCACATCAGGTAACAGTGATCATTTCATTGTGTAACAGACAATACGATGTAGCTTGTTGATCTTCCATTCTCACCCAGCTTTCAAGTTACTTTCCTCAGGTGTTTTGCTGGGAAATAGCAAAGCTGCAGGATGCAGCTCTAATTTGACTTTATACATGTGCACTCTAATCTGACAGCCAAAGTTAAATAGTTGGGATTATCAGAACATGTTGACATATGACCGCTCTTATAATTTCAGAAACTGATTGTCAACCAGATTTGACTAAAATATGAAGGTTTAGAGTTGTGGAAGGGTTATCTCAAGAAGATATGCTTATAGGTAGAGAGATGCAATCCCTATCCCTGAAGGTATTTAAAAGAGAGGTAGCAAAAATTTCTTCACCGAAAGGGTTATCAGGCACTGGAACAGACTGCCTAGCAAAGTGGTTGAGTCCCCACCCCTGGAGGTATTTAAAAGACATGTAGATGTGGTGCTTAGGGACATGGTTTAGTGGTGGACGTGGCAGTGCTAGGTTAACTTGATGATTTTAAAGGTCTTTTCCAACCTAAATGATTCTATGATTCTATAATCCTTCTGTTTGCTTCACAGAGACCACCTACAGGCAAAAAGGAGGAGACCATTTCCAAACAAGTCAAAAATATCAATCAATTTTAAAAAACAAACCAAGTTGAGAAGCCAAATGGGATTTGCTATTTCATCTGAAATGGAAGCACAATTTCTCCTTTATTTTGCACAATACACAATAGTATTCCTGTATTACTCTATGTATATATTGGATGCAGTAATTGTATCTAGGGGAAAAGAATGAGAGTTTATATTCTGTAAGAAAGTCTGGTGAAGGGTGCTCAATTATACTTTTAGGAAAATTGGGAGTTGAGATCAAATAATGTTATGGAGGGAGAAAACTGAGAATCAAACAGGAAAGATAGTGTTCTGCCATTATAACAGGATTTGTAAATAAAATTTCATTCTCAAATATCTACACCTAAACTTTGAAGCTAAAAGTAAAGGTATCTTGCTTTCTAGACAACCTCCTGAGGGCCCTTCCTACCTGAATTATCCAACAATTTTATGATTGTCTTAATCTGAGTAACAGAAGATCCTTAAAATGTTGTAATTTGTGAATGATGACTTTTCAAATGTGCATAGATGTCTAACTTGATCAATGCTTGGTAACTGCTAATATAATCTTACCACATGTTGTCTATCCTACTACACTCCAAAAAACATGTTTATAGCAAGTTGCATTTAAAAAAAAAAAACAACACAGTATGAAAATATAACCATTAACACATATGAAATAGATATTATTACTGTTATTGCTTCACGCTTGGAATCAGAAGCTGAAGGTATGTACAGTAGATCCTGCATATTAAGCTTTGTAGTATCTTTATTAATAACTACATCATTTTAAGGCATCCACATATTAAAATGTTTTATAAAATCTGTCTACTGTATTATGTTCTTATTGGAATATTTCCATAGCACTAATGTAATGATTTTGTTGTGTCTCATTGCAGAAATACTAATTACAGCCAACGTACAAAATTAAAATTGAAAGGGAAATGTCTAATGAATAAAGTTGTAGAGGGCAAATATCTACAAAATTCTGATGCTCATTTGAAATCATGAAATTAAATTTTAAGTTAAAATTAGGGGTGTCATAACAATAATTAACCTACCAGAGTAGGATATCCTACTCTTTGGATCAAAGAGGATCCATTGTATAAAAAATATTTTAATCTTTTGAGTGAACACTTTATTGGTTTTCTTTTAAACTGCTGTCCTTCATGATCATACTCTGCTTCAATTTGTTGGGCAGGTGGAAAGTTATATTGAGCCTGTCTAGACCTCCTTAGCAATGCCAGTCTAAACAAAAGAATATGTCTGTGTGTCATATCCAGGTGGCTAATTCATTGATGCAGGCAATTTTCCTGGAATATCCATAATGGGTGAATCTCATCTTTTTCTGGTGAGAGTGTCATTATGAGGATTCTTCTCAGTACACCTTTGTTTCTGCCTTAGAGGATGGCTACTGTTTTTTCTGTTTTTGAATGACATGGTTTTATGGATGTAGGTCTGTTGGTTTCTGGGTTTATGTCTATATGTATATGCACAGGATATTTTGTAGGCTGACGGGTTGACTGAAAGAAATGAGAGCTACAGTTTGGAGAAGGACAAGGGCTGTTGAATTTGTGGTGAACAGGAAAAAGCTCAATTTTCATTCCATGGAAAACAGATGGCAAAGTTTTATGTCCGAAAATAACATGGGCTTTATGAGTTAAGTAAGACAAGCTTTCTTTCAGAGAGCACACGTGGGTGAGAGAAAGGGAGCCCATGATTTGAAGGTAGTGACTGTTGTATATGGAGTTGTAAGAATTGTTTCAGTTGTCAAACTTTTTCACAAACATCCATCTATATGTATGTTAAACTGAAGACTATGACGTTTGTGTCCAACTCAGTGCTACCCATGCTAGTGAGAGGGATTTTCACACAGTTTGTGAAATAAATATATGAAGGAAACTCATCCTTGAACTGATAAGAGGTTTAAGAATAGCTTATTAGTAACTTGATACCTATTCATAAAGGATACCAAATATATATTAGGCTTGCAAGTATTTACTTGTTTGTGAATATTGGAGCATGTGAAAAATGCTTAGGTCAGATTAGGAAGGTTAAGGTATGCAGGTACTGTTAAAATAATAATAAAGGAAAAAGAATAAAGCTTTTCCTTTCTCTTCTTCCCTGCAAAAGCTTATGAACCACCTTGACTTAAACTTTGAAACTCACTAAAGTTTGACCAGTTAAATATTCTAGAAAGGAGATGTATTTGTCTTATTTTGTTTTGGTTTGTTTTTTTAATTAGTTAGTTTAGTGATAAAAGCAAGTAACCTCTGCTTTCCCAAAGTGTAATTTCTGCTCTTTCTGAGTAAAACCTAGAGAATGCCAAGGCGACTGCTAAGGAATAAAAAAGTAAACTAGAACCTTTAAAGTCAGTGTAGTATGTGCTCCTATTATTCTCTGGCTTAGGAGGCAAATGCTAACACATGATGTGGAAACCCAGTTTCTACTCTCTCCTGTCATGATGGGAATTTAAACTCTTAAATCCCATTTCTAAGGACACCATCCCAAATAACAGGTAACAGATCACCTGAAGTAGTTCACCTTCAGATCCTTCTGTTAGACCTGTTTCACTAAGCTTAAAATATTTAGTAATGATGAAATTCACATTTCATTCACAAATGAAATTCATTCAATGCTGCCCTTTTCCCAGGACCACTTCCATGTAAAGCAGCTGAACTGCTTCAGAACCACAGCAGCATTTGATCTTTTAATCTCTGCAGACTTCAGCCATCTCTGCCCATAAAGCTGGAGCTATGGCTTTGCACAGAGTGATGCAAAGTGAGCATTGGAGTTTGTTAGTTCTGGCTCTGTACTGGACTAAAAGCAGGTGGGATGTTTGAGTCACACCTCTGAGTGATCGGGGTCCAGAAGGACTATCAGCTTGCTTCACTGTGGCAAACATGCAAAAAATTCAATGTTACTTCAGAATCAGTGTGTTGAGAAGCATGGTGGAGAGACATGAGTATTGCTCCAAAAGAGTCAGCTCATGGTTAGCAAGATTTGTTATCTTTGGCTCAGCCCTAGCCATACTGGTGTTATATGGGCTCATGTGGAAACAACTGACTGTCATAGCATCCTGCTCCTAAGCACTCATATTTCTTGTAGGTATTTCCCCATGACTCTGTCTACCTTAATCTAATGCTTTTCTGGATGACTGTAGCTATTAAGATACTTCCCCTCTTCTGTGGAAGCAAGGGTACTTTAATGAGAAATGGGAGATGCCTCATTCTCTGCAAACAAAGAGGGGAAACATATTTTCTACAGCTAAGTGTAGCCTGGATCTGATGTCAAAGGAGAACAAGTCTGCTATAAGTTTACATACAGCATTCTTAGTCTACCAGAAAGTTTGCAGCATATTTGGCTGGAGTTAACAAATAGTTCCAAGGTAAATGGAAATATTGTTTTAGAATATACAATACTTGCTAAAATTCGTAATTAAAATTGTCTGATTAACAATTACTTTCCTACTTTTAATAGAAAAAAATGTTGAGAGCTTTGAATCAGAACTATTAATGAACAGAATTCTCTGAAATGATGGTGATCACATTTTCGTGTTCAATTGGCTTATAAAATTGAACATAAAAAAGCATTAGTTGCCTTTCTCATGCGGCGCTGTTAGGATCTGCCTATCTTGTGGCCTCTTCGGAGAATGTGTGTATGAGTATGCAGTGTAGCTAATGATGTAAACATTCACCAAGATTATGTAATGTGTCTGAGTAGCAGTAAGCTTTTTTTTTGCTTACTACGTTTTTATGATCTGCAGTTGGTTTACTTAGATGGCTAAGTTCCCTAGCATACACCAGGATTTTATTTTGTCTTCTTTGCCTGCCCTCTAATTCTCATGGTAACAGTGACTAAAGAGAAAAGAAGTATATTCATTCTAGGAGCAACAGAATCGAGTTCTTTGACAATTTTGTTTGAATGTCTGCAGCTACAAAATTAATAGCTGATGCAGCATGTACATTCCTGTAAAACGCCTCCTTTGTTTGAAGAAATGTACACTTGCAGTAACAATTAGAGGGCAGCTGAATGGCAAACTGGTTCATAAAATATCAAACACCATACACTATAGTGAGACACCAGATGAGGCTTATGTCTGCTTCATGAAACACATGGTTAGAAACTAATAAAAGGGGCAGGGAGGTAGGGAAATATGCTATATTCTCTTCTTCTGTGCATTCCTCAGGACAGATTTCTTTTTTTTTTTTATGCAAAGAAAAGATTTTTTCTTTCTCACTGAAGCATATTGAAGAACTCAGAAGACACAATTGCCATTGGATTCTTGAGCCAGTGCTGCGGGCAGATAAGTAAACAACAATTATGTAGATGTGAAACTTAGATGCATATATATTTCAGTGCAGCTTTCAGATATTACCTGGGATGGCTGTATTATTTGTTTTTCATCACAGCGCATCCCCAGAGTCTTGTCACTCTTTGCAACAGGTATACTTTCCTAGGTTAGAGGTAAAGATACTCTGCCAGTAACCAGTGGTTGCATACAGCCCATATATGGGTAAAGGGTTTTCACGTGGCTCTACAAGCCAAGACAGACCTAGAAATGAATGAGAATGTGACAGATTTTACTGCTAAAACTAAGAAATTAAGCGACAAGGTTAGCAGAAAATCAGTTTCCTCTTTAGGTTTATAAGAGGACAATTGGGTGACTTAAAACTTGAGAGTGGATGAAACTATGAATAAAAGGATGAACACCAGGAGTTTGGAAACTAAGCTGGTGGGAATAATAATTTAGCAGACAATATAGTTATATATTTAAACACAGTGAAAGCCCTCTATGTGTTCCAGCTAGTGAATGGAGTATGATCATGATGCCACACCTGTGGAAAACTGCTTCAGGAACGTGGGCAGCAGAAGATAGGGCTGACCAGGAGAGTGAATGACTATTGCCAGGCAGGACTTTAAAGATATGGACAGATGGAGAAACAACAGACAGACAGTAAAGGGTATGTGCTATTCAGAGAACAAATAGAAGAAGAGAAGGGGAAAAAACAAGACAAACACAAAACACAAAAATAAAATTGAGAAAAACTTAGAGAAAACACAGTAATGGAAGACATACTGGACCAGTTCTAGTCTTTATTGCAACCTCTCTCCTATTCCCAGCTGGAACATGATTAGAATATGATGCTATTAAGAAAAAGAAATATTAATATTTCCTGGATATCACATTGAGGAACAAGTGGGTTTGCCCATATTAGTAGGAGTTCATTGAATCATGTAATAAAAAATTAATTATATTTAGTTAGGGTCTAAAAAATAATGTTCAAACAATACAGAAGTTGGTAACTGAGAGTGTGTGGACTGTGTAACTATGTGTGGGCTAACTGTGTCTAACTGTATAACCGTGTGGGCTAACCGCGAACTTATTGTTCATAAAATAATTCAGTTTAAATGAAAGAACAAATGAATGTGGATTTGTAATTGAACTTTTTTATTTCCAAGGGCAAGGAGGAGGAAAGAGAAAAGACAAAGGTGTAGAGTGTAACTGGGAAAGGAGATTGGATGTCATTCCTTATCCTCAGTATCCTTTCAGAATTATTTACGAGAGAGCCTACCAGCAGTGGGGAAAAAGTGTTTGGTAATTTTCGATGTTTAAGTATCAGGAAGCAAAAGTCATCTTAAGTTAGAAATTGGGAAGGACGGTAAAACAAAAAATATCAAAGGTATCCCTAGCCAAAAAGATAAGAGAGCAGGAAAAGAAGGCTCTCAACAGCAAGGGTAGAGTTAAATTTAAGGCAGAGCTAAAGGATGACTAAAAATGAAATGAGAACATACCTCAGATTCAATAGTTTCTCCATTGGTATTGAAGAAAATAATAGGAAAGAAAAATTAATATTGCACCTTGAACAAGAAAGAGTGTGGAAACAGAAATTATCACAAAAGAGGTAGAAAGAAGCTCAAAGACTATAATGCTCTTGAGTGAGGGAAGGGACCAGGTAATCTCCGTTTCAGAAATCTGAAACAATTGGTGCATGAAATTGCAGACTCAGAAACATCTATACTTTAAAAACACAGTGAAGTGATCTTTGCTCTTTCAGGCTCATTATTCTGACATCTATAATATACAGTTCTGTGCACGTGCAAATGCAACCCTGACCTGAATGAAGGGCTGAGCATCTGTGCAACCATGATGCGTGTGATGTCCAGAAGTATTTTCTGTGCCAGCCAGTGCTAATGGAGTGAAGAAATGCAAGAAAGAGAAGGAAATAGAAAAACATACTAGTAGCTTAGATTTAATACCTTTATTTGGATAACTGGTTTGGTTTTTATTTTGCTTAAGAAGAAATGTGGTGAATCTCATTATTTGGACAACAGTAAAACTTTATAAAATCTCACATTAGGAAACTTGTTAATAAAATGGAAAAGATGAGAATCACTGAAAGAATTATGACACAGGAAAGGGCCTGACTAAAAGGTCAACCCTCAAAAGTACTGGAAGAAAAAATATTAGGCTGAAATGAAGTTATTAGTAATGTTTCTGAAGAACTGCTCTTCAATTCAGCAAATCTTGGTTGATATTTTTATTAATTATCTTGGCACAGGAATCAGGGAAGTCCTAGAGAAGCCTGATGGGACTGTTTGGTGCAGTGTAGACATACATTTATTAGTCTCATTTAGGGATATCCAGGCTGTCAGATACCTGGAAGAAAACATATTAATAGCTGAACCTGACTCACGTTATTAGTAGAGAAAACTGCAGTAAACGATTGTCTGTGCTGTTGTCAAGGACTCTTATGGAACTGGAATTGTCTCGACATTGCCATTATACCACCATCTTCTGGCTTGGACATCCAGCCTCCGACAGACTGCATGCACGCAGACCACAGAGCGCCTGTGCAGAGACCAGGGCGTGAAAAGCAGAAACACAGACTGCACTTACGCAGACCTGGAGACGTTGGGAATTTTATCCCTTTTCATGGCTTCCGGGTAACCCCTGGGTTAAGCATATCTTATTTTATATGTTGTGTGGTTTAGCAATGTTGTTATTTTTACCATGTGTCATTCCATGTTTTGTTCAATTAATTCAACGTGTTTTGACTAACATGCAGTTTGTTGCTGTCCCATCACCTGACAATGTTAAATGTATCCGTGCAGTGTACCAGCCAAAACCTTTAGTTGTAAAAAATTGCGTAAACAAATGCTCTCTTTTCTTACCTTACTATCCTCTCCTTCTATCACCACGCTGGACCATGAAGACAGATATCTGCGAGTCAAGACAGCAATCTTTGAGCCACGGGGTGATGTAAGAGTCTGAAGTGTTAAGAACAATTGTCTCAAAGCTTGCTTGGGTGTGTTTATCTGATAAGACTGGACAGCAGACCACTGTTCTGTCTGATAAGGCCCAAGGGCAGACCATTCTTTGGCTTATCAAGTGCCACTATCTTGCAAAGAGATGCACAAACTTGCTGAAGCTGCAGGCCATTCTTTGGCTTATCAGGTACCATTAACTTGCAGGGAAATGTGCGAACTTGCTGGAGCAGCAGGCCATTCTTTTGCTTATCAGGTACCATTAACTTGCAAGGGAACATGCAAGCTTGCTGAAGCAGCCAGGCATTCTTTGGCTTATCAGGCACCACCAAGAATGGGACACCAATTGATATCCGGGCCAGGCCACTTGCCCACCAGCAATACATATTGTGTGACTGGATGTGCAGGTGTGGCACACGTGATAATCAAATGGAAATGAGAGGGGGAATTCCCTCTCCAACATGGGATAAAAGACGGTACAACGAAACCTGAAGTAGGCAAAAAGGAGGCAGAAAGAAGAAAGCACAACAAAAGCAGAAAGAAGGCAGAAAGAAGAAGCTTTTCCACCCCTGAAGAACTAAAAGAAGAAGAAGCCTTTCCACCACCGGAGAACTGAAGACTGAGGACCAACGGGACGTCACTGGATCCAGGGTGGTGACTATCCTTTGCTTACCTCTCTGATCGCTTGCTTATTTTCCTCCTAATATTTCCTGCCTTTCCTATCGCTTTACTCTTTTATATTTACCTAATAAAACATCTGATTGGCAGCATATGACCTCGTTTGTGTCTTAATTTCGCCCTTGGGATCATTACGAACTTTCCCTGAGCCTGACTATCAGGCCGGGTCGTAACAGCTGTGGACATACAAATACATCAGAAAGCTGAGGAAGACGGTAGTACAGAATTTATCTGAAGAACTTCAGTCTAGAGCTCAGGTCATGTTTGCACACATTAACACCTCAGATTACCTTGCAATATCTGAAAAGAAGATCTCTTTTGCTCTCAGACATTACTAAATGTACAGGACCTCAAAATTCTAGTCTCTGTGTTGTGTATGTGTTGTTTTACTTTTTAAGTAGGGACAGGGAAAGTAGCTCATTTTCTGGATTGTGTCGGTTGGAGTCAATGTTTGAAGGAGGACAGAATTTTAAAAAATCTGCAGAAAACGAACAGTATTTCACATCTTCTATAATATAACAAAGGGCACAATATTCCAGTTTTTCTCCTCTGAATGTTTTAAAATTACCCTTTGAGAAGGTTCCTCGTCTATGTCACAGACAGCAACCACAGATTTTCCGTTTCGATTTTCCTGAAAATCTTATTGCATGGAAGGCTCAATCTAAACAGCAGAGATCATTTTATACTTGGAGAAAATAAACTTCTTAATGATATTTTGCTTTAGAAGATCTTCATCTTTGTTACAACCCGGTCTGATTGTCAGGCTCGGGGAAAGTTCGTAATGATCCCAAGGGCGAAATTAAGACACAAACGAGGTCATATGCCGCCAATCAGATGTTTTATTAGGTAAATATAAAAGAGTAAAGCGATAGGAAAGGCAGGAAATATTAGGAGGAAGTTAAGCAAACATTCAGAGAGATAAGCAACGGATAGTCACCACCATGGATCCAGCGGTGTCCCGTTGGTCCACAGTCTTCAGTCCTTCGGTGGTGGGTGTAATGATTGCAGCGCTGGGCAGCACTGGGGATTCTCCACCATAAGTGCTCCCTAGAGTCAATGAACTTTTAGAGAATATATACTATACAATCATGCATATTAATAGGATTTCCGAGAATTGCTATGCATAAACATGAGATTTCCAGGAACTTATTAACATATGCAAATATCCGATTCGCATGTGCAGTCATCTCTTGTGGTGGTCTTTGGGGGTCTTCAGATGAAGGCTCGTAGTCTCCCTCACTGTGTTCGCTGATTGACCTTTGCTTCTGCGCAAACTCAGTCCTAGGGTCACATAGACGTTGCCCTTCAAGACTGCTGTTGCCATTCTCCTGTTTCTTCCAAGGCCTAGTTGTCTGTAACGAGATTATCCCGGAGCCCCCCTTATCTTATAACTGTTCTTCTAGCTACTCCCTAAATCACATCAGACCACCCTTAAGTCTAACAAGGTATTCACAACGTCCTTAAATCACAACAGGGTGTCTTCTGTTCTACTTGAGTGACTAAGGTATTTACAACATCTTTCTTGCTCTTGTGGTTTTTAACCCTTTCAGGTGGCCACACTCAGGCTTCGTTGTGCCGTCTTTTATCTGGTGTTGGAGAGGGAGTTTGCCCTCTCCGTTCGGTCCGGTTACCCAGGGCAACATCCTGATGAGCCAGAGAATGGCCTGCTGCTTCAGCAAGTTTGCACATTCCCTTGCAAGCTAGTGGTCAGCCAGTTTGCACAAATTTCCTTGCAAGCTGGTGGCATTGGTTAAATCAAAGCATGGTCTGCCCTCGGGTCTTCCCAGACAAAAGAGTGGTCTGCTGTTTGGTCTTATCAGATAAACACACACAAGCAAGCCTTGAGACAATTGTTGTTAACACTTCAGTCTCTTGCAATCTTTAATTCATGACTCCAGTGAAATATGCCAATTATTAAGATTTCAAGTTCCAAAGCATATTTTAAAAAGTATTTCCTGATTCATGGAAACCATGTAATTTAGTCCGTACAATCTCTAAAGAAAACTTGGGAAAATGGGTTTTATCTTAACATTGTACTGAGATATTTGAAGCTTGGGTTTCTTAAAAAAATTTGAAAAGAGATAACACTATGTATTTAAATTAGTTTTTGCAGAGAAATTGACTTGCCTTAATTTCAAAATACAAGTTCAAGGTGCTATTCAAGCAGCCAACAGAGAATGGGAAGCCAGTACATTGTGGACTCCAAGTTCATGGAGCGAATGGTGCAGCTGGTGGGCACACAGCCCCAGGTGTGGGGGGCCATGTATCAGAGCCTGGAGAGCGGCATGGCTTTGGCACAGCCAGTACAGCACCAGTATGATAAAACAGATCAAAGCATGTGTTAAGAATGCAATCTCTGATCCAGTTTAGTGAGAGCTGACCATAGGAAACACAGTCCTACTGGGAATAGGGAGACAGGTACATGCAACACTCTGAGACAGGGACTAGCAAGTGTTGCTGTTTCAGTAAATCAAAGGGAAATGGGAGAAAGGAGCAGCAGTCATTGCTGCTGCGTCTTGCATCTGTTGCAAGACCTGACTCTCAGTTTTCAGCTCCCATCTTGTTCTGTGAAGAGCAGAAGCTGAGGTGCTGCCAAAGAGGATGAGACTTTCATTTAAAATCGTAGAGATTGCATTCCCTCCTCTCTCAGTATTCATCATCACCTTTCCATACTTAAACTTGTTATTCTTAGCTTTTCTCTTTCAGAATCTAGTTATTTACGTACAGTCATTTCATACGATTCAGAAATTTTTAGATATTTATCCTATTCTCACTCAGATGCCAGCAACATCAGTGGAATATAATTGGATATACTGGCAAGTATATTCCCTCTCACTATCTGCTCTCTCGGTATTTATCAAAGCTATTCATATTCATTATTTTTTTACACTGATCTCTCACCCACTCCTTCTCTCTAGCCTTTATCTATTTTCTGTTTTCCTTAGGTGCCTCATGTTTTTGTTGACAGTGTTCTGAAACTGAAGACTTTATGCAACATATATATATCATCCAAGACAGGAATTTCAAATGTGCCTGGGGGAATAAGGCATGTAGTAGTTGTGGAATTCCAGCAGCATTTGGATACCAACACCTATGAAAATCCTGATTTAGGGCTTTGGGGGAATGACTTGCAATTCCATTGAGAGAATCTCTTTGACATATGGGTGTCTCAGTGGGTGCAACTTTGATTGATTGCACTGTATCTCTTCTAAATGGCACTAAAAATGTGATTTCCAATTTGACTGGTTGGTTAGTTTGTTTGTTTCCTGATGTTTCCTCCTGAAAGAATGAAGTCACAGTTATCCAAGTTGAAAATCACATTATTACTTTTGATACACAACTTTAACCCTTTGCTTTTTCCATATATTCTTTCACAGTCCGAAACATCCCTTCATATAATAACTTCCATGAATCTGTTACTGCAATATTTACCGCTTTCTCACTTTTACTTCAAAAGCCAACCATTGTAGACACATGTGCTAACTAAGACCGACATTCGGCTTTATGTTCAGTCCCAGATTATTGCCAGCCACAGAGATCATCATATAGATTCAAATCTACAACTAACGGGCACAGTATGTTGGTACTAATCCCGTAAGCAGTTTAGTGCCCACTAAAATATAATTTTAAATTGTTTAGTTGGTGAGCCAAATCCTGAAATCCTTCCTGAGCTGCCATTCAGTCTTTTCTCAGGCAAAATATTACAATCTTTTTTTTCTTTATGTCCAAAACTGAGATCTTGTATAAGCAGGAGTTTCACGCAATGCACAGATACACCAGCCTGGCTGTACCTGTGCAAACCACTGTTGGAGACTCTCAGTGTCAAAAGTTAATTGCATCAGCACAGCTTGCAATCTTTCTAAGCCAAAATATGGTATTTACCCCAACTATTATGTTACTTTGGAAGTAGTGCTACTTCAAATTGCTGATCTTTTATGTTAGGCATCTTGATCACTTTTGTTCCTTCTAATAGCTTCACAGAGGGTCTGGAAATGTCTCACAGGACAGTAACAACCCAGGCATGGAGCATCTGGGTGCTCGGACAGGTCCCACCAGCCATGCCTGAAGCCTACTCTGCAAAGGAGGAGATTAGGGACAGCCACAGTCTTCTGTGCACAGCCAGCACACTCATGGACTAATGAGCCCATTCAAATCCCTCTGATAAGTCACTTCCTCAGCATCTTAGGTCACAGCTAGTGTTTACAATATGATTAGGTGTGTGTAAAGGGTATGAAATGCATGAAGTAATAAACATGCTTTTTTAAAAAAAAATGGTACCTAGGCATGTGGCTTGTGAGCCAGTCTTTCCAGATGTTATCTAAAATAGCCAACTTACAAACCCTTGAAAACTGAGGTTTGTAATACAAATGTTGACAGCTTCTTAACTAGAGCAGAACACCAGTTCATTTGGTGTATATATACTGTCATTTTCAATACTGCTGTGCCATCTGTTCACTCTGTGAATTGTAAAAGATTTTTCATCTATTGGTTTTAAAATCTGTTGGATAAATTGAGTTGTAAAAGGTGAAGTCATAAATTGATGGCACCCTCTCTTTCTCTTCCCCTTAATTACACTATCTTTCCTGCCAGTGTCCAAATGTTGAGAATGGAAAGATTATTGAAAATTGTCATGTTATCTTGCAGCAAATCATTATTATAGCTGTCACTTAGAAGGAATTGCTATCGTTAGGCTTGCAAAATATATTTAATAATCACACCCTGTTTTCTGACAGTGATAACTTCCTGATAGTTTTCCTTCTGGACTGAAAATTTCCATATTGCTTCCTGGCCAAAGATGATTTCTTCAAAAGAATTTAAATTAAGTGCCTTCAGTAATTGTGGAGTTTTGCAAGTGTGAGGAAATTGCGTGTCTCTCTCTACATATATATAAAGAAAAGCTATAACTTAAGCAGTAAAAGCAGAGTACCTCAAAAATGGCAGACCTTTGAATCCTGCAACATGGAATGCAAACATTTCTTCTAAGAATGTTAACATAACATAACATAACATAATGTCTTATGTTAACAAAACAAACACTAAATGAAGATGTCATATCTATATATATATATATATATAGGGAAATCAGTTAAGACTTGGCATGGAAATGTTACCTTTAAACTGCCTGCTTGGATTGAATCAGTTTCATGGTTGTCATTAAGCTAGTATATCTGATAATTGAAGGATTCTTGTGATGGGAGAGAAGCACAATCTTGTAGGGCAGCACTATCTATTGCTGTATTGATCCTTCTGTCAGTCTTCTTATATACACTCTGATGTCTGGGTTGTGGCTAGAAAAACTGAGCAAACTGGAATTTGAGAAACTAGAACATGAACAAGCATTAGTTTAGCAGGGCCATTCAGATGCTTAAACTTGTGCCTTGGGGATGGATGAGGAACGCCTTAGGAAAGGCAAGATACAAAGGTAGCTGAACATTTGATTTTTAATAGAATGTGTGAAACCCTAATTTAAAAGTTATCACAGATGTAATTGATAGTGAAAAAAATATACTCCAACTCCTTTTGTTATTCAGTCTTTTTGGGGGAGGTTGAGGGTGTGAGAGAAGTGCCATAACATGTGCTGCATAAGTTTGCCTGGAAAGCTCTTGTATCGTACCCACATTTTTAGGTCACTAAAAAGCTGATCTGTACTAACCTAGCATTCATGATGATGATATCTAGGGCAAGTTCAGTTCATGTCTCTCTCTTGTTTGTGGCATATATCACTGAGCTTCGTCAATGACTTAGTATGCCTCCAAATGACACAATACTGATTTACAGGTATGAGCTATCTTTTAGTAGGGAAACTTATCAATAGCATTAGTTGAGTCCCTCTTGTAATATTACATCACTGTGGATTTCATTTTTTTTGTTTGTTTCTTGGAAAAAAAAAAACACAAACTATGACAACCACCAAATTTGGCTTTTCAGCATTCTAAACTCGGGAGACTAAAGCAAAACACCAATACAGAAAACAAGAATCTGCTGTTCTCTTTGCTAAGAGAGTATTCTCACTTTTTTCCCTCTATTTTCTTTTGTTCATGCGGCATGGCTGGGTTTGTTAAATATCCTGAGGGTAATTCTCTTTGTACATCTGTTACTGCAGCCCAGAGTTTGTTTTCTAGCAAAATCTGAGTTAGCAAAATGATTATAAACATTCTTATCCAGGGATAACCAGTTGCATAAAAGGAAAAGTTACAAAACAGGACCTCCTGCAGTAATTGCTAGATGGTAGCTATGTATGAGAGAGCATAGCTTGACATCAACATTTTTTTCATGTATCTATATTTATTGCCTCAGCTGAGATGTCAGGCAAGACCCTCCGAGTTTAAAGAGAATCTAAAAATAAGCCTCTCTATGCAAAGCTGATGGGATGCTTATCTCATTGTTAAGTATCTATTTGTTCATATTACATCTCAAAACATGTTATGATGGGGTCACTGAGAGTAATGACACTAAATTAGGCTAAGGAAAATTTAAGTTAAATAGGAGACTGATCATCTTCCTGACAGTGAGATCTCTGAAATCACTGACTAATCTCCCATGGGAATAGATGGGAGCTACACTGCTTGATGCTTTTGAAAAGGGCTGATAAAGCACTAGGTGTGTACCTTAGGAAACAGTCTTTCACTAGCAAGGGATTAATAAGGTGCCTGAACAGATGTCTCTCTCTCCATCATTCTATAATTTTACCTGTGGTTTTGGTTCTGTTTACAAAGACACCAGTGTTTTAAATAATAACTTTTTAAAAGGATATTTTTAATAGCATGTTGTATTGCATGACACAGCTTTTTCACATACTGAAAACAATTTTTTTTATGATAATGGGGTGTTTTGGGAGGGGAAAGTGTTATTTAAAAGCAGGAAATGCTACTTTCCTCAAGAAGTTAGCAAACAATGTTGGGTTAGTTCTTCAAACTACCTTATTAATATTCAGCATGAAATGGACTTTTACTCAAGAAGAACCTGAATAGATAACTCCAGATGTCTACAGTACAATTTTGTCATTTATGGCTTGCACAGAGACTGGAAACTGCCAGAACTCTTTGAGGCTAGAAGGATGGCTAAAGAAGTTTGGGGTTTATTTTAATAGTATCTACTAGTAGGCTGAACAGCTTAGACAACACAGCAATTACTGCAACTATCCATGTGTTTCCTTTCTTACATTTTAGTTTTCTGAATGGTTTCATTTTTTTTTCATTATAAAAGGAAACTAAACTTGGAATGGAGGTGGGTTCTTTTTGGTTAGCTGTTTTTTGTTTTATTTTGTCCTACAGAGTATAAATTCTTCTGTATGGCTTGTTGAAAAAACACCATATTATTTTTGGCTTCCACAATTAAAAGTCTGTTCCCAGGAACTCCAGTTTGCACTGCCACAGATTTCTAAAAAATCCCTCCACTGCTGGCTGAGATTAACATAACTCCTGCAGGTGTTCACTATTGTCTTCTGCTGGATGTTACTCTTCAATTAGTCACAAGGGTCTGATAAGAGTTAGCAGTAAGATGACCAGGCCCTTGATGTTACCTTTTTGGAGGGCATGATGAAAACTGACAAACATCCCAATTGTCAGTGTTTTCCCATGTTTCTAAGGTCCTGATAGTATGGCAGTACCTGGCAGTATGGAAAGAGAATCAGGCTCATTGGAGCCTTTGTTCTATAACTGCTATGTTTTGTGGGCAGATGGGAAAAACAAACCTTAAATGTTTCTCCCAAGATTGAAGTCTCCTTGGCCTGGCAGGAAACCAGGTAAGACTCTTTAACGTAATTACCAAAATCAACTTGTCTTCACAAAGCATTTGCATTTTGTCTGAGTGGATTTTGCTCCTCCAGAAGCATGCTCAGAACTGTGTCCAGTCTTTCCTCAGAGGAGACTCTTAACAGCTTTTAACCTAAGAATAAATTGCAGGATGGAGAAATCATGAGGGAAAACCCAAATGCAAATATTGCACTTTTTCAGCTAGAATTGAAGCCCTCAATTTTACCTTCTTGGTTATGTCACAGGAAAACTGTGGGGCTTTGCTTCAGTTAAGAAGCAATGTATTAATTTGTTTGGAGATAAAAATAGCCATGCTGGGTCAGATCAAAGCTCCAGCTAGCCCAGGATTTGGTGTCTAACAGAACCATAGCAGTATGCACTTAGGAAGAAGAAGAATAGGACAAGTATACATATTTTTCCTGTGTCTTCCCAGTTTCCGGTCATTTTCACTTTGAGAACTGAAATGGATATGTTTTCTCTTGCAACCCAGTAAATATGACTTTTTCTATTACTAGAAGGCAGCCACAAGCATCGTATTGACCTGATAATGCAGGGTCTCAGCACTGGTCTGAGCTTGCCTACACGTGAGCTAATTTTAAGTTTTTTCAAAAGTGTGTTAGCTTAAGCTCTACGAATACTGTATGTGGTACAAGGTCTGAAAACCCTGGCTAGTCACTGCGTAACAAACAATAGCACTTTCTAGTAATAAAGATCGTAGAATACTATTGCACAACTTTCAAACTTTACCTGGGAACCAGTGAAAGGGAAGCAGACTGTGCTAAACATAAAAACAGGTCTAAGAACAAGTGACTCCTGCCACCAGCACATTGCTCCTTGCAGCAAAGAACTGGGAATGTCACTGCTACTCTGCCTCAGGAAGCCTGTTGCTGTCAGCCTGAAGATTCACAGGGATGCTGGAAGGATGATCAAAATGCAAAAGGCAATGGGTAAATATTAGTAAGTTTTCTTGTATAACAGTTTTAGGAGTATTATGAGTAATGCAGTTTTTCTGTATTAATTTGATCTATCAGTATCAGCATTATTGTAACTGAACTACTTTCTGTTGTATTTTGATGATATTGTCAAGTTTTAATTAGGCTACCAGGAGATTCTTGGTTTCACATATATGGCGTATTGCCTTTTACCATAGCAATGTTCTGAGTGTAAGTTTGCACATTAGGTAACCATCACTAAATGACTTCAAAGCATTTGCCCATTTTTTCTTCACACCCCAAATTTAGCAGCCGTGACACCCTGAAACAAGTGCCACAGGTCTGCTGGCAGCAAAACCAGATCCTTTGGCTTTGAAACTGGCTCCTACTGGCATCTTCTGGCTTGCTATTAATTCTTGTGCTGGAAGAGAAAATGAACAATAATTTGTTCACCATGCCACTTATGGTTTTGTAGACCCCATTTAGAACATATCTTCTCCATGCTGACAATTCCTAGTTCAACTGTTTATTCCCCATACATAGGCTGTTCCATGTATTTGATCAACTTTGTCTTTGAATCTTTTTGAGATCAAACATATTTTTCTTGAGTCGAAGGTACCAGAATACTACTTCACGCTCAAAATGCAAATTAATCATGGCATTGTGCAGTGTCATGATAATAAAGCCCTCCATTTATTTCTCTATTCCCTACCTATCAGTTTCATGAAAACAGCAGCTTAATTCTGAGCAGCAGTTAGTAAAAGAAAGCGTATCTTAGGAATCATCCATCATAAAACCCAAGAAGTCATACCTGAGTGATAATATCAGCTGGGTGATAATATCAGCTGAGGTATTCCCTAGGTACATTATTTATGTGTGGATGGAGTTTTGTTTGTCATGTGACCACCTGCATATGCATTGCTCTATGCTGAATTTCTTCTGTCATTTTAATTAGTCAGGGAGTACCATAAGATCCTTCTCCAGTTCTCTAGAATTGTCCTTGTCCTTAAAACAAGAGATTAATGTCATCAGTAAAATGCTTTCACCCTGTTATATATTCTTTTCTAAGGTAGTTTATGAATACAGCATAAATCCTAGCACAAGATGCCTGTAGAGTTTGGGTTTTCCTTACTTTGTGAAAACTCATCATTTACTATCTTAACCATAACTGCTTCATTTCCTTAAAAGCCTTTGGTGTTGCTATGTCAAAAGCCTTTCAAGAATTCAAGGAGACTGCAGAAACCAAATCACCCCTGTTCAACTGCTCGAGACCTATAAATTTCGCTTGGCTCATAAAACAGGACTTCAATTTGTAAAAGTCATGTTGAACCTTTCACACAGATTGTACTAATTCTTTTCTATCCTTAGAGTTTCTACTAATTTACACTGAACAACAGGATTGCAGGGCTGCAGTTCCAGGAGAAACCCAGGAACAATTCTTTAAACAAGTGGATCATATTTTCAGCATTGAGTCACAAGTACCAAGGCAGGTTAGAAGAGTGGTTGTGTACACCATTATTGCTTCAGCTATCCACCTCTCAGGTCTTGTGGACCTCTTGGATTAATATTATTTGTCCTGAGCAATTTTTTACTGTCAGTTTTGTTTCATATCTTCTACAGAAGTTTCAGTTTCAGAGAGATCTTCTGCTTCTTCCACAAGGGAGTCTGGGATGGGAAGCTACTGAAGTGAACAGTGATGCAAAGAATTAATTTAGTTTAGTTTAATACTGGTTATATGCAGCGATAGAAGATCCTGTGGCAGGTTTTCTGCTCTGGGTGTGTTTGAAAACAGATTTATTATTAGTTTTGACTCATTTTGCTATTTGATCCTCAGACTCTCTTTTGCCTGTCTTATTGCTTTTGCTTTCCATATTCAGGAATTTACGATTGTCTCTCTTGCCTGCATGCAGACACAGAATTAATTTTTTTAGAGAACCTCTTCTTGCTTCTAACAACATCTTTACACTTACTGTTTAGTCATACTGGCTGCATTTCACCTCTTCTCTAGCCTTTTTAATAGGTGGTGTGCCCAGTGAGTAGTATTACTTATAGCCTGATATTTAAATAATGAATATTCCTCAAGGAACTCTGACTATTAGACTCTGATTCAGTAATACTGGTGCACAAGTTTGAACACTACAAGAAGGGCCTCACTTACTTCATTAAAGGTACTTATGTTCAAGTTATGCTCATACTTAACTGGTATTTTTGAACTGCAGCAAGAATGAAGATTATTTCAACATCTTTTATCAACATAGAGTAGTAATCAGATTTTTTGTTGTTTTTTCATAATATGGTAAAAAGAATGTCATTATTGTAACCTCTATATGTTGTTTGCTGGTTTATTTTAGAAAATTTTGCCCACAAATAAATGTTTGTTCATTACATTAGGTCTTTGTCATTATGAAGTTCAAAGAAGGTTGAACTTCATAAGCTTTCTTATTTAACAGAAAATGTATCAAAACTCATTTCAAACAAAAGTTAACTTCTGCTCAACAGCTGTTTTTGTGGAGGTTTTCTGTGATGGAAAAGCACAGAAATGCTACTAGAACTGTCTTCGCAATTTTACATTTAATAATAGTAAATGAACTATGAAAATTTATACAAACCATTACTTTAACTGAAATGAAAAAGAACAGCTGAGACTGTGTGCCTGGTTTCTCATTCTCTGCCTACAGATGAGTACCAGTCATTTTAGTTACAGTGTTAAATGACAGATGTCCTGAAGCACAACAAATCCAGTAAATTATCCACAGGTCATTCTTAGAAAAGTTTTTTTGGTTTCTGTTGTATAATTATAATAAAGAAATAGGTGCATGCCTTCTCTTGCTCTCCTGCATGAAGAATAATAAAATGAGGTGGAAATATACCCAGAACTGTATATAACCCCCACAACATTTTTCTAAGAACTCTTTTTTGTAGTCTCTTAACACTGTGGAGATTTACTGGCTTGTGCAAATGTAAGTGAAATTTTACAGATTAGATTGGCTAGGCTCCCAACATGATATGCCACATTTTCTCACTGTTAGGATATGTAACTGCAAATGAATTCAGGTTAAATAAAACTTTGCATTACTCTTTACTAATTATAATAATAATGCCAATTTATGGGGATCGCTGTTGTCAATGATCAGATATAGATTCATTTCTTAGTGCTCTTTTTTAACGAATTAAGTGTTGGTGTCACCTTTAAACAAGTCTCTATAGGTGGATACAAGATAACAAAAATAATGAAAATAACTGTTAAGGGAAAAAAAAGTTCAATTTCAGTAAAATTTGTTCATTATAAAGAATCCTGCTAGATCTAGTAGGTTAGATTTTGAAAACTGATCAATGATATGGTCTTTTAAAATTATTGTTGCTTCTGAATTTACAACTGGGCCATTTTTTGGTTTTGGAGTCTTTTCAAACTCTCAAGCAGTTCTTTTGTCCTGCTTAGCAATAAATATTTCTATCAACCTAAACTGGCTAAGTCAGTTTAGGCACAAATGTATCATTAGGTGACCTAAAATAGGTTTATAAGCATTTGTTGAGATAACAATAAACTGTCGTCATAGATTACAGTAAAATTCTCAACATCGTGGATTGCACAGATTAAATATCCACAAACCTTCCTTCTGATAACGGGGTTGCTAGCTTATCAGTCCAAAGGTTCTGCTTCCACGCCTTCTGTCTTAAAAGATGATTATCAAAGTTCTGAATAATTGAAAATGTCTGACTAGATTGTCTGACCTGTAAAATCCAGGTCTGGAAAACAGCCTAGGCAATTCCTGTTTAAAAGCTGTACTGTGTAGGTTTGGTCACTGAAATGAAATATTTAAACAGTACCAGTACAATACATATTTTGACTACTCCTTGTTTCATCTCTTGTTTTTCTATTCTGTGCAGTTTCACATAACGGTGTCTATAATTTCTGTTCTCCAACTCTCAGGTTCTATGGTAGATGTGATATCCTTGCTTGTTCATTTTGGAAAATCTGTTTTGAGGTAGCAATGGCATTTAAGTAATTTGCATGTATTCTTGTATTCACAACAAACTACTGTGAAGTATTTTCTCTTAAGGTTATGAAAATTTCTTTTCCAAGAAGAACAGATTACTGATTTCCATTTGCTGTGAGTGTACATGGATGTATATGGATATGCATGTGGGTATATATATATATTAAGAATCAAGAACTTATACGCCACCTTTAATGGATTTATTTCTTAGACTGTTAAAATAGCATTTATCTCTTCTGTGTAGTGAAATGTCTGGCTTGAATGAATTTCTCATTTAGGCTAAGGGAAAAGCTACAAAATCTAAATCATAGGAAGAGAGAAATACTTTCTTTTCCCAATGTTCTTGTTACAGACACAGAGAACAAAAAGCAGGATAGGAAGAGCTTATTTGCCTGTGTCATTAGTATCCAGCTGCTCCTGTTAGAGACGAAGCTGTTTCTGTTTGAGTAGCTTTGCCTAAGAGTATACACACTCAAACTGTGTTCTTATTTGTTACTGGCATCCTAGGTTTTAAATGAAAGAAGGGTAAAGAATCTAAAATTTATTTTTGGAAGTCTTCTAGACAGGTAATGGAGTTGATGGTACTCATGAAAAGTGAGTCAATTCTGTCAAATGTTTTTACCAACATTGAGTAGCTATACATTACTACTGATCATTAATGTGAATGCTACCTTTATCAAGATATAAAATTATTTCCACAATTTAAAACAAAGTTATTTACATGTACCTTAAAGGTACCACATATTAATACTTTTCAATGAGTTTATCAATCAAGTATTAAAACAATTGTTCTTCAAAAGATATCAGAGCAAAATGAACAAGTAAACAAAAACCATTCAATCTGTGACCCCACCATCTTCTTTAAAAAAGGAGTCTATAGCTTTACTAGAGATGGACTTTCCCGCTAGTATTTTTCATGCAGTTTTATCACAGTTGGATATATTTTTGCATTTTATGATGTGTGGAAGACTCCTAGTTTTAAACCAAACTGGGAAATATACTGTAACACCAGGTGAAAAAACACATGCCTTAATTTTGAAGATGAGTAGGCTCAGTTCTTCTGAAAAGTTCTGTAAAAGCCTGCAAATATTGTTTTGAGATGAAATTTACCTCAGCATCTTGTCTCCAGTGATGACCAATAGCAAATACTGTCTACAGGAGCATAATGTCTAAGAAATCTGACAGTTATCTCAGTCTTTTCATCATTCCATGATAGCATGTTGCTATAGAATTAAAATGTGCAAGTACACACTTTTTGAAATTTTATTAGAATTTCTTCTGTCTTCAGTACCACCAGTGTCTTCTAGTACATTCCTTCTCTATTCTGTATTCCTTTTTTTTTCAGGATTGACTGGAAAAAAAGAAGGTGTGCTTTGGTATTTTCTAATGTGTGACTCAAAAGTAGTAATTGTTCTATCAATCATGATTTCTTCATATAGATTCTTCTTGTTCACATAATGAAGTGTCAATGAAAAATATCAAACAGAAATAATAATAACTGTTAGAAATACTCCAAGTTATGAAGAAAATCCTTTACGATTTTGAAAACTCTTTGCTATAGTACTCACTCTCACTCAGTTTCTGGAGTGATTCACTCTTGGTCTTCTTGGGGCACGGTATGTTCTTGCCAAAATGCTCTAGTTTTGGCCATAGGTTTAGGGGATATAAAAGACACGCTACAGTCATTTAGACATGTCTTTAGGATGTAGGGAGCCATTTCTTTCCTCTGATGAACATGAAGATTTCAGGTTTTATGTAGTCCATTTTAGCTGGCCCAGAAAGTAACAATTCCATATAGACTTTGATTCTCCTAAGGAACTGATCACTTTTTAGTCCATCACCACTAGTTATTTCCCTCTCTTCAGCTTCTGCTAGTACTTCATTTGTGCTGAGGAAGTACAAAAGGAAAAATGAGAGAAGAAAGTAGTTTTAAAGAAATATCTAAATGTACTTCACTACATATTTTCCTTTGAAGTGGGCCAATTTGTCTCTGATGGGCTTTAGCTTTTACAATCAGTAGTCAGGAAGGTTCACCAAAAGTTACTTTCTTTCTTGTAGTACCAAGAGTTGCTTCAGTGAGGAAACACCTTGGCTGGACTTTTTGTTTTGTATGTTATATTTAAGCTTTGCTCCAATTACAGCATTTTTCCCCTTTCAAACGTGATCTCAGCTAATAGTACCTCTGCAAGTTCTTGGCTCTCTGTCAAGTCATTTGACAGCTAAGTTCCTAATATATCCAGGCTGAAAAATAGGAAATACACTCCTGATTTTTAATATGAGAATAACATTCTTCAGTCAAGTTAGTTCAACACAAACTAAATTTTAATGCCAACAAGTTATGATTATACTATCTTAACAGAAGAGAATACTGAGTCTTTACAGTACTCTTCATGAATATCATGTATATCTTTCTTTCAGTTCTTTTTTCCCAACTGAGTGAACACGTAAACTTTATCTCAGATCTGTGATGCCTTTTTCAGAAATCAGGTACTTCTCATTCTCAAAATTTTTTGAAAGAAAAAGTGTAAACATTTGGAATCTCCCTCTTTGGGCATATTCAAAACTTGAGTGGTCACAGTTCTGAGTAACCTGCTCTAGCTGATCCTGCTCCAAGCAGGGTGTTGGACTGGATGATAATCACAGCTGCCTCTTTGCTCAGTCATTCTGTGAGTGAGCCTGTGGTATAGTTAAACTCTAAACAGCTCCTGTATTGCTAAGACATGCTTGTATAGATACAGTGTGTATGTGTGTGTATATATGTGTGTGTGTGCGTGTGTACATTTATATGAATTAAATTCCAGCTACTAAAGAAGAGAATTCTATGAATACCCAAGATTCAGCTGTAAATCTGAACCTCATTCAATAGATTATTATAAATTGCAATATTTGACATTTACTTCTGTTAAAAACATTTGTAAACTAGAAAAGGAAAATAAGGTAGGTTTTTTTAATATGTTTTATTACCCAAATCTTTTAATTCAGCTGTGGTGAATATAAGTGACCCACCATATCACAAGGAAAATAAAGTATAGAATAAAATTTAACACAGTCAAAACATCAATTCAAATTACCAAGTTATCAACCTTGGAATTAATTTTTCTTCTAAGACTCTTGCTAGCTTACATTGCAGCTCCTTCCAGCAGTTATGCATATTTCAGAATAGTGATGGAGAGTGTCAGAGCTCTTCCAGAATTGACCACAGGCAGATCACGGTCATTCTCCCCACTCTTGGACCGGATCCTGCTCTGCACAGCTAGACATCTGCATTTTTGTACTTGGGATTTTATCCTTGTCGTGGTTTAACCCCAGCCAGCAGCTAAGCACCACGCAGCCGCTCGCTCACTCCCCCCACCCCAGTGGGATGGGGAAGAGAATTGGGAGGGTTACAGTCAGAAAACTCGTGGATTGAGATAAGAACAGTTTAATAATTGAAGTAAAATGAAATAGAATAGTAGTAATAATAATAATAATAATATAATAATAATACAATAATAATATACAGAGCAAGGGATACACTATACAATTGGCTCACCACCCACCGACCGATGCCTAGCACGTCCCCGAGCAGCGATCGCTGCCCCCCCCCCCCCCCAGCCAACTCCCCCAGTTTATATACTGAGCATGATGTCATATGGTGTGGAATAGCCCTTTGGCTGGTCTGGGTCAGCTGTCCTGGCTGTGCCCCCTCCCAGCTTCTTGTGCACCTGGCAGAGCATGGGAAGCTGAAAAAGTCCTTGACTAGTGTAAGCACTACTTAGCAAGAACCAAAACATCAGTGTGTTATCAACATTATTCTCATCCTAAATCCAAAACACAGCACTCTACTAGCTACTAAGAAGAAAATTAACTCTATCCCAGCTGAAACCAGGACAATCCTAAATCCTCAATGCTGCTCAAGTGTTACAAGTGGACAGGGTATTTTTAAGAAAATCACTGGTAGAGGTTGTGCACTGTACAATGCAAGTGATTCAGGCCCCACTGGCAAGGCAGGGAGGTTTTTTCCCACAATGGGATGATGGGGTTGAGGAGGCAAAAGGGTGAATAATCTTTTTCCAATACAGTTTAGTGCCCTATGTTTTAGAAGCACAAACCAGTCTCTGGGTTTCCTATCTCAGCTGCTCCCGTTCAGAACCTGGATGAGCTTTGAATAATGCTCTCGCTCTTTGAGGGAAACTAGAGAGAAACAAATCCTACAGAGAAGTAAAGGTTTGCCCTGTCCTGAACAGGCTATGTGGGTTGCATATAAACAGAGCTCAGTTACTACCAAATCTTCATTAAGAGTTAAAGAATATGTACATTTTAAAAACAGCTTCTTAGGGTCGGTTATTGTAGTCACTAGTATCCTCACTTCTGTGACTTAAGATCAGTAGCATCTCTGTAAGGCTGTGATCATTTCTTCACAATTTAAATCTCTGGCCATTGTTTCTGTGCTTAATATGTTGAGGTTCTGGTCTCCTGTATCCTTTCCCCACTGTTTTCCCCTTATTTATGGATATTGGTGAAGGGAAATGTGGACTGTAATTAATAGAGATATACTAATCTATATAACTTTTAGATGGATTTTATTTTCTTTTCTCAAAACCCTTATTTTCTTCAGCTTTAAAATCCAATATCTTTTATACTCCTCTCTTATAAACTCATACTCTCTCTTAACAATGACTATGTCAGAAAGACACTGTGGAAGATTTTCAAAATTGTGCAACTCAAAAGATTTCAATAGTAAAGCATGCTTTCTCTAAGGAATGTTAAGCTTTAAGTGAGGTAACTCATTCTGGATGGCTCTTTAAACAAATCTTTTAAAAACCTTTTTAAGCGTCAGATGGCTTCTGAATTTATAGCACCAGTAAGTCACATAACAAGTTTTCAGAATACGGCCATGGTTCTGCAGTACAAATATGCAAGGTGTTGATCACAAAAGCAGTTTCTGAGCTCCCAAATAAAATATTGCTGAAGGATGGAACAAACACAGATTACTGCTACTCTTGAGTAAGCTCTAATTTATTAATTTCATCTCCCTCCCCAAACTTGGTCACTTTTTTTTTCCCCTGGACTTCCATTCAGACTTCACAGAGACTTCACAATGCCTATGAGTCTTCCTGGTCCTGTCAGTTTAGTGAGCATACATAATCAATGACATATCATTCACCACAATTTACAAGGGCCTTTTTTCACTTGTATTATTTGGATTAATTATGGAGTCCTACAATTTGTCTCATTTATAAGGTAATGCTACAGTCTAAAAAATATAGGTTTACAAGGTATTCTATCACACAAGGGAAGAGCCTGCAAGGAGCCTTGCTGCAATGCCACAGAGACTATCTGCATCTCAAAGACTGAGGTGTTTGGGGAAACAGGTCACTAAGGTCTGCTGGTTCTTACTCTAATCAAATCACTAGATTTTAATACTTTTAATATATTTATATTTAAATAATTTAATAACTTTAAGACTATTATAAATGAAATATAAATAAATACTCCACACTTGTAGTGATTTAATGAACTCTTAAAATAGCCGTTCTTTCTTTATACCTCACAAAAAATTAACATCTTAGCTAAAATCTCAAATTTTGTGACGTTTTCTTGAAAAGACTGCAAAATAATATTGTTGATTGATAAGGATTTTTTCATTAATAAGTAGTGCAGAAACTGTAAAGTGGATTTTTAGAATAGCTTACCTTAGAAGTCAAAGTGTTACATAAATAAATGGGGTGTGTCATGGTTTCCTTAAAGAAATGATCACCACCCTCTGGGTCCATCTGTTCAGCCAGTTTCCAATCCACCTCACTGTCTGCTTATCCGGCCCATACTTCATCAGCTCCTCTGTGAGGATCTTGTGGGAGAATGTGTCAAATGTCTTGCTGAAGTCAAGGTAAGTAATGTCCACTGCTCTTCCCTCTGACCAAGCCAGTCATTTCACTGTAAAAGGTGATCGGGTTGATTAAGTACAACTTCCCCTTTGTGAACCCATGCTGACTACTCCTAATCATCTTCTTGTCCTTCATGTGTCTGGAAATAGTCTCCAGGATTAGTTGCTCCATCACATTCCCAGGGATCAAGGTGAGGCTGATCAGCCAGTAGTTTCCGGGTCCTTCTTGTTGCCCTTCCTGAAGACATAAGTGACCTTTTTTTCTTCCAGTCCTCAGATTTCTCTCCCAACTGACAGATCATTCAAAGATAATTGAGAGTGGCCTTGCAATGACATCTGCCAGCTCTCCCAGCACTCATGAATGCATCCCATCAGGGCCCATGGACTTATGTATGTCCAGTTTGCTTAAATATTTCCTGACCTGATCCTCTTCCACCAAGGGTAGTTTTTCCTTGCTCCAGGCTTTTCCCCCTGGTCTCCACAGCCTGGGATTCCTGAAGGTTGGTCTTACTAGTAAAGACTGCAGTGAAGAAGGTATTCAGTACCTCATCCTTTTCCATGTCCTGTGCCAGCGGGGCCCCTGCCTCATTAAGTGGTGGGGCCACATTTTCCTTAGTCTTCCTTTTTCTGCTTATGGACTTGTAGAAGCCTTTGCTGTTGCCCTTGACATGCCTCACCAGATTCCACTCCAGGTGGGCTTTGGCTTTCCTAACCGCATCTTTGCATGCCCAGACAGTGTCTCTATGTTCTTCCCAGCATATATCTTCCTGCTTCCACCTTCTGTATACTTCCTTTTTATTTTTCAGTTTTGCCAGGAGCTCCTTGTTCATCCATGTAGGCCTCTTGACACTTTTGCTTGACTTCCTGCTTGTTGGGATGGACTGTTCTTGAGGTTGGCATAAGTGATCCTTGAATATCAACTAGTTTTCTTGGATCCCTCTTCCTTCTTCCTCAAATGTTCCTGGGCACTGGAACCTCAATTATCTCTGCTGTTAAATTGAGAGAATGCTCCCTGCTGGTTTTTTGTCTGTCCCAAAAACTCTTACCCATGTTTTGGAAATTGTGTCAAGGAGCATTCTCAATACACAGAATGGAAATGACTGTCCTATTTTGGAGGTTAACAGATTATGGATATATGCTCTTTCATAAAAGGTGACTTCCATGTCAAAGTTTTGTCCATGGCACATTTCCTAGTCTAGGCATAGCAAATTACAACTGAGCTAACATTCAGCTTCTAATATAACCACAAGTAAAGTAATGAAACACAGGAGGAAAGAGTTGGAGAGAGATGGGAAAACTACATTTGTGGTCGTGCTGACAAACTATTAGTCTCCTTCAGTTTGTCCAAGATGTTGTCATATTTCTTAAAAGCCTCTGAGAAGAACTACTTAGCTTTATAGTAAAGAGTAAACTTCGACCTCAGCCAGTGCATATCTTCTGACATATTTATTAGCACTGTGCTTTTGATCTTCTGTTCCATCCACAGGTGAAGTTCAGTCAATTCATATTGGGAGTGACTGCAAATCATGTAGGTGGCTGACTAAGTTCTCCTAACTGCCTGGGTTCTGCAACTGGACAGAAGATGCTGCATATTTCTGCGTTGCTCCCACTCTCACAAAGGCTGTCAGCACCCTTCATGTACGTAGGCAGCAGCTCTCCACTGAGCTCCTAAATGGAAAGGATGCCAGCTAACTGATGAACTTAGTCCATATAGATTCAATTTCTGTATACTTTCTGTGACACTGTCATTACTTTTTAAAAATAAAATTTCATATTTTTTCTCCTACATTCATCAAAGCATTTAATATTTGCATTTAATATCATGCCACTACCTATCCTTGTGTCAAAATTTAAGGACACTTGGCCTTAGGTAACATATTCTATATTGACCTATTTCTGCATTGAAAAACACTTACTTCTGACATCCAGAGAACAGGTAAGGACCTATGGATATTCTTGAGTGGATCATGACTTACCTTCCATCCCTGTAAGAGAAAAGGTTAATACAACTGTATCTATCATGCTAACATGTAATTTATTTGTAAATTTTTATATCTTTAAATGCAAATACATTTTCCACTCACCACTGTAGCAAGTAATTGGAGCAATAAATAAACTCATTGTCTTGTAACACTTAAAGCTGTGGTACTTAATTAAATAGTGTACTTTGTTTTTAACATAAGTTCTAGTCAAATAACACAGAGCACAGCAATTATTGAAAACTGCAAGTGATTTATAAGGTGTTCAGCAAGGAGATTTAGGAGTGCTCATATCTGGAACAAGCTTTCTGTATATTGCAATCCAATTTTTGAAGTAAAATGTTTATTCTTGATGATTATCAGACTGCATGGGCTAATTAATCCTTTATTACTCTGAAGGGTTAATTTCTTCTCAGTCACACTGGAAGCATCAAAAGTTACACACTCACAAGACAAAATATAAAACATGTTAGTGTCAACACTGAAATTAAACTGTCTCCCATCAGTACACAAAAACAGAACAATAAATATTAATTTATACTTACCTTTGTACAGAGTAATAAACTAGAAATTGTGATAAGCAGTAAATATTATTCCATGGAAACATCTTTAAAGATACTATTCATACCTTTTTCTTATTTCCAAGCATTTCCTAAAAACTACTCAATTAATAGAGTCAGGTATCTAATTCTTAATGACAGTACAGGTCACTCATTTACATTTGCATCTGTCCTGGTTTCGGCTGGGATGGAGTTGGTTTTCTTCCTGGTAGCCGGTATGGGGCTGTGTTTTGGGTTTAGGTTGAGAACAATGTCGATGATACACTGATGTTTTGGTTCTTGTTAAGTAGTGCTAAGTACTTGCTAAGTGGTACTCACACTGGTCAAGGACCTTTCAGCTTCCCATGCTCTGCCAGGGGCACGGGAGGCTGGGAGGGGGCACAGCCGGGGCAGCTGACTCAGACTGGGCGGGGGGCTATTCCATACCACGTGACGTCATGCTCAGTATATAAGCAGGGGAGTTGGCTGGGGAGGGGTTCGATCGCTGCTTGGGGGACGTTCTGGGCATCGGTCGGTGGGTGGTGAGCAATTGTACAGTGTACCGCTTGCTTTGTATTACTACTGTTCTATTTTTATTTTACTTATAGTTATTAAACTGTTTTTATCTCAACCCACGAGTTTTCCCCTTTTGCCCTTCCGATCCTCTCCCCCATCCCACCGGTGGGGGGTGAGCGAGTGGCTGCGTGGTGCTTAGTTGCTGGCTGGGGTTAAACCACGACAGCATCAAATATAACAATAATCACTATGTATCTCCTTTACACGTTCACATTTAATAGGTATCTTTATGATCCGTTCGCCATGGAAGGCTGTCAGCTCATTGAGTAAAAGAAGGTTATATCATAATTCATCTACTTATATCAAACAGTAAAGTTCTTAATCAGGTGCTCTATTTTTCTTGCTTGTATTTCTGCAAAACTGATGGTTTTCACTATGCTGGGGAACACCACTGAATTCAAAGGAGTAGAAGAATTCATTTAATCCAGCATTCAATTTGGTGCAAAATTGATTTCATTAAAGTCCTAAGTGATACTAAGGACTTTCAAATCCCATTAAACTTAGTTTATTAAAATCCCTCAAGATTGGGCTTGTTCTACTCTCCCTTCATCATCTGTTAGCACAGATCTGTTTTTTAAAGCTATACCTGGATTGTACAGTGTGAAACCCACCAACATATGTTTTCCATAGGTACGGAAGTTACAAAACCAACATTAACAAAGGCACTATCTTACAAGTACACAATCTATGAGCAGAAAAAAGATCTGACATGTGTGGGCTACAGGGACAGAACTTTCATCTTAAATTATTCTCCAGCTCGCATTAGCTATACATCTTACAGCATGTTATTGCACTGGAGCAATTTCAGTGACTTCTGCCTATTGTTACAGGAGTGTGTTATGACATGTCAACGCTATTTGATTATATTACAGGACTGCAATGTGCTGGAAGTCTAGTTTTTCATTTATTCTCACACTAGTTGCCCAATTGGTGGGAAGACCTACATATGAATTCTGTCCCTGATCAGTGGAGATCAGAATAAACATCCCCACTGTCCCATCTCCAGTACCTTATTAGCATTGTCGTGCATGAGTCTAAACTAATTTTAATGAGCTCTTTAAAATGCCAGACATTTATTCATGCTTCTACAGCTTTCAGGTCAACCTACTAATTTGAGTTTATCTTAAATTACTTTAACAAACTCAGGTGAGACCAACCCTTTTCATGACTTTTAGGACCAAACCACCGTTGTTCATGCTTTCGAGACTTATCACTGTATAATGTAATTAAGCTCTGAAATGATCTCTTTTCCAAATATCTGATCTGATCTCAAACATTTCTATCAGTACAAGCTATAATTGAACACCCTTTCACATACAATAATTCTGATCTTCCATCTTCTCATGTATGTTTTACTTAAAAAAGAATTCACTAAATTTTTATAGTACTAGTGGTACGCTGAAACAGAGCTATCAGCTGTCATTTCAAGCACTGATTGCAATCAGCTGGAAAAATTTGCATTGACTTCAAACAAACTAGGTAAATCTCCAAATATGGAACAGGTTAAACACAAACGATGAGTGTACCTCGTAGTGTTTTGTTTGGTTTTCATATTTAAATTGCCTTGTGTTACCATCAAGTCTTCACACTGATTCTGCCTGCAAATCATTTCTCTCTCTTTTTTTTTTCTTTTTTTTTTTTTTTAATAGGGAAAACAGAGTGTCCTCATCTTTATTCCGGAGTCTGATCCCATGAGATATGAGTGAGTTCCCAGTTATTAGATTCCTGCAACAAACGTATCCAGTAACTTTTCCTTAAATCTCACTCTTCTGTCTTAATATGTGGATCCTGACCATTCAGTGAGCTAGTTGTCGGCTGAAGGTCTTTGTGTAAGAAACCCTATAAGTCTCACATATTTTCATGCATTCACTTGCAGGATTTCCTGATATAAAATTTCCATTAGAGACTAAACACACAATCTGAGGAAATAAGTTGGTTCAAACCACTGAGGGAAGCTACATGATGTTGGTCACTGGTGGTCTATTGTCTGATGTGACACTAATGAATTTTGCATCTTCCCTTCCTGGAAAACCGCAGTTGTTCTGGAAATCTGAGGAAGTCAGGAATATAAAGTGGTAAAAACAGAATGGGCTAAAAATAAGACAAGAGAAGGAAACAAGAAGATAATTAATTAACATATCTGTTCTTTAGTGAGGCAATTCAGAATGTGAAAGGGACAGTTTCCAACAACAGTTGTTTCTGCCATGCTGCCAATAAATGCAAAAATGGGATACAAGTCACAAAGCAGAGAATTCAAGGCAAATCACTTTGAATGCTCATTTAGTATCATTTAGTCATTTATGGATACGAATGATAGAATGGAACTAACAGAGGCACTGAAATGGAGGATGAAATGTAAATTATGTTCCAGTCAACCGTGGGTTTTGATATCAAGGAGCAGTTAACATAGTATATACTTAAGAACCAATAACCTAAACCAATTAAGACACTATAAACTTGTCCTGTATTATTAGATATAGTAAGCAGATGATAAAACCAGCTCCTATGCAAATCAGTCACACAACCCAGATTCATATGTATTCATTTTCAGTTTTTTATCTACTGTCATTATGCATGCTAGTAAATTAAATATATTTCTACGTATGATTTACTTCCAGCCTATTAAGTGATCACTGTGAAGTTTTTTATTGCTTATAAAAGCTTTTATTTGTACTAAATGCTGACTTGTTTTGGCATAACTCCTTCACACTTCCAATAGGAAGAGGAGGTGGGGGACAAATATTTTTTTTTAAAAGCTGGATTTACACTGACCTGATTTACAAAGGTCAAATTCTGCTACCATAATTTATGCTGAATACGTTTCCTTTTCAGAGTGTTTAGCTGGTTATCAAAACCTTTTTTCCTTATGTCCTGGGTTCACAAATTTTCACTTGTTCAGTAAAACAGATAAGCACATGGTTAATGCTACGTATATATCTAAAACCACCAGTTTTCATGGACTTTAACTAATAATTAAAGTTAAGAAATAGCCTAAATTGTTTGCTGAATAAAAATAAGTAAAAATCTATTCAGATATTTTCTCATATTTCATCATAGGTAAGAGTGAGAAAAACATAAAAATATTTTAACATTTAGCCGTTTATGTATAATTATTTCAGATGCACACTGTATTAATTATTCCTTACATGGGAGCTGGATTGAATTACTAAAATCAATAAACCAAATTGCTATCTGCTAAAACTCCACTGACTTCAATAGTATTAAAACAGGTCTTATCCACACAGGATATTAAAAACAGAGAAAAATTATGCCAACAGTAGCTACATAGATGGAAATGAGAAAATGAAATCCTAAAGTTATAACATCTACTCCATAGTATTTCAAGTGTGTGTGTGTGAGCATGTGGGTGAATGTCTCTGTGTGCCTGTCTGTATAATTACAGAGGTTATTGAAATATTCTGGATCACAGGTGCCCAGTCAAATTTCTGAGTAGACTGTCAAGCACTTCAGTTTACCAGCAGTGAATTGCAAATAAATGTACTTACACTCTCTATATCCTCCTTCCAAAGTATAGCTCGCTCTCCCACCTTTCCCTACAAACTCCTATAGCAAGACCTTCAGTTTTCCTGCATATGCCACTTTGGTGGCTGGCTTTGCAGAATATGGTATGTACAGTAGCTAGAGAAATGGACTGGCTGATGAGCTTGGACCTACCTGAGTTTTGACTAAAGAACGCGCTCCATAAATGAAAAAGTATGTTAGCTGGAGGTAATGCATTGCTCAAGACTGGTTTAGATTTTCAAAAGCATAATTAGGGTAGGCTATACCTGAAACTCCTGTAGAAATGTACATTTAGCTTTCCTGCCCCTGTGTATTCTATTTAATGCTTTTTTGTTAACACATTTTGTTAAAGAACCATAAATATAAAATAAAAAAAGAAGTGCTTTTGCCCTTTTAGGTCTTGAGAAGTCAAGCTATGAGATTGCACTCTGTGCGTACATGTGTATGTGTATACACATCTTTCTTCCCTAATACTATTTTAACACCCAGGGCACCGTCAGGCAGACTTGAAAGCAATAAAGGCTAAAAGGATATCAGATGTTACACATAGCAAGACAGAAGAGGGACATCCTATTAGTGCCACTTTGCAGAAAAGCCTTCATTGTGAAACTATTTCTCTGTTAGAAATCAGAGATTCTAAATAGCCCTCCAGAACTCAACTCGCTGGACACATTAATTCCATTGTTCGCTAGTTATGCAGTCTCTTTTCTCTGTGTATCTTGCTGTTCCATTACTTTTTGATTGCTTTAACATTTTTGGTTTTGAGGGAAAGCCAAGAAAGTATAAAAGTTTCCTAAAGTCTACAGGTTGCTTTTGCTGGACTTTTTGAAATTCACACCTTACCAAAATCAGCAAAGAAAATCAGGAGTATCTCTTTGTCTTTCCTGCTATTTTTCGTTGTTTTTCTGCAACACCAGGTTAGCAGGGAAGCTAAACATCTTATTTTTAATACTTGCAGGCAGGAAATGGCGATAAACAGAATTTTTCAAATTTGACTCATAGGAAGAGTGGGTAGCAAAATGGGAAAAGCACTCCTTTTGTTGAATTATGCTGTGATTAATTTTTAATAGCTTTTCAACAAGTCTACTAGTGCAACGGTAACCTGACTCAAGATGTTTTTTTAAACCTATCAATCCCTACTCTCATAGAAAATCTGTCTGGCTGACACTTCTCAAAATAATTGGGATGAAAAGTCCCAAAACTAACTTACAGTGAGGGAACTAAGCATGGTTTTCTACTAAAACATTCAGTTAAAAAGGAGGAAATAAAAGCTATCCCCTTCAGTTCACATCAAATTATTTAATGAATTGTTAGTTCTGGAAATGTAGAAGCAACAGTGATTTGAGCTGCACAAGGATTCTAAATTACAAAGCTACTAACAAAAACAATTAGAAAGTTTTTTGTATCTCATTTTGTTTCCTATTTTTGACTCAATGGTTTTTGAAGAAGGCTTAAAGAAAATTGTGGCATCTTGACCTTGGCTGGCCATGAAAGCCACTCTCTCTCTCCCCCTCCTCAGCAGGACACAGGAAGAAAATAAGATGAAGAATGCATAGGTTGAGATAAAGGCAGTTTAATGAAGAAGGCTACACATGGAAGCAAAGCAAAGCAAAAAGATTTATTCTCTACTTCCCATCAGCAGGTGATGTCCAGCCACTTCCTGGGAAGTAGGGCCCCAGTACATATAGCGGTTGCTTCGCAAGACAAGTGCCTTAATAACCAATGCCTCCCTCCCCTCCTTTCTCTTAGCATTTATTGCTGAGAATGATGTTATATGGTATGGAATATCCCTTTGATCAGTTTAGGTCAGCCATCCTGGCTACTTCCCCTCCCAGCCTCTTGCCCACCCTCAACCTACTGGCTTTTGGGGGGATTGGAGAGACAGCCTTGATGCTGTATGAGCACTGCTCAGCAACAGCCAAAACACTGATGTGTTATCAATACCACTCTAGCTACAAGTACAAAGCACAGCACTATATGGGCTGTTGCAGGGAAAGTTAACTCCATCCCAGCCAGACCCAATAGAAAAATTTTATCAGAAACAAACTGAAATAAATAATTATGAAATATTTCCAGTAACAGGCTATTTCAGAAAAAAAGATCACATTGAAGAAAATGAATATTTAGAACTGTAATTACACATTACAATGTGTAATTTCAAGCCTTCTTCTAAATATTACAGCCAGCAATAAAAACTGTTAGTTAAAAATATGATATCGTTAAATACATCAGTTAGTTACCACATAGTGTCTGGGTAACTTTTTTGAGGTCCTCTAAGTAGTATGGACTTCTTGTTCATAAGCACTGATCTGCATATCATTCAAGCAAGGAAATAGTCACTATGGAGGAGAAACAAATACTTCCTCCAGAAAAAACAAACAAACAAACAAACCAACAAACCTCTAAACAATATAGTAATAAAATATATTGCAGTACTAATTACAACACTTTTCTATTATACATTTCTATAAATTTTCTATTTATACCTAGGTGAATATGCATAGACAAGCTATTTTTGCTCCAACCATCTCATCCAACATTTGCACTAACTACGCTAAATGTAGCATAGGTACAGAATCCTGAGATTTATTTCTGATGTCCCTGTCTTGAGGAATTCTGAGTAATATGCCACTAGTAAAGTACAGTAATCTAAACTTTTTAAATAATTACAGAGGGAGATTTACAAAATTCCATTCTTCTCTGATGGTTTCTTCTCCAGTTACAGTCAGCAAATCACCTTTATGGGATTTCTCATACCCAAGTTGTTTCAATTTCATAGAATTCTTTCATGTAATGGAAACCAGCAGCACATAAGGTTTTAACTGATTTTCTTATTATCAGCAAATTTTGTGTCCCTTAAAAGTTACAATAGTTCTGAGAAGGTCATCAGAAGAATTCTAGGGTGAAAGTTCCTGCAGCTTAAGCATATTTTGCCATTCTACTTCCCACTGATCATTAATATACACAAGAAGTCTCCTTCCTCTTTCCAGTCTCAAGCTGATTTACAATTTCACCAAGAGATCAGAGGAGTGAACTTTTTATCCTGTAAAGCTTCAAGCCATAAAATCATACAGTGGATTGTTTTAGCTGCTGTACACCGTAACAGTCATGTACAATGTATTGTTTTTGCAATATTAGGTCTGTCATGTATTCTATAAAGACAGACTACATTTAATGTATATTCAATATTTTGTGTTAGCTGCAGTAGTTAAATAAACAGCCCAAAGGTTTTTCATCACATGTTTTACTGAAATCAAACTCACTGAACTGAGAAAAGATTCTAAACTAACCATGTACTTTGTTTTCTGACATAAATAAATGGGTGCAGATGTAGGAGTCTTTTGATGATCAGAAATTGCATTACCATTGCACAGAGGAAAAGTTGAGTGTCTGAGCCCACATCCCTACCTGTGGACTGAATTTTGTGCTTCTTATTCTGATACCATGTCATCAGTGTATCTTTCAATTCTGTAAGCAGAAGGGAAAAAGAAAAAAATAATAACATGGTGCTAACTATTCCCCTACATAACCAAACACTTTGTCATCCTTGGAGACCATCCATCCTGTTGTCTTCTATTACTTATCCACCAGAAAGCCAAGTCCTGTGAGTAGGGACTATCTTAAATATGTTGTTGCAAATATTTTGCATCTGCAATAGAGTAAGGGATTTTCAGTGATACAACTTAGTAATTTTATTCTTCACCATTGTCTCCCTCAGACCACCAGGCAGGATGCAGATGCCTGAATGGAGGCAAGCCTGATCATTTCTGGAGTCCCAAAACAGTATCAGATAAAATATCAGGGTTTGCTAGTCTGGGCAAGGTATGACATTTTACCTAACTGTTGGAGCTAGGAGGAAATAGTCAGGGGGGGAATTGACACTACACACCTTAAGTATTAATATAGCCTCCCAAATTTCCCAGCTAGTCTCCCTAGGTCTCTATGTGAGCAATAGAGAAATAGTCTTTTCGGGTTGTCCTGGTTTCAGCTGGGATAGAGTTAATTTTCTTCTTAGTAGCTAGTATAGTGCTGTGTTTTGGGTTTAGGATGAGAATAATGTTGATATACACTGATGTTTTGTTTCTTGCTAAGTAGTGCTAAGTAGTGCTAAGCTGTTGCTAAGTAGTGCTTACACTGGTCAAGGACTTTTCAGTTTCCCATGCTCTGCTGGGTGCATGGGGTGGGGGGGATTGGGCCTGGAGGGAGCACAGCCATGACAGCTGGCCAAAGGGCTATTCCATACCATATGACATCATGCTCAGTATATAAGCTGGGGGAAGAAGAAGGGGGGAACGTTCGGTGTGATGGCATTTGTCTTCCCAAGTAACCGTTACACATGATGGAGCCCTGCTTTCCTGGAGATGGCCGAACACCTGCCTGCCCACGGGAAGTAGTGAATGAGTTCCTTGTTTTGCTTTGTTTGAGTGCGCAGCTTTTGCTTTACCTATTTAACTGTTCTATTTTATTTTACTTCAATTATTAAACTGTCCTTATCTCAACCCACGAGTTTTGTCCCTTTTACCCTTCCGATTCTCTCCCCCATCCCACCGGGGGGGAGTGAGCGAGCGGCTGTGTGGTGCTTAGTTGCTAGCCGGGGTTAAACCACAACAACAATGCAATTTCCTACCACCCACTAACTGATGCCCAGCCCATCCCCAAGCAGTGATCACTGCCCCCCGGCCAACTCCCCCCAGTTTATATACTGAGCATTCCGTCATACAGTATGGAATAGCCCTTTGGCCAGTTTGGATCAGCTGTCCTGGCTGTGCCCCCTCCCAGATTCTTGTGCACCTGGCAGAGCATGGGAAGCTGAAAAAGTCCTTGACTAGTGTTAGCACTACTTAGCAACAAGTACAACATCAGTGTGTTATCAACATTATTCTCATCCTAAATCCAAAATACAGCACTATACCAGCTACTAGGAGGAAAATTAACTCTATCCCAGCCAAAACCAGGGCAAAACCATTGTTTGTTTGCAATAGAAATTTCATCCAAACATCTGTATGGAATGTTCTTTCTTCTCCATGGAAATTTCCTATTCCCTGAAGAGTCATTTTAACCTCAGAAATGCCATGGATCAAAACTTTCATCTCAGATATATTACCTTGGACAGGGACCCCAGGTATCAGTAGGAAACAACTGACCAAAGGGCACATTATATTGTACAATTCTTTTAATAAACATGTCAGTGTTATAAAACTTTTAGTCTAATACCTTATACATTGGTGCTTCATGGTCTGCATGAAGGTAGCATTTGTTGCCATAACAATATATCAGATCCCTGATCTAGCTTTTCATTTTCAGTACAGGGTGAGTTGTTTGTTTTGGGGTTTTGGGGAGGGGTTGTGCAACTATGACAAGCACACAGGTATATAAAAGTGAAAACTACTTTACTTTCAAAACAAAACAAAAAAAACCTGAAAAATATTTAATTAACTCTGTGAACTTGGTAAACACATATTTTTCTTTTTCTGAATCGCATTCTCTCAAAACAATAGGTCATGCTGTAAATTAAAAGGATAATTTCACAGTCAATAGACCTGTATGAAAATATTAGAGGATTAGTGAAGATAACAGTTTCTCTTCCTCAGATTATTCAATCATGATAAAACCTTCTGTTTACCTTTTGGACAGAGCTAAAAAACCAAAATGTACTGACCACCAAATTAAAAGGAGTCATCAACAGAAGTAACAATAAAGGTAACAGGACAATTATTTTTTGACTGATTCCTTAAGACTTTGAAAGTACAGTAGTAGTGCTCATTTTGTTAAATGGCTTGATTAATTTTACTGGGTGAAACTATCACTCACAGAATCTTTTATTAAAGTATTTCCTACAAAATTGTGTAAAGAAACTAAAGATTATTCATTTGTGAAAATGTGAAAGTAATAAATTATTACCTAGGAAGTTGCTGACAAGGTCAAAAATACTCTTCTGTTTTGACATGCAGAGATAATGATACTGACCCCAAGTGAGTGAACCAGAAACCACAGCACAATTGCGCAGTTTGTATCCATCAAAATAATTAATCCCACACAGTAGGTTTCATCACGGTTTACATTAGGAGTTGAAGTGCTGCAGGGTCATAACTCTCTATATACATCTAAAAGTGGGCACAAGTACCTGTAGAGAACTGCTAATGTAAAACAATCAGATGTCTCAAACAGCCTGGGTGCTAAAACCACAATACAGAGCGACGGTCACTAGGACCCAGGACTGGACAGTACCCTGGAGTGAGGGTGAGGGAGGGAGTCCTGTGGAGACAGGGCGGCCTTGCCTCGGCCCCATTCCCCGTGGTCTGCGAAGCGTTTCATTCCCCCCACACACCTACTGCCTGGGGAACAGTCCTGGTATCACTCCTCTTGGTTTGACTGGTCGCTGATGTAATTCTCCAATTAGCAAAACTACTAACCACTTGTGCCTTGGGAAAGGAATTTGGGAGGGAGCTAAAAGGTAACAAACTGTGGAAAACTAACGGCTCTAACCTTGAAGAAGAGCTAACAAGCCGATAAAAGTGAACATCTTGGCACCAAAGACTGGACTGTGGCCAGAGAAGATAAAACTGCAGGAAGTAGGTGAAAGGTAAATGTGGCGAGGGGAGATCACGACCACCGACTCAATTCAGGACCGAAAAGACTTGCCCCCCACACCTGAAAGGAGCATGCGTGCTAATTTACATAGCAAGCGAGGCTAATTTAAATACAGTAAACCAATAGTGTATGAAATGTTAATCACTAACCAATAAGTGTAAATCTAGGCGGGTTTATACTAATCATGTAGCCTGATAAATGTGCGTGTGCTCGTGCTCATGAGAGTTGGTTTTTTGTGTGTTCGTGTTCATGCTCGTGCACGCATGATTTGTGGAATTATCATCACCGAGCACCCTGCGCAGAATCAACATCTTTAGAAGAACCTTCACTTCTCCTCACTCTTCTCCTCTTTTTTCCTCACCGAATACCCTTGTTGGCAGGACCAACGCTGGATCCAGGACTGGTGATTCTCTTTTCTCTCTCTCTTTCTCTTCCTCTCCCCCTTTTACTTTTTCTAAGGTGATTAAGTTGTTCAAAGTTGTTAAATTGTAGTCAAGTATTGTATGGCCTACCTTGACTTTCCGTAAAATCGCGTAGCTGGAGTGGATATAACCGTGAGAGTGTTGGCGGGTATCGAATATTTGTACTCAGTATTTGTCCCTATAGAAGCTTCCTATTAAAGCTAGTGTTTGTGTACGGACCTTGAGTGTTGGCCCACCTTAATCCACACCGAGAGGATTTGTGAATCTTTGTCACTCCTCCCCCCTCCTCCCCAGGTGGGACGTGACAGTACCCCATGGGATCCCAGGGCTTAGCTCTCCTCACTGCCCAGAATCATTGCACCCCTCCTGTCCTTTACCGAAAAGCATCGTCGCTTTGTCCAGACCTGTTCCCCCTTCTCCAAACAGCTACAGAGTCCTTCACAGGGGTCTGGCCAAGATACAACCAACCCCTTCAAGCAGCTGACAGCCAAAAGTCCCAATCCAAGACCAAAATCCTTATGAAGGAGAGCAGACGTCCTTGTTGCCCATATTACACCAGCTCTGTGTTAGCCAGGTGGAGGGGGGAGAGTGACAGAGGTGAGTGGTGAGATGTGGGGTGGACTGAGGTTACTTACTGAGGTAAGGATCCCAGGATGGATTGGGTCTACCTGAACTGCAGCTGAGAGGACACTGCAAGGTTGTAAGGATGATGGCAGCCTGGAGAGCTAAACAGGGCTGGGCAAGAGGCCGAGGTGAGGCTGGAGTTAAAGCTGAGGACTTGAAGCAGCAGACTGGCTGTGAAGAAATTTAAGAAAGTCTCAGAAAATAGCAGATTCACAAACTAGAACTTGTCCCACTGTAGGTCAAAAACACGGGAACAGGCGTGGGGAGACATTATGTATGCTCAGGAGTCCCATGTCCTTGACCATGTTCCCATTTGGATAACCTCGCAGAGAGGGTCTTCACTCAAGTATCTCTTTTCCTATTCCCCGGAGAGGTCTGTGCCAAGTCCTCCTGTAATGCCTTAGTGTTATTTCTAGTCCTTCAAGTGAACAAAGTGTGAACTCAGACAAAGATCTGTTATTTCCTCTAATTTATATATTGTAGAGACAGCTGAATAAGCTGATGTATAAATTTTGTCTTCTAGGATTTTCTTCTGAGTTCAGCCAAATAGACATAAGTGTCTATAAATTCCATAAAACTCTAGCTTAACTTTAATCTCTGTATTTGGCTCATAAGAAATACAGTTTGAATGTCTTTTTATAGGGATTTTTTTATTTGGGTTTTTTTGTTGGTTTTGAGGGACGAGGGTCAACTGACTGTCCTGGAGGTGGATTTTATTATTTTTTGGATGACTGATGTATGAAATGCAAATATTAACAAAAAGTGTAAGCTTCTTTCTGATGGAAATGAGATTCTTAAAAGCATTTTTTTGACATCTGCAAGTAATGTTGCAAGTAGTGCCTATTATGCATACCGTACTTTTTTAAGATTTTAAATTTTCTGTGAGTCAGTCTTATCTGTTAGGAACACATACCATATTTATATTTTCCAAACTAAGCAGCCCTACTAAAGTTTCTATTTTTTACCCTTTTTTTTACGAACAGCTTTACATGTATTCCCATGATGTCACACTCAAGGGAGTTTACGGTGAGGTTTTTTTCCTATAAGAATTGTCTCATAACACTGTGAAGTTCTAGGTAGATATTAAAGTTTCAGTTATTTCTGTAATTCCAATATCCCTTTCAGATTTTCAGATGTTTTATTGTAGCAAGAATGCCAGACATGGTCAGCTTTTATGGGTGATTAATGGCAAATGGAAGATTTTTATTTTATTTTATTTTAGATGTAATATCTGTACAATACACCTTATTCAGAGCAAGTTGAATTCAAACTAAAAAAAAAAAAAGGATAAATTATAAATCTAAGTGCAGTGTGAAATCAAACACAGAAGCTTATTTCCTTATACCCTTATAATTAATGCTCAGTTCTGTGACTTTTTTCAATTCAAAAACTCTCAATTGTTAAGAGATTTAATGATGCCTCATAATTTACAGCATGCTATACTGTTAATGTTCACTGATTATTTTACTGGAAAAAGCACATCTTCAATTTATATGATTTATCACCATCATTTTTTAAAATAGGCGTCCACAATTGATCTTTCTTCTGTTTCACATAAAACTATTATGGGATACTAAAACTACTGAACAATATGGACACTTTAAAGAGTGCCGTGTTTATAAAATATCTGTCTTTCTGTCGGAATGACCGGAAAGTTTTATGAATCATGTCTAAGATTAGTGTCTTCAAAGGTTCCATGAATATTTATGGTGAGAGATAGCTAGCAATAGTAGTACCCACATACACAGAATACTTTTTATGATGTATTAAAAAAAAAAATCCACAAGAAACAATGTGCAACATGGTGGACTTTATCCTGTGTCCTGAAGGCTGAAAGCAGAAGAGCTTGAAAAAGATCAGCCAAAAGCTGGATTCAAACCATGTTAAATTCTACATTGAATCTCTGAATCCTACTGAAACCAGCACAAAGAACTTCACAGCAAGCTCATGACCCCTTTTAACCAGGTAAGACCCCTTAAGACATGTTTGTGGTAGATATCTAAAATAGATTTTAAAGTGTGAGTCTACCATGGTCAAAGGAACAATGAAGCAAGATGCCATTTGCCTCTTTGGGCTGGGGACCCGATGCTACATTACGTGTACACAGATGCACACCAGTAGGAGTGCAATGAGCAGAGCTTGGCCTCCTCAGTGCACAAAATCTGTGCAGCTACTGCAAAAGGCCTGGTTGGGAGGGTCTCCCTAGCAAGGACTTCCATGTCAATTTGCCTGTCCCACACTTATTTAGTTCTTATGAGTTTGAAGCCCCTTCCTCCTCTACCAATTTTAAATTAATCATATTGTTTAAATGCTATCCATACCACACCAAGGTTTTATCAACACTGAATTTCAAAGTTGCAGCCATAAATTTCCATGATTTCCTGCAGATTTTAAAAGTTTTTCTGTGCTTACGGGAGGCTTGCTAATTCACAAATGCAGGAGTAAGTCTTGGCACAAGTTCTCAAGATCTATTCAATAATGAATGACAGTTAGGTATACCACTTTCTGAAACCTAAGGCATGATGAGAGGAGTTTCTTCCTGTAAGAAGAGCTGCTCATGAACAGAGCACTGCCTGTGCTCCAGAGGAGGTCCAGGAGGAGCACAGGTGGAGAAAATGAATGCAGTGCTAGATGGCAAACAGGGGGAGTAGAACTGTCCAAAATGAAGGGCAGCTTTCAAATCGCTGTTCCAAGAACCAGAAATGATGCTACAGTGGCAAAGGACCAGATCCCACAAGCCTATACTTGTTAAAATATGGCAAGCACATAGATCTATGGAGTTGGACAGTGCCTGGTTCATCCAGGACAATAAGAAACCAAATTGACGTGGGAAAGGCTACAGTGGAGAACAGTAAGTACTCTCATTGGGCAAAGAAGGGATTGATCTTTCTGGTATTTTCAAGCAGAAAATACCCAACTAGTTAACTTACACATGCAATAGGACAGAGAAGAGGCAAAGATTGCTATAATTGCCTGAGATAAAGGGAAAGAAAAAGCCATTCACAAAATCCGCTGCATAAGCCCACCAGCACTATCTAATCTAAAAGCTTCATTTTCTAGAAGAGGTCCTTAAAGTTGGTGCACTCTTCCCTTCAGCATTTGATAACCACTTGTCCTTACCAGCCTTGCAAAACAAGAGAAAGTATGGAAGAGAGATCTCCTGAGTTTAGAGGAAAGAAGATCAGAAGCACATAGAAAAGCACGAACTCTGAAACTGTTTGTGGAAGTGTGGTATCAAAGATCAGAGGTCTGTATGGCAGCAAAGAGGAGGACTGGGCTCTGCGTTAAACATGGTACAATGGACAGTTAGCAGCTAACATAAGGCAAGAGAGGGTCCTGAGAGAGGAGTGCATTGTTGGTTGAATGCACACAGAGAAAGATTCAATAGCTATAGTTCAAAAATGAATTTGCCAAAATGGGAGTGAAAAGTGAGACGGACTAGCAGGAGAACACAGCAAGAGCATGGGAACAGCTTCAGCAATAACTGTACAAAGGAATAGTATAGTAAGCCTGGGAAAGAAGGTTATGCTAGGGATACACAGTATTCAGTGTTATCATCCAGCAATGGGTACTACAGTTAAAAAATATAGGCATGAAAAAAACATGGCAGAAGCATCTGTTTTTCTGTCCCTCCACAGCCTGTGAACCTTGGTCATTGCAAAGGGACTATTGCTGAGAATCTGGCAGTAGAAGACACACAGACAGCTGGGGAGAACAGAAGAAAGAGAAAGAAGCTGCTCCTGCTGCTTTGGAAAAGCAGTAGTGTCACTTAAAAGAGCAGTAGTGTCACTTAGAAAATGAGCACTGTCAGTGTTGGGGAAGGGAGGGGGAGAGCAGTAGAGTTTCTCCTCAGAAAACTAACTGGACTGATGTAACCTGTAACTTTTCCAGTGCTCCACATTTAAGAATTCAGATGCAGCTGCTGGGGACAGAGCATGCTGCTACTGAGAAAATAGTCCGCACTTGCTGCTGTTCTTTGAAGAACAGAGCTCTGCTGAACAAGGAGGGGCAGTGGTTACTGAAGATCATCTGTAATAAAAAGATAACTGCTCTTAGTGTTCCAAAATTTCAGCATACAAATATTCTCGCAACCCCTTTCTTTGCTAAATCAGGGGTGATGTTCTCAAGGGCCAATATAGGATAATCTCCTTTATCAGGTCCTTTGTCAGTCTTAGCCCACCCCTCAGCACCCCATACCTGAAGGATGCATTTCATGTACGTCTCTTGAACCCACTGTCTCCTTCCAGAGGCAAATCATGGAGGAGGGACTGCAGCTGCAACAGTTGTCCAACCATGCATTTTAACTCTTCTATTCCACAGGGAACTCTGCGAAGGATAAAAAATTATAATTTAACATTTCTTGATTATCAGAGAGAGGACATAATGTAGGAGTCTGTAGCTGGTTGCTATTCCCCAGGCATTTTAAAGAATTTCAAGGACAAAGGTCTCAATGGCACAGTGGGAATGCCTAGATTGATTTGTTCACAAGGACATGAGAAATTCATCTCTGAGCAGAGCAAAGCTTCACATCCTGGTAGAAACAACATGGAAAAATGGATTAATTGCTCCCAGTAGTGACCTCCACTACTAGCTGCAGGGTAAGTGTGACAGACAGCTATGGGGCTGTTCAAGGAGAGAAACTGCTAAAATGTTTGGCTGAAATTGGTGTGAGATGCCATGCTGAAACAACTCTTTGTGCAACATCATTCTTCTTTCAACTGGGCAAATGCATAACTTCAAAAAAAGAAGTCTGGCATAACAATATAGACTCCCACCAAAAAATTATGAAAGTCTTTTGAAAAGCTTCCTGTTCTGAGAACCTGAAGCAATGCCAGCAACATCTCGAAAAGGCACTATCACCAATACCTCTGTCTCACCTTAAGAGCCTGGAGAAAGTGCTGGAGTACCTGCAAACCCTCCTGACCTTTTAAACTCTCTTGACATGAGGACAAAACCATAGACTGTTTTCAGAACTGCATTCCTGTATATGTGCTCCCTAGAATAGGGCTGGAGTGATGGTCAACCAACTGCAAAACCTGACGCATCTCTTAAGGCAGGAGTGCTCTACGTGGCACACCGATGAACAAGTTCTCCTTGGCTTCACCAAGAGAGAAACTGTTTCACACATACCAATGGAGTATGTCAGGGTGCTGCAGAGAGCTCCTAGTGGGGATGCAAGATTTCATGTAAAAATCACCTATGCTGAGCCATAAACCACTAAGGCATTTTCAGTGTGTCCAGACCATAAAGCCAGGGTCAGATTTTCAAAAAGGCTGATCTTATTTAAGCCCTAAGAGAAGATACTTAGAATGGTTCATCACCTGACAGCTACTTCTGTGGTGCTTAGAAAAGAATCTGGAAAGAGAGCAGTATTAAAGTTGAGTAAAACTTTATGATTAAACTTTTCCCTTTGAGAAAATTTTCCCTTCACCTTTCTGCAGGAGAATTTTTTTACAAGGTAGTTTGAAAGAACTTCTGAATCTTAGTTTCCATCTCTCCTTGCTTTTTGTCCATTTATCAGTTTCCCTTCTTACTGGCCTAGCATCATATATACACAGCAAAAGCATGAAGAAATCACCTATGGAACTATATTCAATATCAAAGGTTTTCAAAAGTGAACAAATACTATTTCTCATATACTTCAGGGGTTTGGTATTTACGTCTTCCTTTTTTTTTGTGAATTTGAATTATTGAAAAATTCAATGTGAAGTGTTCCAATGCAATTCACACACTCAGTATTTATCTCTACATTCAAGATGGTAGTTCCTGAGATGAAGGAGACCTTTCCTCTCTCTTATCCTCAAAATAAATTAATAAATAAAAACTGAAATATGTCCATTTCATACACATTGAGAGTAAATTCTGTAACTTTTTTTTTCATAACACTGCTTCACCCAAAGCATCTATTTATTTTCACTTTAACAACTAACGCTTCACAATATAATGCAAAAAAATCCCTCAATTTAATTTTGTGTGTCATTATGAAAGCTTCACTCCTTCCTAAGATTTGTCTAGAAGAGATAAAATATGACACTGATAACAGCTGAAATCTCACTGATAAAAGCTTACATGCAACAGTGGGCAGCGTTTTAAGTTCACATGTATCCAGGAAACAATGAATAAGAGATAAATCAGTATGATGCTACACAAATTTATTCAGCTGTTATCAACAATGTTATATGCATTTTACAGTAAAGAAGTAGATTACAGAAGAGTAGCCTTTTTAGTCTGTCATCCCCAAGCAGGCAGTTGTTTCATATACTTCTTTGTGGAAATTAATTGACCTTCATTGCAATGCTATTTAGGGGCTTTGTTTATTATTTTGTCTTGTTTTTCCTTTTCTAATCCAATATGGAATTACTACATTTAATTTTGATGGAGGCATTTGAGAGCACTGATATGAATGACTCCAGAAGGCTAAGGAAATAACTTTCCTGGAACTCTTATGTTCAGTCTTCTCATTCAAATTTGAAATATGGTTTGGAGAAATCTGGCTCATGGGAACAGACAGAGGATCTACCCCAGAAATTAAATTCATTACTAAACACAACAGGGAGCCCTAGAACCAGGAGGTACTGCCCTTCATTCATTACTGTGTGCAGAGGATGACATTTTGGTGGAAGTTACAAAATTATTTCAGTCACATGATTTGAAAAGTGAAATATTCCAGGGAAACCTCTGCATGTATATTAAGAGTGGTCTGTTTTGGACAGCTGTGTGAATCTGAGATTCTAAAGGAAGTGACAAGTTTTGAACTAGAATGATGAAGTACGACACAAATATGTATTTACACTCTTAATTTTGATTTACCATACTTCTACTACTGCTACTACCAGTTCAGTGGTGGATAAGTAATTTGCCAAGAAAAATGAAGTAATATCCTTCAATTTATTCTTGTGTAATATTCCTATGTATTCAGTATTCGAGTTCACAAATTAATATCTCATCCCAGGTACCTCCTGTAAACAGCAAGTTCTCCCAGTGTATTTAAGAATTCAAAAAGATGCTAAGCAGAGGCTTTTAGTAGCCTTGGCAGTGTCAGAATTTCAGGCATAATAGCATGAATGTGCAAATGCAAGTTTTGTAGCTCATAATGACTGAAAAGCAAGACTGTTGAAATGATAAAACTCTGAGTAATTCAAAATGGCAAATTTCAGTTTTGCTATTACCGTGGAAGTGATTTAATTTTCACTATAGAAAAATATATTTATAGTACAGAAAATAACATTTATTATTACTTTATTTATTGCATTGTATTTATTACAAATATATTTCTCCTTTTATTATTCAGTCAGTCTTGGCAAAAAGAAATACGTGTAATTCTTTAAATATGATAGAGGAGTACAGCTCAAGTGACATGTTTCCATAACCCATATCAGAAGAAGTTTTGAGTATTTCAGACATACTATGAAATGTTATTTGTTAGGCTTCCAAGGATATATCAAAGGCCTCACACCAAAAGCCCAAACCTGTAGCCATATCTTCATGATACAGCTTCAGGTGTTCCTCCTGTGCTGCATCCCCCTTTGGGAGACAAGATAAATTACTCTGCTCATCCTGGAATCAATCCAATTCCTAAATATGTTCTGGCAGTTTATCTGACCCTTGTTTATTCTCAGCTGGCAGGCTGCTACACATTGAACTGGACTGATGCAATCTCTAAATATTCTGTGAAAGTACTCTTTTCTCTGGAATGTGAGCATATGCTTTATTGTCCTCCCAATAACTTGTCTTACTGGAACCAGAACTATAAGATGGGTGCAAGATAAATACAGTAAGCTAAATACATTCTTGTGAGATGAATGGCAGAGTAACACAGAGTCTTTAGAATTCCAGGCATTATGCTTCATTTTAACCAATTATAGAGTGACTTGCTCTTATCAAAACTGAGATCCAAGGGGAAAATTATTTCCCCTATCATTTAGTTCTAAATAGAAAATGTCATAACTTATTTTATTATTATCATTACTGTTACCATGGAAAAAGACTTACATAGTCACAATCTGTGCAGCTCTCTGTCAGGTCCCATAAGAATCTGGAAGACAAGTGTCCTGGTTTCAGCTGGGATAGAGTTAATTTTCTTCCTAGTAGCTGGTATAGTGCTATGTTTTGGATTTGGTATGAGAATGTCGATAACACACTGATGTTTTAGTTGTTGCTAAGTAGTGCTAACACTAGTCAAGGACTTTTTAGCTTCCCATGCTCTGCCAGGTGCACAAGAAGCTGGGAGGGGGCACAGCCAGGACAGCTGATCCAAACTGGCCAAAGGGCTATTCCATACTGTATGACGGAATGCTCAGTATATAAACTGGGGGGAGTTGGCCAGGGGACAGTGATTAGTGCTTGGGGATGGGCTGGGCATCGGTTAGTGAGTAGTGAGCAATTGTACTGTGCATCACTTGTTTTGTATATTCTTTTGCCATTATTATTATTATTTTCTCTTCCTCTGCTGTCCTATTAAACTGTCTTTCTCTCAGCCCATGGGTTTTACTTTTTTTTTTCTGATTCTCTCCCCCATCCCACTGGAGCAGGGGGGTGGAGTTTGAGCGAGTAGCTGTGTGGTGCTTAGTTGCTGACTGGGGTTAAACCATGACAACAAGTTAATTAAACTTGACAAAAAATAAGTTCTATTTTTTAATTCAGACATATTTTATCAGATTCATTGCTTATGGAACTATTTGTCATTATAAAGAACTAATGAATATTTAAGCTTGAGAAGTTATGTCAATTACATTATCTGTTTAACTTTGCATAAACTGATATGTCTCTTTAATGAAATGACTGTTTCTTCCAAAAATGGTCTTGCTTAACTGGTGATTTAATGTTTTCAGTAGACAAACAGGTCTCTGTGACAGAAACTTCTGACTCAGGTGTCATCCTCATGGAACATGTGACCTGTGAAACAGAAAAAAAAGAGGACAAAAAGCTTCCTGAAATGTTTATAGGTTGGTGGGTTTTTTGAAAGCTATCACATATGACAGTAACATGATAGAAATAGTAGCTCTGCTCATTTGAAAAATCCTACACATGCATTTTCTCTACACCTTGATTAACTCAAATGATTTCTTATTAAATTATGTTATATATCAAATCAACATATAATCTGTCTACTTTGTCTTTATCAGTATTTTAAAATGTGTTGGTTTGAATGTATTTGACCAGTTTCTTGACCTGGTGCAGAATTTCGATGTAAGGTGACTTTTCTTATCAAATAAAGTATCCATTTTCTACCTGATGATTTTGAAATTAACCTTTATCAACATAAGTGTGTCCATGTTTCTTTTGTTGCTAAATGGCCAACTCTTCTCCAGTTAGAGAGTTAGATAGTTAGACAGCCTAGGTGTTTATATTTCCTTCCATTTTCCTCCATGACAAAGAGAAATCACCAACTGCATTGTAAGTAAAAACAAGTTGAAGTAATCAATGTTACAGTGCACAATGCAAAAAGATATAAATTAGTTTATGTGTGGTATGTAATAGTTAATCCTTGAGTATACAGGAATACAGCATTTCATACAAAGATAAGAAAATTTGTCACTTTGTCACTGACCGGAAACATTTAAAGAATTGCACTATCTTAAATACCACTTTGACAAAATCTAGTATTCATCTGACATTTATTCTGTTATTGTTTCATGGTCATTCCCTTACAGACTGGTTTTAAAATGTGCATTTATAGGATCAGATTTTTCCTTTTTAAAGCAGCCAAGTGTGATAGGAATACCAGCCTCCAACACCTCTGCAGTTTCTTGGTGATGTTTGCCTAATAAAAGAAAACATTAAGTAAATCCTCTGTCTTATGCCTACATACATAGACCTTAGGAGGAAAACATAGCTGCTTTCTTTAAGCTCTAGTTACAGGAAGATGAAAAGTAGGCATAGTTGGGCTTAGTCGCTCATACTATCCCTTACCTAAGCAGTCACACTCCTTCCTCTCCATTGCCATCATGTTCCCACAAAGGAGTATCATGAAAACAAATTTTTTAAATGTCCATCTTAAGCTCTAGAAGCATTGCTCTAGAGTAGATTGCTCCTTGCCTCTGTTATTAGTGTAACTAGAAGAAAATATAAACCCTAGCCTTGGCTATCTCATAAGTTTGGGTACCTTTCAAAATCTTCCATCCCTCTCATAGCTGTCTCAGCTTCAGAAAGAAGTTGATAACTCGTCTGACTTATTCGATCTGGCTCTATGAGCAAATCAATAACTGCCTCCCTTTGCAGTTTCTTATGTTATTGCTGTAAGAGGCAAAGAAAAGACACGGAGAGCTACCCAAGGTCCCTTTGAATGTGCTAGCTCAGTGCTAGGCACAGCATATCTGCATCAACCTTGTACTGCCACATGTGTCCAGGCTAATTTGTCTTTGTTGAGAAGCAAAAATGGATGGGGCTTCTGGGTCCCAAGCTAGCATTGTTTGGCAGCAAAAAATGTATCTACACACATGTGGACATATTGAACCAGTCATAGTTATCCTGGAAATCCCTACTACATCACTATTGCTTGGTATCTTATATCCTCTCTTGCTTTCAGACACTAATGGTGAGTCATAATGGGAAAAGAAACAGGATGCTAAACCCCACATCCTTAAATCCATACATTCAACAAATAATATTTTAACATAGAAATTGTTATTTCAGGATCCTCAGTATTAATGTGAGAACACAGTCTGCTTTTCTCTCCCTTCTTTGCTCATCCCAAAGATTATATAATGAAAAATCCAGAAACAAAATTCAGTAACTGCCAATCAAATACTTAATGGCCAGCAGGTGTTTGTGTCATGAATGTACAGTTGGACTATTTCTTTTGAAATTAAAAAGATTTTTTTATGTACTAATGTATAATGGAGATGTGAATAAAATGAACACTTCTTTATTTCCTATTTCTCTAAATATCTCCGATTCAGTGAGCACTGCAGTGAAGTTCAGTACTTTACCATAGTAACGGTAAATGCCGCTTTTTTGATGCCACCCACTCTATAGCCTCAGAGAAAAAAAGGGGGGGGGGGAGAAAAAACCTCAAGGCAATTCAACTGAGAAATTTCATACATGAAATGAAAAGAAGATTTCCTACTCTTCTCTCTGTCGTAAGAACTAGTGCACCAACTGAGAGAAGGGGAGAGAGGAATTATAGCTTTCTACGTCCTTATAATTTTACTAAAGAAAACAATCATATCATAGAGCACTGTGCTTGTCTCTTTATGAAAGACAAGGATCTGAACTCTGCTTTCAGGAATGTGTTCAATGATCAGAGCCCAAAGTGATCTGCCAGCAGTTCAAACCTCAAATGGGCTGTAACAAGGAATTTCCATTTTATGAGAATTTTAATATTTTTAACCATCATATGAACCATAAAATACACATATTTCTCATAGAAGAAAAGGTTTCTGAAATGTTATCTGTGCCTTACAATACCAAACAACATTTTTGCAAAATTGACTAAGTTTGTCAGTTTTCCACCGCACCAGTGGAAACTAAGATAAAACTGACTAAAAGTTAAAAAAACTCACATGAAAATGATAATTTTGTATTTGATATAGTGAGCATCTTCTGACATCTTCTAGCCTTATTTGCATCAGCCACTACTAGCCCTCTGTACATATTGAAAAACAAATACAATTTGAAGAATCTACAGAAACACATCGATGTCCTAGTGACACTTGAACTATAATTATTTAAAAGAAAGAAGATAATTCAAAACATAGTGCCCTTTTAGAAAAAGTCGTTCTACATGGAATATTTTCAATGATATGTAGCAGATAGGAAGTTTGACTTTTGACTGCACCATAGAAAGGCATTTTTACAAAGGGAGTCAAAGGTAAGAGTGTATTGACCATCCTAACAATGCTGGAGTAACTAGATTTTGATGTTACAAGAGTGAAGTCCTAAATTCCAACAGTAGTACTGTCAATGGAAATTATTTGATACTGTTCTGTTTCAGCAACCTTATCTTTTCCTGTCTTTCAGCGTATTTGTACCTTTTGCCCCCCAGGCCTTTCTCTACATAGCCATTGCAAACCCAAAATTCCCCTTATGTGTAAACGTTCTCTTCAAGCATGCTCGGCACTCCATTGTGGTCCTTCCTCCCTTCCCTCCATGCAACACATGCTGCCCACTCCAACCAGGAGTGACAGGATTTTACCTCTAAAACCATAAATTGCTGCAAATGAAATGAAATGAAATGAAATGAAATGAAAATTAAATTAAATTAAATTAAATTAAATTAAATTAAACTAAATTAAATTAAATGAAGAGAGGAGAGGAGAGGAGAGGAGAGGAGAGGAGAGGAGAGGAGAGGAGAGGAGAGGAGAGGAGAGGAGAGGAGAGGAGAGGAGAGGAGAGGAGAGGGGAGGGGAGGGGAGGGGAGGGGAGGGGAGGGGAGGGGAGGGGAGGGGAGGGGAGGGGAGGGGAGGGGAGGGGAGGAGAGAGGGGAAGATACAGTCACTGTACCATATTATTGGACTGGAAGATATGCAGGTATCCTGAAGGAGAAAGTGCTTTTGGCAGCTACAAAACAGCTTTTCAGATTAATGTTCAAGAGGTACTTACAGACGGTACAGTGAAATTACACAACCTTTCAAATTTTCAGTCCATTTAACAAAGTGTTTCCAGTTTCCATTTTATATCAGGTGAAACTATGAATATTGAACAAAATGTTAATCTCTACCATGAGCTTTTTATTAATCACTGTATTCAGAGCAGAGCATTTATTAAATAAAGGAGTTAGAAGAATGAAAAACAATGTAGAGCCATTGGCTTTTGGGAGTTCTTGTTCATTTAATTATTTTTCTCTTCTGAGTATAGTTCAAGATGCTGCTGGACATTATGAAAACAGGTTTTTATCTTTGTCTTCCCAATTTTCTCATTTTAGTAGACACTCTACATCTCCTAAATGTGCGTAAATTCCTCTCTTATAACTAATGTCTTTTTATCCCGTAATACAGTTTAGCTCTGCAGCTGTTTTCATAAAGACATCAAGTAGAATAAAACCAAGGAAGATACAGAAGGGCTGGTGAAAACCAGGGCAGAGGAATCACTGTGGATCTGATTCTGCTGGGAGAGGGGACGAAAAGTCCCCATATGCCATAACACTTTGTTTTGCTCTTTCTCCAGTAGTCTGGGTTTCAGTCTGTGGGCTTTTTGTAGCAGAAAGCATGCCTAGTTTGTCAGTAAACCTGATGGGACCTTGTAACCAGGATGTGGCCCATAAGCCAATCCGACTTGCAGGACCAGACTGCCTGATGGTATGAATCAGCCCTGCTTCAATGGAGCTATGCTATCTCTCCACTTCAGCATTTTCTTAAGTTTTCCCATTAGAAAAATTTGAGCTCTGTGCAAAATTTCAACTATATATAACAAGCACAATGTTTCTAGCTTTGCAAAAGAATGTAAAATAGCATCACTGATGGTCTCGTAAAGACCACATTCAAACAAGAGGCCGGACTATATGATTTAACTACTCCATACCTCATGAAAGGATGAGTCCTCTCTCCTTATCCACAGCCTGATTTCAATGAGATGAAAGTCCGGCATGCAAGGTAGATGTGGCATACAGACTAGCCAGCTCCCTAGTTTGGATAACTGGGGGAAATCAGGAAGCACTGTAGGGCAAATCTTGCCAGTTGTTTAGATTTACCCTTAGTGAACCTGTTTTCTCATATAGTTTAAAGAAACATGCAGACTTACTGCAAGTTGGATGCATTAGATGGACCAAGAAATCATAATGAGAAATTAGTGTACCATCTGCTGAGTTTTGCTTCTTATGACCATCTCACAGTATTTGTGGGTTTGTTCTTGTTTGCTGTTCACTTGTCAATTAAAGTTACAAAACCAAAGAAATGCTCAGTCTAACCAGGCATCTTCAGCCAATTATTCGTAACCCATACAAGGCTGCATAAAGTCAGGAGAAAACTGCAAAAACAAAAAAAGAACAAAGGCACATCTGGAAAACAGAAAGTGTATTAAAATGCTACAATGCAAGACACTGTGTAATAAAACATACCCACAGATTAAAGCATCAGATTATTAAGCAAGTAAACAGCTTTTTTTTGTTTTTTCTTTCTCTTCTGTTAAGAAAAATAAACCTAACCAGGGAGATAAAGCTGTTTTCTCCAATTGCCGGTACATACGTACTAGCACAATGAAACAAGACAGGTGATGTGCACAAACACCTGAACTAATTACATGGCAGTGGAATTTCTGAAAATAGCATATATGTCATTTTATGTGCTCAGTGAAGGTTCAGACTTAACATGCACACACATGCACACATGTGCATATACAAACACAGAAAAAAGAAATTTGCGAGTTTTTCAAAATGGGATTTCTTATCTGTGAAAATGTGCTGTCTGCTAATGGGTTTGATTCAGATAATAGGTTACAGTTCTTTACATTTATACCAGTAGAGCAGTGCTGATTTAAGGAGAGGAAACAGGGCAAAACTGAAACAATGAAGAACTTCCCTATGTAATAACTGGTTTTGCTCAGTACGAAAAGTTTCCTCCATATAAACCACTCTACATTTTAACATCTACAGTACAGATCTCAGGAAACATTTTGTCACAAATTCCCATTTTCTATTCTTCAGTTTCTGGTTAATATTACAAAAGGATTTACTTGAAGGCCAGCTATTTCTGAGAGTTGTCCATAAAGCCCTCCTTTTTATTCTTTCTGGACTCATTTTACAGCAGTTTCATGTGCCAAGCACAATAAGGACTCGTTCTTCATCGTTCTTCAAAGTCACTATAAATAATAAGAATCATAAATACAATCATATGTATAACTCAAGTCTATAAGCACAGTAACTGTGGTGCCTTGCTGAAGCATCTGTCAATAAACATATTTCTCGGGTTTAAAGCCTATTCAAAAGGTAAATGCTGAAAAATATCCCATATTTGGCAGTTTAGATAATAATTCAATTTTCTCAGTCTCCCTCTGGCACTTGTAGAGTCCATTTTGAGTCTCTCCAGTTAAAGCTTACTCGTTTTTATATTGCTACCCAAATGATCAAAGCTAGAGGAAAAGCTTTTAGTCCTACAGAGGATAAGGAAGCTCGTATTTTATCTGACTCTTCATGACGGGACTCCATGCTCAAACTGATCTAATTTGCTCGGATATAGCAAGAAGGGAAATACCTCAGAATCAGAGCTAAGAAGCTTCTGGTATCACTGGAAAAGAGGAAAGTTAACTATGAACAGGGGGAAAAAAAATATTTATTTATTTATTTATTTATTCATGTTGTCTCTTTGACATTTCATAAGAATATGCCACTAATGGGAAACATTTAAGCAAAGAAAATATTATACCTTTTTTAAAGGATTGGGACAAAGTGAAATGGGTTTTAATAGTGCTTAGCTCTGGGAGCTTCTTTTTTAAACTTCACATTGTTAAGGGAAATTTCTGGAAGTGGAAACAGAGAGTTCAGATTTTATTTGGAAATATTTTTTGATAATAATTTACCAAAAAAGGATTGAAAAATATTTATGGTATCAAATGATACTCCTTTGAACGGGAACACATCGTTGCTTATAAGCAGTACTAAGTATATCACATCCACCTCTCTCATCACACCCACACAGCAAGTCAGACAAGAAGGAATTTCCATTGGTAAACCTGAGTTGACTGTTACTAATTATCTCCCTATCCTTCACATGTTTGGAAAATAGTTCTGTGAAAAGGTGTTTTATGATCTTTCCAGAAAGTCAGGTGAGGCTCACTGTCCTTCTTGATTTCACCCAAAGTGTCACAGCAATGCTTACATATATCTCTTTGCTGGTCCTTGTTTCCACCTCCTATATCCTCCCATTTTCCTCTTGAATTCAGAAGCCTCTGACAAAATTCCGGGTGTGCCTCAACAATGGGATGATTTGTTCCTAAACTTCAAATAAGTTCTTCTCAACAAAAAAAACCAGCTCTCCTGGGTATTTCTCCTCTTGGTCAGCTTGCCCCAGGGATTCTGTCTAGCAGCTTCCAGAATACCCTAGAGTCTAATATCTAACACCTTTGTCGGCGACATGGACAGTGGGATCGAGTGCACCCTCAGCAAGTTTGCCAATGACACCAAGCTGTGTGGTGCGGTCGACATGCTGGAGGGAAGGGATGCCATCCAGAGGGACCTTGACAGGCTGGAGAGGTGGGCCTGTGTGATCCTCATGAAGTTCAACAAGGCCAAGTGCAAAGTCCTGCACATGGGTCAGGGAAATCCCAAGCACAAATACAGGCTGGGGCAGAGAATGGATTGACAGCAGCCCTGACGAGAAGGACTTGGGGGTGCTGGTTGATGAGAAGCCAAACATAACCCGGTAATGTGCACTTGCAGCCAAGAAAGCCAACCGTATCCTGGGCTGCATCAAAAGAAGCATGACCAGCAGGTTGAGGGAGGTGATTCTCCTCCTCTACTCCGCTCTCATGAGACCCCACCTGGACTACTGCATTCAGCTCTGGGGCCCCCAACATAAGAAGGACATGGATCTACTGAAGCAAGTCCAGAGGAGGGCCGCAAAGATGATCAGAGGGCTGGAGCACCTCTCCTATGAGGACAGGCTGAGAGAGTTGGGGTTGATCAACCGGGAGAAGAGAAGGCTCTGGGGAGACCTTATAGCAGCCTTCCAGTACCTCAAGGGGGCCTACAAGAAAGCTGGTGATGGACTTTTTACGAGTGCATGTAGTGATAGGACAAGGGGTAATGGCCTTAAACTGAAAGAGGGTAGATTTAGATTAGATATAAGGAAGAAATTCTTCACTATGAGGGTGGTGAGGCACTGGAACAGGTTGCCCAGAGAAAGTATGGATGCCCCCGCCCTGGAATTGCTCAAGGCTAGGTTGGATGGGGCTTTGAGCAACCTGGTCTAGTAGAAGGTGTCCCTGCCTGTGGCAGTGGGGTTGGAACTAGATGATCTTTAAGGTCCCTTCCAACCCACACCTTTCCATGATTCCATGATTCTAATATCCCACAGCTCAGAGCCCTAACTCTGCTGTTCACCTGTCCAGTTTTCCTCTGGGTCTTGAACTCCATCATTTTCTGGTTGCTGCAGCCCACCCTGCCATCTACGACCACATTTGTCATTCTTCCTTGTTTGTAAGCGCTAGACAAAGAGAGCGTTACTCCTGCTCACCCCCTCTAGCATTTTCATTAGGAAATTGTCACCAACACAATTTAGAAACTTCTTGGATTGCTGCACAAAGCCATGCTGCACTCTCAGAAGATGGCTGTGTGGGTGTCATCTCCCACAAAGACTAGGGCCCATGGTCAGGACCCTTCCACTAATTCTTGGTGGGAACACAAACCCACTTCAGGCAATTTGCAGCATATCCCAGTGATGATACCACTGAAATTACTTCCCTCTGACCTTGGTCAGGTCTTGACAGACATGTCTCCCGTTTGGCACTGGAGCTTGATGTAGTCAAGTCATACCTTTCCATAGAGCACAGCTCCCCTTCCTCTTTTTATTGCTCAGGCCTTTCAAAGAGCCTGTACACACCGAGGACTGTGCTCCACTCATGTATGCCAGGTCCACATGGCTCCCATCACATCATAGCCCTGAGACTGCACATGGACTTCCAGTTCCTCTTGTTTCCAGATAGAGATACTTGAGACAAACTTCTGAACAGCCTCCCTTTAGCGCAGACACTAAAACTACCTAGTATGAGTTTTTATTTGAAAACACAGTACGTGCATTACTTGTCCATAGGATGATAATTGACAAGGAAGATGAACTTCACATTTCAGACAATGAGAATAGTCTTAAAAATTAACAAGGACAACAGCTAAGTAACATGGATTTTTTTTTTCATTTTTATTTTACTTCTCTCCATCTTTTAATTCCAATATTTGTTTGTAGCAGCAGTCTTATATCCAGAGTAGATGGGACAGCATAAGATATTGAAGAGATCCTGAAAACAAAAATCTAGTTTTGCATATTGTTATTTCTTTTTAAAAGATTTTGCTTAGCTTATAAAATAAATTTTTCAACTTCACGGTAGGATCTGGAAAACACAAGTCTTCGACAGTCATCCACAACACAGGATACAAGTAAAGAGAGGAAAGGGGAAAAGAAGAGATACTTTAAGTTTTTAAAATGTGTTGTTGGAAAATGTCGTGTCATTGTTAAAGGAAGGTTTTTAAACTAGCTGCATTTACAATGTTCCAGCTACAAATCAAGGAAACCAGTTCCTAAGTACCAGCAGCAATGCAAGCAAAGAGCAACACCATTAATATCAGTGGGATAACCTTGACATTATTTTTTTTTATGAAAGAGATGAGAAACAAATCTCAAGAATTCAACAGATAGTGCTCATAAACCAAAGTACATTTTCAGAGATTCTGTTTTCTTTCTTCTAGATATTCACTGGTAGAAGCTTGAGTAAATGTACCTGCATGGGTTATTAAGTAGGAATATTTAGAATGATCAAATGTCGTGTGCTATTATTGCTCTTAGCTGCTGTATCTTGTTTACTTGCTCTCCTCCAATGTCTTGTATTGGATGAAAAGAAAGGGAAAGCTAAAGAGATATTCTTAATCCTCTTTTTTTGAATAGCCTGATGATTGTAAATAAGATAAGTAGTGTTTTCTTTTAATACATTTTACAATGCAAAAAGAACTATTAATATTCAGAAAATAGTGGATTTTAAATTATTGGCTATTTCCTGTCCAGATACTATTGATATTAATACTTGACAATACATTAATTACCATGGTAATCAGATAGTACAATATATGCAAGCAACATAATCCCACTAAGATGGAACTGGCAAAAGTCCAAGGAGGTCCTTCAGAGAGTCCAGAAATTAATTATGAAAAATAGTAGTTCAGCTTCTAGATTTCTCAATTATGGAGTGCTATATGTAGTAACTCTTATCAAGGGATATTAAAAAAAAATAAAAGCAGTGTACAACCAAACCTACAGGAGGTTTCTATCTATAACTGTTCAAGTAATATAGCTAACGAGTGGATTCACTGCGTATGACTGTGGCACTGCCAGAAACAGGACCCTACAGTATAAATTAGTTTGAAGACCTGGGAGAAGTGCATGTTTTGCTTAAATGGGAGCAGAATGCATAGGTATTTTCAAAACCCACTATTAATCTGTTTTCATGTTCTGACATGTAGTAAGTAACCAGGCATAAACTGTCACACCTCATTTGCCATGAGTCATTTTCACCAACTAACTCTCTCTGCTTGAGATGTGGTCTTCTGTTGTCAGTGTACTTGTTCATTCATACAGACCTTTGCCATGCAGACTACATTTGCACAGTAAGTCTCTATGTGAAGTTATAAACCTTTGCAAAACTCTAGGGAATACAGATTTGTGGAAGAATGGTTAAGTGAGAAGGGACATGATCTTTTCAGTGTGAGCAATCCTGCTTTCAGTGTATCAAGAAGCACAGAGGATACTATAAACTGACCTTGAACAGCAACGGACTACTTGGCAAACAACATAAGAGACAACAACTAAGTCCGGAATGTGCTAACGAACCTCTTCGCGTGAACAGCAACCCTGTACCAATCATATAACTGTCTTAAGCGCGTGAACACATGTAATGAACCAATTATATAGATATTGCTTCCGCGTGCTCTGCTGATTGTCTATATAAGCCTTGTAATTGTGTGAATTAAAGGAGAACGATCATACTCGTATCGAGGTTACATTGTTACTCCGGGTCCGTCCTTCCCACTCCGACATCTGGTAGCAGATGGTTTCTTCGCCTGCGATTTCCGAGACTGCGGTGAGCAGCAGAGGAAGGTAACGTCGCTCGCGATCTCTGAGACTGCGGTGAGCAGCAGAGGAGGGTAATATCGCTCGCATTCTCCGTGACTGCGGTAAGCAGCTAGAGGAGGGGAGTGGGAAGTTTCAGCTGAGAGAAGCGCTGCTCGGGTCAAGAAGGCAGAGTAGACGCCAGCGTGAGGTCGCTCCTCACCTCTCAGGATAACGGGTGCTGTTCGGGTCAAAAGGGCAGAGCAGACGCTGGTGTGAGGTCGTTCCGCACTAGGCGCAGCAATGGAAACAGAGGCTGCAGCCACACTGCTAGCTGGAATACTCTCTAAGAGAGGGATAGAAGCACCAGCGAAGCAATTGTGTAAATTAATTACACTTGGACAGCGTTGGGGTCATTTTACTGACACTCATCTGTTATTTTCCGTATCGGAATGGCGGGACTTTGGAGGGACAATGTGGCAAAAAACAACTGAAGGAGATGAAAAAGATGAAAAGGAGATAAAGGCGGTTCGTATACTTTGGAACACCGTGTTAGAGACTTTAAAAGCGATGAAAGCAGAAAGAGAAGTGGTATGCGCTGCTGCTCAAATGCTGGGTCCAGGAAAAGTTATTGAAAAACCCCAAAGTAAACCAAGACCTATCGCGCGCTTCTTTGGACTGCCTGCCGTAAAAGGCATGTCTGGGACTATTTGTAAAAACATAAGTGAACTGCGGGAAAAGGAAAGTCTTAACTCGCCAGGCGAAGTGGAGGGTGTCCCACCGACCCTGGTGCGGGCACCCGGGGGAGCGGAAGTTTCTCTTAGCAGAGCCAGAATAGGATCTGAGGCAGAGGCGGAAGTGTCTCCACCAGAAACTCCAAAAGGGGCGGGAGCAACGTCAGTTGCTGACCTCATTGACTTAGGCGGAGCGCCCTGCCGACCTTCCCCTGCATCGGGAAGAAGGGAGGCGCCGCACCCTCAGCGCCTTCATCTCCGCTGTACCCACCGCTGCCTTCCTCTGGGGAATCATCGGGGACTACAACTTCCAAGAAAGAACTGCAGCAACCCCCAGATGTTACTACAGAGATGTTACAAACAGTTCTAAAACAACTTGAGAAATTGGAAACACAAACAACTACGAAAGAAGAAAGCGTACCTTCATGTTTAATGAAACCATCAGCACATCCTAGAATCACGCGCTGGAGTGGTATTATTAGGGATGCGATTTTAGAAGGACAATGGAAACCCGTTGAGGGGAAAAAAAAAAAAAAAAAGAAAAAAGAAAAAAAAGAAAAAAGAAAAAAGGAAAAAAAAAGAAAAAAAGAAAAAAGAAAAAAGAAAAAAGAAAAAAGAAGAAAAAAGAAAAAAGAAAAAATAAAAAAGGGAAAAAAAGAAAAAAAAGAAAAAAGAAAAAAAAAGAAAAAAGAAAAAGAAAAAAAAAAAACGGGGAGTCCTGCAACATTGGCATACCCGGTCATACAAGAGAACAATCAAGGAAAATGGGAACCTCACGATTGCAAAATTTTCATCATGGTCTTTCCGCCGAATTTTGCAATTACCAATCTCCTTAATCATATGTAACGGGAAAGACTCACCATATGCTGTCATTTGTCAGTGGCAAAACAAGAAAGGGGAGTCTACCTCTCCTCTCTCATTGGATGCCACTGCCAAATCCACTGTCAAGAACAGAAGTCCAGAAGATATGTTTAATGTACTAGAATGGGTGTTTTTAAGTGTGCAGCCAAAAACGAGTATTCAAATGCGAACTGAGGCAATAGGAGAATTAATACGTAAAGGAAGGTCGCGAATTATAGAAATCGGTGGTCAGGAGCCAGAGAATATCAGTATACCTGTTAATGCCATAGATATAGAATGGTGGCTCCGTAATGCTGTTGCCATACAGAATGCCTTATTAGGCTATAATGGCAGAATACACTCGCAGCAGCCTCAAGGAAAATTACGGCATGTCTTACCTCATGGCTACCAAATTGGACATGGCTAAGGAATCTGTTTGTAATAGGGGTAATGGTGATTTGTGTATGCACCCTAGCCTGTGTTATGATACAATGCTGCTCTTGTATTTCCAATCTCTCTAGACATTGCAAACATAAGTGATTTGAGGCTTGAGCTCTAAAGAGCTCAGCCCTCAATAGGTAAGGGGGGAATGAAAGGGTTAAAAACCACAAGAGCAAGAAAGATGTTGTAAATACCTTAGTCACTCAATTAGATTAGAAGACACCCTCTTGTGATTTAAGGATGTTGTGAATACCTTGTTAGACTTGAGGGCGGCCTGATGTGATTTAGGGGGTAGCTAGAAGAACAGTTATAAAATAAGGGGGGCTCTGGGATAATTTCTTTACAGACAACTCGGCCTTGGGAGAACAGATGCACGGAACTAGGAAGATAGGAAGAAAGAGAAGAATGGCAACAATAGTCTTGAAGGACAACATCTACGTGATCCTAGGACTGAGTTTGCGCAGAAGCAAAGGTCAATCAGCGAACACAGTGAGGAAGACTACGAGCCTTCATCTGAAGACCCCCAAAGACCACCACAAGAGATGACTGCGCATGCGAATCAGATATTTACATATGTTAATAAGTTCCTGGAAATCTCATGTTTATGCATAGCAATTCTTGGAAATCCTATGAATATGCATGATTGTATAGTATATATTCTCTAAAAGTTCATTGACTCTAGGGAGCACTTATGGTGGAGAATCCCCAGTGTTGCCCAGCGCTGCAATAAAGAATACCTGCTTAATAGTAACTTTGTTGCTATTGAGTTTCATTTCAGGGACTCTCTGAGTACTCCGTTTCTCCCTTGGGGAGATTCGGACTGTGAGGAGAAGCATCCGTGGATTTTTGTATCAGTTTTCGCACCCCAGATGGGACCCTCTCTGTTCGGCTGCAGGACCCGTTGAGAACAGGACTCCCTAGGGTACCCCCGGAAAATTTCCAGAGGGACTCCTTGCCTCAATCGGATCACTGCGGGAGCAGACAAGGACCATCTTCGGAAAAAGGTATTCTTTCTCAGGAATGTGGTTAGGACCTGTCCCGGTTATATTTAACGGTCGAGGATATATATGTGTTTCCACAGATCGTGGTCCAGTGTGGGTGCCGAGCAAGAGTGTGAAGCCTGTTTTAGCTCATCATGACTCACCCCACGAGCAAAATGGTCAAGCTCCTGATTCTAGAGATGCTATTCCCAATGGTAATGACTCTCCACAAGATTGAGCCCAGAGAAAATATGTGGGTTACATGGGCAAACAAGACAGGACAACAAGCCTTTTGTCTATCGCTTGCTTCTGCAACAGAGCCTTTTTGAACATGTTTAATAGGGATACCTGGCTTCAACGTAAGGGACTTTCATAGCTTTGCCATGCAAAATTGTAGTTTGTCTATTTCTGTTAGTAATTATAGTGCCATGCTTATTAATAGCCTGAATGTTACCTGATAAGTTTGCTTACCGAAGGAATTCGAATTTTAATCACTCTTTCTATTTTAGGATTATGTTTTTGTGTAGCATTTAGCTGTGTTAAACGAGCTTTGTTAAAAGTGGTAAATCACGCCTGGATTGCTCAAAAACAAAAAGGGGGAATTGTGGAAGAATGGTTAAGTGAGAAGGGACATGATCTTTTCAGTGTGAGCAATCCTGCTTTCAGTGTATCAAGAAGCACAGAGGATACTATAAACTGACCTTGAACAGCAACGGACTACTTGGCAAACAACATAAGAGACAACTAAGTCCGGAATGTGCTAACGAACCTCTTCGCGTGAACAGCAACCCTGTACCAATCATATAACTGTCTTAAGCGCGTGAACACATGTAATGAACCAATCATATAGATATTGCTTTCGCGTGCTCTGCTGATTGTCTATATAAGCCTTGTAATTGTGTGAATTAAAGGAGAACGATCATACTCGTATCGAGGTTACATTGTTACTCCGGGTCCGTCCTTCCCACTCCGACACAGATTTCTTCAAACAGTACAGCTAGGAGGAGGATCACCAACTGTCCTCACTGGATACCTCAAGGTTCAGGACATCAATCTTCGCTTTCAAAGAATGAAACAGCTTTATAGCTGGATATCCAGAAAATTCATCTAAAGTTTTAGGAACCTGATCTTGACTTCTAACTCCCAAGCATTATAAAGCTTACAATGCATAAAACTTGCTTGAGTAGAGAGGCTGCTTTAGCAGAAGCCTAAGCCTATAAATGCCACCATTCTGTTCCAAGAGCAAGGGACAATTCTTCTACCTCTTCTTCATTAAAAAAAATTCAAACAAAGAAAATGTAAATTGGTTCTCTACTGCACATATCTCTTTGCAGAGGAAGCAAGAACAAGCTAAACACAATGTTAACAGAGCTTCATGAAGAATTGCAAGATGCACAAAGATTCAAAGTATAAAGACTAGAGTATTGAGACTAGGAGAGGATACACTCTCCTAAGGTATCTCTTACCATATCTAATATGAAATGAAAATCAAACAATATAAAAATATTTGAAGCAAAAACTTTAAGCTATACCATAAAGGTTATAACAGGTCCACAAGCAGACCTTGAAAGAGAAGACATACTTTCATTTCAAGTTTGGAACAGGAAGAACAATGGCCATTAGCAGCATTTGCACCCTGTGCTTTTTGTAGAATCTATATTTCTAGAGAGGAAAGAGTTGTTAACTCTAGTTAATGTTGCCTCTTCTCCCCTTTTATTCACCTTGCAAAAATGGTTCTTCTCTACACTGTCAGGCAGAGAGAATAGAAAAAAAGTACATGAGCTCATATGGAGTAGGAATGTACAGGCTCATATGGATTGGAAACTGCCAGTCAGATACTTTCTTAATGGATTGGAAATTGTGTGAAAGTATCTTTTCACAGCAAGAGGCCAGACCATTTGGAATAGAAACTAAAAGCAAGTTGCGAGCCAGGAGCACAGATCCACAGAACCATGGAGCAGTGGCACAGCCCTATAAAGAGTCACCAGTCTCTAGTGCATCTGAAGCTTGGTAAAGAAAGAGATCTATTCATCTCTACAACCTCAGTGAATGAGGGTTTTTTTGTTGTGCAAATAAGCAGGTTCTTCTCTTGTGTGGGTGATAAGAGCAAAACTTAATTCTGTGCACACCAGGGGAATTTTCGATTAGTCCTAGCCTGAGATCTTGTAGAAGTGACAAAGGGTACTATCTGCTTCACAGGCGGTTTGTTATCCAAATCAGATTACAGCAATGAAGACCACAGAATTACTGACAACAGAACAGCGGTGAGGAAAAAAAATGTTTTGCTAAAGTGTTATAACTCTTCAAGGATCTCATGTTGCTGGTCACTTCAGCAACATATTAGGCAACAAACAGATCAAAAAATGTATAAAGTAGTAACAGATTTCAGTGTCAGATGTATTATCATATCCTTGAAAGGGAAGAGACATGTTACTTGCATTTCACAGATTTGTTGAGAAGGGGTAGACACATTCTTTTCTGCTATGAAGGCCTACCTGCATACCATCCAGATGCTCTAACTCTCCCAGAGAAGGTAAGACAAAGAATATTGTTGCATTGACGCAGAAGAATATAAACATTATCAGGAAAGTACTCAGAGACTAGACTCCCAATGTGGCTCCTACAACCATGTTTAATGTTCAGTGACCCCCTGCATCCTGTCTTCTGCACCAGCAAGCCACCTGCGTTCCCTACTCTCTTCTTACACAAGAGACCACCCCTTCCCCTTTCTCCCTTTAAGCACACCTAGCTGCATCTACCACCACCAACGCTGGCTGAAGACCTCTCACTATGCACACATCTCACCACCTTGCAATGTTCATCAGTACCCTGGACCCAATCCCAGGGAACACCCATGCTCTCCACTTCTTCCATCTGCACTCATTCATGCTTTATTGCTGCAACTCACAGTTTCTCACTCTGAATCTTCCTTCAGCATCCAGCCCAGCCAATGTATTCTGATTTCTGAATAATTGCTGGCCAGAGTCTGTGACCTTCCAATAGCCTGGATTCTCTCCAGTTCAAACAATCTCCTCTATAGCTGAACAGTCAGGATTTACTCAGCAGCTCACTGCAGATAATGTCACCCTGGGCAGGGGGCAGGGGGAGGACACCTGTAATATACTTAATTAAATGTATTACCTGTGTTTAAAGTTAGCTTTTAACACTTCCCGCACAAGTTCTTCTGACCTTTCTTGTGGCCTGTCTGAAGCAAGTACTAAGGAAACTGCAGCAGGCAGAAAGAGGAATTTAGCAGATGTTCCCATCAAAACATTGCAATAGCTTTGTCTCAGAAACACCCTTTTGACAGTCACTACAGAGAAACGAACTAGGCTGAAATAGTTGCGGGAGTCCAGCTACCCCGTAATCTCCTCGGACCACGTCAACTCTTATGATCTGAGACGGCATACATTCTTCTTAGCTTTGCTACCTGGCTTTGAATAGAGACCATGTACTCAATTCAAATCAGTGGCTTTCTTGACATATGCGTTGTGTGCACATGTGTGCATGTGTGTATGCAAGCAGGCACACACATACGGGAGGGAAAGATTGAGAAAGAGAGAACTTTTGGGTGAGCTAAGTGGTTACCTGAGGCAGATTGTGAAACAGAAATGTAGAATCCTTACCTTACTTCAGTCTGCCATAGTAATAAGCTTCAAATTTTTACAAATACCAGCAAAACCCCATACCTTATATAGGAAACTAAATTCAATAAACCTGATTTAAACTGGAAAGATGTTTAAACAAGTTAATTACATTTGTTTAATTTTAATTCTCTTCCAGAATTTCATTTCTATGTGAAGCTGAAACTTAGTTTCAACATTCTCTTGATTAACTTATTCATTTAAAATATGGTGAGTCCCATGGTGATCTTAAAGTAAGGAACAAATAATGAATGGACATTAGTCTGGTGACTGCTATCAATGTCATTGATGAAGGCAGCAAAACATTATACCTTTAAGAAGCAGTCTTGTAGGTAAGTGTTAATTTTTGCAGATTCTTTTTTAAAAGTGCTTAATAATCACAGTTTGATGATTTTAAGTATAACTGCCTTCCACACATTCATTTTTTTCAAAAGTCCTCCTATCTCTTCCTGGAGAAGAAGGGCTTATATTTTCATGCAGTAAAGCTGAACAATCTCTTAGCAATGGTGGAGATAATCAGCTGCTTCTCAGATAGCCAGAAACATGCACTGAATTTTATTAATATGCCAATGAAAAGGTACCTCCCTTTTCTGGGGAAATGAGGCCAGTCTACTGATATGCTAAATATGACCCCTGGAGCCTAACTTCTTCCACACAGATGTCAGTACAGTAGCCTAATTTTCTGGTCAAAATAAAATCTCTCTTTCATAATGGAAAATTTCTTTGGATTGGGGAATCATGACATTGCACACTAGATTTTACAGCGGCAAGTCCAGCATGCTAATGATCTGTTGGAGGAAAAACAAATGGTCATTTGTCGTGATTTAATCCCAGCTGGCAACTAAGCACCACAAAGCTGCTTGCTTACCCTCCCTTTCCCGGTGGGATAGAGGAGAGAGAATCGGAAGGGTAAAAGTGAGAAAACTCATGGGTTGAAATAAGAACAGTTTAATGATTGAAATAAATTTAAAATAAAATAAAATAAAATAATAATAATAATAATAATAATAATAATAATAATAATAATAAAAAGGAAAACAACAACAACAAAAACGAAAACCCAGAAAAAATACAAGTAATGCACCCAGTCGCCACCCGCTGACCAATGCCCAGCCTGTCCCCAAGCAGCGATTGCTGCCCCCCGGCCAACTCCCCCCAGTTTATATACTGAGCGTGACGTCATATGGTACGGAATAGCCCTTTGGCCAGTTTGGATCAGCTGTGCTCCTTCCTAGCTTCTTGTGCACCGGGCAGAGCATGAGAAGCTGAAAAAGTCCTTGACTAGTGTAAGCACTACTTAACAACAACCAAAACATCAGTGTGTTATCAACATTATTCTCATCCTAAATCCAAAACACAGACTATACCAGCTACTAGGAAGAAAATTAACTCTATCTCAGCTGAAACCAGGACACCATTAAATTTAATAATCACACCATCTGGAGTTCAGACATTCACTATAAAATGAAATGAAGATATATATCAAAGAAGAGTGAGTGGCATTGAAGACCAAAAATAGAGCAGATCTCATATGGGAAAGAGACTAATACAATAAAGTTAATCAAAACAAAACTTTTTGGTTTGGATAGCAAGTTACATCAAATAAGACATCTATTTCCTACATGTTAGCTTATAATCTCTGAACAGCTTTTTTTCCTTTTTTTTTTTTTACAATCCAAATGGCCAATTATTGTCAAGAGCCTAGTTTCAGAAACATTTACTTTTCAGTGTTCATTGAGTTTCTCTTTGCATTTGTTAAGTCCCGGTCTGATTGTCAGGCTCGGGGAAGGTTCATAATGATTCCAAGGGTGAAATTAAGACACAAACGAGGTCATATGCTGCCAATCACACATTTTATTGGGTAAATATAAAAGAGTAAAGCGATAGGAAAGGCAGGAAATATTAGGAGGAAATTAAGCAAGCATTCAGAGAGATAAGCAAAGGATAGTCACCGCCATGGATCCAGCGGCATCCCATTGGTCCTCAGTCTTCAGTTCTTCGGTGGTGGATTGTCACACTCAGGTTTTGTTGTGCCGTCTTTTATCCGGTGTTGGGGAGGGAGTTTGCCCTCTTGGTTTGCTTTGGTTACCCAGGGCAACATCACGTACACCACACATGCACATCTAATCACATTGTTGGTGGGCAAGCGGCCTGATCCGGATATCAGTTGGTGTCCTATTCTTGGTGGTGCCTGATAAGCCAAAGAATGGCCTGCTGCTTCAGCAAGTTTACACAAGTTTCCTTGCAAGCTAGTGGCACTTGATAAGCCAAAGAATGGTCTGCCCTCGGGTCTTATCAGACAGAAGAGTGGTCTGCTGTCCGGTTTTATCAGATAAACACATGAAAGCAAGCTTTGAGACAATTGTTCTTAACACTTCAGTCTCTTACAGCATTCCATTATCAAAATCCTTCCTCCAGCTGAGGAAACACCAACTCTATGCTCCTTCCATGTACTCAGAATAGGATTTTGTTTAAAGCAACAGCTGGGTGCAAACTGACATAGAAGTCTGGCACTCAGCGTGTACCTTCTTCATTTTTTTATTTATTCAGGTTAATTGAGTTTCTGTCCAATATCAGATTTCTTCCTCTTCACTTAGAAGTTCTTTCTCTATTACAGGAATTCAGCCTTCACTGAATCATCTAAATGCTTTTCTCAAAGGAAACATCATGAGAAACACTTTGTGCTTGTGATTTATAGACTACACACAAAGTTCATAGTAGCTCTTATTAAACACTGTTACTTGTAGAGCAGTACAAAGCCTGATAGATTCACTTCATTGGGCTATATCAATATTGTATTTAGTTGTGATCCAGATAGGATTGCATCCCCATAGTTTTACTACACTTCTTGGATTCAACAGAGTGAAAGACTTTATTGATCTGGAAACCTGTACATCCTCAGAACCTTCAGTGCTTCCAGGAAGAGCCACAAGCATGTAAGAGCTGCAGCAGAAGATCTACAAAGGTCATAACATAAGCACAGAAGGAAGAGTTATTTTCTGCAAAACCTTAGATGCTGAATTTCTAAGCATATGAGGGTTTAAAAATGTCAGACAAATCACTATCATTAAAGCCACAGAAATACAGATAAGAAAATCTTTAAAAAAGTAGCCAGAAGATAGTCCTTTAAGTACTAAAGTTATTCATTACAGCAGCCCATGTCTGCTGCAGTATATAATGTAATCTTGTAAATAACAATGGACAAGATAGACGAGACTACCTTAAAGGAAGACAGTGAGCATTAGTTTTATTCTTAGCTTCTCAGAGAGCATCTGTGGCTCAGCTGTGGCTTGCATGGCCACAAACATGGGGAAAAAGTGCATGTGTCGAGGGGGAATCTTGCCTTTCTTTCCTTTTCTTTTCCTGAACAAAATAGGAATATTTCCATTTGCATGAGAAAGCCTGCCAATTATAATCTGTGTAATATAGAGGCAAAGGAATTCTATAGGAAAGCCCAAGTCAGGATGGAGGCCAGCACGGTATGAGTATATCCTTAAAGTCATAGGTCTGTTATAGTTTGAATCAGAAATGAAAACTAAATATCTTCATCTAAATTCTTTAAGTCAATGCGACTTTCACATGAGAAAAGACATGAAACCATTCTCTGAGAAAGAAGCCAAATTTGTCATTAGACTCATGGTACAAAATCAGTCAATTTTGTTTGAAATTAGTATCTATAGCCTTTTGATCTTAAATAACTATACTTAGTCTAATATCAATTCACTTTTTTAATATTTTAAAAAAACCCCTTTTTTTAAAAAAATCAGATTTAATTTCTTCCCAATGGAGAAGAAATGCAAAGACTATCAAACCTCTGGGGCCACAATCATATCTAAGTCTAAATCTTTGAGTCAAACCATTGTTTCTTAAAGTTGTCAACAATTCTGCTATTAATTTTAGTTGGAATGAAATGAACATCAATAAAAATCAGGAGAAGAAACTTAAGTAAATCTATTATTTCCCTTGCTTCTGAATATGTCAGTGTACACCTAGGCAGCACAAGACACTAGCAGATACAGACACCTGAGCTAGATTAAGTAGTAAAGATGGAATAGCCACATTAGTCAACTAGCTCTATTGCGTTAACAACCTCTACCACTCTGCAGTAGCCCTTTTGTATTCCACAGAGCCTGAAGATTTACTCTCAGCTACATGATTGGAGATCAGAACTGATAGTAGTAATTCACTCATTTTCTTCCACCTTTGCAGTCCATTTTCCAAGACAATGGTGGAAAACTCCCACTGCCTCCAGGTGCAACACAGCTTAGCAGGATAGCCTCCCTGCTCACCTGACTTGAAAGAGATGATCTCAAATGTCAGTTATAAACCTTTACCCCTAAAACTCACTCACAGTGATATCAATGGGTGTTCTGTGCTGAAAGGAACAATTACGGTTGTTGCTTAAAAAAAAAGAGAAAGTCTAAAAAAAAAAATAAGCAAAATGACTATGATTATTTTAATTTTCCAAAGACTGAAATTGTAGGTTTTATTAGAAAGTAGACAATTCCACACATATTCCTGACATTTTTAATTTAAGTTCTGTTCATGTATTTTTGGTTTATTTGTTTCCTGTTAATGTCCATGTACCAGGTAGCATTAATGATGTTTCAGCCATTTTAAACTAATAATGTTAGTATGATATGATAAGATTAATATAATATAACATGATATAACCAATAGTATAAGCAAGGTTTGTAAGAAAGAAATAACAACACCTTTGGGGGCGGTGGGAAGTTATATTTTGGAAAAAAGTTAAAACAAGCTTTTATTTTAACTGGTGAAGAGATTTTAAGAACGTTACATCTTATGTGACCAGATTATACTAAAAGGACAACTAATATATATACTTGAAGATAAAGGACTAAAAGACTTTCAGATACACAGTCCTTCCTAAAGCTGAAGAAAATGTGGAAGGGCCTTCACCTTTTTTTCTTTCCCAACTTCATTAATTGATCAAATAGTAGTGATTGACCCTTCTTTCAAATCTCACTTTAAATGCATTAGAAAATATTTTTGTGTTATAACAATAACAGTTACAGACAGCAAAGATTAGAGATCCAAACAAATTACGTGAAAGGCAGATTTTAAACATGTGTGATAAACTTCTTTATTTTAAATTAAGCCTTCTCTTTGAATTTTGTGAGCAAGAAAATCCATGCAGTTTATAGACCAACCCCAGTTAAATGTCTAGTATAATAGAATTCTTTTCTCATTTTATCTTGATTTTCATTTGAGAATTATTATAAAACTTGGCAAAAATGTGATCAAATTGAAACCAAAACCAAAATTCTACAGCAGCCCAAATAATCAAACAATAGCAAAAGTACAGTGACGTGATTCCTTCTCCTCGTCACATAAGGAATATATTATCAAAGATCTTTTAAAATGTGTTTGGGTTGTGTATTTCTCCAAGTTTTCCAGTTATTTCTTGCTTTCAGGAGTTATCATTTCTTAACAGAGCAGACATACATGGGATTTTTTAAGTCAAGGCAAAGAAGATGAAGCCCTGAGAAGCCTAAAACTTGACAACCAGACTTAATAGAATTCACCCCAAAAGTGGCATTTTTGTTATCTGAAGGAAAAGGAGATGATGCATATTTAGTAGAAATAGTTCAAGATTTACACCACAACTGTAGTTAATAAACTGCAGTATATGAATATGATGAATGTGCATGTATACTTTGGGTTGACTAGAAAAATGAGGTATAGGTTAGAAAATGGCTGACAAAATGCAAACTGGATAAAAAGAAATGGCCGTAAATGGTATGTTTAGACTGTGATTTTTGAGGGATGGCTCTGCAGAATATGGGGGGTGAGGTAGTGTTAAAATATTTTGAAGTCCCAGTTTAGTGTATTAAAAAGATAAATAATGTTTATATATATGGACATAGAGCAATAGGACAAGAGCTTCAGCCTGTTATCTGTGTTTTGTACTTTCATGGAAAAAAAAATATATTTTTCTTTTAATGGCAAGGGAATGTTAGCACCTGCTTCTCAGTTTCTGCTCTAAATCAGGCCATGGCCTTCCTGTTACAATTTTAAAGCAATTTAAGATGGGTGAACCTAGCAAATTAAGAAGTGTTAAAACGTAGTCTTATCTGACATTCAACACCATTCTGCTCTTTTCCTTTATCTTTTCAGCAAATAAAGCTTAATGTCATCACTTAGCCCCAAGACAAATCCTAAAATGGAGCAGATTTGTTAGCCCCTAAAAGTTCTAATATCTCAATATGACTCCTACCATTTTTAATTTATAGTGACGTATGAAAATGAATTGGAATTACCCATGAGGATTCAGAAGTCCAAATATAGACCCTCTGTCAAATTTTAGAACCTATTAAGTGGCTGATGAGAAAATACATGGAAATTTATTCATTTTCCAAGACCTAAAGAGACAAAACAGGAGGAAATAAGCAGTTATGAGAGGAAGAGAACCAAATTGTAGAAGAGAAAAGGAAAAATATTTAAATGTCAAAAAGCTGAAATACTAGAAACTACCTGAAAATTTGTTTTAACTTGTTAACAGCAATAATCCAATGACCAAGGTACAATTGCCTACTTTGTTTTATCTTTTGCTTTGTACAATTTTGCGCCGTAACTTCTAATGTTATAAATAGTCTTGTCAACTAGTAGTAATAACACAGAGTTATTCTGTGTCTCATGAATTATCTATGACCCTGGAATAAAATGTCTCTTAGAGCAATAAAGACATGGGATGATAGCAAAGGTCTTCAAAGTCCATATGCAGAATAACACAGGAGATCCCTGGGCTACAAGCAACACACAAGTCATCAACTACGGATTGTCAAAGTATTGTGGTCTTGAGAGCTGGGTAAAACTAGTGTTTGGGTTTACAAAGAGAACAAAGAACAAGTAGCTAGTCTACATAAAACACTCCACGCATAGTAAAATTGGTTGTAATGTGGACTAGCAGAGAAGTGAACAAAATGCAAGTCGCAGAGTGTGTTCTCAAACACATAAAAATTACTCCAACAAGACCCAAGACAGTGGGGCAAGAAACCATCAGCATCAGCAGCATATTCCTCACAGGGAAGGAGCCGGGTTGCTGATGACTCACTGTAGGTTCCCTTCCAGGATGAAACTATGAATCTTAGGACCCAGAGGGGCAGTGAAAGGATGAGCATAACACCAGAGAAAGGGGTAGATACTGGAAAGTTTGTAAATATATCATTTTAACTGCATGTAATTTGAATTAGAAGTGTTAACATCATTGTAACTGGAACAATAATCATTCTTGAATTAGATTGTTAAGACTTAATTAGACTAATAGTAAATTATTGGCTTTGCAAAAACAGTGTGTTCCTTTTGTCGACAACTAGATTTCTAGTGTAACAAACTGGTGAAAATTCAGGCAACCTCTTCTGTAAATTGTTTGCAACAAATTGGTAAAACACTTTTGGGGAGAGGAGGGAGATCATGTCAAATTATTGATCAGAAAGGTCCTTCTCTCACTCGCACCAATTTACCATGTCTATGGGTGTGTTTCTGTGGTCACCTGGTTCTTCTGCAGGAGCTGGTGGCTGGCACTTCTTATGAGGAAATGCAAGAAGAGATGTGAAGCTTATACACATCATGCTTATGCAGTGTGGATGACACCATGCCAGAACCAACTTTCATTAGTTAGCTATACCATAAATAAGGGAAGACCAAGGAGCAAGCTTAAGCCTATGACCCTCGACTGTCAGCATAAGTATTAGTTCAGCTCAGCAGAAGAGGACCAGTAAGTTAAAGCAGTTTGTTTTGAGCTCTCTCTGTCTAAACTACAGAAGGTTTGGAATCTTATTTCGGGCTATTTCAAAGCTACCAAAAAAAGTTGTGTTCTGCAGGCTAGAGCAATGGAGGAGTACCACAGGCTTTTGGATACTGCCACCTGAAACAATATAGATCATATTTATGATTCATGCTGCTGAACAAAGAACAAACTTTGATTTTCTAACTTTTGTTCTTAGTCCCTTACTGTCCCATAGCAAACCAACATATACTTTCATTAATTCAAAGAGAAAACAAACATGCAAATATTCTCCAAATCTCAGAAGTCCATTAGAGCTATAAAATACTTTGTTTGCAGTTTCAGAGTTTTCCAAACTTTCAGGCTTCCAAACACAGTTTTGTTAAGTGCAAGTTAAAATTTGTTGATTTTTTTTTTACTAGCTGTTCAAATACAATTTTTTAGTCTAAGCCCAGACACTTAGAAACACACTTACACAAATTCTCCCATACCACAAAACTACTCAGAAAAAAAAAAAAATCTTTCTCTTTACATGCTTATTGGAGTGACAAAGAAGGGTCACAATTTTTAAATTTTTATTTTCAGAAGAGTTCCTAATTACTGATTTAATAATGGGCCTGTTTTCATTTGTAAAATACTAAGTTCATTGATCTAATCAAATTATGGTTAGAGACAAAACGAAGTTCTAATCAACAGTGAGGAAAAAAATTAGAAATACGGAATTATCACATGATCAACCATTTCAAAGAAAAAAAACACATGTAAGCCAGTAAAAAAGCAGTACAAAGAGGAATTATGATCTTTTCTTCATCAGCAGAGTGCTACAAAACAGTGTTTATGTTTCTGACATGGTCAAAGGATGCATGGGCTTACTCAGGGATGTGCTTCTAACTCTGATGGCTTGGTAACCTTAGGTTATCTCCATGTCTCTCTCTTCTTTTGCATACTTTGGACACATGCATACACTTCAAAATTGAAATGTTCCCTATAATGGCATAACATTTAGTGATACTCATAGCAAAATACATGCAGATAAGACAGTCATTTGTTTAGTATACTTTGTCTCATTTCAATCGAGCAGTGCAAAAATGAGTGCATCTGGACGAAGAACCTATGGAAATAGTTAAGCACGTAAGAACCTGATGAAAAAAAAAAATCTGTGAGTTCCTAGATTTAAACTGTTTAACCCTACTCCCCTTAGTCTATTCACATTAAAACTGCTGGTTCACGTTCTCCCCTTTTTTCCATCTCCTTGTTCTGCTGTCACCCACAACATCTGTCAGCCAAGAAAAAGCTAATAACTATGTGCCAGCCTCAAATGAGGCAAGATTCGTGCTCAAACTAGGGAATTATCTTTGCATACTGCACAAGTGCACTTGGAGGGTCATGTAATTACTAGGACATTGTTGTGGTTTAACCCCAGCCAGCAACTAAGCACCACACAGCAGCTTGCTCGCTCCCCCTTCATGGGATGGGGGAGAGAATCAGAAGAGCAAAAGTGAGAAAACTCATGGGTTGAGATAAAGACAGTCTAATAAATAAAGCAAAAGCCACACATGCAAGCAAAGCAAAACAAGGAATCCATTCACTACTTCCCAGCAGCAGGTAGGTGTTCAGCCACTCCCAGGAAAGCAGAGCTCCATCACATATAACGGCTACTTGAGAAGACAAAACACCATCACTCCAAACCTTCCTTTTTTTTCCTTCCCTCAGCTTTATACGCTGAGCATGATGTCATACAGTGTAGAATATCCCTTTGGTCAATTGGCATCATCTGTCCTGGCTGTGGCCCCTCCCAGTTCTTGTGCACCCCCAGCCTACTCACTGGTGGGGTGAGAAGCAGAAAAGGCCTTGACTCTGTGTAAGCACTGCTCAGCAGTAACTAAAACATCCCTGTGTTATCAACACTGTTTTCAGCACAAATCTGAAACACAGGCCCATACTAGCTGCTATGAAGAAAATTAGCTCTATCCCAGCCAAAACCAGCACAGATGTTACCAAAACAAATATCACCTATTACGTGGGTGTGAAAACAGTTACTGTCCTATCACAGGACAGAGGCAATCAATGACATGCACATTAATGCAAGTGCCTATTTATCATAGCTCTGCGTATCAGCCTTAAGTGGGAAAGGCAACATCAGACACTATTTGTTCCTTGGAGGCTGGCATGTCTAAGACTGATTCTAAATCCAAGACAAACCTTTTCCAGATACTTCAAAGATGTTGACAATTAATTTCAAATGCCACTTATGGGCATCTGAATTATACATCTAACATGCATAATTATTACACAGGCCATGCCATAATTCTATTTATCCTTTAGCCTTAATTAATTTTAAATCAGGTCACATTATTATGGATTAGCCAAAATAATTATGTCTTGAAAAATATTATTCACTGAAATCATCTTCTGCCATTATACTCTTGGCCTTTTGTAGTTGTGAAAGTTGTGAAAACACATCACCTAAATCTGGACTGAAGTTGTAGTTCAGTGAACCATATCCCCCCTCCCTCCCAAACTCTCTCTGAGGTCTGTTTGATAGACACAGAAGTCAGGATGGTGCTTGAATTAGCTCAGTCTTGATAGCCAAGGTAGATGGTATTTGGCAGGTGGAATTTCTCCCTCTGCCCAAGATCATAGCTTGACAAAATTTGTGACTGGTGCCAAGTCATATGTACCATGATGTCAAGTCATATGTACCATGATGTCACATCTTCTTAGTGAGAGATGAAGTAATTTTACATACCAAGATAGTAATAACTGTCATTAACAACATAATTTCTTTTACAGTCTGTGGCTGATAAGATTAGTAATGAGTTTATTTGACACTTACAGTTATGGTGTCAGGAAACTGGACTTGATGACTCAGGAGATCCATTCCTGGCCTATGTCCCTCTCCACTGATACCAGACAGACTATAGCTGACTTGCAAACAGTAAGGTTGGTACCTAATTATAATTCTGCAGACCTTCTATTTCTTTAATTACACGTGTGTGTAAAACATTAGCCCTCGTATCCACACCCTGTCAGCATGCAATTCAGAATCTACAGCTGAACAGAAGCTGAGATAATTCGGTTCCCAGTTTTAGGGTCTGTCAGACACTCCTCATTTCAAAGGAAAAATTTAATTCATTTGCTTGTGAATTCCATACCTTTACCACAGTTTAAGGATACTTCAAAATTCATGCAAATAGAGCTGTAATCTTAACAGTCCCAAGTATATAAAGTTATTCATGCTATTGGTACTGGGGACAGACAGACTGAATGTGGGCAATCCACAGGAAAAAACCCTCTTTCTCCATTCACCCACCACTCCAATTAAAAAAAAAAAAAAAAAGGAAGGAAAAGGTGATAACTTATAGCTCCTGAAACTCAATAAACAGCTCTAGCAACATATTAGCATCAGTTTGTTGTGGCAGTAGGATCCCTGACATGTTCAAACTGGGAATCTGACAAATTTATGGACCTCTGCATGTTTATTCTTTGAAATGCATAGCCCACAGAGGTAAGCCATGGCTGCTGCAATGAGAGTTACAATGGGCCCCCCATTGAACTGCTGTGACAGATGTATACAAGACTGAATTAAAAAGAAAAACACTATTTTCTTTTTTTTTTTTTAATTTGCAAATTAGTCAATCTTAGCAGCTGCTATGATTAAAAAGCTTTCAGAATTGGCTGGTATTTTTAAAAAAAGAAAGACCAATCCAGAAGACACATAACTCTCTTGTCTTATTCCATTACTACTTATTTGCTTTTATAACGTCTACATACTCAGTTTTCTTTAGAACAAGTAGGAATCCAACAGAGCTGTAATGCAATAATACAAAAAAATGCAGCAAAAAACATTTAGAAGAGGTAAACATTTTGCTGCAGTCTAAAAGGATAGTGACTATACACTGTAAAGTGGTGGGGTTTTGCCTGCCTGATCATAGAATCATAGAATCATAGAATCATAGAATCATAGAATTGTTAAGGTTGGAAAAGACCCTTAGGATCATCAGGTCCAACCGTTAACCTACCACTGCCAAGCTCACCACTAAACCATGTCCTCAAGCACCACATCTACCCGTCTTTTAAATACCTCCAGGGATGGGGACTCAACCACTTCCCTGGGCAGCCTGTTCCAGTGCCTGACTACTCTTTCAGTGAAGAAGTTTTTCCTAATATCTAACCTAAACTTACCCTGGCGCAGCTTGAGGCCATTTCCTCTCGTCCTATCGCTTGTTACTGGGGTGAAGAGACCGACCCCCACCTCTCTACAACCTTCTTTCAGATAATTGTAGAGGGCAATAAGGTCTCCCCTCAGCCTCCTCTTCTCCAAACTAAACAACCCCAGCTCCCTCAGCCGCTCCTCATAAGACTTGTGCTCTAGACCCTTCACCAACCTCGTTGCCCTTCTCTGGACACGCTCCAGCACCTCAATGTCCTTCTTGAAGTGAGAGGCCCAAAACTGAACACAGTACTCGAGGTGCAACCTCACCAGTGCCAAGTACAGGGGGATAATTGCTTTCCTAGTCCTGCTGGCCACACTATTCCTGATACAAGCCAGGATGCCATTGGCCCTCTTGGCCACCTGGGCACACTGCTGGCTCATGTTTAGGCGGCTGTCAACCATCACCCCCAGGTCCTTTTCAGCCAGGCTGCTTTCCAGCCACTCCTCCCCAAGCCGGTAGCGTTGCCTGGGGTTGTTGTGACCGAAGTGCAGGACCCGGCACTTGGCCTTGTTGAACCTCATACAGTTGGCCCCGGCCCAACAATCCAGCCTGTCCAGGTCCCTCTGCAGGGCCTTCCTACCCTCCAGCAGATCGACACTCCCACCCAACTTGGTGTCATCTGCAAACTTACTGAGGGTGCACTCGATCCCCTCATCCAGATCATCGATAAAGATATTGAACAGGACCGGCCCCAACACTGAGCCTTGGGGAACACCACTCGTGACCGGTCGCCAACTGGATTTGGCTCCATTCACCACCACTCTCTGGGCTCGGCCGTCCAGCCAGTTTTTAACCCAGCTCAGAGTGCACTTGTCCAAGCCGTGAGCAGCCAGCTTCTGCAGGAGAATGCTGTGGGAGACGGTGTCAAAGGCCTTACTGAAGTCCAAGTAGACAACATCCACAGCTTTCCCCTCATCCACTAAGCGGGTCACCTTGTCATAGAAGGAGACCAGGTTAGTGAAGCAGGACCTGCCTTTCATAAACCCATGCTGGCTGAGCCTGATCCCCTGGTTGTCCCGCACATGCCGCATAATGGCACTCAGGATGATCTGTTCCATGACCTTCCCTGGCACCGAGGTCAGGCTGACAGGCCTGTAGTTCCCCGGATCTTCCTTCCGACCCTTCTTGTAGATGGGTGTCACATTTGCTAACTTCCAGTCATCTGGGACCTCCCCGGTTGACCAGGACTGCTGATAAATGATGGAGAGTGGCTTGGCAAGCTCCTCCGCCAGCTCCCTCAGTATCCTCGGGTGGATCCCGTCTGGCCCCATAGACTTGTGGGCATCCAGGTGGAGGAGCAGGTCGGTGACTGCCACCTCTTCGACAGCTGGGACTACATTCTGTGTCCTATCTCCATCTCCCAGCTCGGGGGCATGAAAACCTCGAGGATGATCAGTCCGACTATTAAAGACTGAGGCAAAGAAGGCATTAAGTACCTCAGCCTTCTCCTCATCCTTTGTGGCCAAGTTTCCCTCTGCATCCAACAAAGGAGGGAGATTCTCCTTAGCCCTCCTTTTGTCGCTGATATACTTGTAGAAACATTTTTTTGTTGTCCTTGACAGCGGTGGCCAGTTTAAGTTCTAGCTGGGCCTTCGCCTTTCTAATCTTTTCCCTGCATATCCTCACCACATCCTTGTAGTCCCCCTGCGTCACCTGCCCCTTCTTCCAAAGGTGGTAGGTTCTCCTTTTCTTCCTGAGTTCCAGACAGAGCTCTCTGTTCAGCCAGGCCGGTCTTCTCCCTTGCCTGCTCGACTTGCGGCACATGGGGACAGCCTGCTCCTGTGCCTTTAAGACTTCCCTCTTGAATAACATCCAGCCTTCCTGGACTCCCTTGCCCTTCAGGACCGCCTCCCAAGGGACTCTGTTAACCAAACTCCTAAACAGGCCAAAGTCTGCCCTTCTGAAGTTTAGGGTTGTGGTTTTGCTGGCCCCCCTCCTTACTTCTCCAAGAATCGAAAACTCTACCATTTCATGGTCGCTGTGCCCAAGACAGCCTCCGACCACCACATCACCCACTAGGCCTTCTCTGTTTGTGAACAGCAGGTCCAGCGGGGCACCTCCCCTGGTTGGCTCGCTTACCAGCTGCGTCAGGAAGTTATCCTCCACGCACTCCAGGAACCTCCTAGACTGCTTTCTCTCTGCCATGTTGTATTTCCAGCAGATATCTGGTAAGTTGAAGTCTCCCACAAAAACAAGGGCTAGAGACTCTGAGACTAATGTTTCTTTCCATCACCAATAAAAATCTCAAATACCTTCAAGTGAAGGAAGACATCTGTGGACAATGCAGAGCCTTGAGCAATGGTAGCAAGGAAAAATAACTAAATACTTAAGCTAACACCTTGAAAAGTAAAATAATAATAATAATAATAATAATAATAATAATAATAATAATAATAATAATAATAATAATGGGTCTGTAGGCTGCTTCTGAGGCTCTTAAATCACTCTTGTGTCAGCAGGAGCTATGGAGTGATATTTTTATAGGTAACTTCTTCAGGAAGCTTTATTGTGGACTCCAGGCAATCAAGTCCAGCACTGCTTAGTTGGAGAGCTTATTTTCCAGCCTTTAAGTAGATCAATTGCTTTTAGAAAGCTTTTCAGGAAGTATAAACACAAGGCCAAGAAATCTTTTTTCCCCTCGAATCCACGACATTCATTTCTGATTCATACAGTCTGTATACAGTAGCATAGCTTCTGATCTTATTTCTTTCTAATAAGACTTAAAGTAACTCCAGACTCTTTAATGGGGCTACTTCAGATTGAAATTGCTGGCAGTAAGATTGAGAGGAAACTGTGTTATCTATATTCCTTCCTTCATACCGAGAAAGTAAAATATGAAACTGTAGTTACAGCAAAGTTTGCCAGTTCCGTTACAGACCCTGAAGACAAGATTGTGTGCCTATTATTCCAGTTAAAAGTATTATCCCGCCTACTGTTGGGTTTTTTTTCAGTTCAGAAGGAAGCTAGCTGTGCTTAGCTATGTGATCATAAAACATAGTCCTTCATAATTTTCTTCTATTATATGCAAAAGTTTAAAGGGTTTAACTTTATCACAGTACATCGTTGTACAGGAAATGAAGATCTTTTCTCTCCAGATTTTGTCTGAACATCTTCATTAGGGTATTGTTCTGAGAACTCAGCAGGCAGTGTATTTTAATGAGAAGGGGTCTAAAATAATGTTAACAGAATTTAGTATAGCTGCAAGACAAGTTATTAAAGTGCCTAGAACATAGTAGATGTATGCAAATGTTTTAAAGCATTTTAAATATTAGAATATTAAAATACATTTTAAAAGGCAAAAAAAATTAATTCCTTTTTCCTGTCTATAGACAGTTGTGTTGAAGTCTATCAAAAAATTCCTAATCCAAGTCTTCAGAAATGGTATCAGTAGCAACTTTTCAAGGAAAAGGTAGGGTAAGGGTATGATACACAGGATTATTAGCAAGAAACTATTTTAAACCCATTTTATCCTATGTGGCTAAGAGTTACATCAGATTAATTCTTCTACAGTAACACCTAAGGTTCCCCTATCTGTCTTTTTGAGGCAGCGTACACACTTCAGCGCTTAGGACTTGTGACTTTATTCATTGTGACATGCAGTTCTATAAGAGTGTGCATTATTTAGGTGGGCCAGGGACTCACTGCCATGCATGCCCACCATTTTTATCCAACAGGTCTGGCTGAGAGGGCACCTGTGGTTCTTCCCATCAAATCGGTTATGCGCAATTGCACACATCCATCATATAGCCAAAATACTTGGATGGAGAGCATTTTTGTTTATATTCAAACTTAGTTTGGACATCAATTCACCAACTGTAGCACCTTGCTTTGGGAGTTACTGGCTATGCTGTGCCTTTTCTGCCAAGCCATGAGGGATTTTAACTATCCATTTCTCACTGTAATCCAACCTGACAAGAAGCTATGTCCTGTGTAGCAAACATTCAGTTTGCAGCATACTGACCAAAGTCAATAGTACCAGAACACTGAGCACAAAATATATAAAACAAATTCAGATTTTGTTCCTATGCTTTTTTGGTGGATGACCTTAGATAGATGAAGAGGCATTCTTGGACCACTGCACAGATCCTTATGACTGGGTATTCATGTGTCGTATCAGCTCTCTTCCTGCAGAATAACTAATCTTCAGTCATTGTGAATGCATGGAAAGAAGAAAAACCACAGGTTACGGGGAAGAGGGCGTTTTACGGGATAGACAAGAACTACACACTGACAGAATTCCTGACTGAGCACAGCAAACTGTTTTCTATCAAGAATAGCATTTGCATTAATGAGATATTTTACCACCAGCAAAAGAGCATCAGCTGTTGCCACAGCAGCCTGCCTTTACCCACCCCAAGGCATTCCTGTTACACCCCTGCACCAGTCTCCAGTGCTTAGCTCCCAGCAAGCACAGAAAGAAATGCAGCAATTGCTCACTGTGCCAGCAGCCTCTCTGCTTGCCCCTTAATGTTAGGACAAAAGGAACCATGATTACCATATGGAAATCCTTTGGCTTATGGATTCAGATAATGCTTAACGGGAATAAAAGTAAATAGTGTTAGGTGCAAAACAAGGAAAGGAACAGAAGGCTGTGTGATATGTAAAGATATTTTTCTTTCTTTAGAAAATCACTGTATGATGTGGATAGGAAAACCAGAGGGATCCGCAAAACTCATTTCTTTTTTCAAAGTAAGGACCAGTTACTTTGGTTTATTATAGCACAGCAAACATTACCTAGCTCAAAAATTGGCGTAAATGCTAGGAAGATCTCCTATCACACAAAGAAGTTAAATGCATAATAAGCTGTATGTCACGGACATAAATGTAACAGCCTCCCCCCAAAAAGTAAGCTTTATGGTGTGTTCCTGCAAACAGTCAAGATCACCTCACGTGTATATACATATGTCAGTATGTGATATGTGGATTTAAAAATTCTGACTTACACAAGAACAGTGTAATTTCTCTGTAACTGAGGAATCACAAGTCACGCTAATTGTTGCAAAATGTAGTATCATATATCTTGAAACGCCGTTCCATAGTTTTGATTGAAAACCTATTTTCTAGAAAAACTGGAAACCAAGTTGTTACTTTGAAAAAAATTTCTCTCCTCTTCCCCAGCTTTCCCCCAGAAATAAGGTGTCAGAAGTAATATTTAAATTCTTAGCAACCGAGTAGGAATTACAATTCTATCACAATACCTCTGTTATAGTACACAGCAGTTTTTCTAATGAACTCTAACTAGGAGAATCAGAGTAGATGTAACATCCAAATTAATTTTACTAATTCAGAAGTTCATAATTAGTATGTCCAATTTGATTATGGTACCATATCATCAAGATAAAATAAACAGATATGTAAATCTACATTCATATATCTCTAGTCTCAATTTTAATATATTTATATTTTTAGATTTCTTTCACTGTAAATCAGTGGGATACTGAAGAAATGTTTTTGATCTGATGCCCAGTACTAAATTAGCTCGAATATTCACTAAATTTATTGCAGCAGATGACATCGTCAGCTATCCAATTATTTTAGTACTATTTGGCACGATGTAATTTAAAAAGACCTTGTATGCAGGCAAAGCACTTAATAATTCCCCAGCCAATTAATCCCTTTGGTGCAGTACTCAAAGGCACGAGGATAAAGAAAGGAAAAAAAAAAAAAGCAGCCTCTCAGATCAGCATGATGTTGCAGCAAGTACCAAGTACTTTTTGCCCTGTTAATGCAAGTGACTTGTTTTAACTTGACATTTACCTTACTGCATGTGACATGGATTACATTCCTTCTGTATGATACTGTTTGATAATGCTTAACATCAGTTGTTTGGAAAATCAGGCTCCACTTGTCTGTTAAAAAATATATATGTAAGCTGCATAGCTGTCTGCACAGTAAAGGGGAAATCCAGGAGACACTCAAAAAGCTCGTACTAATATGACCAAAATCTGTACGATTTCCCATGCTCCTCGTACAGCAGGAAATGAGGTGTCCAAGGCAGAGTTTGTGTGATAAATCTTAAAAGCTGTGCAGCTTAAATAAGAGGCTTTATGAAACAGAGAATCTAAGAGGGAAAAACCTAGAAGATAGCAGCCCCCATGGAAGAATCCTTGTTTGAATAAGGTTGAGTCGGAGCTGACAAAGCCTTCTTAGGATACCATATAAGTAATCAAATGCCTAGCAAGGAAAATAAATGGAAGAAGAACTGAATGTCCTGGGATTTCTATTAAAACAGATCAATATAGCATTATGGACATAAAATAAGCCTTTGCCATTTCAGCATGAAAGCATGAAGGTGGTATCCAAAAGCTAGTCACCAAAAGACCTAGTACAGTGGTGTCTTCAAAATATATCTCTAAAAATTGTGATTAACTGTTTCTTTCAGTCTACAAGAGTTTCATCAGGAATTTAGGGGTGAAGAGGGGAAATATAACTTTATCAGTCATTTCCTGCGGTTGAGTTATATTTGCTATACCTACTGTAACTGGGAACTACAGACAAAACTAAGAGCTTGTGATGAAAATTAGTATCTGGTGATAAGTATCACAGGCTTTTCCTCCTGGGTGATGACCCAATTAGTTTCTTAATCACTTCCTAACAGTAATTTTGCTGGGAGGTGTGAATATGCATGATTACAGATAGTCACTGAATCATGTGATTGATACCAGACGGGCTCTAGTCAGCACGTCAAGAAAGATGCAGTTAGGAATAGGCTGAAAATTAGTAGATTTTGTACCGTCAAAGTAGCAATATTTTGTATTTATATCCCATGGTGCTGCTATTCAGTGTGTTCAGCAGAAACTTAGGACTTTATCTTTTGCTCCTGCATTTAGTAGAGATGGCAATTCACATCATCAATTTTGTTGCATGCCACACTGGTTATCTATGAAAAAGCACACATTGAGAAGGATCAGGGAAAATGTGAGTATGCTCCAGTTGTTTCCATGATCTTCTGTTCCATTTTCTTTCCACGACCCCTGTTACCGAAGGGTGTGAGTACTGTGTTTACCGTGTCCAGGCCCAGTAGGGATCTCTTTCACATAAACACTCACACAGCTGCACTGCGTATCTCTACACAATGGCTGTATAGACGCTCAAGCCTGCTCTGTGAGAACCAGCTTACATCCCCAAATGACACCATGCCATGCCGTCCCGTCCAAGTGGAATGGGTTTGTACTAGCTTACTGTCATTTCTTTCTTTCAACCCAATGTTATTATACATCATGGATACTAATTTTGAGGAATCAAATTGCTCCTTAGTGTAATATTAATAACAATCCTAAATCCCTTTCTTTCCTGCAAATGTTTTGCAACTACAACTGATTACAACAGATAAATCAAATAACATTTAACCAAAGTCTCTTTTCTTTAGTCAACTGGCAAAGTTCCTCAGGAGAAGTCTTAGTTAAAAATGTAGTTACCCATTATGTTTTACAGTCTTATTGTTCTCCCAGGGGAGAACTGCAAAGTAAAAGTAAAGCACTAGAAAGATTTAACTTCACATTAGTGAAATTTCAAATGGCACTAAATTAGCAGGAGTTGCAAAAGGCAGTGAAAACTGACAAACAGAGAAGTAGATGTTACTGAAACTAAGTAAGTACATTATTCTTTTTCGAACAACATGATGTGAATATTTTCCACTGATGTTACTCTATTGTTATATTTTATCGCAGATATGAAGGGAACAGCAATATATTGTACCACAGTACAGAAACTGCTGATCTATGCATACTGCATAAAATAATCTTAAATACTTTGGAGTTAGAAATTTTGAAAGCTGCTGGATTCAAGGAGACCTAGGAGTGACATTGGACAAAAAATTAGGCATTAGTTTGCAATGCACCGTGGCTGCCAGAGAAGCCACTTTGGGGCCATTTATGTAAATGTTTCATGCCAGAAACCATGGAGATAATATTCCCTTTCTGAATGACTCTGTTATATGGATTCTCAGCCTGATGGTTATGAATAGGCATGGGAGTCACAGCCTCTTTGACTTTCCCTTTACTATAAATAGGAGGGAGATAGCAGCTAGATATACATAGATCATAGAATCATAGAATCATAGAATCATAGAATCATAGAATCATAGAATTGTTAAGGTTGGAAAAGACCCTTAAGATCATCAGGTCCAACTGTTAACCTACCACCGCCAAGTCCACCACTAAACCATGTCCTCAAGCACCACATCTACCCGTCTTTTAAATACCTCTGGGGTGGGGACTCAACCACTTCCCTGGGCAGCCTGGTCCAGTGCCTGACCACTCTTTCGGTGAAGAAGTTTTTCCTAATATCTAACCTAAACTTACCCTGGCGCAGCTTGAGGCCATTTCCTCTCATTCTATCACTTACTGGGGTGAAGAGACCGACCCCCACCTCGCTACAACCTCCTTTCAGGTAGTTGTAGAGAGCAATAAGGTCTCCCCTCAGCCTCCTCTTCTCCAAACTAAACAACCCCAGCTCCCTCAGCCGCTCCTCATAAGACTTGTGCTCTAGACCCTTCACCAACCTCGTTGCCCTTCTCTGGACACGCTCCAGCACCTCAATGTCCTTCTTGAAGTGAGAGGCCCAAAACTGAACACAGTACTCGAGGTGCAACCTCACCAGTGCCAAGTACAGGGGGATAATTGCTTTCCTAGTCCTGCTGGCCACACTATTCCTGATATAAGCCAGGATGCCATTGGCCCTCTTGGCCACCTGGGCACACTGCTGGCTCATGTTTAGGCGTGTGGGGATCATGTTTAGATGTGATGGGGGTTCAGTATAGAAAGGGCAATGGTGATACACAAAACAATAACCATTGTTTCTCAGAGAAGTTTGTATGGAATATTAGCAAAATCACATTGCCTAAACCAAGAAAGAAGATGCAAAGAGCAAAAGTAACTGCAGCTACTCTAAAATTTAATATATTACAGCATAACAATTCAACGAAAGTTAAAACTAAACTAAACTACTGAGGGGAACAAGATTGGTTTAGGATTTCTGGAGAGAAGACCAAGTTCAAAACATTTTTCACAGAAAGGGAGATTCCTGGATTGAAGATCTTTGTTGAAGTGAAAGTGAATTTTTATTTGCTTGACCTTTTCCTGCTTTATCATTTTGAGCAGCTGTTTAATTTTACAATGTTTGCAATATGCATTTAGAACTGTTTGCAATTGCAAAATCTAAAAGTTTTGCAATTTTTGGAAATGATCAAGAGTCTCTTCACTCATGCTCATGTTTCCATACAGGTAAGCAGAGTCCTTCCTTGCCTACAGAACAGCTATCACTTTTATATAAAAGAGATGATGATGCAACATCTCCACAGAACATAGGCAAGAAAACCAGTAAAGAGCTAACATTGCCTCAGGAGAAAACAGTTTTATTTAAAACAGCAAGAGTAGTGTCTTTACAGCTGAGGAATTTCAGTGCACTACTCCTGCTGAGTGCAGAGACAATGGGCCAGCCCTAATAGCTGTGGGGCTGCAGCCAGGTCGCTGGACCATTCTCACTGCCTCACTCCTCCTCCTGCCCTCTAGGCAGCAGCACCCCGGGGTCTGGCTGCCACCTGGTAGGAGCTGCTATGCCCAGCAGCAGCCACAGCCTCCTGGCTCCGTCCCGAGGAGCCAATGGTGGGCTGAAGGAGAGCATCTCCTGGGCTAGGGCTAGCCTGTGGGCCTCCTGCCGAACCAGGCTGTTTAAGGAGTAATAAAAACCAAAGTTCAATAAAAAAGGTAAATGAAAACATCTTTAAATGTTGTGACCTGTTGTTTGTAGAAACTCTCCAAACCACAGAAGACAAAACTGCTTGATAGGTGATGCAGGAACTCACATTAAAACTACAGGATTCTCTCTTAATAGGGAGGTTTTAACTACCAAAATGTCTATTAGGGCAAGAGGCCTTTGCTTGCCTGAAGTCAGCCTGAATCAGGTTTGGGGACCTATCTAGTCAAACATTATTTTTCTGCCTAGTTTAAGTAGGCAAGGATGATTACCATTCTGCTGTTATTTACTTGATTTTTATTAAGGTTATACATCTATGCCAAAGGTTATCTCAACTTATTTCTTCTGCTGACTGCTTTTCTTGAGGTCTTTGTCTCATGACATTAAGTGAAAAGCCATGCAGTAGAAGGAACGTAAGCAATTGCACAGAGTATTAACTTCTAATATGGCATAAAGCACCTTTGATGAAATATAGGCAGATTCCAGAGTGCTAAATATTCTTGTTTCAGATAAAATTAGAAGTATCTCAAGTAACTATGTCGTTTTCCAGCTGTAACAAGCAGCATGAAAAGATCATTCTTTCATAAAAGATAACAAATAAAGTGAACATCAGCTTAGTGTGGCAGGCAAACACCACTGTCAAAGGAAACCCATTTAATCAATTTTCTTTAAAAGTCACCTTTCATCTACTCCTACTTCACAGTGTTTAGATTTTTTTTCAGTCTGGCATGTATGTGCTATTTTGATTTTCTGTACGTTCTCCATTCCTGTTGCCTCAAGTTCATTGTTAGTAAAGTGGTCTGTATGTAGAAAATCTGTCTTTTGTAAATGCACAAGGTTATTACATAAATCCTGTCCTACTCATGGATAAAATAACCTTGCACCTTGCAGGATCAAGGCTCATCTCTGAGAGGCTGTACAAGACTCTGCTGCTCAGGTGAGTGTGTAACTATCAACATTTTAATGACAGTTCCTGTTTTTTGCAGTCCTGAAGTAACATTTCTTGGAGAAGGGGAGTTCACATACTTTACAGGGAATACCCCATACAAATGGAACAGTCACATATCAGCAGAATTAATATTTTTAAAATTACTTTACCTTTTTTTTCCCAGTTAATGGTGCAAAACAGGTCAACACAGTTGTGTAGGTTCTTAAAATATGCCAGAATTCAGCTTCAGCCACATGAGATGTACCATTTCTCCTGGCTCCATGTCTTTGCAGTAATCACTGAAATATTCTGTGAATGTGGAAGAGACCTGAATAATTATGCTACATGGAACAGGAGGAGAGGAAGAAGAAAGAAAGAAAAGAAAACAGAATGGCACCTGCTAAATTTTACAGAAAAATACTTTGTCAAATGACCCAAGTCCAGAAAATACCAACTTGAATTAAAGTTTATGGTAAAAAAAACCAGAGTACTCTACTGAAAATGTCTAATATTTATGAATTACTTTTTGATTTTCATTATATGGTATTAATTTAATAAGAAATTAATATGAATACGGCACACACAACATGATTTAAAATATTCTGCTGTAAGTCAGCATTTGCTGAATATGCCTTGTTGAATGCTAATTTTAAGAAACTATTAATTTGTGATTCCAACAAAAAGATATTGCATCCTGAATGTATTCTTACTATGAAATATTTTGTTGAGTATTTTTCCCTGTTGGAAGCTTTCAGTATTCAAACTAAAACAAAATAATCTTTCAAAATAGTAAAAGTTTTGGGAAAAGCTAGTGGCCTCAGTTTTGATATAATTGGAATATAGTTCCTTGTTCTAAGTAACCATAGACTATAACACTAGCCTTTGCAGCTACAGTGACAAAGCTGCACATCATGACAATGTATAAACATAGGGAACCATAACACCACTGTTTAATTTTCAAAAAGTAATGAGTACTGCAGAAACAACTATGTTCTATATAAACTGTAATATACGACTTTTTCTTCCGGTTTTAATGTGCTGTCAGTAACCCCGCTACTTACACTAGGTACCATCAGTACTTCAGGTGTTTCCTAAACTAAGTGGTTGTGGTTTACTCATTGCCTCTTTAAAAGTTCAATTTTGAAAACCTGGGTCTGCAGCTTTAAAATCTTCAGGCAGGTGACAAGAAACAAAAATATCGAGGTCATTTGATTCAGTGAATTTGGGCAGTATCCATAATAATAGTGTATCGTATACAAACTAAAAAATCATTAGCTAATGGGAAGCATTTCCTAGCCTTCAAGAACTAACTATGCAATAGTCAGTGGAATAACAAATCTAACTATGAATGACAAAATCTGGTACCACATCATAAAATCCTTGTGGAAAAAAAGAGAAAAAAAGAAAATAAAGAAAATTCTAGCTTTAGGAGACTTTTTGTGGTACACAGTATCCCACATAGTGAGTACACGTTAGTATTACTGATATGGATTAATATTTTTAGTGAATTCTAAAATGCTGCATGGAGATTTAAATAGTCAATAAGGAATGAAATGGTTTGTGGAGGGCATTTTCTGCTCACTTTAATATCCAATCCAAATAATTTTTTTCAATAATGTATTTTCCTGGACCAAGGGTTCTGGTCTCTTGCTATTAATTTTTATGCTGAACTTCTTTTAGTCTGTGGGATTTTTATTGAAAAGCTTGGTTTGATGATCCAGGCTTATAATATTTTATTTATGAACAACCATAACATGGAATGCATAAAAATTTGATGCAACAGTCTCATTTTAAAATACTGTGACTATGTATTAGGTAACTACACTGTATCTTTTGGGGTTGTATTTATTCATCTAATACAAAGCAGGATCTGCCTTAAAAATTAGGGCAGGGAAACCAGCTTACACAATAATTTGAAGCTTTGTTTGGCTTTTTATGATCTGGTGCAACAGATTTTAAGTACTTTAAGACTCCCCCTGATTTCAGTGGAGGTATCATAGGAGTGAAGTTGAGCATACAGCTAGGTTTTCTGCATTATGAATCACGAATTAGTTAGAAATGCATTGGAAGTGCCTGACAAAGGAAAGTCCAAGAGGACCATAAGTGCAGCAAAGATGTTATCAGTCTCTTTGATATATTGGTCTAACAACATTTTTGGAGGGAAAGAGAGGAAGCCAATTCACCTATTGGAAGTTATGGGAAATTACTTCATGTAACTTCACAGAGTAGTAAGGACAAATGTCATCAGATTTGTTTGGTTTTGGTTTTATTCAGTATTAGTTTCTAAATGCTACAAGATGATAAACTGTACTAGAAGGCTCAGATAGCATTCCTATATATAACGTGTACTTCTCTTAAATAATTTTTCTGGTTTTTTTTCTTTCTCACATGTTTTAATGTAGCAGTAGTGATAGTAATAATTTATGATTAATTATAATAATAATAATAAATATTTAAGGGTAGAATGAAACTTTTATTTAAAAATCCTTTTTCAGTGCTTCAAAACTTTAAGGTATACTCTTTTGGTCTGAATAAAGTTCATCTCCTTTCAGAAGAGTTTTTCTTTTTTTTTTTACATTATAATTAAGTATCAATTCAACGTTTCTTGCCCTGTGTATGTCCTTGAAAAGGAACATAATCCTTCCTTTTTATGTTGCTGTCAGTAATTAAATAATACAATTCTATGCAATAATTACATATTCCTATCAAAATTACACATAATTTCTGTATGCTTTTAGAGTATCTTAAGATTATTTTCTTGCATCCTTCCATATTTCGAAGAAAATGCAATAAGACCCTTACATATCTCCAGGAGTAAGAGTACAACTGCTCTACTGATTAAGCAAAATGCTCAGCATGATCCCAAGTGAGCATATATTTGACTCACAAGCATAGCCCCAAGTCTGCTTTGGAGGTGGTAAACTTCCCACACAGAACCCTTGGGGCTTTGAGACTAGAATTGTTGAGTATAAAGTATAGGACATGTGACTGCAAACCAGACAGCCCAATTGTTCGAGTACATCCAAGAAGTTATACTGAGTCAGAGGTGTCACAGAGTATTCAGGCACAGAATAACACAGCACAAACGCACAACTAGGTTAGTTCAAATCTGGCTTGTGTGGATGGACTGGATCTGTATGTAAGGCCACATATATTTTTCCATCTTTCCATCTTCAGGAAACAGCAAGTCAGTTTTAGCCTCAGGTTTTCCTCCAAGAACACAGTGTTCCTTGTGGGGGTAAACCCATTCTTCAACCCATTAAACATACACCACTTACCTTCTACCTAAACCACACATGCTTTATGGCCTGGATACTTACTCTTGACAAGATGTAGGCACAAACAATTTGAAGGGAGCTGCATCTATAAAAGACACTTTTCTAGACACCTCCAGCAAAAAAAGACCCCAAAGAAGAGGGAAAAATCCCCTACACAGAAGGAACTGCCTCAAAAGGAAGGAGTTAGAAGAGCCTGCCTTTCCAAGTGCTCTGATAGAGACTTTCAGTAAGTCCTCACCACAGAATCACACTTGTCTTTTTCTTTGAAAACTCATTATCCTGGGAACAAAAGGCATTTTATCCCAGAGGAACAGTCGTCAAGAAAGTTTTAAACACAGATAATATATTTAGAAGTGATTTTACTGTGTAGCGTTCTCAGAAAACTCTACCTCAAACCATTTCACTTGGATCTGCTGAACTGCAAACAAGTCTTCACATTTATTTGAGAATTGACACTACTGAACACGATTAATGGACAAAACTTATTTTTCAAATGACATAAGTCAAGGTTTTGATGGCAGAAAAGCTTTGTTAAAATCACCTGTCCACAGTTTCTTCTATTTTAAACCCAAGGAAAACTGGAATACTGTTCCACCAAGGGAAGTGGAATTACACCAACAAATTTAATAACTCATTGGATAGTACCATGTTGCTCCATAGCACGATATACACCTCATAAAAGATTCAGTAGTATAAAAGCCTCTGTGAGGGGAAACTGGCTGGTAGGGTGACAGAACAGAGCAGGAGCAGCAGGTCAGGAGCAGCAGCTACCAGAGACACTGTGCTGCAAGAGGCTGAACGTCATGTTTGGAAGGAGCGGGGCTGGACAGAAGTAGCCAGTTGCTGTTAGCTGTTGAGGAGCCAACAGCAGGAAGACGTAGGCCCGTGTATCACAAGGAGAAAACAACAGAATCAAATTACCTTTATACCAATGAGCCTGGGCTGTCTGGGATAGGGATCATCATTTCTAATTTGGTTCAGTTCAAATCAGTTACGTCCAGGACATTTTTAACTTGTTAGTCAATGTTCCTGCAGAACAAGGGGTAAAAAAAAAATTAGAATTTGTCCAGTAACAGACCACAGGACAGTCCAGTTAATCTTAGTCACTTCTGTTCCCAGGATAGCCACTGTGAGCTGTTTGATTCTCCATAACAGCTTTTGGGACAGGTCAGTCTTCACTTCTGTCATTTTCCTACCTCAGTCAAGCAGCTTAAGCAAAAAAATGTGTCATGGCTATTAATTTTGGGCAAACTCTCTGTCATCTTTCTGTCTCATGGCTGCACACAGTTTAGAACAACTTGTTGCCCTAAAGAGGTGTCATGGTTTAACCCCAGCCAGCAACTAAGCACTACACAGCCGCTCGCTCACTCCCCCCACTAGGTGAGATGGGAGAGAGAACCAGAAGAGTAAAAGTGAGAAAACTCATGGGTTGAGATACGAACAGTTTAATAATTGAGGTAAAATAAGATAGAATAGTAGTAATAGTAGTAGTAATAATAATAATGATAATAATAATATTATAACAATACAATAATGATATACAAGACAAGTGATACATGATACAATTGCTCACCACCAACCAACCGATGCCCAGCCTGCTCCTGAGCAGCAATCACTGCCCTCCAGCCAATTCCCCCCAGTTTATATACTGAGCATGACGCCATATGGTATGGCATAGCCCTTTGGCCAGTCTGGGTCAGCCCCCCTGGCTGTGCCCCCTCCCAGCTTCCTGTGCACCGGGCAGAGCATGGGAAGCTAAAAAGTCCTTGACTAGTGTAAGCACTACTTAGCAACAACTAAAACATCAGTGTGTGATCAACCTTATTCTCATACTAAATCCAAAACACAGCACTATACCAGCTACTAGGAAGAAAATTAACTCTATCCCAGCTGAAACCAAGACAAGGGGAGTGCCACTGATGTTATGAATCTGCCATGAATCACAGTGGCATTTTGCTTCCTTCTACAGACCTGAAAACCAAGCTTTAAGTAAGTTTTAATGCCAGGAATCAGTAGGATATGCAATGTTACGAGTTCATACCTAAAGAGCTCACTGAAAACATTTATGTCCCTTGTTTTTTCCTAGTGCAACCAAAAACTCTAGAGACACATTAAAACCAGTGTGCCATAGAGAAGATCAGTGTGGGTCAGTCTTGTGGACTGTACAACAAAATTATGACTGCCACCAGACCTGTATACAAGCTGTGTACTACTTGGGTTGCTATTGTTTTCAGGCTAGTTAATGTGGCTATTTTTTACATTGTCATTGCTGGCTAGTTATTCAAAGTTCCACTCCTAAAACTGACATCTCTTCCTTCATGAAACAGTTAGTTGATAACTAGAGGAAAAGGTGTCACAATTCTTCTATGTAACCAATTAGAATTTCTTGAATAATTACAATTTTAATTAGAGGTAGTCTCAGGTGCTGCAATGTCTTTGCCTCTTTAGGAAAAAAAAGAGAGAGAGAGAGATGTTTCTAATAGCTAAAAACTAGGAAAGTGGGTTTGGGGGAAAAAAACTTCAAAGTCTGTAATCTAGCACAGAGACTCAGTTCTGATTTGTCCAATTAAAGTTAGCAGAGAACGTGTTACATTTACGTGTAATTCTCTTCAGGGGCAACATTTCCAAATTTCCAAACACCAGTGGCATTCCCATCAGGGTTGAACACTGCTCTTTACTCATCCATCTTTCCAGAAATGTTTTCACATGAAAGAAAGCTTTAAAATATATTTGCACTAATACAATCTACTCATGATTTTTATGTCTGCAGTTGCCTTTTTTATAGATTACTGGTCCTCCAGGGTAATCTTTCTACATGATATTGCAGTCAAATCCAATGTTGTATCTCTAATATCACTGCCTCTTTCGCAGCTATTCTAGGTTCTCCCATGGTCCTTTCATTATTGCTTAGCCTTAAAGCTGCTTCAACACCAGAATGAATTTATCATTGAATTACTAGACAAAACTGCTGCTATTCTTTCCGTTATTTGAACAGCTATTGAGCTGCACAAATGTCATTGACTATGGTTCATCCAATAAATCACAAACTTGAAAATATTAAGCACTGTTAAATATACTCTGGTGTACTTGAAAGTACTGTTTCAGTAGTTCTGCCTTAGTAAGCCAGCTAGCGCCTTTTTATTGTTGTTTTACCCTTCCTAACAAGGCCTGTCTTGCGTCAAATTTCTGGCAAATGGATAATCTTCTCAGTCTATCCAAGACCCATCATTTGGGATTTATATCCAGAAAATCTTCAGAGCTAAGTTCATCTGAATGAGAATCAATGCTTATTTAATTTTGTTACCCATTGACTGCTTTAAAACCTACACTTTCCAATTTCTTAAACATATACAAAAATATTAAAATATTGAGAAAGATAAATCCACAGCCTTCTGCTGAAAGGTGACTTTTTCAACATAGTCCAAATTGTCCACTTTCCTCCATCAGATCCCTGCCTTGGATGACTAAAAAGTTTAAGAAAAGCAGCAGAATAGGACAGAATACCTTGAAAGGATTATTCCTGACCTTAACCTGAATCTGAGAATCTTTATTTATTTTTAGTGCCACTCTTCACCCTTTGCCACCTTCCTTGTATTTTTTATTCAGAAAATTCAGTATCTTTAGGAGGAATAACGGTTTACCTGTTATCACCTGGATGGGAGTTGTAGAGATGTTTAGTTTAGCTGTTTCAGAACAATCGGTGAACATGATACACCACTTGTAAAAGACCAAATTTAGGTCTTCTCTAAGGAAAATTCTTACTAAAGGATGAATGAATAAGAGGCTTAATACAAAAATAGAGGTGTCCTTTTTTACACTTCAGATAAATAAATAAATAAATAAATAAATAAATAACACGGGGCAGGGGGAGAAAAAAAAATTAGAAGCAACTTGTATAGCTGTTAGTTCTTACTTCAATCTTCTGAACTGGGGCATACTGTAGAAGTAGTTAATCCTACCCCCACACAAACATGTATTTACACAGATGTGTGGTCATGTGGGTGGAAGTGGTAGTGGGCATGGGCAGCACAGGCAGCATGAGCACCTAAAGCAGCCAGAGTCCCCAGGCAGCCTTAGCTGCTGCTGCCATTTGAACATCCAGCTTTACTCAACCTTCCTCTTCTCTCTCCTTTCGGCAGGCAGCAAGTCCATTGCCCATCTGGGGACTGGGGGAAACAAGTCCAGTTCTCCTGGGTGATGCTTCAGGAAAGTCCTGTACTTCAGAGAACAGGAAAAGTGGAGTTCTTAGAGTGGGAAGTTTACAGAATTTAAGACAGAGAGAGAGGTCTCCACTCACAGTCCCTCTGGTCTGCTCACCACTCTGCCGCAGATCCCCTCCCCGCCACCACAGCAAAAGTGAAATTTGCTTTTGCCAGTCAAGAAAACAAAAAAGCGTTTTGTTCCTCCTGCTTAGTTTCTTTAAGAGCAAAATCTGGGAGAGGACATTTCAGTTTTGTTCAGCCTTTTAAGAGGCTCCATGTACCTTATATTCTTTACATTGTCTCCCTCCATAGAATACTTTGATATCAAAGGTCATCACTAACATTATCAATCAAGTTTAATTCATGAGATCTCAGTTTGGAATTGCAAACACGAACAAACCCTGTGTGCTCCTACAAAGAGACACAATGATCACTGCCTTGAAGGCCCTGCTGACAACTACTTCTTTAGGTATAACCTTATTCAAAAGCGCAAAAGTTCATTTCTATTCCAAAGCTAATTTTTTATATCCAGTTTATAAAAAGTTTCTATGTATTGTTAGGTCATTGGTCAAGCTTCACAGCAAAGAATTTGTTCCCAAGCAAAATAAGCATGAAACAAGAAGACTGGAAATTTTCATACTAATATTTAAGTGTAAGTTGACATTTAAGTATTCTCAGTTTATGCTGTTGAACAGGCAAAGACAGAATTGTATTCAACATCAAATATAAGTTTTGATCTGCTAGACACCATAAATCATATCAGTTATGAACAGTTCATTTGTCATTAACAACTGATGATATCAAAATACCTGTTTCCTTTGTGTAAATCATTTTAAAAAGACTGCACTGAGCAATCAATGTATTTAATATAAAAAAATGAAATTTGCCATACACAGACACCCACACCCAATGAGCTAACACAGCTCCCTTCAGTCATCTGTCATGTCCTGTAGGTCTGGGTGTCATAATGATGTAGCACCATAAGAACTGCAGTATAGTAATACTTTAGTGTTCTGTTCCTCATCCAAAGGAATTTCATCTCTCCCTCTCATGAATAATCTGATCTAAGCTATATGACATTTCTTCTTTGCTGGGTAAAAAACTGGCTGGATGGCTAGGCCCAAAGAGTTGTGGTGAATGGAGTTAAATCCAGTTGGCGGCCGGTCCCAAGTGGTATTCCCCAGTGCTCAGTATTGGGGCCAGTTCTGTTTAGCATCTTTATCAACAATCTGGACAAGGGGATAGAGTGCCTTAGTAAGTTTGCAGACAACACAAAGTTGTCCAGGAGTGTTGATCTGCTGGAGGGTAGGAAGGCTCTACAGAGGGATCTGGACAGGCTGGATCAATGGGCCAAGGCCAACTGTATGAGGTTCAACAAGGCTAAGTGCTGGGTCTTGTACTTGGCTCACAACAACCCCATGCAATGTTGCAGGCTTGGGGAAGAGTGGCTGGAGAGCTGCCTGGCAGAAGAGGACCTGGGGGTGCTGGTTGGCAGCCGGCTGAATAGGAGCCAGCAGTGTGCCCAGGTAGCACTGGTGAGGCCACACCTCGAATACTGTGTTCAGTTTTGGGGCCCTCACTACAAGAAGGACATTGAGGTGCTGGAGAGTGTCCAAAGATGGGCAACAAAGCTGGTGAAGGGTCTAGAGCACAAGTCTTATGAGGAATGGCTGAGGGAGCTGGGGTTGTTTAGCCTGGAGAAAAGGAGGCTGAGGGGAGACCTTGTCGCTCTCTACAACTACCTGAAAGGAGGTCGTAGTGAGATTGGTGTCAGTCTCTTTTCCCAAGTAACAAGTGATGGGATGAGAGGAAATGGCCTCAAGTTGCACCAGGGCAGGCTTAGAATGGATATTAGCAAAAATTTCTTCACTGAAAGGGTTATCAGGCACTGGAACAGACTGACAAGCAAAATGGTTGAGTCCCCACCCCTGGAGGTATTTAAAAGACATGTAGATGTGGTGCTTAGGGACATGGTTTAGTGGTGGTCTTGGCAGTGCTAGGTTAACAGTTGGACTTGATGATCTTAAAGGTCTTTTCCAACCTAAATGATTCTATGATTCTCCCAGTCATAAGGATAAGCTGAGAATGATGAACTGTCAGCAAATCTTTGATGTAAATCAATGGTCACAAGAGACTTAACTAGGAGGCAGAGGAAGAATATAATAATGGAGCAATCAGCTTAGCAAAAAATTTTCCTTTTCAAAAAAAGCTAACTTTTAGCAAAGCACCTTCTAATTCAACTATGTTGTGAATTAGCATTTATCAAAGGATACAGAAGAACCTTTGAAATTGCCATGTGTGATAATTAATACATATTTGAGATAGAGAGGTGTCATTATCAGATAACTATTATTTCAAGATCACTGAAATTCATTTAGGAAGGAAATTTGTACGGTATATTGCCAAATGGACTGAATACCTTTAAAAGAAGAATGTGTCTGTCTTTCATTTTGGGTTGTGCCAAGAAAACAAGAATAGAATCCAGGTTCCATCCATCTTCATGTTAGATGATTTTACAAGGACCATGGCCAAATCCTGAGGCATGTTTCCCTGTACAAGTTTACCCAAAGGAGAAGAAATTGGGGAAATGTTTTGATAATCTCAATTTTTGAGTCATTTTCTTAGCTCATATGACCTCAGATACTTTGGGTACAAAGGAACATAAAATGACTGCAAGTTCAGAGTTATGAATGTTATATGATAATACTTTATAACACTAAATTTTACAAAGTATTGGAATTGATAATGATTGGTAAACAGTTATTAAAAAATTAAAATAAAAAAATTAAAATTAGCTTTAAGGATCTCGAACCTTTATAAATACCTCAGCTACATGGAGTCTTCACTATGAGCAGAAAATGAAAAAGAAATCTTTCAATCTATATTCCAAATTCTTTCATATTTATATATCTAAGTATACTGAAGATTAAGTATTTTTTCTGGATTCTAGATTTTCTGTAGGTTATATGTATATAGTAGTAGAGGTCCATGAAGTATTTGAATAAAAGGCAGTGCATTTCTTTCCTATATTGATTAGAAGCAACTATTAATTACAAATTAAGCCACACTTGTGCACCTCTCAAATATCATGAACTGAGCATGTGCTAATCTGTGTTTTCAGAATTGTTCTCTGCCACCTTTGTATTAGTCAATCAGTAGTTGCAGTATCTTATTAATTACATCCTCTACCTGGACTTCTGATCCAGGTGAAAGATGTCCTTTCCCATGGCAGGGGGTTTGGACTAGAGAACCTTTAAAGGCCCTTTCCAACCCAAACCATTCTATGATTCTATGATTCTGTAAGGCCTTTGATATGTGCCCCGCTTGCCCTCCCCCTCCCCAGCATTCTTACCTCTAAATTGGAGAGATATGGATTTGATGGATGGATTATTAGATGGATAAGGCATTGGCCAGATGGCCATGTCCAAAATGTTACAGTCAACAGCTCAATATCCAAATGGAAACCAGTAATGAGTGGTGTCCCTCAAGAGTCCATACTGGGACCAGTACTATTTAATATCCCATGACAGGGAAGCCAGAGCTCCATGGCATTAGTCAGCTCATGGAATCCCTTGGTCAGGGAAATCCCTGACCATGATTTCAAATCTCTCTACCATGACTTCAAACACCATTTCTGGCCTGTCAGCAATAATTTTGTGTTTACTATGAGCATCTGTGCCAAAGGTTTGGAGACTCCCATGTGTGTTTCAGCATTGTTCAACAAAGAGAAGTTGTTCTTGTGCAGCTGCAGGTGCTTGTATAGTGCAGTCTGAGCCCTTAATGTCAGACTAAAGTTCATCTACAGCATCAAAACATTTTATTCTACTTTCTGAAAAAACTTTGGATACATAACAGGAAACACATTATAAAACACTATTACTTTCCCCTCACCCCGCCCCCCCCCCCATCCCTCCCCAAAATAATAGAATATCTCTACCTGTCTAAATACTCAGGGAAAGAGGTAGGTTATCTAATAAAATTGGGAAGTTTTTATGCAGGCTGTGCCAGCATCATGGCTAAAGCCAGGCTGGGATCCAATTGGATTAGTCCCCATGAGAGTCTGTTATCTACAAATAGAGATTCCTTGAGGAAAGGAAATTAGAGCGCTGTGCAACCACTTAAATTGATTGATGTTGTATTTAAAACTTAAACTTCTAATAGTACCTTCCATCATGAGTCCCAGTCTCCTTCCAACCAAGGGAACAGACCAGGAAAAACAGAAAAAAAAAGGACTTGTTTTTTGTTTTTTCTAGGTAGGTATTTTTCATTGATTCACTCAAGTGTTACATATTTATTGCACCTTGATATATGATCTAAGCCTCACAAGTTAAACATTCACGATCATGATCTTTCCTTGTCAAGATGAGACAATCAAAGTTGACCAAGTTTCAGAACTAATATCAATCACAGCCCTAGCTGTCACATACACACTGACTCTGAGAAAGCACATTCCACACTAGACTAGAAATGCAATTAAGGAAATACAGAATATTCTGCTTTTCTCATATATTTGTCTTCTGCCATTTTCAGAAGTTTCAGTGAAGCATGCCAAATACTCTGTGAAACAAGCACCTCTTACTTTTTGAAAATTACATCCTTTATATTTTATTCTGTTCCCTGTATAATCATGCTAGAACAAGTTTTGAAAACAAATTTCATTTGGTAGGAAGTAGATGACTCATAATTTGCAGACTATATTTTAATTAACTATAAAAGACTGCAGTATTGTATGACATAGTAGAGACACACTCAACTCACACTGCCAGCTACGCTAACTATGCAAATATGTGGTTTAAAATTATTGTTGCTCTAATAGAAGTAAAACTTCTATATAACTTTTTAACAACAAATATTAAATCACATGCAAATGTACAATAAGTCTGTTATGTTGGGTTATAAAAACATCATACAACCTGCAGTGAAACAAGCTTCATTGCACTAGCCTATTTGCAACATGGATCAATGGCATAATTGAATTTAGAGGAAAAATTAGACTAGGTAATATTAGATTAAAAAAATATGGAATGTTCATAATGGAGAAAACCTTTGGAGATAGCTAAAGAGTGTGCAGACTTTGTGAAGCGTTGTTCTCGCAGTTTGCAACAGCAGTATTGGGTCTGGCTTAGAGTCATCTCATGAGATTGCCTATTCCTGCTCTTCACGTGACAGTACCATTGCCCTTCTACTTCCATCAAAATATATAAAACAACAAAGCACACAATGCTTCACCAATTTAGGTACTGCATGTCAGATGTGACATCACACTAACTCCTTCTCTTCTTTCCCTGGGGTCTTAACAGCTCATTGAAATTCACATCTGATACAAGGTCCTCACCAAACTTGTCCAACGCCATCCATTGAGCTCTCAGGGGCACATACCCATCTGTATGATTCTGGTAAAGTACATCAGAAGTGGCCCTTGTGCAAGAAGAAGTAGAACAAGTGTCACACCTTGCCCACAGGAGCTTTCTTTGATTTAGCTAAATAAACCTAAAGTGAAGTTCTTCTGCTATCATGGGTCAACTACCCTACAGCAATTGTTTTTTTCTTTTTTTTTTTTCCACATTGCATCCCCTAACCGGTCTATCTCACAGTATCTCCAATGGGAGGCATTTCCTTTCATCTTCCATTCACGTCAAGAAATGACAGACAAATACAACAGCTCTTTGCTGAGACAGAGCGAAAACTCCAGTTTCTGTGAATAAGTTAAAAAAACTGACCAGAAGATGCAATTTACTAATCCTGCTGTAGCATCTACTTTAATACAAAGGCTTTTCAAGAGCCTCTAAAATTTGTGTACATCATACTCTGACAATCTTATGGACAAATCACATGATCTAAAAGATGTTACCTATTTTTTGCCTGTATGAGAAAAATAGATAATCCTACCTTTCTATCAAAATGGATTGCTACTTTTTTTGATGGCATGAAAAATGCTCAGCTAAAAAGTAGCCATATGTATTTTTCCTGAAGACATACTCACTTTGTCTTTAGCAATATTCAGAGAATAATTGGCTGAGAGATCTCTCAAGTGCCAATTTCAGAAGGCTAATCGTGAACTGCGCAATAGTATAAATATCAAGAACACAAATTTATAGCTGCAGCAATATGTCTGAAGTGCTCCTTCTCTTTCTATTTTCATTTCCCACAGTGTTTTCCATTTCCTAGGGGGGATTTTAGCTTTTTTAAAATCTGTCTGAGTTGAAAGAAGCAGCAACATCTCTGATAAAGGAATGTGATATTGGGAGCTACTGAACAAGCAAAGCCAGCATAAAAGCTCTGGTCTTCTTCTGCTTTGTGTTGCCTTCAAGTGGACCCAAACCCTTCTGAATTCCTCATTTCTTACTTATATAGGATAATCTATATGTTACTCACAATGTTAGTCTTCCATAAACAAGCTCATAAAAACATAGACAATAATTTCTTATTTTTTAAGCCTTTTGTAACCAAGCATGTCTTATAAACAGCTTCCTCCAATCTTTCTTTCTACCTTTTTTTTTTTAATTAATTTCAGGTGCCACCACACCCATTTTAATCACAGGTGTTTGGGGGCTATATTACCATCTCACAGGGAAGATAAGCTTATTATATGAAGGGGTTAAGATGGCTAACACATGTGTTTTGTAGGGATTTTTTTTTCTGTTAAACATTTCTTGTGTTAACAATATTTCTGCTATTTAGCGTTCTATTTCTTTCTGCCTTCTGTTAGACCCTACTAGCTTTTCCCTGTAATTGCCTTGGATAGTCTATGTTACAGAAAAATGCTCTGAATTAGGGCTTTACAGACATCATAAATTATACTAGTTGTACTCAGTTTCATTGCACCAATATATTTTGCTTCAACTTTGTGGCAGCGTCTTGTTAATCTTTGTTCTGATTTTTTTAGAAATAATCAAAGACCAGATTGGCTGGAGACTATCTGCCATAGATATACATATTTATTGAATGCAGAGTATTCAGTAGCCAAGCTTCCTGCCTTAGGAAGGTGGGAAAAGAGGCTCTGGAGTTCTTCTCCCTCCTGGCTCCTAGTTTTAGCCTCTGTCCACCCAGACTGTGCCTCCTCCTTCCCTGCTTCCCCCATGGACCCTAGCTTACTTTCCTCTCTCTTCCTTCTTTTCACACCAGACCTTCTCATAGAATAGTTAGGAGTAAAAGCTCACAAAAAGAGGAAAGCCCAAGCTTCAGTGGAGATGTTTAATGGCATTTAGTCAGGCTGCAAAAGGCCAAGTATTAAATGCTTTAGATGGTCTAGAGGTCTAGATTTAGAAGACCTAGAGGTGTGAGTCCAGCTTACTTGTGTGAACAAAAGCTCCTTTTGTGTGTGTGTGTAAGAAAGTGAACCACAAAGCCAGACAGAGCACCAAGCAGTATGAAACACAATTCTTAATAATGGGGAATTTTATTTTACTGTATATGTCAACTCTGAGCGACAGAACAGGGAAATGAAGACTGTTTCACAGAGGTTGAGTATGTTAGCTTTGCTGAGAAATGGAGAGGGGTTTTGACTGGGGAATCTACTCCTTCAATGCATATTTCAGAACCCAGTGGAAATTAAAAGGCCATGCCCTGGAGGTGTACCCATTTCCTGCCACAGACCACACAGCTGGTTCCTGGTGGCAACAAAATAGATAATCAGACTGGGGAGAGGAGTGCCAGGAAGCTAGTCAGCAGTGTCATGTATTTTATGACAAAGCATGTAAGATACTGGCTTCAAGTTTAGAAAACCAAAGTAAATCAAACAAAAATTATATTACCTAAGCTACTTTAGGTCAGAAACTTCTCACTGGTGTATAACTTATGAGACAGGGGCTTGCTGTTTCTTGATTCATGTTATTTGACCTAACACGCTGTTTAAAGCTATTTCCTAAAAGTGTATTAAAAGAAAAAAGAGTAGGCAAATGATGACTGAAATGCACTGTTTTGTAAAAGAAACTGGAGTTCTGAACTTGCTGCTTCTCCAAAACCGTGGAACCTGTAACATAAGAATGAGAAGAATGGGAAATGTCTCTGTCTTAGAAATGTAAAAGTATATGTTGCATTTTTGACCCCAATAATACTTAAATTTTAATTTCTAATCCAGGCTAGCTCTAACTTCAGGCCCAGCCATGCTGATTGTTGTCATCAAAGCCAGCTGGTCCTTCAGAGTCAGTAGCATGTCACCACAGAGTGGTAAATTTCTCCTTGACTCTTAGGATAGTTCATTCAAAATAAACAGCTTTCAGTTGCTTTTAAAATGGGGTGGGTGGGGTGGGTGTGGTGGTGGTGGTGTTATATTTTATGGCCACGTACAATTATGCTTGGACAAGACATTGTTCTTAAACCTGTAAATACCCATCTGCTACTTCAGAAGCTGTCAGAAACCGCTGTCTCTGTAGAGTGCCAGAAAGTAACTCAAAATTAGCACCAATAAGACTATCTGTGATTTTGCTAGAGCCAACAAGAATTATCACTGCTAGTTAATAAGACTATCTAAATAATTTCTATCTTTCTTACCTATCCTCTGCTATCTCCATCACTTCTACCGCTGCCCGGAAATCTCTTTCTTACACTCTGTCAGTAGTTCTAAGTCTTCTGACATGTGTCTGTGTGCATAGGTGGTGCCTGTTTGTTTATGTAAAGAATAACTCCATACCTTAAGCCTTTCCAGGAGTTTTTACAGTACTGTAGTTCAGAATTCTAGTTCTGTTTGGCAGGAACACCATGGTAATGAATAGAGTGTAGTGTGCTCAGTAATAGTTTGTACGGTGTAGTAATTCAAATTATAGTTAGTCCTCCACTATCTGAGAAAGGGCTAAATGTAGATTTTACTCTCACTCCATCCTCACTTGGAAAAAATTACAGCTTTTTCACTGATGCTGCTTCTAACACAAACCAGTAGCAGCCCGCAATTACATCAGACAGGGATCAGCAATTGTTGGCTTTTTTCCTTTTGTTTATTCTCTTTGGGGTAAAGGATCCAAGGATCAAGAGTGTGATCACTTCACTGCTACGCTGTCTTGGTGTTTTCAAACACCAAAGGTAAACTAACTTTGTGGCTACTCTGCTGAGTGGGAAGAGCAATCTAGTTACAGTGTGACAAGGACCCATCCATGACGTTTAGAAAGTAAGACCACAACCCTGTTTTACTAGTCATAGTAAAAAAATTATTTCTAGAGGGGTTACATTGAGTCCTCCATCCCTTCTCTGTTTTTTTAAAGGCTTGTTCCAATGGAGTTACTGTGAATGCCCCACCCTTCCTTTGTTTTTTTTAAGCTTTGTTCTGAAAACTAAGTGTTATGATGCATGCCGTGAAGACTTAAATCATATATTTCTTCTTACTTTGAGACCTTGTGACAGAAGAATACATTTCATGAAATATTTCAAGTGATTTTAAAAACATATTCAGTATGCAATTGGTAAAGAATACAAAGTACGTAGAAGGACGGATCTAGTTATTTCGGCAAAGTCAGGTCTGAACACACATAATTACAGTCTTGAAAAAGACATAGGAGGGGCTAAAGTACTGGATGTCTCTTCTTACTGTCTCATAAGAATTAATGTGCAAAAGAAATCTGTAAGCATATTTTAATGGTGTGTTTTGGATAATTTCCTATATAATATATATCGCCCACATGGTGCACTATATCATTAAGCTGTAGTATTTTATACAGCAAAGATATTTTCACAAGAGCCAACCTGAAATTTAAACATAACTACAGTATTTCATTCTTAGTATATATTCTTTATGAAACCTGCAATACTGATTTAGAATTTATAAGGACTGATTAATTTCCCACTGAAGTCAACAGATAAAATTCATTGGCTGCAAGCACTGGGCTTGACTACAAGTGGAGGTCAAAATGTTTAAATCAGATAACATTGTTTTATATGTTCCTTTGTTTAAGACCACTCCACATCTTTTGAAACAATACCATGGAAAAGATAGCACATTTTTTAAAAGAATGCGTATGCATCTGGGAGGGTCTCTTATGACACATCTTTAGACGAATTGCTAGGAAAATAAAATGACAATCCATAAATAGAAGCTGGCATGCTGCAATGGAATAATGATTCTTCCATTTGGTATTCCAGACAAAGAAGACAAAGCCAATTCAATCTGCACTGCTCTGCATTATGGCATATTACATCCATTATTTCAAACAAGCTGGATTAGAATATAATTAATGTGATGTCAACTTACTATTAATGTCTCATGAATAAGATATTTTATGTTGTTTACTGGTATATTGTTGTTGTCTGTAATCTGTATCACAAATACATTTGATCGGTCTTATTGTATTTATTTAAATTTGTTCCACTTCCTACTTTTAGTGGTAAGCACATTTTATGTACTAATCTACATTATTTGAGATCCATCCTCCCTGACCAGACTCAGAGAAAAGATGAGGTTTCCTTAGCAACATATGCTATCACAACATTTGAAAACACCCTTCTGAAATACTCAGGTCTTCTTTCAATTTATTATGTTACAGCACAGAAAGTATTGCTGTGAGGGAGGCACATATGAACCTTAGGCACTACTGAAGATTTACTCAAATTAAGCCACCGTGGCACTTCCCAAGTATAGATGTGTTTGTACAAGTGTTATATGGTAAATTCCATAGTCAAGGTTTTGTTTGAGAACTTTTTAGAATGTGATTTTTCTGTTCAGCTGAATAAAAAACAAGGGTGTGTAGCAATGAGAGACCACAGGTTTTTTCCAGCAATATTGGCTCACAATGTTGGGTGGAACTGCCTGCTCAACAGAGAACTGATTTTCTTTTTATCCTCACTTGGGACAAGGCATCTGTTTCATCCTTTAAAAATTCACACACTGAAAAGTTTTATATGATAACACCCAAAATTTGGAGGGTAGTTACGCTAAGAATATAGAACTTACTACAAAAAGATGTCTACTATTAATATTCTCTTTATTTACAGTTGGTATGGCTTCCAGAAGGTGCTTTGTAAGAAGAAGTATGTCACCTTACCTAAATATTAAGCACCAAAAAAAGTAAACTAATTGGTTTCTGGAGACTTTCCTCTAAAGCATAGGTGCTGGAGAATGCCTTGCCCTGCAAGAGAGTTTGGTGAGATGCTGCAACTCCACTACTCATTGCCTCAAATGGGTGTTGAGCTGTAACAGCTCTTTCCATCTCAGAACCCAATCATAGCTGCCATTTTCAAAATATTTTAATGCTATAACCTGGAAAAAATACAATTCCTCCGTTTTTGTTTTCTTCACCTTGTTTGCACAGTAGCTAGTTTCACCATTATGTGTAACACTAGTAATTTCGGCATCAACTGTGACTCTTCCTCTTCTTATTTTTATACTCAAATAAGCTGTCAGATTGATGTAGTTTCTCTGAATTTTCAATAATTGTCTTGATAGAATCAAATAATTGAAAAATGCATCACTTTCTGCATAATATCGCATGTGATTAATCAATGTGATGAACTATTACGGTGTTTTCATTGATTCATGCTAGAATGACTCATCATGTTATGGATACACAAAATATGGTTGCTCTTAATGCTTCAAAAGATAAATTTACTGATAACATTTTACATAACATAACTACCCCTATATACAAAACAGGAAATTGTTAGCATAAATAGAATATCTTCTGGCAAATATGGACTAGTTATTGCAGATTTTTAATGGAAGGTCTTAATTTTGCTATTCTGAGGTCTTAATCTTTCATTTCAAAGGAAGACTTCATTTTTTGTGTTTTCTTTGTTTTTCCTAATTCCTGCTGATATTTCACTAGGTATATGGGTCCTTTGCTGTTTTCTTTTTTTTTCTTTTTTCCCCAGAATTAACTGAATCTTTGGTGTATGATTACACATGACTGGTGTTAATATATGGCTGATAAGCTTAAGTACAGTTAGTATGTAAATATTAATAAAGCTATGAAGCAAACAACAAGGCATTACAAATGTTTGGCATGAATATTCTAGTGACTTGATAAGCATTATTCCAGATGCCATCAGTGGGAAATGGAACTGAGCAATTCAACAAGGAAATTTCAAGCAATAACTACAAATCCTTCTGTAATCAGTTCCCAGTCATGAATCAGGAATACTGCTACCAGTATTATCTGTGTGGATTTTATTCCTAATGGACAAGAGTCTAGAAGGGAACCCTTTGCCATCTGTAATAATTTCATTGTTTTGCTGCTTACTCATACTCTTGATTCTGCAGCACTGAGCTCACTGCAGATCTGTCTCATGGAAATAAAAGCAGTGAAAGTCATCTGCACTGAATTTTAGTCCTCATAAAAGTGAGACTGAAAGCAAGGTCAAATACGCACTGCCAGACAGGCCAGAATATACTATTTTTCCCTTCCACATTTTGCTTCCTTTAGGTATTTTATAAATCTGTTATTTTCCCACTGTCAAGTGGGATTAAATGTGTGGAATTTTTAAGGTATTTCATTTTTGCAGTTTAATAGCCTTAAGTCCCGTATCACCACCTGTTCTCATTTTATTCACATGGATAGGAGGGTTCAGTGGGAGGGAAAAGGTATAGACTCTGACACAGGGCAGGAAGACCTGCCTTCCCCTGCAGCATCCTTTTACAAAGCTACATAATTGATTGCCGCTCCATGAGACCAGGCATGGCCCAGGAATATTCATCATGTACATGATATATGGTGTTGATGCATAGCATAGGTTTGTTGGTTCCCACCACAGCACAACGATGCATTGCCTGCGTACCATTACAATGTCAATGAGTACTAAGAATAGCACACACTATGTGCTGCAGGGCACTTATGGTCATACATTAAGGTCTGTTGAAACAAAGGATATTTGTCAAATCAGTTTCATAATGGGAAATAGACATAATTTAAATGTTATAAACGGTAAAACTTAACCCTTTGGAAACACATGGGGTGGAGAAAAGGAAGTGGCAGAAGGGAGAGAAGTTAAACGCTAGTCACTAGACTCAATTCATAGACTGGATATCCTTCCAATTATTTAGTCCTCTGTAGAGTTACCCTACCAAGTCTAAGTGAAGAATTTATAGGTAAAAGCAGTCACTAGATAAAAGAAGGTAAGAATTACATATGATTGTTCCTTCCAAATATGGCTATATAAGGTCTGCTATTTTAATTTTTTTCAATCATCTATGTCATGACTGTAAAAGGATCTAATGGAGTTTGAATTCCCTATTTTCACATGCTATTTCTGATGCCATGCCTCAGGAAGGCACAGCATTACTTTACATTGTTCTTCTAAGACTAAAACTTCTGTATGCAGTGTGTGCCTTTATAGCATTAACAATGTAATGTCAAATATAACTACATCATGCTGCGAAGTGTTCTGAAAAAAGGCAACTTTTATTCTAGATGTTATTTTAACAGAAGACCCATGAGTATTAAAGAAGGGAACCTATAGAAAATAAGAGGTTCTTCATGTCCCATAACTTTATGTGAATGAAAATCCCTGGACACATGGACACCCCTTGATAGAGTCCAGAAGAAAGAAAATATGTCATGCAGTTGTGCTATGTTCATTCAGATGGAATGAACAGGTACAAGATAGTAACAGTGTTAATATGTCTCTGCTGCTGTATGAAACAGTTGAACAAAGTTAAAAAAATCTGAAATTGTGGGAAACTCAGTTTATGTAATCCTATGGTCATTGCTATTGGAAAAGAAAGAACAACAAAAATATTTGAAGTGATAAAGGAGAAAAGGAAAAGAAAGCATTCCATTTTCTTCTTTACTGCTGCTGTAAAGCATTGTAATAAGAAAATATATATGTTAGCCAGCCTTTTTAGAAAGCATTAAAAACAGCACTAGCTACCCCTTTTGACAAAGGGGCCTTTTGGCAGAACACAGGCTAGGATGTACACACCCTGTGTAAGACAGAGTGGATTTAAGATCCTGATTAATAGTATAATCACTGAATATAAAATAAGTCAAAACCATCTAGAAGTAGAAGGTAGGAAACAAAGACTAAAAATTAATTTTCTACTGCCCTACAAGCCTTATTCTCCCTTTTCCTGTCCTCAGCTGCACAATAAGGATAAAATAAGTGGAATAGCAGGAAGAACCTAAATGGAGGAACAAGTTTCTCTCAGAAGCTGAACAACACTGGGGATTGGGAGTTAAAGGAGAAACTCTGTGTCTGTGTGCATGGTGGGGGTGGGGGTGGGGTAAGAAAAGAGAAAGATGAATCCTACGCTTCTGTGTTCCCCATGAATGTGTTCTCAGTGCTTCCTTGATACAAGCCTTTAGCCACTTGACCCATTCCCCAAAGCTATAAAGAAATAACCAAACTCCTTTCACAAGATCACCAATATTTTTTCTGTTTAAACATCATTTGGAGAGACAGACAGGGTGACTGCTCTTATCGTCCCCTCTTTTTGTGCTTCATCTGACAGTTATAGTCTCTTTAACCATGTCTGCAAGCAAAACACATCACACTACATTTCCAGAGGGTCTCATGTCATTGTAATGATGCATGGCATCCTGTTAAGTCCTTCACATTAAATATGTAACTGAAGGCAATCTGAGTTGTATTCCTGGGGTGACTACAAAGATTGAAATACTGAAGTTTACTGAAAGCAATGAATCAAAATGACTACAAGCTGGCTGAGCAGAAGAAGAGACATATGAATAAAAGCAGTGTGCCAGATCTTCTACTTTGTATGCTCTGTAGCTGTTTATACTATTTCAAAATGGGGAACAGTCATTTCTATTCAGATGTAATAGCATTTGGACAATCTGGCCTACTGAACTCAGTCTGTTCAAAAGCAGATACTAAAAATTACTCACCATTTGCCCAATTAGAGACATTATTATCCAGTTGCATACCAGCAACATCAGCTAACCGTAGATCTATTTGGTGTATATGTCTTAGAGTTCCTAAACAATTAAGAAAATAAAATCTTTTACAGAATGACCCATTTGACCACATTTGACTCATTATACGCCTGCTTTAGGATGGAATGAATTGGGTTTTAGATATACTTGTTTCTGTCCTTTGATCATTAAAAGATTTAAGAGTTTCTTGCACCAGCAAAGTCATCAATATTTGACCAGATCCATTGTCACATTGACAGAATTAGCCAATATTCTTGTTAAAAACAAGTGGTTAATCAAATGTCAGCACTACGTTTAACAGATTCTTCGTGAAAGTTCTACAGCCTGAAATACCTCATGTAAATTAGTCAGTGAGTACTTTTAAAGAAAAAGCACCTTTACATAAGATGGATTGACTCATATTTTAAAGGAGAGACGCAGGAAAATGCTACATTTACCAGGAAAAAAGTATGGTAATTCAGCTATATTTAGAAACAAGGAAGTTCTGAGAAAAAAAAATCTCCCTTCTTGAAGAAAATAGAGCTCATTAATATTGTGGGTTTTTAATTAAGTATTCCGGTTAAATAGGTGCAGGGGGTTATATTTGACTCTTTGACCAATAAGAAGTGTTACAGATCATAAAAGAGCCTCAGACATCAGGCATTTAGCAACCTGAAGAACTGTGCCTGGTTTAGCATTATTCTCAGTTTTCTTTGAGAAAGTAAAGCCTGTGGCTCTGCATATGTTTGCAATTATAGGAGTTTGCTTCATGTTTCTTAGGAGTACTAGATCTGAAAATGGTGGGGATAAACCCCTTCCTTTTTTGTTTGTTTGGAAATGGCAAGAGTGAAGCCAACTTCTTTATGCTGGCTTGCACCTGAATCATAGAATCAATCATAGAACCATAAAATCATTTAGGTTGGAAAAGCCCTTTAAGATTGTTGAGTCCAACTGTAAACGTAACACTGCCAAGTCCACCACTAAACCATGTCCCTAAGTGCCATGTCTACATGTAACATATCTAGTAGCATTTCGTTAGCCTAAGGAGGCACAGTTTTGCAGGTCCTCTAAAGAATATCTTTAAGGACCTAAACCTTGACATGTTGTAGGAGATTTAAAAAATCTCATGACTTGTCCTTTTTCCTAAAGTTCAGTCACCTTGGGCAGTGCCTGTTGGTGTGTGAAGCAGTCAGCACTGCTTCCAAAGGCAAAATAAAGTACACTGATTGTATCATCTTCCCAGCAGTCGTGACTCAGTAGCAGGTCATCAGCTTACTGCTTCCTCTTCATCCATGAACAGCAGAGAGGAACAGTTTTCTACTGCCTGCATTTCAAACTCAGCCAGTCACAGCAGCTTAACAAGTCAGTATTTCTCTCTGGCAGCTGTCCTTTCAGCTTCAACATTTAGATTCTGAATAAAGATTCAGACTTGTTCTCCCTTTTCAAAACTGCTCAAAAGCCATAATGTCTAGGTCCAAGATAATAATTTGGTATAATAAGTGGGTAGCGGATTGACATCAGGAAAGCTTCTCCTATGTCACGAATTCTTCCTGAAACCAACATGAAGGGTATACTTGGGAATACTCTGAAGTCCTACGATTCCTCAGGGAAAGAGGAACATGGTATAGCTTATAGCAGTCATTACCTTGTGCCACAGAGTTTTGCTCACGGAGATTGGTCTTAGATTGACAGAAGGCAGATCTGTCTTGCTGCTCTAATGCATCCCAGGTGTTCACTCATACAGTGAGTGCTCTCTCCCAATCCACATCTGTCTTCCCAAGTGGCCATCACCATTCCTGAGGATCATCTGTAACATGAGAAACAGATGAAAGCTGGGGTCTGATTGTGTAGGCAGCTTGCCATATGTGGGTTATGAAATACTGTTCTTTACTCCAGGAAGTGCAAGCTTCTAAGTCTAGCCAGGAAACTGTAAGCATAAATATGTGAGTGGTTACACAGGTGTTCATAGCATTCATGGAGGATGTAACAATCCAGACTATCTCTGCTTCTTGCTTTTATTATCAAATATGGTAAGAGTTTGTGGTAACACAACCATTTATTTATTTATTCCTCTACTTCTACTGCTGCTGCTAACTTGTGATAAGAGGCAGCAAAGTTAATAAATCACAAATGAGCTTTCCCATTTTTTCCCCTTCCACTGTATTTAGCCCTTGCAGAGGTACCCTGGTTACATTTTACTCCTAAAAAATAAGCAGTTTGTACCACCATGATATTTCTGTAGTCTTAATTGTTATATACATGTGAGAACAGGAAATTATAGGGAACTGAGTCATTTTGTTAAACAAAATGTGTTTGACTAAGCCACACACCAAGGACAAAGCCATAGCAGTGTTTCACCAGATATAGAGTCTCCCAGGGAAGGTATTACAGGTAAGAAATAAATGTTCCTTCCTAATCTTCATTTGTTCTGGGTGGTAGCACTTAGATGATGGTGCATAACTGCTGCAAAGTTATCAGTTACCCTGCCTCCACCTATTTGTGGTCTACATACCCATGCTCACCCAAGTACAGCTTTATACCTTTATATGAGTAAGCACTCAGGGTTGAGAAATCACACCATGGTTATAAGTAAATAGAATACAAATGCAGTCTCAATGAATAGAGCACATCATTGACTGTTGTGCTCCTGAAACACAGGGTACACGTTAGACTGCTTCAGAGTAAAATGAAATACAATTTGATTTTCTAAGAGAGATGAAGTGAACATTAGAGCAAGTTAAACAGTACATGCTGTGAGTCTCTACAGAGGAAAAATAGTGTCAAAAACCTTAGGCAGAGGTTAATTGATAATCAATTGAATTATTCATTTGTTATTAATGATTACTAATGAGTAACATTAGAATAATCAATGTTCCAGCCCAGTGCTCTGCCAGATGTCATGTTAATTGCAACTGAAGATAGCAGTAGCTTAGCAAAATACAGAAACAATTAGCATGATTGACTCAAAGCCACCTCACGCCTCTCTGGAGAATTAACAGTACTACAGAACAGTATAAAATTCTCTGGGTTTGCAGAGTGGGAAAAGAGAATTCCTAATAGCTTTTGATATAACCCTGGTTTGTCTCATAAAAGGTAAAATTTACAGTAAATCTGACATAAGCAAATATATTTGCTTGCAGAGATTACAATCACAGGCTGATAAGCAAGGAACTACAAAATAACCTACAGTGAATAAAATGCTAACACCAGCAGTGTTAATGGCTAATTGAAATTAAAATCTACTCTTTCCCCAGTGAAAAATTTGTTGAGTTTTAATATTCCCAATAAAATTTCACTTTTAAATTATGCTTTATGATCTGAAACAACAATAAACCACTAAACAGCCATGCTGTTATTCAAAATATGCAAACTAGGTTCTTAAACTACAGGTATTGTAAAATGCCAAGGAATTAAATTTTATTCTGTACAGAGATGAGATTTCATTCCATGGTTGGAACAGGAGCTTTCATCTGGTTTAGACTGATGAAGCTTCAGGGCTGGATGCAAACAGAGAAATTAAGGTAGGAGAATGTAGAGGAGGATATGTACATCCAGTACAACATCTCCCCATCACATAACATAGACCATCTCTCTATCTCTCCCCACCTAGTTTGATCCTCAGCTGCAAGTAGAAAACTAGGATGACTGTCTCCACACCAGGGACTCCAGGTGGCTCCACTCTAACCTTACACTTGCTCCTATCATTCAGTGGCTCAGAAAAGTGGGCTTTAAGAGCAGAGAGTCCAGAGCAGTACTGCCATCACCCATCAAAGAAAGCATTGTGACAGGCATGTGTAACTCCAGTGCATACACATCTAAATAGGGTTCCTGAAAGTTAAGCACACACTGACTCTACCAAATGAATGTGGCTGAGCTGCCTATCAGCTTTTTAATCAGCTGTGAACAATGGGGTACCATACAAACTGGTGTAATCAGATTATAATCTTGGGTGACTGGGATGTATATAACACAAAACTATTCTTTAATTGACTCTGACACTGAAACTAGGATGAATTTTTCGATTCTCATTGGAAAAGTTGGTTAAAAGCACACCCACCTTGATGATCAGTGTGTCCAGTCCTGTGTGTGAACCACAGTTCCTAATCACAGAATCCTTTTTGACAATTAAAAATCAGCAGTGATCCTGTCTGATTTATTTGATTTGCATATGGCAGGGGTAAGAAGTTTCCTCACTGAAGGTTGGTTTGTGCCTGAGGTGTCTAGGCTAGACCCTGGCATGCTTTCACAGGAGTGAGGTTTCCCATAACATGCCCCGCACTGAACTTGGAAGGAATGGATGACAACAATCAAAGGGAAGATTCTGCTACAAACACGTATTTCTGTGATGTCCTGGGTACCTATTGATATAAAGTGAAGTTTAGTGCTTAAGATTTAAGTTATAATACTTTATTTAGCTAGACACATTTAAGTTTTTTTGTGCCTTATCCATATATCAAACACTGCTGTGTTGCTTTCAGCAGAGGAACATGGGAAATGTTACAGTGATCTAGAAAAAAGATTCTGACAGTCTTTCTCCATGAGGTTTCTGAGTTTTGGAACTGTGACATGTAGCCAAAAGTCTTGGCCTTTAGTGCAAACTGCCCTAAAAGTTCATGTGGCTGAGCTGGTAAAGACAGTAGAGGGGCAGGAGTTAGTTTACAAGAGTTTCATTGTGAGCACAAAAATAGTTTTGCAGTTGTTTCTTTTTCTTTTATATATATATATGCAGTTTCTTGTGTTGGATGTTTTTTCTGCAATAACTAGGGATTGCTTTTTATAATCAGTCAGGATATATGTAGTGTGGCATACACACATTCTGTGATTTTAAAATAACAAAATAAAATTGGTGAGTGGAGTCTTGAAATAATGGAGAACCTGTTCTTCAAACAGTAACAGAGATCCCTTCAGGCATTTCATTCTACCCCAGAGAGCAAAGAAGCACTCAGTCTAAGAAATAAGATAAAGCAGGTTTACTTTTTGACTCTTTGGCATTTCTTCCATGATACATCTTCTTCTAGCATCTTCTGTACTAGTTCACTTTATGTAAAGAGTTGAGCTTTTCCTCCCAAGGATGTTAAGCTCACTTATTTCTTGTTGTTTTTTTTTAAAATCCTGGAAAGTTGGTGGTGCAATTCTGTTTGTTTCCTCCTTTGCAACATGCTGGCTTTTACCTGAGAATCAGCACACCTTGCAAGAACACTGACTATCACTTTGATGGATTTGGTTTTGTCACATAATTATAAAAGTTTCACTTGTTTATGGAAACATTTTTAAATAATTTAACAGTGCTTCAATTGTTGCATGTAGATTACAGCATTAAAAATTTACCAGAGAAACTTAACTTGTGTCTACGTGTGCTGAAGTGAGAACACTGAAGTCCCCGCATGCTTGCTACTTGACCATATGCGGCTATTTCAAAACTCATAACTGACCTCAAAGCTTGCAAAATCAATGATGTGTACAGACATGGTTTGAGCTCTGCATGTGTAGCTGGATGTGCAGGACAGATCTGAGAACTATTTAGAAATTACCACAGTTTTCTGGTTCACTGAATGCCATTGAGTAGTGTCCACGAACTGCAAATTAATGAACAGATCTCTTATCGTCCAAAAGTGCCTTGCAGTTTTCCTTAATTATTTTATGAGAGCTACCTAATTCTTCCCCTTTGACTTTACTTTTGAGGGAAGAAAAAGAATTAGCTATGATTTAGTTACCCTAAAATCATCTTATCCCTGTTAAAAAGGAAAGAACATATCTCCGTCAACTGATAAATGCAACATCTTACATCAAAAGGAAAGACATTTATTACATCTGTATATATGCAGAAGAATGAGATGTCTTTGGACTGGACTCCAGTTCAGCTCCTCTTGCATTTAAATAGCGTTTCATTTCCTGTTGATAGACAGCAGTAAAAATCCCCAAAATCAGCAAGTAGCAGCTATTAGTTCAAAAGGGGAAAAGAGAATAAGGAAACTCTCATGTGAACATGGCTTTGCAAATCAGAGCTCAACCATACTGCTAAGTGAATTTCCTAATAGGGCTAGAAAGGGCCTTGAAAGACTGACTGATCTGTCTTGGATATATGGGCTATATATTTGTCTAATCTATTTTTAAAACACCTCCAAAAGAAATCAATTCACAATGTCACTGTTTCACTTCTAGTACTTCTCTAAGAATTAGACATTTGTTTCTTCCTATTAACTGACTTAAATTTCCTTTGATTCTCACTGAGCAGATTTTTATCATCCATTTTTATTGTACATGGAGAAACAATTGATAATGGTTCTCTTCAGAAAAAATTTTAATAGTGAAGAACTTCAAAACTTCCCTTTGATGAAGACCTCATGTCTCCAAAATCCAGTCTTCTTTCCCAGCAGTTGGTCTAGCAAAAGACATTTTTCTTTTCTAAAAATCTGACCCTTCTCCCACATCTAGACAGTTATGTTGCTGGTTTTTCACTTTTTTACACAAAATTATGTTTTCTTCAAATGTCATAATGTATTCACTAAACATTCCAGCATTTTTTCTTCACTATTATCAATAACAACTTCCTCCTGCATTCTCACTTGTATCATGTCTTCCTTTTCTTATCCACACTATCCCTTTTCTCTTACGCAGCATTCAAAGTCCCACTTTACTGCATGTTGTCAGCCTCCCTATACATATGGTACCATAAATGTCATATTAACCCTCTTTCCAGCATACATATTCTCTTATTTCCCAGGAACTTTCTATAACCTTGACAGCATGCTTTTGTTTAGATTCAGGCTATGTGCCCACTATGCCTGGGAGTACAAGCCATGGAGTAGAAGTAGTGTATCCTATTTTCTGAGCCAGCTGTATGTATCCCATCACTGGCCACAGAAGGCCTAAAGCTTAGTGCTGCACGGCTAAACTACTGTAAATGTAGCCTGAGCTCAGACCCAGTTCTCCCTCTGGAACTCTGTGTCAGGGCCCTTCTGCAAAAGGTCCCTGTCAGCCTATGTGCATCTGTGCGTATTTTAAATATGCCAAGAAAGAGCTTGTTGAACTTGGTTCTCTGTTGTCTTCTACACCAGAGAGCATTTGGCACTATCTCCACATGTCATACCTTTCCATGTAGATTTTTCACCAGCACAAAGCAGTGAACGAGTTGCACAGTTGGGAGATTACCACAGAATCCAACTGCCCGTCTTTGTCGTTGACTTTAGTGAGACATTTTTGTGCTCTGCATTTTTGAGGTCTAAGCCTCAATGCCTGTTGATATGTTAACAGTTACCTTGCAAAACAGTCACCATAAGAAAATTAGGTCAAGTAAAATACATTACAAAAAATTTTCCTGTCTTAACAGAATGAAGCATAGCAATAATATTTGTTACACTTCTGGGTCATTGGGAATCATTAACATCAACTTTTTGGCCTTTTAATATGTACTGATAATGTAAAAACACGGTAAGGTAAGAAAGAGTAGTGTTTTCTTCATTTTTAGAGCATTTTTACTGCCAATGTAGTATAAAAGATGTTATAGTAAATTATTTATAGCTGGTTTTAAGTTTGTGTCCTATACAGTTTCAAACACAGAGACTACAGTAAATTACCATAGTTAGTTTTTATTACTTTAGTATTTCAAGGGATTGTTCAACTTCAGGGCATAAATCAGAAATTATAGGTATCTATGCGCCAATTTGGGAATTCACCAAAACCTCTCAAATGTAGATTTGTCAAATCTTTTTAATGTAGGAGTACCTATTTTAAACAACAATTAATATAGTCCCAGAAATAGCCTGATTTAGAGAGGAATTTTGACAACTTTATGCATTATGAACATGTTGGATTTCACCATCAGTGCACCTCTCAGTCTGTTAATAAGTCACTACGTTTTTAGCAGAAAATGTATGTCACTTTAAAGCAGAGAAAGAAGATATGATTTGGACAACACAGCGTATCCTTAATTTTCCATGTGATTTTGCCATAAGGAAGAAGACAAAATAAGAGAAATAAGTTACAGGTTATTGGCAACTGAAGAACTTAATACAGATTATGAGAGATAATTCATTTGTGATATTGTACCAAACGCCCATAATATAATTTGTTCTATTTAATTTGCTATGAATTTATATTACAGCAGGTCTTGGAGACATCAGTGCAGATGTAGCTTCCTTTACATTAGGCACAGTACATATGGATGTGAAAGGGTTAAAAACCACAAGAGCAAGAAAGATGTTGTAAATACCTTAGTCACTCAATTAGATTAGAAGACACCCTCTTGTGATTTAAGGATGTTGTGAATACCTTGTTAGACTTGAGGGCGGCCTGATGTGATTTAGGGAGTAGCTAGAAGAACAGTTATAAAATAAGGGGGGCTCTGGGATAATTTCTTTACAGACAACTCGGCCTTGGGAGAACAGATGCACGGAACCAGGAAGATAGGAAGAAAGAGAAGAATGGCAACAATAGTCTTGAAGGACAACATCTACGTGATCCTAGGACTGAGTTTGCGCAGAAGCAAAGGTCAATCAGCGAACACAGTGAGGAAGACTACGAGCCTTCATCTGAAGACCCCCAAAGACCACCACAAGAGATGACTGCGCATGCGAATCAGATATTTACATATGTTAATAAGTTCCTGGAAATCTCATGTTTATGCATAGCAATTCTTGGAAATCCTATGAATATGCATGATTGTATAGTATATATTCTCTAAAAGTTCATTGACTCTAGGGAGCACTTATGGTGGAGAATCCCCAGTGCTGCCCAGCGCTGCAATAAAGAATACCTGCTTAATAGTAACTTTGTTGCTATTGAGTTTCATTTCAGGGACTCTCTGAGTACTCCGTTTCTCCCTTGGGGAGATTCGGACTGTGAGGAGAAGCATCTGTGGATTTTTGTATCAGATGCGTAGCACGGTGCCTACTGTTCACAAGACAGTGGTAGGTACTGCACCCCTGTTTTTATGCAGGGTTACAAAAAGAAGATTACTTTAACAGACACCCCTGACTGTATACAAGGAGGTCAGTCCAGTTGTGCATATACTGCCTGCAGGGGCAGAATCAAGTATGCGCTAAGTCACCTCTCGCCTTCCCAGACCTCCTCCATTTCCCTTCCCAGGGCTCGCTGTGGGTTAGCGCCAGAGCGAGAGCCACCACATAGACACAGAGGATAGCCAGGGATTTTAGGCTGAAGTACAAGACCAAGCCTACAGCTAACATGAAAACACAGCTCCAGCAAATAAAGCCTGGCATTCAGGCTTTTTTACAGCACATTCCTCAGGTGTAAGCACAAAATTTAATCTCTTCTCATATCTCTTCATGTCAGAAACACTGTGGCATAAGATCCATTTATGGTACACAACCTAAGAATTGAAGATAAAATGAATGAACTCTGTTATTCTGGGATCCTTTCATATGTTTCAAATGGATTTAGATTCAAGCAGAGCAAGAAGCACACTCCACATACATTTTAAATCATAATAAGTGTGGAGTAATACCATATGTGCTGAAATGTCAAGGCACAGCAGGGAAGAGGGTCAGTCTGCATTGAACCTTATTGACTCTGCCAGCTTCTGCTACAGAACAGTACTCCACAACTGTAAGATTTTTTCAGTTTTAATACAAATAAGATGACACAATGATAGAGAAGGAAAACAGCTGTCTTTCTTTTCTCCTGGGCCTAATTATAACAGCAGGTGAAACAATATTAGGGGCTCAGCTCTAATTTGGTAAGTGAAAACTACCTACCTACACAGCTGTTTTATTTATGAGGGGTGGCAGGGTTGGAAAGAAATCCTGATATAAAAAATAGCAAGGAAATTTGTGAACAACAACAGAAAAAGTAGTTGTGCATGCGGTGTTTTATTATGTGTGAATAGGAAACTGATACTTGGTTTGATATTGATTTTTCTCTACTCAACATGCTGTTATTTACAATAGTGGATGTATTTTTCCCAGAGATTCAGTGCTGCATGATTTATGCTGTGTCTCAATCACAGCATTATGTTATGTAAGGCACCAGCTGAGTCCTGAGATGAGTCAGTTGCCAAATATCATATTAAAAACTATTGTCTCATAATGAATCAACAGGCTTTGAAGTAATTAAGTCCCTCATTGTTTAGTTTAATACAAGCTATTTCAGAATGTAATAAAACATATTTTGGAAGCGACGCTTATCAGGTCCCATTATAACTGCATTTAGCTTCTTTCAGTCACCAGTAAGGCACGACTGTCAGGCTAATGGGATTTATAACAATGCATGTTTGGTTTATTTAGTGAGTAAGAGCTAGTAAGGCCTATTCTGCATGCCAGTCATTTGTAATTGTAACCTAAAACTCAAATTTGCTTTTGTTCGGCAGACTAGATGCTTCTTATCATCATTCACTACTTGCCTGTGCTCCCATGCTGCCACAACTCTGCAGGGTCTCAGACAGTTAAGAACGTCTCAGGACTGGGGCCATGGGGTGAACCGGTACAGAAGAAAAGTCCATTTCCAAAGGAGCTCTTGCTCTATATATAGACATTTATAAGCACTCTGTTTTGAGTGAGAAAACACTTCAGTGTCAAGTGATGACAGAGACAAGGCCTGGCCAGCAGACACGCTAGGGAATGATAGAGAGTGACCGCATCTTTCCCCTTCTGGTGGAGATGCTTGCACCAGACTGCATAACTAATGATACTTGTTTATTCTCTTGGGACAACAGCATGTACAGAATGACAGCTTGGATGGTTAAGATGTTTTGTGCTGGGGAAAAGTGCTATTAATTTTTAATCTACAGTTTGCAATGTATTTACAGTAGAGAAGACAAGGTCAAAGAGTAGTACCTTATACTGGGACCACAGAGTGCTGAATTTTGAATCCTTAGCTACAAGAAAAAATTCATTCTACAGTCTTGCACCAAGATGTTAGAAGGTGTAAAGCTCTTAGCCAGAGTGTTGATATTGGAGCTTTAAGGACTCTTTTATGTATCTTCAGATTTGTCCATGAGTGCTACACAAGCATGGGTAGCCTTTGATCTGAATTCAATATTCTCTGTGCAGCCAGCTTTGATGTGCTCTTGGACACCTCCACTGAGAAGATATGCTCTCGCAGCCTGTAATCGCTAGAATCTCTTACACATCTAAGCACTCATGCTTTGGTAGGACACATCACTGTCATCTGCTAAATGAGTCACCAGCCAGCCAGAATAAGTACATATGTATGCTGTCTGCATGCTTATCAGCTCTCAAACCCAGGCCAGCTGACCAGCTCACCTACAGCCACCAAACAGACAAGATGAGAATAAGAATAGATATTTACAGGCTCCCGCACCCAGGAGAAAGGTAGAGTTAGCCATTGATGCTCCTTCTCTGGCAAAATGGGTATTACATGGTTGAGATTGGCAAATACCAGTTTAGTAAGTACATAGGATGTTCTGAACTCATGTTTGTACAAATATACCAGCCTCTAGGAGTATTGGTGTGCTGTAGATTCATAGGTGTTTAAAAAATAGATCCATATTGGATCTGATCTTCTGTTATCTCTTAATGTCAATGTATGGGATCTGTTAGAAAGTCTGAAGACAGTGAACCAGGAGGTTTTGGCCCTCCTGATACATGTACTGTAGCAAGACCAATAAAGGATGTTTCACATCGAGTCTAGGAAGGCATCAGTGAGGTCCTGTATTAATCTTTCTTCAGTGGTGAGAACTGAAATAAGCAGAAAGAACTGTGTTAACTCCAATTTCCATTGTTCTATGAAAAACTAATGCTTTAGCTTGCCATATTCCTGACATGGCTTGCTGTTTGCAGATAGATGAATGAAGCCCTGGCTGCCTTCTGTCATGAGTCTGAAGTCTGCAATACACCATGGAGGTCTGAAGGGGGTGAATCACACCAGCCCACAGCCTCTGAGTCATCCATCCAGGTCTTGACATTACAAGCTAGAGAGTGATTTAACCAAATGGTGTCATATAATGCCTAATGATAGATTTTACACTGATCGTGTGACAGATTTTACACTGATCATTGTCGACTTTATTGCAAGTCACTTTGTACTATTTTCAGCCCATAACTGGGAAACAGTTTGATGTCGTATGCAATCTGATACCTAGTTTCCTGTGCCTGCCTACCTGCTTCCTTAAACAAATCCACCTTGTCCAAACTGTGATGGATTAAATATTGGATTGTATCACAGGATACAGTGAGTGAGAGAAAAGTTGTGTGGAGTATACAGAAGAAGCAGGTTGAATATATTCTCTGTCATAAATTTTGATGCAGGAATCTGAGACTATGAGACTATTTACATAGCTAATTTTCATTCTACAATACAAGCTAAATAATAACTTATGAAATCTCATTTTGCAGTCACCAGTTAAGGCTTTTACCTTCATGACTAGAATTAATGAAGATCTCATCCTTTACTCTGTTGAGCACATGAGCAGTCCCCTGATTCCTCTGGGTAATTTTTTTTAATTGTTTATTTTAAGAAATCTACAGCAGTACAGAAGTCACACTCATTCGCTGCCACTATCTTGCTCTAGATAGTGCAAAGCTCTAGCATAGATCAAAACTCTAGCATTCTGTGAGTTAACAAACAACTGAACTACAGCCATGGACATATGGAAATATCACCATTTATTTAAACTAATAAAGTCATAATTAAAAGCGTAATTATGTAAGCAGTCTCCTAAGATACCTTTTTTTTTTAAAGAATAACAAAAAGCCTGCAGCATGTGAAGAAGGCACTAGGGAGCTGTGTAATCAAGGATGTTTGGTTTATTATTTGTGCATAATTATTTTATTTTTCCAATAGTTTTACATCTTTTTTTACTTTACAGGCAGTTTTGCATATACAATTCTGAGGCATTTATAATGAATGTGACATTTCGTGTCAATATTAAGTTTTTATCAAAAGCAAACAGGAGTATGAAAAATCAGACATTATGTTAAATCACTAATCAGTACCATTACATTTTTAATTAGAAATGTCATAATGATGCAAAACCAAAAACTGGGATATATTGTCCTGATTGGGTTTCAAAAGAATTAGAGATCTATATGTGAGAAAATGAAAAATGTAATATCCAAGCCACTAATCACAAAAGGCAAAAAAGTGAATAACAATTCTTGAATGACACTTTTTTTTGGTAGAAGATATAATTTGTGATTTTTAAAGCTTTAAAACTTTAAAAATTGTTTAGTACTATCCACTTAATGGTATTAATGATAGATTTTGAGTTACTTCCTCACCATAAAAATTATTAGGAATTAACTTTCCCAGAACAGTTGTTCATTAATAAAAATGTAGGTATCTTTATACCTATTTATTTTATATTATTATTAAAACAACACCAGACAGAACTATGTCATATAGTCTACAGCAGGAGCTGCTTTAATCAGGCAAGCCCACTCAGTCATTGGAATTATAGGTATATATAAATTAAAAATTTGGCTGTTATAGCTGTAGTTTAGAACCATTTAGAACCATTTAAGGCAGTATGTTATTAATCAGTTTGGCTTCCAGAGCATAACATACTGAATACAAAATCTTTGTTTTACAGCTTACAATTCTCCATGCTGTGTGGAATGTTAAGTGAAATCATTATATAGTCCTAATAAGAAGAGTGATTAATTATGAGATTACTTACATACTGAAAGTGAACCACCTATCATTCTGTAGTGCTAAGACCAAATTGACTAGAGGCATTAAAAAAACAAACAAACAAACAAACAAACAGATAAAACCAAAATACCCCCAAAAAAAAAACCGCACAACTTTTTGTGACTGAGCATTCTGATCACAGGCAAAATTTCTGGGTAAAGAGGAAACTATGGGAAGTATATAGTGTATGCACACAAGTTTGAAAAGCTGGTGTCAGGATAACCAAAACTTGATCCTAACTTTCTACAACCTTGCAAAGTCTTTTTCTTTCTCCAAATCAATTTATTTCACAGGCATTAGAAATGTGTTCTTTTCCAAAGCTGATTTAATTTGAACCTTTGACTTTCCTTTATTCCTTTTTATATATGCCCTTCTCTGTCCTTACACTATCTTTGATTCTTTTCAGAACTTTTACCTCACTAGAGCTCTGGCACTGAAGTCATACTTGTTCCATGGGGTACTAGCCCTTCAGGTGCAGTCAGTCCTTCCTTTCTGCATTTTTTTTGCTAACCTTTTCCACAAAAAAGTGTAGATATCAATACAAGACAAAATCACTGTTATTTAGGACCACTGTTTCTGATGCCATGAGCAATGTACTGTTTGTCTAGCTCCTGACACAAAGCAAAAAAAATTTAAACACTTGAAATTTTAACCCAGCTCTGCTAGTAATTAAATTGTGCTTAAACATTTGTTTAAATGTACAGTATTTCCTTGAATACATAATTCAATAAATGTATCAAAAGATAGTGAAACAGGTTCAGTCATTCTTAGAGTTTGACCATATCATGGTAAATTCAATGATACAAAACCTAAAGAGTGATATCATCACTTAAATTTTTATTTTGCACTTTTTTCTAAAAATTCTTTACCTCATATATTCACATATATGAATTCACTTATATTCACATATTAAACATCAAAGAGCCACCTGCTGTGACATACATTTTTAGTCCACAAGAACTTCTCTTGCCTTTAGTTTACTCTGCACTTCCCAAATCTGAGCCAACACTGAGATGTAAGTTAACCACTTGTGTTGTTAGGAAATGTTTTATTCAGAGAAACACACAAGAAAAAAAAAAAAGTTGTTTTCCGTTAAACCTATTGCTGTAGAATACAAACAAGGCAGTTTGTTTATCTTTAGTACCATGTAAGCATAACTGCTACTGATTTTTCCAATTTGCATATCATTCCCATTCTACTTTATGCTTTCATTTTGGAATCCAGTACTTCAGGCAACCAGTACAGTCTGCAGCACTTAAGTTTCTGTGATGCCAAAGGCACATTTCAGAGTTGTTCCTGTTATTGTCTTCATTTGACCCTACATTGATCAGAAAAGTAAAGGATTTTGTGGAATGAAGGAGAAACTGCAAACCAGAATGAAAGCACTTTTAAAATATAGGATTTTCTTTGTATTGTCCTATTTAATTGCATTTCCACAGATAGAGAAGGAAAAATCCAATTTCAGCAGACTTAATTTTGGCATCTGCATCATTGCAGTCCTTTAGAAGGCTCTGCGAAGACTAAACAAGTATCAACAAAACTACTGATAAATCCATATGCTTATCCTCAAGCACACAGCATTTTAATCCTAAACCTACTCCTCCTCCATCAGCATTTCCAAACTTTTGTTGATGAAAATCTCAGAAGAAACACGATTCAGAAGTTACAGAAAACAAGTGTTTATAGCAGAGCTTATGTTTAAGCTTATGGAATGATTATCTTTTTGATGTGCTTTTTCCTCTGGCCTTTATCATGCCAGACTACCTATACATTCAAGTTTTGACAGATGGAAGCATGTATATGTCAAATAAAAGAAAAAAAAATAGACTTGGAATATTCAGAAGTAACAGTAAAGAAGAAAAATAACAAGTCAAGATGCCAAGTCTTGTAAACTCACAAAAACTGACAAGGAGCGGAGATCAAAATTCCAAAATTCTGCCAAAGTTTCTTTGACAAATGCTGAGTGGTTCATGCTATTGGGGTTGTTTTGGGGCCTGGTTGGTTGGTGGGGTTTTTAATTCTTTTTTAAATTTTTTTTTCTAAATCCCCGATTGGAAAAGGGGTTCATTCTCTTTTCAATGAACTGAGCTTTTCACAAACACCATTTGTTTTTTAGAGATATTTTCAAGTGTTCCTCTGTAAGCTGAACACCTCTAAGACACAAGAGTTTTCAGTGAGAGAAGCAAGGGAAGAAAAGTGAAAAATGCTGCTGAAGAAAATGTAAGAAGTGTTAGAGTATGTGTGTGTTCACAATTCTTTTTTCTTTGCTGTACAGAACTAACTGAACAGACTCAAAGTGTAATGGAGATTTTGCTTTACCAAGTGTCTCCCAGACAGGAGGACTGAAGGAACCCCCACATTGTCCTTTAAAATTGAGAAGTTTAAGTTAAGAACTGGAAAGGCACATAATAGCCCAAGGAAATTCAGACAGGACAAAGTTTTGTTGCCTCTCTCTAATGTCTATCATTCTTCTTCTTTTAAATATCTTTTTCCTAATCACTGAAACTTTGTCCCCACCCTTCCTCTTGCTCCTATCAACTTTTTATTTTATCTTTCTAACAAAAACACAAACGAGGAGCCCTCCCCAAAAATAGCTTCATTCTTCACCTACACCAATGTATCCACTACAAAGAAATATAATCAGAAATTAAATCCTTCATTTCTCTAATTCTTCATGTTGACACTGTATTTGTTAAGTTGACATGAAACTGCTTAATTTTTTTCAAAATGTAAGCTATATGATGTACCAAAGCTTTAAGGATGCAACACAGTCCTTTCATCAACCAAACAGTTGTGCTGTTATGGCAGCCATATGAGTGTACCTGTAATCCAGCAAATGCCTTCAGCACATGCACTATTGAAGCAGACTTCCCATGTAGCATCATGGCTGTGCCAGCACAAACAGATTTCGACCAAGAAAAAATGAAAAGCTTCATTTTGCTTTGAGAAAATAATGAATTTCATTTAAGGTTTGTCCAATACCAGAGTTATCGATACACAAGTTTACAAACAGGTGCACACAAGTTTACAAACAGGTGCACACAAGCCACAAGACTGCCGGAGCACCTAGGAACTGAATTAGACACGTCTTCCTGTCCAAGTCTCACTTTTTAAAGCAAAATGTGCACAATTCCATGAAGGCCAAAATCATACTCTTTCCTTCAAATTCCAGTGGTGAAAGATGTTATTAATACTTCATACCCTTCTAGGTCTGCAAAAGAAACTATCCCATAAGTCATGAATATCAGGAAAGTAGAGATAAGAGTGACAGCTCAGCCTTAGCTCTCTCCCGGCTTTGCAAGTTTTTTATCTCAGCTGGATTCGTGGTATTTGTGCTCTTGGTGCCAGACTATATACAGCATGTCATCAAAACAGTCCATAAAACATGTGATGACAGTACTTACTTTACGCAATCCACAATGCGTTCTTTTCCCCTCAAGATAGCTGTTAAAAACATTATAAAAGTTGCCTAAACGCTGGCTTTCGTATTTCACTACAGAACTTTCTGTACAAGAATGTATCAGTGGGGAAAGAGATATGAGAGAAAGTTACAGCTGCAGCCTGCAGCAAATATTGCTAATTTTTATAGTGATTTTTTTCTGTGTTTCAGAAGGCATGGAGCAGAGGTTACAGGAAATCAATAGTTCTCTTGAGAAACAGAATTTATAAGGAAAAAGATCTTACTTGGTAAAACAATTTTGTTCATTACTTCTATTTTTTGTAGAGTCAAAGCAACGTGCATTGATACGTTCACTGTAGTTAATATCGGATCCCCTGTTACAGCAGAGCACAGCCCCCTTTGTAGCTACAGCACACGCTTCAAAAAAAAAATCTGACCTGTGATCAGCAACAGGAAATTTCAGAAGATCTATGGTCTCTAAAACAATTATCATTTAAGGATGTTTTCACTGTTGTGATTACAAAGTATGTCAAAAGCTGTGTGTTTTCTACTTATTTTCCATATGCTTAGGGTCAGTAAAGGCTGAACCAAAACCTGAAGAAATTTCTCCCCCAGGAAACTTCTGCTGTAGTCCTGCATAGTCTGAGTACCCAGCTGCAACCCATTCACCAATAAAGCTCCAGTAGAGATAGCTGAGAAAAAAGAGGAAATGATTCATCTAAACAAAATAACCTGTAGAACCAAGACTATTTGACTGTCTCAGCTTGTGCTGGTGTTTCTCTGCTTTGCCCTCCTTGCGCTGCAGACCTGTTGCTCTTCCTGGCTCAACATACTCTGGGGTTGCAAACACAAACACAGCATCACCTTGCTGCCAGAGTGCACTCACCCGAACAAAGGAAACAAGAGCTCCCCAACCTGCTGCCCAGCCACCGCCTTTAGCACAATGACATTTTCAGAAAAACATGAACAAATGTGTTGGTCACAGGAAGACAGTGCCCTTCTTTCATGAAGATTTCTCCTGGTAAATAACAACATTTTCACTGTTAGTAAATTTCAGCGTTTCCGTACACAGATGCATTAAGTCTGTAATTCATTTGGCAAATTACAACTTCTGCTAAAACTCCTGATTTACTAATTCATACCTATTATTAAAAATTTAATAATTATTAAGCTTTATTCACTGAACATTTACTTTCTAATTTCCATCAATTTACAATAATCCTATGCTTTGGTTGTTTTGTAACCCACTGAGCAAAATACAGAAAATGCAAAAATACCTCAACTCTCTACCTACTCATTTCTTGCTGGCAGTGGAACATACAAAGAAAAGAGGGACTTTGCAAGAATAAATGCTTATAAGTCAAGGGCCTGAACAACTAAAGGAGTCCCCAATGTCTGGGAAACCTTATAGGCAAAATTTGTCAGCACTTCCCTCTCCCTTCTACCAAGAAACCTCTAGTTTGCCAGTGCCTGCTGGTCATCGTTGCAGTATCACACAAGCAAGGGGATAAACTCTGAAGGAAAGAGTTATGTTTAGAAAAGCTGAATAACATTTAAAATATTTAAATAGCTTCTTCTCTTTGGAATTGCAAATTATGTGACATCATTTACCTTCCTTCAAGTAAATGGTTCATGATACATTATCATTAAGGGATTACCAGGAAGTGGCATGCAAGACCAGACCCATTAAAGGATTTACTTACTCAAAACTGCAGGTTAAACATGATTCAGTGTATTGACAGCTCTGCCTGTGATTCAAGCTAGCTTTGATCGAAAGTTCACTGGCAGGTTGCGACATTTCACTGTGCCCACAGTATTAAGCTCTGCCTCTCCAGTGGTCATATTAGCATGGGCATAATTCTGTATCATCACACAACATTATGGCTCCTAGACATGACCTGGCTCATGCCATTGTCATTCAGAATATAAGTGAGGGCTCTCAACAGTTACCTGTCTGCCTTCAACCCTTTGCAGCTTTATCTGAAGCTGGCCCTCACACCTGTAGTAATTTACTAAAGGTTGCACAATTAACTAGTGAATCAATTTGCATCGGAACAGAAGAACCCTCATTTTCTTTCCCTTGTTTTAGCCATCAGATACCTTTCCTGAATTTTCTGAAGGTAAATTTGAAGGTACAAAATACAATTGTCAAGCAGACCATGGGACTTGTCTATTTGACCATCAGCTTTCATAAGTACCTCATGATTATCTGTTTGTTATGTACTTCTCTGGGATTGCTATGAGGTGAAATAAAGTATACAACAGTTATTAAAATATGATCCTTAATTGCTTTGGGTTTTCCCCTAAAAGCATCATGAAGTGTGGATGCAGGATTAAGGCCTCAGTGATGCAGAACTCTCTTCTGCCTTAAATGGTTTCTCACAGGCGTTTAATAACATTAAGCTTCTTATCAATTTCCCATTAGTGCCTCTTCAGCAGTTAAAGCAGTGAGATTAACTATCCCTCCTGAGCACTTGTAGTAATATACGACCATGACTTTATGACGACGTGCACCATGAGAGGAACATGGTTTGAGCTCAGCAGCCATACACTGGTATGTCTTAATAGAGCTTTAAGCCTTCAGTAGGTCACTGAAAGCACAGCGGGACAAAGGCTAAGAGCAGTACTGACAGCCAGCAATGCCATTGCTTGAACTTCACCTTTTGGAAGTCTCTTTCTTTTTCAAAACTAACTGTCTAAGAAACCTCTGTCTTCAGGAATTTCTCGGTCCTTTTTCTAAAATCCTCATTGATTTTGTTCTTCTCTCATCCTCATCTCCCTTAATCCAAAACCACTCCAGATAAGATTAACACTACAAGGGAAGTGGATCACAGGTGCAATAATATGGACATTAATCTAGCCAAAAACATCAGAGCATAGAAAAATATCCTTAGCAATTCCTTGGGGGGTTTTTTGTGTCTGTTCCTCATCCCCTAATCTATTTCTAAAATATAGGATTTTTAAATTCTCTGCTGCTTGCAGGTTGCACCGCCTGCTGCAGAAATATCTTAACTCTCTCCAGGGATGTTACCTGAGCCCTCATACATCTCCTCAAGCTTCCATTTCTATCAGTGGGAAACCAAGGAGTGCATCTGAGGAGGTTAAGGTTCACCTAGCTACTCAGACTCAATAAGTGGGGGACCAGGATCCCTGAGTACACCACAGAGTCCATCTTCCACATTTTCTTTAAAATCTTAAAGAATATACTTGTGGATGTAAGCCTTGTGGTTAAAACAAATCAAAGGACTACGTATATTAAGTGTATCAGATTTACAGCATCTGCATGAAATTTTCCATCATAAATTATTGCAGCTCTAAAAATGGCATTACTAAGAAGATAACTTTAACATGGTTCTCATAAATAAGGAATCTCAACAACAAAGTGGCAGTTAACTGGTCGGACACTAGTGTCTTGGAGGAAGAATTGACCATCTATTGAGTGAATATTAACTGCCCAAGTGATTACTGGACAAAAGCAGTATTGTTTACAAAGAATTAAGGAATCTGTCTCCAAAACAAGGTGAGAAACCTGAGGAGAAATCATTCTCTTGAATCTGCAATGAGGTAGATCTTATCTAGAGAATGGTGTTCAGTTTTAGACACTGAGTTTTAAAAAAGATGGGGAAAGTAAGGAGCATGTAGTGATCTTAGCGGAAAATCAAATTTAAAAAAACATCTAAAATGAGGAAATTTGCATGTGACATATAGGTGTTACATATAGCATTCTTCTGAAAACTTGATTTATTGAACTGTTTTTCTGATTTTGAATACAACAATGATTTTTCCTTTGGAGACTACGAAAAATTAATCTGACCAATATAAAAGATTGTTTGGATTAAATATATGCACCAAACTTGCTCATCCCTAACAGCAATAGTGTTATTATGAAATATTGTAGCCACTGGGGCTTTAAAAGATGAAGGAGAGCAATAGAAGAAGAAGAGTGTGAGAAAATTATGAAAGAAAAAATCACAAGCAGGACAGAGAACAAAAATGAAAACATACTTTACAGACTATCTATTACTATGCCTTTTTTTCTTCATCCTTAAAAATAACAGGGACTGAAAATCAGAAATTAGGTGGATTTGGGAGACATTTTCACATAGGAATCATATGTGTTATAGCATGATGTATGGATGAAAAAAAAATCAATTCTTTTGCAACAAAGCACTGGATTGTAACTAGTAGGATGATCACTCAGATAATTCAAAATACATATCCACAGGGTATGGAATATTTTAACACCACAGGGAAAAAAAGGCAACCCAGAAGCAGTACTCAAAGGCAAGTGAAAAGGCAAAAGGGTAATGGAGGGGAAGACACAGGCAAGTGCAATGTAAGAAAAGAGAGACGAATCAAAGGAGCGAGAAAAGACATTTACATGAAATGGGGAACTGTTGATAAAGCCTAAAAGAAGGTGAGAGAATGTGTGAATTCTGTGGAGAGGAGTTAGCACAGCTGACCTGCTGAACAGCATGAGACCAGCAGCAACATTTTAGATGCTATGTTAATCCTGTCATACCTTAAAAGGCACAGCAGGCAAAACCTCTTTATTTCCATTTGTTTTCCTAAAGGAATTTAGATTTTTTTTTTTCCCCAGAAGACTGTTAATCCCAAATCTACATATGTTGTCAAACAAGAGCATAAACCTGAGGCAGGAATGAGCCCCATATTTTTAAGAGATGTCTTTTGTAGAAAAGAAGTATTCCAGTATTTGTATGCATAACATGTCAAGTATCTTCTTTTGGCATTACTTGAGAAACAAGTGTGTATCACCAATTACATTACAGATTTTAATGAACAAAATATGTGGGGTGAGACAGAAACCTACGCAGACATGATTTAAGTTCTCTCAGATGAATTTCAGTGCCACATCTGAATCTGAACTGAGGCATTGCTCAGTGCCCCAGAGACAGGAAAGTTTGCTGTTCATGAGCAATCAGTGAGAACACTGGGGTAGGGGAGGGTGGTCCTATTGAACAGGTTTTAGGTTGAATATATTATGGTTACATGTGAGGTTTGACGTCATCCCTTCAGTTCTGAAATGAATTACATGGCACTAATGAAGTTTAATAGGATGATTTGGAAGTAACACCATGTTTGCAAAGTTTAGAGTCAAGTGAGGTCAAAGCTGGACATGAACAGTACTATCAGCAGCTGCGTTCTCCTCTGTGTTGCCATGTACTATCCAGTCTCCCACTGCATGGCCCTGCTATCAATAACACAAAGAGCAGCCAGCTCTCCAGTGTTTGGCAGTGCTACTTGGCACAGTTTCCTACCAGGAATGTGGAAGGGATGGAAGTGGGGAATGCTCCTTTTCCTCTTTCCTCTTTACAAGCAGTAGCACCCTCACTAAGCAAAATCCCAGGTAAGGCAGAGGTAACATTTATATGATGTCAGCAGGTGTCTGTGAATCTCAGGACAAGAGTGGCTGAGGGAAGGGGTTGTTCTGTGTGCCCAATACATGTGGAGCAAAAGCCCTGCTGATGTGAAATTCAGAAAGTTTCACACAAACCACAGATGTAACCTTTACCCACACTGTTTAGCAGAGACATAAATCCCTCTGACCTCAGGCATCCCAGCTGTATCTGCCTGACCCATAATCACATCCACTTCTTGCAGACGCTCTCTTTGGCTTCCCTTTCCTTGACACCAGCCCCACCCCTGCCAAGCACGATTCCTCCCTCAGCTCTGCAAAGGAGGGGAGGGTTAGGGTTAGTGTTAAGGTTAGGGTCAGGATTAGATCTGAAAGTTTCCTTCCTAGGCAGCTTTTCCTGTTATGAGCATGCCCTCCAGTCTGCTGCTTAGAGAGGGTCTAAGGAGATACGTTTCCCCTTAAAGAGTAACTCTGGGGCAAGAGCCTTTGAAAACACTCTCAGGCATATTACTCATTTGTTCGCACTTCTTAGACTTGGAGTCTGTCCTGCATCTCTCATGTTGAGAAGCTTCTTACAGTGTAATGGGAAAGGGAGACAACATGAGATCTGAGCAAGTGTCTAACAGTGTTTGCTACAGAAGCAGTCCCATACAAACTGTCGTCTTCCCTTACCCACCAAGAGTGTGTGAAAGTGGTCCCCATTAAATTCTGAAATAGCTCTGGATATTCAAAATGACCTATTTGTCTTTAAAAAAAAAAAAAAAAAAAAGGTCATTCTCTCATTTCTGTTAGTACCAGTTAATTGAAATGTGAATGCTGTGCCTGGGCTGAACCTACTGTAATCATTTCAAGATGGGCACTAAGCAGTCATCACCTTATAATGACACTTGGCCATTCTCACTGTGAACGTGTACACAGGATTTCAAATCATTATGTTTGAGAGAAAATGCATTGCATGCCATTATCTTTTCCCCAAATGCTGAAATTCTGCACTGCTAATGTCTACCAACACTACATTTCTTGATATCAAAACCAGAGATTTCCTAGTCATGTTCTAGACAACATACAACTGTGGAAAACTATGATATTATATATGGCCATAATAATAATACACTTGGCCAGAGAACACATATTAAATTTCAATATATTTTTCCATACTGAAATATGATTGACATTCTTACAATATTTCCAGTGTCAGTCATGCTTATCATATGTAGAAGCTGCTTCATTGGCAACACCCTGGTGGAAACAAAATACCACTTCAGTTTCTTGAAACCCACAGTCCCTACTAATAACTGTGTTGAGATAAAACTGCGGTTATTTCTTGAAACCCCATATAATCCAAATGTACGCCAACCAAAATACAGCATTTAGCAGGCACAACAAAGCAGAAAATTAGCATGAAGTGGAAAAGGGACAGGTAGCTGGAAAAGCACTGGGGTGGACACCAATTCATAGCTGCCAGCAACAGTGAACAGGCTTGCTAGCATCAGGTGTGCTAGTTTAATGGCTAAATGATATTATTAAACCATTATTTAGTAACACTGTCTTGAACTGCATTAAATACAGTACCTCATTTAAAAGAAAATATGTCATTCAAACTGATTGTTAAAGGGAATGGGATAGTTTTCTGCTATGCCAAATGATACTTTGTCAAACGGACACCTGAAGCAGAAGACATTAAATGTTTTAAACTTTATTAACATTATTGTTTCCACCTGTTAAGGAATAATATTTTCTTCTGAGTTACTGGGTAATAATGTTGAAATTAAAATTTTGCAAAGCATTGTTAGTAACTCAAGGTAAATGCTTTTTTCAGGAAAATACTTGCAACTGGCTTGATGATAAATCACATCCAAGTTATTTCCTGTAACAAAAGGATGATACAATTTAAAGAAAAATGACTAGGCAGTGGCTTGAGAGCATATGAATCAAAGACACAACAGTTCAGAAGTATGCAAGTTATTCTGTATGTTTTGTACTTCTCTGTATACCTTCCTTAGGAGTACTGGAACTTAATGTTTCAACTAGTATGGGACGAAATTGGGCTTTTTCTTCCCCCTTGTGATTGTTCATATAAGGATAAGGGAAGGGGGTGAACCAGGTTAATTCTTCCCACCTTCCACATTGCAGAGGCATCAGGCTTTTAATCATGTACCATCTTGTAATGTAAATCAGTTACTGCCACTCCAGCCTTGACTGCTGTAGGGTTAACAGCATTTGGTATGCATTTTTTTAAGCTGAAGGCTCATTTTAACAGTTCTTTTCTGAGAGGAGAAAAAAGGAATAATTATGACTTCATGGAAAGTCTGTAAATCACTCACATTTAATGATTCATTAGAGAGAATGAAAAATAAAAAAATATTTGCTCTGATTATAATATATAAATATGTTTTCTTTTAGAGTCCAGGCTAACCTTACCCATAATTCTGGAAATCAATATCTATCTTCAGCAGCATAAAAGCTCATCAATTCTTGTTTATTTCCACCACAGTGTGTCACACAAACAGCACTGTACATAGTTCCATTTCTTTTCCTGTATGGTATGTTATTCAGTTTGCTAGTGTATTTATCTTCAGTTTTATAAATTTGTTTTTGAAATCTGTTCACTTATGTTGTTGCATTAGAAGCAGGGCAGCATTATCTATTGCCTATAAGAAGATGCTATTTATCTCTGTCTTATTTAAATGGACTACACTGTGTTAACAGCTGACAGGATTCAAAAGGAAGGAACCTTAACTGTATCCCTTTATTATTGCATTAATATGCTAGACCGTTATTTATTTTCTTCCCACTAAATACTTGTCTAGTTCATTTTCAGATGAATTATTTTCACTGATCCTACAAGAGTTCAAGCTCTATTGACTTAAAGTGTGACATATGACTTCAATGATTTTAATTTTCAGTTCACATTTAAAATTAAGCCAATACTTGAGAATCCAATCCAAAAAAATAATGTGGATGGAAGTCAGGTACTCACACACATACCTGCAATCCTAAAACTACCCTACAGGTGCCTTCCACCCCTGGAGATACCAAAAATCAATAAGCAGGATGCTATTGTTTGGGGGTTTTTACTGTAAAGTTCTCTAGTCTGCAGTGGTTCTTTTGGGCTTCTGCACAAGCACCTCAGATGAGATTATTGTCAAGCAGCTCAATGCCTACTTGAAAGTAAATGCGTTTCCACCCAGGTTTCCAGGTGGAAGGATGTTTGTCATGCCACGGTTTGGTAGGAATGCTGTAACACGCCACCTGGGCACAACGTCAGCTTTTTCATAAAAGCTAGGGCTGCTCCTGTATTTCTTTTAAGGTTGAGAGGGAGTAGCAATGTTCTTTTTTTCCACACCTGCATGTCTTTCACTGAATTGTTTACCCATGGTGTGGGGATGCAGGCTGCAAAGAAGAATTCAAGTTTCATTAGACTAAAAGAAAAGGAAGAAACATGTCCTCACCTCCAGCCTCTGCTCCCTGAACTGTTTGTGTATAGTTTACAGTAACTGTTTTGTGAATGTGTATAATGTACAGCAGTGTTAGAGTGGTGATGTCAAATCAGGTCTGTTGCTTCCCAGAACAATGTGCTCTGTTAAATGCAGTGAAACGGTTTCTACAGGATATAAAATACTTCCTTTCTTCGAGATAAGCCTTTTCTCTCCCAAGAAGATTTCATGTCTGTGTCCTCAAAGGAGAGGACTCCTTCATCCAGCTCTGAAGAAGGAACTTAAACCTTAGAGAAGCAAGGCTGAAAAGTACTCTCTTGTTTTCATTGTTTCCATAATTTCAGTTTCCAGGCAGCTCTGTACTGGAAAAATATAGTTTAACTCTCTGCCCAAAACGTATTCTGTTTCCTACTTTGCATATAACTTTCAGAGGGGCCTAGGAGCATAACTCAGTTTCCTCACTGCCGTTGTAGATTAATCCCTACAGCTGGCGGGTGTGTTGAGCTGGATGCACTGCAGACGCCAGGGTGACTTATGGCATCAGTGTACACCAAGGCAGATAGCTTAGCTCTGTGCCAAAGACTGGGTAGGACTCCTGCCTCAAAATGTAAGGTGTGTCACTCTCAATCACTCCTTTTTTTCCAGAAAATGTGCATGTTTTTCCTATATTGTTTAGATATACATCCAAGGATGAGCTGAGCCTCATGCCTCTCCACTGTCTAGAGGGACATCCTAAATGATTAGCTTAGACAATGTATCTACTATTTAGACAGGTTAAGGGAAGTGGCATAAGTCCTGCTCCTTCGTTCTCAGATTTTGCCAGCCACACAGCTGCAGACTCATGAGCTCCCCTCTCCTTGAGCACCACTGTATCTCCAGAACAAGGAGAGGAGAAGCAGGGTCCTCCATCCCCCAACCATCATTGTCTCTCTCTCCTTCACACACTTAGGCACACAAACAGTATTCCCAGTTTCCTTTTCTACCACAAACTTAGTGCCTTAGGCATCCCCCACGCCCCACCTCCCCTTGCAGAGACACTCAGGGTGCCCAGCTAAAGGCACGAGAGCCAGGCAGCCACAAGCTGTCTGCCTCGCTGCCTCCCAGCACACAGGCGGCAGCTTTTCCTGCAGTCCCGGAATGATTTCCTAGGCAGCTGAGAGGCAGCGGCTGTTGTCTCTGGTCCCTCTGCTCTGCACAGTGCTGTGCCAAAGCCAAGGGACTGCAACAAAGCAACCCCTCACTTCTGCTGTGACGTGAGCCAAAAGCATTGCTCTTTGGATTGCACCCAGCCTGTAAATTACCCCTTCATTGTACGGACCTGGTCAAAGACTGGGAAATGACCTGGGGAAGGGACTATACTCCAGTATGTCAAATGATGTGGCAACGGAGAAAGTTATTTTTCCCTACAAATTTTTCTGCAACTGGACGTTGATAATTAATCCTGTTCCTACTGTGGCTAATGGGAATAAGGTCCAAAAAGTGGTCTCTCTCATTTCAATTTTTACCTTACATTACCACCTTTTTAACTCAAACTGACCTTGAATAAGCATAAAATTGAAGCCAATTGGTTACTTAATGCTATTCTAGATAAAGCAAAGACAAAAAAATATTAACAGTGATGTCCTCCTGTGAAAAATAAAGGGAAGCACAAATTGTTGATTTTGTGCCTGAATAGTGTAAATAGATGAGAATAGTCATGTTCAGAGCTAGTTAACACTGAACTAACTTATAGGTGCATGTTATTATTGCTTTTATGAATTGTAATTAACAAATTTTGGAATAGTCCTACATTTGTGCCCAGAATTTTAGTATAGCAAAAAAAAAAAAAAAAAAAAAAGAAAAAAAATGTGTATTCGTTATCCAGAAATAACCAGGTGTTTTTTTGGAAAGAACTAAAGCAACTACAAATTTCTTCCTTTATTAATTAAGTTTGTAGCTTCTACTTTGAAGAGACTAGGAAAAATATTTTTAGCTTCATCCAAAGCTTGCTGAAGTTGACAGAAAGTCTCCCACTGAGTTCAATGGGCTTTGGATCAAGTGCTTAGTATCCTCAGAAATTATTTATCTGGTCCACTCTGGTCTATTAATGATTCAAGTGAAAAGTGTCCCTCATTTTTCCTGAGACTATTTTAAATAACTAGAAAATATCACAAAATATATTTTGCTTTTTACCATCTGCAAAATGAAAATATGATCTATTTGTTAAATACCTGGTAATTCACCGATTTAAAGAGTGTGTGTGTATATATATATATCTCAGCACTATTGTGCCTTATGTCTGTAGCTTCTTATCCATCAGCAAAGACACTGGTTAGGAGACTTTTAAACTCATTTAATAAACAAGTAAAAGTTTACATAATGCAACTCATCCTGCCAATTGTGCCACAGAAAAACACATTTATTCATATAGCTTATAGCCCTAATCTGGGCATTGCTGAATTAAAAAATAAAAAGTAGAAGAGCGATTTAATGACTGTGAGTTTGGAGATTCATGTGAAGTGCCAGGTTTTGTCATTTCAGGACAAGGTTTGCCCAGCATTTCCTGCTTTGATGTTTTTTGATTCAAAACCAGAATCAAGTGTCTGTCAAATGCCTGCAGAGCAACCTCTTCAACAGCTAGACTGCCAAGCTGGGTGACTTTGTAAACAGCTCGCACCACCACTCAATTATTACTTTAATTGAGTAATTAAACTGAGTACTTAATATTCATTACATTATTCACCAAGCTACTCTACCAATATCCTAACAATATTTTAAAGGATTTTATTTCCATCATTCATGCTAACAACTTTAAAGCAAAATTTCCACTGTGCCTTTTGGTCCACACTGTAAAAAGCACATTCATTAATTCAATATCTTTTAAAAGGAGTACCTTTCCCTGTCTGTGATAAAAATTCATATGGTAGAGAGTAGAATCCTTAATATATTCTTTTTTTTACAGTACAGTTACTTTGTGTGTGTATATTTATATTTGTGTGTAAATATAAATGTGCATATATATTAAAAAAATGTATTTTATACGTACAGGCATATCATGGCTCCTTCACAATTTTTGCTCTGCTCCTCCTGCAAAGCTGTTTTGCCTCATTGATTTTCAATGAATCTAAAAATACTTTTGTGTAATGACTGTTCAGGATTGTACCTATTTGGTTAGAGATTTCAATTCAGAATTCAATGTATTTGCTTAAAGACTAAACACAATATATCCAGTCCCTTGAAACAATGGTCTTTAACAAAGCATAACATTGAACAAATCAGATATAAAAAGCCATACTGAACGCACTTGGTGAGATGATCACCTCTATTGAACAGCTATTTTGCTACATCAGTTCATGTCACACTGCTCCGTATAAATTTCAGTAGTTTTCCTATTCCAAGGTTTTATTTGCTATATTGCAGTCACCAACTCTACAAAAAGTCACATATGCAACATCATATTCATGATGATCGTATTTAGAACATGGAGTTTTGAATGCAGCTTATTCTTTTTTTCAAAAAAAAAGGTGGAGAAAAAGTGTGATTGTAGAAACCAAGTACTTAAAAGTTCTTTTTCTGACTCTTTTCCTGTCCATCTTTAACTACAGTCATTTAGATAGTAGTTCACATTGACCAGTCCTGTGGTTTACATTGTGAAACTGTCATGGTCTGTGATTATCTCCAAAATCAAATAAGATGTTATTAACACAACTAACAATGATATGTCCTAAAACCACCAAAGTCTCTTCAACCCAGCCCTAAACAAACCACTCTACCCTTCTGAAAAAATGTAATGTGAAAGTGATAATAAATCATCAGTACCTACCTATATCTCTCCAAGAACTGCACAGAGAGACCTCCAGTTGTGCGTACTTGCAAATTTTCTTCTAGTAATCAGTACTGACTTCATTTTACAAAGAAGAGAAAAGGGAGGATGAGGATACAAAGTGGTTTAAAACATATTTGCCTAAGACCAACATTAGGCAGTGTTTTTAGCAAATAAGAGTTTCAGACCTCATTCTGATGCTGGCAAAGATCACGTATCTGTCTTAATGTGGAGTAGGACCATATAGTGCGATATTCAAAAGTGCCCAGTCAGGTTATTCTTACTAAAGACAAAGACATTAAGTATCTAAGTCTCTAAGGTCCTCTCTCAAAATCCTTTAGTTAACCTCCAAGATCTTATTATTATTCAACATGAGAAATGGAAGTAATGTACTTTACCTACTTTATAGCTCTAAAAGTCAACATCCAACATGGGAATAATGAGTATTTCTTAATATTTACCAAATGATTAAATGATTATGATTTGGGGAAATATTCCATGACTGCATCATAAACCCACACAGTTAAGGAAGACTCAACAGTTCCCCCTGTGCTATTAAGATCATAGTTTTAAGACACGCTTTGTAGTCAACAAGGTCTGTCACAAATAAGTGTCCATAACAATAGCTTTAATCTGTGGAGCTGCCTTCACTGTGTCTACTTAGACTTACATTTAGAAAATCACCCTTACAGAGTGATGTGAGCAGCCATAAAGGTGGAGTGGTTAGAAGGGGAAAATTACTGAACAGAAGAAAATGTCCTCTCAAAAATACTGGCAGAGAAACTGTCTGCCGGTCTGGGAGCTGTGAGCCTGGGAACCAGAAATATCCTTGAAAATTGCAGCTGGACTCTCTGAAGTACACCTGGGGTACCTAGAAACCAAAGACATCTTCAGATGCCATTGATAAGCACAAAAACAAAGGACTGTAATGGCAACTCATCATCTAAAAAAGTCGAAACAGTATGGAAAAATAAAATGGGTCTGAAAGAACAGAAAACAGCATCATCTATTGGCTGAAAAATAGAAATTAACAGCATCTATTGGCTGCTCAAAGTGGTGATGTCCTACGCCCTCTGATGTCTCTACGATATGAAAAGGACTAAATTTTTATCGAAAGTGCAGCCTGTCTCTCTGGGAACTTCCTGTGCTGCACACATTTTTCCTTTCCTAAACAGATTGAACTCTCCGCATGAACTTTCCATGAGATCTTGCACTCTCACCAGACATGCCTGGCTAGCTCCAGGCCCTGTGATATGGATCATCTCTGAAATGAGACTCTGCCTGCTGTCTTACTGGTCCCCCTTTGGGCCCACTTTTGGGGTTGGTTCAGTTTCACCTCTGGCATGGTTGGGTCCCCCTCTGGGATCAGTTTGTTCTCCCCTCTGGGATGGTTTGGCCCCTTCTGAAATCTATCTAATTCACTTGATACCAGTACTATATATCCATATAAGTAATCTATCATAAGAATATCTGCTGTTATATTGTTGATAAGTTGCTTCAGTAAGTATAAATTTGTAGTAATCTGTAAGAGTATATACCTACTTGATTGTTGCTATTATATGAATTGTTGACATACAACTGGTTGTTGCTATACAATTGATTTCTATTATTGACTGCTGCTGTACTATTGATCGATACTATATTATTGATTGCTGATAGTAATTTGTAATAAATATATATATATTCACTTTATTAATCTTAGATATATTTGCTAGTGTTGATTTTATGGTATTATACTTGTTAGTGGTAATTTGTGTGGTATTTTTGGTAATCTGTAATAAAGTAGAGAAATTTAGAGGACAAAGCCTCCATGTCCTTGTGTATTACAGAATCCTATGAACCCACAGTCACAATCTCTACACACCTGCAGGCTGGGTGTCTCTTTAGGTTAGGATGCAGAGCTAGTTGCTTTTTGACATGTAGTGAGTTTAATTCAGAAATCAATTTATTTACATATATATTTACATATAGCACACGACTCCTTACTTGCACCAAAAATTAATAGTTGAGATGTTTGATTGAGCCTACATGTCCTCTGAATGACCATTATTTTAGAGCTTTAATCCCAGTTCCTGGTTTGATATCACTTAATATTTGATCCCATCATCCTAATTATTCTCAGATTAAGTCTGATTGTTGTAATATTAGCTCATAAATCCATATCAAAAGGCCCCAGAAACAATGACCTGGATAAATTCTAATATCTTTATTTTCTTAGTGCAACATCTTAGTCTGCAAGATAGTTCCATTTCACTTGGTCTTTGTGTAGAATTGAAATATTACGAATCTTGTTTAAAGCTCCCAGAGGAACCTCATCTGATAACAATAAGATAGTATTTTCTCATTATTGTTAAGGGAATGTTTTACTTTTTCCCATTCATGATAAAAAATCATCTTCTTTTTTTCTTTTATAGAAATGTAACAATCATGAGCAACAGAGCATGTCTGGAAATAACACCTTTTGGCTTTTCAAAAACTATTTCTATCAAGCTGCAGAACACAGTTGAAATTACCCTGACTTCAGTGGAATATCATTTCGGTGACCTCAGAGGACTTCTCATATCACTGCATTTCAAACCAAACCTTGCTGTGGTATTACTTTAAAGAGAAGAAAGGTAGTCCTATTCTTTATACACCAAGAACTTCAGGATATGCTTAAAGGGGAAAACAAATAAAAGAACAGGTCTCTATAGAAAAAGTTGAACACATTTTTTTTGCCAGAGACTCCAGAGGCATTAAGCTGGGCTGCACTGTGTGCTCTCCACTGCATTCCTTGTGTGCTCTGCAGAACTTCTATCCCCAGTCCTGTTTTAACAACCAGTGAAGCAATTCAGCTCCAGGTGGCAGAGTCATGTAAATACCAAAACCCTGTGCTTTACACCAGCTGAGAATATTACCTGTACATGAAGTCCCACAGGTGTCAATGACAAGGCAGAGGATCATTCACGCTGTTCCCAGGTGGAAGTTTATGCTGTCAAACCTCAGTGCTCAGTGTTTTCCAGACATCAGCACAAGATGCTCCTGTTAACACTAATAAAAATGTCAAAGTTAAGAGGCAAAAAAATGGTGATAAACTTCATTAATTTCAAAGGGTTAAAACCAAGGATGACTTTTCATTATTAGGTTTACTCTCATTGTTTTGGAAAGGATTTATTTTTTTGTCCTTGAACAAGACAGATTTTTGGTATTACAAAGCCAAAATCTGGGCTCCCTTTAAAATTTCTGTCTATGAGGCAATCTTGATGCACAGAGTTTGCTGACACAAATGAAAGTTGGGATGGAAATAAATCTCATGCTGGTAAGACTTTGCCTGAACTATGTCTTGAATGTGTGTTTCCTCCATGATATCCAGGATTGTTTATGCTCTTTCAAAGAAAACACTGTCTGGATTGCATTGCTTGTAGATTGATAGATGTCAATGAGACAAATCAGGCCAAATTTTTCCTGTATCTGTTGTTTAGCTTTCATGTCAGTATCTGTGCCTATCTGCTCAGCCAAGTGTCACTGACAGTCAGGCACTGAATGCATTAATAAAATACATGTCTTTCATAAGACAAGCAGACACGAGTCTCTCTGCCTGCTCTGTTCTTAAGTCTAAAAATATTCTGATAATAGATATTTGTGCAGAAAGTAATCAATATCATATCAAATCATTTTATACCTTCTCCAAGAACTTTGTCTTTACAATGCATTAAATTAATGCAATATAAAAATAGCACTGAAAGGAGATTAATTTAAATGCAAACACATGTATAGAACCTGTATTGTTTTAGTTGGGTATAATTGTAAAAGAATGTTACTGCAGATAGGAAATGCTATAAACACATAAAGAACTCCTTTGGAACAGGAAACTTTACAAAAACTCTTAAGTGTCCTTTAAACAGCATTGTCCTTTCAATATAAACAACAGGCAAGGTGACTGCAGGTTAGAAATTAGAGCTGATTCCTTACAAAACATAAACCTACTTTATTGTTAGATATGTAAATAAATTGAAAACCTCTAGGATCTGTAACAACACAGAAGTTAAATTACAGTCATACAACAGCAGAAGTTTTAGCCAAGAGCAAAGAAATCATAAAAGGAGAAAGGTGGGAAACAGAAAAGCAGGTGAATCACAGACAGGAAACAAACGTATACCGTCATATGCATTGCTTTACCTGGAAGAAGCCACAAGTCAAAGACATGGAAGATATCCAAGATCTATTCCAAGCCTCATCTGGTTGGTAGAGTTTGCATTCACTGACATAAGGTTGTTTCTCTCCTGAGTTACTCACCAGCAGTCTTCTAGGAGTAAAAACCTATCAGTCATTCACCACCAGCATGGGGGATAGTCTGCCACCACTGAGACCCACAGATGCTCACAGGGTCACAGGGGAGGGGCCTTTTACCTGGACATGGTTTCTGTAAGTTAATCAGTGTTTAAGAATGTGGAGACACTTTTGCTGCTGAGAAAAGCTGTGTATCTGCTTAACTCACTTCCTTGCAGCCTCTTTCTGGATGAACTCACTCTGTGTCCAACTTCAGTGTATGCCATCCATGGCCTGTGGCTGACTCTGCTGTCTTCTAGTCAAGCTTCAGGGATTCAACCATCCCATATACCATTTATGTCCCCTATGCAGTGGTGGGACAAGCACTCCTGCTCTGCTGGCTTCTGCCCTGCTCTCTGCAAAGGCTGGTTTACTCAACAGCCTAGTAGCTTTTATCATCTGACTGTTTGTAAGCTGGATTTTATGAGAAAGTGGAGAGGAGATATTTTAGTAACTTATTCAATGGTAAGGGCTGGTATTGAGAGCTTTTACAAGCCATGCATGGAGATACTCCAGCATCAGAAGGAATACAAATCCATGAAAAATACTTCTGGATTTAAGAGCTCATAAGCAGTTCTAAAATATTTAATTGGTGTCTTTTGTATTGCTTGAATTATAGAGCTATACAAAGTTACTTTGAGCCAATTATACTTCATGTTATGATGGTTTAATTGAGTAATTCAGATTATTAGAACTGGAAAGCAAAATGTCATAATCACAGCCTCACTAGCAATAAACAACAAAAATATAGTTTACTCTAAACAATATTAATTGTAGGAGTTATTTCTTTGCATATCAAAAAGATATCCAAAAGTATCTACCATCAAAAATATTTTTCCTTTCTGCTAATGAGTGTTCCTGGGGAAAGTTGAGTATTAGATTATCATAGGGTTGAAGGACTGCACTTAAAATCAGGTTTCACTCAGGATTTTGTTTGCCTAAATATAAACTATAGTTCAGAAATTCATATCTCCCCAAACCCAAAGCTCATCAATTTGATCCAGCCAGAAACATCCCACGTGCTAGCCTTTTGGGCCTTCTGGGACTGCTCTTTAAAAAAAAAAAAAAACAAACACATTTTCATACTTCCTTTCCACAGTCCTACACCCTAACCAAATTTTTCCCATCTCCAAGAGACCCTGGCCTACTTCTGAGCCAAAAAATGAGATTTCACTGAGAGCTCATTTCTTGGCTGGCATCTGCAAAGGTTCACTGGGTAGACAAAAATGCTGACAAAGACAAAAGTCTACATTCGGGTTTGATCCAGGGGAGATGGATGGGGACTTGGTTCAAGGTTAGTGTTACCTTGGTGTTACTTGGTTACAAGGTTAGTGTTACTTGGTTCAAGGTCAGTGATGCCTGTGCTAATGCCCTGAGGTAGCAGAGTCTGCAGTGTTGGTTTCTTATTGTACTCTGCAAATATAAGAGCATTTCACATGGGCGATAAGCACACTATGACAAGAATGATACTATGGCTGGGACCAGAAACAGAGTCTGGGACAAGCTCTCCTCACAGCTGCCAGGTGTGCAGAGGTAAGATATAGGCTGGCATTACATGGCAGGACTGCTTGATGGTCATTAGAAAAAATCATCCAGTAAGGAAGAACTTTGAACTAGGGTGTGCAACAGTAGAGGCTTTGGGCTTCACTGTTTTACTGTATCCTCCAAGCCCTATAGAGTTGAAACGAAGTATGGTGCTTGCAGAAGTTTGTATGCCTTCCACAGCTCTTTTATGCTTTCAAAACATAAAATATGAAATAAGGAAATTACATAGTATTGAAACAACTAACTTTCATGTCTTTGTACAGAACCTTTAGTTATAGCAATTGCTGTTTATTCGAAATAATGAGACTTCTTCCAAACATTTTTTACATCATTGTAAAGATGAGAGTGCATAGGAAAAAAAAGCACTATGAAGGCTTTCTTTCGAGTCTAGTCTCGTTTTAACAATGTTGAAAAAAAAAACCAAAGTAGAAATAATTAGGAAAGAAATTTTTTATATAATCAGACACTTTGGAGTTTTATTAGCATTTCTCAAAATTGCAGAGAAGAAAAAAATGTTACTTTTTTTCTCCTTTGCTGAACCTTAAAAGTACAGAGGAAATACTTGGTTTGAATTCACCTGTAATTATCATTCCTGTGAGTACATCTTGGCAAAAATATCTTCCTCCTTTCCCTCTCTCACCATCTATTTCAAAAGAGAAGCATATAATTTCATTCATAGCCAAACAGTATCTACTTTTCAGAAATTTTAGACAAAGCAAGGAGGTGAAACAGAAAGTGTCTTTCACAAATTCCATCAGGAAATGGTAAAGCTGCTTCTTTTCACACAAAGTTTTGAGACTCAAATTTAAAACTCTTCTTTTCCTTGAGGAAACTAAATCTCCATATTTCAATTTGCTAAAGTCTATGAGATTTAACTTAATCTGACCTGTCCCATTCTGATTTTCAGCAAAATCACGTAGACACAAAGTCACAGGGATGCTGGTTGGAAAGCATCTCTGGTGGTCACTCAGACCTGCCTCCTGCCCAAAGCAGGAGTGCTCCTAGCACCAGATCGGCTCTGCTGTGGCTTCATCTGACTCAGTCTTGAACGGGCAGAGAGTGCACCACCGCTCTGGGAAACCTGTCCCAGTGCCACACCACCCTCCCAGTGACACAACTTCTCCTAACATCCAGCTAGAAACTGGACAAGCTTGTTGTCGCTACTTGTTTTACCATCTATCATCTTTGGCTCCATCCCCTTTGAATAGATGTATGGAGTTCTTAAACTGTCACCCTTAGCCTCTGTCACTAGACTGAGGAAACCCAGCTCCCTCAGCCTCACACAGGCCATGTGCCTAAGGTGCCAGTCCACTTCCATCCACAGTCCTTTGGGGACAGGGTGCCTAAAACTGGATGCAGTAAACAAGGTACAGTTTCACTAGTACTGAAAAGAAGGAGATAGTTTCTTTTAGGTCTACTGGCTGTGATTCTTGTAAGGTCAGTCAGTATGCAGCTTTTATTACCTATTCATTTGGCTCATATTCAACCTCGTCCAAGTTGCCAGGTATTGCCATGGTGAGAGACTGAGCAAGAGCAAGTCTCTGAACTGGTGGCTTAGGCAGGGGCTGCAGTATCCACTCCTGTAAATGTTTGTCAGCTGTATCAGCCTTTATTTTTGTTTGCTCTTTAATATTCCTGGGCTCGATGATTGTTATTGGTCCCTTCCAACTTGAGTTATTCTATGATTCTATGAAATTAATCAATGGCTCCTACCTAAATCCTAGTGAACATGTTGCCATATTTATTGCAAGTAAAATTGTTGCAGACAGTTTCTCTGGAGAGATTAAAAGCTGCCAAAGATATCAATTTTGTATTTTAGATTTCAAATTAATGAAATCTGGTATTCACAGAACTAAAGAATGGAGAACACTTGTTAGACTGTCACACGTACTGGAAATCTATAAGGAACTTCTATTCTAACAATCAAGAGGACTCCCATAAGGATATCAAAGGAAATTAGCTTAAACATCTAGTCTGGCTTATAAGATAGTAAAAGACCTTGTTACAAGAAAGCAAAAGACAGAAAGTTTGAAAGTCAGGGAGAATCCAAGTCAATAGGGGAAAAATATTGCTAAGCGTAGTTAGAACTGTAAAGCTGAAGCTCACTTTTATGTTTTATTAAACATATTCTCATTCATGCTGATGTCACTCACTTTTATATTGTGTGAACTACACATTGAATTTGAAATAACAGACCAATTAATCATAGATGACAAGTTAGCAGCAGATTTAAAATACCTACCAGATGTGATGATGAACTCAATTTCTGTCTCAAGAATGGATCCCTTCTATCTCACCATTTTCAGATTGTTATCCTGCCTCCATACTTCTGTCGAGGGGAAGATCTGGAAACAAACATTTGTTTCTCATAAATATCCTCCATTATTTCAATAATGACATCAGAAGGAAGATGAGGAAAAGGTGAGGGAACACCACCTTCATGCACAGAGCCAACTTTTTTAAGAGGCACGGTATTTGGAGGGAGCTTATTCCTTCTCCATGTTGCTTGCCATGGTGACAAGCAGCATGTTCCTGCAGTAGTCATGATGAACAAATTCCTCCAAAGTCCCTGTCTTGCTGAAAGCTAGTTGTCTAATAAGCAAGAGGTCCTTCTACACATTATTTCTCAAGAGCAGTGGTAAGTCTCACCTTCACAAAGACATCCTTCTCTAACTATTCTATACGTCAAATAAATGCATAGGTTGGCAGTGCTCAGTGCTGGAGATTGGAGGCAGAAACATGTTATGGAAACGAACTACTCGTGGACACTTATTTAAAATGTGTATGTAATACTTCCTTCACCTATTCCTATTTTACTTTCCAGAACTGACTTATAATCCAAATCTTCAGAAGTCTGTACAGAAAAATATACTACAAATAGCCAAGAAAGTCATAAAAAAGGGGAAAAAAATCATCCAGGGGCTTCCAGGTATTCTCTGCAAGTGTACCCACTGCTGTCCTGGAGTAGCCCAAAGAGTAGTTCACAGCTCAGTGATAAAAATGGTACAAACAGGATGAATAAGAGAATGCTGCACCATACGAAATAATTTTAAAATCAACAAGACTACTCTTTAATCCATTCTTCTCTCTCTTTTTCAATGTTGTTTAGCAGAACTACAAATCAGTAATATATGCATTGCTTTCCAGGAGCATAACACATGACTGCTCACCACTGAGAGGACTTAGCCTCGTACAGATGAAAAAATAGAGACCCTGAACTTCCACAATGAACAAAAAAACCCTTTGATTTTGCTCAGATAAAACTTCTGTACTGGTTTGGAGTAACTGAAATGTAAATTATCTGCACAGGGTAGCAGGTAGCAGTCACCTCTTGCATTTGGAAGGAAAACCTACTTTAGATTATACTTCTATTTTCCTTTGATAGAGTGTCATCTTTTTCTTTCATTTCACTGTAACTCCTCCACACTTGCTTCTATCTAGTTTAATCTTTCTTCCTATTTCAAACCTGCTCCAGATCTTTTGTTTTTCTTTTTTTTTTTCCCCATCTCTGTGTTGCTCTCAGAGATGAAGTAGTACAAGACATTTCTGACTTTCCTTTATACTCAGTTTTGTTTACTTTTCCCTTTGAAACATGCTTGAGCCTTGATCTGAATTCTTGGTTTCTCTCTATATCAACAACATGTTAACTTGTGCTGATGTTTTAGTTCTCTATTTCGTCCTTTCAATATTATACTTAAAATGAAATGTTTGTTTGGCTTGCTGCGCTTTTTCACAAATTGCTATTTTGTATATATATTATAGCAGTCATACAAGAATGGTGGTGTGCATAGCACACATTGCTATGCACTACTACATTGATGTTTGTACTTTATTATCATAGAATCATAGAACCATAAAATTGTTAAGGTTGGAAAAGACCCTTAAGATCACCAAGTCCAACCGTTAACCTAACACTGCAAGTCCACCACTAAACCATGTCCCTAAGCACCACATCTACCCATCTTTTAAATACCTCCAGGGATTAGGAAATATTTGGGATACAGATACTGAAAATAATAATTATAAGCCTAAAGAAAATGAACAATGTGAAAAGCATCCATAATGCTTTGGAGAAAAAAATTGATTTATTTAATTCACTGGGATTGTTTGAATGATAGAGAAAATGATCACTTACATAGAATATGGGTGGAATCTGCTTCTTTATCCCATGGGGCACTCAAATAACACGTCATTATGGGAAGTTCCTTCCAAACCAGTTTACAGATGGTCCCATCAGACTAAAGCTAAACACAGTGCAGCAAACCCAATACTGTGTCAATAAAAGCATGTATACCTGCATCTCTGAGGTGGTTGGAAGGAAAACAGATGAAACTTACTTACCTACCACAAATTATTAAAATCTTTGTTACTGACCATTTCTGCCTCTATAATTAAAACATATAAACATCCTACAAGAACAGCACATTGACAAACCTTCCACATTACTCAGTGCCAACTGATTTTCTTCTTCTATTCTATAAACATATTTAGATTTTGAGTCTGAGCTATATATGACTGTTTAGTGTGATCCACAGTCAGCAAAGACAAGTATTTACTTTCAAACCCTAAAATTCAGGGATGTATGTCCAGTGTAATGAGGACAATATTCAGGATGGAGTACCGTGTTCAATTTTAGTCACGCATACCAAAAAAATGACCTCATACTGTAACAGCTACACAGAGCAGCTGCTAGGAAAATTCAAGAAATGGACAGCCTTTTGTATGAAAGGAGACTGAAAAGATCTGTACTGTGCAGTCTAGTAAAAATAAGGCAACTGGGAATATCATTGCTCTCTACAAATACAGCTGATGGGGTAGCTAAACACCAGGAAAAAAAGAAGGGCTGAGCAAGCTGAAAAACAGTGCTGACTTGAGAACCCACAAGTGTAACTGTGTATGAATAAATTTAGGCTGTAAGTATGTGTCACAGCTCCCAGCACCCCCTGGCTTCTAGTTTAGCTGACTGAGCCCAAGGATGGCTCCTGTGCTGACAAGAGCTGCTCTAAAGAATGCCATGAACAGGACCTGCCCCTTCTTCCCTCGGGAGCTGCTTGCAAGCTGAGGGTCTTGTGCTGGCCCCTGCCAGAGCTACGCAGCAGTGGCTGTGGCTGCACCCTGTGCTGTGCCTGACCACTCTGCAAATATCCCTACAGATACTCCCAACCAGAGTCGCCAGGGGAGGGAAGGAAACATTTTCATGATGAAGGTTATGTTGAACAGTGTCAGCAGAGGAAGGAGTCCCAGTGGCCTGGCAAGTTTTGTCCAGCCACTTGTCCCTGTGACAGCTAACAGTGTGATGAAAAACACCGTAATCAAGGGCTGCTGGCACATATTCCCAAGAAACCCACGGGGACCCACAGAGAACCACTGGTTTCAGAAGGGAGTCCTGCCAACAGGTAAGCGATGTCTTGGGATGCACATTTAACTTTTTCTGCAAGCAATACAATAATTCACAAATTTCCTATACTCATTTTTTATGACTGCTTATACCTTCTACAAAAGGTGAATGATTAACACTGCAAGAATACAGCCTTCATTTATCACCCATTCCCTGACCCCAATTAATCAAGAATAAGCAGTCCCAGCTCTTCTAGAGAACAAATGCCAGTTATAGAATAGCAGAGACTGAATGTCCACTGTCTTCCTGCTTCCAAACTTATCTACAATTTTCCTTCTCTCTGTAGATCCTTGTAACAAGTTTCCAATAGGTTGGAGAAAAAGATATTTAGCTGTCTGTCTCTAGTCCTCAGCAGTGTCAATGATATACAGATTGTTCGTATACCTGAACTATAGACAAACACTGCCATTTTGTGCTGAGAAGAGCATACCGTTTTCAGTAGAGGGGAATACAGTCAATTCTAAGATCACATATGCTAGCCCATAGTTTTCTGCTTTCACTCTGGGTTTTGTACTTTAAGAAGAAGATAGTTTCATCCTGATTATATGTTCACATGTTCTTTTCACATCACATCCTAATGATTTTTCCTAATCTCATTCTGTGTCAGCTGTCAATATTGTCTTGAGTGAAGTTATCATAACGTGACATGTGAACCTGATAGACAACAGCGCTGGCTGCAGCTTTGCAACTGTGAGAGGTGGCAACGAATATCTGAGGAACTAATGGGGAACTAAGAAGGTGAATGCCCATTTTTAACCCTGTTTTTCAATGTATAAAACCACTTAGGCAGGGATGTACTATTTTAGTTTCATTACTGCATTTGGGGCAAAACACTGCAATCCATTTCCCTTTTGATAGCTGAGCCTGATTCTTCCATGTCTTTGCATTGTGTGTGCGATTCACATCTGTCCTTAGCAACCCTTTCAACCTTTTTCTTAATCCATGTCATCAGTAGGAGATCTTTGTTGCCCCACAACTCTCCACAGACTGGATCATGGGGAAAAAAAGAAGATCACAGCTCTGTCAGGAAGAGTGCTACATTAATTTCACACACAAACACAAAATCAGAGAAAAAGGATGCTGAGGCATGAGGGGTGGAGAATTCAGATGTGACAGCATTTTACACCCATTTTGTAGAAAGTGCAAATAGTTATACTACCATAATGGAAAAACACAAGGAAATTTGATTCAGAGAAGTAGCCCTCAAACATTTATTCTTTTACTCCCTAGATCTAAATGAAATACAGGCTATACTTACAGCTAATATTAGAATGGGGGGTTAAAATCATGCCCTGACAATTAACCTGAGATGATATAAGATGCTTATTGATAGTATTTTGTATCAAAACACACTTACGCGCTAAGTGGTTTCTGATAGTCCAATTCATATTTCAGAAGTTTTCATTAATCAGAACTGTGAAGCAACTAGTAGAGCTTTGTTCTAGCAGTCATTAATTTATTATTTTTATGGCTGTGTGACTTTTACTGTGACTGTTGCCTATCCCATAGACATTCTGTAGGATAACATTTTGAGCTGTGCATACCTCTTCCTCTGATATGAATGTAATTTCTCCAAACAGCGTGAGAACTCCTTTTTTTTTTCTGTTTCAGCTCCTCAAAGCAGTAAAGAGGAAGAAAATTTGTCTCAGAGTTAAACAGTTACAATATCTGCTTTTGAAATATAAAACAGCAGTGAAAAGCCGCTTGTAAACAAAACCTTTTTGGAAAGAAGAAATGTTACAAAGGTCTTTTATCCACATTTACCTTTGTTCGGAGTGAAGAAAATTGATTTTTAGATCATTTAAAATATGCTGTGATTTGTTTTTCTTAACATACAAATAACAATACACAGAAAGTAAAATACAACAAAATGAACTCTAAAGTGCAAGGAGGAAGATGAGCATAAGGACATAACAACACTTTCAACTGCAGTAGTAAAGCAACATTAAAACTGAGAAAAAAAAGTTGTTCCTTTAGCAATCTGGATTAATTCCCAGATTTGCCAGAACTCTCACATGTTTTTAGTAAATCACTTGTTCATAAATCAAACTTAATCTCAGTCTGTGCTTATATGTTAGAAAACTAGGGTTAGCCCTGCATCACCTTGGCTAGTCCCCATGCCAGCGGTTGTCCTAATGACATATATGGCAGTCCAGCCGAGTAAATGTCTCCACTGGCAGCCCCATTGGAAGCAGTGCAGAATAACACAATATTCAGCATGAATGCAAGTGTCATCATCAACCCAACTGCAAGGAATAACTCTGAACAGGAGTGAAAAATTTCCTTGTCACACTGACTGACTGCTAAGTAAAAGAATAACAGCTGGTGAGTGCTTTTTGTCTGAATAGTAGAGCTATTTTTAACTGATATTTTCTTCTTCTTGAGCTTTATAAACATCCCAGAGTTAAGTCAAAATTTAACAGAAAATAATGGTGCCCATTTCTGAGAATGAAAGAATAAAACCATTATGAAATCCCCTTTCTTTCATGTCATATATTGGCAATGTCATCGACTTACTAAGTTTTCAATAGATCTGAATGTACCTGGGGAAGAACAACCCCAGGCACCAGTATATGCTGGGGGCCACCCAGCTGCAAAGCAGCTTGGCAGGAAAGAACCTGGGAATCCTGGTGGGCACCAAGTTGAACATGAGCCAGCAATGTGCCCCTGCAGAAAAGAAGGCAAATGGTATCCTCGGCTGCGTCAAGCAAAGTATTGCCAGTAGGTTGAGGGAGGAGATCCTTGCCCTCAGCACTGGTGAGGCCACATCTGGAGTTCTGTGTTCCAGATCTGGACTCTCCAGTACAAGAGAGATAGGGAGCTACTGGAGGGAGTCCAACAAAGGGCCACAAAGACAATTAAGGGACTGGAGCATCTCTCCTATAAGGAAAGGCTGGGACAGCTGGGACTGTTCAGCCTGGAGAAGAGAAGGCTCAGGGTGGATCTTATTAATGCACATAAATACCTGAAGGGAGGGTGGAAAGAGTGGAGCCAGGCTCTTTTCAGTGGTGCCTGGTGACACGACCAGAGGCGATGGGCACAAACTGAAACACAGGAGGATCCTTCTGAACATCAGGAAACTCTTTTTGGCTGTGAAGGTGACTGAACACTGGTACAGGTTTCCCAGGGAGGTTGTGGAGTCTCCATCCTTGGAGATATTCAAAAAAACATCCAAACACAGTCATGGACAACTGGCTCTAGGTGCACCTGCTTGAGCAGGGAGGTTGGACCGGATGACTTCCAAAGGTCCCCTCCAACCTTAATCCTTCTGTGGTTCTGTGATTCTGTGATTCTATGAATGCTGTTTTACCTTAGTCAGCTCCTCCCATGACACAAAAATTATACTGTCCTCTAGCTTTTCAAGGCATGTTCCATGAACTATAGATTCATCTATTCATAGATCCAGTGAGCAGAAAAGCACACCACAGAGCCTGGATGTCTGCATTGTTTTATGCACCAGGTTGAAGTTCTGGATGGCAAACAATTCGCTAGGTGCACTAAAACAGTGTATCATCCTTTTATCATCACACGTAATCTGACATGATTGTCACAGCAATTTAATTCTTTCTGTAGAGCTGAACAGAAATCTGATTTTCCATCTTGTTGTAATTTTCAAGATTTCCATTATTTGCCCATCTCCTGTTTTGTACTTCTCACATCTTTAGCACAAGATAAAAAGAGAAATCTCACATTTTCATGAAGTGAGAATATGTAAAGGAAACAATGTTACAATAATTCAAAACACCTTGTTTCAATCATTGAGTGTTTCACTTTGATTGTGGATCTTTAAAGACTTTCAGGTTTTAAAACTCCTTCCACAGTAGAACTGGAGACATTTAATTTTTAAAATTGTCAAAGTAGAATGTTTACATAAGTTCTTTTGCAATAGATGTTTGGGGTTTTTTTCAAGATAAGAAGTTTGACACAACATACACAGTCTTCCTGAGAGAAATTTATTCCAACCAAAATGGAAAAAATAATGTAATTCACTTTATACACTGTGCAATTCAATAGTTCTAGCTCTGAGCTTAAGTGGCAGGTACTTCTACCTGATAGTCATCTAGAGTTTGATTTTAGTAAATCAAGACAACTTGAAAAACAATGGTGATCTTGAGAATGTGCCTACACTCTCCATTCTTAAAGAATGGTAAGTCTGCTTGATCTAATGCTCATTCTGGCTCAACCAAAATACAAAGTTTACCAAAAGATAAAGTGACTAAGTGACTTTTCAGCTGACATCAGCAGGAGCAGTTTATCTTGTGACAATTCCCTGAAAGGAAGGTAGAGAGCATTTCTACTTTTTATTTACAACACAAAAAAAAACTGTGGGGTTTTTGTTGTTGTTGCTCTCAGGAACTGTACTTTGCAGCTCTCCCGTGCTTAAAAAACATCATTTCAGCTGTACCTCTTCTTCCTTGTCATTCAGTCTTTCACTCCAGAGTCTTGTAGATGTCATAAGCACTTCTGAAACTGAGGTAGCAGGGTTCAGTTCAAAGGAGGAACTTCATGTTTTGATGCCTCTTTGAATCTTATCTAAGCTATCCAGTTTCTCAGCTCTCAAATTTGCTATGGAGAGCTCAGAGGAATGGTCTTTTCTTCTCTGTGCCAAACTGCTCTTTCTCATTTGACAAATATTCATGGTTATGTGAGTAAGTTTCCAGTATTTTGAAAATGAGAAATATTGCATTATATTTGAATGTTTCTGCTTGTGAGCAGAGACCATTAAATTTCAAAAAGGAAAGAAGAAAAAATTTTGGTATTTTTCAATTACAGAAGTTGGACCAAAAAGTGCATAAATGTACCTCTTCTTTAATTAAATATTTTCATGTGCTGCTTTTCTTTTTCTTTTTCATCAATATGCGAAACTTGATTATCAAGGTAAAGTTCTTAATGCTTCCTGAAGCTCAAGAATTATGCTGAATTAAGAGTAAGGTCATCCAACTCAGACCACTTTTTCTAAGTCCTGTGTGTTTATTTGCCTTTCAGGTGCAAAAAGCAAGTTGCAAAAGCCACCCTTCACACAGGGCATTTCCTTGCGGTCTCTGTGGATGCTGTTGAGAATGAGTTCTGTTGTTCGTGAGGGTGCTTTCCTGCAAGCTGCTGAAAACTTTGGGCACGATTCAGCAGCACCCTTGAAGTAAGGATTCAGGCCATACTCTTGAAGTAAGGATTAGACAAACACAAGCCCAGAAAACAGATGCAATCTTATATTCAAACGAGATGTCAAAGGTAATAGACCTCACCTGTAAACTCATTGACGCTTGAACAAATGTGTAAATATGTCTGGTTCAAACAGTGAACCTACATTTTTTCCAGTTTTCTTTTGCAATTCCTGTAAAATCACTGTTATGGCTCTAGTCTAGTATTGTGCTGCAATATTATAAAACAAAAAATATCTGGAAATGGCACTGCATTTTTTTCCAATATATTTCTAATATGAAGACAGATTATTCCTATTAAGTGACATTATGCTTCAGTTGTAAATTTTTAAATTTTCATTTAAATTTTCATTTAAATTTTCATTTAAATTTTCATTTAAAATCCCATTAAAAGGGGAGAAAGTAATACTCTATTACCCAGTGTCTGTCTTCTTTTTTGTTTTTATTTAAAAGTATCATAACTGTATATCACCAATTTCAGAGTGCAATTATTTTTCCCATATTTTCAACACAAAACACCACCAACAAAAAAAATAGCTACATTTCACATATTGCACTAATATCTCCTGCACAGGGCCATTAATGTGACTACATTGAAGTACTGATAACAATAGAAAAATTGTTTTCATAACAGTTACCGAGCAAGTTTGGCAGTGATATAAATGGTAGGAAATTCTCCATGAGCTGAAGTTAATAGCTGAAAACAAATTTACAAAGTACCTTGTTGACCCATCCAGAGACTTTTACTGAAATGTTTAGCTCTCTGTGCTGAGTTTACAGTTTCAGCTTCTCATGAAATCTATCCAAACTGGGTATGGTTATATATTACACACCTTCCTTTGGTAATATCTGTAAACTGAGACATTTACAGCCTGAAAAATATAAGGCTACCGCCTTATACATTGTAAAATCTAGGGAGAAATATTACCATATCTGTGAGCTGATTAGGTTTTACTAAGATCCATATATTATTATCTTCATATAACACATATTACAGTCAAGTGCAATAGGTACATGGTGTTATTATCAGCTATTGTGCTAACAAATTAACTTGTGCTATCTTTTCTTGTTTGCCCTAATGCTTTGCAAGTATTATACGTACACCTTGTTGAGGGGTCAATCTGCTCATCACCAAATAAGGTCTCTGCCATGAGGGTTTTCCAGACGCTGACTTAGCAAAATATTATTAGCCTCAAAAGAACCAGGTGGACTATCAGAAGTTCCCTCAAGTGTACAGGGCAGAAGGGAAGGACTCTTAACAGAGGCTCAAAAGCCCCCTGAGGACAAAGAGAAATAGCAACAAGGGAGAAGGAGGCTATCAGAGATGTAGAATGCTTTCTCCATCCCCTTATGTCCATTTTGTTTTCTCCTCCCATGAACACTCTTAGGATACTCTTAAATCCTAGTCTCCAAACCCGGAAGGCAGCATCTTCAGGGCAATGAGTTTTGGGTTCAAAGCTGGGTAAAGAGTGTGGATTCCCCTGGAAAAAAGAGAGGAAGGATTACCTGCAATTGCTTAGTAAAGGAGGAAAGAATGCAGTACACACAGTGGAAAATAAACACAGAAGGACATTTCTTAAAAGGAAGATGAGCTCTCTCCTTGCTCCCATTTAGCCATCCATTTAGAATAATCTAAATTCAGCTAGTCTAATGTAATAGGTACCATATAGTGATTTTTTTCCTGAATGTGTCTATTTTATGTGTGTCTATTTATTTGTATATACAATACAAAAAAAAAAATATCTAAAGTGTAGTATTTATAAATGGAGGTAACATTAAGGAGTTTACAGAAGGTCCAGCCATGCTTGCAGAAAAGGTCGTAGCCACCAGTTCTTCATGAACGCACAGAATCTAGATTTGATCTGCTGGAGGCTTTGTTTCTGTGGATCCTACTTTATTCACTTCAAGTGAAATCCAGCAACTTAATACAAATGTTTGGACTATTTAATCTAATCCAAATTAATTTAGTTTGACATAGCTTGGGGGGAGTCTCCCAAACTACTCTACTGGGCATGTACACATAAAATGGTGAGCCTCTTTCTAGTACAGAGCACATTTTCGACTGGAACAGATGTAGCTAGATTACTTTCATCTACATCCTAGTGAGACAGCTTAGATAACTGTGAAGTTAGTGACATGTCATATTTTACTGAAATGGCTTTGGATTTTTCATATGTGTCTCTAATGATGTAAAATTTCAATTACAGGTTTAAGTCATGCTTGCTGTCCCCTGACATGAGACTTTCCACTGTCTCTGGAGTGCTTGTTGGCTATACTGTTGAATATGAAATCTTAGACTCTTCTGCAGCAATAAGAAGAGATTTGTGAAAGAGTACATAAGGCTTAAAAGCCCCACTTATGGTGAGAACAGTGTAAGCAGTCTGAATAGAATGAAAACTAGGACATGAGTTTCATGTATTTTTTTTATTCCATCTTAACAGAATCATTAATGAGATGTAATTCTGGCATATCTGTAAACAAGCTCTCCATAAAGAGAGGAAGAGTAGAATCATAGAAACACTTACATGGATGACAAGTTGCCACTGTAGGTATTACTTGTTCTTGAAACAGAAAGTCTACCCATCAGACTTAAGAGAATCAAGTAATGTGGCTTTGTCCACTACTTAACAGTAGTTCATACTCTTTGTGTATAACATCAAGAACAGTTCTGAAACTTTCGAAGTTGGAAATAGTGAGAAGAGCCTAGACCTTTGTATAAAAGCTTATGCAGAGAAAAATATCACAGAGCCTATCCACTTGTGAGCTAAGGAAAGATTTTAGCCCTTAGTAAACAACACCATGTTCTCACTCCATCCATGAACAGACTGAGGGAACTTCTGTCTCGTGTCATTGGTGAAGGTCCTTCTTCGCCTGAAAATGACAGACTGAAATCCAATTTTTCCATAAGCTCTGAGATGATGGATACATTTTTAAAAGCTTTTAGAAGAAAAAGATTCTCAACTTCTGACTGCGTTAGATGAGTTCTGCATCTATGGGAGACATTTTTCCTCTTCCATGTCTGCATTTCAAAGCTTGACATCCCCATCATTCTCATCTCTAATGAGATGTTAGCATTGACACACTGTTGTTCATTACAAAGTACAGGCATTGAAATTTATTTTTCTGAATACTCTTCAAAGCCTTTGCAGTGTGATCACTAACAAGGATATTGATCCTTCCATTGGCAGATTTGAGCAAAATAAAAAAATATTAAATATTCTTCACTTACTTGATGCTTGGATTCTTCAATGTTTTTTCTAATACTTCTGAAAACCTACAGAAGTTCTAGTATTATTATAACCTCAGCTATGGATAAAATGAAATTGTGCTGTGAACAGTAGGACTTTAATCACATCTGTAGCTCCCTGCACAGTTACTCCAGTTAGCTTTGTTCTCCCCATTCATACAGTGCTTCCTGATATCTTCCAAAGTTCCTTCATGGTGGATGCTTCAGCTGCTTCTGAAGTTACTGACCAACAATCTCCATGTGCTCAAAAGCCCAGTTGGAGGACTGGCTCCTGTAGCATTTTTTTTTTCCCCATAAGACATTATTCTAAGTTTCTTCCCTTTCCCACTCATAGTCTGTCCCCAGTCTAAATTCTAATACAAATTCTTGTCTGTTTGCTTGTTCCCAGAACAATACTCATTCTCATTAATTCTTGTTTTATGAAGCTAGGATGTGTTTGAAAACCTGATTTGAATGAGACTGATACTAAGGTTAAGTTTCACTCAGTAGAGCTAGGAAAAGAAAAAAAGAGGATAAAGGAGTAGCAAATCAAATACTTAAAAATGTCTGAAAACATTCCAGGATGCACATAAGACAAAAACATACTAATAAAAAGGATAATAAGAAAACAAAATTATAATAGAAAATATATACAGTCTATATATGCTCTATTCACAGAAGGCCACAACTGAGAGGTTGTGAGTGAAGACATAAAAAATATTATTTATATAGACACTAGAACTCTAGGGACTGGTAGTGCAGCTGCAGTGGAAGCTGGAATAATCACAGAATCATAGAATGGTTTGGGTTGGAAGGGACCTTAAAGATCATCTAGTTCCAACCCTCCCTGCCACGGGCAGAGATATCTTTCACTAGATCAGGTTGCTCAAAGCTCCATCCACCTGACCTTGAACACTTCCAGGGATGGGACGTGCACAACTTCTCTGGGGAACTAGACAACAGTAATACTGATGAGGTCTCTTACTTGTGTTACTGCTATTTCTCTGCAGAGGTAAATGTTGAAAACTGAGGTGGAGGAACTCAATAAAAGTTTAGCTGATTAACCAGTTAGCCTGTCGGTATGGGGCAAAATGTTTGTCTGACAAAATTAAAAACTTTGAAAAGCAATGTCTCAACAAAATCTAAATATTTTACATATATTTTCCAATTCTCTGAGAAGATTCATAAACCCAAAATATTACTTCCCTGAAAAACTTCATATTTGTCTGGGAAACTGTCATTTATATTCTTTATATTCTTCCTTTTTAAAATTCCTTCCATTCTTCTTTTTTCCAGCTTCCTTCAGGAAAAGAGAATGAAAGAAGAAAGCTAATACATTCTTGGAATGTGTTTCTAAAATATTTTGCTTTTGAAAAAATAATATTTGGTTTTCCAACAACTTTTTCAACTTGAAAACAGAACATAAAAGCAAAATACATTTTTCCTATAATTTTTTTGACAGAATGACTATTTGTCCTGCCATGGTTGGGTATTCTGAGATGAAATATCTTCTGCCTATCTTTCTCTCACAGCAGACGGCTTCTTCTATGATTGCTATGTCCAGCAGATGGGTTTATGCAAATGATGTACCACTGAACAATTTTGCAGGGGAAGGGGGGGATAGTGGGAGAAGAGGGATGGTGGGAGAGAAAAGTGGATGGGGGAGAGGAGAGGGATTGGGACTTCGCTTATTTTTTTCCGAGATTTTGAGGGAGAATTTGTTATACATCATGGGAATTTTAAAAGTAAATATTTTTTAATGAGCTATATAATTGATTAAAAAACTAAGGTGCAAATTTCCCCATAATTATAAATGAAACTGCTTTTCAAGCATGCTTTTTTCAGTTCCTCTAAAAATTAACATATAGACTAAATTGATTGTGTGTAATGAAAAGGTTATAATAAAAATGTTGAACTGGAAAAGGGAAAGGAAGGTTGACTGTGATGCAAAATATCCTAATGTACATATATTCTTCTTCATCAGGGATTACCATGAAAGAGTGAACTAATGCCTTGTTTCACAAATTTCTCCTCCAGAATAACCAAGGCGAATGTACAGCTTTCACGATTTGTTGGGATATGAGAGAGCTCTGAACTGTGACATATATTCTTGTTGTAATCCATGACTAATATAAAAAAGGGAAGAATCTGAAGTATCAGAAATTTAAACTAAGGGACTTTCTGTATAAAATTTAATATAAACAAAAATCCACCTGCATGACAAGTCTTCCAATTTTACATTCTTCCCTGTACTGTATTCGGTGAGGGGAGATAAAAAGTGAGTAAAAGTAGGAGGAGCTATTTATGCTTTTTATGCTAGGTAGAATTTCTTTAGTGGATTTTTTTACATTAATGTAATTTCCCTAATGCACAGATTCTATGAATCATACATCTTAATATTTATATTATTAATGTTTAAAGTGCACCAATATAAGAGGTATCTGAGTTTTCCTTAATCTGATAACTCTTTGTCCAATAAAATTATGGAAAGTCTAAAAAAAGAATAAAACAATTCAGACAAGTAAAAAGGAATATTATCAACAGACTGAAAAACTTCTTACTTAGGGGCATCTAATCAATTGGACCCAGAAATATCTGCAGTGGAGGATACTTTCTTATTCTAAGGGGTTTTTTATTTGCCCTAAAGTTGTAAGTCCTCAGTTCTGTCAGAGTTAAATTCATTGCAAAGACTTATGAAGAGAAAGCAAGACATTTTTGCACTTTCTATATTCTCTTCAGAGATTGTTGATGGTTTCAGCATAAACATAGCCCTCCCTCAGGAGCTTATCTAATTTGCAGTCTGTCACAGTGACCCTGTGGGTTTCACATGCCTCAAGAACTGCTAGAGCACTGCATGGACCACTCATGGTTCAAGCCACAGCTAAGGACTGTAAGGAACACCAAAAGGACTTCCAAAACAAGCTTCTAAAGAGAGGAATGCCTTCTTTCATGCTGTGGGGCTTCATTGTGCACATGAGAGAAAAGACAGCTTAACTGTTGTTTCACTGCAATAAGCTCTAAGATATCTGTTATGATTTGGAAAGAATCTAGAAACTCACTGTCAAGACCTTGCTGAAAATGCCAAGCTTAAGGCTCCACAGTAATCAACATGGCAAATCAAAACACCATGAAAATTCTTTCACACTACTAAATACATCTACATTTTTTTATATTGTAGATGATTCTTCTTGTCTTTCCCAAAAGAATGTAATAAAATTAGAAAAGATATAAAGAAGAATAAAATGGTAAATCAGAGGTACTAACCAGCTTCTGCTTGAGAAGAAGCTGCGTAGACTCAAATTCTCCAGCTTGGAAACAGATGGTGGAAAAGAGAGTATGTTAAAGATCTATAAAATCATAAAAATATACAGAAGGCAAAGAAAGAAGTACTCACTGTTCTTCCTAATAAAAGCAAGAGTACCTAATAAAATTAATAGGAAGCGAGTTTAAACCTAACAGAGCAAGCAGGTTTTCACTCAACAGACAGGAGAGTAGAAACCATGAAATAGAATAGGTAAAATATACATATTCTTAACTACAATAATGGTTATTAAACATGGTGATTTAAATACACCTTCTGGTTCAGAAGATTTCTATTCTGATGATTGTGTGTTTAGGAGAGTACTGAAGGCATATCTGTGTACACTTTGGGTTTTTTAATCTTCATTTGGCATCTGCTTATAGCAGACGGATACTGGAATAGACAGACAGCATTAGAAGAGTCTTTTTCCTACATTTGTTGTTTTCTCTTTATATTTTTCCTTGGTCTGCTGCATGATTTAAAGAAAAAACATGCTGTTCAGACCTTTCTTTCTTCTTTGCATGATTCTCATGAACTTTTATTGTTTTAGTGAAAACATGAAGACATTTTTAAGAAATTCTCAAGCACCAATATCCATAACAAGATCTGTTCTAGCAAATTCTCCTAAATTCACCATGGCTTCTCTACAGAGCAAATACAAAGATCTTTCCAAAGAATAATGACCTACATTTGGTGACAAAAAACACCTTGAGCCTACCATCATTCAAGTAGTGTAGAAACAAAATCCTTGCTACATTATCATTTTCCTTCTTAGGATTCATTAGCTTCTTGATGGTCAAACAGTCTACCAGGATGATGCTTGCCTTTGTGTCTAATATGCTGTCTAAGGACTACTGCAGGATGAATGTGTACATTTAAATAAGTCAGGACCAGTAGGAGGATATACATTAGTGAGTTTGCACTTCACAATCATATTCTGTGCCAGAGTATGCTGGTTTGATGCTTATTACACTTTCAGAATATTTGAGGCCCCATTTTTTCTGAACCGCCAAGAGGATGACTCCTCAGCCCAGACAAGGACAATATACAGATGCTACACAGGTCCTGGAATAAATAAGGCTGCTTTGCTGAAGTGCTGCTCCAAGGCTACTTAGCCTTTCATCTCAGGGTAGCTGATTAGGCAAGGACACCACTGTGCTGACCCAGGCATACTGATGCCATCAACAGTTCCTTCAGCACCTGCTTGGGATCTCTGAATCATTCTGTGTTGAGATGTCAAGGCATATGGGACTGAAAAAAAAAAAGTGTGTTCTGTTTGTCTGGCTGAGAACATAGCAAATATAAAACCGTCTTACATATAGGAAGGCAGAGGACTAGGAATGGCAAGCAAGTGAATGTCAAATTACTGACAGCTTGGAAGCAGTCACCAGAGATTAAAAATACCTCCTTAAAGCTTTTGGGGAAGTAAGTAAGTGTAAAATCCCTAAGGCCCAGAACAAACAAACTAGAGAGGTAATGGCAGGGCAGCCATGCAAAAAGTCAATGTGATCTTAAGTCTGGCAATCATCATAGCAAATTGTTAAGACTCTCTTAAGGGTTTGGGATGTTTTTTAGAATTCCACTTCTGAAATTGTTTGTTCTTCAGCACCCAAGTATCAAACAGGAAGATTTGTTTATTTTATGTGACTTTAATTAAACTGTGGATATTTCTGGTCCAACATAGAACTTTCACGTATAAATCAACAGGCTGAAGAACAGGGAATGTTACCACAGCTTCTCAGCCAGCCTTAAAAGCATAATAAAATACTTTGATGCCTGGGATACAATCACTCCCTTCCAGCTCTGCAGCTGTTTTTATTTTGACAGGGATTTTTGTACACATTTATAAGTAAATATACGGGTGTAAGTAAAGTTCAGTATTTGCTGTTACATTTAAAGTGTTTCCTTGAATGTTGTCATAAGATTAAATCTCTAGATGACAAGCCAACCTCTAATCAATAGAGACAGAGAAAAAACTTCACCAATGAGATGGTCATTCCAGAATTGTATGAATTTTAACATTTTTCTCTATTCTCTGAAGCACTGATAGATGTTCCCTGTCAAAGACAGGATAACAAAACAAATGAATTACTGATTTAATGTGCTATGGCAGCTCCTATGTTCCTAACCCAGCTTGCCCTGCTTTTTCTCATCAAAGGAGACTTCTAATGTCAGTACCATTGTGTTTTCTTTGGTGATTTCTCCATACCAACATACTGGTAAATTGCAGACTTTGCAAACTGTCTGTTTTTGTCTGGGATACATTCACGCTTAAAAGTCTGGGATACATTCACATCCCTTTGTATATTCTTCTTTCATAATTGACACAACTTTGTTGTTGGTTTCACTATTCCTTTGTTCCCTCACTTTTACTTGCGTAGAATTGCAGGATTTTATATATGACAATTGCAGGATTGTAGTATTCCTATTTCCTGTATTCCTGCTACTTTATGAAATCTAAAGGATTATGTAATAAGGATTCTGATCCATTACTAGTCTGCAGAGACAGTAAGATTTTTTATTTTTGTCTTTGAAGTTTCTTATCATTCATCTATGGAACAAGCAGTTACTTTCTCTATATTCTTTTTTTGCATTCCATATTTTTTATACTCTGAGATATGTGATAGAGATTCAGCTGACTGATCAACCTTTTACATTTATTTTCACTGAACTGTCCTTTTTATCCATTATTCTTGCAATGTTCTTTGCCTTTCTTTATTTATCTATGTTCTGCCTTACTATTTACTGTTACCTTTCTATCTCAACCTCCAGTTCTTTTTTGTTTTGTCCTGATATTTTAGGACCAACATCAATTATTATCATAATCTTTTACAAGTAGGAAATTACAGGCTGAGTTACCTAGGTATAATCAGTTGAAAACACAGGAGTCTCTATATCTTAATCTTCATGAATGTTATCATAGCCCTTCAGTTCTTGCAAAGTGCATTTGTGAGGTTTCGAAAATGCTTTCCTGGAAGATTTCCTGGCAGTACCTCTGCAATTATTACAGAGTATACTATTGTTTTTGACATATCTTATCCTCGCCTCCCATAATTCATTTAGAATAAAACATGTTTTTGTTGTACTCAGTTCTGTTCTGTTCTATTTATTTCTTCACAATGGGAGAAGTGCAGGACTTTTCTTTCTGAGATCCTTTTCTCTGTGATCGCTTTACTTTCAAGACACAAATATGCCGGCTTTTTGGGCCTTATCCTCGTGGATCTTTTACAAAAGAAACATCTGTAGTGATTTTCTTTAGACCTCACAGACTCATTTACATCATACACTTAAGGTGTGGTCTTTCAATGTGACTTTTTGGTTTTTAATGAATATTAAACAGAACTATATTAGACCTTCATTAATTCTCATGATTTCTAAGTGTTAGCAAAGGGCCAAGACATTTCAGCCCAGACTTTGCTGTGGGTTTCAGATAGGCATTTAGACCTCTGCCCTTATTTTCTTTAGCCATCTAGCCTGTGAACAATAGATCTTCAGCTGTATGTTTGTAATTATCAAATAGGTCCCCTATGATGCCAAGCTGTTGTTGCTTTTTATTGTAAAGTCACACAGGTCCAGGTCAATAGGAGTGCTCTCAGTCCATAGACTCTTTTTATTTTTGTCCCAGTTTTTATATTACTTTTCAAAAGATTCCTCTCATGCAAGAGAAATCTGGGAAGTGCTAACCAACACAGTCCATATTGACAGAAAAGCACGGTGAGGGGGCGTGAGGGTGAGATTTGTATGCGTTTACAGGAATCCCAGTACATAATTCAGAATCATTAAGAAAGCAATTCATAAAATTATTTAGTAAATAACTCAAATTTATCTTTCAGAGGTATGAACTGTTTAATGCATAGAACTAGACCAGAAGAGCTCATTTGGATGTCATTCTGGAGCTTCTTTTCTCTGTGCTTCCCTGTATGGAAAACATATGAACCCGAATGTTTCTGAGATCTGTAATGCCACACTGTCACCTAGGGTCACTCTGGGACAAGGATTCTCTGGCTCCCAGGAGAGAAAAGAACGAGTATACTGCCTCCTTTCTCTGCTACTCACCAAGAAGAGGTCACCTACACACAGAAGGCCCTGGGAAGACTGCCATGGTCTCACTCATCTGTCTGGATCTTCCAAAGGTCTTCAGCCTTGAAGAGGAATTATGCACTGAGGCATTCATGTACTGCTTTCACTGGTCAATCTTTGTGACAACACAAAAAGTTGGCAAACAACAGCAGCTGGAATTCATAGCAGGTTAATATAGCTATGAGCACTTACAGTTAGTGGCCAAAACCTAAGTCATCCTTCCTATGGCTTTTTCTTATTCACGTATAAGAACAAATGATATACGAGTCAGACACTTCTGTGTAACTCAGAAAAACTCCACTGTGCTTGCACATATATGCAGAATAATAAACTTTCCTGCTGGTATAGCTAGGTGCTGAATGCCAACAGGACAGAATGTCTTTAACATTATAGCTCGGTAGCTCTACTTACACATACTGAATTGTGTGACAGTGCCATTCAGTCACCCTCCCCATGCTTAAAGACATGTGGCTGTCACTGGCAACCTCCCAGAAGTCTGCAGTGGCTGTTTGGGAATATATCAGTTCAATACTCAGTATTGTCAAGAAATCAATGTATCTATTCCTCCACTGAAGTAGCTAAGCTTGAGATAAATATATTAATTTTTTTTTTCTATAAATTAGAAAAGTGCAGTTTCTAAGGTATATTTTAGTATCAAATGTGAAAGTTAGAATTTGAGCTGTACTATTGGGCCCAGAAGTTCCAAAATATTAATATGAACTTGTCATGTACAACAAACTTAACTATGTTTTGTGGCTTTGATTGCAAGATTAGAAAATCCATGCCAAAAATTGGAAATATGTAGGTCAAAAAAAAAGCAAAGATGATGAAATTAAAATAAAGTAGGTTTTCAGGACAGACAGAACAGATTTTTTCAGACTCATTACATTCAATTTGAGTCTCCTACTCTGTCAAGAGCTTGCTTTATCACAAAGAAGGTTAAATCTGTTGAAATTTGAAATGATCTTTAAGAAAGTGGCAGGGATGTTCCTGATTTTGACACAAATTTTAAGACATCAGAAAATAAAAGTTGGAAAAATTGCAGCCCTTTCTGACAGTTCTCAGGTGGAAGACAGGAAAACATTAAGTCAAGAAGATACTCTGAGCTGACAAGCCTGTAGCAACAGCTTTTGCTCTGGATGCTGACTGTCTTCCCAAGTCTGAAAATTGCATGTCACCTGGCAGAGTCCCTCCTTTCCATTACAACAAGAACATTTTTTTTAAGGAACCAAGGTGACCACAGAAGACAAACACAAGGACTTTAGAAGTCTTTGCTAGTGAGCATACCTTGTACACAACCACAGCAGAACATAACAAGCTATAAGCATTTTCGTACCTCACATCAGTGATTAAAATAGTCACTCCTCAACTTGCCCAAATCAAACAAGTCATACACCAGGCACACGGCTCTTTGTGAGAGATAAGCTCTTGATGCATAATTTTTCCTTCTCTCTTCTTAAAGGGACTACCACCCAGTGTTGCCACCATCCCACCTACACATTAACCACCCTTATCTTCTTCATGCATATGGTCACCACACAAGCAGTCTGATCAGAATATGCACGTTTGGCAAGACACTGAAGTCCTTCTACTTTTAGGTCCTGGTTTCATATCAAAACTATTCATATCAACGACAGTTTCATTTCAACAAGCTAATAAAATGCTCTAAAATCCTATATATCAGCAAAAAAGATTCCCCACATCTGCAGCTATCAGCAAAACAAGCAACTTAAGAGTTTATGGTGCACACTGGTGAGTGATGAAAAAGTCTGTGTGCTGCCCCATGCTCATGCATAGGCCTGTGTTAGTCTAAGTAAGTTTCTGGCAAGGATTTGGCATTTTTATAGCTCTTTTTGGCAATGCTTATAGCCAAGGTATAATTTCAGACTGGACAAAGCTGGATGGACCATTTCATCTCATCATATTGATGTTGTATAAAACTATTGGCCTCACTGTCATTCAAAAAGCTTACAGAGATAGAGAATAGAGACAGAAAAGCAAAAAGAATCATGTTTCAGATGAAACATAATCCTTTTACACATTACCCCTGAGCTCACTTTTTCAAAAAAGAAAAGGGAAAAAGGAACTAACCATCTTCACACTATTTCATTCAACAATTAGGCCTAATTTATAATATGTAAGCTTTGGCCCATTCATTTCCCATTTTACTTATGGGCTTTTTAACCAGTTTACATTTTGCTATAGTTCTTAGACAACATCAGTAGACCTCTGTCTGAAGTACTGCCATTATCCCTGTCTCCCTTTTGAACCTCTTGCCAACATTCTTCATCTTCAACTATTGTTTATATCCTTTCAGTATTTTCCTCAGTTGAGCTCACAGTTCAGAAAATCAGTAGGCACTATTATTGCCGTTTCCACATCTCAGAAACATAAGAAGGTGCTCATGGAGTGCACTAATTGCTAGAAGGGCAGACGATATCATGTTCCTGTGACTGCAGCTCTGTATCTAATGTGTAAATGGCCTGGAAAAAAAAAAGTTGAGTGCATGTGCCTCAACAATAAATTCAGTTTTCATGTCACTGAGAGAAAGCACTACCTGCATCACTACCTGGTGATTTTAACCACAACACAGTGACTCTGAAGTGTATGCAAGCCCTGATTTAGTTGCTAGTCTCTGATTCTGCCAAGGCCTTCAGCTCTTGTGAAATTGTACTGCCATTTTAAATAGAATTTTCTGGATGTACTTCTATGGTATGCACTCAAGTGAAAAAGACAAATCTTATCTAGACCACTTCATGTATTTGCAAGGTCAGAAAATACCCACCTCCAAAGACAAAATCTCAAAAATTACAGTATACAGTCCAAAATAAGATAGAACCTTTTTCTCTTTTTCTTGGTACACTGTATCTATCTGAGAGCAGTTTCCTTCCCATTGCAGATAATATATCTATTAATATCTATTATTCAGTAGTTTGATGATAGATTTGCTTTTTGAATCCAACATAAAAAGTTGAAGCAGATAAATGTAAAAAGAGGTTTCAGCTTTAATCAGATATAGGGCAGAATAAAACCATCCTAAATTATTAACTGCAACAATTCATATATTCAGTTCAGCCTGCTAAAGATAGGTAGGCCATGTCCCATGTTTTGCCGAAAGGGGCAGGTGTTTAAGTGATGGGAGTGCGTCCGCATCCTCTAAGAAAGACCAGCTTGAAACCAGCTCTCCAGGCTGAAGAATAATGTAAAATGAATCAACTACATGATCTTTTTTCTAGCTTCTTCTCCCTGGACAACACATCCATCTGTAGAGCTGTGTTGATTCCTGGATAAAAGTGCATTACCACAACGGCTGTTGTGGGTTATTTTACCTGTGCAAAATTTCATTCCTTGAGTAATAAATAATCCAAGGTTGAGTTGAGGTTCACAAACCAGATCTTTTCAGTGATTCTATGCTGACATTTGTAGAGGCACCACCCCAAAAGGAATGGAGACACTTGGCTAACCAGCTTCAGAGTTTCCAATCAATTTATTTGCACAATAGATGTAACAGCCATCCTGTGCATTTCTGTAGGGAGACAGTAAACAGAAAATATTCAACAAGAAGCAATAAAATGCAAAGAAAGCCATCCTTTTCCAGAATCCTTCTGCAGCTTTCTAAAAGTTACTTTCATGTTGTTTTATGGGCAATAAAATCTTTAACACTCTATTCTTTCACAGATTGCTCTGTAGGTTTAAGTATGAGCTCATAACAATGAAATATTTAACAACAAACTGTTTGTTAATGGACCAGCTCTGTGTTAGGCCTGAAGCTTGGAGCACATCTAATGAGAGAACCCACTTGTGTGAAACTGTAAGACTGGTAAAGGGAGAAAATGGTCTTCTCAGGGTTTTATACTCACCTGCTACAAGGACAGTGTATATATGCAAAAGTATTTCTTAATGTGAATTTTAAGTATTTGCATAGTGGGTTTCTTTGGGAATTTCTTGGGAAATTCATTGTCTTTATTCTTTTAAATTTTTTAAGTTCTGGGTTTTGTAGGATAGTAGAAACCAAGAAACACCTAGCATAGGTTGGTATCTTGTTAATACAGTTGTTCTAGTGGTGGCTGTATAATGTTGGTACTTCTCTGGACAATTTAATATTGCCAATAATTGCATTATATGATGCTAATATTTACACAACTGTTTTGTTTTAGGAAACCTCTGCTCTGTCAAAGATTTAAGTTTCTCCCTGCTAGAACCTTTCAGGGAAAAACAAATGCTTTCGATCTTCTGCTTTCTGTAATTTTGTCTTTACACATTTTTTATCTCTGTTTTTGCAAAGAAGTAACTCTCAAATTCATAACTTCTTTAGGGGAACAAGATACTAAATTTTTCCTGTAATGCTTATGGCATGGATGGAAAATGATGAAGAGTAGAAAAAGGTATGCCAAAAACTCTTAAAATGTGTACTTTGACTATACAATTTTCAGCTGCTATCTAGTAGCTTAAGATACTCAGACAGAGTTAAGGTAAACATTTTAGATTTAATTACAGAAAATATGTTTCATATGTTTTTGTGTATAACAATCTTCCAACATTTATTTCCTCTAATGTAGAGTTTTTCATTTACATGATTCAACATGAGGCATACCCTAATTTGAGTAGTTCACTTTGCACAGAAGTATTTTAAAAGTTAAAGTACCTTGAAGAAAAAAAAAAATAGAAGGACTTTTCATTTTTTATTTGTTTACTACAAAGGCAGTGTTCCTATTCATGTAGTAGTGTCCTCAGACATTGCGGACACCTGAGTTAGTTACAATACTAAATACATACTGCAAAACATGTCGTAGGTAATGCTAATACTGCTTTCACTATCAACATGAACCCAGCAGTTGTAAAGATCAGATGCTGAACTACAGTTAGAATTAAGAAGGTGTTTTCTCACTACGTGAGCACTGGACAATGCAGTAGAGCTTTCCAAGTCATGGCTGTTCCTAGACAGAAGTTATGTCTCGTCTTGCTAGATTCATTTTTAACTTCTTATTTTCCTGTATAAAACACGGTCCTTTGCACTATATGGTTTATAGATAATGATAACAGATAAGGGACTGCTGTACTATTGGTAGACATTCAGAAAAGCAGAACTATTAAAGGATGTTCTGTGCACGCTGTGAAGCTATATCATTGTGGAGGAAATGCACTGAAGAATTTTTTCCATCCCCATTATTTGCTCTCTCCAGGATGCAGATAATGCAAGTATGAAATAGCTAAAATAATTTCCTTTATCTGTGAGAAATGTGAGAAGAAACCCTTTTTCACATTTTGAAACACAAAGTTTTCTGAAAGTGCACAGCATTACTATATATGGAAATTATCTAGACAGAGCTAACCCTATTAATGCACATATAGTCAAATGTGGTTAAAATATATTCCTGCTGAGCTTCTGTGGGTCTAGAGACATCTGAATGGAATGGAGTTACCCAAGTTTTACACTGGCGCCTAATATCAAATTCATTCTGTATTTTAAATATTTACCTGTTATTGAAAACTTGAGGAACTTGCATAGATGTTATCATATGGTTTGAATAATTTCAGCAGTATTTATATATCAAAAAAAAAAAAAAAAGACATTAAGAGACGTGAATTCCTCATGCAGATTCTGTCTTTGACACATAAAATAAAAAATGAACACATACAAAATAAGAAGCATGCATTTATATAAAACTTTAGAATTTAAAATTTTTGAGCCTTTTCAGCCATCCTTTCTTTTCTCTTAATCATCTTTTCAACTTTTTAAACCTGCAGTATAAAGGTTAGTTTCTCTAAGGTATAAAGATTTCAGCTGCTAAGTAAAAACCATATTGTACGTTGATAAAAACTACAAAGTTCTGTATCAATAGTTCTGCTATGTCAGGTGACTGTTGATTGCTAGCAAAAACAACACAGATCTCAAACTAATTTTTGCTCTGTTTCTCAGAGGAGATAAGTATGTATTTGGTGCATCTGCATTAGCATTTTTGTTCAGTTCTAACTCAGGTTTTGAAATAAATCTTCTGATCAACCCTCCCAAATGTGCTTTTATTCATGTTTCAGAGCAGTCCCTGGGTTACCAACTGGGGTCTTTTGGATGAATCTAAAATGGAAGATGCACTCCAGGGGAACATCTAATGCTCTCTAACCACTCCAGGCATTGAATCCATCGGATCGGTCTAGAGACCACCTGAAGTAATAATCCTTCTAAATGCTTATGGTGTGAATGTCAGCTCCTTAGTGCCATCTGTTTCTCTGCAGATACAATCCTGTTGATCAGCACTGCTTGCAAATGTAGACATCATTATACTTCCATCCTATTTCAGCTCATTTGCTGCCATGGCCTGAGTAGCTTACTTTAAACATGTATCACGTGTCTCTTTCTGTGGTGGTTTGGAACTGTTACTTGACAGAAACCACAAAAAAACCCACATGAACTTTCTTGGCCACTTTGATCCTTTAGACAGTAATAAACAATAGTTGTGTGGCAAAGCGGGAGATTTTCTTGCTAACTTACATGAAGTTTTTATAAATATTCTGGATAATAAAAATACAGGTAGAACTCCATGTCCTCATCTGTGTTTTTATTCTCATCCCAACATTACATAGTTGTCACCTAAGCCACTTCCACAATCTTCCTTCTCCTAGTCCTTGCATGTATCACACTGGGCTCTGTCACTCCAGCTCACATAATTCACCTCCTTATTCTTGTATTACCTTTGTCTTGTGGTTCTTCTTTAAATTTTGGCGAGTGCAGAGGTTCCATATGCGGTTTCTGGTGGGTTGCAATCATCTCAGGTTTCTTTTGTTGTTTTTTTAACTCAATGTCCTTTTCTACTAGTCTACTATTCATGATGTGTTCCACTCATATTGGTTATACAATAACAAATAATATTCTCTCTGATAATGGGAGACTTGCAAAGTGTCATCTTTTTTCTGTTCATAATTAGAAAAAAAAATTGGTTTTTTTGTTTGTTTGTTTCAAGTTGGGTTTAAATAGGTAATATCAATGCTGATGTCATCATAGAAATTACTTATATACATACACATCAGGCTCACTTTCAGTGTTATGTATCTGTTCCAAAACCTTGACAAAGGGTCACATTGCTCCGCTTGGTCACCATACTTGCCATAAATCAAAGTATCCAATTGACTGTTTCATAACCAAAGTTAGAAAATAAACTTCCATTTTTTCCCAGGATCACAAGTAGGATAGTATAACTATGAAGTGATTTTTACTTTTTTATATAATAGGTGAGCAACACCTCATTAAAATAAAAAGGCACATTTTGATCAGAGGTAATTGTGTAAGTTAATTGGAAAAGGGAAATCTAATCTAATTTGATCCAAGCTCCCTCCACTTCTGCTCAGGAGAACTTAAAGGAGATACTGTTTGTTATGCTATTGGAGAATATAATTCAATCCTAATGTCTAAGCATATTTCTTATGAGTACTTGCTTCCTACAAGACTTACACACGTATTTCCTGAAGGCAGCGGGCCAAAGCCTTCTCAAAGGTTGTGCAGGCAACAAGCTTGGATGAGCAAGTTCAAAATGTTCATAAAAAGTTCAGATGACAGACATTCAAATATCCTGAGTCTGCCTGAAATTAGTTTCTGTTTCTTTAGAAATGTGCTTTTCACTCATTCATGCACATTTTCAGGATTATCTATTTTGCTCTTCACAGATTGTGAACCAAGCTGATGGAATCAGTGCATTCAGCTTTTAGTAGTTAGCAGTGGAGCATAAATATCTCCTGAAGAGCAGGGAGCACAAGCAGATTTTACTTTGTTATACCCACTTACTGTGGGGAGAGGTGAGGTCCATTATACTTCTAGCAGGTTATACCTGCAAGGTATAGCTGGAGAAGACACGGAACGTTAAGTCATGAACCAAAAAAAAAACTGACTTGAAATCAGACTTGAAATTTTAGCTGTGATTAACTACAAAGAAGAAATCACAACACCCTTATAAAACCTCATTAAATAAGGTTTTGATGTATGCTCACGTGGAAAAAATTGTCACAGACAGTGAAGACATAACTGTATGTACACCCTCAAATTGGCTTTTCCCAGGAGAGAAGATGTAGTGTGGAAGCTAACCAGAAAAGCTCATCTTCTTTGGGAGTGACTATTTCAGCCCAGGGTGTGAACTGTAACAGGTCAGTCTGGACTCACATTTTGCACAAACAAGATGAGTGCTGCAAAGATTTCCAAAGTTCACCATAGAAACAGATCAAATTAGCTGTCTCTATTCTTTTTTCCCCTTCAGGAATTCCATCAGTTTTTGTATATCAGAAAATGAAAACCTGCGAAACTACTGACAGAGCACTAGAAGAATTCCTGAGACGGTGCAGGAAAAATGAAGTTTCAACCCAGTATGGGAATAATTTGTCATTTCTTTTCTTGCCCATGCACTCACAGTGAAAAAATGTTCTTATTATTTCACTAAGAAGACGTTAAATATAAATAAATAAATATGTATTTCTAGACCATTCCATCTTGTACCATGTACTTGTACAGTTCTGTTTAATATCTTTATCAATGATCTGGATGAGGGGATCGAGTGCACCCTCAGTAAGGTTGCAGATGACACCAAGTTGGGTGGAAGTGTTGATCTGCTGGAGGGTAGAAAGGCTCTACAGAGGGATCTGGACAGGCTGGATCGATGGGCTGAGGCCAAATGTATGAGATTCAACAAGGCTAAGTGGTAGGTCCTGCACTTGGGTCACAACAACCCCAGGCAACGCTACAGGCTTGGGGAGGAGTGGCTGGAAAGCTACCTGGTGGAAAAGGACCTGGGGGTGTTGGTCAACAGCCAGCTGAATATGAGCCGGCAGTGTGCCCAGGTGGCCAAAAAGGCCAATGGCATCCTGGCTTGTATCAGAAATAGCGTGGCCAGCAAGACCAGGGAGGTGATCATCCCCCTGTACTCGGCACTGGTGAGGCCACATCTCAAACACTGTGTTCAGTTTTGGGTTCCTCAGTACAAGAAAGACATTGAGGTGCTGGAGAGTGCCCAAAGAAGGGCAACAAAGCTGGTGAAGGGTCTAGAGCACAAGTCATACAAGGAGAGGCTGAGGGAGCTGGGGTTGTTTAGTTTGGAGAAGAGGAGGCTGAGGGGAGACCTTATTGCTCTCTACAACTACCTGAAAGGAGGTTGTAGCGAGGTGGGGGTTAGTCTCTTTTCCCAAGTAACAAGCGATAGGATGAGAGAAAATGGCCTCAAGTTGCACTAGGGCAGGTTTAGACTGGATATTAGCAAAAACTTCTTCACTGAAAGGGTTGTCAAGCATTGGACCAGGCTGCCCAGGGAAGTGGTTGAGTACCCACCCCGGAGGTATTTAAAAGACGTGTAGATGTAGTGCTTAGGGAGATGGTTTAGTGGTGGACTTGGCAGTGCTAGGTTAACAGTTGGACTTGATGATCTTAAGAGTCTTTTCCAACCTAAACAATTCTATGATTCTATGAGTACAAGTATGCACTGGTTTTCATTGTTCAGTCCCTGTGAATCTTTTTCTACTGCTCCTTGTTTTATCCATTTACATAAGCAGGAGAGAGAAGTAAGACAGAGTTTGAAACCTTCAGATTTTGTGTATCCCCTGAGGATTGTTTTGAGATAAGCAGAGTTGTTAACCGAATTTTGTTTGTTTTCTAAGCAATGATGGCCCCAATTCTGTAAACTCCATATGCATGATTTCCTTGTTAGTTTGCAGGAATAGACCCTTTAGACAATTGCAAGCAAAAGCTTTTTGTATTTAATTAGGAAGCCACAGAACATGAGGCAGTCCTCCAGGAAACACTAATTGCACAAGTCAAGGGAACTATTTAACTGGAGTGATTATAGGGCTGCTGAATATGAGGAAAGTCACAAATTCAGTGTGGTAGATATTCCTCTGGTGCCATAAATACATTTTTTAAAATGTTTACCCTGTAGCAATGCAGTTTGTTATCTCCTTTTTTAAAAAAAGCTTCTATTTCTCCATGGAAAACTTTGAAAACCTTTGTAGTTCAAAACAGTTCTACTTTCACATCATATTTGATGCAAATCTATTTTAATACGGCATTGTAGGTAGGCACATGTATAACAGATACACAAGTCTTTTATTTATCTACTTCTATTCTATTTATCTAATATATAGGCATATATATCTTAATAGAGCATTTTGCTTTGAACTTTCAAAAAATACCCTCTTTAAGATTCAGCATATAACTTTCAGACTCTTGAAAATGGTACATGGTATTTACAGAAAAAAAATGCATTATGATTTCATTACATTATCTTGATACCAAATTATTCTGTTTCTAAAAGGATACAAGATAAGTATCTTAACTCTCCAATCAGCCATAATAACTAACGTCTTATTTCTATGAACTACATGTGGGGTACATCTGGGAAATTCTGATGAGGTTGCACTAAAGTCTCAAAGGAAATTTTATATTTATACACTGAGGCAAAGCTCTTCTCACCTTCCCTCATCCCATTAGTTGGACTAGTAGAAAGGGAATGAAATGAAGCACTTTTTATTTCAACAAGTGGTTGCAAGGACTTCTCTCCCCACCAGAGCAGCAGTGTGGAAAAAAAGCCATCTCCTCTGCTCCCTCAAAAACAAAGAATGGCACCCTTCTCCTCCTCCTGCTGCTTAGTCCCATGCTCCTCTTGCTTACTTCCATGCTGTGCTGGGCTCTGACAGTACAAGTGGCACCCCCTCTAAACCACCCCACTGCCAGGCACGCATGGGGCAGCTGTCCCTCCGAGGCTCTCTGCTGATGCAGGCAGAAGCCTCTGTTACCCTCGGGCAAGCTGTGGCTTCAGAGGGCTAACTAGGGAGGGGTGCCTAGGAGAAAATACATTGCTTAAAAATGAGAGCTGATATACCAGCTGAAGAATAACATGACCGCAGGAACTGAACTGAAAATCCAACACAGGCTTCTTGGATCCATGCCCAAATAAGAGCTTCCACTCTGGGATCTGATCAATTCACTGCAAAATGAAAATATTAGGCCAGTATGTGCAATCAGTCATCTGTAGGTACATAGTCCACAGCTTTACAAAGAATTTTTGCCTTGAAAGATGATTTTTCAAATACCCTTAACACAGTCAATCAAAGCTAATTTCCATTATGATTAGGCCATCCACTTACCCCTCAGTGAGGTCCACAGTGTTTTCATGCTAAATTTCACATTTCAAACTTAATATTTTACAGCTCTAGGGCTGGTCAGGGAAAGGTCAGTCACAGCAGTTCTGTCGTAAAAGAGGAAAAACGTTCTTAACGTGTTTGTGTTGCAGCACCTCTGATCAGCAGAGACACTGCAACTTTCCAGCAAATTCACCAGTATAGTAGTGTAGGAGTGCAATGGTTTATTCCCCTAAATAATTCTTTCTTAGGAGTGTGACAATCTAAGAAATATGGTGTTACAGCAAAATGTCTAACCACAGAGCCAGCTGACAGCCCTCCTAAATTTTGTCCATCTTATTGCATGCACATTATTGTGGACATCTACATGAAAACGTAGTTTTATTTGCCCTAGGTAGTGCCCAGCAGTACTCACCTGTTTCAAATTTATTATAAGTGCTTATTATATATGTGTTATTATAACATTAGCACAGAAACAGAATCATAGAATCATAGAATCGTTACAGTTGGAAAAGACCCTTAAGATCATCAAGTCCAACCATTAACCTACTACTGCCAAGCTCACCACTAAACCATGTCCTCAAGCACCACATCTACCCATCCTTTAAATACCTCCAGGGATGGGGACTCAACCACTTCCCTGGGCAGCCTGTTCCAGTGCCTGACTACCCTTTCAGTGAAGAAGTTTTTCCTAATATCCAACTTAAACCTGCCCTGGCGCAGCTTGAGGCCATTTCCTCTTGTCTATCACTTGTTACTTGGGAGAAGAGACCGATCCCCACCTTGCTACAACCTCCTTTCAGGTAGTTGTAGAGAGCAATAAGGTCTCCCCTCAGCCTTCTCTTCTCCAAACTAAACAACCCCAGCTCCCTCAGCTGCTCCTCACAAGATTTGTGCTCTAGACCCTTCACCAGCTTTGTTGCCCTTCTTTGGACACGCTCTAGTACCTCAATGTCTTTCTTGTACTGAGGGGCCCAAAAATAAAACAGGGCATTATAAATCAGAGAAAGAAATCAGCTATTAAAATGAATGTACAGGTGGAATAAATTCTGATTTTCTAACAGTATCTAATTATACAGGCGGGAAGGGGGAAGATAAATTCAAAATTAAAAATAAGAGGAAAAAGGGAAGTAAGTACTATGTGAGGAAGGCAACCATGAACCAAATTATTTTCTCAGAAAAACCTTGCTGGAACATTTATGCCCTTTCAGAAACACATGTATATGTAGGATAAGAACTTTTATCTGCATCAGGAACATCACTGTTCCCATGAAGAATTTTAATTAGCAGAACTGTTAAGTATATATTTATGTTAGTGTGATAGTGTCTTCTAGATCCATGAAGCTACCTGTTTTTTATTGTCTCAGGCCTCAGGAGATAGAAGACAGTCTCTGCTTCCCTGTAAGACACAAGCCAGACCCACCTTCACCTGGAGGTAAGGTGCAAAGAGGGAAGAAAAATGTGTATCAGGTATACTGGATGTCTATTAAACAGAAGATTTCACACTGATATGGCATAAACTGTCTCTCTGCCCCATCTTTATACAGCACCTTATACCATGGGTTCTGCTCCAGTAGGGTCCTATCTTCTGTTACTGTCTGAATCAGTAGCAACAACAGCCAAAATGGTTTACAACCACCCTGCACCTTTTTAATGAAAGAGGTTATAGACCAATTTGTAGAGTTTGAAGTGGTATCAGGCAGGGCTTAGAATTATGAATATCAGAAATTTTTACCTGTAAATTAAGAAACACCATGTTAGAGTTCAGCTTTAGAAATTCCAGTTGACATTTATAACTGGTATCAGCAGTTCTATAATATCCATATGTATATGTCTCTATGTGTGTGTGCATGCATGTGTGTATATATATATATATATCCTAAAGAGATATATGCAGGAACAGCTGGTAAGTAAGGACAGTGAGCTCAGCAGGAGAGGAACGAGCACTCATCCCCTTTCTGTCAAAGTAATGTACCTTCCACTACATTCTCCTTTCAAATTACTTTAGAAAGCAGTTCTTTAGGACTTTGAAGCATCTGCCAAACTCCTTTGACATTTTGATTTCTGTGTCACTTACTTACCTCCCCTTAGGCTGGGGATAAACCATAATATAATTTCTTAAATTAGGCTGACAAAAGGCACTCCGTTGTTTCTGGTTACTACTGCCATAAAAAGACATAAGTGCTTTGTGGTTTTAATACATCGATATTAAAATTGAATGCATTACTGGACTGTTCTATGCACAGGGTTTGTGGTCTCATCTGATCCTAAAGCCTGTAAAACCCTGAGACTCTGATGGGCACACCTACCTATCTTGTGCCAGCCTTCTTTGCTGCACCTCAGTGAGGAGCATTGGCCCAAAGAATAAATCCGTGCTTGCCATTATAGTGTGTTTGCTCTGTACTCAGGAAAGCTCAGAAGGGCTTTGCTTCCACTGGCAGTCTACCTGTTCAATTTTCCAATAAAGTCTTGTTTTTTGCAGAGCACATCGGGAGCCATAAATGCATTCAGAGAAGGAGTAATAATGATACATCAGCAAATGGCGTAGTTAATAAACCAGAGATTAACAAGTGAACATGCCCTGCATTTAGATGAACTTTCACCATTCTGGTTATTCAGTTTTTCTAGAGTTAGGACAAATAGTTCTGTGAGCACCAAAATAAAACTTCATTTCTTATGGCTGCCTCATGTTTTGTTGCATTTGATGTCTAAGTCATCTGTTCCTGGAGCTTTTCTCAAGCATTCATTATAGCAGCTTCTTATGCTAATCCTCTGTGTCTAATAAGATTAGCCTTCCCTTCATTCAGGACAGGTATGTACTGAATTGCTATTTCATCACCTATTTTCATGAAAATAACAATCTTTTAATGTCTTTCAAAACCTCTTCTGATTAATTTTCTTGAAATTGTCAACTGAGTTTCAGACTTGTTGAGTGGGGTAAACAGAGACAGACATGGTCATATAGGAATCATATAGGAAATTGAGCTAAAAATTGAATAGAAAAATGCCTATCTGCAGTGATATAGCTGTAAATTATCTTGACCATGAGTTCTAACTGGAACTAACGGCAGTGAAGATCAGATAGGAGGCATGTATATAGACAGGAGTAGGCAATAACGTTGAGGTCATTAAAAAGACAGACATGTGTCTCTGTTATTAATGATCAACAAAACAGAGTCCTGCTCCCCTCCCACAGTGTTACCATTGACATCTGCTGCTCAGCAGCTTAGCATATTAAAGTCTGAGTGCCATTTTGGGAGAAACTGATTTCCAGAAGGAGGGGTGAACCTTGGGTGAAACAAAGCAAGATGTTTTCCATTGCCAAACCCCAGAATAGAATTTAATGTAATTAACAAGCAATATAATCTGGTGTGTACAACTCAGGACAAGTTCTTCCTCCTACTCTTTGGCTAGACTGTCTATTTGTATTACAAGGTCTTCAGGAGGGGACTGTCTTTCTGTATGCACTGGTAAAGTGCAAAGCACCAAGGTGCCTCATTTTAGCTGGGACTAAATGCTGCCAAAAGACAAATATGTTCTTTGCTGTAATATTAAAGTTCTCCTTTTCTAGCATCTGTTTGACCCATGGAGAACTGTGGGCCAGCGTACAGCTGTATCAGGGCTTGAGTACCAAGAGTGTCTTGCCATCCCGGGACAGCAGCACTGGCTCCAGCACTACTGCACCTTCTCATCTCCTCCCATGTTGTTTCCTGACATTTCATATAGCATTGCTTTGCCATAAGCAACTATTTAAAAGCATTCATGTTCATCATATTTACCCACACTTGGCACCCACCCTAGGCTGGTATTTAGGATATCTGTGCCCCCTTTGCACCACTGCTATGGCCATCAGTGGTGTGCTAAGGGGAGCTGCCAAAGGGTCCCAGAGGAGAAAGGCACACCCTGTCACTGTTCTTAGGGCCAGTACCGACACCATAAGTCCTCAAGACCTTCACATCCTTCTGAAAAGTGAGATCCTTCTGATCAGAAGGCACTGGAAAGGTATCTGTGCCGTCAACCTTATAGAAACCTGGATAATACAATTTGAAATTTAATTCTGTGTTAGTAGTTAGCTGACAGGTGCTGCTTTCATAGTTGACATCCACAGTCATGATGTGCAAACAGGGAAGTAAATATAACTATTATAAATTTCAATGTCTATAGCAAACTAAGAGGAACTAACTCAAAGATACCTAGGGGAAAAAGACAAAAATCTGATACAGACCCCATGGTTTTTTATTATCTTTATTCCAAGGTGCTGATATTCTGGTTTTAAGCCACAGAGGAAAAGGAGAGAGTTAGGTATCGGTAATCAAGTGGCCTTTTAAATGAAATGTGTATTTATTTCTTATTTGCATTCCTTGTTTCTGTTTCATGAATTTGATTTCTCTGGTACTAAAGCACAAAGATCTAAATAAGAAATACTGAATTTATTCAGAGAAGTCATCTCTGGAGCTTACTAAAGCCACATTAAGTGTTACTTTCTAGATTTACAGGGTTCTGGTTTTCTTAGTATTAGTTTTTATTTTATTTTTACCCTAGTTCACAGATATTAAGCTTTCACAAAACAGGGTCAGCAGCTCTGTGTGAAATGTAGGCTCAGCAATTGCCTTTAGTTCCTCAGTCCTCAGTAGGCAGCATATGAATAAGCTATGAGGAGAGAATTTTCAGACCTTGAAAATGATACAAGTAGTTTGACAATGCAAATATTAACAGAAAAGAAGGAAACTGAGGTGTAAAGATGAGTTAAAATACAGGTAACTCAATAAAATAGTTTATTAAGTATAATTTTAACCCTCATCCCTAAGCAGAAAGAAAGATAAGGGAAAAGTACCCAAAGAAAAATTTCGTATGCCATGCCTACTCCTCTTTCTGTTGACTTCCACTACTTAGTCATCACATATATCATAAAATGTCTGTAAAGATTTGGAGAGCACAGCAATCACACTATGCATGAGACCTGGCATATATAAATGATGCATTTGCCACTAGGGATACAGCTCATCTCCATAGTCCTCATAAATTTTGGGAAGAAAAAGCAAGAGAGGCTCCTATCTGATGTAAATTGGCAAAGATCTATTAACGTCAGTGGTGCTGGGTTGATTTACACCACCTGAGGAAGCAGCCTTGCTTAGCTGTTCACTAAACGCTGCCACTAGTGAACAGAATGAACCAAATAAACTGCAGCTAGGACTCACCACAATTCATTGGATTCCTTAAGAAGTCACGATTCTAGGTACATAGTCCCATTACAGATAAATTTAGAGATAGATTTATCTAGGAAATGCCAACAATTTTCAGATATATAGGTATAGATAGCTATAGATATAGAGAAAATTTCTTAATTCTAATCTTAGCTACACTGCTGGGAATCCAGTTGGATTCTGCTGACATTTACGGAGTTGATTTTAGCCACGGTACTGGAAACTGGAGAGAAACTTTAGAAATACCTCATAAAGAGAAAGGGTTTTCCATTCACGTTCTCCTGTTTTGTTCTGGGGAGACTTGTCATCTCAGTATGTTTCCCATACTCAAGCCTTAAGCACTGCGTATTTATCCACACTGCTGAGGCAGCACTGCCATTGTGCCTGCTTTTCCTGCAAGAATAATGTGTTGCAGTGACACGCCAGATTTCCAGCACAGGGAAGAGTCTGCCATTATCTCAATGTGCAGGGAAGCTCAGAGTACACTCCATTGCCTTCAACCCACTTCTTCAGATATGTAACCCACACCTTTCAAAAGAAAATCTTCCTGGCTTTTGTTTGCTGCAGTTCCACAGGCATCTCCAAGTACCCAAGGGTATATCTCATCCATTTCCTCCCTAATCTCTCTGCAGGCTATAATCACCTCCTAAGATACAAGAAATTTCATGAAGGATTCCTCACAACAGTGGCTGTTACCAAAACAATGCAGGTTTGGGGTCACACCAAATTTCTCCATTTCTTATCATACCATTTCAGCAAATGGTTACAAAATGAACTGCACTGCACATATTTATTCAACCAGAGTAATCTCACTCAAAGATTTCAGGGAATTTATCTGTTTATTTTTTCTGAATAACCTGTTTTTTTCTGGCTGACTACTGATCCCTTCAAAGCATTCAGCCAGCTTCTGGCTCCACATGTTTAGTTTCTAAATCACTGTACACCATGAAATCCTCACCACATAACTCTTTCAAAGTCATTATTTTATCAGCCATATTTTTTTTTATCATAACTGTTTATAGGTTGTATTTCTGAGTTCAGGGACATATTAGACCTATGCCATAACCCAGGGTAAACCTCTCACCTAATTACCTGTCAAAACTAGTATATTATATCTGAGATATAAGTTACTCACACTTCCTGTTGACCTGTCTCATTTCTGCTTGATTAAGCAAACCTTTGAGCATGTAGTGGAGTGTGCTGAAGTGTCAGCAGCATTGAGGGGTACCTAGGTAAAGCACACTGCCTGATGCAGCTCTATTCTCCTACAAGAAAAAACTTATTTGCAGTCCACGTATGGACTTCCCTTTCGTTCATGACCCCAGTTCTGGTTTGTGTCTCATCTGGGTCCAAGAGAGGAGTCTCACTCTTTAGGGGACAGCAGAGCCAATGGACCAGCAGATACAGCTCCCTTTAATTTGTTGAACTTTTCTGTTTCCTTTCTATAGAAGCAGCTTTCCACAGGAACCTGCCCACCATAAATCCACCTGTGATGGGCTTCATGCCTTCTATGACATGAACAGCCCACCAAGACTTGAAAACTAATAGTTGTATGGGAAAGCTGAAGGACTGACTGACTTTCCAGTTAGCAAACAAGAGTTGATTGGTTTTCACAATTTTCATTCTTCCTCTGTCAGCTATGGCTCTTTGGAGTTTGAAGCTGAACTGAACATTGTTTATTTGATATCTGTCATCACTATAAAGACTTTCCCTGTTGTCCCACAAACATGCACTGTTTTCAGGATTTGCAGCCAAACGTTTAGCCTTCTCTCCAGTCTCTTCAATGAGGAATTTGTCTCAGGTGTCAATAATACTGGAGACAAACATCAGAAACAGCTAGGCTGTTTTTCAGGGCTTTATCTACAAATCATGCTGAGAAGAAACCTTCCATCAGTAATCACTAAGTACATAGTGTATACACACATTATACACTACATAAAACTGTATCTATATAACTTCACATATATATATAATCTAAATACGTAAGAGTGTAACTCTTAAAATAGACACACACTCAGAAAATGCCATGATACACCACCTGAATTCCTTTATTAATTCTTTTAACTGTTAAACAGCTGAATGTGCTATGATCTGTTAGGAAACTCCTGACGTATACAGATATTATTACATTCATTTTAATAAATCTCAGATCAAATTTAGGTGGACATGGTAAGAAATAAACATCAATTATCACAGCTGAGCAGAGTAAGAATAATAATAAAAGAGGGAAAAAGACAATGACCTGATATGATATAATTTATTCAGGCAAGTTATCATGCCAAGAACAGTTCCAAAGTATTTAATTAGTGAGGTCCATAAAAGATGTCCAAATAAATTTGTTCTACTCGATTTGTTACATGCCCATTTTATCAAGAGCAACCTAATGGAATGTTTTTGTTAAATTAATAATATTTCAGATTGCAAAACAAATTTGGTTAGCTGATTGGAAATTTTATGCATTCTACAAAGGGGAATAATTTCCATTTTTTAGGAGAAAAGTTGTTTCAACATTCACCAGTTTATTCAGTGCCAGCAAAGTTTAAAAATATTCAACTATGTGCATCTAATAAATTAAAGTCATAAGAGAAAGTTGGACAGCTTACAAAGAAACAGAATCTCTAGTCTGCAAACGTAAGCTTTAAAGGGAAAATTAGGTGTATACATTGTATCTGAAGTAAATGGCATGGAGACAGAATGCAATATAGTAGAAAATGTATTGTTATCCGAGGCTGCAAAAATCTGTCCTGCACAGTCAGTCATTAAACAGATTCTGTATGTATAAACTCCACATTCTTGCCAGCACATCAAAGGCAACTTGGTGAACGCAGAATTGCCTACCTACTTTATATTCTTACAAATGAGCTAAAGTGACCTTGGCAAAGAATGTAAAGTCATGCCAACAGAATACAGATTTAATAGTGTTGTAACCATGTATTTTATTAAAGCTGCAGTGAAGTATCTGCATGGACAGAAAATTCTGATGAACAACATTTCAAACAACAAGTAGTACCTATTGTTTGTCCAGTAAATTACTTTGTTGTTGTGATGAGGAAAGACGCAGCAGACCACTAGGAAAAATATTTTCATTTAAGAAAGCCACTGAAAATACCTATTTGTAGAGAGGTAGGAGATATAATTCATTAAAATTTTGTTTCTGAGAAATTCTTAGTTGGAAGAAATACCAAGCAGCCAGGAGAGTCTTTTTTGCCTCTCTCTCATCATTGTATAAAGTGATAAGACCTAAAGAGCTGCCAGACCTAAAAGAGATATATATATCTTTTCTCTAATTCAAGACAAACCTCATTCTTATTTTAAGTCCTCTCTAGTCAAGAAATACAATGAGTTAAAATCATATTGGAGGAAAATGGCAATACCTCTTTTTTGTTTTTTAATTCATGTTAAATACAGGTGACCACTTTTACTACTATTAGACATACAGCCAGGTAAATGTTCTTAAAATGTTAAAACAGAAAATATATGGAGGATGGATTGTAAGGAATGGATTGAGCAAATGTAAAGTAAGAACAACAACCATAACATTGCCCTTGATGGAGATTGCTTTGATTTGCACTGAATTCCACATTCACAGTATAAATTTTGATCAATTTAGGGAAAAGGAAACAGCAATCAAAATGCCAAATTTTTCAGTGTGCTCTTTTCAGCTTCTTTCAGAAGCTATGAGTATTTTGCTCACTTGATCAGATGGGTTGGGCAACTTTAATCTACTGTTTCAAAAAGTATTTCATACTCTATTTCATACAGTAGGTCTTTAACCATGGTCCTCAATGTCTTATGAGGGTTATCTTTGCATGTTTTACTAGGAATTCCTGTGAATAACTTTTGGGTTATTTATCATAACAAAACAAAGCAAACAAACAAACGAAAAAATGGAATAGAAGCAAGAAGACCTAAGCTGTGACTCAATAACAGTATAGACTATACATATGCATATATCCAAAGAAGAAAATTACCTTAGAGCTTTCTTGTTTCCAATAGCTTCCTTTCTCTACCCATTACAGCCTACTCATTTTCCTTCAAACCCCTCATGCCTCACTGCTGAAATGACCCTAGGTCCTCAGTTTTCTGAGGACCTATCATGAGGACAAGACTGTTACAAGGATTAAAGTTATCTGAGGTGCAGGTTTTACATGAGAAAACATAGCAATTTAAATAAGATTAAAAATATTCAACTCTGCAGGTATTCAGAACTGCCTGTCACATGATTGTTGGTCTTAGTATTCTCGCATGAACTCTTTAATATAAAGTAATTGCTTACTGTGCTACTGTATAAATAACACTAGACAGATAGTTTAAGACAAATATCTCTCCTTTTGCTTTGGTGACAGCTATACAAATCATAAACAGTGCCTAAACCACTCTATTGCTGTGAACCATTTGAACAAGAAAAAGAATGGTATGCGATAAAAATAGTCTTTAATTATCTTTAAAATGAATTTGCTGCCCCATAAACCATGATGGCCTTTTACACTGACCAATTACCCTGGAGTACTACTGTGAGTGCCTGTACATATTTTCAAAAGTCAGGGTACAAAAACTATTATAGAAAGATGCAAGGAGCAGGTACAAGGTAACCTTGTGGTAGCTGGAGCAGAAATGGATGGAAAATGGGAAAAAAACCCTGACAAAACTCTCAGCTGATTTATTTTAGCTGTATTTGCGACTATCTCCAGCCATAAGAAAAACTGGATTGTCACTGCTTTCTATGTGCATGTGGGAAGCTCAGCATCACTCATGTTTCTGCAGCAAGCATTTTCTCCCTGCTTTTTCAGGAAGGTCAGAAACTAAGAGAAATGTTTTAAAATGTTACGTTTCAATTAAAGATGTTTCAAACTTTCGAAATTAATTTTTAAGATTTTTTCTGAAGTTTTCTGAAGTTTTCATTTGTCAACCGTGTTTTCATATGTGGTATACATGCATAATATGTATTTATAGTAAAGCAAGTATGTATATTTTACAGACAGTGCATTTAGTGGGAGAACCCCACAGAAGTTAACAAAAGCTTTGTCACTGGCCAGAGTAAAATTGGGATTTCATCCTAAATATTTCATTCCAGCATTGAACTCTTGACCTTCTATGCTTTAAAATTTCAAATGCAAGACATGAATGAACTCAATTAATCCCACAAATTAAAAGACTACAAATCTTTTAGCCTTTTATACCTCCCAGAGGTTTCTTCTTATATTATCAAAAAGTGTCTTGACTGCAGGATGTTATTTTAAGAACGGTTAATTTTACATTTCTGACATAACACTTCTGATCTTAAAATTAGCAATCTAGAAGTGTAATGACTGGAATGATTCTGAAATTACTACAAACAGTCTGAAAAAGAGGAGTTTTTCCTGATACGCTTTAAAAATAGTAAATAACTTGTGCTCACCCATTTAACCCAAAGAATCAACTTTGGGACCTACAAATAAATAAGCAACTGCACAAAGTTGTCCTAGTGTGCCTACTATTTATTGAGACAAATGCTTCATGTCAGTCCATTAAAAATTTAAAATAAACCATTTTTCAAACAAAAATGTCAGATTTATTTTATTGTTTAAAAAAGTTTATTTAACAGGATGTTGAATATTCCTAAAAAGAGATTTGAGAGCAATCTTGAATATTCTTACAGCTTCATTATAAGGCTACACAAACTCTGAAAGTTAAAACCAACACATCCAATAGTTCACTGAAATAATTAATCATATGAGAACCCAAGTTTGCCCTGCTTGTCAGTCTGTAAAAATGTAATAAATGCCCTAGCGTGTCTGATCAAGCATCTATTTAAGCTCAGTTTCAGCCTAGGACAGTGGCAGAGGAGATTCTGGTTAAAGAGACCCCTCAAGCCTGGCAAGTTCCTCAGGTCCCTTCTCCTCAGCAACTCTTGTATTAGGGATGCTTAGTCCTTTTTGTATCCATTTATGGATAAATAGTCCAAGAACTTGTCTACTCCTCTATCAAACTACTTATCTGCTGACACAATCTTCTGTGGGTAACAATTTCCAGGTACCATAACCCCAGAAACTATTTTTATTATGCTGATTTTATCTGCTAGGATTCTTCTGGAAAGATGACAGATTAGAAAGTCTAAAAATTGGAACTGCACATGGAAAAGCCTGAGTATTCTTACTGCTGTGGCTCAGCTGCTTGAACACTTTGTATTTTCCTCAGTAATTTTATGTTTGTTGTTATGGTTGTTTTTATGTTTGATTGTTGTTGATTCAACAGTTCTTATGCTATAAGTACTTTAGAAAAGTGAAAATCATGAGAAACCAGAAATGTCACCAGTGTAATGCTAATATAAAATTGGTACAAATAGTCGCAAGGTATCCCTGAGATACCTTCAGGCAATAAACCATGTGACTATAGAGAACTTAGACCCATATAAATTAAATTTTGAACATTAAAGCACACTTGCCAAGGAGAATTTAAAAAGGATTACTAAAAATTAAATCCTTCTTACAGGAGTTATTCCCAGTAAAAAGTAAAAAAAATATTCATTTGCAAAATAACCCCAGTCCTCAAACCACAACAGTCTTTCTCACTGTGGAAAGACAAAAAGCACAGCTGCTGACAAAATAGCTTTCAGGGCAAATCACGACGCTCATCATTCACAAGGAGTTAATAAAAGTGGGAACAACTGAGATGACTACTATGGAAAAGATTGCATTCAGAATGTAAAAATCCAATTTTCTTTTCTTCCCATGACTGAATTAAAAAAAAAAAAAAAGAGCTTTGTCATAACAGAAAAATAAGTAAGGTAATAATGACACAGTATTGACATACAGAAAACATGGGCATTTTCAGAGCTCTGTAATATGATTTCTTATGAAAACTAAAATGACCTAAAATTCACCTGATCTGAGTTTTCATTGCAATGAAACTGAGCTGAGAAGTACATGTGGACTTGTAAAGCTCCCAAGTAAACATGGAATTTCATTGAGGTTTGTAGTTATAATGCAAAATTATAAGAGCAGTTTGGACTGGTTTGGGTTCTGCGTGCCAAGCCAATTGCAGTAAAAGGATCCTGCTGACTTCTCAGAACTAAAGTCATGGTCTCAACTAAATTCTACTTCTGTTTTAATTTTATTTGTGAAAATTGGGCTTTTTAACAGATAATTACTTGCAAATTATACTGGCAGTCTAGCATGTTGCTCCAAGTTTATCTCAATATACTTGGCAGCATAAGCAATCCTGGAAAACAAATCTTGTTGAACTGCAAGATGGCTTGTATATATCCAATGGATTCCACAGTGCTGTGTAGCTCACGTCACTCACACAAAAAGGACTGGTCTCCCAAAGTTCCATAGGCTAGTGGGTAAGCCCATGTCGTGGTTTAACCCCAGCCAGCAGCTAAGCACCACGCAGCCGCTCGCTCACCCCCCGCACCGGAGGGTGAGCGGAGGATTGGAAGGGCAAAAGGGGAAAAACTCATGGGTTGAGATAAAAACAGTTTAATAACTAAAGTAAAATAAAAAATAGAACAGTAGTAATACAAAGCAAGCAGTACACTGTACAATTGCTCACCACCCACCGACCAATGCCCAGCACGTCCCCCAAGCAGCAATCGAACCCCTCCCCGGCCAACTCCCCTGCTTATATACTGAGCATGATGTCACATGGTATGGAATAGCCCCCGCCCAGTCTGAGTCAGCTGCCCCAGCTGTGCCCCTCCCAGCCTCCCATGCCCCTGGCAGAGCATGGGAAGCTGAAAAGTCCTTGACCAGTGTGAGCACCACTTAGCAAGTACTTAGCACTACTTAACAAGAACCAAAACATCAGTGTATCATCGACATTGTTCTCAACCTAGACCCAAAACACAGCCCCATACCGGCTACCAGGAAGAAAACCAACTCCATCCCAGCCAAAACCAGGACAGCCCACTACGGCGGTCATATTGGAGGTAAAAATTCATTTCTTTAACCAAACGGTGCCATTGTGTTTTGTTTTCACAAGCTTAATGAGGATGACAGAGAAATGAATAAAGTGAACACTGGTTTCATTGATGACACATGGCTAGCAAAATTTGGAGGCTTGCACAGCTGGTGGCATCTTGCATAACAAAACTGAATTATTTAATTGCATGACATTTTTAAACACATATTAACATTCCTGGAATGTTATTCTTCCCCCTCTCACTATATTAAATAGCTTTTTAAGATAAAGGTTTTCCTGTGAAATCTGAAGGAACAGGCTAGCAACATCCTGTACAAATACAGAATGGAGACATATCTCTGAGAAGATCCATTTTTTCTAAAGTGGTTTACCTGTTTGCAAATCTATCCTCTGTGCCTGTGGACACCATAATGTCTACATTAGAGAGCCAATGTCTTTGCAAATACTCAGTATCTCAGATGCTTCACAGCTAAGGACTCAGTGTGAGAAAGGCCCTTCACAGTTATACTACTAATTTATTTCCCAAAATATATGACTTCATGTTTTTGTTTTTCTTCACCTATCTTTTCTCCATTACTCCACTTTGCAGCCACATCTCATTAAAAAAAGAACCTTTTTTCCTATCTGACTGCTAGACTTCAAGCAAAATTTTGATGATCAAAAACCGGTGTAAACCTTTTTCCTTCTTGTAAGACATCTGATATAATTTCTGTAAGGTTGTGCAATGTTGTAATTCAAGATTTGCAAGTTGTATTGCCTCATAATTGCAGTCCAACAGTGCCATCCTCTGCTTCTTCCAAATAACATTTCCATATAACTCCAAAGATAATCTTAAGGAATTCTTACAGTCAGTAACTATAGTTTCAAACTGTAAGATATTAAAAACATCTAATCTTTTAGGTGTAAGATCAAGGCATTATTTTTCTCATTCCAAAATATTAAAAAAAAATTTAAACATTTTTATACATCGGCATTGTCATGGATTAGATTTATGAAAGGTCTCATTTGGGTTTAAAAAGTTCATTTGTACACTAATATAAGCAATTAACTCTCCAGAATGTTTCTGTACTATTTATTTGACCTTTAAAGAATGTTGTCATGGACCAGAGGCTTATTTTCCATAATGCCTAGACATTTAAAAAGAAGACCCATGCCAGCACCCCAAAAAGCTTCTAATTCAAAGACAAAAGAGAATAGGTGAACACAAAGATGGGGAGAAGAACACCCAGAAAGAGATTTATGTGATAATCAGAAATCATGGCACAAAGACTGATTAACCCAGTATTTGTCTTCAGTGGTCTGAAAATATACTAGTAAAGGTAGATTTTGGGGAGCAATACAAAGGTGGATTTTTATACATTCCTCTATTTTAAATATAAGCGGGGAGAAACCCTGAGGGCACTTGCAATAAAATATAAAGAATCAATAAAAGCTTTGCTGGTAAAAACATGGCATGTGAAAATTAGTGTCAGGAGAAGAATAAAATGCAAAGGTTCCAGATGTGATAGAAAATGGGGAATCGGTGCAAACAGACACAGGCACACAAAGTTATGGCCATAGTTTTTTTATTTTTTAATTCAACCTAGTTAAGTTCTCTTCCTACTATTGCAAATATTTGTGGTACAGATACCTGATATCTTAGTTGCATTAATTTCATCATCTTATTTGTGCAATCTCTCATTCTTTTCCTACAAAGGGCTATGTGACAGATATATAAGGAAAGAACATTAAGGAAAACTTTTCCTAGGAGAGTAACTAAGCACTAGAAATTATGCCCACAAATGTGTTGGGATCTCTGTTCTTGGAGGTTTCCGAGACCCGACTGTAGAAAACCCTGAGCTGACTTCAATGTTAAGCAGGCAGTTGAACTAGGGACCTCCTGAGATTCCTTCCCAACCTGACACTTCTGTGATTCAAGGGTTCTAAAATGTCAAATCAGCCTTATGAAAGTCACATTATCTGAAGTGAGAGATTTACAGGTCACTTTGTTAAGTTATTGCAATCACCTTGTGTGAAAAAAAACATTAAAATGTAAGGATTTATGTGAAAAGAAAGACAAAAAGCTGTGAGAGAGAAAATTAACAGTGCTAAAAGGTCAAATACAGAGTTAAAATCAAGTAATATTAGAAAATCTTATTTTTAAATGACATTAAAGATTCTAAAGCCAAAGTGCAATTGAAATCCAAGGAAGAAAAGGAAGCTTTAAGAACTGTATAAAATCTTCAAAGACTCTCCAGTCTTTGGTAGAAGTAAGTGGGACTTAAGCACTTCTGTAGATGCTATCCCTCCTCCAGGAACGTTGAAATTATTGAGTTCCTTCCCATTGATTTCAATGGGCTTTAAATACATATACACAGTTACAGGCCGATTCATACTAACTCCTTAATCTACACTGTACTTACAACGATGTAGCATGGTATTGTTCAGGAATTAGTCTTGGCCTGCCTTCTCCCATCATACTGCTGATACCAGGTTGGTAAATACAATAACAGTTTAAATGATACAGATAGATTGTAGCTGTGCTTGGCTCATATGTCAGAAAAGCCATACAAATTGCAAACGAAGATTCACATTCGTGCTTCACCTGTCAGAGCATATTTTGTCGTTACTTAGGAATTTTGTTGTTGACATTAAGCAGCAATAAATGATCGCCATTATGTCTCTCACTTGGCTAAATGATTCTCAGGGGTACAGATGAGGTAACCTTCTTTTAAATAGAACTTATATTTCTAAGCTCTCTCAGATAATACATCTAACAGCTCTGGATACAGCATGTATTTATTCCATGCTGGTAGCATAAAAGCACTCCACGATGAAAGAATTCTGTACAAAAGCCAGAAGGTCACACGCAGGATCTTAATTCTCAAAAGCAAGCAACTCAAGGACTCCAAACTCAAGGGAAAGGCAACCATGAATAAGAGTAGGCAAACCAGAACCCTAAGCATGTCTGTTTCAGACATCCGTTATACAATTTCAGAAATTTCCAGGACATAGGACAATTCTCCCTGCACAAGAATATTACAGATTCCTGTAATAGGCATTTCTGACCTTCAGCACCAGTAGTCCCTGAAAGAGAAAGAGAGCAGAAGGAAGTAGAGCGAGGGAAACAGGCATACATGAAAACTACCTAACCTTCCTGCTAGTTACACTAGTTGGCACCACTGCTACAAGGTTGCTGTACTATCTCTTTTCCACTCCTTGAATATCCTTTTTTCTTTCTCAGTCTGCACTTCAGGTGCAAGTGGTGAAGGACGAGTCACTCTACTAGGGTTTTTCCAGGATGGAGTTCCCTTATACCTGGAGCAGATCCACCCTGTCCCACTTCTCAAAGGCCACATTGCAGACTGGACTGCAGACAGGTGTTCATTTCTGGACTCAGTAGTGATGATGGAAAAGAAGAAAACTCCTCAGGGACTCACTGACTTACTCCTGGTCCATTCCCATTGCATGGCTCTTCAGAGCCACACATCTGACACTACCCTTGTCCTCTTCAGAGTGAGCTAGGCAGCAAAGATCTGCTGTTTAAAGTTTTGAGCTAATCATCTGGTGCATTTTGACTGACAAAGATGCAGAAGCCATTGTTGGAATGACTAAGTTGACAGGATGTCAAGGCAAGGAGTCCCCTAGCACCACCTGCGCCTCTTCCATTGTCACAGTAATATGCAAAAGAGGGCATCTGTCCAAAGCCTTATTCAGAGAAAATTTTGCTCACAAAAGAGCGGTACTCAGGAATATTTTCTCTAGTGATATGAAATCTTTACAATGCTTTAAAAAAAAAAAAAAAAAGCAAATTTTTTTAAATCTTATTTTTCTTTGGTCATTATCTCAATAAAAATGACTCCACACACATGATGAATAATTATATGTCTTGGCTTTTGGTTCATTCTTATTTACTGGGTAGTTTCACAGGTTGAAGAGGTTTTCAGCAAAATAACTGATTATATAAATCCTTTTCCTTTGACATTCCTCTCAGAAAATTCTGATGTTATATGATTAGCTTTAAAATTAATCATCCTAAGAAAATTTTTAAAATCCCCTGATGAAAGCTACCAAGTTACTAAGCTGAACACCAACACCCAAATCATCTATATAAAAATATATCTCCCTCCCAAGGTAACTTCCTATTAATACAGATTTTGATTATGCAAGTATTTTATATGTGCCTTTTTCTTGCCACCATGGACAATTTCAAATATGAATCAATAGCACAGTAGTGTTACAGTTGGTAACATTATTTAGAGACATAATTTCAGGGATCTAGCAGTGAAACACCATTAAACGGTAACATCATTAAATGTGAATATCTGATTACTAACTGCTTTCAAGTGTGTCTATATTAAATATCACTAGAATGAGGTGTTAACATATTTATAAGACATTATTTATTCTCTTTATTAGCAATTATATTCCAAAACCACTTTACCTTTTATATTACCCAATATGTAAACTAAATGTCACCCATCAATTCATCTTCAGAAAATGGCTCTCAGAGCCATTCAAAGCAGCTGCTCAAATGGCTTATTGTAGCTCATTTACGATTAAAATGTTTGGTGTTTTTTACTGATATTGTGTTTCCATATTCAACAACAAAAGTTGTATTCATTAAAATTGTGCATGATTAGATCTGCGGTAAGCTATGCAGAGAAATGTCAGGGTCCAGAACCTGGGCTTTATGCCAGATTAATGTCCTAACCTGAGTTGAGGTAGTTTACGTATTTTACTACTTCATGAAAGGAGTAGTGAGATGCTTGTGAATGAAGATGATTTGTTACCTTGATTGCTTCTCCATTTCTGTGCTCCCAGAATATATTCTGAGCATTTATTACTTGATTAAGCCAGGACTGAGGTATTTATTTATTTTCTGACATCTTGACAAAAAATGCAGATAACATATCCTGATCAGCTGCACCTTATCATGTGGCCAAGGATTTCCAAAAATATTGTATACTGGTATAATTTCAAGTTTGTCCACTGATTTTGATAGTGCATGAGTTCTGGGATTGCTAAATCCTTTTGAAAATCCCACTGGTAGTGCTTTGTGAACAGCAGCCACTGTGACAAGCTTTTCAGTAGGGTATTTAGGTGTACATATACACAAGCCTTGGTGTTAAGTACGCAGTGGATTATGTGATGGCCAAGAGTTCTTTGTTACACTTCCTAATCTCAGTTTCCAAAGAATTAGTTTATTGCTGTATGATACACTAGAAGATAAATAATTAGTCAAAAAGAAGAGTGCCTGACAAATTTAGTCTGACCAATACAAATGTGTATATTCCATAGTTTTCTCACCCATACTTTTCAAAAAGTTTTAGTGGCATAGTAAAGAAAAATGGTTTACAACCACAGAGATCCTCTGGTGAGTCCCAGTGGTGAGTGCAATCCCCATTGCCATACAGAAGCAGAGGTGATTCTGCCTAATATACAGAAAGAATAGAGAGCAAGGTGTTCTGTCATCTCATAGATCACGTTCCTTACAGCTGTGTGGCAGTTTTGGCCTGAGCCATTATTGCTACATGTCAGTGAAGTCAAGGGAGATCTTCTTAATTCACATAGCCTGGTCTAAGGGTTATAGTCAAAAAAGATTTAAATATTCATTTGGAAAATGATCTGAGTGGTTTAGAAATTACGTCTTTGAGGCTAGCCATGCCCTCATAGTTCTTGAACCACATTATAATTTGTTAGAGCAACCCAAATCTGCATACCCTTCATTGATTTTATTAAAATAGATGAGCAAGCAAATATTCATTTAAGAAGGCTAATTACCAAGCTAAAGTATTACAATTTTATTTAGCTAATTAGGGATGGAACAATGCACTAGTAAAATTAAAGTCACAATTAAAGTAGACTCAATAAGTCTAAGGCTCCAACCACCAAAGCAGAAAAAAAATGTAGGTATGCTGGATTGTGACATGTACACTGAAATGTGTCACTTTCCAAGAAGGGTCCATCCCAGTGTGCAGGAAGTCAAGCAAGAGTGGCAGGAGGCCTGCATGGATGAACAAGGAACTTCTGGCAAAGCTCAAATGTAAAGGGGAAGTGTGCAAGAGGAAAAAGTTGGGACAGGTGACCCAGGAGGAATATAGAGGCACCGTCTGAGGGTTCAGGAACACAGTTAGGAAGGCCAAGCCTATGTGGACTTGAATCTGATGAGAGATGTGAAGAGCAACAAGAAGGACTTCAGCAGATATATGGGCATCAAAAGGCATAGTAGAGAAAATGTAGGCCTGCAGCTAAACACGTCAGGAGACCTGGTGACAAAAGACACAGAAAAGACCAAGGTACTGAATATCTACTTTGCCTTTGGCTTTCAGCAGTCCCAGGCCCCTGAGACAAAAGGTAGAGATCTGCCCTCAGTAGAGCAGGATCAGGTTAAGGAACATTTAAACAGAATAGACAGACACAAGTCCGTGGGACCTGATGGGTTGCATCCACGAGTGCGGAGGGAGCTGGCCAATGTCACTACAAGGTCACTCTTGACTGTCTTTGAAATGTCATGGTGATTGGAGGAGGTTTGTGAGGACTGAAAGAAAGCAAATGACACTCCTATTTTCAAAAAACCAGAAGGAATACCTGGGGGACTACAGGCTGGTTAACCACACCTCAGTCCCTAAGAAGGTAGTGGAGAAAATCTTCCTGTAAAGCCTTTCCAGATATGTGAAGGACAATAGGTGATTGCAAGCAGTCAGCAAGGATTTATGAAGAGGAAATCATGCTTGACCAGCCTGATAGCCTTCTATAATTACATGACTGGTGGATGAAGAGAGAGCGATGGATGCTGTTTGTATTTACTTTGATAAGGCTTTTGACACTCTCTCATATCATCACCACAGACAAGCTGATGAAGTACAGTCTAGATAAGTGGAAAGTGAGGTGGATTGACAATACAAAACAGGGAGGAGTGGCTGATACAACTGATGGGTGTGCAGCCAATTAGAGGAACCTCATCAGAGTGGAGAAACAGGATGACAGGAACCTTATGAAGCTCAACAAAGGGAAATGTCAAGTCATGACCCTGGGAAGAAACAAACCCAGGCATCAGTACAGCCTGGGGCCAACTGACTGAAAAGAAGTTTGACAGAAAAGGACTTGGAGATAATGGTGGACATCAAGTTTGACAACAGCCATGAATGTGCCCTTGTGGCAAAGAAGGTCAATGGTTCTCTGGGCTGCATCAGGCAAAGTGTTGCCAGCAGGTCAAGGCAGATGATCCATCCCCTGTGCTCACCACTGGTGAGACACATCTAGAATGCTGGGTCTAGCTCTGGACTCCCAAGTATGAGAGACATATGAACATACTGGAGCACGTCCAGTGCAGGGCCATGAAGATGAAAAAGGAACTGGATATGTCATATAAGTAGAGGCTGAGAGAGTGAGGACTGCTCAGAATGGAGAAGAGAAGGCTCAAGGGGATGTTATCCATGTGTAAAAATCCTTGATGGGGGGGAGGAAGCAAAGAAAGTAGAGCCAGACGCTTTTTACTGGTGCCCAGTGACAGGACGAGAGGCCAAAGGCACAAACTGAAACACAGGAAATTCCATGTAAAGGTAAGAAAGAACTTTCTTAGTGTGTGTATGATCAAACACTGGAACAGGTTTCCCAGGGAGGTTGTAGCGTCTCCATCGTTGGAAATTTTCAAAACCCAACTGGACACAGCCCTAGGCAACCTGTTCCCACTGAACCTGTTGGACTAGACAATCTCCAGAGGTGCCTTCATGCCTCAGCCATTCTGGAAATCTGCAATTCTGTAAATTAAATACTTTTTTGAGTCCTATCTTGCAAAACTTTAAGAAAGGCTTCTTCATTTCACTCTAAGGTCCCAGATATGGTTTTATCTAACAAACTGCATTGACTTCCATGGATGAAGAAGATAGCAGTGGGCAATGTAACAGGAAAGCTTTGGATGTCTGACAAAAAATAAGTCATTTAATGAATTAAGAAATACATATTTATAGGTTGGGATTCACCTGACCTTTTCTTGGTGTCCACATAAACTCAGCATGAATCATATCCTAGAATGCCTAAATCTCTCCTACTAGCTATATAGCACAAGGGGTTTTTTTATTATTTTACCAGAATAAGTGGAAGGTAGTTTTCATAATGATATACTTGCAATTTTCCCAATCTTATGATTTTTGTATTTACAGTTCACATATGACATTTCCTCTGCCCTTGGCCCTAAAAGAACTCCTAAGAGCAATTATTTCCTTACTGGCCTGCCCCTGTCCTCTAGCATATGCCATCTATTATTTTTCTCTTCCTCACTCCGTCACTTATCCACACTCCCCTGCTTGACTGCAGAGCTTTATTTTATTTCTTCCATTTGGTGTCATGATGTTATTAAGGTTTTAGGCATAGCAACCATAAGTAAGTGCCCCAAAGCAAATATAAGTACTGACTCTGGTGCATATGAGGCTGTGAGAACTTTTACAAAACGTAAAATGCAATGAGCTGTCAGACTTACATGCCTGCTTGTTGGGTACAGTCCTTAGAGCATATCACAGAGCTGGTGATGGTTGTATAACTTCCCAAAAAAGTGTTCAGAAACTAAGTAGCTGCCTGTAGTAGTTCAAGATTTAAATATTCTGTAAAAAAATATTTTACCCATTTTGATGGATGCTAACATTAAATTGTGTTGTCTATTTTGATTCTTCTTTTTTTTTATCCAGAAACACAGACATGTTCCTGACTGTCAATTTAAAATGTTTACTTTCATTGAGCTGTCAAACACAATTATGAAGTATGCATTGGTGCACTGTTAATATATAATTGACCTACGCAGGGCTGAATTTTCATGCACTGAATTATTATTTCAAAAATCCTTTTGTGTATTATTAGTTAACCCTATATTACTCTTATCTGGAAAGGAGAGATGACATGTTGACATAACAGAAGACATATAGACCACAAATTAAAGAGTTGCTAAAAGCATTGACAGCTATGCAAGATCATAGGTACATTTGAATCTGATAGCCATCCTTTTCAAAAAAGCTACTCAAATTCACATTAAGCTGATCTAGGATATGAAGCAAAACCATTTCAATTTCTTTGTATTAGAGATAGACTGTAACCCAAAACTAATTATGAGAGTAAAATTACTTGTGTTAATCTTCCAATCTTTAGACTCTGAAACCCTGTTCCATCATGTAATTATATTAAACCAACCCAGAAATGTTTTTCTCTTGCTAATCTCCAGCCAGAGAAGCCAATAAAAACAGAATAATTAACCATAAACAATTTTATTTGCCTGATTATATTTAAGCTTCAGATGGACTGTTTTAAATGACTAGCAACAGATGGATGCATTTTACTTCTTAACCCAACCCTGAAGGGCAGAACTGGCTAAGTGTTTTGACCCCAGTAGACACAATGTCTGATGACAGCAGCAACTGAAGGTAAAACTGCCAAAAAAGGAACTAAAACAGGGAAGGAAGAAAATGTAAGAAGCAGAAGATAGAATGATCATCAACCCAGGTGCTGTTCAAATGCTCTGCTCAATCAATTCTTTAATTAAAAAAAAAGCCTTTATTATTTAAATAAATAACATGCCTCTTTTATAAATCCTCTTTTCTTCTTCTGATTCTTTTTTCTAGTATTTTGGTTTTCTCACTCATTGCATTTATTAAAATGTCTCTGTCACAGTAAAAGGAAAGACACACAGTCAGTATTGACACCACACTATTTGAGGATTCTCCAGGAGAGAAACACAGTGGTATTTGTCGCTGAAAGGGTTTAGATTTTCCAAAGGGATTTTTAAAAAAAGGTGTGCCCATGATGCAGTGCAAGGCACAGCAGGCTGACAATGACAAAATACACAAGATGACAGAAAAAAAAGATCAGATACATTCATTATCTGTAAAATCACAGGTCCTCATTGTGTTTTAAAGTAAACTATCCATGTAAAAGAGATTGAATGAAGAATGATTACTTTATCACTTTAAACGATAGTTTTTGTCATAACCTCTGAATTAGAATTTCTTTTCTGCCCTCAATTAAGTGTGTTTAGGTATGAAATGAGTTTCATACAGTTTAAGGGGTGGAGAGAAAAGAATCCTTACTACCTAAGCATGTATTCCTGCCGCAGTGTTATCTTTCCTCTGTTCATTATCCGGTTTATTCTGATTCTGTTTCTTTTCCTTATGTGCATTCTTTCATCTTTTTCTTCTCTTTTTTTTACACTCATTCACCTTGTGCATCTCCCACACTACCATGAGACATATAAAGGTGTTAGAGATCTTATTAAATTAAATGTATTTTTGTGGGTAGGACTTTCCAGCAAGAAAAGGATGAGGTACCTAACTGATTTTAAGCTCAACTCTGCTCCCCTACCTCCAACTAAATAAAAAACTTTAGAAACTTTCCAAGTCTGTCTTTACATTTGATACCTGACTTCAGCTCTCACATTTTTCCTTACAAGGAACTGAGCTGGGTCAGAACATGCCTGGACATGCCCTTTTTACCTTTAACAGGGCCTGTAAAATAGTTTTATCAGGTTTCTTGGCTAGTTTTCCATTGAAAACAGTTGCTTCAGCCAAGTTTTGCTTTTAATTTTCCCATTCATTCAATCAAGCAAGTCAGAAAGAAACTCAAAGAGCTGGAACCAAAGCTAAAAATAATCCATCATAATTCCACTGTTCTAGTCAAAATTACCACGTAGCCCCCACTGGAGTATGAGCCTGGTTTGTTATGACAAGATGAGGAGGTATTAAGTGTCATTTAAAGTTCTGGGAGACAGATTTTTAAGTTTTGAAGTATTATTTTACACTTTTGGGAGGGAGGGCAGGGAAAAATGCAAATCATTGTGATTCAGCTCAGAAGCCAAAGGTAAAATGCAAATTTTATTCAAGCCTTGTTCTGTGATATTAATTGTTCCACTTTCTCTTTTTTCTCCAAAGCCTAGGTAGTTTTAGACATTTTTAAAAAGAAACACACTGTGGATCACCCATAAGACAATATAAAAGGGACTAGTTTTCTGTAAGCACTGTTGTTACTAAGACCACTCACACCCAGATATTTGCTGCCCGGTGTAGTTCCTGACAATTCAGTAAGAATTAGAAGAAAGAAGTATTCAAACACATGTTTTAAGAGAAGAATTGAGGATTGATTTTGGCTGGTTGTTCTGTTTGTTTTCCTTCTCCCCATCTTCATGCACCTAAAGTTCTGATACTACATGTAAATTGAAGAATAACTCTCATTTCCAACCTTGTCGCTAGAAAGAAGTTAACATCACTGTTGGTCTCTTCATTTTTATTACCTTCACCAAGTGAGGAGGGTGAAGACTATTGTGAAAAGGACAGGAAATGGGATTTATGTTTGCTTTTAAACAGAGTAAAAAATAACCATTTTTCTTTTTTACAGCAGTGATGAGAAAGGGACCTGTCAAATTCAGTAGGAATAGCCCCAAGCTGTCTATTTAAACAAAGTGTCCTTTTTGCTGCCACATTACCTTGTCCTCTGAAATCCACACAGACTTCACTGGAAAGGATTCACTTCATCTATCTGTGAAGGGGAAGGGGATCTTCTGGCATCCTGGAAAGAAAGTAATGATTAAGATATGTATTTCCTCCACTCCCTTGAACAATGAAAACCACACTGAGGACTGTGATATGGGGTAAATCCACCAATAATGTTGGCAATCTGTCTCTACTAACAGGACAGGCAGATTTTCCTGTCTCTTGGTGAGTTTTGCAAATGTAAAAATTAATCAAAGAACAATCTGGACCAATCATAATCCCATAAAGTAGAGATAATAGTTCCCATTAACTTAGCAACAAACACCATAATGTATCCCAGGACATTTCTGGGCTGACCATCAGGTGACACCAGCTGAGAATTTGACCTTTTATTTTTGCAGCCTGTTTCATGTCTGAGACAATAAATTCTCTTTATTTTTTTATTTCAATTTATTTTTTAAAATATATGCATCATTAAGATCTTGCTTCTGTGAACTAGCGTATATATCTGCCTAAGACTGGGCATCTTCAGCTTCCCGCAGCCTCAGGAACAAAAATGGAAGTCCATGTTTGGCAAATCCAGGAAGAGGTCTGGGATTTTTACAGGCAAAGTAACTGTAGCAGTTTCCTGACACCTGAAAAAACCTTCTATTCAGTATTCACAGCCATGCCTGACTTTCCTTAACCAAGCATTTGGATGAGAGAAGAAAGGCTTATCTTCAAATTAAGGTCAGGGTCTTCCCCAGCCAGCTTCTCTGGTGTATGTGTAATCTTCAACAGAACACTGGTGTATTTATTGCTCAATCTGAGCAGTCCATTTGAAAGTTTAAAGCAGTTTATTGAAATGGAAAAGAGCTTAAGTTTTGTTCCCTCTGAATGTCTGTTGTGTAATGACCATTCCTACATTTCCAAATCAAACACATGAACAGAACTATATTTCATGTTCCATTTTTCCTCTCCCTCTTACTGATGATTGGGTCAATTAACACTTCCAAGTATTACTACTCTTAGAGAGTCAAGACAGTGTGAAATTGCCTTATAGTAGTGACAAGGATGAAGAAATCTTGCAGAATCATTACTACAGCTCTAAATCTGGAGTCAAGGTATAGTATACGCTATGAGCTAAAAGCGAAAGAAAGGAAAAAAACATTTGAGTTATTCACTTCAAATTATTTAATAGCCACTGATACAAAAAGATTTAGGTCAGAATCACGATCTGAAATTTGAGTTGTACTTCACCTCATCTCATAGTTCCAAAAGACAGTTAATTAAATTGACTTTTTCCCACTAGCATTTTATTCAGTCCTACCTTTTCTGCATCAGTGTGGTTGGGAAGGGGTAAGAGAGAAGGCAGGTATAGTAAATAATAGGAATAGGACCTTGCACTTGTCCTTGTTGAACCTCATGAGGTTCACACAGGCCCATTTCTCCAGCTTGTCGAGGTCCCTCTGCATGGCATCCTGTCCCTCAGGTGTGTCAACCTCACCGCTCGGCTTGGTGTCATCTGCAAACTTGCTGAGGGTGCACTTGATCTCACTGTCCATGTCATTGATGAAGATATTAAACAGTACTCGTCCCAATACGGACCCCTGAGGGACAGCACTCATCACTGATCTCCATCTGGACATTGAGCCATTGACCACTACTGTCTGGATGTGACCATTCAGTTACTTCTTTATCCACCATCAAATCCATATGTCTCCAATTTAGAGAGAAGGATGTTGTGGGGGACCATGTCAAAGGCCTTACAGAAGTCCAGATAGATGACATCAGTATCTCAGTTGCCAGCAAGAAGACCAAGCATATGTCAAGGAACACTGTGTTTGAAACACAGGCCTCAAGAAATCATCTGAAATGTTAAGATCTTCCTAATATTTCAGATGTGGCACACTTTAGTAAGATAAAGATATACATAGTTTGCTTGTGCATGTATATAGGGTGAGGCAGGTACCTAACGCCTTACTGCATTCCTAACGCCAGGGTATGAAGAAAATTTTGGGTCTGAAACTGACCATAAGCCCAAAGGAAATGCTTACTGGACTGATCTGGATAGATGTGTTGAGTTTCTGGGAGGGTATATAGATTATCATTCAAGACATAAGGAGGGAAAAATCATGGGATTCCACTTGCACAAGGATGAAGATGACTAGAAAGCAATCGAAGGTGTGCCGAACCTTTTAACAATATCAGTAACAGAGAACTGTGTACAGCAGTGACATTAGACTGTACACAGGCACTAGACATATCTGTATTTGAGCACAAGTCCTGGAGCCACATGGGCATAGCATAGGATTAAAATACACAAGGATGATAGCAAACTCCATGTCTTTGTTTTCTTCAATTATCTTACAGATGGAAGGAATCACTGTAGAAGAAGTAATCAGAGAAAAAATTCTCACCAGTTTCTATGTTTGAGGGTGCTCATATACATTTTGTCAGTTCAAAAGTTGACTAGTTGCTTGTGGCAGCTCTTTCTCCCATCTATGACTTATTGCTTAAAAACCTTTTTGCAGTAATTCAAGACTTCGTTCCCTCCTCTCTGAGTTATGACACATCACTATATCCAGGACTACACTAACAAATTAGAAGGAAATTTCATGTGTTGCATAAAGTTACTACCTGGGATTAGTGGAAATCTTCATAGGATCAGTATTATAGTCACTCTCCAAAATCTGTGCTTTCAACTTGGTTAGCAGGTATGGAGCCTCATTCTCCATACTGAACACTATGACAGCTGTGGAATTTCAATTAACAGCCTTTAGACAGAACATCTAAAGGAAGATATATTTTACTCCAAGGGACCTTAGTACAGTCAGATCAGGAGTGTCAGGATCTCAAATTTTTCATGTCTTGCTTGGTTGCATAAAGCACATGATGGATGTGAAGAAGACACAGATTCTAAGTGAAACTTTTGGTGGTTTGTGAGTAGGTTGGATGCAAAATTAACTTTATTTACTTATATTTTATCTATCGGGCATGCAGTTGGAGCAATGGATGTTAATAATGAATTATTGTGAAAACCATATAAAAGTTTAGAAGATGTTACTTCATTAAAATTGCAATCACTCATGGAAATTTGACAGGCAAAACACAAGAAAAATCTAAAGTAGATGATACCCAACAGAAAACTTGAATTTTACTTGAGTTTCTTGGTGTTACCTCCTTAATCACCGGGACAAGAAAATATTTGAGACTAAAGGCAAAAATCGGGAGAAAAGGTAAATAAATAACCCGATACATGAAATGCATTTCCCAGCTTTTATGGGAAACTGTGCTATCCATATTTGCAAAGTGTTTTCTCGAGAACCTGGATGTGGGTAATTTTGTCTGAAATAATCCAAACAATTTTAGATTAGCTGGTCCTGATCTATCAGTGCTGTCCAGTAGAAAGCCTCAGATCTAGTGCTACCTCAATGTTTTACCCTCGACTGCTCTCCTAACTTTCTGTTTAAAAACTGGTGCAAGTTACTGCAAATAAAAAGCTTTCCCCATAATTCTTCTTGACTAAGTGGTTAATTATTATTCATATTTTTCCCTATTTTATACATGCTCTAGCCTCATTCTCAGGAAAGATTATCTTAAATTATAGCATTTTCGTCACTGGTAAATTTAGCTAGTAGAGCTTGCTACAGAGAAAAAGAGCATGAGTTACTCATTTATATTCTTTTAATTGTTTGAATTTGGCAAGAAAATGGAATGAGATAAAGAACAAGCTTTGACTGATGACAAAAGAAAACTGTGTAAAATGCAATGACAAGAAGACTAAACTAAACAGGCATGTAACAAAAAATGTTACTTCCTCTTGTTCTGCTGAGATATAAATTACGAGTTTCATCACACTGCTAAACCCTCAAAAATGTGTAGTCAGAATAGCCTGGTTAAACTAATAATTTAAAATCTCTCAACTGAGAGCTATAGTGGTACCTTAGAACAAATATAGATAAGACAAACATTAAGACTAAGGCTGCATCTGCTTTGTGGACAATCAGGCTGAAGTAATTGTAGTAGGAGCCCCCATGAATTTGTATTATCATATTTTCTGGCTTCATCATCAGACAGAAGAGAACATTTGTACAAAATGGGTAACTAAAACCCCGGTTATCTGTTCTTTCAGAGCAGAAAGTAAATATTCAGGGTTAAGGGAACATTAGAAATACCAATATGTTTCATCTCAGAAAATAATATTTGACCAAAATACTTTATGTATGGTTTCCTCTGTGTGTGTGTGTATGTAATGCATACGTAATACAAAATACAAAATTATTTTGGCAGTTGGATTATTGTGGATTAATGCAATAAAATCAATACCATGTTGTTCATTTTCCTTTAACAATTTACTGAATATATTTATTTAAAGGAATACTCATAGAATTTGTGAATCTGAAACTGCTATTGTGTGTGAATTCCTAATTAATAAAAATGTGAGTGTGCATTGCAGAAGTATGATTGAAATGTCATCTGACCAAGAGTATGTGCCTACACCCACTTGAGACTAGCCAATATGGTAGAAAATGAACATGTAATGGTGATACAAGGCAATGGGAAAACACTCAGCTGTAAGCATAGTTTATTTTTCTGCACAGCACAAGGACTCGAGACACATTGAGAAGATCTGTATTTCTATGACTTTTCCACTCCTGTAAATGTGGGAGGAGCTGAGGGCATATGTAAACGAGGTTGGGGGTAGGCTTGTGCATGCCATTGTGCTGGTCCATGCCCCCCAGCCAGGGTACATCAGCAGTGACCTCCCTTCCCATACCGTGCCCAGCACATTCCCTCCCGGCTAGAGATCACTACCGCAGAAACAGCTACCCCTGCTCCACAGTGCGAAACCTCTCCAGTTTGTGTCCCTTGAAGACACCTTCTCATCCTTTTTCTACAGCCCTCAATGCAAACCAGGAACAGTGATCAGAATATCTTTAGTTATATCTGTGCTGGCAACCCAAATGAGTCCAGGGCACATGCAGGCCCAAGCGCTGGCACGTGGTCATCCATACAGATTTCCAGAATGATCCTTTGCACCTTTTTTCAGCTGACCCACCTACTAGTCCCCAAACCAACACCCAGCTGCTGTTGGAGCACTAGTGTAGATCAAGGACCATTCCCTGCTGGCAGCTGTATGCAGTCACCTATTCAGGGGGTACGGGAGGAGTGAGATCCATACAACATGTGACATGCTACTTGTGCCTTATGCCCTAACTTATTTTAGAATTGCGTTATCAAGGACCAAGTTTAGCCTTGCTCAGTATGTGATACCTATAGCTTTTAGAGTAGTAAGATCAGAGAGACCTTAAGTACTGTGACTTAGGGAGGCTAGAGAACTGGAAATACCCTCTCCTCATGGTCATTGGGCCTTTACAGAACTAATCCCTAGACAAAAAAAAGTAGGGCTTTTTTTACCAGTCCTTCAGAAAACACATGTATTTGCTGGTATGAACCATACCTTGGCATTTAATTTCAGCTTTGGGGAATAGACAAAAAGATATTCTTATTCACTGAACTTCATAGTTCAATATACATCATAAAGTGAGTTAATTGTCCTATGTCTACAGACTTTTTTATTGTGCACCTTTGAAAATATTCTTATAAGGAGCTATCCATGCTGAAACAGAAATATAAACAGGGAACCAGTTTCCCCAAGGCAATAATAGAGGATGGTACAGCTGTAAGCAATTAACACTCACCACCTTCTAGATTCTTAGTTTAAGAGACAACATGTCTGATGTAAAGTGACCTATGCTTCTCACCAAACAGTTCTCAAAAAAAAAAAAAAATTAACATTGTTATAACAGCAGTTTGTGAAATCTCTGGGTCTATAAGATCAACATATATCTCAAGGGAATTCCTGTAGACTCTCAAAGTATTATAGAAAGACTCTCTTGTTTCATCTCTTTAGATGATTGAGTGCACCCTGAGTACGTTTACAGATGACACCAAGTTGGGTGGAAGTGTTGATCTACCGGAGGGTAGGAAGGCTCTACAGAGGGATCTGGACAGGCTGGATCAATGGGCTGAGGCCAAATGTATGAGATTCAACAAGGCTAAGTGGTGAGTCCTGCACTTGGGTCACAACAACCCCATGCAACACTACAGGCTTGGGGAAGAGTGGCTGGAGAGCTGCTTGGCAGAAAAGGACCTAGGGGTGCTGGTCGACAGCCAGCTGAACATGAACCAGCAGCGTGCTCAGGCAGCCAAGAGGGCCAATGGCATCCTGGCTTGTATCAGAAATAGCGTGGCCAGCAGGACCAGGGAGGTGATAGTGCCCCTGTATTCGGCACTGGTGAGGCCGCACCTCGAATACTGTGGCCAGTTTTGGGCCCCTCACTACAAGAAAGACACTGAGGTTCTGGAGAGTGTCCAGAGAAGGGCAACGAGGTTGGTGAAGGGTCTAGAGCACAAGTCTTATGAGGAATGGCTGAGGGAGCTGGAGTTATTTAGTTTGGAGAAGAGGAGGCTGAGGGGAGACCTCATCGCTCTCTACAACTACTTGAAAGGAGGTTGTAGCGAGGTGGGGGTTGGTCTCTTCTCTCACGTAGCAAGTAACAGGACAAGAGGAAATGGGCTCAAGTTGTGCCAGGGGAGATTTAGATTAGATAGTAGGAAAAATGTCTTCACGGAGAGAGTGGTTAGGCATTGGAACAGACTGCCCAGGGAAGTGGTACAATCACAGTCCCTGGAAGTATTCAAAAAAACGTGTGGATGTGGTTCTTAGGGACATGGTTTAGAGGTGGACGTGGCAGTTAGTTAGATTAATGGTTGGACTCAATGATCTCAGAGGTCCTTTCCAACCTTAATGATTCTATGATTCTGTGATTCTATGATTCTATGATAAAGCCCAGCAGAGTATATATATTATTGTTTGTCCCTGTTACCCCTCTAAAATACACCCCTTGCAAGTGAGTTATTCTAACTGTAATTATCTATTTTCTGGTGAATTTATGAACAGTTAAGCAGACAGTTACTGGTTTAGTGAAACACTTGCATTTATGAAATGTGATATATCATCATAAACCACCTATTTAAATATGGTAAAACACATAGTTAAAACACCTATGTGTTTCAAGACCTTGTGTATATGTTCAACCGAGTGTTGTGCATTTACACTGCAGATATGACATGTGGGATTTATCTCACCTGGCTTGAGATAGCCAAAGTAAGGAAGACTATATCAGCAACAGTCTTTTGCTTTTTGAAAAGAGCAGTAAGCATGCTTTTTAGAGATCAGTTTGTGGGATCTTTGCTAAAGGTCTTTATTTGTTCACATGAATTCCACCAGAAAAGACAAAGTATGTTTTCAGCAAGGTTCTGACCTGTTTTCAGGCTTTGCAACATTAATTGAAACCAAACCAAATCCCTATTAACCTTTTGCTCTGCACTGTACTTTTCCATAGAAACTCTGAAGTTTTGCTTATTTATTTCATTTCTGTTGTGATTTGTTTTATTGTGAATATTGGCCAATTTAGAGTAAATTGTCTAGCTAAAATAATCAGGGGAAAAATGGACGCTAGAGATCAACTTATCCAATTGCATTAAGTGAGAGACAAGATTTTCTTTACTCATTTAATTAAACCAAATAACAACTGCAAGACATACCTACCCTTCAAAATGAAGTGACATGTATGCTGTACTGGGATTCATTCCAGGACTAGCATCAAACCTGAAGGAATTTCAATCAAAATTAGAAAAGTTAAAGTGCTGTTTTAAAATACAGTTGTGTGCAGTTCTTCTGATTTCTTCCCTCATAGATATGGGGAAGAGCGCTTTTTCTTTCAAAATGGATTTTTAAAAGTGATTTTTAAAGCTGAAACAAAACAAACCCAGTCATGCTGTCTACTCAAGCTGTTCTGTTTACAGGAAAAGAGATTAAGAGAAAATGTATTAAAAAAAAACTTTTAAAAATTCAGAAGGATCCATTTCCTTTTCCCTTTCTTAAGCTCTCCACAAGGTGAGGGGACCTCATTTTCCTCCTCTGTATGTGCTATGCTTAGAGTATGCAAAAAATAAACAAATGAACAAATATATATCCTGCAGAAAGATTTGGTATTCAAAATTCCTGCTTCCAGTCTTAAGCAGTTTCTCTAAGTATACTTCCCTGGAGTCAAAAATATGTTTTTAATGGCAATTTTATGATGTTATTGGTGCAGGCATAATGAAATAAGAAAACTAACTTATTAGCTAGAGTTTGGGGAGGAATTTTATGGTCCCTTTGTATTACAATTTTGAATTCTGAATAGCTGCTAGAAACATGTTTTAAACATTAGCAGTATATGATAATCTCAGTTATAAACACACGAGAAAAGAACATTCTATTTGTTTACAAACTATGATAATAAGCAATCTTTTTCACTTTTGCTCCCTATAGCAGCTGATTTTCAACAGTTTACGAATCATTAGAATATATATGTATGTTCTAGAATATTACATACATATTATTTCTTTACTCATTCTAAAGTATTAGTGTTCCAGGAAGTACCTACTGGCACCTAGATACACCATGTAGCCACTCTGCCTAGTATGCATTACTCTTAATGTGAAGTAAATTTCTTGTTTGATATATTGGCTGGAAAACCCCTGTGTTTCTAACAACCATTAGGAAATAGTTGGGTTCTGTTTTCAAAGAACTGATATTTATACCAAGGGATTTGACCTCATACAACAAACAAAGCATCCTCTGTCAATCAATCAGGTGTGCCCCCACTTTTCTTTGCATAAGTTCATTCAATGCAATTGGGTATACCTTGCAAAGCAACAGAAATGTGAAAGAACTATAAAGTATATTTAAATATTGGTGTGTGTTATTATACAGAAATGTACATTAAAAAAACAACCAAACAACCAAACAAAAAACAACTTGCAATGCTTTTTAAATGTTTGGCAAGATGGCCAAAAAGCAGCATAGTCCAGTTAAGGGGGCTTTCCTTAATATTCCTGTGAGAACACAAGCCTGTTCAATGAATGAGTTTTCATTTTAGAAGGAAAGGTACTATACTAAGAACAGTTAATTGCCTTTTCCTAAAATACTAAGTCCATAAATGACCTAATGGACCTACACTTGCCTTTTAAAAATTAACAGTGGATGTCATGATGTCATTTCTAGAAAACCAAAACCCCAGCTTCCACCCTCTAGTGTCAGTGACCTCTCTCCCACAATGCATGCAACTGGAGACATAATCTCAAATCTAATTTTGAAATTAGTTGCAAACGAACTGAAGGAGAAAGGTAGTATCAAGCTAAAAGTGGTGAAAGAAGCCCTTCTTTAAACTATCTTGGTAAGAGAATCAGTAATTAGCTGGAATAATTCTATTTTTCATTGTGAGCTGAATCATGAAATGAAACTTCCGTGAAATACAGGTACTTGCAAAGTAAGTTACATAAAATGAGTAGTCATACAATTCTGATAGTATTCTGAAAGGATCTTTGCAAGACCTTGAAAAGCCACTTGTGTTACTTTACTTTGCTAGTAAGAACCAATATTGCTGCAAAACAATCTTACAGTCTTAAATGTAAAAGATCTGTGGAATAGTTTGCCAGATACCTTGAAGTGGCCAGAAAAATGTAGTATGACTTTTAGGAAGCCTTTTTCAGAGGAGGTTATTGTAAAGACACTGTATATCTTTTACCTTCTAGCCCAAGACTGATAAAGTTAAGGAATGCCTACAGAACATGTATGTTATAGGTGAAGAGTTGCTCATTGCTCTGAGAAGTTTGACATACTTTCATGTTTTCTCTTCTTGTATACTATGTAGCACACAGAAATCACATCAGTGATGTGATATGATATATTGTTATTCACCTGGGATAATAGCAATTGCTGCAGTACTAGAAGTGTTTTAAAGTCAAATAACTGAAATATTTCATTTTCCATTTTAAATTCAGCTGCAGTTGGTAGTTTACAAAAGACAAATTCTCCCAAAGTCCTGATGGTAGAGAGCTATAACAAGAATTTTGTGACCAGCCATGGCTGAATGTATAACTCTATCCTAAATTTCTTGGACCTGTCAGTTTGCTACAAATCTGAATTTTAAAACATTAATGATTAAGGAGGCATTCTACCACCTAAAGCCTAAGAAAATCTGGTTAGAATTCATATTGCATGCCCCTTCTATGGACATGTGTGCAAATACTTTCACATTAGTGTGTTTCTCAAAATAGAATATTGATGGAGGTATCCAGAGTAACATGACCATGGTTTAGATGTCACAGAGGCCTGAAGTTCTTTCAAACTGATGAGACTCCCACCAGAAAGACTGAAGATTTTCCTCAACTATTTGATATAAAGACTAAAAGGAATGACCGTGGAAGACTAAAAATTTGAAGAAAGTTCCCTAAAAGAAGCAGTATCCCGAGTCTAATAGAGCTGAAAAGAACTGAGAAGCAAAGTGATAAAGGGTTTCTTGTGCAACAGTTGTATTTGTTAACTAATATCCTGATGGTAAGAAGCTTCTGAGAGTACTCTTTTTGATGGAAGACTTTACTTTCTCAAGCAGTATTGCAGCAGAACATCCTACATGCTACATTTTGTAATATACTAGATTTCTCTAAGGTGAATGATTTTATGAAATACTCAAAACATTTAGGCATTTCATGCATTGACTGAGTGGAGCAGTCCAATCAGATAACAAAGTGCTTGTTATTCCATCATTTCACTAAATGCCTACAAATTTGAGTCATTCCACAAAGTGACTGTCTGAAAAAGTCATTTTGCAGTGACAGAAAAATTTAATAGTTTAGTGAAGTAAATGGTTTCGCAATGTAACTGCAACATAAAGTAAATGTGACACTATGATCACATTTAAGTAAAAGTATATTAGTAACAATTTCAAAGAGGTACGAATATCACCCCCTGTATATGAATATTTATTTGACTTCATGCATACATACTTAGGTGTATATATAAATAAAAGCCACCCTGAAGTTGTAAAAAAATTAAGGAGACGGATACACAGAACACGTTAATGTCATACAGTAGGAAAGATTTCTGGATATACAAAACCCCTTGCCCATAACTGGATAGTTGTCCTTTAGGGGAGGTAAGGTGATAATTTTTGTCACCTCCATTCTATATTTAAATGCATGCTTTCTGTATGACTGGAACAAGATGGGGACATCAAGACACATGCTACATCTAGCATGATGGGATAGCACCCTCACCTTCCATTTTATTGCACTATTTTTGTTCTGCCATTCTGAATGCCAGACTATAAGGATGAAAATCCTAGGTAACTCCATAAAATAACTCTTAGACACCTTTCTTAGATATGTTTTGTTGCTCTTTTCAAAATAACCGTAGGAAATTCCATACTCAGCCACCAACAAAACTAGCTTTAATATAAAACAAAACACTCAGTACCTATGAAATCACAATGTTGAAATTGCACATCAAATATTAAGTTTTCCAACTTGGGAGAAAGGGAGAATATGCATTATAAGAAGGTTTTAATTATTTGAACAAGCGCTATTAATCCTTCTGGAACTATGACACGTTATGATCCAGTGCCAGCAAAGCACTTAGGTATGGTCTTTTCTTTAAGCCCAAAAGTAGACCACTGAACTATATATCTGCCTGCCTACAAATGTTTAAATTAAGAGAATGGTCTCAGTACAAATTTGGAAATGTTTAGTTTAATGCTGCCCATATAATAATGAACTGGATCATTTCAGCACATAAATGTAAAAAAGTGCAAAATGTAATGGCACATGGCAACTATAACAGTACTACCACAGAGCCAATGACGTGAATGGAATAGCTCTTATAGTCAAAATTAAATGCATTCTCAATCTGATTTATGAACCCATTTCCTCACTATGCTGTCTGAACAACATGCAGTGAAAATAAGTAGGACAATAGACCTCAACCCCCTGATTCAGCCTTGATCAAATCATATGAGCAGTGCTACCAGGGCTAATGTAGAAGCAGTTTGCAGTCCGTATTTGGAACTATACTCTCAACTGAATTTTACCATTATGCAGTCTGGTAAATGAATGTAGGCACACAAGGTTTTCATAAACTCACAGAAGATATGCTGTATGCAGTTTGATTTCTTTTTTCATAATTACATTAAAACTAAGTTATTTCCTTATTGTTCATATGTTGTCTACTCTGCAAAGAAAGAGGCAGGATTTCTGAACCAGTGTTATTGTGAGGCCATGCAATTACCACTGCATTGTAATACATGTGCTTGAAAGAGAAAAGGTAGGGTCATGAGAAAAGTGATTTTTCTAAGCAAAGGAAATGTGATAGATATGCACTGTGAGGATTTTCAGTGAAGTATTTGATGGTGTGTCATGTAGAAAGCTCTTGAAAAATCTGCAAATGATTGAAGTTCCTAAAGGAAATGTATGCTAAGGGACTGACAAAAATGAGGATACATACTTTTTTTAGGAGCACTAGTGGAACTATTCTTGCTTAGTGTTTTATTCACAGACTTGAAGTAAAACATAGGAGTATGCCTAGGACATTTCCTGGTGACATGAAACCGAAAGTTAAAGTCAATACAAGGAACGATCAGGATGCCATACTGACAGACTTTGGTTTAGGACTTACACAAGAGGAAAAAGGATGAAACTCAATGGGAAAATGCAAGATTGTGCATTTAAACATTTCAAAACTTTTGCAATAATCTGTGGAGGCTGGAAGAGTATAGAGAGGTCAGTGTATCATTGAGCTTCCACAGGAATGCAAATTAGTAAATGGTGACTGTGATCCTAGGTCATAAACAGAAAGTTTTTTCCATTAGGAAACATAAAAATGAAGGAAGAAATAATGAAAATATGTAACTAATTGAGGTATTGAACAAGGTAACTATGAAACCATAGCCAAAATTTGGTATACAACTCTGGCCACTGATACTTAGGAAAAATGTACTGAAACTCATAAATGAAGATGAAAGAGTCATTAGGATAGCCAAGTCAATGACAGTCCCAGAGTAGGAAAGCTCATCTTTTTCAGTCCAACTTAGTTGTTTCAAGGAGACATGACTTTTTCATAAATATATCAAGAAGGGAAACATCATTCCAGAAAAACATATTTAAACAAAAAATGTTATTTTGGCTTACAAAGAAATTAGTGTATAAAGATGGGCTATACACTTAGCCTGGAAATGGCAAGTTTTTCTGTCTCTGGAGCAACAAGGTTCTGCAGCACAGAGCTGCTAACTGGAGTGAAAGTGTGCTCCCTTATGTGAGAGCTTCTCAGTGTCCCACACGTGATCATGTAACCATCTCTCTTTTCCACCCATGTGTAATAACTTGTATGAGCAAAACCTCAGGAGGCAGCAAATCTAAATAGTTTTAAGTCCAAGTTTGGTAAGTTCCTGGAAGTGACTATGTGGCAAGGTATCTCTAATGAATATGATTGGGTTTTGTAACATAGAAGATCAAACTCCACACTGCATTTTTTAGTTATACTTCCATACATGTTTGATACTTTTTCAGATCACAAATTTAGCATTCTTGTGATGTATTTTTTATATATATACAAAGAAATAAAAAAAGTATAATATACTTAGGTATAGTTTATGTTGTTAACCAGCTGTACACTACTGCGTTTATTTCATTATCCTGACTACACCATCAGGTAAGATGAAATAAAACTTTTTCTCCATTTCCAACTTAGAGAATGGATTATAGGATCAAATATAATTAAATCAGAGACAAAAAGGAGTAAAATTAATAGCTCAGGTTGGGTTTATTTCACAAAGCTCAGTTCGGCAGTTTATTTTGTTTTCTGTTGAGTAGGTTTAATCTGTACAGTGCAACTAATAAGAAATTAATTGATTTTTAAGTTCTGTAAGCAGTCCGGATCTCATGCATAGGCATTATTCTTAATTATAAAAGGTTACAGTCGAATTCTTTCAGTATATGTGACTATAACACAGAGTAGGCTTAAAAAGTAGGTCAGCTTTTCATCACAAGTACAAAGCAATGTTGTTCATCTTTCAGTGCAGTGTGAAAAACAGAATAATTTGTGATGCAAAAATTCTGCAATCACACACCTGACAACTGAGTGAAACTCTGCATCTTATTACTATGAACCCATCTTAAGACTGTAAATATGTTCATGTAAACACAGCTTTTTTTACCCATGTCTGATTACCTTATCTTCAAACCAAATGTTTTCCATACCACCACAGTATGCATTCTTAATAGTTGTATATGCATAAGACGGTTCTTTTATCCAAAACGCTTTCATCAGCAACTAAAGCAAAGGTATCTATGCCTCTACTGCTTTTCTCATAGATTCATCCTAAAGAAACTGTATTTTAAAATGTCTAAATGATTAAATACATTGTTACATAAGACCTGGCTTCCATTTAGCTGAGCTGATTTTCTCAAAAACATTATAGGCAGAATTACTTAGCCCATTATAGACTTAGTGACTGGTTTGATAGGTTTTGTGCTTGCTTTGATTGTTAATTTTTTTGACCACTGTGTGGTTGATCTCGATGGCTAGAATATTAATTTAAATTTGTGTTTAAAAGAGGAAAGTTTCTAAAAAGATGTCTTCAAAATATAAATAAAATTAGAGGAATGGCTTTTTATTTAAGATTTCCTCAAAAAATCACTTCACCTTTTTCTGTATCTTAAAACTACTTCATTTTGAGTTTATAAACACCTCCTGGAAAACCCACGTGCACTGAACTCCCCCTTTCATCAGCTGGCATCTCATTCTCTTCACTTTCTGCAGGAGATGGAGCTCAGAGTTAATGCTGCTTCTAGAGTCTTTATCCACAGTTATTTAGATATTTTTCAACTGTTTTAACTCTAAATGAGTGGAAATCTCTATTCCATTCTTTAGGCAGTTATAAGATTTAACAGGTTTTCAAATCTTTTTTTTTTTTTTAAATCCATTCCTTTTGTACTACAGTGCAAATGCTGGCTCTCTTAGAAACATTAAGTAAAATTTAGCTAAGTGTCTGTCTAAGAATAATGTGTGACTATAAAAAGAAGAATTGTTGAGTCTGATTATGTATCCTATTAGAGTGAGCTTAAGATGATGAAACTTCAGCAAATCCAGTTAAACTACAAGTAAAGTCTAAGAATTTTGAATAAATTCAAAGTTTTTTTTCCCCTGCTTTATACAGTACTCTCTGCTGTTTATTTCATGGTATCCCTGGAAGAAAAGATGACACCTGTCAGTCATCCCAAACTTGTATTTACCTGAAAACACTTGATAACCTCATGTCCAGTATCAAGAAGCTGTCTGGCTTTCAGGTTTTTTAAGTGTTTGCATCAATTATTCAGGCAATCTGCAAAGTGACAAAGAATGCACAGCTCAGTGGATGAAGACCTTTCATGCTGAAAGGTGGATATGGAGCATCCAAAATGGGTTGAGGAAGGTGGGGCTTGAGAGCTGGGGAGACAGTCTTACCCCTCATTAAAACAAGGAGCTGTTCATTAGTAAATCAAGTAGAGGAAATAGTACCTAAACTGACAAAGGAAGTGACATGATATTTCAGTCTGAGAAACCTCAAGGATATGTCCTCAGTAACTACAAGTAACTGTGTTTTGGGAGAGAAGGCAGGCAAAAAGAAAAAAGGGCATGGGGGGGGAGGAAGAGAGAGAGAGAGAGAGAGTGAGAAGGAAGGAAGGAAGGCAGGCAGGCATAGGGAGAAAGAATTTGTATGGTCCCTCTGGAGAAGTAACAAAAGGAAATTAAGTATAAACACAAACAGCTTCTGGCAGCAAGGAGAGTCCCATTAAGAGATGCAACCTATGCCATACATATTGAGGAAGGATAGAACCCTGCTCAAGGTGGTGTTAGGAGACTTCTATGGCCAGACAGTGAGACAGGGTTATTCTGATTTAATTTAGGGCTAAGCAGATGTACTGTGAGGGTTTTGGTTTCATTTTGGGGGGAGGGTTTGTAACAAACTCTCAAAGTAGCATTGACCATTTTATATGTTGTAGACAAACATCTTATTTACATGAATTTGTAATGACTTCAGAGAAAATGGTTATCAGTGAGCAATGCCTCCCCACTTCCATGTGGAGAGTTTCTAAATCAGGGCAGCAGGACACCCTCAGATTATTAGTTCCCCAGGATATTACTCCAGCTATTAAAGTAATGCTGTCTGACACCAGAGACAGCTCAGGGATTGTTTTAGACCTGTAGAGTCTGTTGAGAAAGCAGTGTCTTACAGTAGTCTGTCATAATTTGGGAAGCTCCCTTGCATGAAGTAAAATGTTGGGGAGCTTGCTGCATTTTAGGTGAATGTTCACACAGTGATTTACCTGCTGTTATCTTCCTTTCCAAATATTTTTACTTTTTTTTTTTTCTCTTAACTCATTAGCTATATGTTACTACTAAGAAACTATGGTTTATCAATTCTATAACAGCAAATTCATGCAGTCCTCACTGTATTTCCCCTTTTATGCAACATATACAGGGAGATATGCCAAAGATCATACAGACAGAACAACATGAATGAACTTGAGAGTTTTGACTCTCTCTTAACCAAAATCTAATTCGTTACTGATGGTTCTTACCAAAACTCACACTGAAAACAGTAAATGACAGCAAGCAATAGCATTGTGCAAATTTTTAGTTGCAGATGCAATGGAAAAGTAAACAAAAGAGAGAAAGCTCAGAAAGTAAATGAAGCTGTAAACAATGAAACATAGGGCCCCATCAGCAAAGCAATTAAACCAACATTGTAATGGCACTCAAGCCACAATAACAATATTACATATTGCACGTCTTTGTGACCCAGGAGAAGGATGACATTTCCTTGATTTTAACTTTTGGTTTGCCTTTGAAAACCAACCATTCAGCTGTACCTAAAAAAAAAAAGATAAAATAATCTGTTTTTTCTCATGTTGGTAGCCAAGACATCTAGTAGTGTAATAGAGTTTCTGAATTGAGGCTGTACAGGAGGAAACAGGAGGGACAAAAAACAGAACAGTTAAGAAGCAGAATAAGAAAATAATAGCAAAGGAAAAGGTGAGGGCATCTGTGATATGCAAGGTGGTCAACTTACGAATACCAGCTTCAGCCTCACTAGTGCAAACTAGTAGAGTTATACAATGTATAAAAGTCAAAACTGGGCACCCTGTGGATGTAGGCAGGTATTGTGAATTGAAGCCTGTGTTGCTGAGCTTGTGTAAACCAGGAACAGGATAAAGCCAGTTCCTGCACTTCATGGAGTTTGTCCGCTATGGCTTGACCTATTAACAGCCTGAGCAGCCAGGGAAAACTGGCTGAAGAGAAGTCACAGAAGAAAGACGGCTGAGAGGCACTTACTGTTCGCCTGTATGCAGCTTATAAAAGGAGCATCTGAGAAGTTTCTGCCTTTCATTTGAACCAGATGTTCTTAGTTTTCATCTTTAAACAACGCCTTCCCCTTTTTCAGATCTTCCTACAAGTGCATTCTGTTTTGTCATGTCTGATGACTAATTCATATTGATGAGTAATAATTTCAGGAAAGAGTCACATGGGTTACAAAGGTTGTCAGTATTGCCTCTGTGAATATCATTAATTTGTAAGTCATTTCCCAACACATAGAATCTGAGACTGGGAAATCAATAATTCAAAGAGGAAAAAAGCGGAAGTGCATGAAATAAAAAATCCTTTTATTTAGATACTGTTTTCCCACATTTATTAACCTTGATTGTAATGCACAAGAGAAACTAGGTCTGCTCTCTCAAATTCTCAACAAAGAATCTTATTAAAACAGAGCCGCAGGAAGTGTGCACAGGGCACAGTGAGGCAGGAGGAGATCAGATCTGATCAGAATCATTGCTTTCCTGCCTGCTTCAGTGCATCCCAGGGCTGTTCAGAGAAAGAAAAAAAAATAGTTTTTAAACATAGTAATACAAATACCTCTGAAATGTGGCAGATTTTTTTTCTTCACTGCAAACCTTTTCTGTGCTTTTTTCACTAATGAGGAACACACAAGGCACATATAAACTCAACAGACAAATGAAACTTGAATTGCAGAAAAAGCAGATTTTAGAACTTTAATGCATCATTTTCTCCCACAGGTACTCCTTCATCAAATTTTTCTCAAGACCTGTAAATCAGAGGTTTATCAGCACAGCGGTCTCTATAGATAGCTACAGTCTAATTTTTTCACCAGAGAAGGAAATGTTAAACTTTAAGACAATAAAACAGAGCTTTTTGAGCTGTATTGTTTGTTTTTTCTCTATATCTACTTGGAAAGAAAACAAACCGAACTATCAGCCTTAGGGAAAATAACAACCTTATAAGAAAACATATTATGTAAGGGAAGTAGAAATTTGATCTACTTTCAAAACTGGACTAATATAAGCTGCAGACTTATATATATATAGGGTTCACACAGCCATTTACAGGAAGTCAGGTCATCAGACCACTAAATTTAGATATCCATGCAATGGCACCAAGCTCCTCCTTTGTTTGAAGACCCACCTGTGGGTCGAAAGTGCTCAACCTGCACCATGCTAGAACTGTTCTAAGGAAAAACTCAGTTAACCTGTGCCAGTAAAATAAAATAAAATAAAATAAAATAAAATAAAATAAAATAAAATCCCCTATGCATCATTCTGTTAATTATCAGTTTGGTAGGTTTCTCAAAGGAAATGAGTCTTAAGTTCATGAAAACATTACCAGATATGGTATGTCAGATATGTCTGATATGTCAGATATGTTTATGCGAAAGGAGAACCTGGGCAGCATTTAGCCTCCAAACTGCCTTCTCAGTCCACGGGTGCCTGTCCTGTAACACACCTGTGAGAGTCCTTTCCAGTCCATTATACACTCTACATCAGCAATAGTAGCAGCATATTTATTCTGTCTTCAGGCTGCCAACATTGCAAAAAGTCCATTTTTTTTTAACTGTCTTAGTAGTGGTAGCAATCCCCCATTCTCATTCCCCCATTGTCTTTGTATAGGTAGAATAACAATTCCCTCCCCTGCCCAGTGTTTGTAACTCTAAGAAAAGAAAACTCAGGGAACAGAGGTGAGGAATTTCAGTATGCAGGGAGAATGACTGGGCAATGTCTGTGAGGCATGTTCATTCTACATTTTGTCTCTTTAATTCCCATTTATGATTGGGGAATTAACCTTGAAGAGCTGTTGTAGAAAGGAGCACACAAAAATCTGAATGGTAACAGAAAAAAGAAAGGAAAAGGAATTGTGTGGTTTCTCACATTTAAAATAAGGGTATATAAAAGAGACAGAGAAAAAGAGAGATGCAGTCATTTCTGTGCACCTTGCAATGGTTATATGCACTCTCTCCTCTGTCAAAAATGTGCATCCTCTCAGGCTACTCGCCTTCACGCTACAGACACAGAGGTCGCAGCATGAGAGCAAGGAGACATCTGAGCTAGCACAAAACTGCCTCACTCAGCTGTCAGCGGCATTTCAGCCGCGGAAGCTGAGTCATGCTGCTGAGAGGCAGGGCGGCCTCCGGGGGCTGCAGAGCCTGAGGTTCCTCTGCTGGTTAAGGGATAACACTGAGTCTTTTCTGTACAGGGCTGATGTAAGGCACATCCATTAAGGTGGCAAAGCATTACACATATGATAAGGGAAGTGAAATAGATATAGTAAATGTTTTGTTTAAGTATTTACTTACTTTGTAAATGTAAATGTAGGCCTTCGGGTATTCAACTTTTGGGACCCTACAGTGGGCTTTCCTGTTTTAGAGGTGAGGTTTTATGGTATTCTTTACAAACTAATGACCTGATCTTTCAGGCACTTTTAAAATCCATTTTCTACACACTTGTGTGTATACCATACTATAATGTCAGTGGAGGTAATTATTTTCACTCTTCAAAGTCAACATAACGACAAGGTGTGATTTGTTATCCATTACTGTGCTTTCTATATAATTCATTGCGGAATTTAACAATATATTTACCCATCTGACTAAATTAATTATGATTCATTAACAAAATACATAAACAAATGAAATCAGGCACAAAATCACACCTATCTCACTAACGCCTCTCATTTTAATGCTGTGTTGTGCTTGCTGTGATTATCATTTGATGGTTTGGGAATTAACTGGTACTAAACTATCAGTACGAGTTAGAATAATACCTTCCCTCACTATCTTGATTTACATCTTGCTTATCTTCTAGACACAAAAATTGTTTTGACCAGTTCCAAAGATCTTAAAATTCCCTAGAAAAAGTCAGTAGCTTTCTGAGCACCCTTCTGAGTTACTTGTTTTTCAAGCACATAGATTTTAAGGACACCTATTAATAAGAGTAAAAACATTCTTATATATAAATTCTTCAAACTACATTATATAATGTTAACTTATGTCATCCAATGCAATCTTGCAGACTTCTTCTGAATTAATAAATTAAAATAATAGTCCTAAAGTAGCTTTTTTATTGGAGACAAAGATCAGCATAAAGCTGTAGAAGATATATTAGATATACAATTAAAATGAGATATCATATATATCATAAGTGCCTTTTTCAACAGCAGAGATCAGAAGGGCACATACAAAGCCATCAATTCAGAAAGAAATGTAGATTAACAATACAAAATAAAATTAGATAATAAAAGATTCATCATCTCTGCTGCCTTCTCAGTAGATGTTGAAAACTGACCAAAAAAGGTCATAGAGTCTGATTTCTTATTCTTACTACGGACTCAAGAGAAATTTGGATGTCTTAAACTTTATACTCTTATTCTGAGCAAGTAATATATTATGCCACTCAATTAAGAATACATAAAAGTGCACAGACCAAAGGTCTAGGGGAACGGTACAGTTAGTATGTGTATTGGGTTTATGTGGCAAGGTTTCGGTAGCTGGGGGGCTACAAGGGTAGTTTCTGTGAGAAGCTGCTAGTCCTTGAGTCCGATAGAGCCAATGCCAGCCAGCTCCAAGACAGACCTGCCGTTGGCCAAGGCCAAGCCCATCAGCAACAGTGGTAGCGCCTCTGTGATAACATATTTAAGAAAGGGGGAAAAAAAAAACCCATCTGTGCATCTTCAGCTAGAGAGAGAAGTGAGAATATGTGAGAGGACAACCCTGCAGACACCAAGGTCAGTGAAGAAGGAGGGGGAGAGGTGCTCCAGGCGCTGGAGCAGAGATTCCCCTGCAGCCCATGGTGAAGGCCATGGTAAGGCAGGCTGTCCCCCTGCAGCCCATGGAGGTCCATGATAGAGCAGATATCCACCTGCAGGCCATGGAGGACCCCACAGCGAAGCAGGTGGATGCGCAAAAGAGGCTGCGACCTCATGGAAAGCCCTCACTGGAGCAGACTCCTGGCAGGACCTGTGGCCCCATGGAGAGAGGAGCCCATATTCGAGCAGGTTTGCTGGCAGGACTTGTGACCCCGCAGGGGACCCACGCTGGAACAGTCTATTCCTGCAGGACTACACTCCATGGAAGGGGCCCACGCTGGAGCAGTTCATGCAGAACTGCAGCCCATGGGAAGGACTCATGTTGGAGAAGTTCCTGGAGGACTGTCTCCCATAGGAGGGACCCCATGCTGGAGCAAGGGAAGAGTGTGAGGAGTCCTCCCCGTGAGGAGGAAGGAGCAACATCAACAACGTGTGATGAACTGACCACAACCCCCATTCCCCGTCCCCCTGCGCTGCTCAGGGGGAAGGAGGTAGAGAAACTGGGAGTAAAGTTAAGCCTGGGAAGAAGGGAGGGGTGGGGGAAAGGTGTTTTAAGATTTAGGTTTTATTTTCTCATTACCCTACTCTGATTGGATAGGTAATAAATTATACTAATTTCCCCAATTTGAGTCTGTTTTGCCTGTGATGTTAACTGGTGAATAACTGTCCTTATCTCAACCCATGAGCCTTTCGTTATGTTTTCTCTCCCTGTCCAGCTGAGGAGGGGGAGTGATAGAGCGGCTTTGGTGGGCACCTGGCATCCAGCCAGGGTCAACCAACCACAGTGTGACTGAGATAACAAAAGGTAAATACATTTCCCTAGTGATAGTTCAAAGCCTCTGACAAGAGAAAGAATGAAAATTATGATTATGTAATGAAAATATTTCTTATCCTATCCAGAAAAATTACAAAAGATCAAGGAAAAAGACATGAGAGATCTGAGCTGAAGTACAGGTCAGTGCTGAGTTGCATGTGTGTCAGAACTGCATTTGATAAGATTGTTCACTGAAGACAGTTCATTTACCTAACATGTTTTTTCTTCACAACCCATGCAAATTAAACTATAAATAATAGTAAGGACATCATGAATCTCACATTGCTCACACAGTAAACAAAAACTTGATCTCCATCTCTTCTCATTGTTTTTGCACATCTGTCTTGGCTTCCAAATTGGAGATGCTGGAGTTCCTTCAGCTGGCAATACAGATAGCCAAATAGTTCTTTGTTACTTTGTTGACCCTCTGGTTTAAACTTTTGTGTAGCTATGCAGACCAATGCACTTCATTAACACAGCACAAGTAAAGCAGTCACCTGCCTTTACAGAGAACAAAGACACAAAAGTTTCTTGAATCTGGCAGCACTCAGTGCTTTTGGACTAAGTATAGAAAAAGCATGTATAATATGTTTTTCTTTCTGTCCTAGGAAAGTTGAATCTAGGAAGAGAAATAAAATCCATGTTAGCCTTTTTCATCTTAGATCTTTAAAACTGTGTAGTCATCCAAATGTACCCATGACGTAAACTAACCTGTTTAGTTTTCCGTTAATAGCTACCAAGAATTACTTTGTATAGTCAAAAGAAACTGACAGGCAATTTGAGATGTTCCCATCACTCATCTTGTAGATACAACTTGCCAACTGTAAGTGGAGACAGATTTTGTGAGTATTTCCTGTCTCCACTTCTCCAGACTGCATCTGGATTGGTTTATTCCTTTCTACCCATGCATCATGACGGTGTGTGCTCACTCTCATGTCTGTGAATCTGGTTCATTTCCCTGGACGTGTGGTTTTGTTGACATTCAGCTTTGAACCAAGTATACATTAGCCTAATGCACTGTCCAAATGCAAGGCATTTTAGGGCTATACCCAGCTCTCTGTGCAGGAATATCCTAACTTCCATTTAAATCAATGTAGGTACCTCAATATCTTGAAGGCCAGAGATTTTAGTGTTTCAAGGTCATTAGATCTTCTATTAAATGGGATGATAATACATCTTTGACTCAGACCACTGCAGTGAGGACAAGCACAACTGGGCTGGATCAAACCCTAGAAACACACTGTAAGAGCGAACTAAACTTCTCCTAAAATGCTCTGATGATCATCATTGAACCACAGTGCTGGCTTCAGGACAGTATATGTTAGTTTTAGGTACCTGGCTGGCAGGGTCCCATGGGAGGCAGCTCTGAAGGGCAAAGTGGTGCAGAAAAGCTGATGATCAAGGGCAACCTCCTCAAAGCACAAGGACAATCCATTAAGATGTGCAGAAAGTTAAGGAAGAGTGGTCAAAGGCCAGCATGGGTGAACAAGGGACTCATGACTGAGCTCAAATGCAAAAAAGTATTCAGGAGCTGGAAGCAAGGACAGGAGTCCTAGCATGAATATAGAGAGGTTGCTCTAGCTTACAGGGGTGGATTTAGGAAAGTCATAGCTCAGCTGGAGCTGAAACTAGCAAGCAATGTGAAGGGCAACAACAGGGGCTTCTATGAATACATCACCAACAGAATTAAGACTACAGAACGTATGGAGCCACTGCTTAATGGGGCCAGAGATCAAATGACAAAAGACACAGATAAGGCTGTGGCTGAAAACAGCCAGCATGGCTTTTCCATCTGTACATGATGTCATTGTTTTCTGCAAAGAAGTGACTGGCTTTGTGGACAAGAGGATCACCATGGAGGTCATTTACCTTAAATTTAGCAATGCTTTCAGATTCCTGCAGGGTCCTATTGCCAAACTGGTGAAATACAGCTTTGATAGACGGACAGTAAGGTGAGTAGAAAATTATCCAGATTGCCAAGCTGAAAAGGCTGTAATCAGTGATACAATGGCCAAGCAGTGGCCAATTTCCAGTAACACTGGGGCTGGTAGGATGGAAATCATACTGAGGTCAACACTGGTTTTTGTTTTTATTAATGACCTGAACAATGAGATGCAATGCACCCTGAGAAATGTTATGGATGATATCAAACTGGGGGAGTGTGCCTAATACCAAACCAACAGCAGGTTGGTTCAGAAGGACCTTGGCAGGCTGGAGAAATGTGTTGATAGGAAAATTATCAAGCTCAACCAAGAGAAATGCCAAGTCCCGCACCTCAGAGGACTAACCCAAAAAACTGGTAGAGACTGGGGGCTGACTGGCTGGAAAGTAGCTTTGCAGAAGAAGACTTGGGTGTCCCAGTGGATATCACCCTGAAGGTGGGTCAGCAGTGTGCCTTAGTAGCAAAGAAAGCAAATCCTGGGCTGTACTGTCAAAAGGGTAGCCAGTGGGTCAAGAGAGGTAGCATTCCTCTCTTCTCAACCCTGTGTGAGACACATCTGAAGCACTAGGTCCAGTGCTGGGCTCCCCAGTACAAGAGAGGCATGGACATACTGGGATGAGTCCAGTGGCAGTCCACTGGTCAGGGAGTGGGAGCAGATGGCATACAAGGAGAGATGAGAGAACTGGGTTTGTTCAGTCTGGAAAAGAGCAGAGTAAGGGAGAAACTAAAGGGAGACTGTAAAGAATATAGACCCAGGCACTTTGAAAGTACACAGCGAAAAGACAAGAGGTAATGGACACAAATTGCAGCAAAGGGATATTTAGTAAGAGATAAAAGAAAAAGGTCTTCCTAGTAAAGGGGGTAGAACACTGGAACAGATACCCAGAGTGGTGATGTAAACTACTTGCTTGGACATACTCAAAACTCAGGTCCTGTTTTGGGTGGGGAGTTGAACTAGGCTTCCCTTCCAACCTAAATTACTCATGAGTCTATCATCATCTATTTTATGTTATCATTGCACTGACAACATATTATTCTTTAAAGTTTACAATAAATAATACATATTACTCTGATATGAGTCAAAATATACCCTGACATAGCATACGATGGAAAAAGATAAACTGCGTTATTTATAGCTACAGTTTGATGGAGGAAAACAAGGATGAATTCCTCACAATTTGATGCCAAGACTGGTAACACAGGTTTTTTTCTTTTTTTTTTTTTTTTTTAAGGGTAACTGTGCACTTCATGTTCTAATTCCTAAAAGCTGAACATGATCATTCATTCATTTTTCATAAAGCAGCTAGTGGGCTGTGTTCAATCCATGAGGATTTTCATTTTCTATTTTAACAGATAACATTCTGGATCTCTTCTTATAGTCATAAAACCCCAGAGAAACATTCCCAGTGTAGCACATCTACACTTCCTTCTTCCTCAACAACAACAACAACTTGACACTTAGAATATCATCACATGCCACTGCAACTGTCAAACTATTCCTGCTTCTCTTGCTATTTATGAGTGGTTTTGGAGTGTTCACTGAAAAAAATCTCCATAAAATTGCTTTCAGAATTTTCAGCAAACTCACCATGACTATGCAATGACATATACGATTTTTTGAAGGACATTTTAGCAAATTGGCATGCCAATAATAATAAATTCAAAAAATGTATTGCAGGTTAATTCTGTGAAGTACTTTGTGTTTCTTTCTGAAGAGTCTCCATGGAGATCCTGAGCTTAAGTATGGCTCTCAAAAAATTAGGGAACAGTGCTTTTTGTGATGAAGCAGAACAACTTGTTTTAAAAATGGTAACAAATTTGTATAGCAAGTTAATCACAAAAAAGCAGCAAATGCTGTCAACAACACATTTCAACACATAAATCTGAATAATGAAAATGTATATGCTGAGATTGTGCTCCATTCATACACAGCTCATTAACAAAAAAATTAAATATTAAGTTTTGCTGACATATTTCCCAGGCATTAATTATCATTGTGAGAACATTTACACTAGCAAATAGATTTCTTTAAGAAATATCAAGAATATTGTTAAGTACCAAAGTACACTTCGTGTCTGATCAATAATAAAGCCTGTCTGTACAGCCACTGAAGAACCTACAGTTTTCAGGACAAATTTATCTTTGTTCTTAAAACAGAACTTCATCTTAGCTCATCAGAAAAACTTCATGACTCTGTACTTAAGGCCCTTCACATGTAAAATGAAAAGATTTCTCAAGCATACATAAAAATCATCCAAATATTTACTCCTTAGCCCATTGCCAGCAAATGACAAAAAAAAGAGAAAATATTTAAAAAAAAAATTACAGACAGAAATAGAGATCTAAGAACTTCTGCTTTCATTGACATAGTTAAGGATGAACATGAAAAACTGATTAGTGTAGAACTACATCATCAGCTGTATCATTAGGATACCTGATAAAATATTATACCAAATTTTAGAATGAATGTGTGCTTGAAATAAGGTTAGACAACACTATGCTGACCTTTCAAGAGCAATTTGTCTCATAAATTGACTTTCCCCAAAGGGAATATCTTTTGGCCTCTTCCAGAAGCCCCAGGGTCAATTTCCCATTAGTTCGGAGTCTGCGGTAAATGTTAGGATAGTACTGTTCACCCCATGGAAACATGCTTCTGCCTTCCCCTTCCCTTTCTGCTTCATCTATCACCTCCTTACAAATTTGGACTATGCATTTTGTCTCCTTCCAGATGAGAGGTTCCGTAGAGTCACTTCATAAAGGCCACCAAGCTTCTCCAATCTTCGCAGGTCTACAACTTTGTCTCCTCTTACCCAACACTGCTCCCACAATCTCAACACTATTTTGATCCAAAATTTCCAGAAAGAGGAAAAAAGTACTGCCTTAGCTATGAAACTCCTATGGCATTCTATCCCTCAGAGACAGAAACAGACATATAATAACATCCTTGACATCATGGGTTTAAAGTGCAAGTGCTTCTCTGTATCCTGTGAAATGATAGATTTTCAGTAAAAATCTTTCACATGACATAGCAGGTTCCATATAATATTAGACTTCCATTTATAACTGAAGGACTTTTAGATACAGAGGGTTAAAATTACTCCAGAACTATTAACATGATTATTTACTAGTATTCTAAATGAAAGTGATGGATATGCATCTTCACCGTCTTCCTGGTTGTCCTAGTTTCGGCTGGGATAGAGTTAATTTTTTTTTTCCTTGTAGCTGGTATAGTGCTGTGTTTTACATTTAGTATGAGAACAATGTTGATAACACACTGATGTTTTAGTTATTGCTAACTGGTGCTTACACTAGTCAAGGACTTTTCAGCTTCTCATGCCCTGCCAGCGAGAAGCTGGAGGGGGCACAGCCAGGACAGCTGACTCAGACTGGCCAAAGGGCTATTCCATAACATATGATGTTATGCTCAGTTTATAAACTAGGGGGAGTTGGCCGAGGGGGACCACTGCTCAGGAACTGGCAGGGCATTGGCCAGCAGGTGGTTAGCAATTGCATTGGGCATCACTTATTTTGTATATTCTTTTGCCATCATCATCGTTGTTGTTGTTGTTGTTATTCCTTTCCCTTCCTTTTCTGTTCTATTAAACTGCCTTTATCTCAACCCAGAAATTTAACTTTTTTTTTTTTCCCCTTTTTTTCTGATTCTCTCCCTCATCCTACTGGCGGAGGCGTGAGCAAACGGCTGTGTGGTGTTTAGCTGCCTGCCGGGTTAAACCATAACACTGGTATAAACATCATAATGTGTCCCTTAGCAGTAAACATATGAATTTTTATTATATTTCTATACAGCAACGGAAGTATCTAAAATGTGTTGCAAAACAAAGAATGCATCTGTACTCAGAGTAATTTAAAATGTCATTTGGATATGACAGCAACTAACTCTAATGCTCCTATTTCTCATGCACACATCTCAACAGGCATGGTAGATCTTGTTTTTAAATATTTGTCCTCTTCCATTAACAAAGTTCACCTGTGCCTTTTTTCTTCTGAGGCAGAGAAAGCATTTGATTGGCATGTATTTGTGAGCTTAATCACAGTCCTTGCTAAATCCTCTATATAGAAAGTCAACAAACTGTGTTAATTGGACCAAACCTTTGTACCACACACATCTCTGAACTGATTAGCTGTGAAAAAAGTATATTTATAGTTCCCAGTTGTGGTGTGCATAACCACTCACCCAGGATCAGATTTCTCCTCTGTGGGCTAAAGAACTCCACAATGAACTGCTTTGGTCTCCAAAAACCAATACTAAGTCTAATAAAGCCTTTCCAGCCATTTCCATATTATTCAGATTCCCACCATTGTTGACAGAGAATTTCTTAAACATGTTATTTTTATGCTGAGTCTACTCAAAAAATACTACAGAGCTACAAAATAATTAATTTCTGGCAATACCACTCAGAGTTTTCCCCTCTCTGAAGGGTTCTTGTGTTTTTATCAAGATCTCAGAGGACTTACTGTACCTGCTGCTTCTCCTGGCAGCTGGGCTGACTCCCTTGCTGTAAAAGTGCATTATATTTGAAAGCAGCCTCCAATACCAATACCTGAGGTAGTCACCTGAGGTTCCAGTCACTATCAATAGGCAGGAATAAGACTTACAAAGTATTGATTTCTTCATCCAAAATACAAAATTCTAAAATAGGCTAGATGGATTGTGCCCTCTAAATGTGTATTTTCTCCACTGTCTACAAAGAGACCCTGGGGTGACTCACTCAGATGCCTATATTGCGCACATGGTATAAAATCCAGAGTCAGTAGCAGCCCCATTCTTTACAACCCCTTGCCACTCCATCTGCAAAGCAGACGTGTTTTCCTAGTAAAAGTTAAAACTGTAAAGCTATGTCGCAAGCATGAGAGGAATCCATAAGGTGACATTGCACAGTTCTTAAAATAGCACATGCCTCCTGGAAAGAGTGAGTTATTGGGAGAGATTTGCATAAGGAGAAGCTACAGTTTGTTAGAGAAGGATATACAGGGTGTAGGTAAAAATAGAGTTAGAAGCACTAGGGTGTCAGAGGAAGAAGGAGGAAGAAATGCTACAACCAGGAGTTGGCTGTTCAAAGAGAAGACAGGATAAAAAATCAGATTTCTCATAAATATTTGAAGTAGAGATTAAAGAAAGAAAAAAAGTTAAAGCTTTCTCGTGCAAGACTTGGGAGACAGATACAAATAGCTTTATGACAGGCAGAAATGTCAGCCTTTGGACAACTCTGATGTGGGCAGTTAGGAGTAGAGCAATGCTGGTTACAGTAAAGCCAAACACAGGAAGCTGTACTCCATGGGGTAGAAGACCAGAGGAGGAGCATTGGTTTTGTGCATTAGTTTTCAGGACTGCAATAAGAGGTGAGGCTGTCGTGAAGTTGTAACTGAAAAAGAGGAGTTATGTGACAGCTCCAATTCGCTACACTCACTCAAGAATAAGGGTTGCATCCAGGGGGTAATCTGGGTTATAGAACCCAACAGGACATTCCAAAGGCTTTCTGTCCCAGGCAGAGAAAGTGAGTCAAATCTTGGTCTTGCTAACACTTCTGGATGTCACAAAAGTTTCCAGGACCCAGGATACTGCAACTTGTCTCTCTAAGAGCTCTCAACGTGCATTTGAAGTTGGGTCTCCCACAAAGCTTGGTACCAGCTCAGCCAGGGTAGAGACACACAGAGCCATAACCTACCCTGACCCTCTTCTGGCAGTTTAGCAACCAGCACTCACAAGGACACCAATTACATTCACCCAATGACACTCCTCTAGGCATCTCAAATTTTCAGCAATGCACTGCAATTAATTGTGAAGACACATAACACCATAAAGACTGCTGACCTAGGAGAGATAAATGAAAGACAGGAGTGTTTAAGAGGCATTTGTTGATGCCTTAGCTAAAACCAGATAGAAGTCAGAGGATTTGGTTGGCTAGACATACTTCAATGATAAAATGCGTGACTCCTTGTACAATATATTATTAAGGCTTTTTATTATTCTGTGACAATTTAGAAACTCTTACTCAAGAAGTGAGATGCGATATCAATAAATAAAGAGAAGAAAGAGTCTCTGGGGATGCTAATAGTTCAGACAAGGAAAACCCTGGGTGAGGTGGGAGTAGGAAGAGATTGCTAATCTGGTTGGAATATTCACATATAGGCGTGGGACAGAAAAGGCTATCTACATAGTAATTTTTAATCCTGCTTCAGCATGAAAGGAAATTGTATTATGTGGGGAAGTTGAATAACTGCATATATCAGTTTTGGAAAAAAAAAAAAAAAACACACTTGAAATAAGATTGGCCAAGAGACAGAAATGAAAACAAAATCTGTTTGTCGAAGAAAGCGGACATGATGTTTCTGGAAAAACTGTACACAAACTAATTGTGCTTCAAGAAGGGACGGTTGTATAAGGGTGTAGAAATATGTTCTCTAAACTGTTGTGCTGGCTGAAGGAAGGATGTACACCACCACAGCCCAGATGCATATTGTTGCCCCTTTGTCAAAGATTTTTGCTGCTCTCATGTCTGACAGCATGGATATGTAAATGGCCACAAGGAACAGGCAGATTGCAATTGGCCATTACCTGTACCAGAATCTTGGAAATCCTGGATTTCTGGTGCTGTTACTGGAGGGAGAGATGATGGCATGTGGGGCAATCGCAGCAGAGGCAGAAGCATGATCTATCTAAGACTCCCTTTCCTGCAATTCCCAGGTGATATTTTAGCTCTCTATAAAGTATCTTATTTCAAATAAGCAAGTTTTGCAAGGGCTAGCTGTTTAACCTAGCCCAATTCGTTTTGACTTGGGAGCCCAGCTGAATTCCTCATAGACTGTGTCAGAGTCAGGGACACAAACTAGACCTAAGACAACACATCTGTCCATAGTCTAAATGTCAGATTGCCATGGTCAGTAGCACAGCTAGTGAATTCCTAATTCATGCCTGAGCATGTACTATACCTACACAGGCTTTTATTTTTCCTGACAGTGTTCTCCTGACTTTTCAGGAAAGCTTGTTTTCTATCACATGTTTATATTTTGGACAGTCCTGAGGGAATTTGCTGCAATGCATTTTCGGGAAAAAAAAAAAAAAAGAAAAAAAAAAGGAGGGGGGAGGGGGAAATTTGTTTTCTGTAGAAAAAAAAGAAGAAAATAATAAATGTTGATCTGAAGTCCTCAGCGAAAAAAATACAACTATCCACTACCCAAGGAACATCACTGGGATGTTGCTGATTAACAGCCAGTGTGTGTTGAATACTTAGGGCACACTTGGAATCTCAGTAGCTGTTCTCATTGGCTACCAGAGATGAGGGTACGGTAGAAGCACAGTGCTGCCATGGGACTCTTAACTGTGTACAACATATCTATAGCATGTTTAGCCCTGAACCCTTCTAAAATGGAACAGCTCAAGAAGATTGCCCATAGTTATAGGGGAGATTCAAAAAAACATGAAACCATCAACAGAGATGACATTCTGATGAATGTGAATGTCAATACCTGTGAAGGAGGCACCTGTGCACCAACTATCTGCTCTCGGACTCCATTGATGGTTTCCATAATCCTTCTGCTAGCTCTCTTTTCATGCACAAGCCTTCCCAAAACTACCAGTGACACTTCCCTGTGTACACAGCCCATGAATATACTTTTGCTTCAAATAGACAGGTTTTGACTGACAATTTCTCTAGGATGTTTGTGTGCCTCCAAAAAGAATGGTGTAGAATATATTTGATACATCTAGCCTTGCCTAGGCCCAGTGAATTTCAATTTTTCAGATTATAGTTATCTATTAGTTATTTATTCCAAGGTCTTTCTCTAGTTTACTGAAAATATTGCTTGAAATATATCAATTTTTCTCCTCTGCAAGACCATTCTTGAGTTTTAATTATTTTTCTCTGACATCACTTGATGAAACCAAGACTTTCCAAGTGCTTGGTTTCAATTACTTATTTGCACAGCAGAGGTAAGAGTGTTTTCCAGCCTCGTAGGTGTGTATTATAAAGAGTAATAAATTAGAAACTGCAGGATGCTTGAGAATGAGTACTGAGGTAAGTGTTCCTGATAAAATTTCATTTTAAATTGCCATTGACTTTTGGCTCCTCAGGTTTACTCCTAAACACCTACTGTCTGAATAAAGTTTCATTCTGTCCAGAGACAGCTTTAGAATGAACTTATTTCACTTATTTTTATTGTTACTGACTTCTTTTTCTGAGAAATGCTTCTGAAAGTGTTAATAATATTTTGCTTCCATACTGGATCTGACTTCTTCATTGTCTTTATCTCACTTTACTTATTTACACAGTCTCTTCCACATCACTAACATGAATTTCATATGGAATTAGTTCTTGATTGCACAGCAGAAAACAGGAAATATACAGGGGAAAAAAAAAAAAGAGAAAAAAAAGGATGACATCTTCCTGCACAGGGGAACTCATGTGAAGCTTACTCTTCTTCTATTTCCTTTGCCCACCTAAACAAAAGCAAAAATAAGTGTTTGATAATGAATCATTCCATTCATTTCATTGAGGTTGTTTAGAAGAAATTCTTATATGAGAGAGTGTTCAAAGTGACAGAACAAAAAAAGTCAGTTTCAGTAAAAGCCTCTTCATCGTCATCAAAGTAACAGGATTTTGATGTGACTTCATTCACCTCAGTTACTTTTTAGTTCTCAGTGGGTTTTTTTAATAAATAAAAACACAGCCTGAGAGCTCTCACAGCTGAGACTTAGCTTGCAGAATCTTGTTCAGTTTCCCACATGTGGGATGTGGTACAAAACACTTAATTGGAGTGCTGACATGGGTTACATGCCTATGATTAGAATTCTGCTGCCATCAAGAGCATTTTTCTTTTATAGCAGATCACAGACATCAGTAATTGGATTATTGTCATGGTGAATTTTCACTGAAGCAATAACTTCAGCTCCCTCTATATGGAAAAGTCTCCAAGTAACAAATTACACTTTACTTACTCTTTTTTTTTATGAATTATACCAGTGTATTTGATTCTAATGTTGATGTTGCTGGCCACTCCTTTCAGAAGTTCAGTGAGTTGACTGCAGAGAGCCTCATTACCACAACAAGAGATGAAACTGCCTGTGCTCTCTTTTTAAAACCATAATTTTTGCAGCATTATTTTGCTTTTACAAAAAGAAATTTCACATGTAAAGGCACTATTACTGGAGAAATAAACCAAATCAAATCAGAGCAAATTTGTTTTCTTTTCTTCTGTCCTGAATGTCTGTGACTCAAGGGAGTGATTTCCAGGTTTATTGTACTTTGTTACAGAGAAACTGTTTGGATGCACAACAATCTCTTTCAAACCATCGAAACAAGCACCAGAGCTTGAGGGAATAGGCAGCTCACCCCTGCTTTGTAAACTTCATCTGGGCTCACCACCCACGGTACTTTTTGTACACTGCAGTCAGTTAATTACCTTAAACACATGTGACATGGCTCTCACTCTCTGTTCTTAGCAATCTAAAATCAGAGCAATTCATTTGAGGATTTTATTAACAAATGCTGTGGATGTCTTCCTTTAGGTAGGACAAAATCCTGGCAACTCTTAAACAGCATTTTCAGTCAGAAGACTACTCCTAGGGTGGTCACGTATCAGGGAGAAAAAAAGACAAGGCAGCAGCAACAGAAAAGATGGTATGCATTCTCTTTCCACAGATTGAAAACTGAGGCATAGAGGAGGAAAGAGATACACTGAATCACTCAGTTGCTGGTGGAGCTGGAATGAAGCCTGGTATTCTGGCTTTCCATATGTCTTACCTACCAAGCTGGTCAGAGTTTCATCCATCCTCTAACGAATTCCTTGTTCTCCAAAACTTTAGTAAACATACAGTTATAGAAGAAAGTAACCCATTTAAAACAGTTCAGATAAATTTGAAATGTTGCTAACTTCTGCCCCTTATGCATCTCTTGGCTAAAAGTGTTTGTCCACGTATCATCAAAGTCCTGTGCTGAACATCAGCAAAAGTAAGAAAAATACTCACTATTCCTGGTGCATTTCAAAAGTTAATCGCATCTAACCTGAGTTAGGATTGCTTTTCTAATGGTGGCTGATCTTCCAGCCCAATCACCAGAATGACACCACTGCCACTCCTGGTACTTGACTTCTCCACCAAAGCCCAATCTTTATGTAAGCCTTTAAGATGAGAACCTGCAAAGAAGGGATAGAAGCAAAGCATTATCACAGGCAGGCCCTCACCTCAGAAACTCAGCCCTGTAAGATTTGTCATATACAGCACCTGAACCCCATGCTGGCAATATTAATTTCAAAAGATATGAATCATCCATCACCTCACCTTGCATTAACATTAATGGGAAGGTTCCCATAACATTCAGCTGTTTGCAGTTGTCGTGGTTTAACCCCAGTCGACAACTAAGCACCACGCAGCCGCTCGCTCACTCCCCCCACGGTGGGATGGGGGAGAGAATCGGAGGAGTAAAAGTGAGAAAACTCATGGGTTGAGATAAAGACAGTCTAATAGGGAAAGCAAAAGCCGCGCGCACAAGCAAAGCAAAGCAAGGAATTCATTCACTACTTCCCATCGGCAGGCAGGTGTTCAGCCATCTCCAGGAAAGCAGGGCTCCATCACGCGTAACGGTTACTTGGGAAGCCAAACGCCATCATGCCGAATGTCCCCCACTTCCTTCTTCTTCCCCCGGCTTATATACTGAGCATGATGTCATATGGTATGGAATAGCCCTTTGGCCAGCCTGGGTCAGCTGTCCTGGCTCTGCTCCCTCCCAGCTTCTTGTGCACCTGGCAGAGCATGGGAAGCTGAAAAGTCCTTGACCAGTGTAAACTCTACTCAGCAAGAACCAAAACATCACTGTGTTATCGACATTATTCTCATCCTAAATCCAAAACACAGCACTCTACTAGCTACTAAGAAGAAAATTAACTCTATCCCAGCTGCAACCAGGACAGCAGTCTGATTGCCTTCAAGGATGTCTTCTTGGCATCTGGCTGCTTCAGAAATTCAAAAGTTCAGAAGTTCAGAAATTCAGAAGTTCAGACATTTTCTATCATAGTGCCAGAGCCAAGCTTGCATCTGGAATTTCTGAAATAATGGATTTTGTGTCAAGTTAATGAGAGGAATGTGAGTGGTGTGGAGACCACGTAGTTGTAAACACATTGTTATCTAGTAATATTGAGATATTCATCGTTCCATTTCAACAGTGGTGTTTCTGAATATAGGTCATAGTACTTATCTCTGCAATATAATAACAGCCAGCTGGAATAAAAAGAATATAACCAAATAAAATGTACTGTTCCAACAAAGGCCTTTGATTTATAACTACAGAAAATAGATCAGGCTGAAAGATCAAGTCACAGAAGCTTGCAAAAGCTTAGGACAGACTGAGCAATAATGTGTATTAAGGTAGTTTGCACCAGTAATATGCTGAAAGGTTTGCAGAATGTTAACTAAAAAATAGGAACAAAAAGCAAAACACAGGTGGAACACAGTAGAGGAGAATGTGGCACTGAAGTCGCACAAACAGTTTCAAAATCACCTAGGAAAATGATGAAAGCAAATGGTTGTACAGTCTGTGATAAATATCAAATGGTATCTGTGGAAGGAAAGGAAAATAAGGAATTTGGAGAATAAACTAATAGCTGGGATTCAGAACACCACAAACATGCAGACAAATTGGACCAGATGGCCTTTTTCTCTTTCTGTCATAACTTATCTTCTTGGAACCTGTAGAGCCTAAAACTGATTTGGGAGACAAAAATTCCCTGTCTCAATTGACAGTCATTGATGCTTCTGGCTTTATTTGCTCCATTTCCTATCCCCAGGAATTACAGGTTATAAAGACACATCTCACCTTATGCCCTGTGTGGGAGGAATCGACTTATACAGATAATAATTTCAAATGTAAAATAACAATAAAGAAAGGACTACCTTGAATCTTTAGGCTCAGGCAGGAACAAGGAGTCTTGCTTAAATAAACCCACAATGGCATTACCCCTGGAGGACATGCTTCCCCCTAACTTGGATGGCATTTTCCTGCTGGTCCCAGTAACCACCACTGTAATTATTGTTTATGATGGGGGGCATCAACAACTGGTGATCACATTGACTGAGTTTTCATGGCTCACTGAACAGGTCTGAAATACATTTGAGGCAGTGACCTGAAATATTCCATTCTCCTTACCTCAAGAGAAGCTGTGGGTATGTCAGTACCATGGGGTACATATATCTTAGATGTCATGTATACACAGCTAAAAATTTTCCCTTTTTAGTTCAGAAAAATAGCACAGGTCATGGTAAAAGCTCCGAGATTCTCTCCTACAGGTTAAGAAGTCCCCTTTTAGACATACACCCTTTGAAATTTGTCTGTATGTTCCTCAGTGTAGGAAACATTTTCTGCGATTACAAATTAAAAGCTTATTACCGACATTAACAAAATTATTTGGAAATACAGGACAAGCATATAGCTATTAACTAAGCTATCTCTTAAAGAACTACCACTTTCTAAAAAAAACAGCACGTGATTTGGTGACACTTTTGCCTAGATGCCGAATATTAAGTTCAGCAGACAGAAAGTTTTCCCTGTGAGAAAATCATTAATATAACAATCTTCATGTGTGCTCCTCTGTGCTCACGTGAGCTCCTTCACCTGTTTCCTCTGTTACCAGGGTGGAGAAAGGCGGGCAGGAATGAGCTCGCCTATGCAATACCGTGGTCTTTTTGCACTGAGAAAAAAAATATTATGAAATTAAAGTATCCACCTGTGTATCATCCAAACTTGTCAAGCTTGAATCCCAAATACACAGCCAACTGGCTCCCAGGCATGCTAAGATCATCACGCCAGTACCCAGGGCCTCCTCATTGTTACAGTGAGCTGCCTAACACTGGATTGCAGCACGTGATAACTAAATCTTATTGTACTTCAGACTTCCATGTGGCATACATTAAATGAAAAAGTAGCTGAGTTTATCCTCTGTTAAGCAAGTGCACTTATAATTCTGTCTAAGGAAGCTCACAAACAGCAATTAGAAGAAGAAAAATGAGGATGAGGGAACGCTGTTGGAACACATATTCTCCTACTTTAAATGAATACATTCCTGGTAATGTTTGTTTGAGTTTAACCATTTCCATGAGTGCAGAATTTGATGAATGGGTTGGAAGCATGTACAGTCTGCAGACTTTGCATCATGAATAAGCTCCAGTTGCTTACAACTTTTTAAAACTAGAATTTGCATAATGAAATAGCAGGGGATGGGAAAAAGGGAAATAAATCAAGTGTGTATCTAAATATATATATATACACGTGTGTGTGTGTGTGTGTGTGTTTTTAATGGTTTGTATTACTATATTAAATTATCACCTGTGAAATTATTTCTGTATTGATAGACATCTTTGAAAAATGAAACTATAAAGTATCATAAATTCGTCCATGAAATCAGTGAAAATATATGAGCCTTTTGCAAATTTCCTGTGGTGCAAATTTTGCCTTTCATGTCTCCAAATAATATTAGTAACTGTGATGTGATCACAAGGACTGAAGCACATGGCCTTCATTTTACCTTTATTTTCCACTAGGACATTCCCTTTGTAAAGGAAAATGACACTTTTCACATTCTACACTCTAGCTGCAAAGCAATCTTTAATTGGCACTTATACCCTATTGAAACTGATATGACACCTTGTGAGCAGGCATTATGCCATCTAGACAGATGGGTATGAGTATAGGTGCAACGCATGCCAGAGAACAGTGTGTTCATCAGGGTTGTGTGGAAGGGCCAGACTCCTCCCCAGAGATACTGAAAGGGCAGTCTGTGCAGATTATCAGCTTTTTTATGAGGTTGGGTTACCTTTTTTATGAGGTTGGGTTATGCCATCATCATTCCAGTTTGGCCCTGCATTAACGATGAAAATGCAAAAATAAATTTCAAAGCCATTTTAAGTGAGCTTTTGGCTTTCTGAATTCATGATGAGGGGAGAAAAGAGATATTTTACCCTTTTGGTACTTTGCTGGAACCTCTCAATTAGTCTTACCCAAAATGTTTCAGCAGTGCTGTCGAGTTTCCTGCCAAAAGCCAATACGTGACCTTCTATTAGCTTATATACCTTGGAAACCCTTTTGCCACCATGGGTCTTATTTACATTTTGCACAATGGTAGACTCTGTTAAATCTGTTACTCAAAGTAAATGAGGATGAAAAATTACCTTCTTTGTTTATCACTAAATAGTTCACAATTAACACTGAACTGCAAATGAGGAAATAATGTGTCTCTTTGAGGAAACCATATGCTTTGTGTTTTAAAGTACTTGTGGTAATATTGGTGGAATAGTTATTGCACAATGAATGCCATCTGCTGACTAATACAGAGTATTTACCAGGGCAAATAGTCCAGGTAACTGCTCTTCTTAAATGACTATAAAACCTAACATGGTATTGTTTGGACAATTATCTGAACCTAGTCCAACATTTTCCTTTCTTCTTCCCCTCCTGTAGCTGTCATTATGTGGAGTGGTTATGCAGAACCCCACTGATATCAGCAGATCTAACAGTTGCCATTCATTCAGAATTGTTGTGAGAAACCATCCGGTCCCTCTGTGGAACAGAAAGATGAAATAATGGAAAACATCACCCAGAAATTCTGGCGCATGCAAAATGGGCCTGCAGTCTTGAACGTGGTGGGCAGAAAAGGTGTATTGGGAGATGGATAAAAAACAAGTTCCTGAGCTCTGCTTACGCACTGCAGCGTGCACAGAAAGCAGGCACCAGCAGCACAGCAAGGACATACAGATAAGTCAGCAATGCTGTCCAGAAAGCAGGCCATGCTCCCTGGAAAAAATAAATAGGAATTGTTGGCTTACACACTGCCTGGAAGTTCACTGAGAAAAGATATTGCCGCCTTTCTACTTTGTTCAGAGGAGCAGGACCTTTTGTACATTCAGGACTGCATAAAAAATGCTGGAATCCATCACTGCTTGCTCACTCTGTCAGGCACAACTTGTTTTGCTTTGATATTTGATCTAATCAGAAGAAACCAGACTAATGCCTATGGGATTATAAATAAACTTAAATTATTTCTACTGATGGGCAAAGGTCTTGTAACAAATATATGAGAAATAATTGACGATGAACCAGACCTGCTTATCATCTGCTTTGGTATGGCATGTAAAGCATTTGGTTGAAATGCACATAGTACCCTGGGCTCCATGAAGCAAGACGCCTTTCTGCCAATTCATCTCTCTCCAAATCGCACTGAACTCAGTTATCTTCTACTATGTCAGCAATAAAGGAATGGCAGGCGAATACAAACACTTTGGGTAGATGGCTTGTTCTATCAGTCCCTCAGTATGTGTTTTGCCTGCAAACAAACCATACTCTTAAAGACATTTACAGCCACAATATTTTTACATGGGAAAAAAAAATCTCTTTTTCGCAGCTGCAGGAAGATCTCTAGGATACTGTATAGGCTGAAGCTGTCTTTTCAAAAGCTTGAGTTGCTACCCCAGACACAGACTCCTGGTACAAAGCAACAGCATAGATCCCAGTATCTTTTGCTCAAAGTCAAGAGTTCAGAGCTTATTTATCTATTCCAAAGACTTTTGTTCCATCTTGAATTGGCAGATTTTGAGAGGTTCCAAGATGGGAACTTTCCCAAAAAGCACCTTCCAGTGACATCTTTGAAAAGCCATCAAATGGTAGTGCATGAAACTAAACCACATGCTCCCAGACAAGTATACTGTCCATTCCTATTAATATTTTCTCACGTAATTGTATAAACGATATCACAACAACAATAAAAAGTAAGATGTGTAACATTCATTCATAAGGATTTATGGCTATCTTCCAAGTTCTTCATAGTACTCATTTCTCTGAATCTGCTGATCACAGGGGAATTCAGGGGTGACACAGCTGCAGAGACAGAATCATGTCACTCAGTGACATAACATTTAAAATTTTTTCATTAAGTGGGGTACGTAGAATATGGATAGCAATTTCCATTCCAAGGGTTCTATTTTATGGCACATTCATGAAGACAAGAGCCTCACAAAAATCTTTACCTCTGCCCCTCCAGTCCAGTTTAGACCAGTGTGGTGGGTTGATCCCAGCCAGCAACTAAGCACTCACCAGCCACTCATTCACTTTACCGTCTCTGTAAGGCATGGAGGACTAGGAACAAATGAATAAGCTGGATTTTGATTTCACAAGAAGTAAATCAGTTTGGGCTTTGAAGTTAAAATCATTCTCTGCCTCAAATTCTTTTGTGTTAGGTTGCTAATTTGTGACAAAAACACCAAAATAAATAAATTTTCAGCTTCAGCCTTACAGGTATAAAGTGGAAATTAGTAGGATTTTTGAAAGGGTCTAAACAAAGAGTATGTCTTAAGTTCCTCAGTGAGCAGCCTCTGTTCCCCAAAGCTATATCTATGGAGAGAAACACACCTCTCCAGAGAGTGTTTCAGAGATATAGTTAAGACCTAGCTACTGCCACACAGGAGTCCTGTGTCATCCTACAGACTCCCTTTTTCTCTCCAGTGACCATGACTCAAGGCTCCTAAGTTAGGGAGCTAAGTACAGACCCTAATGAAAGCTGCATGGGTAGTCCCCTTCCTCCTCCTTTTATTTTAATTTGATCAGACTCTTTGGCAACTCTGTATTCCCATCTGTGATGTTTTATGTCAGAACTGTCCCTAGAGCACAAGACAGGTCATCAGTCTCTTAGGAAATTGATTAGCCAAAGCTAAAAGAAATCCACACAACCACACTCAGTATCTGTTATACAAATATGTTTACATTGACACTGAATATTTTGACAATTCCATGTTAGTTCAACAGATTTACAGGCTTGAATCACTAAGCAATATCCAGTTTTAGGAAAGAAATTAACACTAACAAACAAATTGACATTTCAAATGTATTAATGTTTTTTATTCAGTTTAATTAGCTTAAAATGAACAGCATGCATTACAGAGCTTTAGGGTACCAATAACCCTGATCATTTGGTGTGCACTGACATTGCCACTCTAAAATTTTACCCCAGCCATGGGATCTGCTTTTCTCTCTATTGATGACAGAAGGGAGAGCTAGTCTCAGTAGAGAAAAACTGGCTGGTTTTAAAATTGACTTTGAAGTAATCCGTAGCCTGCTTGAAAGTAAGTTTACATACAATCTGATCTTGGTTACCACAGAGTAACTATAGAGATGCTCCATTGCCTCTACCTACCCACCTAAACACACTAATAAAACTAAGATCAGAATCTGGCTACTGAAATCTATTTTTTCAACATCATATTTCTCTCTTTTGAAATCAGTTCTCAGTCCTTCAAAGACTTCAGAGGGAGGAGACCCCATAGGCCTCTCCCAGAGTCTCTTTGAAGTGTTATAGATGTGATGCTGTTTCCAGGAAAGAGTTTGAACACTGTAAAAAAGACACACAGCATACAGGAATCTTTCCATTCGTCTTTTCAAAGTCCTTTACTATGTCTTGCATAAATTTTTTTTGCATAACAATACCAATGGTTTAAAGACCCTATATGTTTGTGAGGGGGGAAACAAATAGGTTTGGTTTGGACTTCATTTAGTTCAATTAGTTATCAAGACTTAATCGATCAACATTTATCTAAAAAATGAGCTTCAAACTCCAGAGGCCCAGCTCTCTACCTAGCTCTTACAAGTGTGCACCCTGGGGTATTTGTAACAGTGAAGGGTTAGGAAACAAAGTGTCTGGAATATTCAAAGAAAACAGAGAGAGATAAGTAGCAGCCAGCCACTGGAATTCCAGATCTTTTCACATAATTACAATCTCTTGGAAAACCTTGAAACAAGGTGTGCATTAGCTGAAGCTCAGATAAATGAAAAGAAATAGATCAGGGAAGGTCCTTGCAGCCCCCATCGTTTCCCATCCTGGTCTCATCCCACAGCTATCCCTCACTGCACCCTCACAATATTTGCAAGTTGTTTAGGCCAATAAGATCAGATTTGTAGAGTGAAATAGCTGATGCTGAGCCACACTATCCAAGTTCTGAGGCTGACTTCAGATTAGGTCACATACAAACCCATGATCTGAAAGTCCCAAAGTGTCTGGAGCTCATCAGATTTCTCCCAGAGGGCATGTTCCTCTTCTGCATCATCCTGAAGGAGTCCACTGCACAGCACAGAGTGAGCCAAAGCATGGTAAAGGAGAGACTGCTTGGAGATTCACTTCAAAAACACACTCCTGATCTGAACTAGAATTCTAGCATAGATGTCCCATAAGACCCTAACTTCATAAAATGCATGTTAATAAACTCTTCCTGAGATTGGCTATTCAGCAGTATTAAGGAATACTTTGGAAACACTGAAAAGCTATGATATTATAAAGGTTTTGAAATTCTACATGCAGAAGATTCACATTGCTCTAAGATTTTTATTCCTCCAAGTTCTTTGTGTATGACACATAATAATTAATGTGACAATCCATACTGGGCCTATGAGCAAGCACAGATGCACAAAACAATGCACACCACAGAGGAATATCTTCTACCAAGACTCAATGACAGTTTGTCAACATGGCAGCCTGCCAATAAAGCATCTGTTGCTTGGCTTGCAGAGGCATGCTTTTGTGAGACTTCTATAAAAGGAAACACTGGCAAGTTCCTTTTTCTTCTTCAGAATATCTTTATGCTATATTTGTTGTTGACATCTGGGGCTATAATGGGAGATCATAGACGCATTGTCATTTTGGAGGAGTTCAGTTCCCTATGGTATCTATCTATCTGCTCTCATTTTATAGACAGACAGCCTGATGACTCAAACTGAGATGAAAATATGAAGCACCATAAGGTAATGACAACGAGTCTAAGACAAAGAAACTACTGTCATTATGGCAAGAACACCAGAGGTCAACACACAAGTTCTGGAAGGGTGAATCTAGGGACTTTTTAAGAAGAGTTTCGCTGAACTGCCACCAAACAACATGGCGTACATTTGATAAGGCCTATGCCACATTTTGAGATACAGTCATCTCCTACTTTGACACATACGTAACAACTCACACTTCCAGAAATGTTTGTCACAGGCCATATTCTACAGTGTATTCCCAATAGAGGACATCACTGAATTAGTTACTTCAGGTTCCTATAGAGATATGAAGACTTTCCTTTACTGAAGACAACATAGAGGCTTTAGGAATTTCTTCTGTTCTTCTGGACTACATGCTGGTAATAAGTTGTAAAGAGATTGTCACAAGATCCTTTCTCTTTCCTCAGTAACCAAGATAAAAAATGGTGCCGGACTCAGAAATTGCTGTTAAAATTTTAATATACAGGTATGTGGTGGGTTGACTTTGGCTGGCTGCCAGGTACCAACCAAGCTCCTCTATCACTCCCTGTCCTCAACAAGATGGGGGAGAAAATACAACAAAAAGCCTGGGAGCAAGGTAAGGACAGGGACGTCACTTACCAATTACCATCACAGGCAAAACAGACTCAACTTGGGGAAATTAATTTAATTTTCTACCAATCAAATCAGAGCAGGATAATCAGAAATAAGAACAAATCTTAAAACACCTTGCCCCCACCCCCCCCCCTTCTTTCCCAGCTCAACTTCACTCCTGGCTTCTCTACCTCCTCCTCCTCCTCAGTGGTGCAGGGGGATGGGGAATGGGGGCTGTGGTCAGTTCATAACACTTTGTCTCTACCACTCCTTCCTCCTCACACTCTTACCCTGCTCCAGTGTGGGATCCCACCCACAGGAGACAGTCTTTCATGAACTTCTCCAATGTGGGTCCTTCCCACGGGCTGCAGTTCTTCACAAACTGCTTCAGCTTGGGTCCTTTTCATGGGCTACAGTCCTTCAGGAATGGACTGCTCCAGCGTATTTCCACCACAGGGCCACAGGTCTTGCCAGGAACCTGCTCAAGCGCAGGCTCTCCAATGGGTCACAGCTTCCTTCAGGGCATATCCACCTGCTCCTGTGTGAGGTCCTCCACAGGCTTCAGGTGGATATCTGCTCCACCGTGGACCTCCATGAGCTGCAGAGGGAGAACCTGCCTCACCATGGCCTTCACCACAGGCTGCAGGGGAATCTCTGCTCCAGCACCTGGAGCACCTCTCCCCCTCCTTCTTCACTGACCTTGGTGTCTGCAGAGTTGTTCCTCTCACATATGCTCACTCCTTCCTCCCAGCTGCTGTTGCGCAGCAGTTTTTATCCCTTCTTAAATCTGTTATCACAGAGTCACTACCACCGTCGCTGATGGGCTCAGCTTTGGCCAACGGCAGGTCTGTCTTGGAGGCAGCTGGAACTGGCTCCATCTGACATGGGGGAAGCTTCTGGTATCTTCTCAGAGAAGCCACCCCAGTAGCCCCTCTGTTACCAAAACCTTGCCACATAAACCCAATACACAGTAGTAACACACAGCCATTTCTAAGTTAAAAGTAAGCAAAACAGGTTTTCTCCCAACAAGAATGCAACACAAATAATAAGGCTATTCCTAGATTCCCACACATTCACTTTCCTTAGAACTGGATAGTGGTATCTCTGCACACACTTTGGTTGTTTTTCTTATCTGCTTATTGTTCCTCTTCTAACTAAAGGCAAAATCTGTACTCAGATCTATTTGTTCTTAGCTACTCAAGCATCACTAGTCAGATGTTTACTTGCCTACTTGGCTCAAAAAGGTGTTGGGGGAACAAGTTCTCTGACCACATTCATGATCATGACACCTTCTCTGAAAGGGAAATTCTGAAACTTCTCTATCCATTGTCCTCACTAGCAGCTTCAATCTATCTTCTACTAGGAAGGTTTCAAGGTTTACTGCCTTTTCCAGTATCATTCTGCCTGATAGTGACCCTTTCCAAATGTCCCACAGTCATTTGTTGTTCGAAACAATCTAGTTATGGGAGAGATACACTTACTTGGTTCTGAATTGTGCCCCTCAAGATTGGGGGGGTAAGGAGGGGAAGTTTAATCTAGGTAATGGTAGTCCAGTAAACTCCAGTTGGGCAGTATCTCTCTTGACCTCACAACCTGGACTCTGTTTGCCCAGTGCTCAGTGAGAACCTAAAAAACTGATTGTTCGGGAGTTTTGCTGTTGTTTTGGAAATGAGGTTTTTTTCCCCTAGTGGTGAGGAGAAATGTTGGTCAGCAACTGTAGTAACCCTGGGGCTGAGCTCCACTCTAATGATAATGTCATGACTTCTTTCTCCTGAGCAGTGTCAGGTACCCACGGAGTAGTATGAGGATTTAAAGATTTGGCCAAATATTAGTACCAGTTAATATTTAGAGTGCTCCATAAAGTTTGAGGTTCATCGTGTGCAACAAACAAAGCTATACAGAACAGCAGAGTGCTAGGGAAGAACACAGGAATGTGTATGTGCTTGATGGAAAGCCTGTCCTGTTTAAGTCATTGACAAAACTCTAATTGGTTTCCATGGGGCCAAGTATTCACCTTAATTTTTCTCCTTTAATGAGAATTTAATGAAGAAAATATCAGTTCAGGGACAGTCTGAACAGTATTGTGGCTTTAACATCAAAATTCAGTCAGCTTCATTCTCCCTGTCCCCCAAGTTGGGTTCGTTCTCTCACACTAGCACTCTTTCTTTCTCTCCTTCAGGGAACATTGACAGCTTTCTTGCCGGGTGTCCATTGGGAACAGAAAGAATAAATTATTTCTTCTTTCTTACTTTATTCTTCCTTATACCTCCTTCTATTGTTCTCTGAGGAGTTTTAAGCTGTTTAATTTCTGTATGCCCAGGTGCACCAAACAAATGGTGTACCTTCAAACTGTGTTTCATCCATCTACATCTCTCTCATTAAACGTCATCCTTCTGATTAGCTAGATTCATTAAGTTTGGCTCTTGCTCATGTGGAAAAGTTTGTCATCTGTATTCTGTATTTTATATAGGCTAGTAACACTTTCCCAGAGTATATTCCTGGAGTCCTTTTCTCTTGTTTTCCTTTGTACTCTACAAAGTTAATTGAATTTCATCAGCAGTTTTTCTTCTATCATAAAACTGTTTATGTGTTATGTTTAACACATCCCAACCCATCTCAGGCATGTGATTATCTTTGCAGCATAAGCTCACACAAGGTTGCTTTACATCACATTTCAGTTATGTGAGAGAGAGGTCAAAAGGGATTACACGCACTCTTCTGTCATGAGAGACACAATTCCTCTCAGGATAGGGTGGCACACTGCATTGAAAAGTGTATTCTGTCACAAAGCTGCATCAGAAGCCCTGCCAAAAATTTGTCAGAACAGAAAAATGGATGGCCCTAAATATACAGTTTCTGTAGAAGGACAGCATCTGTGTTAGGCAAATAGTATTTTGATATGCAATTATTACTATTTTTAATTAGTCCTTTCTCTGAAATCTTTATATATTCATGTGCTATTTTTTTGGATCTTTCCACAATATTAGATTAACTCCAGGGGTTTTTTTCCGTCCCCTCTCCATATGCAGCAATATAGTGTATTGCCTCTGAAAATCCAGCATTTATAGTGTTATATGTTTCAATCTTGTTTTAAACTATTACAAATTGTGGCTATTCCTGTCAGCTTCTGAATTTGCCTCAATTAACATCCTAGCTAATTTCAACAACAGACAAGGTCTTAAAAGGGAAATGTTCTAGTTGCAATCTAGAAAAAGAAAATAAATGAGCAGAGCAGGAAGGCAAGGAAAGTTTTGGAGATCTTTGTGCATTGGTCAAAGAATACCAAAAGCGCCTTCCAAAACAAATCTGAAAAAAAGACCCTGAGGTATAACTCTGGGAAGAAGATTAATGACTTCGTGTCATGCACGCCTCTGAAATGCAATCTAAAATGCATATGGTTTAGGGGATTTTTTTTTTGAGAAATTGATTTAAATATGTTAAATGAATAGAATTTGAGTTAAACTCTCCTCAACTGGAGATAAAAACCAAGCATACCTCTTCCCATTCTAAAGATACATGGGCTACAAGCTTCCATCTAATCTCACAAGGTGTTTAATTAACCTTACTGATGAAAACATGAAAATGATTAACAACTTTGTGTTCAAAACACACCACTAAACAAGGTCCTGTAAGAGCTTTCAGTATGAAAGCTTTAAGTCATTCACTTGCTTTGAACTCAGAGCAAATGAGGCAAAGTCTATATCAGTAAAGGGGCTCTGCCTTCATTAATCACACTGTCCAATACCTACTTTTCAGTGGCAACATCTGTGTACCAGGCAACACAGAATCTAGCTGTACCATATTAATTAGGAGAAAACTTCTAAAACGTGCAGTAGTTGGTCAGGGCACTTGTGGATACTGAACTCATTTCATTACTGTTGAACAATGCACCGCTATACAAAAAAAAAAAAGCCAAAATATGTAGGCTTGGGCTCCAGATCCTCCTGCTAAAGAATGACTCTAATCTTTAACTTTGTGATAGGAATTCCTTTCTCTCACATGACATAATATCTCAACAATATTGGCAACAGATACTAGCAGAGAGTGCTGTCTCAAAAGTGATCTAGGAAGCTGTCTCTTTCAAAAATATCCCTCATTTCTAGGCATAGATACATGGTAATCCCTGAGACCAACATTTAGCGTTTCTTGCTAATGCCTGGATTCAGCTACAAACTGGGCACATATAGTTTAGGTGTCTAAATCTAGATGCATACACGTGCACTAAGTTAGTTGCTTTAACGGTCAACAGAGATCTAGGACTGGAGTCAATTGCCTGTGCAGAAGCATTTGGTGCCACTGAGCCGCCCTGCCTCCCCAGTACACCCACCAGAAGAGCAGGGATCCCCGGGAGGCCCTGTGTCATACATGCCAGTCTCATAAGGATGTCTTTGGTACCCTTGATGTCACCAGTTACTCAAATGTGGGCAATTAAATCTGTGTTCGGCACAGGCAAAGGACTTGGAAAAGCTTTCCAGCTTACTAGATATACCTGTTAACTGCATAGTTCTCCAGACTCCATGTCCTTCACAGAGAATGGGCTTAACTCAGGGGCTTAGTTGCCCAAGCACATGCTCCTAGAGCCATTTCCTGTGTCCTGGGGTATCTGCATGAGCCTAATGGATATGGCACAAGACCTACAGAAAATCTTTTCCCTCTGGATCACTAGTTAGAAGTCAGGCTAAACCCTTCTGGGAACCCTATGTGTGGGACTGAATGGAGTCCCCAATGCCCTTATTTTATTTTGCTGATTTTATTGGGTCAAATTCTCATAACCTAAAAAGCATGAGATGTTGAAAGCAAATGATGTACTGACCAGATTAGTCAGACCCTGAGACCCACTTCATGACTCTATTATCTCATTCCCATTGAAATCGAAATTTCCCTTGACCAGTGCGGTACTGTTATAATCCAACTTTTAATCCGTTCTCATCTGTGATAAAACTGATACCAGTGAAGAATATGAGGTTCACAATGTGGTGAGCAAGAGAAAAATCAGCAGCCCTTGTAGCATCCATAATGAAAGAATCCCAGTTAAATGATTTTGATAGCTCAAGCAAGAATGTTGGTTTTACCAAAGCTAATTTAATCCAATGTTTACCTGCGTGAATTGGGAAGTTATGAATCATTGCTTTGGCAACCATCCCAGATAGCAATAGGTTATGAGTATTAAAAGAGGATTAGATTATAAACTTTTAAAAAGTATATATTTTTTCCTTATGTCTGGAAAATTCCAGTTAGCTCAGTCCAAAATATTTTGAGTTTCATATGATTTAACCAATTACAGTAAGTTAAAAACCTTTGTACCATACATAATGTTCCTTACAAGTGACCAATTTTGTAGGTATTTATCCAAGTGAATATTCATCCTGGAGTATAAATTGAAACAGATGTCAGTGAACAAATGCAATTTTATTTTCTAGCAGGTTCACAGCAGCAAGCTTGAGAAAAGCCAACAATGCCAAGATCAGAAGTATGGTATTTACTGGTACATTCACCAGGTGTTCTGAGAGTCTATTCATACTGTCCTGACTGAGCTGAAACTACTTAATCTTCCACTAGCAGACACAAATATGAGTAATGCCTCTGAGACTGACAAGAGGAAGAGTTAATATAAAGGTCAGATAACAAAGAGCAAGAACCCACCTTGAATACAGAGTACAAATCTAGTTGCATCTTTCTTGACTTCAAAATGAATCCATCAAGGAAAATAATGATATGGCTCCCAACAGCAACATGCAAATCAGGGAATTAATCTCTAGCAAAATGTTTTATGTTACAGAAATCCACAAATAGATTTGATTCAGCGACAGTAAATCAGACATGGTGGGTAGTTCTGTTTGACTGATGAGTACACATGCCACTGGCAGCAGGGCAGTGACATATACAGGATAGCAATAAATACTTTTGCTGGCAGTTCAGCAGCCATTGCTCAGTGACGCTAGAGGAATATAGACAGCTTCAGGCAAAAATGCAATCCAGCTAACAAAAAGATATTTTGCTTTTCTGCCGCTTTTGCCATGCTACTCTTTTCTGTTGATAAAGAAATGACCAGCTTATAAAGATGTGTGAAGAAAAAAAGATATTAAAATCTGTCTACAAGATTTTTTTGCTGTTATTGCTTTGTGCTATTGGTGACTTGCTGCAGCTAATGCATATCTCCATAATAACATTGGTATGTTATCTGCAACTCTTCTTTTCTCACCCTTACTCTGCTCTCCAGCTCTATGGTATTATCATCTGACTTCCACCTTCCCCCTCCCTATTAAAGCAATGGTTAAGTTAGAAAGGGGTTGCCGTTAGTAATATTTACTGTCAGTGGAGAAGGAGAGGCAATTGCAAGGGACATTCAGAAGAAGATGAGGTTGCTCTGAATCACACTCTGGTGTAGCCTGTGTCTTTCCGCATGGGGACCCTAGGGAGACTGAGGCCAGGTTATTCCACACTACAGCATACATTGCTTGGCTCACCGGCGCTGACCTCTCCCAGCTACCCAACTCCTTCAGCACATGCCAGAGTTCACAGCTCACCAACAGATACGTCTGTGACCCTAAAGTGACAACAACTACAGCAGAGCCTCTAAAGCGACAGCTACAGCAGAGCCTACTAGTGCCTGCATGGATTGAGGATTGCCTTGGATATACTCTGGAAAGAATGAACTTTAGACTTCACTGCTGAACTGTGCACAATCTTGCCAATGGTTGTAAGAGACAAAGAGGGTGGGTTCCTACTAGGAAGGGGGAGGAAGGAGACAGAGGAGGCAAAGAGAAACACCTGGGCTGAGCAGAAGGTGCCAGCAGAGCCTTACAGCACTCCAGGCCAACAAGAGATCGTTCAACACAAGGAGAAAGAGATTCATGGTAGAATTTTGACAAAATAAGCGACATTAAATAAATACATAATTTAATTGCTCCATTTGAACAAAGAGAAAAAATAGAAAATATGAGTAATAACCAGCCTGAGTTTTTAATGAAGGTGAGAGGACTGGGGCTGGAGAAAGTAAGTGGACAAGTCCAAACTCCACCACTGTCTGGGTAAACACAGGGTCCAGAGCAATGAAAAAACATCACCAGACCTGGTCATCTGGTCATTAGCAGCATGAGTCATACGCAGTTTGCACTGGCTCCCACTCAGCTTTCTCAGCATCAGCATTATGGGTACAGATGAGAGCCTGAGAGCATCCAGAGACATAACAGGGCTGTTTTCTATGGCAGGGATCAGCCCACTTGGCTTTCCAAGAGACACCAGTGTGTCTCTCCAGAGCTGATGATGCTGCCAAGTAACAGCCCAGCAAAACTTCCAGTGTAGCAACCAGTTAGGCAGCTTATTCACTGGTGTTTGAAAGGTCCTGTTCTTCATCTCCAGACTTGGCTTGATGTTAATGAGCAGATTAACTGACATTCCTGGGGATCCTGTTTCTGCTTACTGTCATGACTCCTGGCCAGTTCACCACGTGATTCCCAGGGGTTCAGGACAGACATGTATTGGGATTACCCAGCAAGGTTTTGGCAGCAGGGTGGCTCCAGGGGTTGCCTCTCTGAGAAGAAACCAGGGACTGCCCTGTGATGGACACCGATTGTTCCAGCCAGCTCCAATGGAATCTTTGAGAGAAGCACTGGCTGTAACTCAGAAGATTCCTGGGGAAAGGAGACAGTGAGTTGAGTTCTTTCCCCAAACAGGGTCAGTGGGCACACTGGTTGTAGCCCCACAGCCCTACAAGGAAGGGACTTCTGTAGTCGGGGATGTTCTGGAGCAGCTGTCTTGGATGTTCAATTACTTTCCTGGTCATGCTTATCTTAAAGTTTGGTAAGCAATAAGCAGTTCAGTGCCCAAGAAATACTACTGGTTCAGAAGTAAGTTTGGATGACAGAAGTTACTGTAGGACTGTAGACATAGAAGGTAGCATATGCTTTTGCTAACAGGATAACTTGTACTGCATTAATATGCTCAGTTAATATACGGCTAGATGAGGCAAGAATGATATTTTACCATTCTGTGTTCTTATGAAACACTGGTGAAGTCAGGCTGTGTTGACACCAAATATTTTAAGATATTTTACAAGGTCTAACTTTGGTAATGACATAGTAAACAAGCGTGATGATACACAAATGTAGAAGCAATGTAAATATAAATGCAAGTAAAAGCAGGAGTACTGTGAGATATATGATCATATTCATGCTTACAAGGTATGTGAAAGCAGATCAAAACCTTTAGCAAGTCCTGCAAGCCTTCTAGAAAGACCCTTTCTAGTAAAGGATGGAGAAAGTGTATACAGGCTACCTTCCAGCTTGGATCAACTGATCTAAGAACACATCTTTAACTGGATAATCTTGTCTGGTTAAGTAATCAACACATGCCACCAAGGATTCACTTGTTATTTTTATTTTTCATTTCTCAAGTTTACCCCATCTGTGATTTTAGTGTCTCTGCCAGGGATCTCAGATACACAAGAGTTTGCTAGGAAAAGCTGTAAGAACTTGCTGGCCATAACATTTTTTGAGACCCTATTTTATTTTTGAGCATTTGAGTGTGTAAGCACTGCTGTAAAAGTGCCAGAGACCCTGCTGCAGGCAGTGCTCTCTTCACTCGGGCACCAGCAGTGGGTCCTAATGTGAGGAAGTAAGCAGGACAAATGCCTCCTTGCTGCAATTGTTTAAAGACCAGCTCAGTGACCAGGCACTTGAATTAGAGCTGTGGTATGAGCCAGCTGAAGGACAGTGCCCTCTCCCTCCCACACTGCTGGAGCATAGGAGAAAGAGGAGGGGTACTCTGCATGTTGGGTGGGGACTGGTTAGAGCCATATGTCCTGCCTGCCTTGGGGAGGAAACAATCAGTTGTAGGACAGCAGTATCTGGGGACATTTATCCAGAGTGAGAACAGAAAATTAAAATCTCCTCTTTTCTTCCAACCACTATTAGCAAAGTTTATTCTTTTGTAGAAGTGCCAAAGCAAGAGATTATTGCTGGGTGAGCCATGTACATTTTCTAGTTGTATACAACTATGTATAGCCTGCTCTCCACCCCAGCTCCTCAGGAGACTGTTATTACGATCATGTAGCTGCCATAATTGTGAGACTTTATCTTTCCTCCCTAATAAAGGCAATCCCAGGATCAGCTAGCAGCACCACTCGCTCCACCTCCCCTCTGCCTTTGTCCACACAAGGGCTTCAGTGCCTGGGGTAGCTGGTGGACAGCCTTGTGCATCTGTCCCTGGCAGCTTGCTAACCTACCAGGCAATTGCAGGAACATGCTCCCTGGGGTACATTTCAGCCTGCACCCTTGCCTACAGACATAATAGAGCATGCATGGTAGCTGAGCTTGGTCTTGAGGGTGTCTTTACAAACAGCCACAACAGGAACTATGGACAGAGCCAATGAGTCTTGCAGTTGTGGATATCTCTTGCTTGTGGGGATAAACATGTGACGTTATTATAGATACTGTTCTCTGCCCTGCTGTGTTTTTATGGGAACATAAGGACAGCTGTACTGTTTATAAACCAAATAACTTGTGTCTGATAGTGACCAGTCACACCATTCTTTCATATATCTGCTCTCCTGCATTTCTTGTTTTGTTACATTTTTATATGCCTTTTCCCCCTTCTGCTCCCTCTCTCAAATATCCTTGAATACTAGCCATTTTTAAAGTTGAATTTTAATATGGTGAAGGAACAGCAGAAAATCCCCCAAAGTGATGCTTTTCACAAAATCTGGCAAAGCCAGTGAAAAATGGTATAGGAATGTCAGTAGTTAGCGTCACAAAGTGTTCTTGTGTTGCCAGATAACTGTATTTCATGCCAACATAAAGGCTGAGATTATATCACTTTCTACTGGTTCTCTCTGTGTGGAGACTGATGGATCTTATCGACCATTGTAAAAGGTCAACAGGCAACTTATAAGAGTTCTATATAATGTTTAGTGAGTAACCAGGGGTCAGGTTTAACAGCTGAGAAAACACGATATTTTTTAATAAATGCACAAAGATTATGTTCAGTTTGAGTCTGCAGAAGTTTCTGGAAAGATTTAAGTCTTTCTGTTCAGATGGTTACCAAAGGATTTGCCTGCCTTAATCTTATTTGAAAAGTGATGCTAATACAATTTCTTTAACCTGCATCATTGTGTAAAGACTGAAATTACATGAAATGCAAGTGGTCAGTAGATCTTGCAACATTTTAAAAAGTTATATTCAATGATAGTAATAGTTTATTTCTACCTGCATGTATTTCGCTGCTTTTTGGGGGCATTTGTTAACATGATTCATTGCCAGGCATCCACTGTCTTATGGAAAAAGATCTTCGGTCTAGAAGCTTGTGATGTTGACATTTGTAATGGTCCTCCTCTTCATAACTTGTCTTGGCAATTGTTAGTCATGCTGATGCTTCTCAGAATTTCTCTAATTCTCATCATAATTCTGTTTGTTTTCTCTTTAAACCCAAAATTTCAACTTTTTCTCTTGGAATATTTGAGAACTTTCTGCCACACTCATTTCCAAAAGAATATGCATTTTCCACAAAATGGAAAATATCATTTATGTTATAGGTTCAGTGAACTTGCTAATTCATCAGTCTAGACAGTGGGCTTCTTCACCTGCAGAAGAAATATTTTTGGTATATATATCTTTCAGGTTTTTCTCAAATGTGCACATTTCTAACCTCTGAATAGCTGGAGAATACAGGAAAGTAAAGACTTGGGGCTACATTGGCAAACAGCTAAAATTTTTCCATTGAAGATGCAGTCAATGAGGTAATAAATTTAACCATAAGAGCAAGAGGCAGGCATTTCTTACTTGCCTTTTTCCAGGATCCACAGAAATAATCTGTAGACCACAGGTTGAAAACCACTGATTTAGCTCCACAAAACAGGTTGGTGTCGAGTCTCTTGTCCCTAGTGTAAGATCATAGTTTGAGATATATAGGTTCCTCACACAGGGGAGAGTCTCAGGCTTTTAAAAAGGGATCCACAAAAGTTGAATGGACCAAACCTCACAGTTCTTAGGGACTTAGGTTACTGTTTTCAGACTGCTGGAAGATCCACCTTCTGTCTTCCTCTGAATAAACTTTATTAACTCGTACAAAACAAATCACAGTTTTATATATTCACTGGAGCAGAGAGTGTAAACCTCTAAGTACATAGGAGCCAGATCAACTGTTTACAATCAGAAGTGCAATTAACACTATATATATATAGTGTTATATATATACCATTATATGTGAGTGTTATATATATACCATTCAAAAATCAAGGTAACCTCTCCCTCCCTGTTAGGTTATACAAATAAAGCTTTTTCAAATTAAAGCAAAGACCCATGATGATTAGAGGCACAGTGATGGGTGGAAGTACCCAAGATGAAAACACTGTATTGCTAAGATCATCACAGGACACTCAAGCATTGTCCCTTGTGCAAAACATGCAAACTATAGGGGATTATTGCTTAAGAGATTATGGAACCTATTATGTGGTGCAGGGGAGGAAGAGAATTTTGGGACAAGCCAGAAAGACTTCTGGAATTGTATAAAGCTTCCTTTGGGATGTTTAGGGGAAGGGACAATAGCAAGGAAAGAGAAAGATTGGGGAGGAACATACATGGGAAAACAGAAGAAAAAGAGAGGGATAAATGGGGCTGGTAATATTTAAGTAGGTAGTTAGTCAGTATGCTTGTCACACCAAGCCCTGTTCTTGATTACTGCAGTCCATCCTATATTAAATCTCATTTGTAATTATCTTCTGTGGGAGTTCACACCCTGTTCTAAGCCTACATGTATAAACTTCCAGCAAACTTCAAGTCAGCCTCACTAAAGAGTAGGGCAACAGGTCTGGGACCCAGGAGATCCTGAATGTCCAAAGTTAGCTACTGGTGAAAACCATATGAGACAGGGGGACAAACTACCAAACTTGAAGATGAACTAGCAGTGTAGTAGGAGGACATCAGCACTTTGAAAGACACAAGATCAGAGCCAGCAACTGAGTGAGAGGCCTGGGATCCATATTAGGTGGACTTAAAACCCATTCTGCTGTTTGGGAGACCCATGAATATGGGAGTGGCAGAAAATCAAGAGAGTCAGAATGTGTGTATGTGCATGTGTATATGTGTTTGAGTGTGTACAGATGTACCAGGAATACATGCTCAGCCTCATTGCTGGCTGGACTCAGGCACAGGAAGGTACTGCATCCATGGGGCTCAGACATGAGAAACCTTGAGGTCTGAGAGGGATGAGAGTCAGCTCTTCAGGGCTGGGAAGGAGAACTTCACTTGTTCCTGAAGTCCACCAGACCTGGTTTCCTCCAACAAGAACAGAGTTTTTCTTTGGTTTTTAGTTTTTTGTTTTCCTGCTTCTTACTCACTGAGTCTTTCATGATATGAAAGGCAGGATATTTCAGTCATGGATCAGCATCATATTGCTCTGACAATATAGCCCTTGGCTGACTTGGAATGAGCTCAAAAATATCTGTGAAATGGTACACAATCGATCCTCAACAAAATGAATTCTGAAGCATTGTTGAAGTAACATCTGAATTCCACGTTCATCAGTGACACTGTTAATTGGAACTCATTTGTTTATTGCTCAAATATTATCCAAACCTAAAAGTGGTTACCTGGCTTTGAAGCCACCTGAAGAGCATTTTTGAGTGTTTGAAGGAAGTTGCATATTGCCCTTAATTATAAATAACATAAATATGTCTCTCCTAATAGTATGTGACAGGCTGACTTCCTAAATAACTATTTATTCTGAATACACTGAGATCAGGGAAGACATAAACACTTCAGGAAAAATGAGAAGAGGGAAGAGAGAAAGTAAGTATGGGAGTACAACGGCAAAGCCTCAGTTCCTAGTCAGTTCCCACTGAGATTTAGAACCATAGAATAATTTTGGCGGGAAAGGACCTCTGAAGGTCATCTGGTCTAATCCCCTGCTCACAAAAGGGCCAACTCAGAGCAGGTTGCTCAGGCAGTGTCCAGTCAAGTTTTGAATGTCTCCAAAGATGGAGATCCCACAACCTCTCTGGACACCTGTCCCATGCTTGACCACCCTCACTATGCATGAGGGAGACTTTTTTTCCTGTATCTAATCAGAATTTCTAATGCTGCAGGTTGTGTCTGTTGCTTCTTGATCTTTTCCTGTGCATTGCTGAGAAGAGTCAGGCTCTGTCTTCACTATAACCACCCCTGGCTGCATACTGCCTGGTCTCACAGTTCTAGGTATGTTCAGTTGCTTTGAGTGATCCATGACTCAGTTTTGCTCTACCATATAGACTTCTTCACTTTCCCAAACTCAGCAACTAGGCACAAGGACCCGTGAGGCCAGAGAGCAAACTGTGCCAGTAAATACTAGGGCAAAAAAGGCCACAAGTAACTCAGTTTTTTCTGTGGTTTTGATCATTGGGTCCACAGCCCCACTGAGCATTGGAGCCACATTAGCCATACTTTTATTGTTGATGTACTTATAGAAATTATTCTTGTTGCTCTTCATATCCTTTTCTAGTTTAAATGACAATTGAGCTTTAACTCTCCTAACTCCATCCCTATATGCCTGGCCAAGATCACTAAGTTCCCATCAGGTAGACGGTACCCCTTCCACTTTCTGAACACTTCTTTTTTATGCTTGAGCTCAGCTATGCTAGCCTTCTGCCCCAGACCTTTGATATCTTACACACTAGGGTGAACTGTTCCTTGCTCTGAGGAGGCAGACCTTGATCAGCCAGCTGCCTTGGGCCTCCTTGACCTCAGGGAAGCCTCCCATGTGATCCCACCTACCAGTTTCCAGCATGACTGTGCGTGGCCATCTAATTCTTCCTGCTTGTTCCCTGAGCTGCATGTCTTTGTGTGGAAGTGTGTTATGTGGACTCTCTGTTGTGCTGCCATCAAGTGAAGTGTGAGAGCTTCCCCATCATGTTGTGCCCTGGGTGTTTCCTCACTGCTCCTTGTACTATGACTTCTCCTCAGGCTTTGGTCACCATCCCTGAACAACCTAGCTTTGTCTTCCTAATTAGTTTAGCAAGCCTGATGGAAATGGTGCTACTCCCTCCACAACAGCAGATGGGGCCCTGTCTCATTTAGGAGGAAAGAAAGAAGAGGGGCTAGCAAAGGGAAAGAGATTGACTTAGAAGGCAGAATATATGAAGGAAAGTGGATCCTTTTAGTTAATCTAGTAGAGGATGACAAAGCCTGAAATCTTTTCTTTCTGATTCAGGCCCTAGTTTGAATCAACATTCTTAAAGTCAGAAGCTGGTGGAAGCAATATATCAACTAGAAAGTGAAAGACAAAGGCAAAACAAACACAATATCTTTATTTTCTTCTGTAGAGGATTAGTTCCTGTCAAGTCCAAAAGCCAAGAATCTGGGTAAAATTTGAGTTTTGTGTTTGTCTTGTCATTGTATTCCCTGGAACAGTTCAGCTGAAGTCAGTAGGGTAGAAGGTGAAAAAATGTGAGATTTGGATTAGGCCTAAAAGGTTTGATTTCTACTCAGGAACAGCTTGATTTCAAATTGGTGCCTGGGATCACTTAGGACAAGCTTGAGGTAGATTTGGGGTAGGGAAAATTCTAGAGAAAAAAGCCTAAACTAGTTCCAGAGAAGCACATCTACCATTATCAAAGGCAAGACATCATTAGCATGTCTGTTAGCAAGAATAATGTTTAACAGTTTTTAGAGGTTTAAAGCTTAGACCAACACATTGGCATGCTTATCTATCCCCCAGTTTTTCTCATAGATATGTAATTGGGCAAAGGGTGCTGCAAGACCTTGCCCTGTATGGACAAATGACTGTTTCTTACAGTTAATGGTTACTGAAGTGTTCTTGCTCTTCTGATTCTCTTCATTTCTATGAAACTGTTGTGTTGGGAGCAGAACCAGACAAGCAGGTTAAGGAAATGGCAGACTTCCTCAGGCTTCACAGCAAATGCTGATCAGTGGTCCATTCCTCTTCCTTTTGCCTTTTAGCAAGCCTGTAACCCTGCCTTGAAATACACCTCAAATTTGGGAAGGAATAAAGCCAGGTCAGAGAGATGCTTAGAGGCCACATGAGTTAGACTCTTATAGGTAAGATAAGAAGTGTGAATCGTAATGTGCAATGCAGAAGGCACAAAGAAGTGACTCAGAATGGTTGATGACATGATTACAATGACACCAGAATAGGACAATCTGGAGTTTAAAATTTATTCCTTCTAAAGAAGGAAGCTTTCTTTAAAAATAGCAATTCAAAAGAATCCTCTTAAATTAGGAGACAACTACTGATTGTTCAGCAAGGGACAAAGTATACAGAGAAAGGAGAGGTTCCAGAACTACATATTGTGCTAATGAGGAGGAGAATTTGTACAGCTAAGAAGATTACATATATCCTGTATAGAAGATAAAAGCTGTAGTATTAAAAACCAAGACTGTGCATTTTGTCATAAAGCAAATTTTGCTATGGCAATTTCTTTTTCTATTATTGAAACTATTACTTAAGTGGCATAGAGTTGTAAATGGTGCATGTCTTATGTTGCTGGTGTATATTAACATCAATACCGCTGTACTAGCATAGCCATAGTAACAACCTTTCCGTATAATCAATCTGTCTTCAATAGAAGCAGCATAAATATTGTAGCTGATAACAAGTGTATGGTGATGAAGTGAGCATAAAGAATTAAGACTTCCAGGAGATATCATAGGCTGTCAGAATGTATCTTTTTTGCCATTGTTATTGCAAACATACATGAAAGGAGGGAAATTAAATTTTAGGGAACAAGGAAATTAGTGAAAATTTAGTTAACATTTTTGAGTTCTTATGTATGTAGTAAAATTCACAAAACAGTGTAAGGAACATGAAGATTCTACCTACTAGACTGAACCTGGATTAGATTTGGAATTGAAATCACAATCTAAATGATACTATCCCAGTGCTAGTATGTATTTCAGCTATGGTCAAACAATCTTCATTTGATTGCCACAGCAGCTGAACCAAATAATTCCTTGTCTTTCAGCTGGATGTTCTTTAATATATCTTGAAACTTACATTGAAATAGGTGCCTAAATAGAAAATATGTGATAATTGGGTTGTAGGGACACAGGCAGCTTCTAATGCCTTTGAGATCATTGCAATGCTTTCATTCTTCCTCAGGAAAAAGGAAGAATTCACAGCTGGAGGGTGGCAGTGACATGCAGTACTGCTTAGGACATTGTGGCTGCTGGGACTCATTACCAACAGTCAGTTTAGTACTGGGCCACTGCTGTCTCCTCAGCAGCTGGTTGATATTTTTTTTTTCACATCAATTGCAAAGAGGAAAGGAAGCAACATAGTTCCGGCATAAGTCCACTAGACTATCAAGAAGAGGCTAATTCCTGTTATGGTCCTGCGTTCTTGCTCAAGTTACATACACTCTGGTATGAAAATGGGATTAGAAATCAACCTCTCTCTTCTCCTCATGGAAGATGAAGTGCGTTGCTTTGATGACACCATTTCTCTCCTGCTCCCTTTTGAGACTGAGAGGCTGTGCCTATATGTTACTGCATTGGTCCTGAGCAGCAATGCCATGGTGAAGGATCTCCCTGAGTTGCCACCACTTACTGAGCAGTGACTTGGTTGAGACAACAGTTCTGGTGCATGAAAAACTGTTTCTTTTTGGAAGACATTAAACAGGGTGATCTGTTTCAGGGGGCACTAAGTCTAATCAAAATCCCAAAAGGGCACACAGGCAGCTTATCCAATGACTGATTTCTCCAACAGTTTTAAGTGTATGCATGGTAAGGCAGTTTGGATCAAGAAATCAATATCTTGTTCAAAGTAGATTAAATCTAGTCTGAAGTAAAACACCTGAACCACAAATAGTGGAAATGTAGGGACCTCAGTAACAATTGTTTGTGTTGACTGACCCATTTTTTCTGCACCAAATACTTGCTAGGGTAGACATAGCCTAACAAGCTTCCTTTTCAGGAGGAGAACAGCCCCAGCTCTCTCAGCCTCTCCTCATATGTCAGATAAATGCTCCAGTTCCTTTAATCACCCTCATGGTCCTTCACTGGACTCACTCACTTATACTGGGAAGCCCAGCACTGGACCCAGCTCTCTAAGTGTGTCTTACCAGGAATGAACAGAGAGGAAGGCGCACCTCCTTCAACCTGCTGGCAACTCTCTGCCTAATGCACTTTAAGGTGCTGTTGGCCTTTTTTGCTGCAAGGGCATACTGCTGGGTCATGTTCAACCTGGTGTCCACCAGTACCTCTAAGTCTTTTACTCCAAAGCTGCTTTCCAGCTGGACAGCCCCCAAGCTGTACTGGTGCCTGGGGTTATTCCTCCCCAGGGGAAGAACTTGGCATTTCCCTTTCTTGAACTTCATGAGGTTTCTGTTGTCCCATTTTTCCAGCCAGTCGAGGTCCCTTTGAAGGCCTCGTGTACTATTTCATCCTTTCAGAGCTGGGTCTTCTATAAAAAGAAGCTACCTCATAATTCCTATTTTCAGAAGCCTCTGTCTTGCCTGAGTCCACATTTCCCTGTTCTCTAAATCTACTATTCCTTATTAAAGTCTTGGTAGCATATTTTATTTTCATTTTAGGGTACCCAATACACCTATGACATTATATGCTATGTGTGTATTTGAAATTTATTTAGACATAGGTCTACACAAATAACATCAGGTTGACCCAGTGGTTTTGTCTCCAAGTATAGATTAGTCAGAAGAGTAAATAAGACTGACAGAAAAATAAAGTTAACCCTACAAGAATTTCATAGCCTTGTCTCCAAAGGAACTTTTTAAAAACACAAACCCAGAGACTGCTTTCCTATATCTCTTGCTCTGGGAACCAGCAGTCACATGTCATTAACTGTACCTGACCAGAGCTAAATATTATGGTCCTTGGACTTCATAGTAATGACATTTTAGAGAAAGTGCAAGTGGTGGGAGGCAGAAGGGGAAGGGAGAGATGAAGGGGAGGAAGATAGGGAGGAAAAAGATAGAAACTACTAACTTCCAAGACTTGTGAACTTCCTGTTAGATCTTTAATGGAAGAAGTAGCTCCACTGAGAAAGCCAGTAGGCAAAGCAAGAAGGTAAAATGGGCATTTTGCTGCCTGCAGAATTCAGTCAGTACCTACACAACTGCCTGACACCCTCCTTTCCATCAAGGGATCTAAGGTTTGTCAAGCTCAAATCTCTGGACTAGCCAATGCAGCTGTATTGTCCCAGGAGGCTTGATGATTCCTGACTAGATAGAATCAATCATTTGTCCTTTTGTTTTTCCAAATTTTATTTTAGTTTAATCCAAAGATGTAACAGAGCCATGCCCTTAAGCATCTAAACATTGTCAAGGAGTCAACCAGGGTAAACGGAAAGACACACTCCTGCCTAAAAACTTTAGATGTTCTTAATTTATTCACTCTAAATCTCAGCATTTCTCTAGCATTGATATATGCTTTTGGGATTACAATTCAATCAGATCAGTTGAATGGTAAGTGTGGAAACAAAAACAAAATCTTAAAAGAGGCAGCACATTGCTATATTTCCTACCATTTTGTAATTTGAGACAATAAAGGTGATGCTACTGTTAGGTAAAATATCAGCTAACATCTCTAATACAGTACATATACTTTTCCTTTGGGCTTTGATGCCTTGAATCTCAATAACGTCACATAAAAACAACAGCAGCAGCAACACAAAGGTGGCCTCCAGTGCTGACAGACTTCTGTTTGGTGTCGGCTCCTGGAATTGCTGCCTATGCCCTCTGCTTCAAATAGGTTTCCAAAGGCAGCATTCAAGACAGAATAGGAAATCTTTAGCCCCAGCTAAATACTTCTCACTCCTTTCTCAGGAGAAAAAGAAAAATCAGAATTTAGATTGTCCTCTATAGAAGAATAAATGTATTTAGCTTGGAATTCGGGGAAATTTAATTTGGGTTTGGAGCTGGGTACCCTGAGAACAACTGGTCTGACTACTAAAGACTGAGGCAAAGAAGGCATTAAGTACCTCAGCCTTTTCCTTGTCCTTTGTCATTATGTTTCCCCCTGCATCCAATAAAGGATGGAGGTTCTTCTTAGCCCTCATTTTGTTGCTAATGTATTTATAGAAACATTTTTTATTGTCTTTTACAGCAGTAGCCAGATAAAGTTCCAGTTGGGCTTTGACCCTTCTAATTTTCTCCCTGCATAACCTCACGACATCCTTGTAGTCCTCCTGAGTTGCTTGTCCCTTCTTCCAAAGGTCATAAACTCTCCTTTTTGTCATGAGTTCCAGCCAAAGCTCTCTGTTCAGCTAGGCCAGTTTTCTTCCCCCACTGGCTCATCTTTCGGCACACGGGAACAGCCTGCTCCTGCGCCTTTAAGATTTCCTTCTTGAAGAATGTCCAGCCTTCCTGGACTCCTTTGCCCTTCAAGACTGCCTCCCAAGGGACTCTGTCAACAAGGCTCCTAAACAGGCCAAAGTCTGCCCTCCGAAAGTCCAAGGTAGCAGTTCTGCTGACGTCCCTCCTTACTTCTCCAAGAATCAAAAACTCTATCATTTCACGATCACTATGCCCAAGACGGCCTCCAGCCATCACATCACCCACCAGGCCTTCTCTGTTCACAAACAACAGGTCCAGCAGGGCACCTTCCCTAGTTGACTCCCTCACCAGCTGTGTCAGGAAGTTATCTTCTGCACACTCCAGGAACCTCCTAGACTGTTTCATCTCCTCTGTATTATATTTCCAGCAGACATCCAGTAAGTTGAAGTCCCCCACGAGAAAAAAGGCTAGTGACCATGAGGCTTCTCCCAGCTGCTTATAGAATATTTCATTTGCCTCTTCATCCTGGTTGGGTGGTCTATAACAGACTCCCACCATGATATCTGCCTTGTTGGCCTTCCCCCTGATTCTTACCTGTAAACACTCAACCCTATCATCACCATCATTAAGCTCTAGACAATCAAAACATTCCCTAACATACAGGGCTACCCCACTGCCTCTCCCTCCTTGCCTGTCCCCTCTGAAGAGTTTATAGCTGTCCATTACAGCACTCCAGTCGTGCAAGTCATTCCACTATGTTTCCATGATGGCAACCATAGCATAGTTTTCGTGCTGCACAATGGCTTTGAGCTCCTCCTGTTAGTTGCCCATGCTGCATGCATTGGTGTAGATACACTTCAGTTGGGCTATTCATCCTTGTTGCAGGTAGAAGCCCTAATTCCTACATAACCATTCTCAGGTACTTCCATGATTTATGACACATCCATAACCCTTGCACCTCTGCTGCCGCATGGATCTTCATCCCCTACCTCCACTGAGACAGCAGACCAAAAGACCTCACTAGCATGCCGTCCCTCAAACATTGGCGTGCCATCCCCAGGCTTATCTCTAGCAAGCCTGTTTTTATCCTTTTCCCCCTTCAAATCTAGTTTAAAGTTTTCAATGAGCCCTGCTAACTCCTGTGCAAACGTCCTTTTTCCCCTCTGAGAAAGGTGTACGCCATCTGGTGCCAGCAGGCCTGGCGTCATGTAAACTAACTCATGATCAAAAAACTCAAAATTCTGCCGGTGACACCAGGCTTGGAGCCAGGTATGGATCTGCTGGCTCTTCCTGTGTCTTTCCTCATCATTCCCTGCAACTGGAAGGATAGAGGAGAACACTACTTGTGCTCCTGATCCCTTAACCAGCTGTCCCAAGGCCCTGAAGTCTCTCTTCATTGCCCTTGGACTTCTAGTTGCAACTTCATCCCTGCCTACCTGAAAAATCAGTGTTGGATAGTAACCTGGGGGCTGTACCAGAGTAGGAAGCTTTCTCTTCACATCTTTAACCCAGGCCCCAGGGAAGTAGCTGACTTCCCTAAGAAGTGGGTCCGGTTTGCATATGGGGCTTTCTGTTCCCCTCAGAAGAGAGTCCCCTATGACAGTGACCCTTCTTTTTTTCTTTATGGAAGTGATTTTGATGCAGGGCATAGGCTGACTTAACCTCAGTGACATGTCTAAACTAGATGAACCATTGTCCTTGTCATTGTTCAGTTCCACTTGCAGAGCCTCATGCCTATTATGCAAGGGCACCTGGGAAGGTGGGGTAGTCATGGAGGAGACGCACCTGCTGCACCAGGCAGGAACTTGTTGCCTTTGCCCCCTATCCCTTAACTCACTGTGTTCAGTCAGATGGAGAGAGGATAGGGAATCCTTCATATCGTGGGCCCTGTCTGCTTGTTGGGCCTGTCTCAGGGAATGTAGGGTGCGATTACAGTAGTCTCTCTCTCTCTCACTCTCCCTGATACTCCTCAACCTACTCACCTCCTCCTGGAGCTGTGTCACTAAGCGGAGGACTTCCTCCAACTGGGCACACCTCCCACAGGTGTGCTCACTGCTGCCATCTGGTACTGATGTAAGAGTAGGGCACACCCTGTAGCCTGACACCTGGGTGGTAGTATGTTCCCACCAGGGCTCTGTCTGGGAAGCTGTGTCAGTCATGGTGGGTGCAGAGCTTAGAGAGGTCATGGCTTTCTGCAGGGTGGATACCATTGCTCCCTGGTTGAGCTGGCAGGGCTTCAGCGCCCTTCCTGCATGTCCTTCCACACGAACTGCTGCTCAAACTGCCGTGCCCTTGCTGATGTGCCACATCCTGTTTGCCTGCCCTACTTGTGGCACTTCTGGTAGCTAGTGCTCCCTAAGGGCTTCTTCTATACGTGTGAGGGTGCTTGGCTGCCTTTGCTTCTGGCCCCACCCAGGTCTCATCAGCTGCTGCCGTGCAAGCTGTGAGCTCCTGGTGGCTCTCTCAACTCCCCCTGAGACTACCTGGGTTCAGGAACCCCCCCCTGTGCACTGCGCAAGAGCACTCTGCTGCCAACCATGTCTGCCCCACAGCTGCTTGCCTCGGTGAGTTGGCTTGACTAACCTGATCTCCTTCTATTACAAGGTGACCTGCTTAGTGGATGAGAGAAAGGCTGTGGATGTTGTCTACCTGGACTTTAGTAAAGCCTTTGACATGATTTCCCACAGCATTCTCCTGGAGAAACTGGCTGCTCGTGGCTTGGATGGGTGTACTCTTCGCTAGGTAAAAAAGTGGCTGGATGAACGAGCCCAAAGAGTTGTGGTGAGTTAAATCCAGTTAGCAACCGATCACAAGTGGTGTTCCCCAGGGCTCAATATTGGGGCCAGTTCTGTTCAATATTTTTGTCAATGATCTGGATGAGGGGATCGAGTGCACCCTCAGTAAGGTTGCAAATGACACCAAGTTGGGTGGGAGTGTCAATCTGCTGGAGGGTAGGAAGGCTCTACAGAGGGATCTGGACAGGCTGGATTGATGGGTCTAGGACAAATGTATGAGATTCAACAAGACTAAGTGGCGGGTCCTGCACTTGAGTCACAACAACCCCATGCAACGCTACAGGCTTGGGGAAGAGTGGCTGGAGAGCTGCCTGGTGGAAAAGGACCTGGGGGTGATGGTTGACAGCTGGCTGAACATGAGCCAGCAGTGTGCCCAGGTGGCCAAGAGGGCCAATGGCATCCCGGCTTGTATCAGTAATAGTGCGGCCAGCAGGATCAGGGAGGTGATCGTCCCCCTGTACTTGGTACTGGTGAGGTCACACCTTGAATACTGTGTCCAGTTTTGGGCCCCTCACTACAAGAAGGACATCGAGGTGCTGGAGAGTGTCCAAAGAAGGGCAACGAAGCTGGTGAAGGGTCTAGAGCACATGTCTTATGAGGAACAGCTGAGGGAGCTGGGGTTGTTTAGTTTGGAGAAGAGGAGGCTGAGGGGAGACCTTATTGCCCTCTACAACTACCTGAAAGGAGGTTGTAGTGAGGTGGGGTTGGTCTCTTCTCCCAAGTAACAAGTGATAGGACAAGAAGAAATGGTCTCAAGTTGTGCCAGGGCAGGTTTAAGTTGGATATTAGGAAAAATTTCTTCACTGAAAGAGTGGTCAAGCATTGGACCAGGCTGCCCAGGGAAGTGGTTGAGTCCCCACCCCTGGAGGTATTTAAAGGATGTGTATATGTGGTACCTGGGGATATGGTTTAGTGGTGGACTTGGCAGTGCTAGGTTAATGGTTGGACTTGATGATCTTAAGAGTCTTTTCCAACCTAAATGATTCTATGATTCTATGACTCTATGAAATGAGTTTAGGTTTGGGGTTTTAGGGAAGAGGAGGAAGAACAGCATCTTTTTCTACTAATAATTTTGCATTAATTAAATTATTTTTCTTCCTCTTTTTTGTTCCCAAATGTCACCCATTTCTCAGCTCCCCAGCAGGATGTCTAACCAAAATTTCCTTTCAAGAGTTGAAAGTTTCAAGAGTTAAGTTCTGGTATCATATCCTTTGTTCTCCAGTAAAGCCAAAAGACAAGTTGGCATGATGTTGTCCAAACATTGAACAAGGGTCAGGTTCCAGGCCAAATAAACTTACAGGATAACATACAAGAGAGACAAAGTTCCCCAGAAACCCCCAGATAACTGCAGATTCTGACAAAAGAACATTGAAACAGAGATTTAAGACCGAGAATTTTAAACATATTTAGATAACATCCAACTCAATATTACAATGCCCACATAATTTAATTCCCATCTTCAGAAACAATTTAGGCATATATATACATATTATGATATTTCAGAAAGTATTTATGTTAGGGATCTGGTGATATTTTCAAAAGCACTTCGTCACTCAGCTTTTATTGAAAGCAAACACCTGAATATGTGACTACACATTCTAAGAAAGTTATTGTGCAGTTTTTCTCATGTAATTGTAAATAGTTGCTACCTCAGTCGTGATATACAGGAGCCTTCCTAGGTACCTTTAACATGCAGTAACCAAATGGAAATATGGATTTTCCACTCAGAATTATCAAAGATCATGTTGAGTCACAAATTTTTTTCAGCTCTGTCATTTGTTTTTCTCTCTTTTTCACTAAATTCGTCAGCCATACAAAGGTCCATATTTTACCAGGGAAAGGTTACTCAGTTGGAAACATGGAATTAAAATAACTGAAGTACAAACTCTCAGAAAAATGGACAGATTTTTTCTGTGGGAAGAAAATAGTAGGTTAGTGTTAAAGCTGTATAAGATTGTTGTAGAGAGCATTCGAGATAATGATGGAGGGGAGGTGCAGTGGGTGTCCAGAAGTACCATGGACAGATTGTAGTCTGCAGCACAGAAAGCACTGGAAGTGGCTGAAAATGCCAAAAGGACAGGATTTTCAGAAATGCTTCTTGAATACTGAGAAGCATAAATAGTGCCAAGCAGAAAATCTCAGAGTAGGCTAAGGGAAATATCCAAGTGGCTGAAAACAGACCAAAATGGAAGATCAGACAAGACTAGCGAGTGTTGCTGAGGCCATAGCTGAGCAACAGGAAGGAAACTGTCTAGAAAATGTTCTTTATGTAAGACTAGACCCCATGTGCATCTAATGCTTGAACATTTGAAGGACCCAGTTGACGAAGCTTGCTTGAATGATAAGTAGCTTTGTGCAGGTGTTGTTTTTAAATGAGCTTATTGTTCTAGGCCTTTCTCTGGGACTCATCAACATCATGCCTTGACACCTTGCCTCCTGACACCCTGCCATTGACCAGTATCAGCAGCGTAGGCAGACTGCCAACACCCTGCTCCCTGACCAACATCATCAGTGTAGGCAGGATGTGACCCACATTATTCACGTAAGGTGTAATTCTCTCAAATCACACTACCATTGGTGGAGGCAAGGGACGGCACGACTCTTACCTGTATTCAAAAAGCATTTGCATGATCGGCTGTTACAGCCAGATGACCTGGACACCAAGTATCCCTGGCAGTCCATGGGAGCCATGGCATCACTTATGATCCTGTGTTTACTGTCAGGGATTGGGTGAGCCATTCTATGGGTGTGTTGTTGCTCATCTGTCCTGCTGCCTCAATAAAGTTTTGTTTTATAACATGTTGTCAGACTCCATTACTGTTCGGATCACATGCCTATAATATATTCATTCTTGTATATGCTGCTTCTTCTACACTTGTAGTAACAAATCCCATTTTTTCCACTGTTAATCCTGTCCCTTTTGAAATAATTAATAACATTCATCAAAATCTCAGACTCAGCCTTGAGACACCTACATGTAGAAAAAAACATTTTTCCCAGATCACAAGCAGATCTCTCAATTTGAAGACCACCTATATCAAAGTGCATACATATAAAACAATTCTAATGTTAGATTTCACTTCTTTTGTAGCACTGATGTCCTCCTTTTTTTAAAAAGTGGAGTTGAAAAACCCACAGCAGGCATAAAATGGCTTAGATTATTCAAGACAAGATGATGGCAAGAAGTAAAGACTGATCAAAGTAGCTGAGCATCATTACAGCAGATTAAATTCAGCATAGATAACACAGACTAATGCAGGCATCTAGAAGCAACTGGTACACTCAGCATGAAGGTCTAAATATCACTGTGGCCAGCTCAGAGCTGGTCAAAAAAGCAAGTTAATGTGCTAGGCACAAGTTAATGTGCAAGATAATGTGCCGTGTTCTTGCCCTAAGAAAGGTATAAAAAGAATGACCTTGATTTTTTTTATGCCATTTTATAGCTGAATGGCAATTTATATATGCATATGACCAGTTCTAAATTACATCTAGGAAGCTTCACATTGTGTGTGTGTGTACCTGTGTTCTTTAAAAAAGTTCTTCAAGCTTAACTGCAAATTCATGTTAACTTTATGGTTATGCCTGATTTGGACTGCCAGAAATATATACTTTATGCTAGCAATGCCATAGCAGGCTTTCCATGTTGTGTAAAAATCCACCATAGCTCCTTTGTGACTTTCCTGCTTAGTCTTTACATGACTTGGCTGATAGAGTCCAGTGTTTTGCCAATTGAGAATGCTTGGTTACCCACCTCATCATTCTTCATTACTGTCCACGTTTGGTTAACATCTGTATAGGTATTTTCTACCAAACCAAGAATATCATATTTTCTTCAGAGCAAGCAACAGTACATCTTTCTCTTGCCAAGCTTAAGACAACATAATAAGACCATTAAAAGGGAAATAAATAAATAAATGGCCATTTTCTTTGTAATACGTAGAGTGTGGAAACATAATAAAGTACCCTCATTTCATCTCTCCTCTCATGTTGTTTAATTTTTGTATCTCTTGATACAGTAGATCTGTTGAAGGCAGTATTTGGTCTGAAAAACCAACAGGGATTATCCAGCCATTCCAGACACTTTTATTCTCCAGAAACTGCCTGTTTGCCATTAGCTGTGTCACTACCACTGCTTGATGAAGGCAATAAAAACAGTTAAGTTTATGATTCTTAGCAATGTTGGGGATTTGGGGTGTGAATAAATTACAAGACAGAAATATTGAAGTCTTCAGTCAGGTGGCACATTTCTCAGATTACTGGGACTCTGTACAGGGAGCCACAGCATTTATGCTCCATCAGTATGTCTTGTTTACGGATGCTTATGTCTGCATTTAATGTGCAGCTTTGAAAGACAAATACTATTTATGGTTCTTGTCACTGTTTGAAGCAGGTTAGTTTTTACTACTAAGAATAATGCTGGCTAAAAATCTTACTGGAGCTTATTTTGTTCTCCTTTGCTTTCAGCAAGAGGAAATGTTAAATACTTTGCGTTACTCGGTAGTTTTACAATCTCATTTAATTTTTGACTGGAAGCCTGAATACTAATGGCACCTTTTAAATTATATTTTATTTTATTTTATTTTATTTTATTTTATTTTATTTTACCTTTTTCTTTTGTTTTGTTTTATTTTGATTTTTGCTACAGTTTCAGGGCTGATGCAGTTCTCCTTCACATGGGTGTACATCAAGAGCAGCTCCACTGGTATGATTAGATTTATATACCAGAAAGTAGATTTGGATTATGTGGCATTTTGTAGTTAGCTTTTTTCTCCTGATGGCTGTTAAGAAGTGCAAAGGCAAGAATGAAATAGTTCACCATGCACAGAAGCTCACGTTGTTTCTATGGCAGGTCTTGATCTGTCCAGGTGCCCAACAAGCCTGATTCCATGGCAAAGGTGCCCAAGGGCTCAAATTTTGCCTCTAGTCTCATGGCACATATTTACAGCTCAGATCCTTCTTCCATTGCACTATGAAGGGGAAAACTCCTTCAAAGGGAGCACGACTAGACCTCAGGTTAAAGCCAAACTCAACAAGCAATATATATTCCCAGAGTGGAACTGGATATGTCTCACTGGACATTTTTCAATCCTAAACTTTTCAAAATCAGAGTGTAGTTACATCTTTAAGAGAATCTAAATCCCATGTTCTCTATAAGGCCCAGGAGCCCACATCTCACAGACAGTGTAACTGTCTACACAAAAAGCTACACATGTGACTGAGGTACCCATTAGGCCCTGACAACCACTCTTCACCTCTCAGCCAGACTTGCAGGGCATGTAGCTTGCCTGGGACAGTAGATCAGAGCTTCCAGCTCCAGATCAGACACTTGAATAAATATGGACATACCCAGCAAGAGCTGGCTGTGAGTATGGAGAGTATGACATTTGCAGTTCATCACTGAATTATGGGATATGAACCTCTGCTTCAGCTGATACTGTCACAGTTGCAGACCTCCCCTTTTCCTTTCCCTACTTAGACGGTGATTACAGTCATTCTTGCAGCCAATTGTGAAAAGTTCAAAGCCAGACTTAATCTCTGGCCATCGCCTTATCACTTTAGAAACAAGTAGAAAAAAGGGGTGAGAAAAGGCAAAGAAAATGAGCAAACCCAGCTTTGTAAACTGCAAAAGTAAGACACTCGATAAAAGCTAAAGAAGTAGGAGGTGACAAATGATATGAGAATAAATTAAAGACATGGAGTTAAATCATAAAAGTGATAGAATTCAGGTTGTCAGACCTTCAAAGACAGGTTTTGCCAGATTAACCTGATAACTTCTCTGATAAAATAACTGATTTTTCTAGAGCAGGGAAATGCAGTAGATCTCATCTATCTGTGCTTCAACAAAGCATCTGACATGGGGACATACAAGAAATAGTTCAACCAGAGAAGATGAAGACAAATACAGGATTTATAACAAGTATATAAAATTGCCTGATGAGGAGGAATAATGGTTATGCTAAAAGCAAACTACTATTGTTGGATAAAGGTTCACAATCCTGAAGAATCTGCCCTTAAAATGTCTTATAGTTTAGTTAGATACCTCAGCACAACAAAGCGGGAGTGTGCTAAGAAAGTTGGATGTGAACTTAAAGTTGAGATTTTGCCTGTGCAGAAGAGGATAAGGGCATCATATTGTGAGATGTGAATTGACTTTAAATTTGGATGATCTGGAATAATAGAAGTAGGCTGAAATTCACTTAAGGAGCAATAAAAATTATATCTGCTATAAGCAAAAAACTCAGAAGTTGGAAATGATAGTGGAGAAGAAATTACTGTGTGTACAATTTGTGTCACTCGTGGTCCTAATCAATGAATGCTAATTGAAACAAAAGTATGGAGAAAGGCACTCTGTTCCCCTGACCATGCCAGTCTTTATCACATGAAGGAGAATAAACTAGACTGACTTGCTAGCAAAACAGAGGATGTAACTGTTCTCTATGAATATTTGGATAGTAGGGTACCTACCTTGAAAAACACACTTCTGAATAATTGTGAAATGTCTTTAAGTAGCTAAATCCTTGAATGGATCTTAAACATCTCTTGCCTTCTGTATTCAGTTGCTTCTTTTGCACAGACCATGTCTGGCTCCAAAAGTCACAAACCTCACTATCTGCCAAACAGAGCAGCATTTGCTTATAGTCCAAAAGGAGAGCTGTGCATAGTTAGTACTATGAGTCCCACAGCAGTGTGAACTTAGGTACATTCTTGTTCAACAAATTACTGCACCTGCACATTATCATCTTTATCCTGGCCTCTCATCAGGTTAAGAAATCTGTCTGAGCTAATGTTGAGCTGTCAGTTTACTATATACCAAGTAGACCCCATCTGTTCCTTCGCAGTAGCAGTTAACTAGTAGTTACCCTTGGAGATGGAGAAATTCTGCTCCTACAGCGGTGCTTTTGGCCTTAGCGCCTGTCCAATACACCTGCCAAACCATGTTTTGAACAAGATATTGTGGTCAAAAATTGAGGTGCATTGCTCTCTGGCTCTGCCAGCTGTAACGAGTGTTCTTTGCAGCAAAATGCAGAGTCCAAAATAGGCACAGTCCTTTTAAATACTATTATGTTAGGAAATGTAGACACAGTAGTGGGGGAAAAGCAGGAAGAAAAGTCATTCAACAGCTGAACAGGATTGAAAAAAATTGCTTTTGATTTTAAGAATGTTGTGTATCGTTCTCTCTTTCATTTTGGTCAGGAATCACCCTTGAGAAGTCATCAGTATAAAGAACCAATATTTGGAAGGAAGAAGCCTTATTTGCTCTTCCCAGGTATCAAATCCTGATATTTCTTAGTTTCCAGATTTGCCTTTATATAAAAGGTCTGATTTGGGCCGAGAAAACAGCAGTGCATAACGAGGAACAGGGATGAATATCAAATTGATGATGAAAAGCTTCTTTTAAAACATTTCATATACTGAACTTTTTGTGATTTGGGTTCAAGTTTCTTAGCAGAAAGTCCTTTCTTTGCCTCCAGTGAATTTAAATATCCAAATGTAAACTCTTTTTCTCTGTCATTCCTCATTAGTTTACTGTCCAGCTATATATTCCCCATTGTTTTTAATTCATTAGAGTAACTTGAAACTGTTGGTGCCTAAGGATTTAATTTTTAATTTATGCAATTTACTTGAGAAAATACGCTGCCTCAGGATTTTTTCAGTTTACTTGCAGTTTCCTTTTTTAAGTGTACATTTTATTGATGTTCATGCATGCGTATCACACTGCATGTGAATAGGTCATTTACCCCAAAAAAGTATATAAAACCAAATATCCCTGAGCATAAATATTCATTTAAGTAGGTTCCTCTAAAACACAAGCCTTTGAAAAAGTTAAACCTTTCATTATGCCCTTCAATAAATTCCTAGTTCTGTCAAATGTTTATATAAAGGTTGAATCGAGCACAGTCAAGGGCTTTATGATTATAAAAATCTGCAACAACCACCTGGTGCTGAAATTGGGAACATTATTCTCATTATATTATAATTTCATCAGTGACAGTCTTTTAGGTATTTAATACCAATACATCTTTGCACAGGCTGAAGTGAACATCTTGAAATTTTTCCAGAAAACAATATGAAACTCATTCGTCTGGGAAAGCACTGTGATAATATTTTATATCTAATATGATTAAGTAAATAAGCAGCTGTGATTTCTATGAGTTGTAACATCTTCTTGGGCTTCAGGGTTAGCTTAGTGTAGAGCAGATGGCTGTACTCTGATCTGATAAGGAGGCTTAGATAATTGCAATGGTAAAGTAATTTTTTGAGAGAGCCATTAATAAGTACCTAGCCTGATGTAAATGTAAGATGGCATTCTTGGATGATCGTGCCATCTGAGATCCTCAAGTCATTAAAGGATCCAAGAACAACTCAAACTGCAGGGCTTTGGAATGAGAAATGGAAAAAATGTCCTGCTACTGGGCAGAAAAAACACCTTGCCAGAACCTTTAGTCTCTTTCCTTCACCTCACTGCTGAAGATTTACCTTGAATTCCAGCTCTCTTATACAGCTGCACATCCTAGTATCTGAGGAACAGTGTGATATGAGAGGCATTGCATTTAGTTTCCATGAAGGTAGGACAAAGAGCTTTGTGTCATCCCTGCACTGCTTTCCTGAAGTCACACGCCGCCTCTAGCAATTTCAATGAAAAAATTTACTTGCTTGTAAACAGCTAGACAGCCACCCCGATAAAAAATAACACCAGGCTCTCCACAAAATGGCCAAAGTTAAGTAAGTTGAAATTTCTTCAGTAGAAACTGAAATGAACAACAAAATCCAAATGTTGTTTCTTTCAAGGAAAACTTTAATGAATTTTTTTTTAACAGAGTTTAAAGAGGAGAGTCTTACTGTGGGGTCGGGGCAGGATGTTGGCTTTGGGGGTGTTTGTTTTTTGCAGCTTTCCCATTTTTGAAGAGTCTGAAAGGATGGGAGTGCTGTACACAGGGAGGGGAATCCCTTTGGAGGATGGTCTATATGTTAACATAAAAAGTATCTCAGACTGTACCAGGCTCAAAGACACTCCTAATACCACCAATCCTTAGGCTTCTTTGCTTCAGTCTTGACATTTGACACAAATTAGAGCAGCAGAAACAAGTTATTAGCGTGGAGGGATGGCTTCTCAAAACTAGTTCAAGCTTCTTTGTGCCTTACAGAGTATCTTTTCTTTAGTTTTTAAAAATGGCAGTAACATAAGAAATGCACATACAGTGTGGTAAATAGGTCCTAGTTTTGCTTAGTGGCAGTACAAAGAGATTTGATTTGAGGTATCTTGTAGCTGTTGATAATAAAATGATACCTTAGGTGACACAGCATGCCGCTCTGTTGTGCTCTGCACTGGTATGGTAAACTGGGACAGCTATTCACCCTCACAGTAGGGTTTCCTTCTCCAGTCTCTTCTGAAAACAAAGTGGTGAAGGGACCTATTAGGGTTATTTCCCTAATTGACGGGACAAATTGGTGAATGGCAGTGGCCTTCAGCTAGTGTGCAACAGTGTCATCAAAACAAATGATGACTATTCCCTTTTTGTCTACAACTAATGACTCTCAGCTACATCTGCAGACTGTGATGGTCAGAGACATTTAAGTATGAAGTCTTCAGCACTTTGGCAATGCCAATCAGCAGAAAATCTAGCAGCACCTTTACCTGTTTAGAGACTAAACGCGATGCTCTCTAGAAAGCATATGACAACTTTGCGAAAGCATATGAATCATAACAGAACCAAATGTGAACCAGGATGAGCTCCTGGGGGTAGTTTATGGCTTAAGCCATTTTGAAAGTATTATTGTCTCAGGTTATGACTATTGGCTGTAAAATGCTGCTGCTAACTGAAATTCTCCTTTTAACTTTAATAGCTGTGGCACTTCATATAGCTCAAAAATTTCTGCACGGCTCTGCTGCACGTGCCAGTTGATGCACATTTTGTCTCTTTCTTATGCATGCCGCTAAGATACTTACTTTCTAAACCTAAGTGAAAATGTGACCTTTTCTTGGTTATTCCTGGTGACATGTTTTGATTTCTCTTGTCTTTCTGTCTCGCTCCTCATAATGTTTCTTTTAATTATGTGTATACATCATACACTCCCCAGGAACTTTTCTTGTTATTCTGCACAGATATTTCTTCCTGAGATATCTCCACTGCCTTCTCCATTTTCACCCTTTTAATTCTATTGAATCTCCTCTCTGCTGCCTTTCACATTTTGCCTTTACCATTTCTATTTATAAAGCTAATAAAATACCAAGGAATTGTTCTGACTTTTCCAGGTAATCAATATTAAGGATAGTCAGCTATCAGCAAATATTGTTTCAGACAATAATTATATAGGAGAGTGGCAGTTTCTCATTCATCACCTTAAGCAGATGTCTGGGGGAGGAAATACGAATATCTTAAGTACCTGAGATTTTGCTTCAGAAACATCATTTTTGACACATACTGTTAGCTGGGCTTGGTTGTGGATAGTGTCTGCTTTAAAGCAGAGTGTTGGCACTGTTAGCAGAAAGTGATCCATTCTGTCAACTCTTTCTCAGCATAATTGCTCCATGGATGACAAATGACTGTTCAAACTACCAGCACAACGGGTTATTGTCTTTTTGCAATGGAGGCACTTCACTGAAATTAAAAGTGAAATAATGCTATCGGATTTTCAACTTATTAGCAAAAGAGCAAGGAGAATTTGGGGTGAGAGGAAATGCCTGCTGTCAGTCTGGAGACTGAAGTATTTGGGAAGCATACTGGTGTAGCGTGAATTATACTGATGAAAATTTCAGACCAGGAAGCATGGGATTTAAAACAGAAGGGTCATGCTATCCCAAGAGGCACTTTTAAAGGTAAAAAGAAACCATTGGTTCTTCCTATAGGCTTCTTTTATTTGTCTATAAATAAAGATGATGGAGGGAGAATTATATTCAGCCAGCTGGTGTCCTCAGATGCTCCCTAGAGTAGAACAGAAACATAAGCAATTATTGGTAAATAAATGGCAAACTACAATTACTACTCAGAGAATGTGATACTTCTCCACAAAATTAAATGCTCCATACTTGGGAGGTTGGGGGGAGGGGAGGGCAGGGGTAGGGAGAGGACTTTAAAATGTGTGACGTGAAAAAATAGAAGGCCATTAAGAAAATTGGTATTACCAGGTTTCAAAAGTGCCTGGTCCCTTTGAATCTTAAATTATTTCAACAAGCCTTTGTTTCTACTTCTTTTTACCTTTTTATAAAGTCTCTTTCATTTGTACTAGGCTTTTCTGACTCCAAAAGTGATTCCTCATAGCTGGCTATATTTTCCAGCTTAATGTTTTCTAAACTTAGCTCTAATTGAAAATTAGACTTTTTTTTTCTTGAGGAAAGAGAGGAGACCTGGGCTCAGTTACTTCAGAAATCCCAGAGAATGACAGAAATATTTCTATTGTAAATGCAAGTTGTGTCTGCAAGCCACCTCTTATACACAGAGCTCCTTTGCCAGGGATGTGAGTTCCTCTGCTAATACAGAAGATACTGCAGGAACAAGGCTTTGATTCCTGCTTGTCAAGATCTTTATAAGAACTTAAAAATGAGACACGTGAGGAAGCCAGTGAACCTTCTCCACTTTCAGCCATTGAGAGCAGAACTGTGAAATTATTATCTGAAACACTCAGTGTCTGAAACTCTCAATTTAGTTTACCTGCATTGAAAGGTAGTTCTGGTATCTAAACAGAGGTGATAAGGCAAATGGATTATTCTGTACAAGATAAGCAACAATTGTTTTTGCACTAGTCATGAAATGAATTGTCAAATGTCATCTCACCAAACTTTAAATATCTTCAAATAATACCTGTGCATCTGAGCTTATCACACAGCAGAGCTCGCTTTATAGTTAGTGCAGAGAAATAGGTACTTGTAGGCAGGAGTCATCTGATCTGTTTCAGAATTTGTTTCCACAGGTCTGTAACAGGAGCCTGGTACAGCAAGTCTACATACAGACAGATGTCTACAACAGCCACATCTAGAATTAGTCTAAAAGGACTTTGTCAGAAATGCCAATGAAAGGAAATAAAATGTCATCTAATGTCTTATACCCTGTATGCACAGTTTAAATCAAATTTAAGATGAGAATTGGGTGAGCATCCTCATCCCTTTTTTAACAAGACACACAGATCATTAGAAAGAGCCAATCTTTTAACGCATGTCAATGTGATTGCAAAACAAAGAGGTTTGCTTTTCATTAGACAGTTGCACTAAACAGATGCCGAAATACACACAGAGATTGAATGGAAGAATCATATTTCTGCAGCAGCACCCAAACTATAAACTATAAATTACAGCTGGGATTTGCACACAGTTCATCTAAAAGGAGAAAGTAAACCTGACTTGTTCTGAATTCAGGGCGTTTAAGATATACACAAAGAACAGCTATGCAAAATATGTGCAGTAAACCCAATGTATGTGTCATTTATTCTCTCTTACGCATTTACTGTGCAAATGTTCTCTAGTCCAACAAGTGGCCTTTCCTGCACATGCAGGTCATCTGCACCACATGTCTGCATTTGATCGGTTAGACTTCCTACATTTGGATTCATGCTGTATGCCCACAGACTAGTCAGAGCACATTCAAAAATCCAAATAAGCTGTCAAAATCATGCTTTTCCACCCAGGCTAAATTTCTATGTCGTTAAGGGGGTACACAATAACTATAATCAATGAATCCGAACAAGTTCATTAAAAAGTACTGAAAAAGAACAAGGCAATTCACATTTGAATCAAATACATAACTTGCATTAATAAGAGAGACAACAAAACCACTCCAAAGTGATGTTCACTGTTCATACAGCATTATTATTTCTGAGGTAGGCAGGTTCTTTTCCCCAGTCTCCAAAAATTCAACAGAATTTGCCATCACCTAAAAAAAGCAAAATACTAGGAAGTATACATTAATGTGAAGGTATAATGAGGAGGGGATGAAGAGAGATTTTCTGTTAAGTATTTTTTTGGTTCAGTTTTTGTTGATGCCAACATTTCTTTAAACTCTTTTGTTCAGAGGCTATTTGTGGTTCCATAATTGCTCTCAGAGACATATCTGAACCACAAACTGAGATAATTGTAATTGGAATAATTCTGGATTTTGAAAGAAGCAAGAAACTTGCATCTTTTTTTTTTTTTTTAACTAAAGCCAAAAGATATCTCTGTGTAAAGTCAAGATAATAATCTACAATCATTGCTGTCTTATGCTGCTGTCCATAGTCTGAACTTTCAGTTCTCACCAGAGGAATATTCTCACTGAAGAAAAGACTACTGCAGTAGTTTCTGGTTTCATATTACTGATTTTTTTCTGCCTGTCTTACAGGTCTTATATCCTTGTCCATCCTACAGGTATGAATACCATTCGTATATAATTGATAGTAAGAGCAAAGTCCGGCAAGACTCTGGCACTTCTTTTATGCAGGCAGAATTTCACTTGAAAGTTATTTCTTCTCAGCATCACAGTGTGGTCTCCAGTTTCACCTGGATAAAGTACTCTGTGCTAGCCTTTTAGCAGAGCAAGCAAATTTTCATCCACCTCTGCTGGACACTTCCCCTATCCTTTGTGTGAACCTAGTTAGGAATCAGAAAGCTTACTCTGCTTTCTCTCTGCAACATGAGCTTCTTGTGCAGAAGATAGAAGAAGCTGTTGCAGCATTGTGTTTCATAGTGGCTTTGGTTTGTCCAATGTCACACTTTGATCCAGAGACACATTCCTGCTGCAACCTCTGTATTTCATGTATTAGCTACTTCACAGGTTTCCCTCCCAGGGAAACATTTCTGAATCTGAGAAGCCTCCACCCCATCCCAACCTCAACCTGGTTTCAGAGCCAAAGCATCAAACCAGGCTGCCAAAATGCCCCAATCTGAGCTCCTGCTGAGTGGTCTCACCATCCTCCCAGCCACATGACTCAGAATATATTGTATCCTGTGATGAGACTTGAGCAAGATGAAAGGTCCGCTCTGAGAGTTAGACTCCCAGACAATCAAGCCAACAGCAAGCCTGTTCCTGGATAAACACAAGTTTTCCACAGCGTTTGCCACAACGTGCAGAAATACTCACATTTGCTCTCAAACCAGAGGCTGTATAGATGTCTCTGTGGTGAGGTAAAACCTCTGCTTCTCAGCAAGGTGAAAAACTGCACTGATCTGGTAATGCAGATGATGGGACCCAAGGCAGCATCTCTGTGCTGTGCTGAGTGCACATACCAGTTTCTCAGAGCCAGCTTGGGCGTCTTTAACACAGCACTGCGATATAATATGTGAATGATAGAGTCTATCTGCGCTCAATAGAGATTCCTTTTCCACTGCTCTGCTGTATCACTTGCTGCAAAACAAAACTTCCATAAACACTCTCACTCCCCTGCACATCCCTATCAAGCAGATGACAGGATAATTTTTTTTTTGCTTCATATTTCAAACTCTTGAGGAGTATTTACTTTTGATTAAAAATTTAGGACTAAATTTTCACATGTCTTCTAGTTTTTGTTCTGACTTGTTCCAAGTTGCTTTTCAGTTTACACATTTTTTATTTATTTTTCAACATGGCACAATCCAATAAATTAAATTAATGCAGTTTTCATAGACTATTATGGATGCTTAAGCTTTGCTAAAAAATATTTTAAACATATTTCTACCTGTATTCTTTAACTAAAAATCCACTATCCAAAGTATAATTGTATTGAAATTTCAACTTTAGTACAATATTTAATTGAGAAGAATATGTAGAAAAAAGCTTAGAAATAACTAGGGTACAGGAAATTAATCATAGAATCATAGAATCATAGAATCATTAAGGTTGGAAAAGACCTCTAAGATCATTGAGTCCAACTGTTAACCTAACTGCCACGTCCACCTCTAAACCATGTCTCTAAGCACCACATCCACACAGTTTTTGAACACTTCCAGGGACTGATTGCACCACTTCCCTGGGCAGTCTGTTCCAATGCCTAACCACTCTCTCCGTGAAGACATTTTTCCCAATATCTAATCTAAATCCCCCCTGGCACAACTTGAGCCCATTTCCTCTTGTCCTGTTGCTTGCTACGTGAGAGAAGAGACCAACCCTCACCTTGCTACAACCTCCTTTCAAGTAGCAGTAGCAAAAGGAAAGCACCATTTATATATCTGTTTTGGAAAGGTATAGTATCAAACAGCCAACTAGTGTCTAGATAGCTTAAGTGCTGTAAATAGCAACTGTGGGTTGCTGAGTGAAAGGACAAAGGATCATTTTCATTTCCTAAATCACTCACATGGAACATGTATTTAGCAAAGGTGAGATGTTAGCAAACACCAAGAAAGTTCAGTGTCAAAAGTAAAGCAGGACATAACGGTTTTTAGTTCCAGCCTCTATAATGTACAAATGCACAGTAGACATGACCAGTCTTCGAAAGTCGGACTGCATGACTCTCTAAATGTTGCCACCTGCAAGTGTACAACAGCTTGGATTAAATCAGAGTTGTGAACCTGAACCTTGCTTGCAGCTCAAGTGCGGCAAGGATGTGTCTGAAAGAAGTATTTTATAATTGCAGATAAAAGGGTACAATTTGGTGCAATAGATGAAACTATCAAGGCCTTCAAACTTCATACACAACTCCAAAAAGAATAGTGCCAGCATTTATGTTCACAGAGGAGTCTGATATTCATACCTGGGAAGCCAAACACTGTATAATGAAGCAGAATCAATGGGAACTGTCAGCTCTTGCCTGCTCTCTCTCTCCCCTCTCCCTGCCATGTTTTCACCAGCCTCCCTGCTCTTAATGTGAGAAACTACTCCACCTTGTGGTAAATGTAATTCTGCTACAGAAATTGCTAGCTGGCATACAACATTTTTTATCCCTTTGTGCAGGTCCATTATGCTTTTTCTCCAGGATGGGAAAGCTCACTGGATGAACGGGCAATAAACACTACATGCTCTAGTCTGTTGGGAGAGACTGGAAAAACCATTAAGGCTTACTACACTGCTCTGAGAATAAATAAGAGTACATGAAGTACCGCACAAGTTTAGGTGTCCCCCTCAGTCTTGGTGGCATTCCTCCTTTAGACAGCAATGGCCTGGCAGGAAGCTAGCAAATGTGTGATGATTTGGAGCCAAATTTCCCTTGGCAAGTGTTGGAGGCTTTATGGAGTTGAAAGTAATAGGAAAAAGCGGGGAAAGGCATGGGGGAGACTGTGACCCTGCCAAAGCTGCTGTACAGTATTTTGTGTTTTAATTAGAAAATTATTCTGTAAGCTGACATTGTTATCATATATTACTCTAATCTTCACCTTGCTCTGCATAAATGCTTCCTTCTCTCCCTCTCTTCTCTTTCTTCAGTATCCTCAGCCAGACTGTCTGGTGCAGTGCAGCTGCTATATACTATATTACAGCTATGGTTTGCCTGCTCTAGGGGACTTTATCCTGGCATGCAGGTTTTTGCCTGCTCAGCTGGGGCCCCGCACATTAAACCTTCCTTTTTACTGGCACAGATGGGAAAAGGAAAAACCTATTTCTGGTTATGTTTCCTGAACACTCAAGGCTTTGCAATATTGCCACTGTGAAGATACGAAAAATCAGTCAATCATATGCTGAATATGGAATTTTCTTCAGAACAGTTTTATGCTTTTAGCTAAGCTTCTCAAGGAAGTGAAAATAGCATCTGCCTGCCCTTTTCTCTGTAAGCATCTCAGTATCCTTCCCCATAGCTGCTGAAGTCATCAGCCAATTTCAACAAATCTGCCAAAGGAGTACATTCTCAAAGGAAATATTGTCATGAGCATAGACAGTTGAATAGAGGAGAGTAGCACAAATTAGTGCCTCATCTAACGTAAATTTTGCCACCCAAATTCAATAATTATCTACTATTTTCTTTGCCCTGGTGGCAACTCAGCATATACAGACTGACCAGCTGAGCAGTACAAGTGCAATCTGGAAGCACCCACATCCTGGGGGTCTTCTTGCTTAGCTGGTAATGAGAGAACAGAGGAGGCCGTAGAGGAGGTAAGGGACCTGGGTGAATTGCAAGAAGGCAAAGGCATTCCCATTAAAGGGTAGGGGAGCAGGGACAGGGGGACAACAGCATGTAAAGAGAGGATAAAGGATGTACATCCTCAGGAACTGTGTTTTCTTAATGTCATTGTTCACAACAAAATGATGTTTTGTAGCGACTCTGTATAGTCAGTCTTCTGATACTCTTAACTCAGCCTTTGTACTTTGACAGACTCTTTGCATTAACTGCTACCTCCAGGCCTATGTAACCTCTGTCTAACTTTTATTTCAACCTCTCTGGCCTAAAGTCCACATTAATTTTTTTTATCCAACATTTATGTCACTCCAACCCATTTTTATTTCTTCCTTGCACACCAGTCCTTAATGTCTGTCTGGAAATCAGAATATGCAAGTGGTTTCTGAACTTGATAAAATAGAATATCTCATTGTTGTCTTTACTAGAATGAATTTTATTTAAACCTCACCTGCTTTTTTCATTATTTAAATTAATTTTAAGGTCATAACACTTTTTATCCTCTCTAAATGAGGATGGAAAATAGGATTGTCTGGAAAATACCCTGATAATAAAGTTTGATATCCCTAGGAAGTAAAAGGGTTGGGGTTTTTAATTTGTTGAGAATTAACTCTGAACTTAACCTTAACTCTTTCAGTGCCATTTTGGCAATGTGGAAAACCCTGGGAAACACCATAATTAAGAGCATGTTAAGTAACAACAGTTCCTAATTATGAGTATTTTACTGGAAGAAAAAAGCATATCATTTGAGCTGTGGACTCTTCCTTATGCCCTTCTGCGGAGATTTTCTAACAGAGACCATGTTTCTGATGGTAGCCTACCATGTTTGAGACTGTAGTCTTAAATAAACTAGGAAAAGAAATTAACTTCATCCCATCAAGGTAGCAGCAAGCCCTGTTCCACTGCATCATATATTACTAACATCTTATATACATGAACGAGAGATATTGGTGAATCCCATCTGGCAAGTAGAAATAATCATAACTAAGTTTTATCTAAATCAAGACAGTTTTACACCTCGTTTACAGGTAAATAATCTAAAGAGCACTCCTGAAACTGTCACAGAGATATTAACAAATTTTAATTCACATTAGATTTCTTTCTGCTGGTGAAGGTTAGGTTTTGTCACCTTTCTAGGAATACACTGTCAAAACAGTTTGGCATAGAAGAGGATGAGCTGTTAGTTGCTTGCATTACAGCAGAATTTCAGTATCTCATTAAATGCATTAAGGGGCAGGGTGGAAGATTACTTTGGCAGCACTTTTGGAAACTCCACCTCACCAATGATGCTGAAGTCCCAGCTCTGTCTGTCACATTATAGAAATAACAGAGGTCGGGTTCTTACTTCATTTTGAAGCTCTGTTGTATTTGTGTGCAAGGAGATGTAGAATATCTGATTTGTAAAGATATCTATCTGGTGAATAGCTGTTCAATATAAGAGGCAAAGACAGAAAATGGGAAAATTAAACACACAGACATTGTTCCCCAGGGCTCAGTGTTGTTCCCCAGGGCTCAGTGTTGGGGCCAGTTCTGTTTAATATCTTTATCGATGATCTGGATGAGGGGATTGAGTGCACCCTCAGTAAGTTTGCAGATGACACCAAGTTGGGTGGGAGTGTCAATCTGCTGGAGGGTAGGAAGGCCCTGCAGAGGGACCGGGGGCCAAATGTATGAGGTTCAACAAGGCCAAGTGCCGGGTCCTGCACTTGAGTCACAACAACCCCAGGCAACGCTACAGGCTTGGGGAGGAGTGGCTGGAAAGCAGCCTGGCTGAAAAGGACCTGGGGGTGATGGTTGACAGCTGGCTGAACATGAGCCAGCAGTGTGCCCAGGTGGCCAAGAGGGCCAATGGCATCCTGGCTTGTATCAGGAATAGTGTGGCCAGCAGGACCAGGGAGGTGATAGTGCCCCTGTACTCAGCACTGGTGAGGCTGCACCTCGAATACTGTGTTCAGTTTTGGGCCCCTCAATTCAAGAAGGACATCGAGGTGCTGGAGCGTGTCCAGAGAAGGGCAACGAGGTTGGTGAAGGGTCTAGAGAATAAGTCTTATGAGGAATGGCTGAGGGAGCTGGGGTTGTTTAGTTTGGAGAAGAGGAGGCTGAGGGGAGACCTTATTGCTCTCTACAACTACCTGAAAGGAGGTTGTAGTGAAGTGGGGGTTGGTCTCTTCTCTCACGTAGCAAGTAACAAGACAAGAGGAAATGGGCTCAAGTTGTGCCAGGGGGGATTTAGATTAGATATTGGGAAAAATGTCTTCACGGAGAGAGTGGTTAGGCATTGGAACAGACTGCCCAGGGAAGTGGTGCAATCAGTCCCTGGAAGTGTTCAAAAACTGTGTGGATGTGGTGCTTAGAGACATGGTTTAGAGATGGACGTGGCAGTTAGGTTAACGGTTGGACTCAATGATCTTAGAGGTCTTTTCCAACCTTAATGATTCTATGATTCTATGAATTTCAGGGAAGAACAAGTGTGGGAGGATGAACTGAATGGGCAGTAAATATGGTCAGTCACACATAAGCAAGATGCTGACCAGTACTCTTGCCTGGCCAAGCTCTGCACCTGATCACTGCCATCTGTACTGTCTTCCTATTAAATCCTCTTCCTATTTTCTGTGTGACCTTGCTCTCTATTCTCTCTATGCGTGTGCATTTGTGTACAAGTTTGCTGACAAACTTTCAAGTTGGACTAGACACAGCAGGAGGAGACCAACCCTTATAAAGACCCAAGGTCTGAGCTGGTGACAGAGTGAAAGGCCTGGGATCTGGGCAGTGATATCAGATGTCCATGAATGTATGTCTGCCTGTAAATCCAGAGAGTGAGGGTCTGTGTATGTACCACTAGCGAGCTTCCATTACAGTCAGATGAAGTGGAGGGAGAGTGCATGGCTGTCCATGTTGGTCATGTTCACACAGGTCTGGGGGCTGATAAAGGCACCGTGCTGTCTCCGCTGGTCTGTGAGGTCCTCTGTGTATGCACATGTGGTACATGTGTCTGTGTCTCTGTGTCTCTGTGTGTGTGTACTGGGAACACATGTTCAGCCTTGCTGTTTGCTGGACCTGGGCACAAGGAACTAATGCATCCATGGGACTGAGACAAGAGAAACACTGAGGTCTGAGAAGGCACCAGAGTCAACCACCTTTATATTAAGTATCCTTTCTCTTTTAAAATCATCTTCAAATCATCACTGTTCTCATTAACATTTGAAGAATGTCAAGATTAGAAGCTGAAGAGTAGCGTTATTGTAATTGATCTGGTTTCATATTGCTATTACCAAGAAATTTAGGAAGGAAAGGTAGAAAAGCTACTTTTATGAGAGAATGTAAAGGTTTGATACCATAAGTTTCAACTCCACACTATTCTTCTCTTTGGTGTACTTCATTTAAAAGGCATATTGTGTTATACAAAAATTTATTCTCAATCACAACAGCTTTTTACAGAGATGTTTCCTTTTGAAGTAAAGTTTACATCTCTGCCAAACTGGTATCTGATGTTTTAATTAGAAGTAATGTATCCTGTTCTTTGTTAAAACAACTCTTGATTTGTTTTGTTTTTTGGCCATACTCTTAGGAGTTACAACCATCCCTTTGGGTATATTTACAATTTTCTATTAAAAAATATCACATTCCAATGCAAAGAACAAATTGATCTAGCATTTATTTATAGCTTCATAAATGTTGTGATATGGAATATAGTCTAAAACTCTTAAATGCTGAAAGTTTCTGTTTTATTTTTCAGTCACACTCAGGAGTAATAAATTCAGATTACTGGTTCAGGAGGTATTATTTTCCTTGACATTTGACAACTGTCCATGTTTGACAGAAATTAAGTACTATAAGCTTGAACATTTCACCTAACTATATAAGCAATTAAAATAAAAGAGAGATAATCTTCTGTAACTATTATATTAAAAATTTAAGCAATTCTTAAAATTCAGTAGGGGCAAAAGCAATCATACAGTAAAAATAGAGCCTTACAGAGTTATAATTCTCATTAATCTTTTTTTCTGAGGTGCTGGCATTTGTCTCTCCCTTTTTTCAATAGTAAACATTATTTTGCTAATAAATTGACATGGGTTCTTCATTTATTAACCAGAAACTCATGACGCAGACATCAGACATGCCTTCTCTCCATATTAGCTGGAAACAATTAACACAATTAAAAGGGCAAGTGTATTTCTTAATTGGAAGGTCGTTTGCTTACTTTGCACCATTTTTCTCAGAAAAATATGTTAATTACATCTTAGGTTGACTCTAGGAGTTGAACTTTATTAATCTTTCCCTCATTCTTTTTACTGGTGTTTGGACAAGCTGAGAATAGCACCTGTGTTTGAGATGAGGTGGTGGAAAAGTGTTGCTATGAATACCAACGACCATTTGTCTAAAACGCTATGGCCAAAGTGTTGGAGAATGAGTGAGCTGGACCATAGTATGACTTGCATAAGACCTCAAAATCAGGTAGTGGCACACCTGGAAATAGAACTCAATAGCATCACCATGGACCTTCTGCTTGTCCTTTAAAATTTATCTGCCTTAAGGAGGTGAATATTTTAACAGAGAATAGAACTGTTGAAATATGACACTTTTAGAAGTGCAGAATTCCCATGTATCTATTAAATCCCTGAAGTACAGTGGAGATAGTCTCTGGGGTTAGTTTTTTAGAAATATTAGCTAGCTATTGCAAAACACAGAACTAGACCTGGATTCTGAATCTCTTCAAAATATCAGTATATTCATATTGCACAGACAAGTTGAATTATTCCATGCAAAATAATTACACCTACTTTATGATTCATTGGTTGCACTCTGGCACCATCCTTTTTTTATTTTTCAGGAGATAGGAATGTAACTATTCCCAGAATACGCTATAACTAGACATAAGTAAATCAACACTTCAGAAAAACTGTTAGCAATGATTCTTCTCTTAAGCAGAAATCTTCCTCTAATAATTTAAAGCACCAGTGAAGGCTGCCCACATCTTCACCCTTTTCCACTCGCCAAACCAATTAACTTGACTGTAACATTGCTGCTGTGAGTATTGTTTCTCACCTGTCATTATTCCCTTCTGCAGGGTTGATCACTTGAGATAAAGCGAAGGTTCTTTGCTGAACAAATGAACAAAATGTTCAACACAAATACAGAGAGTTTTTTCTGAGAGGCAGGGGTCAAGAGAGTAGAGGACACATGTCATGGTTGTATTCACTGCAACTCCTGCTTATCAGAGAGCCCATACTGCCTGTGAAACTGTGACTTCTCCTAACTACAGAGCAGGAGTAGGTGCTGCAGAGAAGAAAGCAAAAACCACCACACCCCAAACAATCTACTACGGAGGGAAAAGCTGTCACTCACATCATGAGATGGATGAGTTCCAAGTCCAAGTCCACTGCTTGTAGCTTTTGGAAGGAAGAACAGCACATATAAACTTTTACATTTAAATGCACAGGAGCAATGATCTTCCAATCAATGATCAATTCACTTAGGCTGCTGCAGTACTAGCAGACGTGTAGTCGAGTCCCATTGAGATATCCCAATTTTAGATGACACACCAATGTCATGCAAATGCCACCACTGATGGGGAAGAAGAACATAAGGGATCAACAACCATCTTCTCTTTTAGTGTTCCAGACATCCAAACCTATACGTGTGTGAGGTTATAGTGAATTTCATAGTATATATCTCAGACCTCAAAATCAGTTCATATGTGATTCTGAATGTGAAAACTGAGAGAGAGAATAATGGCAAAGAATAAAGCCAACCACATAATGCATCATTTTATGTTTGAGAGTTATACAAGCTTAAACTTGTTTCATAATTCAGCAGACAACACCTTAAGAAGCAGCTCCTGACACACCACTGCATGCTTGGAAAGAACTATTTGTTACTTTTCCTGGTTTCTTAGTTCTTCCTGGACTCTTGATGGCTCTTCATATACAGAAATTTAAGTGATTTTATGAGCATTGTTAGAAAAGTACCCATACAGACCTAGTGTTTCATTACTCAACAGAAATTCACCCTGTGTGCAGTGAGAATCTGTTCTGCTCATTAGCTAACTAAAAAAAAAAACAAACCAAAAACAACAACAAAAAAACCCCACCCCTCACTTGTGTTTCTCTTGATGCTGCATTGCCAATGCCATCACAAAGAGTGACCTAGATTCTCCTCTCTTCTGTGCACATGGAAGGAAAGAGTTCTTAGCTGGGCTTCATCTGCACAATATTTATTCTTGTAGATCATGAAGTTGCTGGTGATAAGCTTAGAAATAATATCATTGCCTTTCAGATCTCTGGCTCAATATTCATTCTGCTACTCAGAAAGCTCATCTTCTTCCTTCTGCACTGCTGGCTACCAAACTGCCATTTGTAAATTCCTGAGTGAATAAATATTGAGGTGGCTGAGAGGAAGCTTTTATTCCATACCTCTAGCTGTTTAAAACACATCTTTTTCAAGTCACAACAAATTCAACATTACCATACCTTTCATAATCAAATTGTGGGGGTTTTAGCCCTGAACCCTGACTCACAAAGGAAAGCTATTTAGATACCCACATTCAAACACAGATAGCAGAACTCTACAGAAGTGAGCTCTAAAACAAATTAAAAGTACAATAGTCTTCAGACAAGCAGATTTTTGTCCCTGTTGGTGAAGCAACATCATCTTTGCAGTTATGTCAGGCTACAGGACGTGGCCAGGAAAAGCTAGACCAAAGAATGGGAAATCTGCCAGCCACAGATGCTTTGCAGGCACTTTGTCCTCAACAGGAACCTCTGACTATCTTCAACTGCTTAAACTATTATGCTTGTAGAGGTAAACTGGCTTAGAGCTCAGCCAATTTAGCACTTCAGCACTTCAAGTTTTATATGCATAAAAATGCTTAAAGGCTGTAGGAGAGCTGTAAGTCACTTTGCCTCTACAACCGTGAAACCTTAAGGAGCTCAGGAGGGCGAAGCACTGTCACTCTTTGCTAGTTTAAGCCTCCAAGCACAGAGGACCCAGGAAATAACTTCACTGGGCTTGAGGCAGCCAGGATGTCCCTGATGCCACTGAATTCTTCAAATACAGAAGCAGAGCTGGTTGACACAATCACTCCATTAAATGCTCATCTGCCTTTAACCACTTCATCGTTAATAGGAGTGCTGAGTGCTACACTCTAAGCTCCTTGAAAATGCCACCCTCCCGCATGTTTCCTAAAGGGCAACAAAACGTAATGCCTCTGGAAGCTGGCTGGCAAATGCAGCTTTCCATTTCTATTTCATCATGTTTCCTATGAAAATTAATACAAAATTCACTGCAAACACACTTTTTCTGTGGCTGTCATGCAGGAGTTTCCTAAACCATATTCTCAGACATTGTTAGTGATAAAAATGCATTTTTATGCATTTCATATGCATTCCATGCATAAAAATCTCATTTGTATGTCCAGAATTATGTCTACCATCTTTTCAAATTACATTCTGTGGAAAGTGTTTGAAGTCAACATGGCATAATGTGGTTGTACAATAGTATAAGGGGAAGAAGATTACAAGAAAGCTGCCACACAGAGCATACCCATGCTTCTGCCCGGACACTGAGATAAATCTGTTATCCAAAAGGTGCAGACTTTTACCAGAGACAAACAAGAAGTGGTAGAAGAGTACTCAGGTAAGGTAGTCAAAGCATCTGGTAAGTCTAGTACAGCTTCTGCCCCAACCCTGCCTCCACCCCTGTCTACAAACTTTTCCTGAAGAAGAACTTTTCTTGCTGTAAATTATCTTAACCAGACATATATGCACTTTTGAAGGCTGAGCCCACTTTATTGTATCATTACTTTGACGTGTTTTGACTCATAAACAATACTATAGCCTTAACTGTAAGGCCTTATTCTGGGTAAGATTATTCAAGCTGATTAATAGTTACACTGGTTGAAGCATGGATTTTGTACTGGAGCGCTTGTGTTCATTCAGTGCCTAGTGTAGCGTATGCAGTTTCTTTGGCTAGCAAGCCCTGACATAACATAAACAGTCACTAATAACTAGCCATACTGTGGATAAGGAGTCTTTTTACTACATATATTTGAACAGATCTTTCAAACGCATCTGTCAAAATTAACACATAACTGAATGTTATCCAATAAAACTGCAGAAAAATTGTGGCCAGATATGGACTATGTGAAGAAACAATGTGGGCTGCAGATGCATCACAGGTTGTTGGTTCCCCCATTCCCTGAACCACAAACAAAGCAGAGAGAGTGAATAGACACAGGGCCAAAAATAGCTGCTTCTTTCTACATGAAGTAGTAACATTTCACTGTTAAAAATGTCACCAATGTACTTGTAAATATCTAGCATTACCACTGCTAGGTAAATTTTTCTGAACTTTACTCAGCTTTAGTGCTTAACTTGCAGACTTAAGACTATTTTTTAACCATTTTAATGTATGCAACTCTGGTCTTTGTCAGCAAAAGCAAATTCTTTTCAAGCATTTAATCTTCTGTTTCATTATCATGTTGAAAAATATCTCTGTGGAATCATAAGATTCAGCATGAAGTTTTACAGAAGTTACGGAGGCAGGTGAGCACACACACTCCCATGTTGGAGATTTACTTTTACCAGGTGTCAGCTGCTTGTAGTAGATCTTGAACTGTACAGATATGCACATGCAAAAGTGTGTAATAAGTAGTATCCATCTTGACTTCTTCATATATTCATAGCTTTTAACATCAGGGAGGACAAATACATAGTGAATAACAGTACGTATTTTAGGGTACTTATTTCCATACAAACCTGTGGTGGGTTGACCCTGGCTGGATGCCAGGTGCCCACCAAAGCCGCTCTATCACTCCCCCTCCTCAGCTGGACAGGGAGAGAAAATATAATGAAAGGCTCGTGGGCTGAGATAAGGACAGGGAGAGATCATTCACCAGTTAACGTCACAGGCAAAACAGACTCAAATTGGGGAAATTAGTTTAGTTTATTACCAATCAAATCAGAGTAAGATAATGAGAAAATAAAAACTAAATCTTAAAACACTGTAAGAGACTGAAGTGTTAAGAACAATTGTCTCAAAGCTTGCTTGTGTGTGTTTATCTGATAAGACCAGACAGCAGACCACTCTTTTGTCTGGGAAGACCCAAGGGCAGCCACCAGCTTGCAAGGAAATTTGTGCAAACTTGCTGAAGCAACAGGCCATTGTTTGGCTTATCAGGTACCACTAGCCTGCAAGGGTATGTGCAGCAGGCCATTCTTTGGCTTATCAGGCACCACCAAAAACAGGATACCAACTGGTATGTTGCCCTGGGAAACCAAGCCGAACCGAGGGGGCAAACTCCCTCTCCAACACTGGATAAAAAGATGGCACAAGGAAGCCTGAGTGTGGCCACCCACCACCGAAGAACTGAAGACTGAGGACCAACGGGACACCGCTGGATCCATGGTGGTGACTATCCTTTGCTTATCTCTCTGAATGCTTGCTTAATTTCCTCCTAATATTTCCTGCCTTTCCTATCACTTTACTCTTTTATATTTACCCAATAAAACGTCTGATTGGTGGCATATGACCTCGTTTGTGTCTTAATTTCGCCCTTGGGATCATTAAGAACCTTCCCCGAGCCTGACAATCAGACCAGGACTTAACAAACACCTTTCCCCCACCCCTCCCTTCTTCCCAGGCTTAACTTTACTCCCAGTTTCTCTACCTCCTTCCCCCGAGTGGTGCAGGGGGATGGGGGTTGTGGTCAGGGGGTTGTGGTCAGTTCATCACACGTTGTTGATGTTGCTCCTTCCTCCTCACGGGGAGGACTCCTCACACTCTTCCCTTGCTCCAGCATGGGGTCCCTCCTATGGGAGACAGTCCTCCAGGAACTTCTCCAACATGAGTCCTTCCCACAGGTTACAGTTCTTCACAAACTGCTCCAGTGTGGATCCCTTCCACAGGGTGCAGTCCTTCAGGAACAGACTGCTCCAGTGTAGGTCCCCTGCGGGGTCACAAGTCCTGCCAGCAAACCTGCTCCAATGTGAGCTTCTCTCTCCACGGGGCCACAGGTCCTGCCAGGAGTCTGCTCCAGTGAGGGCTTTTCACGAGGTCACAGCCTCTTTTGGGCATCCACCTGCTCTGGCATGGGGTCTTCCACGGGCTGCAGGTGCGTATCTGCTCCACTGTGGACCTTCATGGGCTACAGGGGCAGAGGCTGCCTCACCATGGCCTTCACCATGGGCTGCAGGGGAATCTCTGCTCCAGTGCCTGGAGCACCTCCTGCCCCTCCTTCTTCACTGGCCTCGGTGTCTGCAGGGTTGTTCCTCTCGTATATTCTCACTCCTCTCTCCGGCTGCAAACGCACAGAGTTTTTCTTCCACCGTCTTAAATCTGTTATCACAGAGGTTTTACCAACATCATTGATGATTGGCTCAGCCTTGGTCAGTGGCAGGTCTGTCTTGGAGCTGGCTGGCATTGGCTCTACAGGATATAGCGGAAGCTTCTAGCAGCTTCTCACACAAGCTACCCCTGTAGCACTCCCGCTACCAAAGCCTTGCCAAGCAAACCCAATACAGAACCTCTTCTCTAATTCCATATTAAACATTAAAAGCAGGCATGCAAAAAACCTCTTTTTTCTTCTGTTAAATCACACCAACAAAATGCAGCATTCCTATCTTGAACAATGAAAAGCAAAGTCAGTAAAAAAGGTGCTACTTGCATTCTATCAATGTTTAAGAACCTTCTTCCAGAATAAATTCTCCACTGTGCACTCTGTTTTACAAAAAAACTAACACAAAGAAAGGTCTAGACAGCTTATAATCTCTGGGATAAAAAGAAAAATATTACAGACAATCATGCTGGTAAGAGGAGGATAAGGCGACAGGTATTTATTCTGGTCTTATTGACAGAGCATGGTGGCAGCTCCTGCTGGCTGTAAGTGATAGAGCTGTAGTACCTCAGTGGCAAGTGAACCCTCATGCTGGCAGTGTTTATGAAGACTCCTCTCCCTCCCCACACAAATATCATTAAAAACTTTAAAAATTATTTAATAGTGCATTATTTGTTATTAAACAGCTATGTAGTAGTAAATTACATTATTTAGAAATCCCATTAATAGCATGAGAAAGGGATGTCCTTGGGAGGAACCAGCCAGCAGAGTGCCCTGCACATGAGGCAGCAGCATTGCCTCCGAGACCAAGCGTGGGGACAGCTGAGGAGCCCAAGGAGGGTGAACAGAACCACACAGGCATATCAGGCTGAGGATAACATGTATCCCTCTTCCAGTTCCACTGCGCACAGTGCCTTGAAGGCACTCAAGTACATTGTAAAAGATAAAGAAAAATACAGTGCTGCAGCCTGTCTTGAAGATTTATTCACAACTGTGTATGGAGAGGTGTGCACATCTGGTGCATTGTGCGTGGGCTTTTCTTTTCCTCCTGGCATACTGCGGTAGGAGACACGCTGCTGGATAAATATAAGTATTACCTTTATTAGCCTTTGTTCCCTGAGCAAACTGAACTCATTACAGAGCTAGAAAAAGATCATTGTCTCCAAAAATTTCATCAGTTTCTGTGGTATTCCAAAGATATTTATTTTTAAGTGCACATATATCCAAAGCCTGAACCGTTAAACTGAAAATAAGAATAGCATGTCTCCAAAGATCTTTTTAACAAGGTAAAACACTCTTCCAGTGTTTTATCAACATTGCCAGCTCAAACCAGCTCAACCTTCTGTTTATCTGTACTAAAGCAAATTGTGTACAATTAAAACAAAAGGTCTGGCAAAGAACAACTGTATTTTAGAGCAAAACCCTGGTATCCAAACTGCCATATAGAGTATGACCCAACCCATAAAGAAGTAGTCCACTACAGAAGGAAAACAAGGAAATTACTTCCTTCAGATGTTGCACAGAGAAGCTGTGCCAGGTGTCTAGTACCTGCTTGAAGCCTCCAGAGAAATTGTGCATATCATCTTGTGGCATTAGCACATGCTGCCATGGTATCAATCCCTTTGTCTGCAAAAGCTGCTATCTCAGAGAAGATTGTCAGTGACAATGATCATTTTCGCTTATTTTAGCAGAGCAACCACAATTACTGGCATCAGCGGGTATCCGACTATATCCAGCAAAGGTGTTTGGCTTCATAGCACTAATTTAGTTCATGTCACTGAGACTAGGAAATACATTTTTGTCTCCCGCAGCCTCTGGTGTGTATCAGACTCTAGCGTCAGCCAGGCATTTTAGGGATTCTTGGAGCTGTGTAGAACTGCACGTTTAATCAGAGCCTCCTGCCATGACTTTGGTGAATGATTTGTCCAAACATTAAAAAGAGGATTATAGCTTATTGAATCAGAAGAGGACACTCAGCAAAAGAAACTGGCCAGCTACTTACACACTGAAATGCTCCAAACAGTAGTACTGGCCAAGTACCAACTGGTTTAGGTTTTTGGATGAAACATTAATTTTCAACTGGATTTCCAAACATCAGAGCTTTGAGGGTTCATTTCTAAACCACAAGTAAAACAAGCTGTCAGCAGACAACGTGCTGTCCTGGATGAGTGCATGCAGCAGCAGACTTCCACTGACACCACGGTCTGCTCCCTCTTCTAGGACAACTGACTTAAGTGTTGACACAAAGACATTTAAAGATCACCCAGGCTAGAAAAGGCATATTGCTTAGCCATGTCTTCTTTTAGCCAATCTGTTATGGATCCTCTCTTATTACCATCTACTACTACTCCTTTTCTTCACTCTAGTTATTCCTTAGCCCTTTTATTACCAATACTAATGCCTGCGTTATTAACCTTGTCACGTTTACAAACACTATTCTTCATGTCAAAGTCAGGCAAGAAGAAACTTCCTACTTAGTTGAGGAGGCTCCAGTCTTTACTATTCAGAGGGTCAAGAACCACCATCTGAATAGAAAAGAAAAAAAACAACCATCCAGGGACAACACAGTATCCCTCTCAAGAGAGTTTTGCTGCCTCCTGAATGAATATGTGTTAGTATAAATCAATGGCGTCAGTCATGCCAACATCCTGCATATGTTTAACTCGATGAACTTTGAGTAATCCCATTGTAGTGTATAATGTTAAGCATTTATTTAACATTTTTCTGATCATTTACACATATAAATAAATTATTATAGGCTGCATTAATTAGCTCTGCTGAGGATTCTAATCCAAGAAATACTGCAAACACTAGAAGCAAAGAAGCAAGGATTTTGATGCAGCTAAGCACATTTTCAGGGTAATATAGATAGAGATTCATCATGGGAAAAGTGCAGCAGGTCAGTCCTTAAGGAGCATAGATGATGGGTCAGATGCATGCAGGGATTAGAAAAGAGGTGAGACAGGAGGTCACAGATAAGATCTAAGAGCATGGAATATTATATGTGAAGGGGGGTTTACCAAGCATCACATGCATGTAGTGGATGTAGTAATGAACTTTAAGCATATATGCGTGTGTGTGTGCATATACATACATATATATATATATAAAAAATTCTTCCCCAATACATACTGGAGTCTTTTGGTTTAAAAAATAAAGCCAAAGACCATTATTTTTATTGATATTTTATGGATGAGGAAACAGAGGCACAGCGGAGTGCTCAGGAACATTTGAAGTGGCAGCCAGGTAAAGTGCACAACCCTTGTACCAAATGTCTGAAATTGGGCTGCTCTTGTTTAGATTCAGGCTATGTAGAATTTTGTGGTAATAAACTGAGGAAGAGGTCTAGGAGGCTAGGCACTAGTATTCTCTAGTAGGAGTAAATCAGGAGGAGGGAAAAGAAACAGCCTCAGGAATGTATAAAAGAAATCCAATAGACTGCAACAAAGGAAAAACTAGGTTTAACATCCTGGACAAAGTAGCTTAACAAACCTTTCTGACATTTTCCATTAAAAGTGATAATAAACAAGACATGACACCTTCTGTGAGGAATAACATTTGTGGCAAAGCAGTACGTAATGCAGACGTATTATGTAATAGCTATTTTGTATGTTTAATGGTTATGTCATTTCTAAGGCCTCCAGCTCTAATTCCTGTGAAACTTGGAGGAAGTCCTCAATCTGTTTTCTTCCTTCTGTGCTTGTGTTTACTTTCCATGACCTATTGAGCCTTGTAAAAAAATGTTATTAAAATGACACAGTAAGTTATTTCACGTTTAAGACCTGACGGTCAGGAATGGGGTTTATGATTACAACGATTGTATAACACCATACCCTCCAGAGGGATGACTCTTTCACACCTAGTCTGCCACACATTGCCATTTCCATCATGGGACTCAGCACCAAAGACCATATAGGGATCATCATCAAAGTCATCTAGGGAAGGAAAGACAGAAGTAAGTCAGGGGTCAATTATGTAAAATTCTATTGTTTAAATAATCTTACAGAATGTAAAATGCCATAAAGGGTATTTGTTCTGCTTCCAGAAGCTCAGATAATGTACTTTGAGAGAGTTAATACTGCTTCCATACTCAGATACTCGGATACTTGGCTCAGATACGATGTGACAGACTTCAGCTGGGACTCCTCACACAGTGCTGGAACCAGTGCAGCTCTGGTCCAGCCTTTGGTTTAACCTTCTCATATGCTGCAAGTTGTGCATGATAAGCTATGTATAATTAAGTGAGCATTATTTTTTCAGTTATTTCCTCATACTTGTCCTTTGTAACTCAGCAGCCAACTGTTTTGCATAGGCTAAACCTTATGTTATACTATACTTCATCCTAAAAAGTTCATAATTACTTTTTTTTTTTTACTAAAAAATTAGCATGATATACATTCAGTCAAAGCATGATATACAATGTTTAAAAAAATATTATAGCTTTGGTGGTGGCTTCTGTTCATATGTTTCCAGCAGGGATAAATGACTGATTACATTTTTGCCACACATAGTGGAACATTAGTCACTCCTAATTGGAAAATATGAGTTGATGCTTAGGGGTTGCACACTATGGAAACCATGGGGCTTATGCAGTACAGCCTTGGTAGCACATTTGGCCCCACTGCAGGAACACCTTTTATTCTAATTACCATTCAGCACTCCAAGGCAAAAAACAAAGATCATTTTCAAATGAGCATATAAATTTCCACTAAAGCTCATTTATAATTAGTATATAACAGGAGCAATTTTTTTTCTGCTACGTTCTCTCAGATTTGCATTATGAGAGGAAGTATTTTTCCAGGTAAATTAACTTAACCTTCCCAGAAATACCCTCTCATTGACACTGTGCCATAGACTTTCCTTCTCAAATTAAGTTTGGAAAATTTAAAATAAAAAATGCTTAAATAGGTATGGAACAAATCAACAGAGAAGTAAGCAAGCAAAGAGCAACTAAAATATAGAACTAACTGCCCAGCCACCTTTCTTGGTCACATTTTCCTGACTCATCCTCTGGTTTTCATTTTCTTTGTAGTCTCATTCCTCAAGCCTAATTGTTAAGGTCTTGTTTTTACTCCCAAAAGAGGAGAAATAGGAATAAATGTGCCTTGGAAAGGACACAGTGCCACCTAACACAGTACAAACTTTTCCTTCCTAACAATTAAAATATGGACCAGCATTAAATTATTTTGGTTCAGGTAGTGTAACATTTATTCACTAAATATGCCTGAATTGAATTATTTCTTGAAGCAATCGAAATCTTCTCAAAAGACCAGAGATTCCAAGCTAACTTCCTTCTGCAGCCTGTTCATTGTCATATAAATTCCTCTCGCAGCTTGAAAGATGATCTGCATGTCTATTTTGCTCTCCTCTCATAACCTAACTACCTTAATAAAGATCTCAAATTTCATATACTTCAGATACTCATACACCCCAGCTCTTCAAGGATGCAAAAGCTGTGCAATACAGTACAGAATTCTTAGTAGGTCTAGATATGTGCATTTATAGCCTCTTCCAAAAATGAATCATTTCATAATCCAGATGTTAGTAATACAGTAAGTACCAAGACTATGTTTCTCTGCAGCTCAATCTGCATGCAATAGCCTGGCAACCTACTGTCCAAGACCATTAAATGGAAATACCAGAATTACTCCCTTATCATCAATAACTATTTTCTTGTTTCTGTGGTAATTTAATAAAATATGAGGTATGTTCATGGTGTACAGTTTGCAAGAAATAAAATGAAAATGGTATTGTCTAAGAAAATTACAGCCCATTACGGGCTTACAATTTTGGTCACTGTGTCTGGAAATGGTCTCTAAGAAGGTCAGACTGTGTCTTCCCTATAGTATAAAATAGTACTATCAGTTAAAAAAATCAGTAGACATTCCATATTATTATTGTGTATATAGGGTGGAGCTGTTACTGTGGTCTTATAGAGCTAATAAAAATCCTCTAATATGAGACACAAGTATGATTAATTAGCCTCTCTACCATAGTCTTTGTTGCTTGGTTTCCAAAGCACAACATTTGGTAGGGAATGGATGACTAGCTGCAAATATTGTAAATGTGTGCTGGGGGAATATTTGAACATTTGTTCAAATTTGTCTTAAGATTTTATGCTGCTACCCGTCTCCATACTGTCTGAGCACAAAGTTCTCAAAAGAGAATTTTCATTTTACTGTGTTTGCAATTCTTCCCAAGTTCATTTCCCATAAAGACTAATTTCATTAATGCAAAAACTTGCAAAAAGGCAGTATTTAGCTTAAGCTAGCTAAAAACAGTGTCAGCTGCCAACTTCTAATTTTATATTGGTTATGAATTTTGCAGTCAGCACAGTGCTGGGTGTTTATATGATTCATGCTGTGGTGTCATGTTTTCCAAACAGCCAACACAGTGCAACCTGAATATTAGTCAAATTCATATTTATTGTTTATGCTCTTTAAAAATGATATATTTGTAAGTTAGGTTATTAGGAACTAATCAACAGAACCATTTACATAGCTGACAAACCAGGAATTATATAACAAGCCACCAACAACACTTTGTGTAGTTTTTTTAGTCCTGGCTGGATAATTCTTACCATAACCAACACACCCCAAAATTGCATGTCACTTCTGGTTTACAGTGAATTTAATAATGTTTAATCTCAAGTTATTAATCAGGAAAAAAATAATATGACTTAAGAGATCAGTTACAAGGCACAAGTAACAGTTTCCAGATATGAAACAATAAACTGAATGCCCATATTGAACCATACAGGAAAAATCAATAGCTTTTTTAAATGCGTAACAGTAATTTCAAATTAGAATTTTGAAAGCAGCTAAAATGGGTTTCAGTTGCCTCAGCACACAAACCCAGTGACATTCTGGATGTCTCCAGGTGTCTGAGACAACCATGGGTGTTGGCAGGTATAACCCAGGACCCAGAGGGAACTCGCATCCTTCTGGTAGAGGCAAGCGGGAACACCCCTTGAAGATCTAAACTAGCAATAAGTGTCTGTGTTAAGGCAAGTGATCCCCAATCTTGTCATCTTGGATGACAAGCAGTGGCAAAAAAGATGCCAGTTTCTCAAACTGTTAGTGAGAAAGAAGCAATCTTTACTATAATTACAATTCTCTTGGCAAATTCTAAATACAAGGTTAGACTTTAATATAGTAAAAAGTAGGCCAGCTCTTCTCTTCTTGCCACCATCAAAACTGCACCACTATGAGGACAGTGTTTTCTCTGTTCTCTTTACCTGTATTAACTGTTCATCTTTCATTTATTGCTACCTGAAATAGAATCGTACCTGAATTACTCAGGCTACAAGTTGAGAGGATATAATGTGTTGAGTAGTCACATTTTAAGAAGCTAGTCTTGAAAATTTGTATGCACATTAAATGACTGAAGTACGTTTTTCTTAACACTTCAATGTATGCAGTCATCTGAAATTATTCTTCACAAGATCCTTTCAGGTTGTTACATTAGATCATGTCTTTTCTTTATGCAAAATTAGCCACCACATACGAAGTTCATTTTCCAATAGCTTGAAACTTGAGAGAGTATTATACTGTACTGAGTACAGAGGACCGACTACAGGACACATGAAACCATAAGAAACCACTGACCTAAGCAATACACTGTATGATGCAAAGATCAGTGTGGTAAATATGTTTTTCCATTGATGTGTGATGGAAAGCAAAAGGAAATAGAGATGGTTTCTTGGGGGATCTTTCAGAAACCTGGGAACTGTTTAAAGCATTAAACAATAGAGCTCATGAGGGGCATTACTACAGGAAGCCACTGTCTACAATATGTATTAACAAGCAAGATGCTAAAGACTAGGGCCTCAGTGTCTCTGTGATTAAATGTTATAGAGTAGTGTATAATGTGAACAATATAAATGTGAGGCGTACCTAGATGTGTGTAGGGGAATCTTTTCCAACCAATCCAAAAAAACCAAGTCAATTACTTATTTATTTAAACTTGTTGGTTTAATATGTCCATTAGACCAAGACAGAGCTCAGACCTGGATTGGAGCTCACCTCCCCAAAAACTCAGTGCATGGAGAGCTTGAGGTTGCTCAAGTTCATTCATCTCTAACTGAAGAGAAATATTACAATGTTGATTTATAAGGGAAAAAGTGCTACTCCTCATTTACACAGAGTTATCACCAGTGAAGAGCTCTATTGCATTGACTAACTGTCACAGTAATTAAATTGCTACAGTACATAAAAATGACCTTCCTGAAGATAGTAAGTTATATTCCCACCCCCTGGATCTTTCTCAGTAGTAAGGACCTTGTCAGCACCCTGCTGTCCCAGAGTGAGTTATATATAACTGCAGAAGTGATCTCATAAGAAAAGGGGTGGAGGGGAAGCGAGTCTTACAGAGGTCCTAAGCATGGGTGCCCCAAGGAAGGGATGGATGTTACTCCATTTTGCACCATCCTGCTGCCCTTTCCCCAAATGATAGAGGACTACAAGTGAGCAACTGGTCAGCTGACACAGATTTTGACCATCGGTCACTGAGGGATTTCCTGCCTTGGCAGTAACATACAGTGCATCCTCTTCTACAGCTTCCCTTAGACCTAACCCTCCTGTCAAATGATACATCTCTTTTTTCAGTCAGCTCATACTATTGGCCTCTATACCATCCTCTGGAAAATGGTGAAGTATTTTTAACAAACTTGCACAACAGCTATGGAAGACAGTCAGGAAACAGAAAACTATAATTTGCTCTTGGAAGGATTTGGAAGCACTTTTGTGATCTTGCTGCCCTGATTTAAACTCATTGCTACGAAGCCAGGATCCTGCCAGCTATAAAGGGCTTTGATTTTATTTTTTCATGCACTTATCGCAACCTCATTTTGTAAAGTGCCAAGTGGATTTGTTCATTCATAACCCATCTTGATGCAGTGGATGGCATCAGGGGGGTGGTTACAGGGTAGAGAGGTTAGTTTTAGTACATTTGATTAGTTTAATGGGACATAATGTTCCTTTCTATCTTTTCCTACTTTAAATATTTTAATTCATTCTATGAAAAAAATCAATGCCAATCTGTCAAGGGCTGCAATTATGTTTTAAATTGGGAAGAAAAAGTGTGTGTGTGTGTGCGTGCGCATGCGCACATTTGTGAACAAGGGGAATCATTTACGTAGTAACTGATGGTAATAATAACTCTCAGATACAGTCTTTATACCCTTACTCTATCTCTTGGTTGTAATTTTTAGAGGGCTGCTTCTTTCTGTGCAGTATAATTAAAAATATAGATATTTTAATTCTGCCGGTTTTAGTCAACTATCAGACAGCAAATGTCAATACCATTTTGTCCTTAAAAATTTATACTGCTGTCATCAGCTGCTATCTGGCAAGGCGTCCCAAACTGAGAGTGATTGAAAACCTCCAGAGCAAATTCATGCTTATAACTAGTGGTGGTTTTCTAGGCTTATGTTGTCTTCATCAATTGGAACCACTGGTCTGCTGTGGATTCTGCTAATGAATATACAAATTAGGAGTACTTTTTTTCTAATTATTAATAAACTTATCCAAATATTAAATTTTTAGAGAGGTATAAATAAAAAACCTATTTTTCAATATTAAAAAAATAAATGTTTCAAAATCAAACATTTTACTTCAATAAGACCAAAAATATTTTATTTGAAAACCAAAATGTGTTTTTAAACCAGAATTTCTCTTTTCAAATTTGAACATTCCTTGGTAGGCCTTTCAACTGCAGGAAAGCATCCACTCAGGAAAGAACATAAGGAGAAATATAAAGTTAATGATTTATGCAAATGCTTTCATTAATATGCAGGTGACTTGAAAGAATCACCATGTTTTTCTCCTCTGCCTCAAACTTCCATTCCATTTCCAAAGATCCTATTCAGAGTCCACCATATCACTCAGCCTTCATGTTCATGTACGGTTGGACTCCATGATCTGAAAGGTCTTTTCCAACCCAAGTGATTCTATGACTCTGTGATTCAAAGGACCGTGTCTGGTTCACTCTGAATGTGAGTGAAGAGAAGGTCTTCCCTAATACAGAGTCTTGGCCTCAGGGGATGTCAAATATAGTGCTTATAAAGTCCATTTGACCTGGAATGATGGTTGCCTTTAAGGAATATGCAACTAGAAGTTATGACATTAATGGCATGGTAGAAGAGTTTCTTTTTCAGCTAGGCAGACAATTTACCACTATAAGATAAATTGGACTCTAGACTTCAGCCAAGCATTTTGACAGGTAGTGTTATTTTATGGAACTTACCACCGTTCTGCTGAAAAGGCTGCTCAATATTCTGAGCAGCCAACCATGCTTTCTTTCAGCTCAAAAATTCACCACTTCAGTTTATGTTAAAATAATTTTTGCAATAGTAATCAGCAACCACTGCAGAAAATGAGTTTTATCATTAAATAATCACACCCTTGAGAGGCTGTGGGCACACAGCTGGCTCTCAGCTGGCTTCAAACAGCTGAGATGTAACTATTGCAGAGAAACCATACCTCTTGTATTTGACTATAAATTAAAACTGAAATAGTAACAATTTTTTTCACATTTATTTTGTAACATTTCGTTTATGTGCAAAGCTGCATACCCATACTCACTAAACATGGAAGATAGTAGTCCCTATCACTGTATAAATACATCATGCAAATACACAAGAGCAGATTAACCTACATCATGGAAAAGGTTTGGGGTTTGGTTTTCTCTGTTTGGTGAGAAGAGAGAAATACTGATGCCAGCAATATTCTTCCAAACACAATCAAACAAACTGTGTGCCTTTTGTATCAGAATTAAATATCCAACGGAGCACAATATATCACACCCCAAGTTTTGCCCAGAAATGAGAGATGTACCTGCTGGCCTCTCTACCTGACATAACTAGGTAGCCCCTGTGCCCAGGCAGAAAGGGGGCTTCCCAGCGCAGGTTCCTGAAGCCAGGATGGGAAGAAAGCAATGACTGTGCCATAGAAGCCATGCTGCCTCTGTCAAACTAAGTGATAACCCTCAGATGTAGGCTAAGCAGGCAGTTTCTTTCCCCTGAAATCTGTACCCTGCACAGCTGCACACTTCGCTTTATGGACCTCCTAGCTGTCCTGAGGAGCCCAATTTATCACTTCATTTGAACAGAGCCCAGTGTGGGCCACTAGGTATGGATGAGGATGAGGAGAAGGTGACTACTGTTAGCTTCCTAGCCATTCTAATTTCCTAGCCTCAACTAAAGTTTCAGGAAGATTTACCCACCAGAATATGCCCTGAAAGTGAACCTTGGAAATTCACATTCCAGAGAAGAACAGGCAACAGGAGAGTCCTGGTTCATACTCCAAGTGGTAACACTGATCAACAGGATTTATGCAGCTCTGCTGTAGGTTCTGTTCAGCCTGCTGAACTCTATCTTTTCCAATATAGAACTACACAGTGTTGTTAATAATACGCCTGTTCTGAAATTGCAATAAACCCACTGAAGGGAATTTGATTTATCAAGAGATAATCATCTCCTGGAGGGGAATAAAGGCACCTGGCTGCCTTCTGCAGTCAAAATTTAATATTAGCATTAATAACAACCCCCTCCCCCTGCCTTACATAATGCTTACTTAATAATTTAATTATCCAGATAATCTTCACACACAGTTTATGTTTTTACCTCTAACTGGATGCCTAATAGAGCTCACATTACTGTTTATCATAAACACCCAGAAGCAGCACTCCCTTTGCACTGCAAAGTTCCCGCAGAGGCACAGTGTCATGCTGTGGAATTTGCTTAACTGTGGAAGCATCTATCTCACACCAAAATGGCTTTGATCAAGAAGCACTGTCTAGCTACTCATTTAGGTTGTGTTCAGCAAGATATTCAGACTCATGCCCAATGTTCAAGCCTTTGAAAAGTCCCACAGAGGCTCCCCTAACTGGTTAATGAAGATTAATTCAGTGCTTCAAAGATGCACTCAGAGCTCTTAACTGCTGAATTAGGACTTTGTTTTCTTAAGGTTCTGCCTTTTGGATGAGTACCAGTACATGTTGTTGTTTGGTGGGGGTGCTGCTCTGGCTGTGCATGGATGAAATGAGGACCTGCAGGTGTTCCTTATGCCATGGATATAGATATTAAAGTTTTGCCATTAAAAATAAAAAAAAAAAATCCTAATGACAGCATTTAGATCCTTATCCACCTCTCTGATACTCTCTTTTCTGACCATGTGTCAAAATCTAACCCTTCAAGAGAAACAAGTGCCTGAACTGAAAACAATGCAGGACTGATGAACAAAGCAATTGTATTCCAAAATGTCCCAAATCAACATAAAGATTACTTACAAATTGATCATTTTGCCAGTCACATTTCTGCAACAGCATGTTTTGTACGGCATAAATTGCTTATTTGCTTCCTCTACTACACTAGGACATAAGTTTTTCTTCTTTTGCAAAAATTCCTGGCCATTATCTCCAACCAAAAGAGTGCATTTGGACAATATCAATTTGTATGCTAATAATATTGCTTTCAATTGCACCTATGCTAACACACGAGACCAGGTTATAGCCAATTCCCATTTCTTCTCTTTTAAGACACTTGAGGAGTGATAGTTCTAAAGATTATGGAATCTCTTCTCATTTCCTCTTCTCAGCATTGCCAAAGTCTTTATTACCTAGCTGCTTCAGCTCATATTAAAAACTATTCAAAAACCTCAGAGACTCCTTGTACACACTCATGAAATTTGTACCCAGCAAAAATTGTGTTTGCTTTAGGCGTAACATATGCTTCCTGTTTATTAGTGCAAGCTTTTAGTTGTTTTGCTTCATCTTGAATGATGCTGACATGTTAAGAATACACCTTCCTTTCTCTTTTTGCAGTCCAACCCACGAACAACCCCACTAGTGGGGTTACTTTCCTTGGTTGTGGCGTGCATAGCCCAGAAAATACCTTGCATACTTTCATGGATAAGCCATGGGAAGCTGTCCAAACTTTACTCTGGGTACAAATATCCCAGCACTGTCCTGGGAATGTATGGCAACTCTAAGTCTGTTCTCCTACAGTCAGAATAACCCATTTCAGAAGAGGATGAACTATTGAAAGGATTTGTTTAAATAGGAACTTGAATCATAATTCAGTGTGAACATGAGATGTAAAGCTGGAAACTGTTGTGGAGCTAGAATTAACTTTGGTAGCCAGATTTCTGCCAGTGTAATAGTAAAGGTCTTACTGCTAGAAAATTCACCTGTAGAAGGTTGGAAAACATTCATATAGAATAAAATTTTCCCAGGAAGGCGAAGCTGCGCTTGTACGATGTGTTCACTTTGTACAAACTTTGGACAGCTTTCACAATCATAGCCTATAAATGAACCTAATAAGAACTCAAAATATCCTTTTTCAGGATAATATTCCTCAGTTTCTATGGCACCAGTCTTTCAGGTAGAACTCCTTTGACTCCCTCACCCACCTGGCTCCACTCCCGTGGCAAAATCACACCCATCAGCCATACTACAGATTTAAAATATAAGACTGCTTTCATCATAAAAAGATACTTTTTTAATATATCATTGAGGATTCCTCTCTTTTTGCTGAACACGAACTGAGTACCAACTTGGGCTGCGTCTGCAGTAGTAAGACACAAGAAACAACCAGAGTGGGAAACAACGATACTGAGGACACAACATCCACACTACACTTATTTTGGGACTTCTGCATCAGACTAGCTGCAATCAGTTCCCACAGGCTGAATGTGCATTAGTAGCAGGAGCACACGAGATGCAATCCTGTAGTGCACCGTCTGGTCTGTTTTATCTGAAAGGAAACCATTTCTCTGAACCTGCTCTTAAATGTGTGAACAAAAACACACTAAATGGACTTGATCAGATTTGTTTCAAAAGCACACTCCAGATCCAAATTAAAATAGTAATGTAGATGCACTCTTTCCAATCCAGAGGTGGTTGAGTTTTGGGAGCTGGGCAGAATTTACATGTTGCCCCTCTTGGTTTTTAGCCAGCAGTCAGTCATACGTACTCCAGGTGTGCTCCGCTTATTTATCTGCCCTCCACTCAGCACACTCTGCACATTGAAACTAGTGAAAAGTTTATTTAATTGCTGAAGGACTTCACCATTCAACTCAGGGACAAAAGCATATTGGTACCAATCTAGTACTTTATCAGGATGGATGTGATGCATAGAAACTAGTAAGGGAAAGCACAAAGTTAGGAAAATACACAGAAAATGAAAATGTATAACATTTACATAGACAGATTCCCTTGCTGAAAGGGAAACCATAAACTTCTCTTCTTCTGTTGATAAAACTGACTAAAAGTTTAGGATTCATTTCTTCCAAGCAAAAAAGTCTTACTGAAAATGCATTTCATCAGGACGCTTTGCATTTTTATCTAACACAGTCCTGAAAAGCACCAAAATAAACATTTTAGTAATCAAAGCCAAACACAAATTCTTATCTTTAAAATTCCCCAAAATCTATCTGTAGTTAGCTGGAAAAAAAAAATATTAAAACAAAATAAAAAAACTGAGCTTCTGGGTTTTTTGCAGCTGTAATCACATAAAAAACTGTGATTAAGAAATTACATGTTTGAGGCTGAAAATGCAAATGATTCATATTTGTCTAAAGTGCAACTTCAAATGACATTGCAGCCTTCTTGCTATTTTATGCGGTACTTATTTTACTGAGTCTGTTTTTCCTGGCTCTTTTCTTTCTCTATTTTTTAACAGCCTTTTATTACCTGTTCTTGCCTTGTAAGGTAATATTTTCATTGTTTTCTTCCGAAAGGAGACTGCAAGATGTTCACTGTAATCAAGTGTAATGGGGCATGTTGTCTGAAAATTTAAAGAAGGAGCTAGCACAAAAGGAAACAGAAAACAATGACAGAAAAGGCTGATCAGCTTAAGCCAAACTGAGGACAAGTCAGCTGGGGTCTGTGAAATACTCTCCAGCACCATGATCAGCTATGCCCAAATCAGGGTATACCAAGAACCAAAGTAAAGGGAATACCTCCTTCTGCTGGTGGTCAAATATGTTCAGGTGCCTCTTTTCATTTTAAGGAAGTTTTAAGTAAAAAGCAGTGTGAAACATCACAGTCAGAATTTTAACTTTTTTCCTCCACTTTTATTTGCACCACACTAGCATAAATATGTTCCTCAACTTGTCCAGCCACCATGCTCAAAATCCAACCTGTAAGGATATGGTCCATTTTGAAAGTACTTGGTATTTGGCTCAGTAGCCCACAAGCTTCTCAGCATCTATTTTCTTTGGGGAAACTGATCCCTGGTCCCAACAGTGAAGGTTTGTTTAGGAAACCTTGTGTGCAAATACCTGGCGACCAGAGTGGAACAAACAAATGCAGCAGCTGCTAAACACAGTCCTGGTCTTTTCTTAATGATGGAGCTCTTCCACGGCTCCTTCCATCCTTGCCACTCCTTCTGCATGCCCTCTAGGTGAAAGCCATGGAGATAAGGTCCTTGGGGTCGCCTACAATTTTGTTGGCCCCTTGTTTGTGTCCTTCTAGGACAGAAATCAAACTAGCACTGTCGTCCCTCCCTTAAGTTTTGGATACAAACACACATTTCCGGGAGGATTCTCTTTGGTGTAAGGTATCTTTTAGGCTCTGAATGTATTGCTATCAAATGTTACACAAAGTAATCTCTGGTGTTTTGTCAACTGTATGCGGTACAAAACAAGCCCAGTAAAATATCGCCTTACCCAGACATGTTAGAAGACCCTGGTCCTCCCCTGTTCCATTTACCATCACAGACATCACATAAATGAGCAGTTAAAAGACAGTCCTGATCCAGCCTGCCTTGCGACTTCAGATATCATAAAAATAACTCAGACTTCTTTAAGCACAGCCTTTTTTGCTTAATAAGTATTTTTTCCAATTTATAGATAATATATCTACCGAGTATTAAAAAAACAAGGCTGATATAAATTTTTATGGTAATATGTATTTATTTATAGATATACTTAATACTCTGCAAGCATAGATAAGTGTATTTACCATTAAATCAATGGGGCTAAGTTTACATTCTGGATCTGGTTTAAATAGTGTCAGGGGAGTTCTGTGCATGTGAGCACAATGAGAGTCAAAAGTTTTTTGCTTTTTTTTTTAAAACTCTTATGCACTTACAGCCTTGATGTCTTTATTTTATTAGTCAGGAACATAACTAGAAATTAAACCATGCTTCCTTGTTGTCATGTCAGGTATGAGAGCATAACTGATTTTAGTGTCATAGAGTATGTTTGAAATTACTTAATGTCTGACCTTTGTGAAAGCTGAGTCATTAAAATGTAGTTAATAGCTAGGATGAAACACATTTATCTTTGTTTAAAAAATACATTGAAGGACAAATTTTCAAGTTGAAAATTCAGCACAAAGCTTAGGGAAATTGGTATAAGCGTCTTTCAGACTATCCATTTCCAGCAACACTCCATTGCTCCCCTTAAAGCCTTCAGGTCTTCCAACTTCCGCTAAAACCACTGCCGGAGGGGGCTAAATTCCTTCCTGCTACTTAAAAAAACAAAACACATCCTCTTGCTCCCATGCTTCTTATGCTATTTGCTTTATTTCTATTTCACCATTGTCTTCTGGGATAATTGTCTTGATTCCAGTGATTTTCCGGCATCGATGGCATTCATCAGAGATACTTGCTTTTACACCTCCAGCTGGTCTCCTTCCAGTCTGCCTGCATTTCGCAGCAGGGCCCAGCACAGGAATGCAGGCCAGGAATCAGGCAGTGCCATGCAGCACTGTCTGCGCTTGCCTGGCAAGGCAAAAGGCAGACCAATGCTATTTGCATGGCATTGTACTTGAAGCAGAGCTCCTTCCTTGGACTCACCTCTCTGTCAACACAGCGAAGCTGTTTGGGAGCAGAGCTGGCTTATGTCGTATCACCTGGGGTGGGTGACTCCTGCACCTCCCCAGCTCTCCCTATCGTAGCTGAATTCCTTCAGTTCTTGCCAGCATAGGCATCCCTGTACATACCATCCCACTAATAACCAGAGTTAGAGAGCACATATTACCCATGTGGATGGTAAGGTGCGCACGAGTAGAAGTGCTGAACACAACTGACTTACCCTGTGTCCTACATCTCTAGCACAAAGAGTGCCGTGAGTGTGAGCTCAAGTAATGTCAAACTGATGGCAAATTGTGTAAATACATGCTAGTGATTGAATCCTGTGAAAATCGGTCCTTAATATGAAGATTTTATATTGTAGGAAATAAGAAAAAAATCCAGTCAAAGAATTCATATAAGCAGAATCTAATTATTAGTTTCCTTCACTGAGTTTGTAGCTGATGAAGTGAATATCAGGCATACCCTGGGTCTTTGGTCTGAGCGCTAAAGAAATGTGCAATGTGGGCTTTCTCTCTGTTCAATAATTTTAATCATTTTAATACTTAACACTGTATTTTTGAGGGTGTGCTATGCAGTCAGCCTCAATGATAAAGAATGAAGGTAAAGAAAGTAATTTTCTTGCTAAATATCAAAAAGAACTATGCTAAAAGATCAAGATGGGAAAAAAAGGAGCTCATAGCTCTGAATAGAGCAGGAATGAACAAGGTTAAAAGAGTAACAGACTTTTCCTTTTTTTTAAGCTCTGTGCGTGTATGTGTGCGCATGCATACCTACCAAGAGACTTGCGAAGAAGGCACTGCCACTTTTGAGACCATAGGATGAGTTCAGTGACAGAGGAGGCAGAAAGATAGACACTGTGAAAAAAATTACATTAAAACTATCATACTCTACCTACCCAAGAGGACTAGGACAGATACCAGAAACAGACATAAATGACCTGTGGGACGATGGATAAATATTGAAGAAAAATAGGATAATGTCAAAAAAGGCTAGCATCAAATTAATTTGACAAAGTTTCAGTAGCAGGAGGGAGTTATTCCAGGCTTCTCAAGTCAGTGGAAAAGTGAGGAAGGAGTAGAAGGAGGAGAGAAGAGGATTTAGGAATCATTCAATCTGACAAGATTTTCTCAGGTGACTGTGCTTACTGTTTTGTTTTGTTGGTCTTGTGGGGTTTTTTTCAGAAAGGCTCTGTCCTCTTTTCTTTTCTGTTCCAAGATCAGGCAAAGTTGTCTGAGAGCAACATCTTCCCAATGGACAACATGCACAAGGGCTGCGCATACATGGGGATGCAAGACTTGTACAGGACTGTGCCATGCACGGTCATTCCGCTGAGGAGTGCCTTTTGCACACAGATGTGCAGGACAGACCACCATGTTGCACAGGGTGGCCGCACTTTCCCAGGGACATCATGGCCAGTAATTGAGTATGGAGGCAACTCACTACCCAAAGAATAAACAAGTCAGGCTAAGAAGGAGAAAGAGTAAATGTTAACTTCCCTTTCAGAAGCCCTGCATGTTTATTGTCACCTACAGTTTTATTAATGAGCGTAACTATCTGTATTCAAACAAAATGCTCTAAAATTTAATTGGGCAAATGTAGTGAGCGTTAGCTGGAGCTGTTTCCAGTCATGTGTAATTACGTGAAGCTCATACTTCAATTATTAGCAAGGCAAAATGAAATCATTTTACAATTAGAGAAGCTCTCATTTCACCTTTCCTGTCATAGATCCTCATTTAATTTGGACTTTTATTTACTGACAGTCCCACTCCATTAGATATAGAAGATATTCCCTCGCCCACCAGGATATTTTAAAATGAGGCAATATATCCAAGAAGACCTAAGAAAATGAATATGTCCCAAAAGATGTCTGGTTGTCCTGGGAATTTTGACTCCAGTTTTTCTAACCAGTAGAAGAGCCAAGCGGTAGAAGCACCTACCACTGGTGGAAAACAAAATATTTCTTAGGGCAGCCAAGGCCCCCCAGTGCTCCCTGGCATTCACCGAGCTCCCATCAGAGCCTCTTGCCTCCTTCTCACAGCACAGCCATCAGCCCCTTCCTCTTTTTTCCAGAGCCTGGGCTATGGGTGAAGACATAGGGTAGTAATTAACACTTCTTCAGATACCAGGAACAGATACCTGCTATACCATATTAAAAGGCACAGAAAATTTGTTCTTCGCTGCAGCTACACTGTCACCCATACGTTGGTCATTGGCTCCTTCTGGCTGAGCAGGAGGGCACATTGACTGTAGCACATAGGTTAACCCAGCTAACATCACAGTTTCCTCCTCATCCCTGTTCTAGTGAACATCTTCATCCTTAGCATCCCTTCCACTGCTAAAATGCGACACAGCTCAGTGATATGTTCCTGCCCTCCTGGCAGTGCCAGTGCTCCTCTGCCAGCCTGGACACTTCTTCCCCAACTCTCTCTGACCTTTTCAACCAGTGCCTATTTCCCTAACCTATCTCCACAAAGTAACACAAGATAAATAACTGTTACCTTGCATGAGAGTTAATATTTGCCATTCTTGTTTCTTTCTCCAAGACATTAAACATAGAATTAGCAAGTCCAAATAGCATTTGAAATATTTCCCAAACAGGAGAGGAATTGAAATATTGAAAGTGGGATAAAACTATGCTCAGAATGTCTGAGAAAATAAAGATACTTGAAATCACAGAAACACTAAATGGTTTAATGTTCTACAGCCTAAAATCATTCTGCAAGCACAGAAGGATAGTTGGTTATTTTTTATTTTATCCCGTCAGGGATAGAGCCTTCAGGGGACAAGCCTCTGTCTTTTTCCCTATTTCCTCCTTGTATACACCATGTCCTCAATTCTTATTTCATTTTATAAGAGTCATTTAGGTATCTTCAATTATTCTAAGAAAGTGTCCCTGTAAAGTTCTGTATCTTAACATCCTCGTAATGCAACCTAGATGACATCAGCTCTCTATAAGTAAAATCTCCCCTCCAAACTTGCACCACTCAAACTGTGGAAGTCAACAACAGAGAATGCAACACTCCTTCATTTTCCAGCTCATTCCTAGAACTAAATTAACAACACTCTTGGTAGTGAGTGAGCCAAATTATTTTATTACTCCTCTCAGTCTTTATTGCTAAGAGGAATGATTAGGCATGTGGAGGTTTGGGGGGTGGGTTTTGGTTACCAAGACAGTTAATATTATAATTACATATATAAGCCCCTTAGATCAGACAGACACTAATTTGTTGTTTCATCTCTTCATTTTGACTTGGTGATCTTCGAGGATACGAATTGTTTGAAATGAGAAGGGTTTACCTTCTGCATTGGGGATGCCTGCAACAGCAGATTTAGGGAAACAGTCCTGCCAGCTTTGGCAAAGGCATTTTGCTGAAGGAGAGCATTATGCAGCAAGAGCTATCTCATCATCCCTAGTGCCTTTATACTGGACATATTCTCAATGGGTAATATGTGATTAATATGCATTATTTCCTTATTTCAGACAGCAATATAATATTTCTTGGATAGTGACTGCACATCAGTAGATGCACATAAACCATGATTATAGACAGTCTATCAACCCAGTAGGCACTAGTAGCAACTGATAAACTGCTAATTGAAAGGTCTATTTATTATTCATTTAAACAGCACTTACAAATGAAACCTCAAAATAAAGTGTGATTATTTTCCATCACAGGATGTTAATCACCATCAGACTTAAGATCCAACAGACATTTTCATGGCTGATAGTGTTTTGGTATTTGTATCTGCAGAAAGCCTTGAGTTTTAATTTTAGTCCTGTCATAGAAAAGATACTACCAGCCACTGTTGCATGTTCATGGTGAATAAATCATACTATGCCTGACAGAAATTCTGTAATTTCTTTGTCATGGAGCTTAATACTGAGTATAAAACACAGTTCTGTTGAGCTATCGAGTACAACTTAATAGAACGTTACTGCCTTTACTGAAAATTATTCCTTCTGCTAATTGCTTTTCATTAAATTTTTATTATTGGTAAGGGGACATTACACTTTTCTAATAAAACAAAAGAAATCTTATTTTGCTGGCTTGCTTTTTACTACTATTTGGATCAATTCAGACAAGTGTCATTTTCCTCTGAGAAAGATGAAGTTGCATCTCCAAAACAAGTTGTGTAATGAACCAATGAGTAAACTGATGCAAGTCATGGGCAGATCAAAGTGATTCTGATTCACTATAAATGTCAAAGTAAAATCATGAGGGTATTTTTTAAGAGAAGAAAGAAATCTTCCCTGACATGACGCTTGAGTTCATCGCGGCACTTCTGAAGTCAGCAAGTAATTGGTAGTCAGCAGGCCAAGAATAGCTTTTAAAAATTGCCGTGCTCCAGAAACAATACTTAATTTCCTCCTACTATTGGTCAGATCTGTTTTGTTGATATTACAGGACAGATTTTTTTATTTCAGTACTACATACAATAAAGCACTTGGTGCATGGTTATACCAAAGGGTAGTAATTAGATAACTACCTGGCATCATTAGAGAGTAGGACTAGCAGGAAGTGTTTAGACTTAAATTACAGTTGCAATGTGTCCAGTGTCCCCTTGAATCTTCAGGACTGCATACATTATTGTGAGAAAGTGACAGAAACTAGTATCCAAACAGCAACCTTTAAGACATTTGCCACTAATAACCGAAGTAGCTTAGCAATAGTAAGTAGACAAATAGGGCAGTTCAGAGTAGGAGTCTTACGCAGGTGCTCCACACCACCCTCAGGAAAACTCTGTCCTACCCCACTGGCTCCTTTTGGGCTCCACTTTACCTAACCAGATATGTAAGTTAAATGTCTAAAGTTAAAGTCAATATCCCCATTCTTCAACATATTGTCGTACAGCAGACACCAGACAAGTGAATATGGCTGAAGTTTGTAGCCTCATACATTTCAGACACCTTTCCCCCTAAAGAGAACATCTACATTTCCTATAAAGTCAGTGATGGAGACAGACACCTCTGAAGACTTCTGGAAAGAGATCTGGACCCAAGTCCACCAAGAGATTCCCCAGGCAGCTGTTTCTCCCTGGTGTCTATGAGGAGAACCAACAGACAATACTGGGCACAAGCCTCAGCCTGTGGGAATCCAACTGCTTCATCATCTTCTGAGAACAGACACGTAGCGGAACAGGGTCTTTTTTTTAAAAAAAAAAAAAGAAAATAAAATGGCAACAGAGGCAGCAATATCCTGCCTGCATTTGTTTCATCATTTGGTGATTAGAATACTTATGTGGGAAGTAAGAGTCATGGGTTTTAGTCTTCCTCATCTACAGAAGTAGAAGGAGAGGTAACATTCTAATACCTCTACAGAAGACGTGCCATTACCAAGGAGGTAAGTCATGGCTGGAGGTAAGTCCTGGCCAGAGGGAAGCAACAGTGATTCTCACTTTTATCAAGAAGTGAGCAGAACTGGGATTTTCAGTCTTGCTGCCTGGAGTGTGTAGGCTTTTTACATAGCACCAGCTGTGGGAAATACACAGGGACAGCCTGTTCTGTGGGACCAGAACGGGTATCCTTCCTCCCTGAGGCAACAGACAGCCTCCTTTAATATTTTCTTCTCTCATTGTGCTGGTTTTGGCTGGGATAGAGTTAATTTTCTTCATAGTAGCTGATGTAGTGCTGTGTTTTGGATTTAGTATGAGAATAATTTTGATAACACACTGATGTTTTAGTTGTTGCTAAGTAGTGCTTACAGTAGTCAAGGACTGTTCAGCTTCCCATGCTCTGCCAGGTGCACAAGAAGCTGGGAGGGAGCACAGCCGGGACAGCTGACCCAGGCTGGCCAAAGGGCTATTCCATACCATATGGCGTCATGCCCAGCATATAAACTGGGGGAAGAAGAAGGAAAGGAAGGACGTTTGGAGTGATAGCATTTGTTTTCCCAAGTAACCATAACGCGTGATGGAGCCCTGCTTTCCTGGAGGCAGCTGAACACCTGCCTGATGATGGGAAGTAGTGAATGAATTCCTTGTTTTGCTTTATTTTCATGTGCGGCTTTGGCTTTACCTATTAAACTGTCTTTATCTCAGCCCACGAGTTTTCTCACTTTTACTCTTCCGATTCTCTCCCCCATCCCACTGGAGGGGAGCAAGTGAGCACCTGTGTGGTGCTTAGTTGCTGGCTGGGGTTAAAACACAACACTCATTTTCAGCTTATGCAAAGAAAGCCCATTTCCAGCTGCTAGATATAGAAGTGCCTTTTACTCTGACTGCTCTTCAGCTGGGTCTTTGAGGTGTTTGCATGTATTTTGGCAGCACTGTATTCCAGTTCACTTGTCCACAGAAGGCAGAGATGTCCACTTACACCATTTCTGCCTGCTGAGCTTCAGTTGCAGAAAACATCCATATGTCAGGTACACTGTCCCCCAGCATGAGTATTTCTTAGTGTGCACTGCCGATCCATGATTCCCAACCACACGGTTTTCAAGAAGAGAAGCTTTCTGTGCCTGTGGACAGGCTAGATTTCTCTGGAAACTTCTGTGTGTTTTAAACATGTAAATCCCAATCCAGCAGGCTGAAATCTTTCAGCAAGTGATCATGTTACTGTTACCTGTGCTTTTTCTCTAAACCTAAGTGTGCAGTTTGTGATTTACACCAAAGCTGAAGTCTTTGAATTCCTTGGACTTAGCTCCAGGCCAGCCTTCATTAATTAAGCAACCAATGTGGTTGTGCTACACGCCAACGGTAGACAAGAAAAGAAATGTGTTGTAACAATTACACTTGCCTGCTCTTCAAACAGAATTATCTCTGAAGGGGATTTACCACTGAATTTGATTGCTTTCATGTAAAATCAATAACCACAGTCTAGTCCCTATAGGCTTTCTGAAGTCTCTATTTCTCCCCTTTTTGAGGGTGCAATCATGTTACTTTTTGCCTTGTAATTGTATTTTATTAACTTGTTAGCTTTATAATCCAGTTATTTTTTGTAATTTCTAATTCATTTGACTCAAGTTGGAGAAGGGAATGGAGATGGAGATGTCATTAAGGTTGAACAAAGGTTTCTTAAGAATTAGACAAACAATTGCAGTCTGCAGAATAATTTCTGAGGAAAGTAAAGAAATTGAGTTCTGAGAAAGAGACTGTTTATTTAATTTCTTTTCACATTAACAATTGAGAGTTTGCAAGTGATTAATGTTCCAGGAGACTAGTCAAAGCTCAGCAGTGTTCAGCAGCCTGTGGGTAAGTGCATTTTGATTTCTTCCTATGGTGGAAAATGTATATGTGAGAACATTAAGCAGTTCCTTGTTCATTTATACACTTACTACAATTCTCACCAATTGTGCTCATAACTCTTGTTCTCTTTGTCATTTGGCTTTATGGTTCCTTTTTTAACTTTTCGTCTTTTATGATCTTTTAGATGTGGTTGCTCAGGTGCATAAATGTCTTAAAAGTAAACAGTAAAAATATGCCCTAATATGTAACACGTAGCAATTGCATTGAACTGTCACTGCAATTATATTTTATGTGCTTTACACCTGTGGCTTTTTAACAACAAACTTAGTTGAATACATTATCAATGAAAAGTCTGCTAGCATGTTTTAAACTGTTCTCTTTTATGATTTCTATTATAGCTCAGTGTACTCTAACTAGTCTCACCATTCAGGTGGATGTTGCAAGTCTGAACATGAATTTTACTAATATATCATAATTATAGAAGCACTAAATAATGTTTTGATCACCCACAGTGAAAGTAATATACAGTATTCCTGATTTCTCGTTTCTTACACATTAAGTCACAATATGTAATTAGCTTGAACAAAATAGAGGCACATCCATTTTTGTTTATTATATTTTAAGTGAAAACCTCTGAGAGGACTATGTTTGAACACTGCATGCAATGGCGTATCTACAGTAGCATAACTTTTTCTAATGGCAGTGGTAGTAAGATGGTATTAAACCATAAGCACTGTTAAGAGCTGGGGAAAGACAGCTGGATCAAATGCTCCTGAACATTTTTTTCATTATTTTAGCAGTATCCCAATTTCCAAGATTTTCACTTGCTCAGTACCTTGCTTCAGAACCTTTAACTTCAGTGAGTGTCTCCTGAACAAAAACATATTATTTATTAAAACCACTTTTCCCAATAATATATCCCACAGGGTTAATATTACTAACAGGTAGTAATTCTAGCTCAGTTTCCTACAGGGTTCCATTTCAGAAAACCATTTATGCATGTGATTAATTTTAAGCAAAATGTGCCCTATTGAGGCCTTGTTCCTAAGGTTTGAATCATTCTCCAAGGTGAACAAGTGTAATATTCTTTATCAGAAAATGCCTGATGCAATCCCTTTTGTAACTTCTGAAAACTTCTCTAGAGCAGGTTTGAATTGATCTTTTTTTTTTTAAATACTGTAACTTCAGGGCTCTTGAATGTCACACACAGCTGCCTCAAGTTGATTCATTTATCTGATTGGTTCTGTCACTTTTTCTACATCAACATGACGGACCATACATATATTTATAAACGGATATAAAACAGTGTCTTTTTAGAAGTAAATGGCAGTGTTTACTTGAGTTGATGTCACTTTCACTGACATATCTTTCCTTATCCTCACTCGACAATGTTAAGAAAATGTTTCCATTCAAGTTTTAAGTATCCTAAGCTTGAATGTAACAAATTCACCCTTTCTCAAAATTTTTAAATGGAGGAAACAACCTTGTTTGATCACTGACTCGTTTTCTCTATACTTCATCCAGGCTTTGCTCATTACAAAGAATTTCAAAAAGTCCTGTGCTGCGCAAGATAGACAATAAAGCAGACTTTGTATGTTTCTTGTCTTCCATTTTAAACATTTGCTTTCTTATTTAATCCGCCCTTACTCCTCATAGTAAATGCCCTTGCTGGAAAAAAAATCCACTAACAAACTTGCACAGTTTCTGGAATTCTTCTTCTTTTTAGGGAGAGGTATATGTATATACATGTATACATATATATGTATTTGTGTGTGTGTGTGCGCATATATATACACACATGTATAAGAGTGTGTGTGTGTATATATGTAAGCATATATATACATCTATACACATAAATTACCTCCATTCAATTATTTTCTAAACTTTTCCTAATGTAAGGTACCTTGTTCCAGGACTATTCAGACAAATGATAATATATATGTTTGTGATAGAAAGTTTAGACTTAAAAATGAAATCCCGTCACAGGGTTGACACCCTGTGAGGGAATCTGGAGAAGCTTATGACCAAAGAGAAAGGCAGAATCTCTGCACATATGGTGAGTGGCAATGCTGTGTGATGAATTTGCATATTATCCCATTTAGCAGAAATCATGTTGGGCTGAGGAACTAACATCCTTTTGGCATAGGCACAGGCTCTCTGAAGAGATCGCAAAGCTTCAAGTGCTTCAGTTAAGACCCATGTAAAGATGCTTCAACTGAAGTATCTGGAGTGAAGTTTTAAAGGTAGCTGAGCAGCCAAAGATACAAGTCTGCAGTTCTGAAAATCTTTTTTGCAGCTCCTGAATACTCTTTAAAAAGTATATATACCTTTATATATAAATATGTATGAGTCTCTTACTGACAAATGCCATTTATGAAGTCAAAAGGTTTTTTCATGAAGACACAAACTCACCTTTTCAAGAAGTGGGTTTGCTTCACCTACACTTGTCATAGGAGAGATTTGACTAGCAGACTGTCAAATGGAAAAACAGGCAGAGACCCATTCAGAGATGATTTAAAATACATTCAATGAAATGGAAATCAAGTAGGCTTGAGGAGATGTAGAGGTGGGCTAACCTGACCCTGAGAATTGAGCAAAAGTAGCTAATAAGACAGCACTGGTGCTCAAGAGAAGCAAAGTCAGCAGATAAAATATGTGGAATTAAACTTTTAGTCTGACTTTTTTTGAAGCAATAAGTGCTAAGAACTTTCCCTTTTTCGTGCACAAAAATAGCTGTCGTCTTTGTTTTCCTTTAGCTGACTTTCTAAGAGTTGGATCTGCAAGTATTCAAACTGAATCAAAGAAAAAATATATCGATATGGATAAAGATATATATGATGATATAGATATAGATCATGTGATATATATAGATGATTAGACATAGATATAGTTATAGATATAGATATAGGTTTAAGCATAGGTATAGGTAAAACCCTAATAAAAAAGGCAATGAAGGATCATCTGAAAAAAAAACAACTGAAAAAAAAAAACCTGAATATTTTATACGGTTGATTTTCTTAAGTGAAACCAAATCAATAGAGAGTTCTTGGCCCACAGATGCAAACTAAACCATAGATATCCTTTATTTTCTCTGATGAAAGAAAGTGAAAGATGGAAATCTTAAGAAATAATTAAGTAACTAGGTCTCAATTCAAGTAGCTGAGTCACTTCCACAGTGCTAGATGGCAAGAACTCACAGGTTTCTAAGTGGGATAACACCTCTTTTTGATAGATCCTGCTTTAATACTCTAATTTAATTCATATTCTGAAAAGAAAGCAAATGGAGCTTCTTAGCTCCTGTATAGGCTTTATATTCACTGAATTAGTTTTTCTGCAAACTTTGTAGTACAGCAGAGTCCAGACAATGACAGAATTTAGCCCCCAGCTGTAGTCACAGGAGGGAGTAAAGTATTGTATTTGCAGTGATTAATGTGCACCTATCATTAGATAAGGTAAAATTCAGTGTAGAATTTAGCTGAGATATTTTTTAAAAATCATCCTTAAAATCATTCTGAGACACAGATTCACAAGCACTACCTGAATGCCCATGCCCAGCATTTCTATTAGCTGGGCTGTCAAGAGGCAGACAATAAGAGAGTTGGATTAATTGTAGGCTTGTGCTGGTTTTGTAGGTGATTGCAGAGGGGTACACACTTATAGTTCAGGCCCAAGATAGTAGGCAGAGGCAGGTGATTGATTTCTGTTACTGGGTAATAACTGTCTTATTTCTCCTCTGGCCTTTCAGTGCTCCCTGAAACTGATCCCTCCATCCATTCACTTTTCCATTTCTAAGCACTGCCTTTTCGCTGTCAAGTCTATCATTTTTGACCCTCCATTATTTCATAAAAACATTCTGATCATAAATCTCCAGAGGTTCAGAAACTTAGTGGTGGACAGCAATTTCTAATTCCACTTGAGAAAATTGTGAAGAAATAGAAAATATTTGAAAGCAGAAGTCTGTGGCCTCATCCAAGACCTACTGTGAGTCATAAGGAGAACCGCAGAGTAGAAAAAGTCAAAAGACGTAAAACAAGGAGATCTGAGGGTGAGATAATTAAAATGAGAGAAAGACAGGCACAGATATTTTATGGACTATGAAAAGAGTAAGCTGATTATATATATATGTAAGTATACTCTTCATCTCTTCCATTCACTCAAAACTCCCAACCTAGTACATAGCCATAGAGACCCCAAGGTATGTAATGGTAGAAGAAATGTTCTTTAAAGCAGAGACTGTCTTGAGCAACTTCCTGTTGTGTGATTGATTTGGTGGGTTAATTTACTCTGTGTTAATGAATAGCTATATTAATCAATGGGAAAGAACAGGGCTAGGTTTTTTATATTAATCAATAGGCCTCTTTTTAATAAATTAGGTGCCTGTTAGGCACTTTTACACATATTTGAGTCACGACAGCACCTCACTAGGAGTTGTTTGTATGTTATAGACACATATGCATAGTGTTTTATATATGTATATATATAAATGTATTTTCATGTCTGTGTATAGAAAGTACCTGATGCTGTGATGTATAACAATTGTGTTCATGTAAGAGAGCTTATTCATAGATTGTCAACTATATAGGCCATGCCAAGTAAGTCTCCACAAACCGCTTTCCCATATCTCTTCAGTTACTTCAGTCCACATTCAGAAAAGGGGGACTAAACTAAGAGCAGTATTAACAAAAAAAATCCACAAGCAGACATCTGTATTTTAAATTGTCACTGATGGCTGAATAGAAGCTTTCTCATCTTCTTGCACTGGCTGCTGTGCTCAGTCATTCACAACTCTGCTTTCACATATTGCTTCTCTGTAAAAGGTAGGAGAGTGGACTTGGTTGTCCCTGCACTACTGCGGACCAAAGACAAACTAAAACACCAAAGCAAGGGCCCTGGGATGGGGGGTGCCTGTTACATGACAGTGTTCTTCCTTTCCTGCCATAGACAAAATATGTGGACACCAAGTGCATGGACCACAACAGTAAAGAAGACAGAAGGACGAAATGCAGAGTTAAGTAACAGCTGCTTTCCACAGCATGTTGCATGGGTGAATTCTTGGCTATTCAGATAGATATCTCCTGACATGCTGCTGCTGCTACACAGTCACAAGACAAGTTACCTAATGACTACATTTGTCCCAAGGAACATTAAGATCGATGTGGTGCCACACAAAAGCCTAAGACTGGATGATTTTATTTGTCCACCATGGGAAAGGCCAAATGCTACTTCCTCAGTGAAACTGCAGGTTAACACTAGGGTAAATCCACGAGCCTTCTCCTGTCTTCTACTTGCAAAAATTGAAAAGGAAAAGTGCTTATTATTTGCTGAATTGCAGTGAACAGTTTTCTTTTTCCCTACTTTGTGAACGATTCTCATTAGAGATGAACTAAGCAGATCCATGTATTTTGAACTTTAAATAAAAGGTGGCACCATCTTTTGTGCAATTAATGATTCAATGTAAAAAAAAAAAAAAAAAGACCAAAAGGAACTGGAAGAAAGTCAGGTATAGACTGCCCTCTTTTGGGCAAAAGAGGGCAAGGATGTGAAAGAAGCCAAAGACATGGTTTTTTTAAATATTACAGTCACAATTTCGACGAACCTTGAAGGCAAATTCATGCTTTATTCATACAAAAGCTAAAATGCTGACTAGAATACTTCAGTTAGAGATCAGCCACTCACCAAATATCATCTTGTAGATTCAAACACAGTCATACTCCAGTACAAGAGGGGAATTATAAAACCAAAGACCTGAGTAAGGAGTGCAAAAATGAGAGAAAAGAAGGTCAGCAAAGGCAACAATAAAGCAACTGCCCTCAGCAGGGATCAGAGTAGGACTTACAGTGTCCTAGAGGTGTTAAAGACTTTTGTAATTAAACATATGCCATTATGCCATGTAAACATTTTTCCAAAGATTTTAGACTTCAAGATTACCAATTAGTTTGAGCTTTCCAAGGTCTTGTCATGCCTGAAGACAGGAGTCATATTTCATTGGTTATGAAGACCACCAAAGAAAGATTAAGCACTATGATCAAGATATTTGTCAAGGCAGCTGTCACATGTCCAATCTTTCTCCTGTCAGGATTAATTGAGAAAAGGCAGTCGTTCCTCCCCATGGAGAGCTGAGCATGAGCTGGGGAGACTCACAGCTGTCACGAGCCTATTTCCATGCTCTCTGTTCCTGGTCGGTGGCTTGTGAGATAAGAAAAAGTTTAATTTTCTTGGTACCCATACAGGTCTGTCCCAGCATCCATGTGCTCCAGCAGATCCCTTCAGCACACAGCAGGATGGACTTTAAATAGTTGCTTCTAATGGCATGGGTTCAGAAAGGGATATATGTTCCTGAAATACGGGTCTAGCACTGCCAAAACATGCAAACATCAGACATTTGCTGCACTTGAAAGCTGTTCTTGCCATTGGGCTCTTAACATGAATGATGAGTGACGAAAGAAAATAGAAGGTTGAATAAACATAATACCTAATGAATATGTTGGAGGAAAATATGTTGGATCCAACACCCTGACAGAGGAGAGGCTGCTGCCACTCCATGTCCCATGATCCAGTTGGTAGTGAGGCTGAAGATGTATTCCGAGAAGGGACATGCACACAGAGCACACACATACACCACATATAAACATGCATACACAAGTATATACATATTTACATATATACATATATATATATGGCCAGACACACAGATCACAGACAGACACTCAGAGCACCCATATGAACACAGACAGTACCAAAGGCCTCCTCCTGCTCCCCTCTCTGGCTAAGCAGGATAGAAGCCCACTAGTGAGAATATATATGCATGTGTGTGTGCGCGCGTGCGTGCACATGTGTGTGCAGTGTGGATCCCTCCAGCAGCGGGTCTTAGACAGTCTGCCAAGGAGCTGCTCCTTGATCCCAGCTTCCCCAGTTACTGGCACCTGGACATTTGAAACCCTGAGGCTGCAACCCCACTCGAGTTGCTGGTACAGACTATCAGGCATGCACACGCATGCGCATACACACACACACACACAGATGACTGGCACTTCCCAGGTCCCAATAACCAGTGCCCTGTGCCCTAAGCCCCAGCCCTTAGAGATACACAGGCACTCTTGCACTCAGAGCTGGCCCTTAGAGACCCACTCACCCCCTTGCTCCCAGGCCACTTCACCTGCTCACCATCTTGGTCTTCACTAGGGATCACCACCACACTTGCTACGATCACTGGCACCATAGATACACAGGCACTCCGACCCACGGTCTGACTCCAGTTACTGCACTCGCACCTCCATGCACACACATACACACAGAATAAAGAGTCACTGACCCAGGAAAGAGCTAGAAAGGAATTTAATAAGACAGGACAGATTCTGCTGATCAGGCACAGGGCATGGCTAGATGTGCATACTGACCAGCCCACTATTTACACACAACCAACCCTTTTGACCTGCTTACCTATTTTCCCACTGCTTTTCCTCCCCAAATGACTTGAACATCTCCCTTGTCCCACCTTTGATTCCTCCCCCAAGTCCTGTGAGATGCCAAACTGCCTTTCCCCTGCATCCCATAATGTGTCCCACCCCTAAGCAGCAGCCCTCTTAGTCCAAAAGGTGATCCAGAGAGCTGCTCCTGATGACTCATGGTGACGGGCTTCACACCTGGACACTGGGGTTGAGGCCCTGCTGGGGCAGCCCTGGGAGAGGCACAGACAGGGTGGTGGTTCCTCAAGAGTCCTCGATTCAGGTTCACCCCTACCTGCCATTGTGCCCCTGTGCTCCTCTGGGCTTGTGCAGCTGGGCCTTAGATGGGCTGATGGCTCCTGGGATGGGCCTGGCAGTAGCTGGGCAGGGTATTATTTGGGCTCCTCCCCTCCATTTTCTCTCTAAGCTTTTATCACATACCCTAACAGTATACAGATATGCTACTCTTCAGAAACTGCAGTTGCTGTTTTAAACAACTCTAGCCCTGAAGTCAGTGATGTCTAAGTATTTGAGTGTGGCCGGTTCCTCACCTGAGGCATGGTAGCGACCCAAAATATCCTCTTACTGCTCCCAAACTCAGAATGGGACTAGTCATAGTAAAAGCCAGTGTGCTAAGGAGAAGGCAGAGACTTCTCTAAGTCCTTCCTGTATCCTCTGAAATCTCTATGTCCTTTCCTCTATGGCTCTATGTCATTCCCCCACCCCTCCATAGAGCTGTCCCCCAGTATTGACACAGTCTACAATGTCACCAGTTTGCCAGGAGGCTAGAGCACACTGATTTGCCAGTACCCAGTATGGACCACCAGCACCTCTCCACGGGGTTCAGAGTACCATACTGAAACAGCTGCAGTTTTGCCCAAGTACAATAGGTGAACATGAATGGCTGCACAGCCTGACTTAGCTTTCACTTAGCACCATTCATGTCTTTATTTACACACATGAGATACATAGGATCAAATGAGAAAATGCATCTGGCAGAAAAGGGGCTGTTTTTCTTGCTCCTCTCTGATTGACAGCCTGAACACTCCTCATTCAAAAAGGTGGAATTGAAACATTAAAATGCCACCTGCAGCATAACAAATGCATTTATGTGATCTCCTCTTCTCAGACAAGCAGGCTTGTGCAGACTTTCACACACACCTAACCAGCTCCTTCAGCCTCTAAAGTGATTAGGAGTTGCTTGGCCTTAAAAGCTCATTCACAGTAATGGCTGTTTTGCATACTGGAGAAAAAAAAATCACTTAAGGGGCTGTTTGTAGCTTTCTAATGTTATTTACTAACAAAACAGTCATATTTTCTGTAACAACTGCCACTTCATTGGGTGCATATGTTCTTGACTCAAAACTACGAAGCAGATTTAACTCAACACCATATGGTGCGATGTGAACTTATGTGCTTTTTTACTGTTTTAAAACAGAAATTATATTGCAGCAAGTGGGTTTTATTCTCTGATGTATGTTACAGCGTATTTCACCCAACACTTTTGAAGCCCCTTTCTTCTCTTACATTTATTTCCAAATATCACCTTACTCCTTTGCTCTGTCAGGCAAATCCTGTAAGAGGAATACTATTTGGAGGAGGAAAGGAGGCTATGGTTACCAAAACAGCTGGTATGTATAGAACTATAGCAGTTGGTTTTGCAGTCATTCCTTTCCTGGTTTGTGCCTGCAGCAAAATGACAGCTGTACAAATGTACTAAGCAGTCCCTATCTTCAGGATGTGCTGAACTCATAATTCAGTCCTAATGAATATGTCTTTGGAATCTAGCAGCCTGTTTATATTACTGCTTCCGCTATTACAGAGGGATTGAATGCAGAAATGATAATGCTTTAATTTGCAATGAATAAATATCATGTTAAGGGCATGGAAATGGCAGTGGGTTGGGGGACGTGGAGTGAATGTATGGATTTCCGGTGTTCTCTGAGCGCTCTGAAAACACAGACATAAATACCCCTTCTTCATTTGTCGTAGGGTTTATACTTAGTGTTGGCAAAAACATTAAAACATATTTTTAACGTTTTCAGTTAATGCTATGCTACATTAGTCTCGAGTATCATGCAGTATGCCTGAAAAACTGCTGCTTTTGAAAGGATGAGGATTAAGCCAAGCAAACTGGAATGTCCAGAATGAAAATTAGTTGGGACTGGGAATTGGTACCTGCAGTCTTCATTCTCACTGTCTGCACTAATGACTGAACACATTGCTCTCCAATCTGGGAGTGAGGAGTGGGCCATTGCTTGCTCTCTTCATTTTTTGTAGACAGTCATGCACCCTGTATGCTTCAAATTCTAAATGTTATTGAAAACACAGTTTAATAACCCCAAGAAACAATTTCCAAAGCTTTGCAGTCCACTAGTCATCCTCAGACCACACTTTGGAAAAATCTTATTTAAACCAGTTATGATTAACTAGATGATAGTAAAGTGAAGAATAAGACAAATCTCTGGAGCTCTGTGAGTTAGGCACAGGAGTACAGCTCCTGAGTGTCAATTTAAATACATATTAATACGGGGCAAAATATGGGGCAAAACTACTTCTAAAAAGGTTCCTTTTTGACCAGTACAAGCACAAAAGGTCTCTGGCTTAGTCTATCCCAGGGCCCCCAGAAGAACTGAGAGTGAGTTGGGAATATTTATTCCATGGACACCTTTTCTTGGTCACTTGTTACACCCAGTCCTCGTACATATTGGTCATAATTAAAATGTTACAATACAGTCTGTGTTATTTTTAATATGAGTTTGAAAGGCTGAGGTATAAGGGAAAAGCAAGGTCTAATGGTAAAAAATAAACTAACTAACTTCTTGACTCCAGATGGGATTAAATTACACTTGAAACATCCCAAAATTATAGCACAAAAGTCACTCTTAAATGGAACACGAAGGTGTCATCTGTCAGCACACCACCACAAGGCATTTAAGGTGCTTTATTTTTACTCCACTGCCCAAGCATCAAATCCAGGATTTGTTCAGTCATTTCTAATAGGAATTGTACAGGTTCTTATACCTTTAAGCAAGCATTGCCAATAAATAGGTTTTTCATGCAAAACTAATTTTGTCAATGTTTTTAATTCTGAAAAGGTCTCCTAACAAATTTTGTTCTAACTTAAATTTCTATAAAGTCATATATGAAAGATTAGTTTCACGGGCATTTGTGCAGGAGAAGCAAAATATAAGTACAACACAGGCATCCGTCATTCAGACAGGGGTTACTTTCAGCTTGCCTCAGATCTAACCTCACATTGTTTTTAATGTTCAACTGTCACATCATAAAGGACTTGTATATAAGAGAGGCATTAGACAGAAAGGGCAAGTAGGACACAGGTAATTGACCAGATGTGAGAAGCTTGCCTGCTGAATTTAAAGAACCGAGCATAAACCATCACTGCTCTTCAGTGCAAGTCTGGAAGAGGAAAGCAATAGGCAGTGGTTTGAACAAAAACATCAGCTTTCCACTGAAAGACACAGGGCTACTTTTTACTGCTAGCCATTAGGGGGATTTTCTAAGACAATAGGCTGCAGCACTGTGCCCTTCTGTGTTTAAGAAACAAAAAATACAGGTACACATACTCAAAATCAAGTGAGTAAAACCAAGTATATAGCTAGTTAGTTATGTAGTTGTAGTAGTAGTAGTAGTAGTGGTAGTAATAGCAGTAGTAGTGGTAGTAATAGTAGTAGTAGTAGTAGTAATATGACAAAAACTGGCTGAAATTAAAGAATAATTTGGCCCATTAGGGAACAAATAAATAGCTTTCCCAGGTATTCTGAATTCCTTTGAAACAATTAGTTACCTAACATTTTTCTCTTCACTTCGACTTTTTTTACTGGTTGGTCATTTTTGAGTTTTGCTTGCAATATTTGGCTGGAGCAGTTCCTGTTCAATACCTGCCTCTCACATACAGCTCTAGCTGAATTTGATGGAAGCTCTGTATGCAGAACATTGGTATAAGCAAGCATGAAAGCTTCCCTTTAGGGCCAATAAGCTTTATTCCTTGCTGGTTTTAGCTCCATCATGTCGCTGCACTGACTCCTCACTCAGGCAGGAAATAGGTCTTGAAGTCACTGACTGAATTTTATCTGCTTTTTGCAGGTTCCAAAGTCTTTCAGAATTTGAGAGACAAGGTCCTACTTGACATATAGGACCATAGCGCCTAGGTAAGGCTTTAATTATCTTGGAGACAGAGAGATGCTTCAGTAACAAGGGACAGATGTGCAGAGATGCTATGCTTTTATTTCTGAAATGTCATTCTGTGGGTGGTTGACCGAGTGGGGAGGACTTGATTTAGAAGCGAATTTAAAGATGTCAATCAAATAGGCACTGGGTCTTTATGAAATGCCATGCCCCAGCTACTGAGTTCAAGACCAAGTTCTATTTGCCATGCTGTGTGAGTAGAAAAGGAAGAAACAAGCAGGAGGGAGGTCTCCACTTCTAGAGACAAATGCACTCGTAGTCCTGTACAGTTGAGCTTGTTCTGGCATGGGAATATCTGTATTGTTGCCAAGACCTATGACAACAGTCTAACTATAAAAGCAGGTCCCTTCATACAGAGATCTTTAAAGCTACATGTAAATACAAGGCATTAGTAAGTCAAACAGGAAATTGCAACTATTGTGACAAGAAATGGAAAGTGTCCTGTCTCCACCAAGACTCTGTTACAGCAAGAGTAATTAGAGAAGATGCTTTCAATTTCTTTTGCCCCAGTACCATACCTGGACAGTCAAAGAAAACCACAGAAGGAAATTAGGGCATAATTCACATCCTAAGCATAGTCTACTAATGCCATTTGAGATGTTCTAGGGTATCCTCGCTGGCCTTCAGCTGCTATACCAGCAGTACATCTATCTCCCTTCTTTCTTTTGTAATATCTATCAGCCCTATTCAGATGTCAGGGATGCTCTGGGCATCTCAAATGAAAGTAAATGCCAATGTTTAGGCAACTCAGCTGAAACCTTCGGAGTAAATTTTGGCAGCTGTGATGTGTTTCAGAAGATCACGTTTCCTCAAAGAAGAAAAACAAGAAGCAGCCAACATAAATACTTAACCCCCAAGAGGAACATCTGGCACTAAAAACAGTATATCCTAAAGCATTCAGTGCTAATCCAGCTCTCTTATAATGAAATGAAACATATTTTTAATGGCCCTACCCACTTCTGCAAGTCCCATGTTATATATTCAAAACACCTCCCGCAGGAAGCTTTACATCTGTAAGCTGAAAAGCCATACCAACCCCAAATAAGTTTGATCCAATCAGCCATGAACAGAAATCATGTGATCATGCCACTTTTTCACTATGAAAGCTCCAATGCTGCTCAGAACAGCAGATATCTTGGAGTCAGACTAATTTCAATGTCCAGTAATGCCTGCTTTTCACCATAGACTATAAAGGGATTCAAGATGATTATCTCAGTTCTGCACATCTAAATCATAGGCACATGAAGCTAGGTGAAATGAATGCAGCAATTGATGTGCAAGTTACACCACTACCAAACCAACCATGAGGATCCATGTTGCAAAAACAATTACAGAAATGCCTATAGTCTGGCATTTCCATTTTCCAAAGTACCTTAACTTTTAGTCCATGAGACATATACTTCCATGCATGGTCACTTCTCTGTGAAAAACTTTAAAAGAGCCATGCAAAGTAACAGCAGCATAGCCAGTGACAATTGCAAAAAATCTAGAGGATATCTAGACTTTCTTAGGCTTTCAGGCTCTAAAAGCATATATGTAAGCATTCGAGATCCTGAATTCAAACAGAAAGACTGAGACAAAGGGCCAAAATTTCCATTTTCAGCTGATGTCAAATGATACATATATGTCTGAATGCAAACTTCAGAGATGGAGAAGTTCCTAACTCTGCCTTTAACAGAGGACCTAATTACAACATATAGGCAGTTCCATCATCCAAAAAATAAATGTGTTTAAGGTGAAGAACCTGGGGAAGAAAGGTCCTTCTCAGCCAGTTTTGACTACCAGTGTCTGAACTGACTTTAACAGACTTTAACTTCCATTCTCTGAACTGAACTGAGTCTGGCATGTATGGAAAGAAGTCCAAATAACTTCTTAAGACTAACGTGGCAATGAATGCAGTTGCCCTTCCCTTGTTAAGTGGGAAAAAGAAAATATCAAATTGCAGTTCACTCCTAGACAGCTGAAATTATATGTTGTTTCTATGACCAGTTTGGTCAAACTGTTATAACACTGCCTGTCTTTGATGCTTCAATATCTATAAAAAAGAAAAAACAATCAATGAGTTTTAACATTGGTCACTACTAGCAGTTTGGCTTTATGCCAATGCAACTATTGACTGATGTCATAACTTACGAATGTTAGTAGAGTGAAACATAGTTGGACCCTGATCTAAGGTATGTACTTTGCATATATGAACCAATGATCTTAAGCTTTATTTGAAGAAACAAAATGGCTGCTCCTTTGCGAAGAATATTCATGTTAGTTTGTTCAGTACAATCTTATCTGAAATCACCCAAAAAGAGAAGTGCAAAGAAAAAAATCATCAGCTGAGTTAAAGCCATGCTGCATTTAATAATAATTTTCAGAGACGGGTTTCAATGATAATAAAAATGGAAATAAGGGATTGGTACCATAAAACCTGTCAAATAAATGTAAGAAGGACATAAACCCCAAAAATAGCTTTCACATAAAATCTCACCACAAGATAAAATACAGCTTTTGGGCAAAGAGAGAGTCATATCTGCAGCAACTTCCATAAATAATTCACTGCTAGCTTGTAAACAATAGAGAAGCACAGTATGAATGCCAAAGAGGGTCTTTATATGTCATAAAGCCACTCAAAAGTGCACTTGCTGCAGCAAGTCTGACTGTGAGCTTTGATGTGCTGGAAAAGAAACTGCTATGCTGAGGTCATCAGTTAGTAGAAAACAATTTCCCTCATACAGAGAAGCAGACTTACTGCTGGGCTTCTGACACAGACAGATTGGATTTAAGAAAACAAGACTGCATAATGTGGGCTTGCAGCAGGAAAGAAATCTTCTACACACCTTCTAAATGACCAAAGCTGAAAGAAAATATGTCATCTTCCTTTAATGGCTATCAAAAGTTGACATGATAGTGTAGCAGAGTTCACATGCTGGTGCAGTCACACTTTCAATATGCAACTGGTGTGATCTGCATCCTGTTTCTTAACTAAACTGCTTCCATGGAGAATTTAAGCTGCTCTATTTGTTAAGTGTCAGGCTAAATAATTCAAGTGACACAGATCAGGAGTTCATTTCCTATCATGGGTATGTTTTAAAAGGTAACTCCATCTGTCATTTTAAAAATTTCAACACAAGAGGAAAGCCAAGGCTGTTGCAATAATGTCCCTTTCATTTCTAGACTGATACAGCAAGTAAATGAAAAAACTCAATAACCTGATAAAAAGCTATATAAATACTGAATGTGTGTACCGACACTTTTAAGACCTCAGCCTTCTGAAGTGATCAGCACAGCTGACACCATAACAATTACAGTAAAAATAACAGAGGAGAGAGGATGGGCACTAGGTGGAGGGAGAAATGTAAGCTTTGAAATTCCAGTGAAGAAGACAACAATGTGAGGACGTATAGTGCTGGGCATATGATTCAAGGAGAGCAATCAATATGACAGGAAAGGAATAGGTAGAAGATTATTTCTATGTTACAACTCTTGACTTCTGAAAGAAGTCCTCTACAATATTTTGAATTTCATCTGTAATTGCTCTGACCTACTCCACCTCTCAAGAACTTGTGATTGGTACTTTCTTGATATTGAAAGTCTTTCCAAAGTGGGTTTTTTGGTTGGTTTTTTTTTTTCATGTGCAACTTTTACATGTATTCAGAAGGCCAGTTCAGATTTTCATTTGTCCACAGTTGAGAAACACATTCTCTGGCAAAGGAATTGCCTTTTCAAAGGGAAGGAGGAAAGAAACATCCTCATTTCGAGCAGTGAAGACAAAAGTGTGGGCATCACAGGAAGACACACAGAAGCAATCATTTGCATAGTGCCATTTGGGTTAATCACCTGGTTGATGTTTTAATAGAGTGATTGCAGAAAAAGCTCCAAACTTAAGGACCTTTTAAAAGGATGTATTACATTAGTGGAGTTTAATAACAAGCATCCTTCTGATGGGCCTCAAGAGCTTGTTTAAGTGATATATTGTAACCCAGAAAAAATATGAAAGCAAGTTTGTGATGCTGTCACAGGACTGACTGTGACTAAGATCTCAGTTCAGAACAGCACCATTTTCTCAGGAGAATCATCATTTTGAATTCGAATCAAACTACACCTGAATCTTTCTAGGACTTTGGAAAAGATACCTCAAACTTTTCTGTTGTCATCTTGCATATCTTATTTCTGACAGGAGGGGTAATTCAGACATAAAGAAAATGCAAAAAAAAACCAACAACAACAACGAAAAAAATGTTTTATATTTCTCACCTGAGTCAAGCAAAGTGTTAATTTCCACTGTCAAAACATATAGCCAGTACTAATCTGTCCACATGTAATCACCCCACCTTGTATTTATTACCCTTGATCACACCCATCCTCCCAAACTATAATACCTTCCCTCATAAAAAATTTCATGTCTATTTGCAATGGAAAGGCTCTTTGTTGCAGCCAAGACATACACAGAGCAGCTCAGCAAACTGGCTGTCTGCTGTCTCAGTTCCCTTCAGATCCCTGAGCTAGATGGTTCCCAGCTCAGACCTTGCCATAGTCTCCACTGATGCAAGGGAAAAAGAAAGCGTGTACCTATCAACAGGAGAGTGTTTGCTTAGCTGTAACGTCAGCAGGAGCTCATGTCACCAAAAATAAACACGTAAAAATATAAACTTTGAAACGCTAGGTGAAGCCACTTTCAGCCAGCTGCTGGGAAGTCTCATCCCCTCTGCATTTTTCTGTGGTTGTACATCTGAGATCAAGCAACGATGATGGATGTGAACTGCTGAGCACTGGAACGGAGCCTTGGGTCAGTTTCCTTCCGGATTCTGCTGCTCACCAGTTGGTATATGTTCAGTCTCACTTTTGCCCTTGCCTAAAAAGAATAAGAAAGCCAAAAAGGTCAGACCTTTCATGGACACAAGGAAGAGCGTATGCCTTTTGTTCTGGAGTCTCTGTTCCAGTCTGTGATATGTCATCTACAAGGGACTGGTCACATATGATTTCCAGAACATCTCCAAATTGCTGCCTCTCACAATCCCCTTCCAACAATCACATGTCTAAATGGTGGTAAATATCTTTAAAAAAAACCCACTGTTTATTGTGTTCATTGCTTGCTGCCTCTCAAGCAATCTGGGCTATGAGACATTTGATGGCAAGAAGTCCATCCTGAGTGTCTTCAAATGTGAAAGGTATGCTTTAGCTACCCCTTCCAATGGGACATCCACGCTCCACCTCTCCTTTACAGATATCCTCCAGGCTATCTGTATCTACAGATACCCAGCCCTATCTATAGGGCAGACCTCAAACCCATCCCTGTGAGATTAATGCCTGTAAGGTACTGCAGCCTTCTCTGCCATAAAATGAAGCTACTTGGATTCTCTGTGTCAGTGTGAATAAACTTTCAGCCCAATAGAGCTTTAAAATCAATCCTGCTAGAAAAAAAAATTATCATTCACATAGTCTAGTTAAGCTTGGCTCCTGGCATTTATTCACTGGGATGCTTCCTTCCTCTCAGAGTTCAACTAGGAGAAGATAGGGGCTCATTAAAGCTTGAAGAAGACTCCTAGACTATCTCCATGCTTGGTGAAATTCAAGAGAAAAATAGGTCACAAGCCACAGTTTTAACAGCATTCCCTCTAATTTATTCAGTTCAGTCCCAATTTAAAGGGAGTCCTGACTCACTGTATTATCTACTCATACCTACCGTATCTCATTGCCACATTCCCATGTGCAGGGCCAAAAAACAGCTGGTTCAGCAAAAGCTAACAGCCTTCAGGCACAGACCTATCTCCACCCCTCAGAATAAGAGTGGAAGCTGAAACACAACTAGTAACAAATTGGAAACAAATTATTTTAAGTGTTAAGGGTCAATTAAGGAAAGTGGTTGAGTTTGCATTTCTCAGAGAAAGTGTCTCTTCTTGAGCATGCAGTGTACACAAAACCATGAATTCTCTCTCTCGCACCTTCTCTGTATACCCTCCACTCCTCATTATTTTCTCAGTGCTTTACAGCAAGGCAATATTCAGGCAGCCCAAAGTATAAAGTTCCAGATTTTGGACTTCCTCACAGAGATCAGCCAGTCAGTTATAATCAGTGCAAGCTTTGCTACCAAGCATTGTCTGCACCTAGCACCATCTGTACCTAGCACCAAAAAGAAAAAAATATCAGAACAGCCAAATTAACTCTTTATTAAATCGAGCTGCTTAAAAATTGATTACTTCCTCAATGTTGCTATTTTACTAACATTTGCATTTGTTGATTTAATCAGTCATAAAATGACTACTTCTGTTACACAGGCAAGAAAAAAGGCAAATGTGGTCCTCTGATGAGGTTCAGGTGAAATATTTCAGTAACAAGGAAGCATTAGGGCTCTGTACAAGGCACTGCCTTGGCTTCATTTGCAATGCTTTGAACATCAGTGTTCAAAGAAGGTGAACGAAGGCTACAAAGGACTAATGTAAGGGCTGGAAAGTTATTTGGGGGAATCAAAAGCCTGATTTATTAGATAAGAATTTAAAAAATACATCTATTAGGCACATTTATAAAGTATGGGAGTAGATTTGGTTTGTGCTTTGTAAGTACAACATGATTTGTGATAAACTGCAGGAAGAAGTGGAGCTCTTTAAATTAAAGGTCTCTGTAGGTGCATGAATTAATGAGTATAAACTGAGCATTAACATTTATCCAACAGCTCCACGAAGAGAAGAAATCTCTAGTCTTCAGTAAAGTGAGACTGTGGAATACTTTCTTGAAGAATAATGCATTCGAGCAAAACTAGAGAGTTTTAACATAGGGAGTGATGAGACAAAAAAAAAGATGTTATATAGCAGTAGTAGAGTCCTGAACTCTGTGACACAGGAGGCCATTTCCTGCCATAACTCTCTTTTTCTCAGGATGCTCAACCACCACCAAGATAGTAACAGGCATTGGGGGTAAACTTACAGGGGTGCCTACAGGGTGAATAGCAATATCAGAGAATCTGTGTATTACTGATGGCTTCATATAAACCATGAATAATTATCACCTTTAACTCAGAGAAAAACAATATGCCATTATTTTGCTTGACAAATATCTCTTTAACACAGCTATATATTCTCATTCAGAGCCAAAGATGCTAGTATAAGCAGGCACATACATATCCTCATCCTAAAATGAATGCTTTATGTGACCTAGTTCTAGGAAATATAAATCAAAGGCTTTTACTGATATATGTTGAACACTGCATGCCTTACTTTATATAAATTCAAATGTGTAGTATGAAATGCCACCTTGTGAAAATTTCTGTTTGCATTGGGGAATAATGTAGTTTAGAGGCAAGATATAGATAGATATAGATATAGATATAGATAGATATAGAGGCAAGGTTTAATATCTGAAACAGACCTATCTAAGCAAGCTTCATAATAAGGATTTATTTTTGCATTTATTCATCAGACAGATAATAAGTGCATCCTTTTTTCCCCTGTCAAGTGTACTCAGTGCAGAAAAGGACAAGGCATTATAGTAGATTACGTTCATTTTAATAATGTAGATTAAATAAAGATGTAAAACTCTTTATACAACACTGGCAGCATGCAACCATCCTCAAAGGTTACCCCATGTACTGTAATTGTTTCAAGGACATGCTCCTTCAACACCTTGAGAATTTCCACCATATCATTTCTGAAGAAGTTTTCTCCTTGTTGCATGTCTGTTCTGTGCCCTGTCACCAAAGTTGCTTTCTTACGGGGGGGTTCTGCCTTCCCTAACAGGGAGGGAAAGGGAATGGGGAATAGGGAGGAAGAAGGGCGGGGGAGAACAGGAAGGAGAAGGAGGAATACAGCCATCCATATCCTGAGGTCGGTGAGATTGTCATCTGAGAAGGCTCCATCATTTCATGATCATTTGTAACCTTGCTTCCTTCATCTCTGAAACTCCTCCTCAGTAACACCATCAGAAGCAAATGTTTCAGGATAAGGACGTGTCATGGGCAAAACAGTTTCAGCTTGGGGAATTGCACTTAATGTAATTTACTGCCAATTAACATGAATTTTTAATTACCGACTCAAGTACTAAGAAAAACAGGAAGACAAACAATTAAACAAAAAGTGAGGGAACACCTCTTCTCCCCCTTTCCCCGCTCGATTTCAGCCCAATGCCTCTCCTCCCGCCTTCCCTTGCTCTCACGGCACATCATAATAGACAGCCCTACCAGAGGGGATACAATACTGGACCTGATGCTCACCAACACAAGCGAGGTAATTGGTGACATCAAGATTGGAGGCAGCCTGGGCTGCAGTGATCATGCACTGGTGGAGTTCGCAGTCCTGAAGGATATTGGTCAGGCGAAGAGTAAAGTCAGGACCCTGAATTTTAGGAAAGCAAACTTCCAACTGTTCAAGGAGTTAGTCAGCAGGACTCCCTGGGAAACTGCCCTCAGGGACAAGGAAGCAGAACAGAGCTGGCAGATGTTTAAGGATGCTTTCCATAGACTGCAAGACGTCTCAATCCCCAGGTGTAAGAAATCAGGAAAGGAAGGCAAGAGACCAGCATGGATGAGTCAAGACCTGCTGGTCAAACTAAAGGGCAAGAAGGAAATGCACAGGTAGTGGAAGCAGGGACAGGTATCCTGGGAAGAGTATAGGGATGCTGCCCGGTTGTGTACGGATGGGGTCAGGAAGGCCAAGACACAGCTGGAGCTGAACTTGGCAAGGGATGCAAAATAAGAAGGGCTTCTATAGGTACATTAACCAGAAAAGGAAGGTCAAAGAAAGCGTACCCCCCCAATGAGCAAGACTGACAAACTGGTAACAACAGATGAGGAGAAAGTTCAGGTACTCAACAATTTTTTACCTCAGTCTTCACTGGCAAACTCTCTTCCCACATTTCTCGAGTGGATGGACCGCAAGACAAGGACTGGTAGAGCAAAGTCCCTCCCACTGTAAGAGAAGATCAGGTTTGTGACCACCTGAGGAACCTGAACATACATAAGTATGTGGGACCTGACGAGATGCAACCCAGAGTCCTGAGGGAATTGGTTGATGTAGTTGCCAAGCCACTTTCCACCATATTTGAAAAGTCATGGCAGTCAGGTGAAGTCCCTGGGGACTGGAAAAAGGGAAACATTGAATCCATTTTTAAAAAGGGTAGAAAGGAGGACCCTGGGAACTACCAAGCTGTCAGCCTCACCTCTGTGCTTGGGAAGATCACAGAACAGCTGCTCCTAGAAGATATGCTAAGGCATATGGAGGACAGGGAGGCGATTAGAGACAGCCAGCGTGGCGTCACCAAGGGCAAGTCTTGCCTGACCAACCTAGTGGCCTTCTATGATGGAGTGACTGCATCAGTGGATGAGGGAAGAGCTACGGTTGTAATTTACCTGGACTTCTGTAAGGCCTTTGGCATAGTTCCCCACAACATCCTTCTCTCTAAATTGGAGAGATATCGATTTGATAGATGGACTGTTCAGTGTATGAGGAATTGGCTGGATGGTCACATCCAGAGGGTAGTGGTCAATGGCTCAATGTCCAGATGGAGATCAGTGACAAGGGGTGTCCCTCAGACGTCCATACTGGGACAAGTACTGTTTAATATCTTCATCAATGACATAGACAGTGGGATCGAGTACACCCTCAGCAAGTTTGCAGATGACACCAAGCTGAGCGGTGCCATCCAGAGGGACCTGCACAAGCTCAAGAAGTGGGTCCATGTGAACCTCATGAGGTTCAACAAGGCCAAGTGCAAGGTCCCGCACCTGGGTCAAGGCAATCCCTGGTCTCAATACAGGCTGGGGGATGAAGGAATTGAGAGCAGCCCTGCAGAGAAGGACTTGGGGGTACTGGTGGATGAAAAGCTGGACATGAGCCAGCAATGTGTGCTCGCAGCCCGGAAAACCAACTGTATCCTGGGATGCATCAAAAGAAGCATGGCCAGCACATCGAGGGAGGTGATTCTACCGCTCTACTCTGCTCTGGTGAGACCACGCTTGGAGTACTACGTCCAGCTCTGGGGTCCTCAGCATAAGACGTGGACCTGTTGGAGCGAGTCCAGAGGAGGGCCACAAAAATGATCAGTGGGCTGGAACACCTGTCCTATGAAGAAAAGCTGAGAGAGTTGGGGTTGTTCAGCCTGGAGAAGAGAAGGCTCTGGGGAGACCTTATTGCAGTCTTTCAGTACTTAAAGGGGGCCTATAAGAAAGATGGGGACAGACTTTTTAGCAGGGCCTGTTGCGATGGGACAAGGGGCAATGGTTTTAAACTAAAAGGGGCTAGTTTTAGACTATTTATAAGGAAGACATTTTTTACAATGAGGGTGATCAAACACTGGAAGAGGTTGCCCAGAGAGGTGGTAGATGACCCATCCTTGGAAACATTCAAGGACAGGCTAGATGGTGCTCTGAGCAACCTGATCTAGTTGAAGATGTCCCTGCTTATTGCAGGGGTGTTGGACTAGATGACCCTTAAAGGTGCCTTCCAACCCAAACCATTCTGTGTTTCTATGATTCTATGATTGTGCTGGCCCCCCAATGTCTTTGGAGGGCCAACAGCCACCCAGGTGGGTGCTGTCCCTGCACAGTAGTTTCCTGCTGTTCCTTCTTCCTCTTTCCCCTCTCCTCCTCTGTCCAGGCTTCTTACTGCTCTTCTGCTCCAGCATGGAGTGCCCAATGGGGTGTCCCTGCCCCAGTGTGGGCCACCCACAGCCCCAGTCCCTCGGGATGACCAAACCCCAGCATGGGTCCCTCAGGGGATCCTCCTCCTTCCAGTGGTGGGCCTCCAGCCATGTCCCCAGCACTGTCCCTCCACCCGTCTGCCCCATTTCTCCTCCTCCCATGGCTGCCACTCACTCCCAGCAGCATCTGCCTAGCCCCCTGTGCTCCCCAGTGTGCACCAGCCACTTCCATGGGTCTCAGAGCTGGCTGGAACTGGTTCTGACCAGCACAGGGCATCTCATGGTCTCCTCCCAGCTGAGCGCCCGCAGTCCCCTGGCCTGCCCTGCTGTCACAGACGAGACCCGAAAAAGGAAGATCAGGAAAGAAGGACATCAGCAATTCCCCCACCAAAAGATGGACCAAAAGATTAAGCCCTCTGATTGCCATTTCAGAAAAAGGAAGGCTGCAGGGTGGACCTCTGAGAGGCACGGCTCCCTCCCAGTGCCCAACAACAGGCTGACACCCTTGGTAGCTCTCATGGTTCCCTCCACAGGCCACAAAAAAGAACAGGTGAAGTGTGTTGCCTGTTGCATTTTCTGGGAGTTTCCTCTGCACACAGAAAATAATTAGCTGTCAAAGTCATCCAGCTATAAAAAATGTTGCTGCTCCAATTTTGTTGAAGAGTAGTAACACAAGAACCAAAAATTCAGGGGGTGAAAATAGTCCAAGTCAATTAATATTTTTGTTTAGCTCTCAAACTTTTTTTCTAAAATTAGTTTATTGTTCTTGATAAATACTTCTTTTGAGCCCAAACGGCAGACTTTTTGGTTAAGCAAATGCAAAAATAAAATTAAAAACAACACTAAAAACATCTAAATGTTGACACGTAGAAACCACGTGGAAGCCCCATTGGCAGCACCAAGCTTTGGTGTCCGCTGTCACAAGCAGGTTCTGGCAAACAAAGCCTTGTCTAAAATTTTCTGCACATCTCCACTATATTTTGAGTTAGTGCAGCTTTCCAGCAGGCACTGAACCTCCTGATCAGAAGAGCACATCAGCATTTCCTACAAGATATTTCAGGGTGTCAGTGTCCAGGCTTAGGGGTACCCTGTCTTTCAGATGGCTGGCTCTGAGAACGAAGTTCCAACGATGATTTGGTCAAATTTTCGGTTTTCCACCCAATAGGTTAGGCATACATTTGAAATAGTTTTTCACAGCCCGGGATCTGGAGGAAAGAAAGCATCATGTTTTGAAAACCCTGCTTTTCTTTTCATCATTCCCTTTGCTATTTTTGCATCTGGCCTTGAGCAAAGTATAATATGTTTCTTAGCAATTCCTCAGGATTGCTCTTCTGTATTTCAGTTCATAAAATTTGGTAAGTTGGGATCATCTTGTTTTGGTTTACATTTAGTATAGGTAGTCTAGATATAATTTTCCAAACGGGCGCTTCAGTGACATTGCAAAGTCTCCTCAAAAGGACCAAGAATGCAATAAAAGAAATTGCAACCCCATTTCATTGCAATGTGTTACAATGGGTTGAATATCATCACATCAGTTTTGACTGTCTTTCAAATGATGAATTCTTAGTTCAGCCTTGCATATATGTATTGTTTATTCCCTGGTATTTTTTGCCTAATTTATATAGTGAACTCAGAATATGTAAAACCTCATATTGACATATATATGAAGATAGGATGTTTGTGTGTGCTTTGGGGATAGGGGAGTTTTGTCATCACCTGTTATTTCTTCATACACCAAGGAGCAAAACCAGCATTCAGAATCCAGAGTGGACTGTCTGCAAACAACTTACAGTATGAAAGTTATTTTGTGAATACTGGTAAATATATAACTGACATTCAGAGAAATAAAGATCAATTCACTAACATTTTCAACTCAGATGTTAATTTTTTCACAACAAATAATGTAACAATTTATCTACTGTAATTAAGTAAGGGATAGTGAATGTAATTTTCAGAAATGTTTAAAAATTTTAACTTTTTGGAGCAATGTGAAGAAGAGATGCTAACATGTTTAAACCTAGATCTCACTCATAGAGGCTACCTTCAAGGATCACATACTTACGTTTCCTCTGTTGTCACCAGCCACTAAAACATGGCAATTGTTTTACTTCATATGGCACAGCAAGACAGCATCAGAAAAGGTTTAGATTTTACATTTTCATAGCTTGATTTTTTCACTTTGGGAGGTAATTGTATTTTTCTGGAAAGCTCTCCATTGTCCTTTCATTTCTTCTCTGACTAAATGACCAAGAACTGTGCCTAGATGGTTTTAGTGAAACACAGCTCCAGCAGTGCTATCACTACAACACCTCTAGTATTCATAAAGAGAAAATAATTTACCACAAGACATTCAAAATTAACTAAGGAAACAATGTTCATATTCTTTGTGCCTCAATTGCTTTTCCGCAGAGGTCTTCAAAGGTTTATCATTTCACTTACCTCTCTGCGGAGCAGAAAGCTCAATTCTACACGGCATGTCAATTGTATTTGCACAAAGTTGCACAAAGGTAAGGAGGGTGTCTCCTTTTTCTGAATAGCTGCTTATATTTTCTTACAGTGATAAATAAGTTTCATGCTGCCACTACAATATAGCAGGAAGTGGTGAGAAGGACAAGCAGTGGAGTGTTTAATTTATTTCTAATTTGGTTCATTGTGTAGCTACACTAGCTGGCCTCTTTAGACTTGAGAAATGATCACATCAAAATTTTAAGAATCCATACAAATAAGAGGCAAGAATGGAACAAATTGCATGCAAAAATATGATTTATGCCAGGAAAATGACATCATGTTTATATGTATATATATTAAAAATAATTCTTATTAAAATCATAGCAGTTTAATAACATAATTCATGAGATAACATTTTATTAAAGCAAGGAAATACAAAATATTTCATTTAGATGCATTTTTCAAATTAAAGTAGTTCAGAACTCCTGTAGCAAATGTTGATTTCACATTGTTTTAATTATCATTAACAATGATTCCAAGTGAAAAGAGGTTTATGTGCTTAAAGTTTAATGCTTAAAATAAATCATAGCTGCATTGAAGGCAATGGAAAAGCTCTTATTACCTAGAAGTGCATTCCAGCATTTCATCAATCATATCCATTCAGTGTCATAAGCCTGAACCACTATTTAGCTGCACGAGGTACTGACTGACCAAGACTCTAGTATGGGAGTACTCCCCCTTTCCTGTGCAGTTGCGCCTCTCAGTACATTCTTAAACAAGCAAAGAGTTGTTTTGCTGAATTGAAGTTGGTGAAAAATAGAGTATCCCTATTTACAGTTTGATTGACTTGCAGTAAAGAGAATCCCTGACTCCTTTCTGCAATTTCATTTTATTAAAAGACAAAAGTCTGATCACCTAAAACTTCCGTAGATGTGCTTAGAGCTGTGAAAATTAACTCTCACTGGGCATTTTGCAGGCATCAGTCTAAGAATCAGATCTGGGATTAATTACAGAACAGTTCCCAAGGCTTTCTTTGCCTTACCTCCGTCAAACCTGCCACCTTGTCAACCAAGCCTGAGCAAGGAGGTTGTCCTTGGAGCTCAGCAAAACCCTCTGATTGTGCTGGTGGGCTGCCAGCAGAGCTGCTCCAAAGCATGGCAGAGCCCTTAAGAAACAGTGTGAGCTAGCAGAGTTCTGCAGGAGGTGAGGTAAAGCTCAAAAGTGACATTAGCAAAAAAACATGGGAATGACAAAGGATGTGAGACAACTGTTTCAGAGAGCACCAGTCACCTCTGGAGCGTGGGAATTGTCACAACCCCTTATTGTCCATTGACTGAATATGGGTTGGATTGCAAGCAGTATTCTAGCTCTTTTATCATCATTTTTTACTCAGTCTTTGACTGCTCTCCTATGTGTCTTAGTGCATTCTAATATGCAATTCTCTCAGTTTTCCATAACCAGTCATGGGTGGGTAAAATGCCATCCTCCAACTACTATTTTACACCTGTATCAATGTATTAGTAGCTGGCTGCTGACTTTTCGTCTTGATTACTGTAACACATCATAGTTACAAATCAAAACTCAACTCTAAGTTATAGCTGATTCAAAATGTGGAAGTGCTTTTCTGAACATGAGAATAGATGAGCTTGGCATTCCTGTTGAATCCTAAACCAGGACCAACACTCGAGTCCATTCTTTATGAGGGTTAGTCAGTGCTATAAAGGCATCTCTCACAGTGTGACCTCTTACGACATAAATGTGTCACAGGCAAAGAAAGAGTCACCTCTGAGATCCAAACCTGGTGTGCAGCCCACAGTCATGAAGTTTTTGCTCAATGAGGCCAGAATGATCCTGCATCTGGTAGCTTCACAGAAAACATTAGAGCATTCCACCCTCAAAGAGCTTTCTAAAGACATTAAACCCTCATGCGCACCTCCATAACCTCACCAAGGGTGTTTGGAAAGATAAAGAACCTCATGTGTTTACTTTAATAAAAAAAACATGCATGGTGATCAAGTACTGGTAGCACAGGAAAAGCCCTTTTCTCGCCATAAGCATGATAAATACAGGCACTGAGCCAAGACTCAGAAGATGTAGCTTCTATTTCCAGCTCTGTTGTTAGTTCACTGCATAATTTAGGGAGTAAGTCACTTTTCTCATTCTTCTTAGTTTTTCTGACCTGGAAGATGGGTGCAATAATACATATCTGAAAGATTTTTCTTAAGAGCATCAAAGAGCTAGACCACCTTAAGACAGAAAAGCAATCAAACCAACCTCACTCAGACAAGACGTTCTGAATCTTTTTCCCTTCAAGCTTGTAGCTATTCCATTTACCTTATTATTCTGCTTCCTTTCATTAGAGTAGCAGATGAGCCTTCTATTGAGGATGGATCAAAGACAACATGAGCACTACTGTCTCATAAAATCACTGGCTCTTTTCCCCTCTTCTCCTTCTCCTGTTTGCATGCAATGTTATGGTTTTCTTTCTTCAGGTGATAAGATACTTTGGAAGATTTGGTTAGGGATTTATATTCAGAGAGAAGTGAGTTTGGAGTGTTGATCTTGCTACAGTAAAATGGCTTTTTAAAGAAGAAAGTCTCACAGGTTTTTCTAATAGTGGTCCAAATTGAGACTTCTTAAGTCTCAGAAAGTCTGTAGGAGTTAGTATGATTTAGTACCAAATTTCAGTATTCCTTCACTTTTTAAAGGCTGTGTTGGTCTTCCTTTACCTGCTCAATTTACTATATCCTGCATACAGCATCATGCAAGTTTGCTGACTGTGTGCAAAATAATATATCTCACACATTCTCCTATTACCTTTGCTTTTTCTATCCTAATACATACAAGTCATGAGGTTTGAGATATGAGCAGGCATCTTCATTGTCGGAGTGGGAAGACGGACCCGGAGTAACGATGTAACCTCGATGCGAGTATGATCGTTCTCGTTTATTTCAGACAATTACAAGGCTTATATAGACAATCAGCAAAGCACACGGAAGCAATATCTATATGATTGGTTCATTACATGTGTTCACGCGCTTAAGACAGTTATATGATTGGTACAGGGTTGCTGTTCACGCGAAGAGGTTCGTTAGCACATTCCGGACTTAGTTGTTGTTTGCCAAGTAGTCCGTTGCTGTTCAAGGTCAGTTTATAGTATCCTCTGTGCTTCTTGATACACTAAAAGCAGGATTGCTCACACTGAAAAGATCATGTCCCTTCTCACTTAGCCATTCTCCCACAATTCCCCCTTCTTGTTTTTGAGCAATCCAGGCGTGATTTACCACTTTTAACAAAGCTCGATTAACACAGCTAAATGCTACACAAAAACATAATCCTAAAATAGAAAGAGTGATTAAAATTCGAATTCCTTCGGTAAGCAAACTTATCAGGTAACATTCAGGCTATTAATAAGCGTGGCACTATAATTACTAACAGAAATAGACAAACTACAATTTTGTGTGGCAAAGCTATGAAATTCCCCTACGTTGAAGCCAGGTATCCCTATTAAGCATGTTCGAAAAGGCTCTGTTGCAGAAGCAAGCGATAGACAAAAGGCTTGTTGTCCTGTCTTGTTTGCCCATGTAACCCACATATTTTCTCTGGGCTCAATCTTGTGGAGAGTCATTGCCATTGGGAATAGCATCTCTAGAATCAGGAGCTTGACCATTTTGCTCGTGGGGTGAGTCATGATGAGCTAAAACAGGCTTCACGCTCTTGCTCGGCACCCACACTGGACCACGATCTGTGGAAACACATATATATCCTCGTCCGTTAAATATAACCGGGACAGGTCCTAACCACATTCCTGAGAAAGAATACCTTTTTCCGAAGATGGTCCTTGTCTGCTCCCACAGTCATCCGATTGAGGCAAGGAGTCCCTCTGGAAATTTTCTGGGGGTACCCTAGGGAGTCCCGTTCTCAATGGGTCCTGCAGCCGAACAGAGAGGGTCCCATCTGGGGTGCCATAACTGATACAAAAAATCCACGGATGCTTCTCCTCACAGTCCGAATCTCCCCAAGGGAGAAACGGAGTACTCAGAGAGTCCCTGAAATGAAACTCAATAGCAACAAAGTTACTATTAAGCAGGTATTCTTTATTGCAGCGCTGGGCAGCACTGGGGATTCTCCACCATAAGTGCTCCAACGAATTACTGAACTTTTAGAGAATATATACTATACAATCATGCATATTCATAGGATTTCCAGGAACTTATTAACATATGTAAATATCTGATTCGCATGCGCAGTCATCTCTTGTGGTGGTCTTTGGGGGTCTTCAGATGAAGGCTCGTAGTCTTCCTCACTGTGTTCGCTGATTGACCTTTGCTTCTGCGCAAACTCAGTCCTAGGATCACGTAGATGTTGTCCTTCAAGACTGTTGTTGCCATTCTTCTGTTTCTTCCTATCTTCCTAGTTCCGTGCATCTGCTCTCCCAGGGCTGAGTTGTCTGTAAAGAAATTATCCCAGAGCCCCCCTTATTTTATAACTGTTCTTCTAGCTACCCCCTAAATCACATCAGACCGCCCATCGCGATAAGAATGCTCTCACCTTTTGACTAACATAGGCAGGACCATTATCAGTCTTAATGCGCTCTGGTACGCCTAATACAGCGAAGCAAGCAAGCAAATGTTTACATACATGATGTGCTTTTTCTCCAGGCAACGCAGTTGCCCATATCATTTTCGAAAAGGTGTCAATTGTTACATGTACATACTTCAAGCTACCAAATTCTGGAACATGGGTAACATTCATTTGCCATAATTCTAATGCTTTTAATCCTTTGATTTACTCCTACTCCTATACCTGGCCCGTGATTTCCGCATTTTGGGCAGGCCTGAATGATGCTTCGGGCTTCATTTTCTGTTAAATTAAATTGCCTTTTTAAACCTTTTGCATTTTGGTGAAAATTTTCGTGACTTTGTCTGGCCTGTTGAAATTTATCCATAGGAGGTGCATGGCATGCAGGACTAACTAGGCTGTCAGCTAGTTGATTACCATGGCCAAGTCCAAGATCTAACTGATGACTGCGAATATGGATAATACAACAGGTTGCTGTTTGCTGACTTAATACAGATCGTAACTTGATAAATAGACTTCCTAATCTAGGGTTGGTCATTTCCCTTAGTAAGGCATCCTCTAACCGTGGCATTATTCCAGCCACATACATTGAATCTGTTACTACATTTAAAGGAGTGTTTAGCCAATTAGTCAAGGCCCAAACTACTGCAGTTAATTCTAAAGTTTGAAGGGAATCTTGAGGTTGTCCCTCTATAATATGTTGTTTCCATTGATCACCTTCTTTCCAGATGCAAGCTGCGCGCCGTAGGCGCTTGCCTGCATCAGTATAGATGGTTACCCCATCTGGTAATGGTTTTTCACTTACTTTGGATTTTTCTATCCATTGATTCCGTTTTAATACTTGCCATAATTTTCCTTGAGGCTGCTGTGAATGAATTCTGCCATTATAGCCTAGTAAGGCGTTCTGTATGGCAACAGCATTTCAGAGCTACCATTCTATATCTATGGCGTTAACAGGTATACTGATATTCTCTGGCTCCTGACCACTGATTTCTATAATTCGCGACCTTCCTTTACGTAATAATTCTCCTGTTGCCTCAGTTTGCGTTTGAATACTCGTTTTTGGCTGCACACTTAAAAATACCCATTCTAGTACATTAAACATATCTTCTGGACTTTTGTTCTTGACAGTGGATTTGGCAGTGACATCCAAGACAGTGGATTTGGCAGTGGCATCCAATGAGAGAGGAGAGGTAAATTCCCCTTTCTTGTTTTGCCACTGACAAATGACAGCATATGGTGAGTCTTTCCCGTTACATATGATTAAGGAGATTGGTAATTGCAAAATTTGTCGGGAAGACCATGATGAATGTAATTTTTGCATAATTTGTTGTAGCACTGTATGCTGTTCTGTCGTCAGAGTTATTTTGTCAGCCGGATTTGTGCCTCGCAATAGTTTTGTTAAGGACCCAATTTCAGTGTTGGAAATTCCAACGCAATTTCGAACCCACTGAATGTCTCCTAATAAAGTTTGGAGATCATGTAATGTATGTAGTTGAGTAGTAAGCTCTGTTTTTTGTGGCCGAATTTTTGAATTCATGATGGACCATCCAAGATATTTCCATGGGCTAGTATGCTGCACTTTTTCTGGTGCAATAATAAGTCCCTTTTGTGATAAGATAGAGGTTAATTGTTGCAATGCGTTTTCAGAAAATGGTTTTTCTTGACAACAAAGAATATCGTCCATATAGTGATAGATTATCGTGTTTGGCCATTGAGTTCGGAGCGGCTGTAGTGCCCATGCCACATAAAGTTGACATAGCGTGGGTGAGTTTTTCATTCCTTGCGGCAAAACGATCCATTCGTATCGTTCTGCTGGTGCAGCTTTGTTTACAGCAGGTACAGAGAAGGCAAAACGCTGTGTGTCTTGTGGGTGTAATGGAATAGTAAAAAAACAGTCTTTTAAGTTGACTATCAATATGTGCCATCCATCTGGCAACATATTAGGAGATGGCATTCCGGGTTGTAATGCACCCATAGATTGCATTTGATCATTGACTTTACGTAAATCATGTAAAAGTCGCCACTTTCCATTCTTTTTTGGGATTACAAAAATGGGTGTATTCCAAGGGCTAACAGAGGGTTTAATATGCCCAGCAGCAAGTTGCTCGGAAACCAATTGTTTAGCAATTTGCAGTCGCTCTTTAGTCATGGGCCACTGGTCAACCCACACAGGCTCATTAGAAGTCCAATTCAATGGTGGGTTGGGCGGCTGCTCTCCAGCGCCCATGACTAAAAATTTTTTGTAGTCAAAACAGCTCCAATTTGGCCTAAAACATCTCGGCCGATTAAGGCTTCCAGTGTCCCAGGCAAAGGTAACACATACACTTTAAGATTGGCTTGTTGGCCCTCGGGAAATTGCAAATGTACTGGTTGCTTGCTGATATAGGGAGTAGATTGTCCCCCAACACCTGCAATAGATGATGTTGGTAGCTCTACCAGCCAATTTGTAGGCCACACCTCACGGCTGATGATTGTAACATCAGCTCCGGTGTCTAACATCATTGCTTTAATTTGTTGTGACCTTCCATGTTGTGACATAGTTATTTTCATTGTAGGGCGTTGGTCCATTTTTGCAGTAAAAAAGACTGCAGGTCCGGTAGATCCGAAACCTCGATCACCTCGATAGGCATTTGATTGTGGTAATTGGTTTAGCGAGTTATTTATAGCAGCTATTTGTGCAATTTTGCTACCTTTAGGGATGAATATAGGTGGACAAACAGTGTAGACCATAATGTAAATGCGACCTGTGTAGTCAGCATCAATTACTCCACGTAGCACAATAAGTCCTTTTACAGAGGCAGAAGAGCGGCCTAATAGCAATCCTCCAATAGTGCTATTTTGGTGAAAGAGAGGTCCCATCGCATTGCTAGGAATTTTTTGGACATTGGAATCAATAAGAGTAACATCTATTGTGGTTTCCACATCGATTCCCAGACTCCCTCGGGTTGCTGGTGGGTGTTGCTGTAAAAAACCTGTGTCTCGTTTTGAGGGTTCACTTGTGTCTGCCCGCGGCCTCTCTCCACGCTCTGCTTTCTGTTTCCCGTACAAACTTTGGTGGCATGGCTATCCCTTTGACATTTGTCACACCAAACTATAGCATGACAATTTAGTCTTATATGTCCTGATTCTCCACAACGGTGACATTTTCCTCGAAAAGGTTGATTAGATGTTTGCCCAGTCCTTTGTCCAGTAGTGTGACTTCGTTTTTTCCACACAACTGCGGCTAATGGTTGTATTACTTCGCGAACGGCTCCTTGAACCGCAGCGGCGACGGTATTTCCTTGTCGGTGTGCCTCAGCTCTTTCTACTCGGAGGAGCATTTCTTCTACACCCTTTTGGTAAGGTAGCTAATATTTGCTTTGTGGTTTTGTTAGCATTATCAAAGGCTAATACTTTAAACATTTGCTCTTTATTTTCTTCAGATAAATCAGGATGATTCATTATCGTTTCCCAAAGACGATCTATAAAGTTGCTGTATCTTTCTGTGGCTCCTTGAAGTAAGTTACCAAATGAAGGAACACTTGACCCTGGCAGGCTGAGAAATGCTTCCAACGCTAATTGGGAAGATAGTAGTAGCATGTTCGCTGGGAATGTTATTTGCACTTGCAGGTTGCTATATTTCCCTTGTCCGGTGAGCGTATCAGCTGTGACTCCACGGAGTGGATCGTCTTCCCCTTGTCTTCGGGTTGCAGCATCTGTGGCTCGTTGAATCCAAGATGATTGCCATAGTATGTATTGAGTTGGAGTTAATAACAGTCTCATTAAGTTTTGGCAATCGTATGGACACATAAGGCCGGCAGAGAAGATCCAGCTAACAATTTGTCGTGTTGCCACGGATTTCACTCCATAGGTTGAAATGGTGGTGCGTGCTTGTTGTAGAATTTTCCAATCATGAGGTTCCCACTTTCCTTGATTATTTCCTTGTACGACAGGGAATGCTAATGTTGTAGGATTTCCTGTCCCTTCAACAGGCTTCCATTGTCCTTCCAGAATTGCATCTCTAATAATGCCACTCCAGCGTGCAACTCTAGGGTGTGCTGATGACTTCATTAAACATGGAGGCACACTTTTTTCCTTCGTAGTTGTTTGTGTTTCCAATTTCTCGAGTCGTTTTAGCACTGCTTGTAACATCTCTGTAGTGACATCTGGGGGTTGCTGCAGTTCTTTCTTAGAAGTTGGAGTTGTAGTCCCCGATGATTCCCCAGAAGGTGGCAGCGGTGGATACAGCGGAGATGAAAGCGCTGAGGGTGCTGACGGCGCCTCCCTTCTTCCCGTTACAGGGGAAGGTCGGCAGGGTGCTCCGCCTAAGTCAATGAGGTCAGCAACTGACGTTGCTCCCGCCCCTTTTGGAGTTTCTGGTGGAGACACTTCCGCCTCTGCCTCAGATCCTATTCCGGCTCTGGTAAGAGAAACTTCCACTTCCCTGGGTGCCCGCACCGGGGTCGGCGGCACACCTTTTATTTCGCCCGGTGAGTTAAGACTTTCCTTTTCCCGCAGTTCACTTATGTTTTTACAAATAGTCCCAGACATTCCTCTTACGGCAGGCAGTCCGAAAAAGCGCGTGATAGGTCCTGGTTTACTTTGGAGTTTATCAATAGCTTTTCCTGGACCCAGCATTTGAGCAGCAGCGCATGCCACTTCTCTTTCTGCTTTCATCACTTTTAAAGTCTCTAGCACGGTGTTCCAAAGTATACGAACCGCCTTTATCTCCTTTTCATCTTTTTCATCTCCCTCAATCGTTTTTTGCCACATCGTCCCTCCAAAGTCCCGCCATTCCGATACGGAAAATAACAGGTGAGTGTCAGAAAAATGACCCCAACGCTGTCCAAGTGTAATTAATTTACACAATTGCTTCGCTGGTGCTTCTATCCTTCTCTTAGAGAGTATTCCAGCTAGCAGTGTGGCCGCAGCTTCTGTTTCCATTGCTGCGCCTAGTGAGGAACGACCTCACACCAGCGTCTGCTCTGCCCTTTTGACCCGAACAGCACCCGTTATCCTGAGAGGTGAGGAGCGACCTCACGCCGGCGTCTACTCTGCCTTCTTGACCCGAGCAGCACTTCTCTCAGCCGAAACTTCCCACTCCCCTCCTCTAGCTGCTTACCGCAGTCACGGAGAATGCGAGCGATGTTACCCTCCTCTGCTGCTCACCACAGTCTCGGAAATCGCAGGTGAAGAAACCATCCTCTGCTACCAGATGTCGGAGTGGGAAGACGGACCCGGAGTAACGATGTAACCTCGATGCGAGTATGATCGTTCTCGTTTATTTCAGACAATTACAAGGCTTATATAGACAATCAGCAAAGCACACGGAAGCAATATCTATATGATTGGTTCATTACATGTGTTCACGCGCTTAAGACAGTTATATGATTGGTACAGGGTTGCTGTTCACGCGAAGAGGTTCGTTAGCACATTCCGGACTTAGTTGTTGTTTGCCAAGTAGTCCGTTGCTGTTCAAGGTCAGTTTATAGTATCCTCTGTGCTTCTTGATACACTAAAAGCAGGATTGCTCACACTGAAAAGATCATGTCCCTTCTCACTTAGCCATTCTCCCACATTCATAACATATATTCTGTATTTTTGCTGCTGACAGTTGCTTAGATTTTAAGAGAGATTTCAGTAACCAAAGGAAGGAAAATATGATTTGGGATTGGAATGACTATAATTGTGTTTACCATGCAGCTCTTCCCTCATAATTTTCTGGGGAAGGGAACCATTTGACTTCAATACCTGCCTCAAGAGTTTTTCAACACATTGTTGATCTGCAACATTAATTGCACTGGAACTGTATGTGCGGTCATATCATCAACACTGATTATTTAATGAAATAGTATATATTGCTATCTGCTCCCTTCAGCCAAGTTCTCCTGACCTGTTTTGGGTCTCTGAGGTTTATGGGGTAAAGGTACTGTGCAGCAGTTCCTTCATTGCTCAAAGGCAATAAAGATGAGAGGAGAGAAAAAAGACACTGGCAGCATGGAGGGCCTGAACACTCTGCTCCCATAGCACCAGGACAAAGGTAAAAATGATAGGAGACAGCTGGGATGAGAAAGAACCTCACAGTGGGTGTGCTACAGAAAAAGGAAAAAGGCAGTAAAGGAAGGGAAAAAAATGTAAGGTAGACTGGTTGTGACAATGGCATATTCAAGGAAAGGGGTTAGAAAGGAGAAAAAGGAAGAAAAAAGTTTTATGTTGTTCCTATTAAATGAAACGTCTTCAGGAAATTTCAGGAATATAACACTATCACAGAAAAACCTTAGGAACAGTAGAAAAGAAAAGTAAAGGTGAAAATTCAAACAATTTGTTTGTTTGTTTAGGAAACTGTGGGATAGTAGAGGATACCAACCATGCTGTGCTAACTTGAGTAGGAAAAAAAAGGAGCATACAAGAGACTGAAGATACATTTTTAACAGCACAACCTGCCTGCTACATGATTTAAAATACTGATATTAATGAAATCATTTCTCTAAGAGTTGAAGTGTCATCAAATATATTATACAGATGAAACGCCTGGGAAACGTCTAATCCTGCTTTTCAGTTTGGGACTAGATTGTGCAGAGCAGAACCTGGAAAGAGTTGCCATGCCTGTCGTGTCCATTTTGGACACTTACATGTGCCTGTCCCAAGAGCATCAGGACTCTATTCCCGCCAGTGGACACCTGTGAGTTTTCCAATATCCCCACCTTCAGACAGCCTATGAAAAGCCTTAGTTCATTCCTCTCTGCTTTTTCCTCTGTTAAGGTGACAGTGCTTTCCATTTCACTTAATTAATAATCAATGTTTAATTTGATTAAAAGCTGAAGGATTCAATTATGTGTATTAAATAATCCTTTATTTTGATCAGTTTTGTTGTCTTTAATGAGGTAATATTCTATAATTAAATCACTGGATACAGAAAGTTGCTGTATAATTAATAAGACCATGGTCCTAAATGACTCAGAATAATGAATCCAAGCAAGGCCCAGATAATTCAAAATGTTCATGACTAAAATCTGTGACATATTTCCTAACTGCATTTGGAGTGCAAGGGTGATCTTACCAACAACACATTGCAACATGCTCTCTGTGTGACCTTGGACAACATATATAATCTTGCTGAGGCAAACTTCCTTATCTGTAGAACAGTAAACCTTTGTTTTAACAAGATCTTCAAGTAAGCACTTCATGGCGAGGAGATGCACTCACCCTGTGCATGCATAGTACCTAGTAAGAAGGGATTTTCTCGGTATTATCAGAAGATAAATAGTAAGAGTTAGGTAACAAAACATGGCTGTAGCAGGTAAGAAGGAAGGTACACCTTTCTCAATATCCTCTCAAGGGCAGCTGCAGCTGGCAGATGGTTAAGAAAATATTAAAAGGCCAGGCAAGAACTGTGTGGTATCTCTGCCTCTGTCTCACTCCAACAACGTGCAATTGATGGAATTCATGAGATGCTTCGTGGTGTTTAATAGCTCACACTCTCAATGGGTTTTGAACCCAGCTCTACATCTGATCACCACAACATCCCCCATAAGGAATGCTGCAATTCAATTACACACGGTGTAAAAATGTACTTCCTTTTCTTTATTTTCTGTCTGTAGCTGCTATTTTTACTTCATGCCCTTTATATAATACACTAGGAAGACAAAGGAATAAACTTTCTCCATACATCTTCTCCATGACATTTATTATTTTATATTATTTTATATTTTTATATATATATATATATATGTATATCTCATCTCATCCTGAGTCATCTCTTTTCCAATCTGTTTAAGTTTTTCCTGGAAAGAAGCTGTTCCACCTCTGTGATTACATTCCCTTGACTTTTTTTGTTTCACTTTCCACTTTTCAAGAAGCATAAACAAGAACTATACACACTGTTCAAGATCTGGTACACCACACATTTATAAAGTGGCATAAAGATAGTTTATATTTTGTTCTTGTTTCATTTCCTAACCATTCTTATCATACTTTTTGCTCCTCTGACCACTGTTGAGCATTTAACTGATGTTTTAACAGCACCAGCTATAATAATTTCAAGATCTCCCTCCTGAGAGGCAATAGCTGATTTAGGACCCATCATTCTGTATGTACAATTAAGAATGTGTTTCTCCTTGTGCATCTCTTTGCATATATTGACCTTGAATTTCATCTGCCATTTTACTGTCCAGTCATTCAGTATCATGAAACCCTCCTGTAACTCTTTGCAGTCAATTTGAGAGTTGAATACCTTGAATAATATCTCAGCAGCAGCAAATTTTGTTGCCCTGTATCTACTTTCTTTTCTAGGTCATTTATGAATATATTGAATAGCTAGACTTCCTGAACAGCAGCATCCATTGTAATGCCTCTCCCTATCTGTACCTTTTGTTTCCTTTCACGTAATCACATAATCACATTTTCCCATCTTTGTATTTCCTATCATATTTGCTTTTATTAAGCCACAAGAGGAATTTATCTTTTATCTCAAGACAGCTTAGTTTTCTTAAACCTTTTTGATGAGGGATCATGTCAAAAGCTGTTTGGAAATCCAAGTAGATCAACTTGGTAATTATATTCATATATCACTGACTCTTTCAAAGAACACAAGGTTATTTGTGAGGCACGACTTCACTATGTGAAAGCCCTGCTAATTCTTTGCCATGTGTCATATTCTTATATCTATACAAGAAAGACTGCATTCTTGAATTCTATTTACTTAAGTCTGTTGTTTATTTTTATATACCCAGTAGGAAAATCAAAGTCTAGTCTGTAGTCCTCTACATCTCCTTTGTCACCTGTCACTTTATAGTCCCCTAATGTTGGAAATTAGGCAACTACACTACCATTGTCTACTCTTGTGATTGATTCACAATTTCACTTTAAAGTTCTCTTCAAATGCTTGAAAGAATATCACCTGTTCTTTTATTTATTACTATTCATTTTACCTATTTGTTTAAAACCTTTTCAGTTTGAGAAATTTAACTTGACATTTTATTTTGAGATGGTTCTTCATGCTCTTTCTTTGTAAAGACTTCCCCATCTTCTCTTCAACAAAACATCGAGGCAAATAACTCATTTGACTTTTCTGCTACAGACCTTGGACCATTCCCTTTACATCCTGAGAACCTGTCTGTCCTACAAGCTCTCTGGTAAGCTTCTTCATTTTGATCAATTTGAAGAAAAAAACCAACTGGGTTTTTTTTGCCCTTGACAGTTTATTCAAAATCTTTGTCCTTATTCCACTTTTGCTTTTAATTTGGCCTAATTCATGCTCTTTTCTAGCCACCATTACTCTGCTGTTCAACTGTGTTTGCCGTTGTTTGGCCTTTTCAAAGCCTTTTTGATAGACAGAATACAGTCGGTATCTCTCTCTGACAGTGTCTTTTAGCAGTCACCATACCAACTACAATTATTTTATCCTTTTGCCTGTAGCTTTTAATCTCCTTTTAAGAGACTTCCTCCATTTTCAGTAACCATCATTATTATATAAATTGTAATTCCTCTCAGTCCTCAGCTGGTGTTCAAAACTAAGAAATTATTGTGAGTACCTTATTTTGGCTTGCTGAATCTGGAAGAGGCCTGACTGTCCTGGAGGGGATGGGGAGGAGTATCCCAGTCATATAGTTAGGCCTGTTCTGAACAAAAGAAGTTACTGGCTCGGTTATAATGCGAGACATCTGGGAGGAGATGGCAGATATGACCCAGTACTTACAGGAGACCGGTGCTTTTCTAAATGAGCAGCTGGAGGCCAGGAAAGACATATCAGAGCATCTAAAATGGTACCTCTGTTTAAGCACCTAAATCACTCAACCTGGAACTCATCTCTTTAGCTTAACAAAATGGAAATTAGTTGGCAATTTCACAGATATAAGTGCCTAAGTTAAATTTGACAATAGCTGGTTCTTCCATCTAGCTGGCAATGATACAAGATGCAATAGCTGGAAATTAAAACTATCAACATGTTATGACAAAATTTCTGAAATTTTGTACTCAGAAATATATAGGTAACCAGTCAGTGTTTTCAGTCTACTGTTGCAGTGAATATGTCAACATTGGACAATTTTAAATCTAGGTGGGATGTATTCTTATATAATATTGTCTTCTGGCTTGCAGCCCTGCTTTTGTCCCCATTTCAAACAGGGACCTGCCACAAGTGTGCGCTGCCTGCCTGAGGAGCACCAGTGCCCCAACCATCCTGGACTTTCGATGAGCTGCTACTTACACCACAAAGCCTCTCCCTGAGCACTGGAACAAGTCAGAAAAGTTCCTGGCTTTCTGGAATAGTCCATACAGCTTACAGCCCGTCCCAAACTGCCCACAAATGAGAGCGATGAGCTGGGGATATCACCAGGCTGAGCACATCTGCACTAGGTGCAAGGGAGATTCCTCTGTTCAGAGAAGTCCTGGGGCAGCATAATGTGCTGCAGATTATTGCAGATCATCTCTTAAGGCCTGATAGTTGCTGAGTCTATGAATATTATATATCATAGCTATTACAGTGGACAACTCTTTTTAAATTATCTCTTTAATAGTCTGCAAAACCATCTTCCTAATATTTTGTTGCATAGGTCACTAAGGAAATAAATACTATCAAGCTGATTACAACTAAAGCAATAAAATTACTGATGGGACAAAGAAACAGTGGTAGTTATTTTTATACAGTATATAAAAATATCAGCTGTTACAGAATTTTCTGTAGTGCTGGCAAACTGATTCTTACCTTCTGCGGTCTGTGAGCATCAGCACGTTTTATTTCTATTCTTGAGGTCATTCTTCCTTCCAAAGGAGCTACTATTTATTGGCAGCAGTTATTCACAACCTTTTTTCTCGCTCCATTAATGTTGAAGTTTTATTTTCATGTGGCTTTCTAGATGCCTAGGATCTGTTATATAATGCCTGTGGAGTGCTATATTCTGACTGGTCACAGGCTACAAGCTTCTTTAGAAATTTCTTGTGACTGTAGTTGAATGAGTGGCTAGTTTTCTAGAATAATTTCTGATGCTTGAACAGAACTCACCGAAACTCCTTTGTCCATCCCAATAGATGCAACTTGAAAGAAGGATTTTTTGAGGCAAAAAGAAATCTGAGGGAGTTTTTGGAAAATGAGACTTTGGGCCACTGATAGAAAAAAAAAAATGATGCACAAGTACCGGCTTGAAGTCAAAAATTTTGTTTGAGACTTAGAAGGTGGAATTTCAGATTATGAAAATCCATTTTTATAGACTCTCAGTGACAGTCTGAGAGTTTGCTGTTTATGTCATGCTAGATTAGAACATTTTAAAGGAAAACTATATGAAATTGAATTATCAGTTATTCTGTCACTGCAACCTAGGTGAATCACCTTGTTTCTTGAAAAAATATAGAGTCAAGCCAATTACAACAACTTAACTGGTGGAGCAATGAGGTGTCCACGAAAAGATTTTCAACCTTTTTATCCACAAAGCTGGAGACAGCTTTTTTGTCATTCATTAGCAGGAACAGGGTTGGGTTACTGATTCTCATGTGCACATGGTGCATCCTGAATGCATTCCCTCTTTATCTTTTTGCAAAGGAATACTGTGATTTGAGAAATCCCTGATCAAGACATTGTCCGTTGTTCTACCTTTGATCAATAAGGCCAACAATATAGATATTTGGCTATTGTACCTTATGATGGGATTCTTAGAAGAGATGCAGGTTGAAGCCCACATGTACAGTGTTTCCTAAGGTGTAATTCCTTCGTCTAACACTCCCACATCTTTCTTGGACTACAACTGCAAACTGTGACATAGACTGAATCTGCTTGGGATATATAAGCAATCTCATCTCTATCAGGTGGATCTGCGTGAAAAAATCATAGAATCATAGAATCATAGAATGCTTTGGGATGGAAGGGACCTTTAAGGGTCATCTAGTCCAAAACCCCTGCAATAAGCAAGGACATCTTCAACTAGATCAGGTTGCTCAGAGCACCATCTAGCCTGTCCTTGAATGTTTCCAAGGATGGGGCACCTACCACCTCTCTGGGCAACCCATTCCAGTGTTTCACCACCCTCATTGTAAAAATTTTTTTCCTTGTGTTCAGTCTAAATCTACCCTCTTTTAGTTTAAAACCATTACCCCTTTTCCTGTCGCAGCAGGCCTTGCTAAAAAGACCATCCCCATCTTTCTTATAGGCCCCATTTAAGTATTGAAAGGCTGCAATAAGGTCTCCCCAGAGCCTTCTCTTCTCCAGGCTGAACAACCCCAGCTCTTTCAGCCTCTCCTCATAACAGAGGTGTTCCAGCCCTCTGATCATTTTCGTGGCCCTCCTCTGGACTCACTCCAACATGTCCATGTGCTTCCTGTGCTGAGGACCCCAGAGCTGGACGTAGTACTCCAAGTGTGGTCTCACCAGAGCGGAGTAGAGGGGCAGAATCACCTCCCTCAACCTGCTGGCCACGCTTCTTTTGATGCAGCCCAGCATACAGTTGGCTTTCTGGGCTGCAAGTGCACATTGCCGGCTCATCTCCAGCTTTTCATTCACCAGTACCCCCAAGCCCTTCTCCTCAGGGCTGCTCTAGAGACAAAAGATCTAGAGATAAAAAATCTAAGATAAAATCTAACATAAAATCTAGAGATAAAAGATAAATGAACAAACCACTGCATAAGCCTTCAATTTCAGTCAGCATTTTGAAGCTCAGTTGCACTGCAGAACTGAGGGCATGACAGACGTGGGCTTGTTCTGTGTATTACAGAGACTCTTAGTACTCTGAGGAGGGGGAGATTATTTTATCTCTTAACAAAAACAAAATTAAAACACATCTCTGAAGACTGTTGCCCTTATAGAGGAGGTATGTGCTTTGAAGTGTCATACTTTTGCATAGTCTTGATAATCAGTAATGAAGAGAGAGTGCAGAAGATTACAAAACAACGTAATCAAGTGATAATAATGAATATTTCAACAGGCAGACATTTCAAAGTTTTAATTAAAATTAGTACTGCTATTGATATTGTAATGTCTTCGGGTAACATACAGGCAAGTAATCACAGACCTCCCAAATGGACTGCATTACACATGCAATTAATTATGGAAGATGTTGCTGCTCAAACCACCCTGGGATCTCAGAGATTTAAAGCAAGTGCTCAAGCATTTCACTACAGAAGGCAGCTCCACTAACACAGCCAGCAGATTAACTATTATACTTAAGCCAGACGCTGCATTGCTGCGATGCGGCTCAAATTTGTTCTGCTAGCAACAATGTTTACTCATCTTCTTTAATAACACAAATGCTTCTCCTTTTGCCTAAAGCAAAAGCTGATACTTTTAAACACAGACTGTGAAAGCTTGGAGGACAAAAAAAATCCCACCTACAGAGATGTTCTTTTCACAAGATGCCCTCCACACTGCAGGGGAAGAAAAGTTTAATCAAAGTACAATTCTCGTTCTTACTTTTCTTTCTCTTTGACACTGCCTCCACCCACTGCTCCCACTCTGATGTTCTTTCAGGATTCTTGGGGTTTTCTGAAGTTAATTTTGTTACTAGGGAGCAGGTCCGAAGGCTCCTTACCGTCAGACGAGGGATCATAATAGTACCTCCAATTCACAACATAATGGCTTCATTTAGACCATGGAGGTGTTGTTTAGAAACTGCCCTAAGTGTACCTTGACCTATTGCTACCTGTGGGCCTGAACACACATTTTAAAAGATCTTCCATGCCCCTCAGTGAAATCAAATCATTATTTTGAGAACTGAATCTCATACTGAGCTATTCTGAATAAACCTCTTTGTCAGTTCAATCCACCTAAGTCCCAAGGCTTACTGTCAGGAAAAGTAAGAGTATAAGAGCATTCTTGTTTATGGATTTGAGGCCTCATGCACAGCAGGATCAAAGGTAGTTAAAATAAATAGGGGCAGGGGGGGAGATTGTAACTTTTATATGACCTTTCCAAACTCTTTCCCAGCAAGGCAAATGCTCCACTCTTTGCTTGACAGGTGCCTTTCTCCAAATGGACTCCTAAGCAATTTCCATATTGCTTGCTGGTTCAAAAGCTACTAGGCAATTCCTGAGTTCATTACTATTGGTAGGAGTTCTGTTACAGAAGGGAAGGGGAGGATTAGACCTAAGGCTTTTCCCCTTCTTCCAGACTCAAAATGTTGCTCCTGATTTAGGCTGCTTAACAGACCTGATAGTGCTGGAGGGTTGTCATTTCCTCAGCACCATAAGGAAGGGAATGGATATAGGTGTCACTTTGCAGAATAGAGCAATATCCTATAAGCCTATCCAGGCTAATTTTCTGCTACAGGATTGTGTCTGGCCACCCCTGATCTCAGCAGATGTTCTGCAGGACAAGGCAACTTGGCTAGGAGTGTCATGAAGGAAATAACAAACTAGTGGTTTGGAACATTTATCAAGGTTGTTAATGTAAGTAAACCACACCTATTGAATTGAAAAATAACATCATTCACCATGGCTTGGTAACTTTTAAGCTTTTTACATAGTTTAATTCACAGGCTGTTGCAGACTGTACCCCAGCCTCTAGGACTTTCTTCATCCCTTTTGAGGGAACTGAAAAGCATACCCTCATTCGTGTCAGGCCTTTGAAATTATAATGTGAGGAGATATGAGGACTGACTGCTCAAAAAAGGAGGAAAATACTTGATTGCAGGTGTCGTGGTTTAACCCCAGCCAGCAACTAAGCACCACACAGCCGCTCGCTCACTCCCCCCCGGTGGGATGGGGGAGAGAATCGGAAGGGTAAAAGGGAGAGAACTCATGGGTTGAGATAAGAACAGTTTAATAATTGAAGTAAAATAAAAGAGAACAGTTAAATAGGTAAAGCAAAAGCTGCACACGCAAACAAGGCAAAACAAGGAATTAATTCGCTACTTCCCATCGGCAGGCGGGTGTTCGACCATCCCCAGGAAAGCAGGGCTCCATCACGCGTAACGGTTACTTGGGAAGACAAACGCCATCACGCCAGATGTCCCCCTCTTCCTTCTTCTTCCCCCAGCTTATATACTGAGCATGACGTCATATGGTATGGGATAACTCTTTGGCCAGTCTGGGTCAGCGCCCCTGGCTGTGCTCCCTCCCAGCCCCCCCGTGCACCGGGCAGAGCACGGGAAGCTGAAAAGTCCTTGATCAATGTAAGCGCTACTTAGCGACTATTTAGCGGTACTTAGCATCGCCATTGTTCTCGTCCTAAACCCAAAACACAGCCCCATACCGGCTACCAAGAAGAAAATTAACTCTATCCCAGCTGAAACCAGGACAGCAGGGTTCCTCTTTCCAAACACTGGGGAAAAGGCTGCTCACAGCCTGTTCCACTGCAGTGACATAGAGGTTTCACCCAGACCAACTGTCTTCATCCTGTGGGAAGGTGTTAAAGGCGCATATGGTGTGGGAGAGGTCTCTGTTCTGCAGTAAAACAGGTGGCAGGATTCAGTTCTCATTAACAAGTTATTTAGGCAGACCAAAACCCTTAGGCTAGGCCTGAGTTTTAGCATAAAGTGAGGAAACTCCACCCGTATTTTCTGAGGGGAGAAACCACAGATAAATAGATTTGCTTTGAAAGAAGATAATGGTGATTTAAATTTTTTTTACCAGTCTGTGTGTTAGTTGCTATTGGTATCCTTACAAAAATTAAATCATAGAATCATAGAATGGTTTGTGTTGGAAGGGACCTTAAAGATCTGGTTCCAACCTCCCTGCCATGGGCAGAGACACCTTCCACTAGACCAAGTTGCTCAAAGCCCCATCCAACCCGGCCTTGAGCACTTCCAGGAATGGGGCATCCACACTTTCTCTAGGCAACCTGTTCCAGTGCCTCACCACCCTCATAGTGAAGAATTTCTTCCTTATATCTAATCTAAATCTACCTTCTTTCAGTTTAAAGCCATTACCCCTTGTCCTATCACTACAATACATAGACTATCCTTGCTCCCCATTGTCTTGCTGTTTTAATATTAAGCAAGAATTAAGGGTGGCACTCAAACATTGCATTAATCTGCATAAGCTGCTGAAAACTACTTTTCATTCTTCTTTGTATTCTTGTTTTAAAAGCATGACTTCCCTCTTATGGAGACCTTTAGAATGAATATTGGAACAAAATCTACCGATTTCAGCAGAGCCATTAGTTCTTTTATCATCAGTTCTCTCCACTGAAACATGTTAATACCTGACACAGATGTTTCAGTGATCCCCAGGTCCATTAAGCCAATCTGCACTCTGACAGAATGCCTCTGAATAGTTCCAAAGGCACCACAAAAGAGTTTTTGTGAATTATTTCCAAGATACCCACAGTACTCCAATTCTATCCATGTTATATTTTCACACTTACTTGGAGCTCTTCCTACACGAGTCAATCACATACATCAGATTTTGTGATTCGTTATTTGTGCTTTTAAAAAGCTAAGGTACTGAAATTACCTTTGTAGCAAATATTAAAACAGAATTGCAAGACATTTTAGTCTGCTTGTTCAATAAGGAGTCTGAGCTCTTAGTTGTTACCAATAATTGGAGAAAAAACCAAAGAAACAATATAGTAAAAGAGATGTGACCCACCAAAAAATATTGTTCCACCTCTTTGCCAGCTTGAGAAATACACAGAACTTGAAGTGAAACAGTGTAAGACATAGAGCATACCAGCACTTTTTAATCTCTGCAGTCATTTGGGGTAAGATGCTGCAGTTATGCTTTGTAGCAAATCTGTGTGTTCAGCTCAAGTCAGACACCTCTGCCTTTCAAATATGCAAGATACCTCTGAGCAACACTGAGAGGAAAATTCTCCAGGGTTTTGAACCCTGAATCGTATTCCCGCTTTTTTTTTTCCCTGTAAGTCCCAAGAATACATGAGTTTTAGTTAGCATTATCCACAAGAATATGTGTCTAACTCATGCTATTGAGACTCAGAGTGCTTGTGAATTATGGGTTGTTTAAGCAAACATCACAGAGGCAAAAGGCAGAGCCTTACTGCAACTGAACTTCTCCTGTCTGTAGCAAAGAGAAACTTTCCATGCTTCTAACTGGATGTTCAAGGCCATAGTTGCTCAGACAGAGCTGCATGGACCATGGGACACACTTTTCAAAAATGGTTGCCTAAGCTTCAGCTCCTAAGTGCACGTTTATTTTCCTAAATAAGCAAATTGACTTTTTCAGAAAAGCTTTTTCTTTTTCAGGAACTGCTACCATTGTCAGTGATTGTGCACTTGTGAAAATCAGGTGTTTTGTTTCAATTTGTGTTTCTCACTCCCCCTTTACTTTCAGACTTTCATCCTACAATTGACTTCATACGGGTAGAGAAACCTCAGTATTAGCAGCCATTTGCAGTTTCAGAGCCTATCGTTCTTATACACAATGATATTCACTCTTTTGCAGTTCATTGAACCATCTCTTTACTCTCCCAGTTTCAAAAGGCAAAGATGTGATTCCCACCACAAGGTTATGAAGACCATATAGAAAAATGGATTTTCAGCTTATTGGTCAAAATCACAACTGTAATACTGTTTATTCGTTTTTCCATAATTAATACTACTACACCATGTATTAATGAACAAACACATATGGTGCACAATTACCTTTCATCTCATTGAAGAACTTGAAATGTAAATGGAAATTAGGCTGTCTATGAATGGCAAACAAAGACACCCAGGCAATATCTGGCTTACTTGTTCCCACTTTACACATATTGGACTAGCAGTTCCATGAGGACGAAGCTGACACTAATTTAAAGACCAATTTCCATGCAGGAATTTGTTACTGAACATATTTTGAGATAACTAAGTACAAAGACAAGAGAACAGTCAGGGATGATAAGAAGTTTAAGCAGACAAACTGTATAATTTAATTCTCATGTGAGCTCAGTTATTCAATAAGGACAAATACTTCTACAAGTTTCAGTGTGAAGGAAACATCCTTGGAGTACTTATGGGGAATAACTCAGAAGTACCATTGTTAACATCTCCTTTACATTGTCTTCCTTCAAGGTCAACACAGATGTAGCACTGTTCTTTCAATCATATTAACTTTTGAAACTCCTGGGAGCCATTTTAATAGAGATTTGAGATAGACTAGGCTGAGATAGTTACAAGGCATAATTTAAGAGGGATTTTCTATGCCATTCAAGTGTTTCAGCTTCAGCCAGAGAGTTCAGTGGAAAGAATTCAGTTGAAAGCATGAAAGAGTAAAGGGGAAAATAAGCTGAGCTGCTACAGAGTGCTTACCATAAGCACTTTTCCATAGCCAAAGGTCCTTAATGATATTTGCTTCACAATATTTCTGCTCAAGCGAGAGTTTGCCATGTTTATTTAACACAGGATATCTCAATGCTGAGTGCACTATTACTAGAATGAGCACAAGGTAAGCTGGGGGGATTCACTTAAATAAAAGATGCCATTATTAAAGGTCAAACTTTTCATTTTTGAAAACCTGAACAACTGCACTCCTAGAAGATGCAAAGTATTTCCCCTACTGAAATGGAAAACTATCATTTTTCCCATAGTTTTCTTAGAAGGACAGATACTTGACATTTATTGTGAAAAACAAACTAGGTAGCAGTGCATCAGGGAACACACATGACCTGTGTCATTCTACATCTTCTTTTCTTCTTATCTCCTTGATGTTGTGTCCTGGTTTTGGCTGGGATAGAGTTAATTTTCTTCCTAGTAGCTGGTATAGTGCTGTGTTTTGGATTTAGGATGAGAATAATGTTGATAACACACTGATGTTTTAGTTATTGCTAAGTAGTGCTTACACTAGTCAAGGACTTTTCAGCTTCTCATGCTCTGCCAGGTGCACAAGAAGCTGGGAGGGGGCACAGCCACGGGGGCTGACCCAGACTGGCCAAAGGGCTATTCCATACCATATGGCATCATGCTCAGTATATAAACTGCGGGGAGGTGGCCGGGAGGGGGGGACTGGTGCTCAGGGATGGGATGGGCATCAGTCAGCAGATGGTGAGCAATTGCATCATGCATCACTTGCTTTCTGTACTGGTAGTAGTAGTGGTGGTGGTAGTACTATTACTAGTACTAGTAATAGTACTAGCAGTGGTAGTACTAGTACTGTTTTACTTTATTTTATTTCAATTATTAAACTGTTCTTATCTCAACCCATGAGTTTTATCACAGTTACTCTTCCGATTCTCTCCCCTATCCCACCAGGGAGGGTGGATTGAGCAAGCAGCTGTGTGGAGCTTAGTTCCTGGCTGGGGTTAAACCATGACATGCTGTAAGAAAAATCTGTTGGGAGCAGAACACGAAAGGAGAGTGATTCACACTGAAAACAAGAAATTTAACCATGCATGTTTGTTGATCAGCCAAAAAAAAAAAAAAGACACTTGGGATTGGTCTTGCAACATGTAGATCATCAAAAACTCAAGACGGTTTGTGTGCATATATTTCAGCTGGCAGGCTGCACCAGTGAAACCAACAGTGAAAGAGAGTAGAAGCAATCCACACAGACTTCCCTGTTAGGAGGTGCAGGTATAGTCTTGAAATGCCTCAGGGCAGAGAGGGTGACTGGCTGTGAGCATCTTCTGCTCTGCCTGAGCATCCTACCGTTGGGTAGAGGGAAATGTCACTACTGTTTCTGGAATGGTACTTAAGTTATGATGCTCCAAATAGGATTGAAGCATTTTGCATTTCTAAGATAACAGAAAGTCTGCTAGCCAAGGTGTTTCATAGCCATAGACAGTTCAATTGACAGTTCATAGCAACATAGCATTCAATAATGCCACTCTAAAAACAACCTTGGAAAGGAGCTGCAGTTTTCAGGGGCAGACATAGCATGCAATGCCACTGAAACATCATTTTCCCAGTGCTGCTGGGTCATTCAGGTGTCAGAAATGTTGAATGTCGCTCATTTTTATGATGACATAACCGCACAAAGTAACAAAGTTTGTATGAATGTCTTGTCCCTGTGTTATGGCTATCGTTAACCAAAAAAAACTTCTATTAGAACAACATGCAGAAATAATCTTTGTAGTCTATCATCAGTGTTGGTACCATAGAGCTCAGAAAAAGTGGCTGGCAGAATAAGCAAAAATGTTGTTATATATCAGCTATTTCCATATTTTTAAAAGTCCACAGGCAAACTTAACACATGGATTTTCTGACTGTTTTGAATACCTAATTTCACAGCTCCATTACATTCTTTATTACTTTTACTGAATTCTGGTAACATTCTTTGTTCAGCGCTGGAAGAAAGCAATTCCCTCCACCTCTCTTTGTCCTTGTCCTATGGCAGTCATTACTGATGATGTTGTATCTGTAGGTCAAGACATAACAAAAATTGGACACCTTAGTAATTTTCTGGAACACACTCAGAAAGCAAAAGCAAAAAAAAATTTGGTATTATGAATAGATGGCATGGCTCTGAAGTCTGTGGATGACAGAGAGAATGAAGTGTTTGACAGGACTCAGCATGTGAATCCGCTACAGTCCTGAATTCTCAATTTAAGTGGAAAACATAGGGATATTAACGCCAGGGAACTTTTCCACTGAACAGAAGGCATTTGCCAATCTCTTTTCAGAAGGGGAAAAATCCTCACAAACTCACTTAATTATGTGTCTAAAAGCTTAGGTTAGGGCAGATTTTAGAAGTTTAGCTAAATAAAGTTATTTTCAAGTTACAGGAAGTTCACAACTTCAGCTGCTTCAGCATCTCCTCATAGCATGTGCTTGCCCTTTCTATTAGTATAATATGTACATGAAGCTATTTTACATGCATTTCGTTGCTAATCTTTTGCAGTCCTTACTGCATTTAATATCTACAATGTGGGAGACACACTAACATCCTTGCAAGGCCAGACTTTAAGATATTTTTTGTTCTGCAAAATGTTTACTTGCTTCCCCCTCCCATTTATCTTGAATGATGGAGAATGGCAAAAGCAGGCACCCTAGGGTCATTTTTTCAGAACCATCCAGTGTTTACAAGTGCCTTCTGTCAAGATCACTGCTTCAGAGCTTAGCTGAAACTGCTAGGAGAGCACCCTGAGGTCATTCATCCTGGAGCAAATATTTCACTGTTACTACACCTTCTTTATCCAGGTAGGGCATCTTTTTCTTTTTCTGCAAACTATTATGCCAAACAATTCTAATTACTAATTACTCTTAGTTTAATCAGTATTACATTAATACCCAGATGTCCCAAATGAATTGCTAAGACATCCATAATTTCTGCTTTATGAGAGCTAGCACTTTTGGGAAGGAGAGGAGGAAGGGCAACAAGCTTCTGTGAATGCTGAACCTTCCAACTTTAAATTTGGAGACACTTGCCTTGCTTCTGAATCTGCTCACCTTCACAATGTCTCTATTTAATGCCTTATATAATGTTTATGTACATATCAAGCAGCAAACTAAAAGAACTGAATCTGTTATAGTCAAAAACATACAGACCCTCTTTTTGCCTGCAACTTTTTAGACCGCTTTCCCTTCCTTCCGTGAAATAGGGTGAAGATCTAACAAGCCAGGTCTTTCTGGAAGCAAATAACAATTGTACCTCAAAGTCTGTAATTCTGTCAGAGTTGTCAACAGCTGCATTTGCTAGCAGAAACGCCAGTGTCTTTAAGGTCCATCTGTTGTTCTATCCACAGTCTCCATGGACACTGACTTCCTTAGATGAAACTCAGGAAGTGGTTCATTTTCAGGGGCATTCAGTATCAGCCTGTTACCTTATGTCCCCTGCTGTTTATACCATCTCAGGAAAAAATTATTTGACCCTGCTAAATATATCTGTCAGAGATGGATCTCTCCAAAAAGTACTGTGGTCTAAAGGAAATATGGCTCTGCAGTGATGCTGATGCATATGCTGATCACCTCTACCACTGGTACTGACAAATCTGATTCAAAAAATGAATACTTCATAGTGTGAAATAACCCAAGGACCTTTTTAAATCTAAGGCTTCTTTACAGCTATTATATGGCTTGACTCACTCTCACTAAGCACACACAGAGAATGGCAATGTGACTACTGTGCTAGAAATAAGGCTAACAGTATCCATGGGGATTTTTTAACAGCTGCATTCAAGGGAATAGTGGATGAATTCACATCTGAGATTTTCCCTGTTTTTTATGTAACACCTACCCAGTCAAACTTGACCTGAAAATAATGACAAACCTAATCAGTGCAAATCTGTCCCAGCTGAAGAGATGTTTTCTCCTTCAGCAGGTCAGAAGATATTGAGGAGGTTTAAAAGTTTGCCCTGCAAATCCAACCCATGACTTTGTTTGTTTCTTTGAAAAAACAGTAACCTGTGGAACAGTTATTTAGCAGAGATGTTCTTCTAACAGGGAGTAGTTGATCTGAAGTTAATATGAATCAGTAGCAGTGCAAAAGTTTTAAAGATCTGGCTGTAGGAGAGCAGCTGTGGTTAATGACAGGAAGAAGCATTTACAACTCACTGGATAAAGTGAATATTTTCCATATTTGAATCTGATTTTTTTTAACAGCAAGCCTGATTAACTGGAAAAAAAACTAGCACAAAAAAATCAAGGGAGGGAGAAAACCTTAAGGAATTATCTGTATCGACAACAGCATCTCACATTTTATAGGAGTATTTTAATGCTGTGGTTTTTTCCCCCGTTTATACCAAATTTAAATAGCCCCTCTGAGTTGGGTGCGTCATTGCATTCACTACCTTGTATGATAAATTAGAGTCTACCTAGATAGGAATTTACAGTCCAGAAGTCTCATTCAGCTTCAAGAGAAAGACATGAATTTTAAACTAAAAGAGGGTAGATTCAAACTAGAAATAAGGAAGAAATTTCATACGATGAGGGTGGTGAAACACTGGACCAGGTTTCCCAGAGAGGTGGTAGATGGAAACATTCAAAGTCAGGTTGGATGGGGCTCTGAGCAACCTGACCTAGTTGAAGATGTCCCTGCTTATTGCAGGGGGCTTGGACTAGATGACCTTTAAAGGTCATCCAACCCAAACTATTCTGTGTTTCTATGATTCTGTGAATTTCACCCATACCCCATGCCAGTGTCCCCAAAAACTGAAGGGCTGAGATACAGAGACATACAGAACCCAGTTCTCTTGATCCATATCTAGTGCCCTATCCAGTACACCAACTATGTGGTCTCTCATATTATGACAAACATATGCTTGTATGCAGTATTCTTTATAATTAAATAATATGCCTTAATAAATGACAGATTGAAAAATTAAAGCTTCACATTTAAATGCTTTAAATTTAAAAGCTTTCTAATGACTTGTCAGCCTAAGAGTTTTTGAAGTGGACAGTTCAGATGCCCAAGTGACATAAGGTCAGGACTTCTCTCTGCTTCCTTTTAAGTTTGTTATTTGATATCTAAACACCTAAGGATACGGTATCTACCCAACTTTCTGTACACATCAGCATAACACAGAAATGTCCAAAATAGCTCATAAGACATGCTTAAAGATGGAAAATTTAAAAAAAGAGAAAAAAAGCAGTGGAAGAATAAAAAGAAAAAAATGGGAAGAAATAACAGATAGTATTTTTTAAATACCAGATAGTATTTTTTAAATCATTTAAGTGACTAAGACATCAAAGTACCATTGTGCAGACTAAAAGAAATTTTAAATAATTTAGCCTGAAGACTAAATATATTCTGCAGAATAAATACTTAATCGATTTAGGAGCCTGCATCTAAATATGGTAGCTTCTTAGGCATTTACATCTAATAATAGCATCTACACATACTCATGTAAGTCAAAAGCATAAGTATTCCTCAATAGATCCAACTGCAAGAAGGGTGAAACCAGGAGATGAGAGCAAACATTAGCTCTGGTAGCCCAGATGCTTTGTCTCCATCAGCAGACAACAACTCCTCTCTCCAAAATTCCCAGTAAGTTAGCTGGGAATACCCATGTAAATAACTGCCCACAAATAGGAATACTCAGGTCAGGCCAGTGCATTCGCACTAGGTGATTACACCTTTATTTATAGGTGCCTCCGAACAGTTTATTCAACATTTTACAAGAGAGATTGTACAAGGGCGGATTCTGTTCTCATCTCAAGCAGCTGGCAGTATAAATCAATGGATTTTACACACCATCGACAGAGATTCAGAAGTACCTTCATTCTTCCTTGGTTATATCTTCTCTGCCTGTTTGACTCCCACCTCCACTTCTAGCTCTGTGATAGGCAATCGCTGAAGGCAAGACATGGAACGAAATATTTTAAGAAAAAGAAATCAGAACTGCTCTCAATGTGACTGACTTTTTCAAGATTTTGTCTGTTCATAAAAGATATTGCTTTATTTAGGTAGTTCTTTCCATAGGATATATAGTGAGACAGTTTATCTGGGTAGAAAACATATGTTTTCTGGAAGATTAGTGAATATAAGAAAAGTTGAATGTCCAACCCTCTCTCATTTCTAAAGGAATGGTTGCACCTCAGTTCTCTTACATACCTATAAGAAACACGTGTGTTATGTTCTTGGCTGCTAGTGCCAGACAATTTGCCTAGGGTCTTGCAAGTACTAAAACATATAAGCCCAGAAGGCTTTGTTCTTTATGTACAGGAATAAAAAAAAAAAAAAATTTTAAACGAAGTACAGCTGCAAAAATTGCTTCTGTCACCTCTGAAAAACAGCGATGGGTGCTGTGCACTGTAAACTATAGCTGCAGAAAGACGCCAGTGGGACCTGCTTTCACTGTGTTCAGGGCACTCAGCATGGAGTGCAAGTCCTGTGTTCTTGCTCCTACTCGAAAGCTTTGTCACTAGACAGTCACAGAATAGAAAACAGAAGGAATGGCCTGAGCAGACTGGTTGCCAGCATCCTACCCCCTCTGTGATTTAGATCTCATCTGGCCTGACTGGATGATGCACTGATGCCACGTCTGGACTATACACTGAAAAATTAAAAAGGAATTCATCGGTGTCAGTAGTCTTACCTAACATTGAATAATATCTTTATTAAAGTTTAATATATTGAAAATTCAAGGGAAAAGATGGCATGCAGTGCTCCCATGTATTGAAATATGAAACATAACCAGGGCATTGTTGCGCTCATTTCAGTGTAATTGCTGAAGAATTGTCCCATTAGTCTCTGGCAATTTGTGAACAGTGAAAAAGAGCCATATGAAGTGAACTGAAAATAACATCATCAAATAACCTACAAAGGAAAATAGAAGAAGAAAAATGGTGTGAATACAAGGTCAGCACTGGACAATAAACATCTAATGTGTGTGGCTGCAATATGATTGCTCACATTTAAATATTTATTCATTTTAGGGATAATTCAGTCCAATAAAATTATAACTCTCATGCAGTCATTCTTATTCGAGCCATCCTTTATTCCTGTGTCTATGTAAATCCAAGAGGATGAATAAAGTTGATAAACAGCTTCTAGATCAGCTGAAATTCTCTGTGGACACAGACTTTCCTTGGGGCTTCGTGTATTTCATGGATCATAAAGCTGAGTCCTGTAAGCACTTTCAGAGGGAACTACTCATGCTGGTGTGAGACTATTCCCCTGTATTCCCCAGTTCACAGGGCAGTGTAAGGGGGCTGTGAAAAATATTATAAAGGTTATTCCTTTTGCAATGTATTAAAAAATACAAACCTAAGAAGCTCTTCGGAAGCTAGTTCCTGGTCTACTCTTGTAACAGCCCCTGAAACCTCTGATCGTTCTAAGAGGAGATCACACGTAGGGTTGCATTTTGCCATCTTTTTAGAGTGCTTTATAAAGTGTCATATCTCTTGCCGCTCCAGTTCAAGTAAACACAGCAGGGTAGTGTTTTACTCCAGTAGCATCACTACCTATATCAGGTTTGTAAGATGGCAGAAGGGGAAAAGAAATGATGGAGAGGATTTGGGACAGGAAGGGAGTGTTACGTACTTCTGTGGGTTTGAGACCGTTTAAATCGTTCACTGAGGCCTGAAACAGTAGAATGATATTCACAGCTATTGCATCTCTAGTAATTACTTCCAGGCTGAAAGAGCTCATTGTTCCTAAAATGCCATCCTTGATCAACTGTAAATTTCAGGCCTGTTTGGCAAGGGTCACAGTAACAGTCAGAAGCACTTTAAACCCAGTAGCTTTCTGGACGTCCTGCACAGCGCCACTTGTAATGATACAGTCAGGTGCTGTTTGTCACTACTCTGCTGTGCAGAACTTCTGTGGCTCTTTTTGTCTCAATGGGCATGCCATTGCTGAGCAGTGTGACAGCCTCAAGTGTCTGGGAGTAAAATGGCCTTTTTTTTTAAGTTTCATTGTGAACCTTCAATCTTTTGGCAGTGGAAAATGCTGATGCTGACAGGAATTGTGTTTCTTCTGAAGAGCACTCGCTCCAAGTGCTGTAGTTTTGGCAGCTCTGGCTTAAGGAGCTCCGAATCTCAGTGCCATACAACATCCTAGGTGCTTTCATTCCCCCCATGCACTGAATGCACATTTGTGTCTGTTACAAAGTGTTTCTTTCTAGCTCTTGTACTGGGGAGAAGTCATTGTTAATTCCCAGTGAAGAGCATTAATCATTTGCACTGACAGTATTTATTATTTGCCTTTTGTCATGTTGTGAATGTACAATATTTTGCTGTGTTTGTCAATTGCAAAAAAAAAAAAAACCTTAAAGCAGCCAAACCCTGGGCCCTTTCTTTCACCCCAGTGTGACATTAGTTTTCTAAACAATGACAACAACAACACATCCCATTAAAAAGTCATCATATTCTTGCTGCAAGCACTGCATTTACAGAGAAAAGGAAAGGGAAAAGTAGGTCTCCCTTTACATTCAACAGAACCACACTTCTAATCAATGAAATGCAGTGGCCTAAAGCAGGCACATAAGCAGATCACTTAAAGAGTCCTTCTGGATGAGCAACGTTAAATGTATTTTCCCAGTAATTCAAGCCAGTGACTTTAAGGAAAGGCACTCCAGTATCTCTCATCTGTGTGAAAGGGTGAATGCTACAAACACTGCTCTCAGTATGGGAGGAAATCAACTCTGCAATGAAGAGTAAGGAAGACTGTAAGTGGCAAAATCATGAAGAAAACTGTAACCAAACTTTGGACACTTAAAAAAAAAAAAAAACACAAATTTATTGTATGAACAAACTAAAATAAATTAAAATCACAAAGAAAAAAGGAATAACAGGAATTAAGAGAACCCAATCTACTTTAGGGAAATAACAGTTTAAGGCAGCAATGAATAGCTAATAAGGATGGCTATGCAGCAGTAAGGGCATCACCTCAGAGTTTTGTATCCAAAGCTTTCCTAAGAATTTGTAACGTAACTTCCTAAAATTAGTCGTGCTGAATTGAGCAGGTGCTGCAGGTGCTCTAAAGCAGGTCACTCATACTGAAGTGTCTGCGTACGTATTTAGTTACTGTTCTGCTGGCACTCTGATTTAGTTAGCTTTTAAAAGGTCTTAGATCTTAGTGTCCTTTGAACTAATGCCAAAATGTGGATAAATGGTAGCAAAGTTAATGAGGTGACCATCAGTGCCATATGTACACCTACATGTAGGGGCCAGGAGATTCAGCACCTCTTAAACAAGTGAGTACTGCCTAGGCGGAGAGTTCCCCCCAAGTCCATACTGTACATATTAGATGTCAGAGCTCCAGAGTACATTGAGTATCAGCAATTGGGAATCACAGCAGTTTTTCAAAATAAAGCTATAGGAATGCAGGCATTCGGGAACTTCTTGGTCCTCCTTACTGTGATTTGAGCAGATGCTTAACAAATAAGGAGCTGAACTTAATCCTTCTGAAGAGTTAATTAATTTATCCCACTTTCAAACCACCCAAGACATCAAGTTTATGCTACGTTTTTACAAGCTCTCTGTTCCAATGTCCACTGATTTTGATATGTATTAAGCTGTGTGAACCAGCGTGTAGAACCAGAGTGTGCGTGCTGGACTTATAAACAACACCTTCCTCAAGTAAGTAAATGCAGATGCTCTTGAAATATCACTCAGATGCGCTGTTGAGAGTCACAGTTCAATGGCAGTTTCAAAACTGCCTTTTATCCCTCTTGCCAAGTGTTAAGATATCCCAGAGCTACCTCCATACAGCATTGGATCCAGGATCCACCTCTGTCGTTTTCTTAGCTGGCTGAAACTGTGTGTGGCCTTTAAAATGCACCATCAGCTTTTAGCAGTGATAATTAGATAAACTTTCAGGGCAGTCAGGATGTAATTTTGGCAATCATCTGGAGCATTCAAAAAGCATGTGTCAAGACCAAAAATAGATAAAATAAAATATTCTCTTTGCTTATAGTCATGCAGGTGGAAAAGCAATAGAAGGATTTTCTAAATTTTTCCCCCCTTTTCATTCCATTTGTTCAATTAGTGTTTGAGGTTTTGTGCTCAGTCACAGAGACCACAAATTCCCTTTTCTAATTTCTTTTAAATTATTGTTACTATTGCTGATGATTTTGTTTTGGTAAAAGCTAGGCTTCTCAAAAAAACACGTTATTCCTCTGACTGGAGCTTTAAGAAACCTCCAGGGTAATGAGGTCTGTTGGGGGAGCTGGCAACAATGGGAAGCTCATACAGAGAGGTGAAAATGAGATTAAAACAATTCTATTTGAAAGTTTTAATTAATGTGTGACATGGAGATCTCTTTTTTTTTTCTTTTTTAAACTCCAAAATAGAAGGAATCCAGACCTTGTAGTAAAAATGTTTAGAGGCACAGAGGAACCTGAAGTGCCTGGCCACCTGAGCACCTGGTTTAGAGAGGGATGGCTATACTAGAAAGCAAATCCGTTGCTTCCTGTAGTACAAAAGCAAGAAGCAATGAGTCAAAAATGGACAAAAAGATACATTTCTTATGTAATACATTGTTGGTCTACAGATGACAAGAGCTACAGAGGATTCCTATGGAATATAGGTATATATATATTGGTAATATAAATTTATATTTCTTATTACTGGTAAAGGCATATTACTGTTGGACAACTCAACAGGGCTAAAGGGGGGGAGATGACAGGAAAAGGACCAGATAATTCAGAGCATCATGTCAGCATAATAATTCAGAAGTATTCCTGTTACTCAGAATAAACAAGTCCTGGAATAAGAAACATTATTTACTACAGACATATTGCCCTTTAGACTCAAAGTGTCTTCTGAACTGAGATCACTACTTCACACATAAGGAGATTCTTCACATTGCCAAGTAAATATCAAATAACAGTGGGTGACCTGTATGTTGACATAATCTAACATGCAGAGAAAACAGCTTAATATTTTGCCCAAATCTGCGCCCTGCAAGAAGAGGCATTCATCCCAGCCTTTCCAAGATAGACACTGTTCGTTTAAACATGGTGCCTCCTTCTTTTCTGTTTGTATTTAACCCCATAGCACATTAGCGGTGTAATATAGGAGGCAGGGAAGCTGTTTAGGTGAAAGAAAAGCAGACTTCCCACTGCCAGTTAATATTCATCGTATGCACAATGGAAAATCAGCATTGATAAGACAGAGCAAAGGCAGTAGTTAAATCCTAGCTGAAAACAAGAGGCTGAAGGGCACAACTGCATACTGATGACCTCCAGGTGGATCTGGCAAATATTTGTGATGTCACAGGAGCATGAAAGACTGTTTTCTTTATTGGACAGACAAGAGGATTTATTGAGCCCTTTTATCCACCACAGGTGTAGCTGACCCACAAAACACAAATATTTATCTTTCTACCTGCACAATGCCTCTGTGACACCAGGGGAAAGAAGCTGCTCAGAAGGCATTAATCCTTCTTTTTCCTTCCCTCACCTCCCCACCTCCCTCCCCTGCTCTGGCAGAGGGCCCGCCACCCAACCCAGCCGCAGCCTGCTCAACCAAGTAATACTCCTGCATGGGAGTTCTGGGTTCTTCTTCCAGCCTCCCTCTCTAAGGGCAATGTTTATAGAGCAGGGGACCAGCAGACACCGAGTATGAAGAAAATAAACCAAAAAATACAAAACACCTTTTGTGTATATATTTAAGAATTAATTCATCTACAATATATATAAGCTATATGCATGCAAATTGACAGAGCTGAGAATGGTAAACAGTTTTATAACATGTATTTATAATTTATCATGTAAACAGGATCCTGGAACCACATAAATAATAAATGTATTTCTTTCTTCCTACATAAACAGATACTGTAATTTTACAACAGTCATGTGCTACCTAGAAGAATAATTTACAGTCAGAGTGCTCAGTTGTCTACAGAGTTTTCTGGTTTTATATTCTGAATGCCTCCTCGATGGTAAATATTTAATATTTAAGGTAAGTAATCAAGAAGCTATTTTCTTAAGCAGTTGGGCAGGGATCCAGTCCACCTGAAGCTGAAGCATCTGTCATAGGTGGACAGGATTGCTCTCTGGAGGCCGCCAGGGACCCCCGCCTGCCCCCCAGCCCTGGCGTGGGCAGGAGGAGGGGGGGTCCTGCTGCAGAGGAATGGGCTGTTGCTGAAACACGCTGTGTTGAGGAGGCTGGATCCCCCTGCTGCTTGCCTGCTTGCTATTCAGATCATTTGTTTATATACATGAGGCTTTAACCTAAAAACCACCTCAGAAGGAAATATGATGCAGAGGCAGAACATTAAGAATTATGATCTTTGATGGTTGCTTAGTGTATTCATATATAATACCAAACTTCATGGTTTTGTGTGTGGTTTCTTTAAGTTGAATGTGTGATTTGTACTGAAGGATGAGTATCAATTTAGTAATTAAAAAAGTTTCTCCTTCCACAGAGATTTTGCAGCATATTCTGTTTTAAGCTTACCAATGCGCAGCATATAAATGACATTATATTAAGATGATGTTGCTTTAGTTATCAATGACTATTTCCACATGCACATATTCTAAGTATTTGCATGTGCCTTTTTAAATAAATTTTTCAAAGAGCTGAAATGAGGGCAAACTTATTCAAAGCCTATATGCTGGAAAAAGGAGACCATGAAGAAGTAAACCAAAAATTAGTTATAATATTTAATTAATAGTCAAAAAATTTGCCTTTGTTCTAGAAAAAAATACATACTTATTTTGGACAAAAGTTATTAATAACTAGAATTGTAATGGTCTGAAGATTTGGGGAAAATAGTTCTTATCTCTAAAGAAATAGATGTATAACAGATGAGTTAGATCCTCTTCAAAGGGTCATAGTGAGCCCAGAAAGATGTAAACCTATACATGTAATGTAGGCTTCTTATATGTCTTCTGCTAATTTCCTACATTTTGAGAAATACTACTGTAGATTTAGATAAGGTTATTTAAAACACTTCTCAGAGAGAGAAAATTTCTGTATTTTGTCTGCTCACAGAAAGAGAAACAATCTGATTTCTGTTCTCCTTTGCAGTAAGCTAGATACCACAAACTATTTATACTGCCAGAGACTCTCTGACAATGTATTTCTTTGATTCTTCCTCACTCAGACTCACATTAGTTTCCAGCTCTGCATACACATATGTGCGCACACATATATATCAATTTACTTAAACTTGTCATATGCCTTTTAGTTCCCATGAAAAAATGCTCCACTAACTACAAATAAACATGAAAAATAGATTTGGGATGCCTGATATATTTTACAATTGAAGCTGAATTTTTTGCCTCTGATCGTAAGAGCCATAAGAAACCAAGTGGAAGAAACCTGTGAAAGAGATTAACCTTGCACTTGGGCACCTATTTCTTTTGTTTATTATGCAACATACCTGAGTAATGTGCAGTGAATTCTCTGCCTATTACATTATCTGTGACAGTTAATGCTTTCTCTAGAAGTATGAACAGAGCTAGACTGAATTTTTTTTTCCACCAAGGTTTTGTCAAAAAAATGCCAGTTTGTTGACATCCAAGTGTTTCAAATTTCAAGCATTCTGGGTTTAAAGCAAATATTACTAAGGCCGAGTGAACCCTGAGATAACTGGTTCGATTGCCTCAGAGTAAGGAGTCTAATGCTTCCTGGCTCCAGATTTCGGGGCCAGTGCAACAAGAGCCCCCCACCCCGGTAGCTCCAGGTAATTAGAGCTAGCACAGTCCCTTAGGCTGCGCCACAGAGGAAAGCCCCTCTACTGGCTGCCCCAGCCTGGAGTCTGGGTAGGAGACCACAAGCAGACAACGTGGGCAGTTAGGACACTTTATGCCTGCCCAGGACTTGGTTCGTGGTTTCATAGCAGGAAGCTTGGAAGCATTCAGAACCTGCCTCCAGGGGAGCTGCTTAATCCTTCCCACTGAAAGGAAAATCACAAGCCAGAGCAAGACTTCTCAGCTCAGCAGTGGGGCCTCATCTGGACTGAAGCCACGAGGCTAGCAAATCTTTGCCAGGATGTGCATATTTTATCCAGTGGTTACAGTATGCGTTGTAATGCCAGGTGCTACCCCAAGCAAGAATCAGCAGGACACAGCCCAGCTTGTTCCCTCTCTTTCTGGCCCAGTCAGTTCTTCCCTCTCTCCTTCCAGTGTCACAGCTTCAGCCACAGTGATGAGATGGCACTGTGGGTCCTGCAGGAACTTAGGTGACATGAGAAATGACCCAGGTGCCTACAGATGTGGGGATGAGGGGGAGAGGGTCCTTCTAAAAAGCAAGTACAGTTTATTCCTGTGTCTCAAGACACTGTCAGAAGAAAAACTACTGAACCTTCCAATCCCATAGCTGACACTGGTTACACCACTGCATAGGAGACCTGGATCCACCTTGTGCCTCCAGGTGAGTAGATTCAAACAGCAGGTGCCAGAAAGTACCCTACTCACCATTACTTTAGAGGATTTCCAGAAGGAGCGTTCTTATTCCTCTCTGTAAAAAACCCTTCCACTTTTTATGTAGTAATTAAATATTGATTCCTCCAGAGGAAGCAGCCCTCTAGTCCTGTCATCCTGGCTCTTCCTGAGTAAGGAAGAGAGCTGCATCCTTCTAACACTTTCTGAAGATTCTGAGACGCTGATGAATTAGCAGCACATAGCGATGTACTTGCCATGCTTTCACCTTCAGCCAGCATACATCTATACTGTACTTGCATTTCTCCACAAGTCCTCCTTATAGCTTATCCAGACAGCTGCTTTCACCCTCCAGTAGAGGCAAAATGTTCTCTCCATTAGGGGACACATCTGGAATCCTGTAAAGACCTATTGGCTGCTCTTCTCCCTCCCCGAGCCGGGGGCGGCCCGCCGCAGCGGGTGAGGGGGCGCCCTGCCGAGAAGCGGGAGCCGATCCGAGCGCCGAGGCCCCTCTCCTCCGCTCGCTGACGGGGGGAGGAGGCCGCCGCCGCCTCGGCGGGACGCGCCCTGCCTCGCCCTCCCCTGAGGGGCGGCGGCGCGAGCCCCCCGGCCAGAGGCGCGAACGGCGGCGCGAGAGGCGCTTGTATCAGGAATAGTGTGGCCAGCAGGACCAGGGAGGTGATAGTGCCCCTGCATTCGGCACTGGTGAGGCTGCACTTCGAATACTGTGTCCAGTTTTGGGCCCCTCACTTCAAGAAGGACATCGAGGTGCTGGAGCGTGTCCAGAGAAGGGCAACGAGGTTGGTGAAGGGTCTAGAGCACAAGTCTTATGAGGAGCGGCTGAGGGAGCTGGGGTTTTTTAGTTTGGAGAAGAGGAGGCTGAGGAGAGACCTTATTGCTCTCTACAACTACCTGAAAGGAGGTTGTAGTGAGGTGGGGGTCGGTCTCTTCTCCCCAGTAACAAGCGATAGGATGAGAGGAAATGGCCTCAAGCTGTGCCAGGGAAAGTTTAGGTTAGATATTAGGAAAAACTTCTTCACTGAAAGAGTGGTCAGGCACTGGAACAGGCTGCCCAGGGAAGTGGTTGAGTCACCATCCCTGGAGGTATTTAAAAGACGGGTAGATGCAGTGCTTGAGGACATGGTTTAGTGGTGGACTTGGCGGTGGTAGGTTAACGGTTGGACCTGATGATCCTAAGGGTCTTTTCCAACCTTAACAATTCTATGATTCTATGATTCTATGAACACCAGAAATCACTCCAGAATTTTCTATGGAGCAGGTAGGTATCCATCCCAATTCCCATGACAGTGCCGGGTAGTCATGTTCTTTTTCATACCCAAGGCCTTACTCGGTGACTATACTATACAAAAAAGGGAATAGCTTCAAGAGGGTGGACTGACCTACCACCCCACCACTGGGAAGAGCCATCACACTGCTGCAGAATCAGTGCCTGAGAGATGGGCAATGTAAGCACAAACACTGAGAGAGGGGAAGCCATCCATGCCCTCTGTGGCTGCTCCCTGATCTCAGCTACCGCATGATGCCTTGGGAAAGGCAGGAGCATGGAGCAGAATGGAGAATACTTGTGCCTTCCCCATATTTCATGGATAACTGATGAGGTATGTGCTGCAAACACATTAAGCCAACAGTTAAGGTGGGTGGAATAACGTCTATTCTGTTCTCCACAAGAGAAAAAGACAGCTGCTGAAAACAGAGGTGCATATGGGTACAACCAGCAGTAAGAAAACTTAAATGTAAGAAAAGTAGGTGCTTTCAGGCTGTGGCAGCAATGGAACATTTTTGATACTCTGCGTTCTGGGTACAGACAATTAAAATGGCAGCTGAGCTCCCAGGTTCAGCATAAATTCCTTTGTGCGTCTAGCTATAAAGCACAAACAGTGTAACTTGTCACTAAAAAAAGGATAAAAGCCATAGGTTTAAAAAAGCAACACTGTTTTCAGAAATTCAGTTTCAAGTATAGTTTTGGTTTTGTACACATATGAAAATAAGTTTTTAACACATTTCTTGTCATATGTTTGTTCATATGTCATCAAAGGGAGCAGAAGACTAAGTGGATATTACGTTTCTCCATAAATATAACTCGCCAGAGGATGAACTAATGTAGAATTAGTTTTTGATGAAAGGACATGTAGGGTTAATTTACCATGCAAGTCTCATGCCTCCTTGAAAAAAAACAATAAAATCTTACTTGCACACTTAACTAAGATACTCTCTGGCCTCACGAAAAGGCTCAGAAAGTTTCTCTATAAACATGTTATTGGAGGAAGGTCCAGTTTTCATAGGTGCCTGCTAAACTGACCACATAATAGACAGGGAATATTTGCTTCTAAAAGGCAAGTAAGCATGGATATTTGTAAAATCAGATGCTACTGATAGAACTACCTATTGTTCCTTTCATACAATGCAAACATGCAGGGGAGGAGTCTTCTGGGTACTAAAAGCATTGGAAAGTAATATAAGGTATTCCTCTGTCCTTTTTTAAAATTAAAAATTATTCCTACCTTTTTTTGAGTAATTGGGTTTTATTGGAGTAAAAAAAAAAAAAACACTCAAAACAAACTTACTGATTCAAAAGCAAAACAACTCATCAAAAACTTTTCAAAGTTTCTCTGGTAACAGTCAAATAGCCAGTGAGGAAAAAAATAAGTTCAAATAACCCCTCATATTACTTCCCTATAGCATAACTCTTCTTCCACAGTCTCCCAATGCTAGTCATGAACCTTAATTAATTTTAATTACTGACACTTTGAAAGATAGTTTAACAGTCTGTATCCCCAATTTCCTCATCATGTTATTATTTCTTCCAATTATCCTTTAATTTGCATGTGCCCTCAGGACTACTTAATAATTAAAAAGATTCAACAGATACAAACATTAAGTGCTCTTTTACAACCAGACAAAACCAATTTAAAAGTTTGAAACTTTCTTTTATATGTAACTTTCCTGCTTATTCACAACACCTTGCATGGAATATTGCAAGAGAGAAGTCTGTCACTGCTGTCTGGGAACCTAGGAGTCAAGAAATCTGAATTCCCAAAATGTGAACAATTTCAGTCAACTGGTGGAAATATCAAGAGACGGGAAGAAATTAAATTCTCCTACCTCAGCCCAAATCCTCATGGTCACATATAGTATGCTGTTCCTCAGAATAACAGGATGAAGGAGGAATGCCAGGGATGCAAGGACAAGCAAGTCAGGTGAGCATCAGGGCAGAACTGATGGTCTTAACTCTCCAGAGGATGCATCTGCTGTCTTAGCTAGAGCTCATTAGAAGTTATTTTCTTTTCCTGTCCTTCTCATCCTTCAAAAAATTAGAGGAAGTAATTTTTCATTATCATCTGTCTATAGTCTTTCTTGCCTCACAAAACTAAGACTGTGAATGTGTAGCCTATCTATCCTAGACAAAAATGTGGTCAAAGCTGAAATAATATAATTTGAAAATGCAGCTGCAATGCCTCACTGCAACTTTGATTCAAACTTCTCCAACTTCCATTCTCCCCTACATGCCTGGCTTTGCAGCCAGACTGCCTCTTCTCTGATGCACAATGTCTCCCGGGAGAGCTCCTGGTCTGCAGGAGAAATGTAGTTTAACTGGGAGTGTAAATGCAAGGGGAAAAAAGGGTACACAATGAAGCAAAATTAAATCCCACAGGATCCCAGGGCAGTGCATCCAACAGAAATACTTCGTGTTTTCATCTAAAATATTTTTGCTTTGGGACATTTTTTTTTTAAACAATAACAAATTTCTGAGCTATGCAGATGCTTTTCATGATATGTGTCCTTTCATTTAATATTTTCTTTTCCTTTATAAAACAACGCTTTAATGGAAAATGTTCCAGCACCCTTAGCTTGAGCCTCCATGGGGAAGCCCCAGATGCCTTTGTGTGACTTAATGCTGTTTGGATATAGTGGGGAAATCAGAACCAAAAAGGATTTTTTTTTTTTTTCTCTGAAAGTGTCTGTGCAAACTATATGTCTTATTATAGCCATCTGCTCCTCGTGTGTATTCAGTAGTAGTCTCTGTTTGCTTTACAGGCTAAAATATACTTTTATTATCTTTACTACTTCTTGTTAGCATTGCAGAGTCCATTATGTTACAGGGGAATTATATGGTTTTATATGGGTTTTAATCCATCTTGCACACCACAAACAGAATTGCTAAGGCCCAGATAAGTGTGTTATTGTTAGTAAACCGTGAATATGAAAGGATGCATCTTGACTTTCATCTTCTCAAGCTATGTGTTGAAGACTGGCTGATAGAAGAAAAAAAGGGAAAAAAAACCAAACACATTTTATTTAGGAATTGAGCAGATATGGTTTCTCATTACTGAAAATTATCACAAAATCCCTGTGAGACCATTTTTGCAGTCATTTTTTTAGAGTTGAACTTTAAAAGGTAAATGGCCCATGAGGAATGAGCAGTATTGTTACTAATGGAAGATCTTTTCAATTTGAAATTGAGACACAAGGGCTTGGATGTTGAGGAGATGTTTGTGGGAGCTTCCTGTTGCACGTGAGGTCTGTTCAGCACATAACTCTCCATTATTTTCTCAAGCCATAAATGCTCTTTCTGTCAAAAATTAACTTTTTCTATTGAAGAAGAACCAGAAGTTTTTAGATAGCCTTGCTTTAAGTTCTGTTCAGGAACAGAAAGATGTGTGATAATGGTATATGTAACAATAGTAGTGACAATATGTGACAACAGTCCTGTTGACCACCAGGTTGGCCAGAAACTTGACAGAACTAAACGGATATTTGTTACTCTCACCAGATGCATATCTGAACATTTATATCAAAACTAATGCAGAAAATTACATGCTTAGTTGGGCAGAAATAAAGAAGCAAAACTAACATTCTTTGTTACTGTATTTTAAACAAACATAAACTTATAATGTGTCAGCACATTTATACTTCCATCTTCCATCTGGCAGAGCAAGTGGATCAATAGGCAATAAAGGTGTCATCGCCAAGAAAAATCTAATGAATCATTTTTCAAACAAACAAGCCCCTTTATCATTCACATGAACAAATTCACATATCCATGTAAATCTTATGTCCCATAAGACATATAGCCTCAACGCTACTGGTGAATTTCGTTTTGAACAGTTTGCTTTGCCTCAATTTACATTCACGTTATTTCCACATTAAAAACATCACTTGGATCACAGTGACTTTACAAATACCTCAGTAAAATTTTTTTGGTCAGAACATCCAGCCTCTCAAGCATCTATCAGGTCTCCCTTGTCATCTGAGTGTATTTCAGTCCAAAGGATTTTTGGCCGTGTTACGCAATTAAAATCCAAGCGCTTTCATGCATCAAAGACAAATCATTTTTATTCACGTTTCTTTTATATCTGGTAACAAACTTGTCAATCAGCTGGGCTGTCCAGGAGCCTAAGTTCTTTCCAGGTACACCCTTCCAATAACAAAAGCTTTGATATGGTCAAAGATGTACAATAGGATCCAAATTTGATTGCCACATGGGAGAATAATCATGTAAACTGTAATGAGCTGTTTTCTTTCCCTTTTTTTCCTTCCCTAAAAGGCATTTAGAAACATTTTAAAGCCATTATTGTAGCCCTTTACCTGCGTATAGAACTGTTGCTAATAAGGATGGTAACTCCATGTTCAGACCTGGGCTGGAGGTATGTGTTGGCAAGCGGTACCTTCAGCTCCTCACCACCTGGCATGGTCCTGAGGGAGGAAACACCAATGTTTTGAGGGAACTATCAACTGTGATCATGCAGGATTTCCTGACCTTGTAAGAATGAGGTATGGAGAGATTGCAAACCTAACATACCTATTCCAGCAACATCCACATACAAACACAAAGCACACTTTTGATGTGCATAGGTTGTGCAGAACCTTGCTTCTTTAAGTGGTTTTTAATAGTTTTTATATTTTACACTGAAGTCGCGGAGAGAATATTTTATTTCTCAAAGAAAACTAGGATACAGATGCTTCTGGTCCCAGAGGCCTGGGGTTTAGCACAGGGTATTCTGCTGCTGCTCTTATCTTCTGTTCCCCTTGTGAATTCCCCCAGCCTGTAACACCAAGACTCAGAGCACAAATTCTGCTGTTTTGAGACAGAACAACTTTGCCATGGATAAAGGCAACTAAGAAGCCTCAGAGTTTTATTAGACCCATCATGACACTCTCAAGAATCACAAATTAATTCAGATTTTGTCTATAACAGAGCAGATAAAACAACAGTAATGTTAAAGTTTGACATAATAGTGACAGAAGACTAACCATGTAATAATTGCTGTGAAATAACATATATTGTTTCATGGTTATTCTGGGAACTAAGTAGCAACTCTATGAGAAATAGTAGTATTAACATGGTAACCTATATTAGTGCTACCCCCTTCTTTCTTTAATAAGTGCACAATTAAGTCCTGACATTACTGTAATAACATTTCCCCATTAAATCAATAATAAATTCTGCTTCATTGGAAGACATTAAAAAATTAGAGTGATAATTATAGCACCCACATTTCCTTTAAGCATATTTTCTGTTCTTGGATCAATGACTCACCAAGGGGATAACAGCAAAACTGGAATGTTAATGACTAAATTGGTTTTGCTAATAGAGTTCCAAGGTCTTCCAACAAAATTTCCAAAGAAAATCTATTTCTTCTTGAAGTCTATTCACTAGAGTCATCACCTGCAGTCCCAGGGCCAGCCACAGGTTTCCCCCCAATCCAAGTAGACTTGAGTGTTGTTACCATCTGGTCAAGTTCATGAACATACCATTAGCCTCCACTAACTTCTGGCATTTCAAGTATCTCCATCATGTTATTTTCTTTTCTCACCAACATTAATCACTGTTGGGAAGATAGGGTGAGTGATGGGAAGAGATCATGACTAAAACAATTCAATTCTCCTTCTGACTCCTGTAAATAAATCTGAACACTTAATGACCCAATTATTGGGGTCTCTGCCTTAAGGGACAAGTAAGTCTCCTGCACTCTGTCCGTCAGAGGCAATAAATGAATTATTTTACAAGGTCTCATTTAACATACACAATTCAATTGTGGTACAACCTAGAAGTAATCATATCAATAAAATTAGTTATGAAAAGATGCAAGCTCCTATCAGTGAATTTTCTTCTTTGGTATGCCAGCACTAGCCAGCTGCACAAGCTATAATTTCTGGTCTAAAACAGCTGGCTGGCCAAACCTGAAATTACAGAGCTGCTTTGAAGGTCCAGAAGTGAGAGACAGGAGGAGGCTGAAACAGTCTAAAAATGATAACCAAGAAAAAGCTTTGATTTTAACCATGAATTTTCAGTAAAAAGACATGTTAAATCCTTCTAAGCCTAATTATAATGCAAAATGGTTTTTGCTATTAATACTTAGTCATCTATAGCTTAGGAATTGGTGTGAAACTCATATTCTTCACTGAAATCATGGCCAGGCAGTGTATGTCAGGAGAGCTGGTGCTCTTGGACAAGTCTTGACAGATAATATAATGCTATTTACTATGCTGGTCCTACATTTTGTACCAGTATAATTCCCCTGGTCTCAATGCAATAAAAAAGGCTTTCTCTTCAAAAAACTAAATTAAACTTCCCATTTGTAAATGTGATGATCATCATATTTTGCATAATTTTCATTAAAACTTAGCTGTAAAACAATGCTAACCATGTATTAAGGGGCATTCTTCAATATAGTTATTTCAAACCTGTAATTTTTCTGTACCATACATGTTCAGGTATTTTTTTATTGTTTTGTTTAATGGCTGAATTACTCTTACATGAAGCCAATCTTTCATTTATCAAGACAGATGCCTTCTTGAAACACAAACTTTAAAAGCATTTTCAATCAAAACAAAAAATTTGGAAAACTAATTTTTCACAGCTATTTCTGATTAGTTTGAAATCTTTGTACTCTTTTGCCAAGAAATCATCTTTCCTTTCCAATGGGGTCACTACCAGGCATCAGCCATGAAAGTCTGAACACTTAAATCTGCAGTGCACATTTTCACTTAAATCCACTAGTGCAGTACTTGAATGCAGGACAAGAAAATCCATATGTCTTCCTTGTACTACCTGTCAGAGAGTCATGCACACAATAGTAACACTGGGGATTTATTTCAGATGAGTAAGCAGCAAGTGTTACACATTCCCCCTCCCCTCAATGTGGTCACAGAACTCATCTCTCGGGCCCTCCACTACAATGCGGTCCATGCTTAGAGAGATGTAGTGGCTGCATGTACACACAATGATAGGTTTAAAATGGATGAGATTTTCAGGAACATAAAGTTCTTGGAAAAATAGGGCATGATCTTTGCAGTCATGGGGAAACATAGGCAGAACCTTGTAATAGCTTGCTAATTGCCCTGAGTAAAGTAATTTGTTTTATCTGTCTGCCACTTGGTTTCCTGCAAAGTGCAAAAAAACTATTATGGGATTTTACTGAAACTAATTACTACTATTTTATCACGAAGGCTGCTGAAGCATAATCCTCTCCCTTTCTGTGCTTCTCTCATGCACTATGCCTCCCCCTCCTTCATCCTAAATTTAAAATCTTGTGGAAAGTCAAGAAGTACTTTAATCATCCAGTATTGTAATAGATCCTGCTGATATTCAGCCTCCCACTATAATGATATGGAGCAATAGCACAGTACAGCAATGTAAACTCTAGTAAGCTGCACGCACCACTGCTTATTTGTTCATAGGGAAGCTGCACCCCACGAAGTATGTGATGTGCTGTAAGGGTATCGCCTGCCTCCCTGCAGTAACTGAGTGGTACAAGCTCCTGAATGACAAGCTGAGCAGAGGATAATTTGTTTCCCTCTTTTCCCAACCAACTTATGCATGCAGGAGCTCATAAGAATTTGTTTTAAACATTGATGGCTTGGTGAATAAATAGTGACAGAGTACCCTGGTATTAACGCAATATCTGGTTTATAATCATAATTTGTTAGAAACCCTGAAATATCTCATTTTGATCATTAGCATGAAATCCTGCTAATGTTGAGATACCTCATTAGAATGGTTGGCAACTTGTCTTTGATTGAAATTATTATTCTTTTGAAATTAATGACACTGCCTGAATGTGTTCTGTCAAATCTTGATAGTTAATTAAATTGATTTTATCAGAATAGTCAACCACACAAAATGCAACCCATTAAAGAATGTATTTGACAAGAAAAAAAATTGATCATCAGGTTCTCTTTGATATGAAGATGAAGTACAGACGCTATCAGCATTTCTCACCCAATATAACCAGTGACAGTTCAACAAGTGTCGATGGTACTAAGGAATTATTCTGCACTTTAAAAAAAGTACCCTCCTAGGAGGTTAATTTTTCTGTACAGCAAAGTAAATGAAGATTGATAGTTATAAGGCATAGCAGCAAGAGGATCTTGAAGTAAGAGATGAGGTGAAGGTTTTCTTTTTCCCAAAAAGAAGTAGGAAGAAAATGATACTTTTTGCCACTGAATTGCTGAAAAATGTAAGGTCAGAGCTGCTCCTAAAGGAAAGATCCTCACTCACACAAATGCTTTATCTACCCAAATGCATGTACTTTCAGATATCCTATGGAAATGACACAAAACCAACAATAATCACTTTTCAAATCATAGATGTGCTATGTATTACCTTTCCTTTTTCACATTTCTTGGGGTTTTCATACCCAGTATGTTGTGGTTTTTTAGTTCTTGTGTTCCACATTGACATCAAATCCAACCCTGTGATGTTCTTGCTGGCTGACTTTGAAGGCAAAGTTATTAAAGAAGATCTGAATCAAGCTTTCAGTGTGTTAAGTATTCAAGCCCTGATTTTTGTGACATTTCTAAGTCTGCTTGTTGTAGGTGGGTGGATACTTGACAGAGCTAACCAATGAAGCAAAAATATTCTATGAATAATCATTCGCATGTATGAACAAATGCACTTCCAGTGTGTCACCAGTTATCCAGTTCCCTCCCCAACAACACGCACACCTTAGGAAGACAAAAACAGACAAACTGAATCAGATCCCCGATACATCTGTGACAATGGCCAAACCCAGTACCTTCACAGAAGGAGCCTAAAGTCCATATTGTATTTAAAAGTCTCAAGCTACAGCCCATTGGTTTTCATTTTGGGGAACATTTTCAAAAGGGCTTCAAAGCAGATTTTTAAAAGTAAATTTTCAGATGCACGTATCAAGGAGAATTAGGTCTTTCAGAAGAATTTTTCATAGTGCTTGTTGCAAAAGGCAACTGGAAACTATCTGTATATTTAGGCATCTAAATGCCTTCTTAAAATCTGCCTTAAGCAGCTTAACTGCAGCTCCTCCCATCCAAGTCACTGGGGTTCAAAGCCTAAGTACCTCTGAGTGTCCTGACCCTATATCCTATAGGTGTAATGAGAGAGAAGCTCCTGAATTAATTGTTGGGGCGGGGGTGTGTGTGGTGGTAATTATTTTAAGGGTGGTCTGTAAAATTAAGCCAAACAAAGGACATTATCACTTTCCTGTAGCCACAGGGAAAAAAAGTTACCATAACAAGGAAGAAACCTTGTGCTGTATTCCCTGATCGCCATTACTGCTGTGATCACTTTACATAAGTATTGACTGCTGCTTGTTCTCCATCAGGAGCTGAACGCACAGTGACAGACTGGAGTCAGCTTCCTGACAGATTTGTACCCAGAGCTAACACAGCTCCAAATGATGAATAGCCCGTACCTTGCCACCCCACTGTGTCCTGAAAAAGGGGTACTACACTGAGCATGCAGGCACAGGTTGCCCTGGCCTGTAGGACTCAGGCAATGAGATACAAAATTGTGAAGATATTGAGTGTATGTGAGATACTTAGTTCATTAAGCAAGCAGCGCCCTTCCCAATCCTGTTGACCCTCTGGCCTTGGCTAAGCAATTACCTACTCTGCCTGGGTAGGAGTGACTCCAAATACATGTTTCTGCCAAACATCTTAATTTTTCAAGAATGCTCCAACATGTATTCAGCCACCACCTGTGTCCCACACTGGGCATGAGACAGAGCAACAAAAGAGCTTCCCACCAAAAAAAAAAAAAAGGACAGAACCATACAGGGAAAACAGGCCTAATTCATACCACAAGCAAAGAGCAATTAGAAAAAATGGCTAAGGAAAGGACAATAGTCTCTTCCTTTTCCTAAGCAGGCCCTTTTAATCAGCACCAATAATGAATACAGAGGAAAGAACCTAAGTAACCGAATAAACAATGACCACAAAGCAAGACAAAGGTTTTAACAGCACCGAAACCAAGGAGCATTTCATAAAGTACAGTATATAGTACAGATCAATTACATGGTGTTTGAATGAATAATATAGTCATTCAATTGAAAGAGCCTTCTATATTCTCATGGCTTATGAAGAGCAGCAGAGCCCTGAAACTGAATTATAACTTCAGTGTTCACTTTGGGACCATAACCTGATACCATTAATATCGATTAAATTATTCCTGCAGGTTTTTAAACAAGTAAGAATTAGATGCCTACATCACACAGAAGTCGGCAAGCAGAGCATCACATTCATGAACCAGCCAGGGAACCATATTTCAAGCAACTGGAGATTGTGTCAGACAGCTACATCTATCATTATGGTTCCTAAGTAGGGGGTAGGCACGTAAACAGCAGGTGGACCCTTGAGACAGAAACACAGGTTTGATCATTAATCTTACCATAATTCTTATGGTATAGATTGAATGCAGATAATCATGCTTTTTAATTTTCCCTTGAAACAAAATGCCAAGGAAACAGCTGGCGTTGACAGACATGCTACCTACTGCTCTGCTAAAATTCATCTCTGAAGATTAGTAAAGTCTCTGACTGCTATATTTCATGATTCCTTCCTTTCTGATCACATTTTACACCCTAAATCTGGATCTCTTGCATAGAGCTTGTAAACTACTATATCTACCAATGAATGTGTAAGTGCAGAAGGGACACTGTCCTTAATATCTCTAAAGGAACCCCTGTCCCATTCCAAGATGATATTGTGGAGATTCAAAGTCTTCATTGAAGTGTGAATTATCATGTTAGCAATAAAATAGGAGTAAAACATCTATGTTTCTGATGTAGAAACAAAAGGATTATTCTTTGGTGATGTTAAATAAGGATTACAACTGACATGAAGCAGAAAACCTATTAAGTTACTAATGAAGGGAGAGTTTATTCCATTAGTAATGTACAATAGGTCAGGAAAATTCATTATTTTAGTCATGTACTAGGGCAATTTCACTGCACGTGCATATTATAGAGGCCGATAAACTGCATCTTATGACTATACATTGTATGTCACCTTAATGGACGATACTTAGTCCATATAGAACTAGAGTCAAAAGGGGAAAAGCTCTATTTCCACAGCCTGAAGAAACATCATTGATAAAGAGTCGGTCTTCTTTTGCAGCTCCCCTGCTGAGCCTCTGCAGGGTACAGCCCAAATGAGTGGCAGGGTAGGGAGCATGGGGAGGTTGCTAGGAAGAGCAAAGGAAGAGCTGCTTCTGCAATACGCCTGAACTATTTGTCTTCAGAGTCTTAAGCTGGTCTGCTATTTCTGAGCTTCAAAATGCCATCTGACAAGCCAACAAGTATTGGAAGCAAACAAATGTCCATTTCTTGTCTGGAATTAGCAAAAAGTTGTCACAACTAGACCGGACTTGAATCTGATTTGCTGCACTTAACTGTACCTACCATGGAGGCCCTACAACCTGCTCCATCTGGTGTAAAATGCAGTAGTCTGCTTAAAAAGGTCACAGACAGGCTCAGCCATGCTGTCATTGCCCTACCTGAATGCTGCCATACCTGATACTGTAAAATAGCAACTGATATTGCTGTTGGATGACTTAACTGATTAATCACTTAGAGAAAAATCAGGGAGGGGAAGGGAGACCAGATATGAAACCATGTTGAAATCATTTGGAGGTTGAAGTCACCCTTCAAAAGAAAAATTAATATTTCCCTCCTCCTTTGTCAGACATGCGCTCCATATAGCTATTGCTGAAAAACTGTTTTGTTTTTAAATTAGAACCATTTTCATTTGTGTTCATCTGTCTCTGCCACTATACATATTGCGCTAACCACAAAATGAGTTGTAGCAAGGTGCTCTGGGAACTGACAGAAATAAAAATCTCCCATAATTTTACAACAGCTCTCCCAGTTACTCCTAGATTTAAAATCATGCTTTAAAGAAGGAGGAAAAAAACCCTGTATATCATAAAATGAGGTTGCTGAATATCATTTTACAGGCAGGTGGAATGAGGTAACTTACAGACAGCTGTGAGTAATATGCATTTTGCTCACTCCAGCATTAATGGTGAAACGTAGTGAAGACAATATATGTATAAGAAAATCAAAGCACTGGTGACTGCAGCATGTGCTCCAAGTGAGTGATGTTATGCATTGCTACTGGGCACAAAAAGGATTGCTGGAAAATCTGGAAAATCTGATCCAATACCTTACAAAAGATGCTGGTAAAGGCTTCTGAGCAGTAGCTAGACGTTCTCTCCTCTCCTCCTGCTGACCTTCCCATCTGCAGTTCCTAACCATAGTAAAACAACAGCAAGAGCCCAAAAGTGATGCTCAGAATGTGTGCAGGGAGAAGGGGAGTACAGTCATATTGGTACTACAATGTAATGTGTGCAGCAGAGAGTGCCAGTCTAGAGACAAAAGCACTGGTTCCTGTCCCAGAAGAAGCCTACCTGATGCATGCCCAATACACATCGTTAACCACCCCTGTTTCTCAGTGCAGCCCCACATGGCAATGTGGGCAACATGCATGAAGGTAAAGGGATCAAACTTGTTTGTCTAAATTATCATCATATCATCTATTCAGTTGGACACATACAGTGCTATGTTCATTGGTAGTATGGATGTACCAACACATGAAAGCATCATCATTTTTTAAGGTGCTTTCCTTAGGAAAATTCTTGTTACCTTACCTGGAAACAAAAGTTTTGTATTACCATTGTTTCCAGCTGTCATTAATATGTCTCAGCAAGCTCCTGATGAGCCATGAAGTATTATCACAAGACAGAAATCATATTAATGGAACTGCTTAGGTTTGCGGTGAAAAATTATATAACCTAATTTGTACTTCAATTTCCAAGGCACCTATTTGTTAGCTAAGTAATTTACCACCATCTTTCATCATTTAAGGCCTTTTCCTCTCTGAAGATTTAATTAGTTTCCTTCTCTGTCTCACAAGCGATTTTCTTGAACCATTTCAGGCAGTCCCAACAAATGTTCCTGTGAGCACAGAGAAGAAATCAATAACTTCCATGCCTGTTCAGTAAAAGAACGCAGCTTTTTCTGATAGCTGCAAACAAGATGGGATTTAAGCCACAAATGTTTCCCAGTCAAGCATGAAAACAACACTGGTACCCTGCTGGTAAGCAGCCCTGCAGGCCGAGATTGACCAGTGGCAGAACACATCCAGGTTCAGGCCTTTTGAAAACGATTTGCCCTGAAGAAAGTCCATAAATAATCTAATGTGGAACAAAATCGTGCATTTCACCTCTCATAATAAGCACACAGCATGATGTGAGAGAACAGTTCATATCAAACTGCTTCCAAGATGAGCTCAGTTCAATAAGTTCCCATTTATTTATTTGTCTGTGGTTTCTTTTTCTATTATACATGATCAAGTTTCACTAAACTGCCTTATGAATATGTCTCTAAATTAACCTCAAGTCTACTCCTACTCGCTTTCACAGAGGTCAGCATAAACCTATCATTAAATTTAGTAGGAATAGGTTTGGGTCCAGAATGAGTAACCTTTCCTTACTTTCCTTGTTTGCTATCTTTATTTCACCTTGATCTAACCTTAATTACACAGTAACTTAATATTATCCTTCCTATTCACACAACCAAGTAATTGCCCTCTTTCTGTCATCTCTGCTATTTTTAACACACCCTTTGTTGTTTTTTGAATACTAATACAAACATTGATACCAATCACAGAGTATGCAAACAGGCTACTGGGCTTGCACTTAACAGCTACTAGAGGAGGACAATAATCGGGGACTTGGGGGACAAAGTGTCATTTCCTACATCTTTACGTGGTACCCAGCACACCAGGCCCCCACTGCAATGGATAACACTATCTCTGCCTAAGGGATTTTTTTTCAAGATTCCCTTTATTTCAGTCTGTGAGCATCTTGGGATCCTTTACATATTGTTTCTTATCTGTGTGAGCTAAGGAAGTTACTGTTATTCCCACTTTATATTTAAGACATTACACGTAAACTGTGAAATGTGGGGCTGTTTCTTTTGACTTCAGAGTAAGAACCATCTATGTCCTATTTATATTCTTTCCTCTGGAAGAAAATGTTGGTAAACAAATTGAATGAAAGGTTGAAGTGAGTTTGACTCTATACACCCAGCTACGGGGTAGCTCTGGGTCTGGCCCTTTCCACTAGGACTGCTTTACATTTGTCCATTGCACCCATCAAACATAACAACAGTTGTGCATGTTGCCTCTTTTGGATCTCATCCTCAGGTGCTTAATTCTCCTTTGGCAGATAGAGAAAGCTTAGGCTAACTATATTAGTTGCATATATTACATTAGGACAGAGACCAGGTCTGTTCAATGATTCCTCAAGCTCATTCATTGAGGTTTGCTGGAGTCTCATGCTTAATGAGAACAAGGCATGCATGGAGTGTTACTTCCATCATGCTCTTACTCAACATTCAGAGGATTTTGGATGGTTTCCCAGAGCTGGGCATGTAAAAGATAGTTGTTTTGGAGTAGAGTACTAATGTGCTTAACCCCTTCATCTTGGGTAGTCTTGGTTCAGCTGGCAGGAAAAACTTAGACAAGGATGAAACCAGTACTCAGGGCAGCTTGTGACCAGTGCACCTGAGTTCCAGGTGCAGCCTGCAGGGGCTTGCCCAGACTCCACAAGAAATTGGTGAGTGTTGATCTACTGAGAGTCACACTGTCCTCCTAACTGTTAGCCTCTGAGCCCTGCTACAAATTAAATGTAAGTGAATGGCAGCTAACAATAAATTGCAACTTGGAATCAAGCTTATGGTCATTATGGCAAGTATAATACCTGATGTAGAGCAAAGAATTTTGGTAGGGACTGTAAAACCTTCTCCCCTGGGCGTGCTCAAACACTGTACTTCCATCAACAAGATTTATGGGGTATATTAGCACCCTGCTCATGAGCCTCACACTTCCCAGAAACTTTTGGAATTGGGAGGGCGGAGGGGAAGGCAAGATGCTCATAAAATAACAATATATTTGACATGCTGTTCAGTAGGATCAGAAAGCAATCTGCAGAGGTCTGACTGCTGACAAGGAATGTTGTTTAAAAAATCACAGTAACTGTCAAACTTATTCCTTCTACCATCCAGGATACAAGGCCAATTTACAAAAAAGACCTTGAACAGTCATCAATCACCCAACACATCTGACGGTCACATCAACTGTATAGCCTGGGCAAGCATTTCATGTCCTCAGAGGCAGCTTGATGGTTCAAGCTTCAGTAACACGGGGGTAGTTAGAAAGGCTACCAATCTGTGCAAGACTGTTAGAGGTTTCCCCACCTGTCAGGTAACATCTCTACCTCCTGCTTTTTTCCTTTTGCTCCCTTCAAGTCTTCTAATATATCAGGACTCAGTTGCGACTTTGCCACAAGTCCCAAGGAAGGTATTTGTTATGTGTCCATGTAAAAGAGAATATGTCTCTAGAAAGGCTCTTCTCCCTAGCATACTGCATGTGATATTAGAAAGTTCATGGGGAGTCTTCAGCCATTTCTGTTGCTCCCTGCAGGGATGTACCACAAACATCACATTCTTCCCTTGGTCAGCACATAGGCTGGTATGCTTTTGAGCTAGTCAAAAATAAAATCCTTCCACTGTATTTATCTCAAGTTGGAGATTCAGTGTCACATCCCACATTTGTTAACCTTGACAATGGCTTGCTGCTTTTCGTTTTCTTTCCCAGTTAGAACCATTCTTTTTCTTTCAAATTCTAAAAACAAATTTTGCCTAAGAAAATACACTTTCATTATATAAGACATCATACAGAAAACGTGTATGTCCAGGGAGTAAAGCCATTCCTGCATCTGAAATCATTTTACTCAAGCTAGGGAACTCACGTGAATCCCTCTCCAACTCTTCCTTTTTTTTTTTTTTTTAATACTTTCTTCTGAAATATTACTGCCATCACTCACGCAGCCTCACAATACTTTCTTTGGTGCCCCTGCCCCTAATCCCTTTTCCTCTCTCTGGGACTCCTTCTCCCATATATCCAGCACAGGACAAAAGCTCCCTGTAGTACACAAGCAGGGAATGCCCCAGATCTACTGAATGCAGCTTGCAAATTCATGTGCATAAAGCCTGTTAATAAGTTCTCTTTAAACATCTTTTGCAAATGTCCTTATATGCAAAATAGAAGCAAATGTATCATCATACACTGGGCCCAGAAAAATTTATGCCAATGACTTGCAGATTTTGGAAAAAGTCCATTTCTCCTTCCCTTTTCTGTATTATATTCCCTCTGAGACACCTGTACAAAGCTCATTCTCTTTAACTGTCTCCTTGCAGTCTTGGAAACACTTTTTCTCAGTCCCCTCACAGTTCCTGATGTATGAGCATCTGACAGGGTTCTCAACACACCTGCTCCAGCAAAGAAAAACTACTTCTTCACAGGAGGAGATTTGTTCTTAGCTGTTTCAGGTTACAGCCTCAGCTAAGCTCTGTATAACACTTGGAAATAAAACAATTTTTTAAAAGGTGGGGGAAAAAGAAAACCGTACCTCCACCCTTTGGGATATACCTTCATTTCATTCTAGGTCAGTATTCTGACCTGGACATACCTCTCCACCTTTCACTTCCTCTTTGCCTTAGCAATGTGACCAATATATTACAGCATTAGTTTTTATCTAGTTACAAAAGGTTGTGCTTTCTCTGAAAGGTCACCAGCATTTCCTAGCAGTTATCTCAGAGCAATAGCAAAGCCAGAGCAGTATTTTTGTTATACCTATCATGCAAAATTCTCATTCTAAGATGCAGTGTCTAAACCCATGTGACTTCAATATACTGTGCCCTCATGATATTTTCTGACATTACTGTGTGGCAGGAAAGTCTATCCTCTCCTGGACAGAGAGAGATATGCCCACATACATGTGCACATATACTTACGTTTAAATAAACCCATTACATTTTACTTTCCTTCTAAAATACATCTTCAGGTCCACTCTGCTCTTGCTGGGCTAATGCTTATTGCCAGAAACCTGAAGCAAGCACAATTCAATCCATTTTTCACAAACAGAAAGATTAAGATCTGCTTTCTGGCACACAGCTGCCACGGCACCTACCACAGACATTGCTGCTGAAAAGGGATAGGGCTTTGCCTGTGACACAGGCTGTTGGAAAGGGCAAGAATAGCAGCTTTCCAACAACACATCATTTCTCCACAGCTGAAAGTCCAGTTGTGCTTATTAGGACAACTAAATCTCCCAAAGAAAGGGATTTGAAAAAGTATATACCTGCCTGGTTTCTAAAGAGGCTGGCCAGTTTTATTCTAGTATGTTAGTTTTACTCTGGCACAAGCCAGTACTTTATTCTTGCATACATAACCAATACTGATGTATTGAAGGATGTGGAGGGCAGGTGTCAATCTCGTGTGAAGATGCTTAGCCATGATTTGCTTCTCTCTAATATTTGATTATATTACCATTTGAAATCTCACAGTATCCACAGAAAATAATTCTAAAATTGACGTTTCATCAGCTCACTTGACAGGAACAGAGACAAAGGAGGAACCAGGTGCATCGCTGAGTTGTGGCTTCTACAATCATATGCACAGCGTGCTTAATTCAGAGGGGTCTATACAGACTTTTGTCCTGGAATACCCATACGGCCTTGTTCATACTTTTCCTATAGCTCTTCCAATTTGCAGAAAAATCTAAATTATTCCTGGGGTGGTATAAACTGTATCCAGAAATTGTTATTTGTAATAGCCACAGGTACTTAGCCGTTGAGCAAAGTAAAACCACTTTCTTGGGTTTGTCTGTATTCTACATATTTCCCAGCCCCACTTTATTGGGTTTACATGAGACTTTCCATTTAGGGTGTCTGGGCACAACATTCTCATTCCACAGAGATCCATCAACTGTAAATTTATCATTAGCTTGGTATCAGTTTTCAGCTGATAAGAAAAGAGATACGAACATTGCTATCATTTCTCAAGAAATATCATAAAGCCAATGCTAATTTTTACATGTGTAAGGCCATGCACTCTAAAAACACAGCATTTATTGAATACTGAAAGCCACCAGCCTCTATTTTACCAGGAAGATACATATGTTTAGAAGACTGCAGGACTTTCAAGGTAGCTTTATTGGTTAATATTTTGCAAACTTAACGTCTAAAGCTTCTGCACAATTCTGTGTTTTATGAACAGCTCAGAAAATTAGAAGCCAAAAGAAAATTATCTTTGAACAAGAATTTCCAGGTGTAAGGACCATCAGAAAGAATGAATTGCACAGTACTTTCAGAAATCAGAATGAAATTTCCGTTCCTTATCTGGGTGCCAGCCCAATTTCTACAGCTGTATAGTAGTGACTACTAAGAAACATCTCAGGTAGCTTAACACTGAATTTCCAGCTTCTCCTAAGTCAAAGAGATAATTATTCATAACATTAGAGTTGCTTTTTGAAAGCCTCTCTTGTCAATCTTAATGAATTATGCCCAAGAATATTAACAGGCTTGAGTTTCATGACAGGTTCATTTCCCAACCTCTGCATTTCAGAAGACAATTTTCTGTGAGGTAAGGTCAAATTCCTCAGCCTACACATGAAAGTTTCCAATAAGAAAAGATAGCTGTACAGCAACATTTGTGGAAACACATAAAACTACACGTCCCTTTAGAAAAGAAATCACTTTTTAGGACCATTGCAAATGTAAAGGTCTGAAGATGTGATGCAATTTGCAAATGCAAATCAGGTTGGCAACAGAGATGTCAACTTTTTTGTAGATATGTGCTTCTCCTTTATGAATAAACGTCTCTTGTTGTACTGCTTCATCTTCAGTACTCAATAGGCCAAAGCATCTTTCAAGTAATGTGAGTTCTTCTATGTTTTTTCATTAAAAATATCCAAAGTTTCAGAAATAGAATGAAAAATAAATATTACAATATCTTTTTTTTTCATTATGGAAATCCTGTTCTCCGCCTACCATAAAAAATATCAAATGTCTTTCATGAAAACAGCTCTCTTCAGAAGAAAGATCTGCATTGCCCCTCCATTTTTTTTCCTTTCCCATTACTTTGCAGGGGGAAGATACAGCTTTATCATGTTGCTAGGTAAGCAGGTGCTTGCCCAGGTAGTGGGCAAGAATTAATGGCGTTGTGGAACCACCTGTAAAATCTTAAAAGCTTACACAACTTTTTGCTCATTTAAATTGATTAGAAATAGCAATAACTGGTACTAGTGATGTGGTTTCAGAAGAACATGACATAGAAGTTTCTCCTCCGTGGTTTTGACTACAGCACTGCAAGCAGTGTTACACTGACTCCAGTTCACCTCATTTTATTTTGGCCATAAATGCATCAAAATGTAACCACCTAGTCTGAGAGAAAAGAGGGAGAAGATCATAGAATCATAGAATCATAGAATCATAGAATGGTTTGGGTTGGAAGGGACCTTTAAAGGTCATCTAGTCCAACCCCCCCCCTGCAACGAGTAGGGACATAGAATCATAGAATCATAGAATCATATTGTTAAGGTTGGAAAAGACCCTTAAGATCATCAGGTCCAACCGTTAACCTACCACCGCCAAGTCCGCCACTAAACCATGTCCCCAAGCACCACATCTACCCGTCTTTTAAATACCTCCAGGGAAAGATAATTCAGCCTTCCTGAATAAGCAGCTAATTTTCTTATTCCATGGAGTAAATTCCAATAAGACCTCCAGAGCAAGCCTGTCAGATGTCTACCTGGCTCCTCCAGCACAGAGAACCAGGGAGAAGTACGGGAGACCTGCTTGGAATCGAGTCCTCCTCCAAGGAGAGGTGACCGGTGGAGCAGCGCCGCAAGACAGAAGCAGATGGCTCCGCTACATCTACTCAACACACCTTTGCACAACTGAGGCAAGAGTGCTGCCTGTTTCTTAGGCCTTTCCTCAGGTTGCAAAGGTTTGATGCTGTATCTACCCTCTTAGAAAGGCATCCAAACTAGTCATCTATGTCCAACCTCTATGAGAACCGAACCCAGGAATGCAAGAGCTATTATGGGTCAGAGGGCGAGCAGATCAAATGGAGTTTAACTCTTACCTGTGATGGGCAGAAGGGGATTCAGAATCCATTCCCTGAAATGTGCAGGCATTTTATAGTAGAGCAGCATCAGTTTGGCTTTTTAACTGAAGGAGCTCTAGGAGCTCTAGGGGAGATCAGAAACACAGACTTTCCTTCTGCCCAGCTGAGTGTCCTAACCCCCAAATTAGAGACAAGCTGTTTATTCTCCTTCAGGTCCCATGATGTTTGCTCCTTTAAGCACACAGCAGCACATTGTTAACAGAAGGCATAGAGAATGCTCTTTGCAAGGTAGTGAGGAGGTCACTGGCCAGGGCATCTCCCTGTAACACTGCTGAGACACTAGCCAGCTCCCAAGACAGCTCTTACCAGATGTTATTATACAAAAAGTGGACACCCTTATTGCCAGCAGTAGTCATGGCTATAAGTAACTTCTCCAAAGGACTATCTACCCATATCTAACTGAGAAGGGACCTTGTAGTCTGTCCTGGTTGCAGCTGGGATAGAGTTAATTTTCTTCTTAGTAGCTACTAGAGTGCTGTGTTTTGGATTTAGGATAAGAATAATGTTGATAACACAGTGATGTTTTAGTTGTTGCTAAGTAGTGTTTACAGTAGTCAAGGACTGTTCAGCTTCCCATGCTCTGCCAGGTGCACAAGAAGCTGGGAGGGAGCACAGCCGGGACAGCTGACCCAGACTGGCCAAAGGGCTATTCCATACCATATGACATCATGCTCAGTATATAAGCTGGGGGAAGAAGAAGGAAGGGCGGGACATTCGGCATGATGGCATTTGTCTTCCCAAGTAACCGTTATGCATGATGGAGCCCTGCTTTCCTGGGGGTGACTGAACACCTGCCTGATGATGGGAAGTGGTGAATGAATTCCTTGCTTTGCTTTGCTTGTGCACGTGGCTTTTGCTTTACCTATTAAACTGTCTTTATCTCAACCCATGAGTTTTCTCACTTTTCCTCTTCCGATTCTCTCCCCCATCCCACCGTGGGGGGAGTGAGCGAGCGGCCGCGTGGTGCTTAGTTGCCGACTGGGGTTAAACCACAACATAGTCCGTAACTGGGCATTACAAAGCATGCATAGCTGCCTCACAAGAAACATCTAGGAAACTTTCAAAACAAGAGGGAAAGCATCTTGTGAATTTATGAATCTAGAGTTTTTCTCAAGACATCCAAAGGGAAGTCTGTCTGTCTCTGTCCACTGAGGAATGGATGAGAAATACCAGGTATCTGCACCAAAATCAGTGCAGAAAAGTTGACGAGCTTTACTGCTGTCAGAGCTTTAGGAAGCATTTTTTGTGTCTCAGTCACAATTCAGCACAATTTATGCAGACTATTTCCTACTACTCGGTCCTGGGCCCTCTGTGAGGTCCAACAAGAATGTTAGTTGAATTCTGCTGCACATCCACTGTAATGTCTCTGCTGCTCCATCACATTCCAGAATTATGTGATCATGGTTGTAAAACCATTTATAAATCACACTGGGCAGAACATTTTAAGAACAGAATTTGAAATATATAAAACTACACATGCACACATGCATACATGTTTACACACTTGTACACCCAGAGCACTGGCATTTCAAATGGCAGAGTAAGTTTAGCCTGTCTGTAGACTGACATCTCGTGAAGGAATTACTCCACTTCTGGGGTGCCCAGGAGAATAGGCCAGCAAAATAAAGTTAGATGCCAGTGGATTAAATAACACCTAGTTCTAACACTGTCTTACAGCACAGATGTTACTGACTTCTTGTCTACATTTGCTTTTGCTTTTTCTAGAGCTTGATCCTATCTTCAATGCCATCTGGCACACACAAGCTGTTCAAGGCAAAGCAAGTGACCACCTATAGAAGCCAGAAAGAGGGCAAAACCTTTCCCCTAAGAAAAGGGAGTGTCCCCCTCACTTAGACAAACTAGAAGATAGTCTCAAGGAGGAGCAGGCATAGCCAACATAGTTTCTCCAATGAATGATGCATAGCCAGCTTTGGAGAGAGAAGTAGTTTCCATCAGTGTGAGGCACAAAAGATCAGCCATTGCTCCCAACATGATGCAGTGGGTGCATTCATGTCTTGGTGGCATGGAGTCTGATGGCACTGATGTCTTGGATTTGTGTGTCCTGTCCATGTGTTCACAGCTAATTCAGTCAGAGATGGGAAATTTTTCCCCTGGCATGATGAGAGTGCTAGAAGAAGATTTTTGCCCAGAATTGTGGGATGGGGAAACTCCACTTGCCAGGATCACCTAATATTTTAACAAGGCAGTTCCTGTCATTGCAAGAACCTGGGACTTTGTCCTTGACCTTTTCCTGAAGCACAACTTCGTTGTGGTTTTTTGAATTTTAGTCCCAGTCATAAGCTTGTAAAAAATTTGGGAAAATGTTTTGTGGCCTGTTGTGAGTTGAACAGACATTTCTTGATTAGATATTTGTTCAAGATTTTCTACAATTTCTTGGGACTGGATTCAAGAAGTCAGAAGCCCCATAAGTTTTGTTAGTGCTTTCTACTACTTGGTGCCCAATTGGTAGATCTCCAATAGAGCAATCCCACAGCCTGCAGAGCAAGTGTTACGCTATCCTTAGGCTTAAAGCAACCCCTTAAAGATTTTTCCAGGAGGAAAATGGCTGTAGGCTACATCTGATCTCATCTACCTCCTGCAAAAAAATCTTTGTGCGGGCCATGGAGTACTGAGGCTTCGAATAGCCGCTTTCTATAATAATTCCCTAATTCTTGTCCTTCTCCACCTTGATGTCCATACCTCACAAGTGCTGTTGCAGACCATCTTCTCACTACTGACTAAAAAAAACAGATCAGTGTAAGGATCATTCCTCTGTCATTCAGATTCCTGGAAGGGTCACAGACAACACCCTTCGAGGTCTTTGAGTGATGAACACAATAGTTTGAAGTCTTCTGAGTAGAAGGACAAAAGAATATTTCAGCCACAACTGTATAATATTCAGCAAATAGCAGGTTTCAATCCTGGACCATCTAAGGGAAGAAAAAAAAAAGAAAGAAAGAAAGCAACAGATGTAGTATTGGATAATAATGATTCAGAATTATTTAATGCATTGTTTTGACAGACTTCACATCATAAAAGTAAAAGCAGACCTTCTTAATAATAAAATATAGACAGAGACAGAAACACAGCAGAGCAACAAAGAACATAATGGAAGATATTTGAAGATATTTTGACATTTTTTTCTCTTTAAACAATAGAATTTATGTAAATTTGTAAACTAGCCTGAATATATTCATGAGATGTGGGAAAACAACAAGAAATACTGTTAAACTAAAGGCTAAACTAATTCTTTCAACAACTTAACACCAGCACTAATAGAACAAGGGCATGAAAATTACTGTATAGCAAATACCAACTAATGGCTATCATGAGATCATCAGTGTCAGTGAACAGCATCCCTTTGACTTCTGTAGGATGAAGATATATTTGACTAGCTGTGGGATGCTGGTGTACTGCTTTTACTAGAAAGGAAATTTACTTATATTTAAAGATCATTGCTGCAAAAAGCCTTGGAACTTGAAATGCAGCTTTCTGAACAGAAGACTACATGTAAAAATACCTACAAATTCAAGGTGACTTTAGTCAGCTAACATTTACATCTCAAACTGTGAGGCATCATAAGTACCTCCCATTTAACATTTGAATTCAGAAGACACTCCAACATATACATCTAAAAGTCCATAACTACCTAAACTGCCCATCCTGCAGATCTGCAGGACTTACCATGCTGTCCAGTGAATCCTCAGTTGACACCTCCTCCACTTCTCATGCCAGCCAGCCAGTTGCTGCCCCACTGCATAGGGAGCCCTTAATGCCACCGACCTCACGTTGATTATCGCAGCCAATGGCTAGAGAACCTATGCTGCTGGGAAAAATGGAGCAACTAGGATCCCCTACCAATACAAAAGTACATATTTATCCTACCTTTGAGCTTATCCAAGTATAGGAAAGGACAGACAGGAGTTGCAGTCTGTTTGCCAGGAGCGAGTAACATTAAGGTGGGAGTTAGGAAAGATAGAAATGAGAAAAAAAATAGTATGGTTAATACAGATATTGGTGGGCAACAATAGGAATTTGGCGGGGGAAAAGTCAAGCAGATATGAATGAGGAAAGGTCAATAAAAGAATGACCTGAGCTACAGAACCAGGAGGGGCAACAGAGAGACAGGGAACAGGCAGGCAGAAATGCATATGGGTGAGGACAAAGGCAGATCTGGATAGGAAGCTACCATATTCTCATCAAATTCATATAAGAGCAAGGGTGACTTCAGAGGAGCTGTGGGTAGATGTCTGAGAAGACAGTAAAAGGCACCACACCCATACAACTGCTCCAGCTTCCACAATTGTGTATACTCAGCCCACATCAAGCAACATTGCCTCAAACTGATGCCACACATTTTTTATTCTTGGAGATAGGCTGGGCCCAGAAATGGCATTGATATTAACACTATGCTTGGCGTTTGCATGAATACCACACTTAGCACATTAACAGCTGTTTTCCCCAGTAGATCTGTCCTGTAACTTAAGTCATTTTACTGCTTTCAGGATCAAGATAGAGGTATGGATGTTTTTGGACAGCACATGAAATAGTTCAGTTAGTTCTCAATCATTTCATGGATCCAAAGTGGCTGTAGTGGCTGTGCTACATGGCTTGAAGGGATGAAGCTGGAGATGTGGAAGGGCCAGTGAAAGCAAAATTTGGATATCGATGGAGGTAGCTGACCTAGCAGTAAAGGTGGTAGTGAGCAGGAAGTTAAGTCAATCTGAGTTAAAAATGCAAAGTACAGCTGTCTCTAATATGAAATAAAGGACAGGAAACGTTAACAAATGGAAGGAAAGCAAAATATAGGTTCCATAGGGATGTCTTTTAAAACAGTTTCTGTGTCTGCACTTCTGGATTCAAAGCAGTCCACCCTAAGCAGCAAGAAAGAAAGCACTGAGAAGTGCTGGACTGGAAAGTCTTTGAGAGCTTCCATCTGTTCCCATCATTTTCAGACTTTCCTATATCTCAGAAGAGGGCACTGTGGGATGGAGAGCTACTAAACATGAGAAAATTCAGCCGAATTCTCAACAGGAATTGCTATCACCATGTAATTTGCAATTAATTACTTCTTTTGTTTTTATCCAGAGAACCGTGTGTGATCTATTTGCTCAAAGGCATGAGCATTCAAATTCAGAGCTTGCTCATTCTCTGATGTTAGAGGAAATTCTCTACCCTTTTGACATATCACCATCCCCAACCACAGAGAAGTTTACAACTGCTGAGGGGTTTTATTCCCAAGGGGAACACCTTTTCATTTTTACTTTTTTTGCACTTTATTTCTTATTAACAACATACAAAGAAAATGGTCTTTATCCTTGCTGAGACATAATGTCTCTTTAGCAACTAAGGTGAAAGTAGATGAATTCTCAAAACAGATGAATACCAGATATAGTGCATGGACAATTAAACCCAAATTATATGAATTCTACATTTTCATGGATAACACAAATATTGTACCTGCTTCCCTATTGCCTTGCTCTTTATGTAGCTATTTACACCTGTACTGCATGAATCTAAACTGCAGTCATTCTGAGTTGTACATGCCTGGTTTTGTGTATGTACGTGTATTTTATACTTTCTGTCCATAAATGTAAATGAATGCACATAGCAAAAAGCAGTAGTAAATCAGTCACTGGGGTTTTCCTCTGTGCTCTTTCCTTGATTGAATCAATAACAAAGCTGGTCAGCTCCTGATGAAGCAAATTTCCACTGCTGATAAGTTGAAACTAAATATTTTGTAGAAACATGGTAATTTCTTTGAGCATTTGTTTGGGTAGGGAAAACAGAACATTATTAAAGGAAATATTTTTATTTTTGTTTTTAAGTTGATTTTTCATTTCATTTGTAGCATCGTAGAATGTTCTGTTACGTCCTGTGGCACTGTAAAAATTAATAATATAAACATTCACCTGAAGCATATCAAGAGGAAACAAATGCTGAAGCCTATAGTGTTCCACAGAAACTTTAAATTTGGGTTGTTTATTCCATTTTAGAATGCAAGATGAATATCAGTAACAAAATTGGGAGCAAGACATGCTGATTTAGAACTAGCCAGGTCTAATTACTAATCCACCAGAAACTACTAGGACCCCTCCAAAATAGGAATTATTTGGTCCCTCTGATATTTTGGGGTCTTCAGCAGGTCTTCCACTATCCCTGTTCTGTTTCTAAAACATTAGATTTCTTTTGGCTTTCTGATCTCTGGAATTTATGTTCTACTCCATTTCTGGCTTGCCAGCTTCTTATTCTATTTTTTTTTTCTCTTTCTCCCTCCCTTCTAATTTTTAGTTTCTGATTAATCCAGCTTGGATTTCTTTCATTTATTTTTTTATCCATTTTGACCTGCCTGTCATCTTACTTCCATCTTAGCTACCCAAAAATGATTTTGTTTCTTTGAACACTTAAGCCACAGTTATACCCTACCTACTTATTCTGTAGCTGTACAGTCATATAGAAGCATATAACTATAGCAGTGTTGTGGGACTGTTGCCCTCCCCAGGGTCCTCCTCCTTACTCCACCCATCTCTCCCCTGTCTGACCTTACCCAGGTTTGCCTCCCAGTAAAGCAATGAAGGCACGATGGAGGTGCTGAGCACCTGGGTCCATCCCCAGCACGTAACCAGGAAGACTGCAAAGATTTATAAGTGCTTGTTGCATCCAGATAGTTAGACAAAGCCATAATGCCAATTCCTAACATTTCAGGTCTTGAACCAGAGGCCAGACCCAGGTGACAGGCACGTGTGGCAGACAGAGGAGCTGCAGACATCATAAAAATACATCCACCAGCCTCAGTGAGCTGAGTTTTTCGTGGTGCACTCATGCTCCTCTCTCCTTCCTCACCCTCAGGCTTTTGAAGGTTCAGTACTAGGGTCTGATCCTTGGGGCATGATGTCAGATCCAGCCTCCTGGAGCTGACAGGCAAAGGATCACCCAGTTTCTGGATCCCAACGAAGGAAGTGTCCAGCTGTTTGACACTGCCCCGAGAGGTGGCTTCAGAGCTTGGAGAAGTACAGTGGTGTCTGTGAGGTGGCCTCTCAGAACAAGCACTTCAGTACGCTGGGGCAAGGGCAGTAGATAAGCAAGGCATGAACTGAGAGCGGGAAAGCTTGGTCAGTTGTTTCTTAATGCGCAGCAACAGCCATAGCTCATTTCGGAGCCTGTTGCCTCTCCATGGAAGCTTCCCTAAGGATGTATGTTAAAACTGCAAAAAAGACATTCTTGAATTTTACTAAAACTGGGGAGCTTGTATGATAGCTTAAGTGTGTAATGAATGCTGTAATTAAGGTTGAGGACTGCTGCTGCTTTGCATAATTTATGGGAATTTCTTGCATGAAGCTGTTTTTTGGAGCAAAATGGACAAAGCTTAATCACACTTCGTATTAGGGTCCCATTTATAAATGGTTAAGAAAGATTTAATAAATGATTAAGAGATGTTTTAGTAAATGTTCAAACAATGTTTAAACCAGTAGGTCAATAGGGGTTAGATTTATATGATGTATAAGTCTGAAATCTCAGGTTAGCTTCTATCTAAATTAGCTTTTATTTAAATTTCTCCAGATCCTTGCATTTCTACCCATAAAATTCCCTGAGTACATGATTTCTGCCAGTAGGGATGTCGACTGTCACGTACACCTTGACAGAACCGATCATCTCAGCATGGCTCAGGTCTGTGCACGAGCAAGAGTGACAGTCTTCCAGATTTCAGCTGCAGCAGCAACTCACCTGGAAAATGTCCTCAAGCTCCTTCTAAGCCTCTATCAAAGAGCAGCACCTGCTCCTACCTTGTAACCCAGTCACCAGAGTACTTACTTGGGATGCAAGCAGACAGGTTGACCTCCCACCCCTGTGGGAAGCAAAACTAACCTGCAAACTCACCCCCAAGGGACACTGGTGGAGGAAGAGCTGCCCTCTGCCTCAGGAGGAGAGGTCTGAGAGGTGCAGAGGCAACTGGGCCTCTCCAGAGAAATGGGGCTCCTGGAAAAGGGGGTTCAGCTCTGAGGCTCAGGGGAGGGCATGGCAATACAAAAGGAAACGCAAGCACAGGAGTTTGATGTGAAGGCAGCAGCCAAAGGAGATGGTGAAAGGATCACAGCTGCAGCTATTTGCGCTGATTCGGTCCCAGCTAAATCCCATGTCAGCTGCAGGAGTCATCTCACTTAGCTGTAGCCACACAAAATGAGGCACCTCTTCCTTCAGTGAAAAGCACTGAGCGTCTCTGAAAGGACATCCACCCCTTCTTAACCTGCATCTTTACTATTCTCCAGATTCAACAGTCTGTATTTGCTGTGAAGCAGAATACAAGGCTGGTTCCTGGCCTGATCTGTACTTGGTATTTAATCATTAGGCTGTTACACCGAGGAACATGAACCACAGGATTTGCAGCCAGTGTCACTTTTTAGACAGCAGCGCTAGGTTACACTTTGCAGAAGTAAATCATTAGTAGCCTTCATCTAATTATCTGCATCTTGCTAAGCAATTTCCACATTAAATGCCTTTGATCAGATCTTCAGATGGTTTAATTAGCAGACTTCAGGAGCACATGTCAGTTGTAAGATTTAAAATTCTGCCCTTTACTAATCATTAATAAGTACATCTTTCTGCTGTCCTCCATCACACCAGTGTTACCCTTCACTGCATGGAAGGAAATACAGTTGAGCCATTCTAACCTACAAGTATTTATCAATCAACTTCTTTTCTGTTGCATGTTTTTTGTCTGTGTTAGTTGGCATTAAAAATAAATATTTAACCTATGTCAGGAAAGGCACCAGTTACATAATAACCATGAGCTTCCACAATCATAAGTCTACACTCATAAGCCTGCCTCCCCCATCTCTATGCTCTCACATAGTGTGTTTTAGGAGTTAGAAATATGCCAGGCCAGTATTTTGGATCTTGTTCTCTGGAAGCTCTGGGTGACACCAAACAGAATGCCACTATGCTAGCATTTCAACCCAAAGTTGCCCAAAAGTGGAATTTGGAGGAAAATAGATCTGTTATACTGCTGTGGAAATGGTCACTCCATCTAATGCAAGCATCTAATCTGTGTTTGACAGTTAAACCCACAGAGGTTTAGTCTCTCTCTTTCCATAGGCTATTGACAGAATTTAAGCTTCTGAACCTGATCCTTTCAGGCCACATCCAAAGCGCAGGACCCTGGAGTGCCTGCCAGGGTGTGCTCACAGCCAAGGCGAGATGCATTGTGGCCACGCAGCAATGCAGGAGACCCCGGAGCAAATCAAACCCCCCTCATCATCCATCCCCTGGTTTTGCAGTAAGAGAGCTCAGGCAGGCAGCAGGGGAGCTGCCATCCTCTCCCGCAGATCCCACGACCTTGACAACAGGGTATCAGACCTCTAGAGAGAGCCTGCCCCACATGTTAAGCTGAGTTGCCCCTAAATTAAATCCCTGGCATTGTGCAACACAAATGTTTGAGAATCCCATCCTGCTTCCTGCCAATAGTTTCTTTTTATCCTAGCATTCCCCCTGGAATTGCACACTGTCACCAATATTTTTTGTTTTGTTAAATAAGATTTAAATCAACAGGCCTATTATTCCCTTTGTGCTTGTTCATTAGACAGTGTGGGAAGTTACGGCACACCAGTGAAATCAGAGTCAGAAGCAGATTTGTGTCTGCAGGTTTTATCAACATATATAAAACTGACATTCAAAAGTGCATCTAACTCTTTTATTACGAAAATTTACTTATCTCCTCCCTTCCTCCCACATCCAACAACAACAACAGGGAAGTTTTCTTAGTCGAACAACATTTGACACTCCAAAGTGCAAAATGAGCTTGTGAATGATACTAATTTACCCAACAATCACTGCTCAGGCAGTTTTACTTGCCAAGGAAATGTGACAAAGAAAATGCAATTGTTCAGGGAATTGTGCAAGCAATAAAATGTTATTTTACTGTACTTAAAGAAAATTAACAAGAGCAGGCATAGAATAGTTACACTGATGTTTTTAAAATTACCTAAGTGCAATAAGTGAACAAGGATTGAGGTCGAGAAAAGAAGGACACTTTAAAGTTGATTACTCTGATGAGCAATTTTGTTCTTCAGCCCATTTGTTTTGGATAAAATGTCTGTATCTGCATCTCTCTGTGTTTTGCTTTCCCATATTATAGAGGTACACTAGCAATTCTCTAGACTTATTTGCCAGGACGATATGTTTTGGCAGATGGAAGACATACCAGGGTCCTGCTTTTTAAAATGCATTGTTCAGCTTGACAGTGCAGTGTCCAGACTTCAAACATCTAGGGCCCACTGCCTCACCAGATTTTTCAGCCCCAAGACAGGCTTTTTGTTTCCCGATAAAGTACATGCAAGGAAAGGAAAATCCCGATGCTTAAGCAGAGCCAGAGAGTGCGCCAACCATGTATCAGTGAGGACGATTGCCTGCCAGGGGCTGAGCCCATGCCTGCTTCTGTTTAGTTCAACAGGTGAAGCCTCCAACGCCACCTGGGCATACAGCTGAGCAGCCCTCTTCTATGCTTCCATGCCTGTCAATGCTGTTCTGACACTGCCTATTTATCACCCACCTCTCCTGATATCACCTAACCATTAAATGTCCCAGATGCCCACGTGCTGGCACATGAAACCTGTGATCTACTGGACAAACAGCTGAACTACATTAATATAAGCACTTAGATTGGAAGAAATTCACCTTTAATTTTGGTGAAAGAATTTGAGACTGCTTCTAAAGTATAATTTTAATGTATTTTCTCACTTCCCTCTCGCCTCTGATAATGATATAAATAGCAAATATCTTCAAAAGTTGGACTGGTCAAAGGATAAGGTTTAAAAGTAAATCTACTTGCCCACCTTGTCTTCTTTTCCTTCACTGGGCATATCCTTAAATCACTTCAGGTGGTCCAGATCAGTGGGTTTATGCCAAGTATTACTGAATTTCCTATTGGCAAAGCCAAAGCAATTCTTCAGCATGTAATAACCAGGCTTTTGGGTAGAAAGCAGCCAGGGGCCATTTTGGTGGGTGAAAGAAATGAAGTGCTTTTGTAACTAAGAAGGGAAAAAAAGAAAAAGACATGACCTCTACATTCTGATTTTCCTAAACCTGAAAGGCTGCCTGCTGATTCCAGGTAGCAGCCAGATCTAACAGTCTGGACAAATATATTCTCTTTAAAGTGATTGTCTCTGAGAAAGGACACAAAGCTCCAACTCTTTAACGTGTATATATATATATATAAATAAAATATATAAAATATATAAATAACACCTGGATAGAGGAGAACTCTCAGCTATTATTTTCCAACTACCAACACTTCATATATGGCAGAATACTGGGCACCTCCTCTCTTTCAGACAAGACAGAGCAGTTAACCTAGTATTTGCAGAAGTGTCTTTACCTGTGCACTCTCTTTGTAGGCCCTCTGATATTGTAGATCTTGGTATAGTCATCTAAAACACACAGCTACAACCACATACTATATCCCTGACATGTTTCCTGGCTGCTGAATTCTGTTTTGCCTCATGAATTGCAATCAGCATCCAAGGATTTGCTACTGAGAATACAGAGTTCTTTGGGCTCTGTATTGATGGCACAAGTGCTTCCCTTTCTCAGGGGCTTTCTCATATTTCAAAGCCTCCAATTTCTCCTGAAGAAAGAGATACACATAAAGGTACAATTCAGTTCCTTGGTTCCATTCCCATTACTGTTTGTATTGGGAGCCTTTCCTCACCTGGAGCCACACTGGAAAGCGTAGCTCTGCTACTACTAGAAACCAGTTATTGCACTTTTTTTTTCTACCCACTAGCCCCAGTAACAGCTCGGCTTCTTTGGAGATGCATCAGAATAGATCTTCTCCTCCTCATTGTAGTGTCTCTTCTCAACCTTTCCTTTGGGAGCTGTGCTGGGTCTGGCTGTGGTGGAGTACACAGCAGACCATAGGGTGATGTGCTCCATGGCCACGGCTCAAGGCACTGCATCAAGGTGGCAGTCTCCCCAGAAGGCATGGGTTTGCATCCCACTCCTGAAAGACATCTCTCTTGACCCCTTTTCCCCTGGATCCAGGGTGCCAGGCTGTCAGATCCACACAGGACCAGGCGCTGGTGGGCACCAGTAACAGGGCACCCTAATGCCATATGGGTATGGGGGGTAGAGTGCTGTACTGGACATGCTAGAACTCCAATATGAACTGGAGTCAGAGACAGCCAAGCAGTATGCCACAACTGACCATGTGTTTTTCTCAATCCCTTTGGTGGCAGAGTGCAAGCCACAGTTTGCTCTTACATGGAGGGTGTCCAACATGCCTGGAATCGACTGCCCCAGGGGTGGAAGCACAGCCCTACCATTTTTCATGGACTGATACAGACTGCACTGGAACAGGGTGAAACCCCTGAATGTTTGCAATACATCAATGACATCACTATGTTGGGCAACACAGTGGAGGAAGCATTTGAGAAAACAAAAAGAATAATCCAGATCTTTCTGAAAGCTGGTTTTGCCATAAAATAAAGCAAAGGACCTGTACAAGAGATCTGGTTGTTGGAAATAAAATGGCAAGGTGGACATCATCACACCCCTATGGATGTGAACCATAAGATATCAACTATGTGCCCACCAGCTCACATCAAAGACACACAACCTTCTCTAGGCATTGAAGGTTTCTGGAGAATACATCTTCTGGGCTACAGTCAGCTTGTGAGACCGCTCTGTCAAGCAACCCCAAAGAGCTATTTTGAGCAGCATTAAGCTTTTGAACACATCAAACAGGAGATAGCTCATGCAGCAGCTCTTGGGCCTGGACCAGCTTTGAGACAAGTGCTCTACACTGTAGCCATGGAACATGGTCTCACCTGGAGCCTCTGACAGCAAACACCATGAGAAACACAAAGTCAGCGCCTAGGGATTTGAAGCCAGGGGTATTCAGGATACGAGGTCCACTACAACCCAAATGAAAAAAAGAAAGTAGTACTAGCAGCATATGATGGGGTTCAAGCTGCTTCAGAAGTTGTTGAAGCACAGCTCTTCTTGGCATCTTGACTGCTATGCTGCACTGGACGTTCAAAGGGAGGGTTCCCTCTATACATCGTGTGACTGATGCTATGTGGAGTATGTGGGTAGCATTGATCACACAAGGGGCTCAAACAGGGAATCCCAACCACCCAGAAATCCTGGAAGAGATCATGGACTGGACAGAAGGCAGAGATTTTGGAGCATCACTGAAGAAGTTGACTCATGCGAAAGAGGTACCACCATACAGTGGGTTATCTGAAGGTGAAAGGCACTGTGCTCTGTTTACCAACAGATCCTGTCATGTTAGAGGAAACCATTGGAAGTGGAAAACTGCTGTGTGGAGTCCCACATGACAAGTCATCAAAGCTGTCAAAGGACAAGGAGAGTCAAGTCAGTTTGCAGAAGTGAAAACCATCCAGCTGGGCTTAGGGAAAAGTGGTCAGTACTCTACCCCTACACTGATCCCATGGGCAAACAGCCTGTGAGGGTGGCAATGGAAACAGACCAACTGGCAGCACAGAGGTAAACCCATCTGGGCTGGAGGCAAGACATCAATGCCTGGTTAGAAAACATCGCTGTGAAGGCACATCATGTGGATGCCTACAAGCCCAAGAACCGCGTCACTGAAGAACATCAAAACAATGAGCAGGTAGACCAGGCTGCCAGAACTGAAGTGACTCCAGTGGACCTGTGCTGGGAACATAAGCGTGAGCTATTCATAGCTCAGTGGGCCTATAAAACATTGGGACACCTAGGGAGAGATGCAACATACAGATGGGCTCATGATCAAAGTGTGGACCTGACCTCTGCGGCCATCACACACATCACCCATGAATTCAAAACACATGTGACTATCAAGTAAGCCATGTCAGTAAAGTCCCCCTGGAACAGAGGGTTGTGGCTGGATTATCAGTATGGCAAGGCATGGCAGCCTGACTACACTGTATCACTGCCACAAAGTAAGCACTATGTGCTCACCATGGTGGAAATAACTACCGGTTGGCTGGAAACATACCCTATAAACCATGCCACTGCCCAAAATACCATCTTGGGCCTTAAAAAGCAGGTTCTGTGGCAACACAGTACCCCAGAAAGAATTGAGGCAAACATCAGGACTCGTTTCCAAAATAACCCCATAGACTCCTGAGCTGAGCAACACAGCATTGATTGAGTGTATCACATCCCCTGTCACCCACAAGCCTCCAGAAAGACTGAATGAAATAATGGGCTGTTAAAGACTATGCTGGGAGTATTGAGCACCAGGAAATGAAAGCACAGGGGTGTAAATTTAGCAGAAGCCACTTTGCTGGTAAACAACAGAAGATCTGCTAACCATCCTGGTCCTGCCTAAATAAAGCCCCTGCATACTGTGGGAGGAGATAAGGTACCCCCAGTGCACATCAGGAAATGGCTAGGAAAGGTAGCGTGTGTTGCTCCTCCCTTGGGAAAAGGAAAACCCACTCATGGGACTGTCTTCGTTCAAGGACCTGGGTGCACTTGGTAGGTAATGAGGAAGAGTGGGAAAATCCAGTGTGTACTTCAAGGAGATTTAACTGTGGGGGGAAATAATGCATGATTTGAACTGTAGCACTACAGCAGGAACCACTTGAATTGACAGAGAATGAACCTCACAAGGAACTGTGCAGCAGTGACCAAACTCAAGCTGGTCTTAGCACCCAACAATCCAACACACTGCTTCTCCTGTCCTGAGCAATCACCTTGACAGATGCGGCCCAAGTCACCAGCTGTTCTTACAGACATTTGAGGGGGTGGGGACATGGCTTAGGGGAATAATATCTGTGTGTATGTCAAGGGACAGGTGATAGTGGTTAATGTGGATGTATAAAACTCACTGTTGGATGTAAAGATGGTTTAACTATACGGTCTAAGTTGTTAGTGTTGATAAGAGGGAACTTTGGGAACGAGAAAGAGAGAGAATGGAAAGGAAAAAGAAAGGTATGGGATAGAAGGATGAAATATTGTAATGGGGTGTGGATTAAGTAGGTAAGTGGAAAGATTTGAGTAGGCTATAGAAATGAAGCAATATATGAATGGGGTGGTCAGAGGATAGTTGGACATATCAGATAAGGTGGGACCTAAGTATGATGCAAATCATATGGAATAAGGGGAGGAGATTGTACTGTGTCTGGCTGGAATGGACTTAAATTTCTTCATAGCAGCCGGTATGCTGCTGTGCTTTGGATTTGTGGTTAAAACAGTGCTAACACACCAATGTCTTGGCTATTGCTGAAACAGTGCTCACACAGTGTCAAGGCTTTCTCTCTTCTCCCCCTGCCCCAAAGTGAGTAGGCTGGGAGTGGGCAAGAGGCTGGGAGTGGGCAAGAGGCTGGGAGGTGACATAGACAGGACAGCTGACATGAATTGACCAAAGGGATATTCCAATAATAAAAGCAATAAAAGCTCAGGGAAAGAAGGAGGAAAGGGGGGCATTTGTGGTTATGGTATTTGTCTTCCCAAGCAAACTATTGCATGTGCTGAGGCCCTGCTTTAGTGGAAGTGGCTGGATATCTGCCTGCTGATGGGAAGTAGTGAATTCCTCTTTTTGTTTTGCTTGTGCTCACAGCTTTTCCCTTCCCTGTTAAACTGTCATGATCTCAATCCACTAGTCTTCTCACCTTCCTTCTGTTTTGCCCCCATCCCATGGGACAGGGGATTAAAAGAGATGGTGGGTGAGTGTTTGGCTGCTGGCCGGGGTTAACCCACCATAGGAACAGTAGTACAAATAGTCTAGTCTGGCCTCTTATGACCTAAGTAAATTCATGCTCAGGAGAGATGCTGCAGCCAGATTATTAAGCAACAAGAATCCTTACTTCTTGAACCAACTGGTCAGATAAGCCAGTTCTCTCCTGTCAAGACTTTAACCCAAGCACAGCAGAGTAGCTGTCCTATATCCATATCAAACAGCCACCCCAAGTTACTAACTATAAGGTACGTAAAAGGTACTCAAAATACGGAAGCCTCATGGGAGTATTTAATTTCAAAGAGAGAAGAACAAGAAGGCTACACAAAAGGGAGTTCAATGGACTGGCAGAAGAACAAAATGCATGTAGGAGGCCAAATTTAGGGAATTCTTTACAGATTGCACATTAGAGGCTGCGAATGCATTGCCCATGAGAAAAGATTACCATCTGACCACAGTAAAAGCCAACAGTGCTAAATAGCAGAATAAATGCTGCCATTAGTGATAAAAAGGGATCTGTAAAAAAAAAAAAAAAAAAAAGTCTACCTGAGAAAAATAAAAAACCAGCTTAAATTCTAAGAAGTTGCCTGTAAAACTGTATCAGATGGATCAAAAAGTCTTGTTAAAGAACTAAAAAAAATCAAAACCACTAACTTTTCCAAACAAAAATATCTGGAAGGCTGCCAGAGAACAAGCCAGGCTGAAAAGTCCTACTTATATCTAAAAGGAGCACTCAAGGAAGGTGAATCTGAAGGAGAAAAGCAAAATTAACTCTTCCCCATGGTGTCCCTCCTCTAGGAGCTATGGGACTTGCTGACAACGGAGCCCTTCCTCATGGGGATGAGCACAGACACATAGATATATTGGAGAAAAGTAAGATCCAACATGGCTTTTTAAGAGAAAGAGATGCTTCAAAAGGCTATTGATGCTCTGTTAAGAGATCAGTGAGCATATGGAGAGGAGTGACATGGTTATATCATATACTTGAATTTCCCAAAAGCTTTTGAAAAGCCTGAGCACTAAAAGCTCTTAAAGATATTAAGCTGTCATGGAAGAAGAGAGAGGGAGCCCACTAATTAATAATTGTTACTTTAAAAGCTGAGCAATCAAAAATTCTGGTTGGTCAGTTTTTACAGTGAAGGGAGGTTATCCCACAGGGAGTAAGTTTCAAGGCTAGGGCCAGCTCTGTTCACCATATATTCATAAATGAACTGTAAAAGTCTGTTCATTACTATTAATGTAATGAATCTCTTTTAGTGAGGAGGCAAATTTTCAGCTGGTAGAAAAATGTTCAGGAAAATCAAACCCAAAACTGACCTCAAAGACTTGCAGAAAGCTCTCATGATACTGAGTGATGGGGTAATAAATGGCAGAAGAGGTTCAATGTCAATAAATGCAAAGTAATGCACATGGCAAAATAACAATCCTAACTATACATATGCAATGATGGGCTCTACATTAACAATTCATGAAAGAGGTCTCAGAATAACTCTGGATAATTTCCTGAAATGTCAGCTCAATGTTCAGTAGTTGGAAAGGCAAAAAGATGGTTAGGAATAGGAGGAAGAGAATGAAAACAAGCACAAAACATCACTATGGCATAGCGCAAAACCATCATTCACCCACAGCTTTCCCAACCACTCCATCCCAAAATGAATGGGGCAGACCCAGGAAAGGCACAGAGTTGTTGGGAGGCGCAGACACTGGAGACCATCAGCCACATCTTGAAGGAGAACAGGTCTTTGCTTGATGCCTGGCCCATCCTAGCTGAGCTCCTGCTTTCTGCTTCCCGTGACAAAGAAACTCATCTGCTATGTTCAAAGCAAGGGCAAAATAGTTAAAATGTTAGACTGCAAAACCATTGCTCATGTTTTTAGTGCCCTCAGGAGCTGTTGAAAAGATAAATCATCCACCAAATATTTAAGTAATCAAGAGTCACTTTCACTTGGTGAACTTCCTATTCTTGTTTTGTCCTTCATAATCTTTCCTGTTGAGACTGAAGAAAAAAGAGACAAAGATAAGAGAAGTCCTAATATGAATTGCAAGTTAATGGGAGAGGGGGACAAGATAGGAATAACATTTGTATGCTGTATATTTTAGAAACTGTAAGGCCTTTTCTAGTTTTAACTTACGTAATGTTTAAATTGTGTCTTGTCACCCTCGAAGTAGTTCTGAAGTTATCTGCAAGGTATGAGTTAATCTTGTACCTTTACTCTGACCTCCTTCTACTGCAGATAGTTGAAAAATATTAGTGACTGAGTGACAGAAAAGGCTTATAACAACATAATCTGAATTTGTTCTTTGCTGAATAAATATGACAGGAGAATGCAAACCAGAAAGCTGATCTTGAAAAAGATCTTGGCCAAAGAATAAGTACCTGGACAGTCCATAAAAATTACAAGACATATAACTACATGAGATGGACCAATAAGGAAAATATCTGTTGCTGAGATCTGTAAGTCCTGTTACTGGAGATAGCAGTGTTGGTTGGAATGGCCAATGTACATATACAGGAGGATCATGGAACTGCCTCCATCAGCATTTCAGGAAAGTAAAGCCAGAGGCAGAAAGGAAAAGGACTAATATTCTCTCTTCATTAAATGACAACAATTTATCTATCCTGTTCACAAATGCATTTCTTTTCCAACTCTTTTCTCTCTTCTGATCACAACTGAATACCAGCTATTTCGGTACTGAAAATAAGAGGACTGTATCAGAAATAATGCAGCCAGCAGGAATAGAGAAGTGATTGTCCCCCTGTGCTTGGCACTGGTGAGGCCATACCTCAAATACCGTGTTCAGTTTTGGGCCCCTCACTACAAGAAAGACATTGAGATGCTGGAGTGTGTTCAAAGAAGGGCAACGAAGGTTGTGAAGGGTCTAGAGCACAAATCTTGTGAGGAGCAGCTCGGGGAGCTGGGGTTGTTTAGCCTGGAGAAAAGGAGGCTGAGGGGAGACCTTATCGCTCTCTACAGCTACCTGAAAGGAGGCTGTAGTGAGGTGGGGGTCGGTCTCTTTTCCCAAGTAGCAAGTGATAGGACAAGAGGAAATGGGCTCAAGTTGTGCCAGGGCAGGTTTAGGTTGGATATTAGGAAAAAATTCTTATCCAAAAGGGTTGTCAAGCATTGGAACAGGCTGCCCAGGGAAGTGGTTGGGTCACCATCCCTGGAGGTATTTAAAAGACGGGTAGCTGTAGGGCTTAGGGACATGGTTTAGTGGTGGACTTGGCAGTGCTAAGTTAATGGTTGGACTTGATGATCTTAAAGGTCTTTTCCAGCCTAGATGATTCTATGACTGAAAACATTTATAATTTCTGCATAACTGTCAGCTTCAGTTCTACAAATTAATCTTTGTGCATCCAAACAATCCTTGTGTGCTTACAATTCAGGTAGCCCAGTACCACTGCACAATTTCTGTGTTTACCTAGTCCACAGGTTTCCCTAACCCTTCAAGAAAAAAATAAAAACTTGCCTTCTGGAGACCAAGCAAATAACCTACTCTTAAATATGAGAATATTATCACTGTATTCATTTCCACATGACATTTAAGACTGTAATCCATGCTGTGCAGTGTCTGGGGGATCCTCCTTTCCTGGTGACTCATTTTACTTCCTGCTTGGCCTCTGAATCTAATTGACTCTTCTAGCTAATTTCATTTGGATTGTCATTATGATTATGACATTTAACAAGATTCCTTTTATGTTTAAAACATTTAAATAGTAAATTAAAATAAGAGCTAGCCAGTACTGACATGTGCACACTGTAGGCATTTGCAGTTGTATTTTCCAAGCACTATGAATTCAGATGGTTGGAGAAGAGTTTTGGCAGGGGGAAAGTAGTTCTATTTTTTTCATTTATTTCTTATTTACTTTTTCTCTGTAAAGAACTTACAGGCAGGGCATGAGTCTAAAGCTGAGATGACCCACATACACTTTGTTGATCTCATTAATCACTGAATTAAGTGATTGAATCCATTTGATTGCAATTACAGACTCTCCCTCTCTCTCATTAATCATGGCAATAAGACCCTGATTTTCAAAGGTATGTGGGTGACTAACTTATTCTGAAATCCATGGCAGGACCCCTATGTAATTTATTTTAACAACTTTAAGTTGTTATTTTGTTTTCACACAAGTCACATGTAACCCAACAGACAGAGGGTCTTAGCTATGGCTTACTGACACTGCACAGTTAAAGAAATCCGAGGATTTAGCTGTGTGTGTATAGATGAGAGGCTGAAACAGAGAGAGAATAACTACACAAAACATACGTCCTAAAATTGCTTTCTCTCAGGAATAACATTTTGACTGCTAGATAAATTACACTGTGTTTGCACTTTTGTGGAGCAATCATGACATCCAGTGGGCATCCCCCTTACTGCAGGGCACTAGTACCTTGTCTTCACAACAGCAGGACAGGTGATGGGTCACAAGTGAAAAATACCAAGAAAATCTCCAAGGAAAGAACATTTTCTTTTTTTTTTTTTTTAACGCTTTGCAAGTATTCCTCAGATACGTTTGTAATTTTTAGTCTTGCTGATTGCATTAAGTGTTAAACACTATTTCAAGATCCTAGGATCACAGCACAGAAAGCAGCCTGGCATGCTGAGCCCTACAGACTGGTAGTTTTACAAGCTCAGGGTAAAGGGCAGTCAGTGCTGCCCAGAAGCAAATCCAGCACTCACAGGGCTGTCACAGGTGGTCTGTGACATTCTAGTGTGCTGTGAGTTGGCTGTAATAGCTGCTAACATTGTACTGGGTATTTCTCATCTTTCACTAAACTGCTTCAGTGAGGTCACCAGCATTAGTATGTGGGCAAGAAAAAGAAGAGGATTTTTCCTCCCACTTGGGACAGAGGGTCACTGTCTCTATGGGAGCAAAGATTTGGAGCATCACATATCGTAATGAGGAATCCATCGTATTTATGTCTGCCATTGCTATAGCAGAGAGATAAATTCAACTGGGTGTGGGTGAGCTGATGAATTTAAAGGCCTTTAAACATTAACTTTTCTTCTTCTATAATTTGCAACACGATTTAACATGAGAACGCCTTTGCCCATCTCTAGCTGCTGCTACATGCATCACTTCCTATTCTTTTCCTGTCCAAAAGTTCACGGTTGCTATGCCTGTGTTATTGCCACCTATTCAGCAGCACATGGGTGTCTTCAGTGTGCTGGCCATTCTGCGACAGATTCTTTCTTGGAGAGAAAGACATCCATCTCGCTCCTCAGTTTTTGCATTACCATTTTGGTCAGGGTCAGGTCTGGAGCAAAGCACCAAACTCAGCTTGAGCCCGCCACCCTCCCAGACTGATCGACTCCCTTTGAAGTGACTAAGGTTGTGCTGGGTTAAGTTATCACTTACATAGTCATCATCTGGCTTGAGCTTTAATGTTGAAAGCAAAGGGACTGGACACACCTCTCAGATACAGCTCAAAAGAAATTCCCAGGCCCAATCCAGTTGACTACTCAGGGGTGGATTTGACTCATTTTTCTGCCATCTGGCAGACATCCAGTTTGACTGCACTATACTAGTTCCCATTCAGCAGGTTATCTTCCCAACCAGTCTTAGGCACTTCATTAAAAATCTTATATCTTAAACCCTGAAGAAACTGCTGGGTCCACCAGGGAGATGTTGGTAGGAATCACCGACCATTGGATCCAGCTAATCCCTGCAGACAAACCTGCATACTGGATGCTGCTTAATTGGGAGGACGGGCAAGTCTTAAAGGGGAGAGGAACAGTGACTTAGCGGAGGCAGAACGTGTGAAGCCCATTCATTTCTCCTGACCTGCTTCATTTCACCATTTTACATGGCCAGCAGTGGAAGTCCAAAGGCCATGCGAGCAGCCACCAATATGCCCTGCACATGTACACCGCCACTGCATCACAGCCCAGAGACACATGCACTCGCTCACACACACGCTGCGTGCGTAAGGAGAATGATAGTGCTAACAAAAACATAAATTCAGGGTTGTCATTTCATTAGTAACTAAGCAGCAATGGCAAGAGACACCATCCCTCCTCTCCATTCACACCAGATTAAATGACTGTGCACCTTTCCAGCACACAGCATTACTCTAAAGCCTTTAGAAGAAAATGAGAGTAACCTTTTCTTCAGCCTGCCAAGGGACTATGTAACCTTGTAATTATCCGGCTTTAGATAGAGGAGATACATTGTAATTGTGTACAAAAGAGGTCACAGGTTTATGCATCCTCTGACAGACTGCGGGAAGAGAACTATGGCAAAACCTCTCCAGCAGACCTTTTTAATTTATTTTCCCCAAGTGCATTAAATTTTAATGTCATTTTTCTGACCCATATGTTAGCATATTTATGAACATGTGATTAACTGGTACCACGGCAGAAAGCCCAAAGTGTCAAAAATTGTTTGGTTTTAATTGATTTTGGCTCTCTTTTCTAAAAAATCAATATTGCACAAAGAAAAACAGATTACAGAGTTGAGAAGGAAGTCAAACTTAGATGAGCTCAAATTAGTGACTGACATTCAATAAAACCCGAGCATGGTTAAAAACCTATCAGCTGTCCTGTCAGTAAATCAAAGCTGTTATTTTTGTTTTACAGACCCAGCTATGGAGCAAGATGTACAGCACAAACATGAAGCAAAAAAGGTGTCTTCCCTGCCCCTTGGAGCATACACCAGAATAACACAACAGAGAGACAACACTTGTCATGCAGTGAGTGGAATCATCCCAGACAAAATATCCACTGTGTTAGCCCCCACCAAGTTTTGGTAGCTACCCAGCATGTGGGAGTGCTAAAGGGGAGCTGGAGACATGTACTGTGGTGGCCTGAGATGACTCGTGAGAAGTCAATGTCTCTCGCAGGCTCACCACCTTCAGAGTAAGTTTCTGTTGGTGTACCAAGGAGCAGTGCACTGTCAGCTCACGGTTTAACCTCTGGCTGCACCACAGGTGAAACAGGCTTTGGTGATTCCCTTCCAGTCCACAGTCTTACCTGTTAAGATAGGGTATTTCTTATTCCCCAGGAAAGAAGTAAGTCCTTCCTTTGCTAAGTGTGCCACTTGTAACTGCATGGTGAAACACTTCTCCAGGATACCTGCTGAAATGACCCTGCCTGAGACTATATCCCAAGAGTGTCCTCCTCTCAACCTATAGGGGACTTAGGGAGAGGAAAGAAGACTATCTGTCTTCCTACTGAAGAAGTTTGGACATTCATAACTACAGACAGATTCACAGGGCCACACAAAAGGAGAGCAAGGGGAACCCAGTCATTAAAGCTCTTATTAATTGTGGGTTTGTATGAAGCAGCGATTGCTTAAAATAACAAAGCAGGTATCAGAAGAGGTTCTCCCAGTGCTCAACTATACCTATATGAAAGGACTTTACTGAGAGAACATCCTCATCTATCTACTGGACAATTTTTAACAAAAAAACATAATTTCAGAGATGTGACTACTGACAAAGCAAAGTGATCCAGAGGCATCATAGTGACTCCAAGTTTTAAGGAGGTGTCTAGTTGAGAATAGGAGGCACCTTTAAATTAAGTCTACATTCTTCTCCCACACAAGAAGGTGCATCAGAGGTCTAGTTGCCCTATATGAGACCAACAAGTGCTTGCAGCAATGTAAGGCTAAGGACCAACTCCAAACCATTTGAAGGGTAAGGCAGACTTCACTCATACACTCATACACTTGTAAGTGCTGTGTAGGAAATGGGCCTCCTCTGAGCTTGTGTAAGCTATTCTACGCATTATTCTTAGTAGACACTGACAGCAAGGGAGAAATAGCTGAAGAACACTTAGAAGGCTGTTAAATGTGTGCCTGGAGCACCAAGCAATCTTGGCCAGAAAAGACATGCCCCAGGCAGGCACAGACCAGAATCCAGACCACAAACACTTGTGTAGAGACAGAGTTTCAAAACAAATCCCTCCCTGTGTTGGACAACTAAGGTGCTACTATCCTTCTCCAGTCCCATTTTAAACCCTCTCATGCCGCCTATGCAATTGATGTATGTCCTGAAAAGAGATTCTAGAAAGGACTTTGTTCAGTCACTTGCACTGGCTAACTAAGGCCTAAGGCGACATTTCATTTAAGTTAACAGTCTGTTAGTAAGAGCTACAAAAACTCTTCAACGTTGATTCTTTTGCTTTTTCTAGAACTCGGAGACTGAGATGCTGACACTTCAGTATTTGTTATCAGGTTAAATTAGGATGAAAATCTGGAGTCCTAGTTTTGCCTCTAACAGAAATGTATTCCCTATGTTAACTGTGGGGCAACATCCCACCCCATCCTCCTCCTCCCTCCATCCACCTCCTCCCCAGCCCTGCCCCATTCACCTCTTCCCAGGTAGGAAACACCAAGGGCCAGGCTCTGCCCACTGCTCTCCATTTGCTGCCCTGCAACTCCCATGAGCACAGAAAGAATATGTTCTTAAAATACTTTAATTTACCTTTATAGGTATGTTTAAGTTACCTTTAAACAGGTGGGAGTGGCCACGGAGCTTAGTAAACATTAGAAGTCAAAGCCTTCGCAAGCAGCCTCTGAATGCTTGCAGCGGAGGACCGCTTTACCCCCTCCCACTTCCGAAGTTGGAGAGTAGAGTCAGCTCCTGTGGGGGAATTGGGTAAGTTGGGTGAGATGATAAACTCTGTGGGTCACAGGGGGAGAGGGAGGGCTGGACTAAAAGAAAAGGGCAGAAAAATCCTCTGTGGAGAAAAAAATTCTGATCACATGACATGGTCCAGGCTCACCATGTCTCTCTCTTCTTCTCCCCACAGCATGATTTCTGTAAGAGCTGGGGTTTCAAACACCTTTTTTTATGTGCCTACAGCAATTCTCCTACTGGGGAAGGTGAGAATAAGATGTGCTAAACAGCATATACACAACTGCCTCTCAGGTAAATCCCTCCTATATAAATCATTAGGAACAAACCAGCAGCTTCTTTCCCCTTCTTTTCTACTCTCTCAAAAAAAAAACCCAAAACCCCCAACATTAAATTCAGTGGGTGCTACAGTGGGTGCACTTCTTCCTTCTCATAAAGGCTACAAAGGCCCTTCTGCCATGTTTGCTTTGTGTGTGGTGGGGTGACTGGACAGCTACGGGGAGGTGAATGTGTCCTGCCATTTGCCTCCTGGGAGAAGAGGCTAGGAGGTTTTAAACAACATGTAAAAGGCATCTTTGCTTGCTTTTAAAACCTCCTGTATAACCTTGACTGTCCAGCTGCCTCTCCTAAGCTCCAGAGGTCAATTAGGATTTAAATACACTTGAAGAAGACCGTCTGGTACACTGCTGTGCTCTGACTCTTGTGTTCTGACTTTGTGGGCAGAAGCGCCTTGCCCCTTTGCAAGGTCTGTGCCGTGGGTGTTATCGGATGATCCTCAGCTGGCATCAGCCATTTCCCACAGCGATCTCAGAGATTTAGAAAAGCAAAACAGACCTCACATTTCCAGCTTCAAAGCACCCTTGGTCAAGGGGCTCTGATCTCCATGTTATTTGGGGAGTGTGAATGCAGCACACAAGAGTGAGCCTTCTCAGGAAAGTCTGGTGAGAAAGCGTAAGGGATGGTATGAGCCTAGCACAAAGGAAAAGGAATGAGTGGGGCAGATGGTCCAAATTTCCCTTTGTGCCTAATCACTAATCAGAAGAAAAATTCTCCAGCACAATTTTCTCAGTGGTTAGAATAAACAAGATGGAGAAGGGTAAGTGATTGTGATAAGAGAGAGGCACAAAATGTATTATAGCTCAGATCAGTCTGGTTTTCAGTGAGAGAATTGGCCCTCTCCCTTCACTTCTGCCCTCAAAACAATTTGGTCATTTCAGGGGAGAAAATTTTGCATTCCATTATCCTCCTGAGCTGGGGAAAAAAATGTAAAATTAATGCCTGAAAATGGAAGGTCTCACGCAGGGCATTTGAGGGAGTGGGAAGATGAAGGGCAGGAGAAACAGGGCAACATTGTACTGCAGCTGGGTCTCAGCCAAACTTCACTGCTTGTTACTTTTTTCGGAGCCTCAGGGAGTTTGCTTTTCTGGCTTTATTGTCTAAACCGAATTGCAAAAAATAGATTCTTTAAAGTTTTATCTCCTCCTTTAATACTATTCACTCTGAAGTCTCTTTCCCACATATAAATTCTTAATTTTTTTCATGAGATCTTCTATTTAAAAATAAACAAACTGTATGTGAAAGGTAGCTTTCCTTCTGACTTTAAGTATATAAAACACAAATCAAGTCTGCTAAGGTCTTCTCTGTTAAAATATGGAAAGGCTTTCTACTTTTTTTCCAACCATTTAATAAATGTTCCTCTATCCTGCTGGGTGCATTTGGAAGTAAAAAAAAAAAAAAAAATTATATAGAATATATTATTGATCATTCCTGGTGGAACATCAGCAATGATAAATCATATGGAACTGCACAGTTCATTAGACATTGACAGGGTGAGGTACTGCCCTTCTGGAGCATGTGCTGCAGAGAGCAAGCAGTTGCATTATAAAATACCCTCTTTTTTATTTAACTCTTCAGAGGCCCCTAAAACTTGTAAGAATTGCTTTCAGAAAAGTTTTGCTTTCTTTTAGCTTGATCAGGCAGTTGTGGTACATATACTGAAGACTAGGGGAAGATTTGCTTATACAGGGAATCCACTAGAAACCAAAGATCTCACTTTTCTGGAAAAACTGAATCGCCCTGTATCTGCCAGGATCATTCCCTTCCCATTTAAAGCCCATCTATACCAAAGCGTTCAAAGAAACAATAGTGCTGTCTAGAAATTCAAAATCCTGATACTAGCATTAAAAATGGAAAGTCACTGTTGGCTGTGATTATTTATACATCTAATGATGCCATTGTCGGCATTACTGATGTCGTTCACCAGTAATTGTTACTTGCTTTTCCTGCCACTACACAAATAGTAGAAGCAGGCACAGGCTCACATACATCACTGCAGCATGTGACGCCCACAAATGGATTAATCAGCTCTCATTAGTTGCTAGGTAACAATGCCTTGACCTTAGTGTCGCTTTAGCCAAAGAGGGACTGGGATGTGTCGATGCTTTGCATATGTGCTGCGTGGCCAGACGCACATTGTCGCCACATCTGCCACTGGGCAAGCTGCACGGCTCGTCCCCCTGCGAGTTGTACTACGCTGCTAAATAAATTAGAAAATGAGATGACTGTTCACATCATGGCATTTCTTACAATTTCTTTTGACACATCTTTCACTCCTCTGTCAGAGTCAATGCAATGCAGAGATGATCCAGTAGGGCCTTTGCAAGGCTCCAGGAGCAGTAGGGTCACTCTTGGTTTTCCAATTCATGAGTTATTCTGGTTCCACCATATCTGGTACTACCTGGTTTTAATTACACAGTTGCTGTTACTGATTTGTACCACACAGCCTTTCAAGATCCCAACCAGCACTGTACAGATCATAAATATAGGTGAAAAATGGTCTCTGCTCTGACGCACTTACATCACAAAGAGATGAAACATGTAAAAGGTGAAAGGAATGAAGTGAGATCCCCATTTTACTTGAGTCAAGAGCAGGCAGTGAGGCACAAGGAAATTAAAAGAATTGTGTGGACTCTTAGGATGAGCTGTAGCAAAGCCAAGAACTCAGTTTCTGCTTTGTTACTTTGCCGTGGTCCAGAGGGAATATTCATGGTAACCTTCTCCTGACCCAGAAGCTGCTTTTTCACATGGAGGCTTTTACACACATTGAATGTAGTCTTTGCAGTAGGACCTCCAGATAGACCAATGGGCTAAGAACAGTGTAATGGGCTCTGTTTATTTTAGTGAAAACCACAAAAAAACTTGGGTAAATCAGTTGTTTGACTCAGGATTAAAGCCCAATCTGCTATAGTAAAAAGATATAGCTCTCTATACTTCCATGAGTTCTATTCGAATGAATAAAGACATTAAAATTCAGCAAATAGATAACCACATCTAAAACTACTGCTCTCTTTTTTTTTTTTTTTAAACTAAACAGACTTTAATTCAATAGTGACATCAAGATGTCGTTAAAATTGCATCAGGAATTAATGGAGGAACATTAATAATAGGTTAAACCACCAATTAGTCAAATCACCAAATTAATGCAGCAGGAGATAGAATCATGAGATTAAAATAACAAAGAATCTTTACTTACCAATTCTTCTGACTGAAAGGAAGTAGCATGTTTGCTTTAGCTGAAACCCGCAACTAAAAGATTTTGCCCAAGGCAATAAAAGTAATTAATTCGGTCTTAAGGAGTTACAGAAATCAAATTGTGGTTTATTTTGAGTGATGGCTTAGTGCTAACTCAAGAGTTTTCCTTAAAGCTCACCACTGTCATGATGGCAAATATTTCCTTTTCCTACCCAAGATGTAGATTTACCAGCTTATTTAAAAGGAGAAAGTTTGATGAAAATAAATAAATAATTTAAATCTTGTGTCCCTTTTGCTAACCCAGGAAAATACCTCAGTGAAGTACACCATGCTAAATCCAAGATTTGTTTTTGAACACCTTCCTTACATGCACTTTATAGAGAGGTACACAAGGACAGTCAACCCATGCCCTAACACACAAAAGATACATTTCTTTTGAAAACCAGGATAGAAAAGGAAGAGAAAAAAAGAGAAAATGTGATGGGTTGAAACTATCCTGTTTTCTGATATACACCAAGGGGAAACACAGCTCACAGATATGACTTGCAGTTGAAAGGACCTAAAGAACACACCTTTGGGCCTGATGCACTTTATCAGAGGGGACCATTTCCAACAGCAGGAGTCCGGTCAAACTACTGGCTACTCAGGGTCTCCCTGCTGCTCTACCTCCACAAGTGTCATGGATGCCCCTGTACACACCTCTGCCAGCCCAAAAGAGTGTGCGGGCCTTGTACTTTGTCACCCTCTTTCTCACTGTACAGCCCTCCATTCACTGGGGACAGCCTGCTGGCTGCAAACAACGCGGCTCAACCTGGCTGAAGGTGAACAGGCTTCAGTCCAGGTCCACCACAAAATGCTTGTCCAAGGTGCCTGCTTTCTGGAAATATCTGCCATTGCAGTTGCAGGCAATAAATCAGTTTCCTAGATCACAAACTCAGAGGGACAGTTCCCTGACCCTTCTCTCAGGTAGCAGCAAGGTGATGACATATGGCACCAGCATCTGGTAACCAGCCTACATGTGTCACACGTGTGGCTGGGGCCCCAGTGGCATTCCTGAAATGGGATAACTTGTCCGAGAGAGTTCATCATGTAATTCCTCAGCCCACAAAATTAGGGAACTGGGAAATGTGACCATATCTGTGCAAATGGTTAGATCTGGCTTCTAGTGACTTCCACAAAAACGCGAAAAACCTCTCTGATGTAAATACCAGCTGAAGGTTTCTGAAGGGCAAGTTTCACCAAACCGCACCAGAAGACCAGTAGGTAAACTGAAGTATTTGTTAAACTGTTTTGTCAGAACAGCCACTTCTGCAGTGTACCCACCATCTGTAGCAGTCATACTGAGTTTCAAAAGGTATTACGAGGATAATTTCTGATTCACCATTTTCATATAACTCGTTTTGATTTTCCTTTTTTCTACGGGCAGGATCACTTGATGGTTCTTTCTGTGACTATTTTACAAACTGCCAGCAGTTTTTAATCACCATCAGTACAAACCACAAGGAGCACAATTGCTCTAGAAAGAGAGAAGCTTTCAGGGTGGGTTTGTTTGTTTTCTTTCTATAAGTCAGATATACCTTTGATCTTGGTAATATGTGGGCAAGTGATCAAATGAATTAATAGAAAACAAATACTCCATTGCTGTACAGACTGTTTACTAATGGGATTTTTAAAATGCTGTAAGACTTTACGTCAATGGACAAAGATAAGACTGAACAGATTTGATTTAGAGAAGGGAGTTAGAGAAAAACAGAAGGAGAAAGGTTTAAACCTTTTTGGTGTTCTTAAAAATAAGGATAAAAGTCTAGTTCATTATCTCCTTAATATAAAAGTCTGGGAAAACAAGAAGCTAGATTGGGGAAACTAAACCCAGCTAGCTCTCTTTTTTGTTTTTTAAGATGCCCTAACAATAATGCAGCAGGGTGAAAAGATCAGGACCACTTTATACACATTGTGCTAATTACTGCAAGTACTTAAAGTTGTAATTAGCTTATTATACTGCAGAGAACCTAACATGGCATGTCTTTCAAAAAAAATTTCTCTCCAGATCATTAGTGGGAAAGCTAACAACATCTGCTTCAAATAAAATCAACCAATTAGCACAGGCAACTTCGCATAGTTTGCAATCAGAGAATTATATTGTGCCAAGTGCTAATTTCAGTGTGAATTCTATCTCCTTCTTATATCCCACACTTATCTGCCAGCACAGCTGGTGTTTAACACCACTGACTTCAGTGAAGTCTCCAAAAACTTATGTTAATTTGAAGTAACCTAATCAGAAGTGTGCAATACAGACTGGGCTTGATCTCAGCTTAATTAAAACTGACCTTGTCATTTCACTGCATATAAAACACCAGTATCTCACCATTTATCACTCAGCTATGATAAATATGCAGCTTATGTGAGAATCAAGGAAGACGAGCTCCATACCAATGGAGCTATTTTCAGATATCAAAGCTAGATTTTAACATACTGTAAAATGCCACTCGCCTGTGGCTGCCAGCAAATAATTCAAATAGTTCAGAAAACCCAAAATAATCTCCAAAACCTCCTTCCAAAATTGCCAAACAGGACACCACTGCCAGACTTTCTCTTCTGGTTCACTATCAGAATTATACATCAGAAGCTGGCTATGGTCACTGACAGTAGATGTGAAAGACAGCTTGCTTTTAAAATGAAGTTTGTCCTTGTTCAGTTTTAATGTTACAATTTCCCAAGCAGATGAGGTGAAAAAGACGAACCTGAAAATTAAACCAAAGGTTTTTGCAGGGAACTCAACATAGCAAAACATAGCTATCAGGAAAAAAAAAAAAAAATCAGAAACCAACTTGTAAAGTAACTAATTTCCTTATTGCATTTTATGTTTTAAATCAAATAAAGACGGTTTAGTGTGTTTGAGTGTGTCTATCAGTTACACTTGTTTTTAGGTGGACATGGTTGCCAGGGTCGAGCTTTAGATATCCAATGTTATATTTCCTGTGGAATTAACACTGGGGAGTAAGTTTGCAATGCATGTTTTGAGTCACTCTCTGAAGGACTCTTCCCCTCATCCCTCACCCATCAGATGCCTGATGTTACTCTACTCCCCTGGGATCCCCACCAGATCCCTGCAGCAATGCCCTCCATGGGCCCCACATCAGAGCCTTCACACGCGTGTAACTACAGGAGTAACTCCTAGCATAGACTTAACTTATACCAGCAAAAAAGCTAAACCACCTTGGCACTCCGGCAGATATTGACTCACGTAGCAGAAAAAGTACTAATGGAAGCACTTTTCCTGTCAGGGTAACTGCATCAGTGCTGGGAAGCCACATGACAGTTTGCCTCAGTGGAACAGTAGTGACCAGCCATGTGTGCAGGTGCAGCCTACTGCAAACACAAGGTAAATTACACTAATTCAAATCTTTCACTGAGACTGTAGGCAATGTAGCTGACCTCATGCTTACTGATGGCAAAAGTAAGCACAGCCAACTCCCAAAACTCACCTGAGAGTCATTTGACCCAGTGTGTGCTGGAGACGTCCACAGGAGCAAGGTGCTTGCTGCAGGGAGTGGAGAGGAAGAGGCACAACCAGGGCACCACTCACCTTAAAGCAGAGACCTAAACCGAGCAGGTGAACTGAACTTCAAAAATTCCTTCAATATGTAGGTGGAGCTCAGTGTGACTGACTCAAATATGTCCGTCCATGCTGCAGATGGCAAGGTGAGGTAAGATGCACCTGGGCCTTATGCTTGAGCAACTTGTCCTGCCTGTCCTCAGCAACATAAAGCAGCTGTCAGAAACAAACAAACAAACCGACAAACAAACAAACACCACCCTTATCCCTAACTTCCATTGCTCTAGCATGAAGGTTTCCAGTTAGATCTGGTCTAGTTTTCCAGTTACTGTGTGTTACGACCCGGTCTGATTGTCAGGCTCGGGGAAAGTCCGTAATGATCCCAAGGGCAAAATTAAGACACAAATGAGGTCATATGCCGCCAATCAGACGTTTTATTGGGTAAATATAAAAGAGTAAAGCGATAGGAAAGGCAGGAAATATTAGGAGGAAATTAAGCAAGCATTCAGAGAGATAAGCAAAGGATAGTCACCACCATGGATCCAGCGTTGGTCCTGCATTCGGTGAGGAAAAAAGGAGAAGAGTGAGGAGAAGTGAAGGTTCTTCTAGAGATGTTGGTTCTGCGCAGGGTGCTCGGTGATGATAATTCCACAAATCACGCACACACGAGCATGAACACGAACACGCGAACACACAAACACCCCGACACACACACATAGACACACACCATGAGCGTGAGCACACGCACATTTATCAGGCTACATGATTAGTATAAACCCGCCTAAATTTACACTTATTGGTTAGTGATTAACATTTCATACACTATTGGTTTACTGTATTTAAATTAGCCTCGCTTGCTATGTAAATTAGCACGCATGCTCCTTTCAGGTGTGGGGGAGCAAGTCTTTTTGGTCTTGAATTGAGTCGGTGGTCGTGATCTCCCCTCGCCACATTTACCTTTCACCTACTTTCTGCAGTTCTATCTTCTCTGGCCACAGTCCGGTCTCTGGTGCCAAGATGTTCACTTTTATCAGCTTGTTAGCTCTTCTTCAAGGTTAGAGCCATTAGTTTTCCACAGTTTGTTACCTTTTAGCTCCCTCCCAAATTCCTTTCCCAAGGCACAAGTGGTTAGTAGTTTTGCTAATTGGAGAATTACATCAGCGACCAGTCAAACCAAGAGGAGTGATACCAGGACTGTCCCCCAGGCAGGAGGTGTGGGGGGGAATGAGACGCTTCACAGCCTGCGGGGAATGGGGCCAAGGCAAGGCTGCCCTGTCTCCACAGGACTCCCTCCCTCACCCTCACTCCAGGGTACCGTCCAGTCCTGGGTCCTAGTGACCGTCGCTCTGTATTGTGGTTTTAGCACCCAGGCTGTTTGAGACATCTTGTTGTTTTACATTAGCAGTTCTCTACACTGTGGTTCAGTCTCACCTGTTTATAAACTGCTCCACCCTGTACCATGATCTTGTAGTTGGGTTATTTCCTGCTTAGCATTTAATGTACTTGCAGGAGGTTAAAGATAGTCTCTTCTGGTGGTAGGTATTCAGCTTCTCATTTCAGGTGGGCTTTTCGTTTGACTTTTCAGAATGTGCAGAATCAGCCTTTCCTCCTCCTCTCTCACATCATGTTGCTTTTGAAGTTGCTGGTTTAGCACTGGAAAAGACACACAGCCTAAGTGACTATGCAAGAAGGATAAGGACTGCGTGAACAACCTTGTCATATGCAGCAACTGGAATAAATAATGAGTAATAATCATGACCAAAGATACTGTGCATTGTCTTGGTAGCATCACAACATTTCTTTCTCATCCTTCTATCTCCAAGCCCCTGCAAGTCTATGCATGCTAATGCAAATATATATTTGTGTGTGAATATATACACACATAGAAAATAGGTATAATTCTATTACAGCATGTATCTGTTCATATATATGTAAATTTATCATCCCAGATATTCAATCTATAATAAAAGCTCCCTCTAGAACAATGACTCACACAAAGCAATTGAAAACATATCCAACAGCTCTTTTGAGTGAGGCTGCATATTACACAGACAAGTCAAGTAGGTAACAGTTTATGACAAAACATAAATTAAACTGATCATCATGGACTCATTGTTAGGACTGGATCACTTAGAGAATAAATTCCTTCCCAAGTTAGACTTCACTGAATACTGTAGGTGGCAAGATAAAAGCAGAGAAACCTGGAAACCTGCTTCTAATAAAGACTCTGTAAATACTTTCACAAGTTAAAGAAGCAATAAAAGAAGCTCTAAAAGTTACTTAATATGGCTTACTGCAATATCAAAGCTACATCCTAGTCAAGCTTTTTTATGAGGACTGCCTGGTACAAGCCCTGTATGAAAGGGCTGGGAAGCCCAATGCTCCCAGGTTCAGCCATATTTTAAGAAAGCCTTATTGAATAGAAAATGTTCTGAGGGGTTTGTTTGGTCTTCATTATGATTTAGTTGATGCCTTCTTCTTCCTGTACACTACACAGTAATGGGTTTGAGCTAGAGTAGCCCAAAGGCGTTTCCTATCATTTACCTCCCTGCACGGAACCATACAAAACATACTCCTACTCTTACCCCAGAGGTATTTGTTCAAAACTGAAGAAAAATGACTGTGATTGGGAAAGACAATAATTTTAGAGTTAAATTAAACACATTTTGGCTCAAACCAACACTTCAGCCCATAATCAGGGGCAAAAAAAATTATTGTTTCAAAGCTTTTTATAGACTGTTAATTATTATTGTTTATTCATTACTTCTTAAGCAATGGCTACATAGTTGGTTTGCAGGAAGAGTGCACATCTAGGAGAGATTGTACTGTAGGCCAGGTAACCACACTAAGGGTGAGAGAAGCTTCAGAAGTGGCATGGATAAAAGCATGAAGAGATGAATGGGAGAAAGAAAAAAGAAAATGTTTACAAAGGAAGTTAGAGTGGAGCAATGGGGGAAAGAGAAGAAGGAAGGGAGTGGTAGGAATAAGAAGTGGAGATGGAAAAACAGTAGTGGGGTAGAAGGAGGTGAGGGGGACAATAATTTACTACTCAGGCAAAAAATGTTAAGGTAATTCTCATGGTTCAAAGAGCAGAAAATTAGCAAACTTTACAGTTTAAAAAAACAGACAAACAAACAAAAAAAAAATTAGCAAACTTTACAGTTTAAAAAAACAGACAAACAAACAAAAAAAAAACCACAACTGCCTTACAGCTTTAGCATTAACTTTCCCATCTCATCCACAACTATGAGTTCTACCTCATTGAGACTATTGTACCCAGCAGAAAATCTGTTAACAGAGAGTCAAGTAAATTTTGCATTTTTCTTCTCAAATGTAATTGCCTCAAAGAAAGACTCAGCCATCATCCAGTTGCTGGAGCGAATCTGGACACTTGGCCAAAGAAGTGGAAAATAACTTAAGGAACATATGAGAACTGACCCTAGTAGGGGATAAAAGTCATGGGCACAGAGGTCTCTTGCTGACAGGAATAGGAACAGACACATGACTGAGGGAATAAAATTCAGGCAACCCTCCAAAACTGACAACACCACACTCATCTACCTCTTACACACTTTATTCTTCCTCTCCCCATATTTGCAAAGTTCAGCAAGCCAAAAGATTTGTCTGGATTCAGATAAAAAGAAAAATAAGCAGACTGCTGGTACTAGTGGAGCTGCCTCACCTCATGCCTCCTTGGTTTCTTCCTTCATATGGTGGATCGCAGAGGAGAGAAACATTGTCTTGCTAAATTAATTGTTTTCTACATCTTCGAATGTGTAATCGAAGAGAGAAATTGCTGCTAATAATATCTGTAATGATTATAGCCATATTAATCCACACATTTTAAAGACTAAAAAGCATACATCCCATTTCCAAAGGAAAAAATCCAGCCCAGGTGCAAATAAATCTGTATTTATATTTTTATATAAATGTATATGAAGATTAAATATATTATACTCTCTCTATGTTTCCGGCAGGCATTAAAATCCGTTTCCTGCCTTTGAAGCAGGTAATAAAACCACTATAACATGCATCCTGCTTCTCTCTTCCTCTTCACTTCCCCTCCATATCATCTAACTTCAAGGGAAAGAAATGGCACGGCCTTCCCGTGCCCTCCTACTGAGTTTTTTGGAAAGCCTGATCCTAGGTCATGCATTCAGATAACACCTACCAGACTGGAACCACATGGAAGATAAGGGTCAAGTGCCCTATGTTGTAGATTCTGTCAAAGCCCATAGCTGAACTAGATAATAATACAGCCTTTGTCAATTTTACCACTGAATACTTAGAAGCCTATTTCTAAACAGGTAAGTAACTTTTCACTGTTTCTTTTGAACATGTGACCTTCAAGTTTGTACAGCTGTTACTTTAGCCCAAAAAAAGGAAAGGACTTAGTTTTTCATTTGAATATCTGCAACAGATAGTGACTCAAACCACTGTATCTTTATGAAGGAATGGTTTTCATTTCTTGCAAAGTGGTGTCATAGTCAACTGTGTCACATAACAGAGCATTACCAGAACGCTTCATTCTAAAATCAAGTGCTACATTTACTTGAACTATCTAATCAGAAAATTAAGCTTATTATGCAATTTTCAGAACAATAAAATTAAACTCTCCGTGAAATGTATATTGGCAAAACTTGCTACTTGCCACTTAACTATGGTTAAGTAACTGGTGAGTAATATTATTGTAAGGTACTAGTGAGTTTGGGCAGGAAACTACAAGAAGTTAGTCACAGAGATAGCTGGTATCCCTACATGAAGGGACTGCACTAGGTCCACTATCCCAGCACAAGGTTAACCCCAAAGTATGACAGATACCACAAACCAGCACTACCCCTGGCAATGTGTCCCACTGGTAGGGGACAAAAATGGGTTCAGAAGCAAAGAACATGGGTCCTTCTGTAACAGATACTGAAGTTGCACAGGGACAATGACACTTGAACTTGGGCCATGTACTGGACTTAGGCACAAATTCTCGCTCCTGCCATCATGCAGTTTGTCTAGGTGAACCCTTTTATCCTCAGCAAGGATGCAAACTGGTGCACTAGCCAGCTTGGTCATCTAAGATGGCTGCCACATCCCTTGAAGATGCATACTTTTAAAGGAAAGCTCCCCATCACAAGTTTTGAGAAGCACTGCTCTAGGATAGTAACCACCCTGAGAAACCAGACTCCTCTGCCAGCTGCAGGACCTTCTGAAGGGTCTTTGTAAGACCTTAACCTTAAAAGTGGTCTGGGTACCCCTGGATCCCACTGATGCCTGGGAAAACTGATGGTTTACATTGAGCAATGTAGCAGAATTATTTTTATTGCTATTTTGATTGATTTCTTAATTAATTAACCACAGCTGTAATAAATGCACTTTAATAACAGCCACCAGGAGAAATAAAAGGAACCGTGCCTTGACAGGGCCAAACTGAATGATGTCACACTTTAATTACTTAAGCTTTAAAATATATATTCTTAGTGGAGGGGACTGAAATCATCAAGACCCTAACTCCAGTTCTTTCTTCCCCTTTTTGTCCTACAGTTGCCAGGGGAAATCGTTCATGTGAAAGCCAGTGGACACTAGATCAGTCCTAATCTTTAGGTGATCAGTCCACCCAGTGTGCTCAAACATCAGGTCTTAGAGGGTGATCATAGTCATTCCACAGCAATGGTTTTTCTTGATGAGTTTTCTTTCAACACCTCTTCTCATCCTGATGAAAATCCACTTGTCTTCACTTTCTAGAGATAGTCTTCAAGTATCTAAAATCTTTTAAAACCATATGTCCTGGTTTTGGCTGGGATGGAGTTGGTTTTCTTCCTGGTAGCCGGTATGGGGCTGTGTTCTGGGTTTAGGTTGAGAACAATGTCGATGATACACTGATGTTTTGGTTCTTGCTAAGTACTTGCTAAGTGGTGCTCACTCTGGTCAAGGACTTTTCAGCTTCCCATGCTCTGCCAGGGGCACGGGAGGCTGGGAGGGGCACAGCTGGGGCAGCTGACTCAGACTGGGCGGGGGCTATTCCATACCATGTGACATCATGCTCAGTATATAAGCAGGGGAGTTGGCCGGGGAGGGGTTCGATCGCTGCTTGGGGGATGTGCTGGGCATCGGTCGGCGGGTGGTGAGCAATTGTACAGTGTACCGCTTGCTTTGTATTACTACTGTTCTATTTTTATTTTACTTTAGTTATTAAACTGTTTTTATCTCAACCCACGAGTTTTCCCCTTTTGCCCTTCCGATCCTCTTCCCTATCCCGCCGGTGGGGGGGGTGAGCGAGCGGCTGCGTGGTGCTTAGCTGCTGGCTGGGGTTAAACCACGACAGTCCTTTTTGGCGCCCAACGTGGGGCGTTGTATCTGTTAACAGTTATCGGTTGTAATATTGATTCATCTGTTCGCGGTACTAGTCTACCTGATCTGCATCATGTTATTGTTTTTACTGTGCATGTTGAAAATTGGTGTGGGTTTTTTCAGTTTGTTGTGCTTTGCCGTAATGAGTGATGTTTTGCCTGGAAGATTGGTTATTAAAACACTGACCTTGAGTGCTATCTGGTATTTGGGTTTTGTAGTGAAGCCATTACTGTACTTCGGATACCACCTCGTAGAGACAGTTAGTAATTATACCTCTTCTTCTGAGAGTTTTTTTATGGAGGAAATAGAAAATGACACCTTTGTTTCTTTCTTCTATGATGTTTTCTCCTTCATTACAACAATTTTTTATTATCTTGAGCATCCTTGGGTCGTTAAGATATATCCATTGGTAGTTCTTGGGAATATTGTTTCAGTTTTATCTAAGGTTAATAAGCAGCTTAAGAATATCATTCAGAGATCTCCTCCAAGGCTGGATAGTTATGAGTGGCAGGGTGTGTGGGAGAGTATGGGCAAGTACTTAGGGCGGTGGGCACCTCCAGTGTTTTGGAACTTCACCCCCGAACAAGTGCAGAATCCTGAAAAACTAGTAAAGTATTTGGAAAATGTATGTTGTCACCCTGGCAACTCCAGAGAGACACAAATCATTGCAACGTTCTGGGGCCTGGCCCATGCCTACCGAGCCCTATTCAACACTATTCAGTACCCTCAGGGGAAAGGGAAGGTCTCTGGATCGAATGACAAAGTGACGGCCCCCGCGGCGGCGCCGACCCCTGCCACAGTCACTGCAGCCGCGCCAGCCCCCGCGCCGGTCCCCGCGGCTGCGCCAGCCCCCGTGACAGGCGCTGCAGCTGAACCAGAGAACCAACCCCTGCCAGTATCAGTTGCCCCTATACAGAAGAAAAAATACACAAAGAAATCAGCTCGTTTAGTAAGGGCTGATGATGAGCCTGGGCCATCAAAAGAACAGGAGGAGGAAGAGGCAGAACCCATAAATGAGATGGTAACCACCCGATCCCTGTCCCTGAGTGAGCTGCGAGATATGCGAAAAGATTTCGGTCGTCGTCCAGGCGAGCACATCATTGCCTGGCTGCTCCGATGCTGGGATAGCGGGGCTAGTAGCCTGGAATTAGAAGGCAGGGAAGCCAAGCAGCTGGGATCCCTTTCTAGGGAAGGGGGCATTGACAAAGCGATTGGAAAAGGAGCAAAAGCCCTCAGCCTCTGGAGGCGACTCCTGTCAGGTGTGAAGGAAAGGTATCCCTTCAAGGAAGATGTTATATGTCACCCAGGCAAGTGGACCACCATGGAAAGAGGTATCCAGTACCTGAGGGAATTAGCTGTGCTGGAAGTGATTTATAATGACCTGGACAATGATCAGTTATCCAAAGATCCAGACGAAGTCCAATGCACACGACCCATGTGGCGGAAGTTTGTACGGAGTGCACCATCATCACACGCGAACTCGCTGGCAATAATGACCTGGAAAGATGAAGAGGGACCAACGATAGATGAAATAGCTGGCCAACTCCGACAATATGAAGAAAGTCTGTCTTCCTCCCTACAGGCCTGTGTCTCAGCTGTGGAGAAACTGTCCCAGAAGGTCCAGCAACTTGAAGAGGATATATCCTACTCCTCACCTGTACGGACCAGTATCTCAGCTATTAGGAGTAAGCGTCCCTCTCTTCAAGAGAGAAGATATCGTGGATACACACCACGGGGCACCCTGTGGTTTTATCTGCGTGACCACGGAGAGGACATGAGGAAGTGGGATGGGAAATCTACCTCGACCCTAGAGGCACGGGTACGCGAATTGCAAGGAAAAACAACTACAAAAAATGGTTCTCCCAGGAGAGTTGCAGCTCCAGTTTCCAGTGAACAGTTCCCCAGACAGGGTAGAAGGGCTGATTTTGTTTCCGATCCTAACAAAGGGATTTTTGACTCACATTTACAAGAAGTGAGTAACAAATGCTGTGACCAGGATTAGAGGGGCCCTGCCTCCAGCCAGGTGGAGGAAAGGGACAATCGGGTGTATTGGACTGTGTGGATTCGATGGCCTGGCACATCATACCCACAGGAGTATAAGGCTTTGGTAGACACCGGTGCACAGTGTACCCTCATGCCATCAAGCTATAAAGGGGCAGAACCCATCTGTATTTCTGGAGTGACAGGGGGATCCCAAGAGCTGACTGTATTGGAGGCTGAAGTGAGCCTAACTGGGAATGAGTGGCAGAAGCACCCCATTGTGACTGGCCCGGAGGCTCCGTGCATCCTTGGCATAGACTACCTCAGGAGAGGGTATTTCAAGGACCCAAAAGGATACCGGTGGGCTTTTGGCATAGCTGCCTTGGAGACAGAGGAAATTAAACAGCTGTCTACCCTGCCCGGTCTTTCAGAGGACCCTTCTATTGTTGGGTTGCTGAGGGTCAACGAACAACAGGTACCAATTGCTACCACGACAGTGCACCGGCGGCAATATCGCACCAACAGAGATGCCCTAATACCCATCCATAAACTGATCCGTCAACTGGAGAGCCAAGGAGTGATCAGCAAGACTCACTCACCTTTTAACAGTCCCATATGGCCAGTGCGGAAGTCTAATGGAGAGTGGAGACTAACAGTAGACTATCGGGGTCTGAACGAAGTCACGCCACCACTGAGCGCTGCTGTGCCGGACATGTTAGAACTTCAATATGAATTGGAGTCAAAGGCAGCCAAGTGGTATGCCACCATTGACATCGCTAATGCATTTTTCTCAATCCCTTTGGCAGCAGAGTGCAGGCCACAGTTTGCTTTCACTTGGAGGGGCGTCCAGTACACCTGGAATCGACTGCCCCAGGGGTGGAAACACAGTCCCACCATTTGCCATGGACTGATCCAGACTACACTGGAACAGGGTGACGCTCCGGAACACCTGCAATACATTGATGACATCATTGTGTGGGGCAACACAGCAGAAGACGTTTTTGAGAAAGGGAAGAAAATAGTCCAAATCCTTCTGGAGGCAGGCTTTGCCATAAAACAAAATAAGGTCAAGGGACCTGCACAAGAGATCCAGTTTTTAGGAATAAAATGGCAGGATGGACGTCGTCAGATCCCGATGGATGTAATCAACAAAATCACAGCCATGTCTCCACCAACCAACAAAAAGGAAGCACAAGCTTTCTTGGGCGTTGTGGGTTTTTGGAGAATGCATATTCCAAATTACAGTCTCATCGTAAGCCCTCTCTATCAAGTGACCCGGAAGAAGAATGATTTCAAATGGGGCTCTGAGCAACGACAAGCTTTTGAACAAATTAAACAGGAGATAGTTCATGCAGTCGCCCTTGGGCCAGTCCGGGCAGGGCAAGATGTAAAAAATGTGCTCTACACTGCAGCCGGGGAGAATGGCCCTACCTGGAGCCTCTGGCAGAAAGCACCGGGGGAGACTAGAGGTCGACCCCTGGGGTTTTGGAGTCGGGGATACAGAGGATCCGAGGCCCGCTATACTCCAACCGAAAAAGAGATATTGGCAGCATATGAAGGGGTTCGAGCCGCTTCAGAAGTGGTTGGTACTGAAGCACAGCTCCTCCTGGCACCCTGACTGCCAGTGCTGGGCTGGATGTTCAAAGGGAGGGTCCCCTCTACACATCATGCAACTGATGCTACGTGGAGTAAGTGGGTTGCACTCATCACACAACGGGCTCGAATAGGAAACCCCAGTCGCCCAGGAATCTTGGAAGTGATCATGGATTGGCCAGAAGGCAAAGATTTTGGAATATCGCCAGAGGAGGAGGTGATGCGTGCTGAGGAGGCCCCACTGTATAATAAACTGCCAGAAAATGAGAGGCAATATGCCCTGTTCACTGATGGGTCCTGTCGTCTTGTGGGGAAGCATCGGAGGTGGAGAGCTGCTGTACGGAATCCTGTACGACAAGTTGCAGAAACTGCTGAAGGAGAAGGTGAATCGAGTCAGTTTGCAGAGGTGAAAGCCATCCAGCTTGCTTTAGATATTGCTAAACGAGAAAAGTGGCCAATGCTCTATCTCTATACTGACTCATGGATGGTGGCAAATGCTCTGTGGGGGTGGTTACAGCAATGGAAACAGAGCAACTGGCAGCGCAGAGGCAAACCCATCTGGGCTGCCGCACTGTGGCAAGATATTGCTGCCCGGATAGAGAACCTGGTTGTAAAAGTACGTCATGTAGATGCTCACGTACCCAAGAGTCGGGCCACTGAAGAACATCAAAACAACCAGCAGGTGGATCAGGCTGCTAAGATTGAAGTGGCTCAAGTGGATCTGGACTGGCAACATAAGGGTGAATTATTTCTGGCTCGGTGGGCCCATGACACCTCAGGCCATCAAGGAAGAGATGCAACGTATAGATGGGCTCGTGATCGAGGGGTGGACTTAACCATGGACACTATTGCACAGGTTATCCATGAATGCGAAACATGCGCTGCAATCAAGCAAGCCAAGCGATTCAAGCCTCTTTGGTATGGAGGACGATGGCTGAAATATCAATATGGGGAGGCCTGGCAGATTGATTATATCACACTCCCACAAACCCGCCAAGGCAAGCGCCATGTGCTTACAATGGTGGAAGCAACTACCGGATGGCTGGAAACATATCCTGTGTCCCACGCCACTGCCCGGAACACTATCCTGGGCCTTGAAAAGCAAGTCCTATGGCGACATGGTACTCCAGAAAGAATTGAGTCAGACAATGGGACTCATTTCCGAAACAGCCTCATAGACACCTGGGCCAAAGAGCATGGCATTGAGTGGGTATATCACATCCCCTATCATGCACCAGCCTCCGGGAAAATAGAACGATACAATGGACTGTTGAAGACTACACTAAAAGCAATGGGTGGTGGGACATTCAAACACTGGGATACACATTTAGCAAAGGCCACCTGGTTAGTCAACACGAGGGGATCAGCCAGTCGAGCTGGCCCTGCCCAATCAAGAATTTTACGTACTGTAGAAGGGGATAAAGTCCCTGTAGTGCACCTAAAAAATATGCTGGGGAAGACAGTCTGGGTTACTCCCGCCTTAGGCAAAGGTAAACGCGTTCGTGGGATTGCTTTTGCTCAAGGACCTGGGTGCACTTGGTGGGTGATGCGGGAGGATGGGGAAGTCCGATGTGTACCTCAAGGAGACTTGATTTTGGGTGAAAATAGCCAATGAACTGAATTGTATAATGTTAGTTGCTATATAATACTGTATGTCATCACTTCTGTGATTACTATGTGACATATCAACAGTATACAGTAAGAATCACCCAAATTAATGAAGAATGAACTCTGAGGAAACCAAAGTGCAGAGGTGATAGAACTAGAACTGTATTCAGCATGCTACAATCCAACACCACACACTACCTCTCCTGCCCAGAAAGACTGTTACGACAGATGAATCCCAAAGTCAAAACTAAACGAACTCAACAAACGTTCTAGAGGGATAGCATATAGACTAAGGGAATGATACCCGTCATCAATATCAAAGGAAAGGAAGGGGGTGGTGGTTAATGAGGATGTGTTGGATAATGTGGGACCTGTGCATGACGTAAATGGTATGGAATAAGGGGTGGATACTGTCCTGGTTTTGGCTGGGATGGAGTTGGTTTTCTTCCTGGTAGCCGGTATGGGGCTGTGTTCTGGGTTTAGGTTGAGAACAATGTCGATGATACACTGATGTTTTGGTTCTTGCTAAGTACTTGCTAAGTGGTGCTCACTCTGGTCAAGGACTTTTCAGCTTCCCATGCTCTGCCAGGGGCACGGGAGGCTGGGAGGGGCACAGCTGGGGCAGCTGACTCAGACTGGGCGGGGGCTATTCCATACCATGTGACATCATGCTCAGTATATAAGCAGGGGAGTTGGCCAGGGAGGGGTTCGGTCGCTGCTTGGGGGATGTGCTGGGCATCGGTCGGCGGGTGGTGAGCAATTGTACAGTGTACCGCTTGCTTTGTATTACTACTGTTCTATTTTTATTTTACTTTAGTTATTAAACTGTTTTTATCTCAACCCACGAGTTTTCCCCTTTTGCCCTTCCGATCCTCTTCCCCATCCCGCCGGTGCGGGGGGTGAGCGAGCGGCTGCGTGGTGCTTAGTTGCTGGCTGGGGTTAAACCACGACACCATAAAAGGAAAAAATCTTAAGCAATATGAATGTAAACATGGGGGGGGGGGGGGGGGGCGGGTAGCACTTCCATGTCTTTTCCTCTGATTTCACATCCCAAACATGCTTTTGATTAAAAAATTCAAGATCATTTGTTGGCCTGGGCAAAGGCTGAAGCATTCTTAATTCTATTACAGAAATGCAAAAATGTCACAGGCAAAGAATTAGCTTAAATTGTGAGCACTAACAGGAGGCAGACTGGGTGCATGTGTTGCAGGGGGAGATGAAAGTCTGAAACTGAACTTTTGAATTGTCAAGCAGAAGCCTGCTAAGTGCTTGCTGCAACCAGTAGGGACTGATTGTAAACCTTGATAACACCTGGACTAAATGGAAGTGGCAAGTCCTAAATCCTCCCATTAATAAAAGAGACATGAGGCAGATCTACCAGTTAAAGGGTAATCACACACTGTGCTTCTGCACATAGACTTTAGATTGGGGGAAAACAGGGACTTGGTTTTCCAGAAAAAAAAAAAGGTGCCAAAAAAAGCAGGGTTAATGAAAAGAAGACATGGTTTCAGAGAGAAGAAGGACGTCCAGAAAGAAGGTGAAGATGATCCTGAGTGGCAGAAAGACTCAGGGAATGATCCTGGAGATCAGAGAGGTGCAGGGAAATGAATGCTGGGGTTGCCCAGGGACCTTTGGCAGAGACACCTGAGACCAGTAACCATGAGCAGCATCCAAACACAAATCAACACAACTTTCTGGCCAACCTTCCTGGACCAAGAGCAACCTACCTACCTGCCAGGTGAACATAGTGCTGTGGGGAGAAGCAAAGTGAGTGAGCATGTGAGAAAATCAGGTGGGGTAAAAGCTCTGATCTTGTTTACTCTTAAGTAAACCCCAGGATCCAAATCATTTACTCCATCTCACACGTGGCAAAAATCTTAGGCAAAGTTTGTACCAAATGCACATGATTCCATGCAAATATAATGATGCTGGCTCTGCAGTTCACCATATCACATCCTTGTAGAGTGCTGAACATAACAAGGGTCTGATTCCCAAGTAGCACTGTCATACTATAAAAAAAGCCAATGCACCACCATGTCTTCTTAGTAGCAAGGAGACCATAAGGCTCACAGTGTTGTTCAGGAGTTACTTAGTGTGCTAAATGCTTTGAGTTCATTAGACTTATTTTATATTAATTCATCTTATATGCATTAGGATTCAGCTTAATCTTGTCATGTGCCTATGAGACATATGTTTTAGTTTATACAGCTTAGCTTATATATAATAGTTTATATTTTGTTTATATGCTTTTAGTTTCTACATCCAAACTTCATTTTTCAGTTGTGTGTGATCTAGGATGTCTTGGTTCCTCAAGAAAGTTTTTCACTCTCTCCCTCTTTTAGAGAGTTTCTTACTCTTTTACTCCGTGACTGAATTCAAGTGGCTCTAGCGTCTTGTGATAATATGAAATTAGACTGGCAACGCTGACAGCTTTATAGAAATGCATCATTGACATTCAAGTATCATGACATATTGAAAAGCTTGATAGAAATTATCAGACCTATCAACTCAGTTCAATAACACAACATGAAACTGTTCTCTAATGTGATATTGCAGTCTATGTAGAAAACTGATGGGAGAAGTCTAAACCCATAGCATCTATTCGTATAAATACAACTCAGTACAAGTTGAGCTCTAGTACATAACTGTTAAAATTGAGCTTCAGTCAGTTGCTGGCACATGCTCCAGGATTTTAAAAAGTACAAAGGCAATTCTCCAAATTATATACCTACTGACAGCTGACTTTCTTGAATTATTCAAAAGCAAAAGCTTTTGGGAATCAATGCATCAAGCTGAACAGAGTTTAAATGCAGAGTGCTGAAACTGTGAGATTTAAAATGTATGTAACCTTAAAGTGTATTGCCCCTGTGCCATGCCAACAATGCTTGATACAAAAAAAATGTAAGTTAAACAGTGTCAGATTTGAGGGCATCTGGGTAACTTCCAGTGCATAGAGTGCCAGCCTGAGGGTGGGCAGGGTGGTGAGAGGTAGCTGTATACAGTTCTTCCTCAACTTTTGCCTGACTTTTCCACTGGCTACCTTTATTTTTATTTTTAAGAAATCTTTTTTGATATTATTATTTCTCCTCCTACATTCACAGATGCTTAGTTTTATTCTTCAAGTTTTGGCAAAGGAGTTCTGTCTTATCAGAAGCCATAACCTTCTTAGACAAAAAACATATGTCCAGTCAAAGCACATTCATACAGCTGAGCCCCCTGCAAAGGAATGCAGTAGCATCTTGGCTTCCAGTCATACCATGTGAGGACAGCTACAAGAAAGATTGTACTTTAGCTTGTACAGAATGTTTATTGTTACAATTTCATATAAAAAAAAAAAATTCATTGCCCTGTAATTATAGTAACACAGTTTTGAGTATGAAGATATGTAGCATTTGGGAGGAGTTTTATTTCCTTTTGGTTACTGCTTTGCTCCCAGGTTCAAAGCTTCTCCACTGTTTCCTGTGTAATTAAGTCATGACATTTTAACCAATCTGTGCTGTCACTAAAACATAATCTCATTCACAGCATACATTTACTAATGATGTGAGGAGTGTGACCCTGCAGTGATTCGATTTGAAGTTTTACCCCTCTGGCACAGAAGACAATACACAAAGAAGCAGCAGTGGCAACAACATATGAACATCATACAGAGGGGATTTACTTGAAGATTTCTTCGTTTTTCTTAAAATATTGTTACTGCCATAGTCATCAGGTAAATACATTAACTAATGGGTATATTGTCATTGATCTTAAAATACTTAAAATAACTGGCATTATAAATGACTATTAATAAAAGCAGAAGATAACTTTCTTAGGTTTGAAAAGCATTCACCCTAACCCTTTACTTTTTATCACAGAAATGGCATTGGAGATCCATGATCCTATGTCTCTGTTTTTTGTGTTCTCACAGTCCTATAAAACACCTGCTGCCTGTAACTGCAACAGGTAAAAGGAGAGCTGTACGAGGAGGATGAGGCAGCGCTCTAAGAGCCAGGCCTCTCAGACTGGCCACGGCTTTTACAAGCAGGCAGCAGCCCTTAAAATGCCAGCTCTCTTAGGTGACATCCTGTCTGGAGTGACAACTACTGCTGCAATTCCAATTCAGCAGCTGCTGTGAAGCTGCCAACAGGTGTCCTGAGCCAAGGTTTCCTTGCATCTATTGTTGCCTAATGGAAACAAAAATTATTACAAAGGATCTGCCAACATGATAAAATGCTACAATTATCCTAACAGAGTAATACCTATAGGCGCTTTAGCAAGGGAAGCAAGGGTATCACTCTCCAGAAAAGCTAACCTCAGTACATCACTTACATTTTTCTTTTCTGTGGCTGTTTTACTTATTAAAGAGAGACAGAAATATAAAAAGACTAGGTTTCTCTAGAAAATAAGAACAGATGTACCACAGGGAAGGCCAGCCCAAATATAATGTTTCCTATTTCTCCTTCCTTCCTTTGTTTTAGGACTTTTACCTCTCACAGGTTATTTTCCTCATTCTCAAGAGACAAGATAATGTTTGGGAAAATATCGAAAATCTCCCAAAGTTTGGGAATACCCAAATATAGACTTTGCCAGGATTTTTTCTGCATTCATGATGATTATATATACTAAGTATTACTTTAATAAAACCTGTTAGGGGGGGTTAGACAGAAATACTCAGCACTCACGCAGACTCAAACAGCATCAATGTCCTTTCTGGCTGATCAGGATGAAGGTCCATTAATGGGAAACATATCCATATGTACACAATATGGATCCCTCCAATAGCTGGTCTTACACATTCAGACTACGCAGTACCTGGATGTTGGATCACAGGTCTCTCCAGCTGCCGACATGTGGTGTGCAAACCCCACTCTGGCTGCTGGTGCAGACCCCTCATTTCACAGACAGGCGCATACATACATTCACATGAAGACACAGCATCAGCCCCACAGTAGGTGGCCACACAAACACCCAAGCAGGCCTCTCAGGCCATGCTCAGCCCGTATGGTGTCCCTAGTATTTGTCTTGGAGTCTCTAGTCCCTCCAGTAGTCAACACTTGGGCCCTCTGGTCTCTCTAGTATCTGGCCCAGACTTATGGCTGCTTCAATACCTGGCTCCCAGGCCACTTATCCATCTCACCAGCTAGACTGGCTTGATATTCATTAGCAATCACACACTGACAGGTGCACACTCACATGCACCACGTGCTGGCACCTTATGGCCTGTGGTCCTACTCCAGTTGCTGGAGCAGACCTACACACACACACGCATGCACACAGAATAAAGAGTCCCTCACCCAGGAAAACAGTTAGAAATGGAGTTTGTTAAGAAGACAGGACAGACTGCCCTGACCAGGAGCCAGGCATGGCCAGACAGCATACTGACCAGCAACCTTTTTACATGGAACCAGCCCCTTATGCCTCTGTTTTCCCAAATTTTTTCCTCCCCAAATCACCTAGATCTATCCCTTTCCCCACCTTTGGTTCCTCCCTGAAACACCCCATAAAAATCTTGTGCAGTCCAAAAATACTCTTCCTGGCTTCCCATAATAAGTTTCTTATCCCTACAGGCTATCCCTGTTGTCCAAAAGGTGCTCCAGAGATCCTTTTCACTGAGTCATTGTGACAAGTGTAACCCTCAGACCATGGGGCTGGTCACCCTCCCATGACAGCCCGGGGGGGGTTAGAGAAGGGTATTTTTCAGGTTCCCCAGTGCTATTGTTCCTGTGTACTCCTATGTGTGTGTGGATACTAACTTTTTTTAACATTACCCAACAAAACCTATTAATGCCATGTCATCAGCACACGTAAGGTGGGATAAGCAACAAGAGAGAGAATAAATGCTGTAGGCTGAGACAGAAAAGATGTTCAATACTGCCAGCTGTGTGATGAGTCTGTATTGATCCTACAGAAAGTACATCCATTATACAAGATGTAGTTGGCTCCATGCTAAGTCATTGAGGAGAACGCAATGATATACAAGAACCGATGCATGCCCCCTCTCTTTTTCCTACATGGTAGCACAACAGTATCATACCCTCCCACACCTACTCAGCTCTCCTTCAGTCACCTGCCTTCACTTCCCAGGAATGATCTTCTCTTTTTCCTCACACACAATCCTCATCTTTTGTCTTTTTACTTTTCCCACGTCCTTCTAAGACACATGCTTCACTTTGGACTCTCTGAGAGCTAAGAACTATACATTACTGTACCCTCCCTCAGTGCCAGCTGCCCCTGGCTGATCACTAGTAAGCTTTTTTTTTTTCATTTATACTGCAGAATCATGTACAAACCTGGACAAGTTTACAGTATGTTTGGCTCCATACCTAACAGCTACCAATTTGCACCTATCAGCCTCTACTTCAAGAAAAGACCACAGTACAAACATTTACGGCAAAGGTGATTGATTGCTTGTAGGTTTGCAGAACTGGTAGGTATGAAGCAGTTTTGACTTAGCAACTCAAACTTAAGAAAACAGGTAAGAATTTTAAGGTGTCTGGGGAAGGAATAAGGACTAGGATAGAAGATGACATCAGAATCTAGATTTTTGTTCAGAGTGAGTGATGTAACTTCCTGCACTGGTCACTATGCCCCTTTCCCACTGATGAGACCATACACACATCATCCATGTTCACCAAAATTCAGATATTATGTCACAGAGTGAGAGAATTAGAGATTTGCTGATTCAAATTAGTAGAGAATGTATTGCATCTGCTACATATGGTCTTCCCCAATCATGTTATAGGTGTCTGAGTGTTCACCTGGCAGGCATGAAGCAAACTCTGGTCTTATATCTACCAACAGTTCTGTATAATTCCAACAGATAAGTAGATATAAAGTCACATCCAGACAGTGGACAGATGTGTTTTGGTTGTAAGACAGACACACAATTGATCATGTCATGAAGACTGTGATGACAGTGTTCAAGAGACAGACTAGATGATATCCAAACTAGGTGTTATTCTTTTGTGAATCTCCTTGTGATGCTGTATTTTTACAGCTCTTTCTCCACATTTGCCCCCTTTCTGAAATCAAAATTTACTTTCTAACCAAGTTTAAATCAAACATTGATCAAGGCACAAGTTTAAAATTTCCTAAACCAGGTCTTTCTTCCATTGTCAGCCTCAATTCCGTTTTAAACTAGTCAGTGTTTCTCTCTCTTAAAAGAACTTGACTTCTCATAAACAATACATTTGGAGGGGCACAGAGCTGACATTCTGTTCCCAGAACAGGCAGGCACATAGACAGGCATATTGCTTTGGGGGCTGAGAAAATCATTCCCCCTCCACACTCATTCTTTCATTAGTTTTCCTTCTGTGACTGCCAACAATATTGCCAATTAGTGTTAATCATGGTATGGACACCTGTCCACAAGAAAGAAGGCTGAGAACAATTACACAGTCATTTTACAAAGCTCACAGAGCAGCTGTCACACGGTAATGACTTTCAGTCACTGCTGGCTTTGGCTGTATTGCAACAGGTGGCCAAAAGGTGAAATACCATTTATTCCATTATCTGCTTTCTTAGTTATTCTAGCCTGGGTTTTCATTCTTGCCTCTACATTCCATGGCACTTAAGCTTGCAGTGAGGATTGACAGCTATAATGTCTATGAATGTATATTGCATGCTCTTCTACTGACTGTAAGAACTTTGCAAATATGAAGACATTTATATTTCCCAACACTTCAAGAAGATGAAGTGGTAGAGATTTAAGTACAGGGAGTTTTAAAATGGAAATTGGAAGTTGTAAACTGGAAGTCTATTTGAGTTTCATGGGAGCTGATTTTTCATAATCCCTAGAGTTATGTAGCACCTGACATGTTCCTAGAATCCTCTTTTTATGGACTTGTTCCGGTGAGCTCAGGTGGTGCTGCTTGTGCCAAAACCTCTGGAAATCAGGAATCATAATCACTTCAAATGTGGCATGAGAAATTGCAGACTATCCAAGTAGTGGGCAAATGTGTAAATCCTGGTTTAAGCAATTTTCCCATCACTGTAGAGGAACTCTTTCGCAGATACTGAAAATAGAGTTCTCCATGACAGCACACCACCAGTTTCACATCAGGAGTGCCCGTCTCTTCTTGCAGTCCCTTGCCTCAATTACTATACTTTTTTTGACTTTGACAAGTCCTACAGACAACCACTTCCTTAACATACCTGACTCATTGCCAGGACAGCTCCATGTTATATAATGCATGAGCAGACATCCTGAGGAAATATAATGTGCAGGAACAGTAGGAGAAATTAAACTTATGAAGAAAGACTTATTGTGGCCTATGGTAACTACTCACTGTTAATCTTTTCTAAGTTAATGTTCTTTCCACAGAGTCTATGTGTGTGATTTCCCATACTTTAAAAAAAAAATGAAATGCAAACCCCTCTCCACAGAAATTTTTGGGCAGCCACCCAGTGACGATCAGCAGCGTCAAAGTTATTAGCTGTACTGCACAGATCTCTGGAATTTTAGGTAATGGGCTACTTCTACTATGAATTATCCTCATGGAGTGGGATCTGCACCAGGGAGGGGTGAAGAAGACCTTTTATCAGGTAGTACTGATTCTGAGGTCAGGTACCCCAAGCCTTGCTGCTGCACTGTCCCAGGTTGATCCCCTTTCAGCTCCATCTCCTCTGGTCTGGCCATATCCCAGGCCTATCTCTTTCCCACAGCACAGGCTCCATCAGGCAGCGCCCGCTCTCCAGCATGCTCTGCCAGTTCTGTGCTTTCTCCAAGGCTCATCCCAGCCACCTCCTCCCAGGCGCAAAAAGACTCTTCCTTACAGTCAAGGCAGCACTAGCAGTTTGCCGGTCTGAACAGTCATCTTTTCGGCGGACAAACGATTAACAGCTGTCGTCACGTCGTGCCCTGCCACGTCACGTCAGGCCGCGTGGGTCCGGCCGCCCGGTGCCGCTGGCGCTGGCCGTGGTGCTGATCCTGCCCTCCGCCCGGGGCGCTTGGCCGTGGTGCTGAAGCCACCGCCCTCCGTGCCGCCCCGCTTGGCGCTCTGGATGCCGGCACCCTCTGGTCTAAAGGTTGCAGTTGAGAAAGCATGAGGGCATACCCCTGGAGCAATACGATTTCTGAAGCAGTTTCCTGCCCATATCTCTTTCCGAACCTATCAGCCAAGAAGCTGCATGATACATTTTTGCTCCAGCAGGAGAATTAGAACAACATTTAAGATAAAATTTATTTCAGAAATGCCTCACCCATGTCCTTTCTCTCCAAGACGTGATGGACTTCCAAAAGCCTCATTAAGTTGTCACTTTATAATCCTCAAGTAACCCATCTGTCAGTCAGATTTGGCTTGGGTTTTCAGCCATCTTTATCTCAGTGAATCTGGTGATATCAGTCCTATTTGTTAGAGCTGGGCAGCTTGACTTCTTGACAACAGGCGTCAAACTACATTATACCCCTTACTCAGGGGAAGGATGATAATCTTATAGAAGTATTCATGGCAGAAAAGGAGATGGGAAAGGTGGCAGGAGGAATGACTAAACTTTTCATGAGGCAGATCTGATGCCTAGCTAATCCACAGATAGCTCAGAGTTCATGAGTCACTGAGTAAGTCTAAACAAAGCAAACATGGTGAAAACATAGGTATTTACACATCAGCATTAATGTTAGCTGTTCTCATACATACAGAACAGATTATTCCAACCAATGTTATTTATTTAGTTTGGATTTTGGTAACTGCATCATAGCCTGCTGGTCATTAAGAAAACACTGACATTATCAGTACTTCAAAATGAAGTACTGATAGAAATCTGGTTTCACTTCACCTTAGATGTACATCCTGATAGCCTATTTCAAAAACTACAGGTGGAGTTAGCATCATTATTCCCTCTGGAAAAGAATAGCAGAGAATCTGACTGATTCTGAAAATCAAAAACAGGAAGCAGATTCTTAAACCTCCAATTCCTTACTGGATTGCTGACCTTCAGAAACCACCGAACAAATGCACACATCAGAAAGCTATTTGCATAGAATACTACAGAAATTAATTGATGCCCTTAGACTCCACCTCAGCCAAAGTACTTAGGCATTTGAGCAGGCTTGTTAAATTCAGCAATACTGCTCAGAAACTGGGTATTACACCCAGACCCAAGTACCTTGCTCAGTCAGGATCTTAGACAGGTCTAACTGACAGAAATATAAATTCCATGATAGCCAAGGTCCCTTTTGCACTTTCAGCAAAGAGACCTCAAAATCCAGATGATATCTGAACTATCCTAGAGGCAGCCATGCAGGCACTGTTAAGGTAGAAAAGTTTTCCTTCCTCTACCAAGTTAGTAAAAAATGGAGAATTTCAGTTTCCAAGGCTGCTAGTCTAACTCTGTAATCAAACCCTAAATTCCCTTTTAAAAGTGTGTTGGAAACAACAGTTACCTTTACCATATAAAAGACTTCAATGTGCAAGCATGTTTTTAAAGGAGTATATCCCAATTTGGCAAAACAATAGTGGCTGTATTCCTTTAAAATTCAATCATTTCAACCAAATCATCCAATGAATTGGGTAAAAAATGAAAATTGCATGACAGTTGAGATTATATCAAGTCTAAAGCTTTCCAAAATGTGAATGTTGGCTGAAGACCAAAGGAAAAAGTTCTGACACGCAGTCTGATTTGTTTTAAAAGTTCAGTTATTGCCTTTTCTCTAAATCCTGCTTTGAAACAAAACATTATCAAGCAGAAATAGTAATTTCACAGTTGGCAAGACTTGGCATTCAGCAGCAGTTCTTATAGCACCGCAGCAGTACAGAATCTGACTCATCACTCATCCTTAGGCAGCACAGACTCGTACTCTTATATCCAACAGCTTCTCCTGTCTCTTGGTTGGATAGGAATGTTAAGGAACTCAATTTTCCAGTGTACTTCAGAGTCGCTTATCAGTAGCCTGAATTTAGCAAAGGAAAGTTTTGACACTGAGACTGGGTGCACTCAGTCATCCAACAATGAGTGGAAAACTGACCAGAGACAAAAGACAGTAATTCTTATAGCTGGTTGCTCAAACACTTTATCCTTTTCTCATACAATGATGTTTAGGAAGCAAGCCACTTGTTTGCAAGATAAAAAAGGTCACTGGCATCTGTTCAGGTGACAGATTTATTTGCAGTGCACAGTTATAGTCTAGAAGGAATCAGCCAGGGAATCAGCCAACAGAGCTTTGAACCACAGCCATACGTCTACCAAAAAAAAAAAAAAAAAAAAAAAAAAAAAGACTTTGAGGTCTTTTGTCATCACATTGTTTCATGCCAGATGATTTTGTTTGTCCTTTTGAGAGAGGTTTCCTCAGATACTGGATATTTTCACATGCAAATATGGCTACCTCTGGAATTGCAACAGGAATATCCCTCTTCTGGGAAGGATGAGTTCATTTGATGTCTTTTAGGTCAGCTTTTAGAACTAAGGCATAAAAGTGTGCATTTCTCACAAATGACAATCAAAGGTAGTTGAGGGAAAGCTCAGGTGAAGACCTCAATGTTACAAGGTGAGGTAAAGTCAGATAAACAATCCCATCCTGGGATCCTTCAGAAAGGAGACACATGGTTTCCAACCAGATCTAAATTTGCAAAATGTAAAACACACTACAAAAAAATGAAACCATCTTAGATCACAAGGACAGTACTGAAACTTCACTTGTTAGAAGCAACTCCACTCTCTGTGCAACCAGAGCACAAATATGACTATGTGAGGAAAGGCAGAAGCAATAGGACAGCTTCTGTGCTGCTTTCCTGCACAGCATTGAGTGCTTGGCACAGATCAGCTCCTCCAAGTTGAAGCTATTCAGCAAGGCCCATCATTCACATTAATTTAAGGGCAAAATTTCCCTTGTCAATAAACATCACAAGATCTGATCATTCTGAATCTGCACAGTTGTTTGGACAAAATTAGCTTGCTCAGTGCATAACCAAGGAATATTTGAATCATTAGCAGCATCACCCTGGTAATAGAAATGTGATTCTTCCCTTTCATTGCATCCAATACTGAGACAGCTTGCCCCCCCAGCTGAGAAATTCTTTCTAGTTTCTCCTGGTGATGTGCTAAGCTCTTTAGTGTTAAAAACCTATGAATCTAAAATTGATGATATGAGCCAGGACTGCTGTGAGCTTCCAGTTTGTACTAAAACTCAGCAGCTGAGCAGAGATCATTGGGACCATCAGCATGGCTTTAACAAAGTAAAACAGACCAAAATGGAGGGGGGAAAACTACCCAGATCTGCAAGTTTACCTGCAGAGAGCCCTGAAATGATAGCACACTGAGGCAAAGGATGCCTTTCTTCTTGAAATTACTGCAAGCTGGCCTTATTCAGAATATGAGCAACACTGCAGAAAAAATAAAAAGATGGCACTCCACAACATAATAACACAGAGTACAGAAAATTAGGAAAAAAAAAAAGTTACAATCACATTCTAACCACATTTTCCTCTTTGATACAACAAATAACTTCCATTTGCAACAATGGGAGGTACTCACATACAACAAATGGAAAATAGGCCCCAGTCTTCTCAGAAATTGGTGTGAATGGAAAACACAGATTACAGGCAACAGTAAAATATATTTCCACTGATAGCTCACTTTTCATCTGCTGTTCTCGTTCAGAGTCAGCAAATATGTCTCTGTATCTCTTCCTCTTCCCTCTTTCTTTTGAAGAAAAGCATATTTTCCAATTTTTCTATATTGAAATTAAAATTCAAAATACACACATTTTGCACCTTGCAAATTCTGACCTTTCAAAGTTTTCAGACAGAAAAGTGGAAAATCTCAGCTTTTTCACAATGGCACATTAAGAAAGCATATAGGAAATAATGGAAGTCCTTATCAGAATACTTCAGTTTACTGTTTATACTTCCAGAATACAAACATATAAAATGAAAGCAAAGTATGCCTTGATAATACACAGTACTTATTTCAACAAAGCTGATAGTTTCCATCAAATATTTTAATTCCATTTAAAAATTCTAGCTCTAGATTCACAGTGTTACCATGCATACAGTTCATCATTAATATTGCACTCTAAAGGGGCACAACTGAATTAAAAATCCTCAGATCAAAAATCTGCAGATTATGCTTGAATCTTCCCTGTCCGAGAGAGAACCCTGTAGTCAGAAATATGTTAGCTTTCTCCCCAGGGAGATGTCAAAGTCTGGACAGAGCTATTCAGGAACAAAGGCAGCTTTCTATGGAAGACAAGTGTGTAAGCCAAGCTCTCCCCTGTACTTGCTCAAGCTCTTAGATTGTTTTTTTCATCCCTGAGCATGGCTACCCCCAGAAGCTGCTTCACAGCATAGCCAAGGAGACATCTTCTCCCCATCTTGGAAATGCCCTGTTGATCTGCTCTGATGAGGATGCAGCTTCGTCACTGCACAGTAAATACCAGGTTGGGAGTGGCAGATGGGACATGCTACAGCCCAGCTATCAGAGCTGAGACTTCTTTCTGACCTAAAAGGACATAATATTTCCAATGTGAATACACTTTTCTTTTTAATTTTAACTTTTTCCTTAGTCCCACACCTGTTTCATCTTTGCATGTAGCCGGTTATATTTCCTGAGTTTAAAGGAGACATGTTGCAAAGTCTGTGGTGTCAACACAGCACAAGATATCCAGACTTAACTAAAGAATAAAATCTCCTTCCATTTAAATTAAAAAAAAAAAAAAACACTTAGGAAATATTTCAATTAGCTTTAGGCTTTAGACTTTTCTCAGAAGCGATCTGAAATGTTGAGCCCCAACTCAATATTACAGTGTCTCTGACTGTGTGATTTTTAGTGATTTTTAAATTAAAGGTCCCCACAATCTCAGAAGATTTAACCTTATTTTGTTTTTTATTGAGTCATTCAGACATTTCGTGCCTTGCATGGTGTTAGACTAGACTGAACTGTCAAATCTTTTCTGGTCACACTTTCTACTCTGCTTTATTCCAAGAAATGCTTAATTATGTTATGACATGCCTGCGACCACTAATGTGATGAGGAAAAAACAAGAAAAAATTCATCTGCTAACAGGAGAGACTAGCACAGAAGAATAACTGAAAACTAAGTAAAGAAATCTGTAACAAAGCAAACATAATTGAAGAGAAAGCTCTTTGGAAAGTTAGACATGAAGAACAATTTCTTATTCTGAAATTTTCCTGTTTCAACATTTCATTACTAGTCCCTTGTGGCTGTCCATACAATTGCTTAGAGACCAAAATCCCTTCTCTACTGTTTGATATCCCCCCCTTTTTTGATGTCAAGGACTAACAGATTAAACTCTTCCAAAAGCATATTGATACAAAAATAAAGAAAATTATTTGTCATTTATACTTTTGCCATCAACTTTAAAAGAGGTAGAAGGGCTTTCTAAAGTTTTATGGCTGTCTTTAAAAAGATGCCCCTAGTGAGCCTTTATATCATACATTAATTGTGATCCCTATTTGGTCTTCTAAGGTGAAGTTTTAAATACAGGTCCATACCAAGATTTATAATCATTGTCAACAAAGTCTGCAGATTACAGAGACTGGTGGAGTAGCAAATAATGAGGAAGATGCTTGCCCTTATAGAAGGATTTCAATTGCATGGCAAAGTGGCTCCAATGCATTGAAAAAAATATCTTGAAATATGACAAAGCGTGGGATGCAGATCTCACCTACTGGATAGGAATGCAGAATCAAGGGATGGTACATGGGAGTTGTCAGACTGAGCAGCGTGAAGGGTTGCTTTAGTCCTTGACATCAAAAAAGGGGGGATATCAAACAGTAGAGAAGGGATTTTGCTGCTGTACCGGGGGCTGGCCAGTTGGGAACACCAGGCCTGGTTCAGTTGAGTTGGGAATACCAGGCTTGGTCTGAGTTGTCCTCAGTGATGTGGAGCATGTTCACAGGAAGACAGGAAAAAGAACCAAGGGCTTGAGAGCAAAGTTTGTGTGATAAGCCTTATGGGCTTAAGACATACCTTATGAAAGACCAAACAGAGAGGAAGTAGGCCTGGTAGAGGGCAACTCTTTAGCCTTGCCAACAAAGAAACTGTTGACTAGAGCCAAGGTCAGACAAATTCCACTTTGAAGTAAGATCTGACTTGCCAGCACTGAGAGGTAATGAACTATCAGAACAACTTATCTTTAAAATGAGATGTGCTGGTTTTCCATGTTACTTGTTGAAACAAGAGGTGTGCTCAATGACCAAGGTGGTGCTTTCTAGTCTTGGAAATCATGTTCATTCCCAAACTTCAGTGGGAAAAGCAGAACCAACAATAATAACCTTGTTGGAAAACACACACAAATGGCATTGTTGGACATTTTTAAGAGTTGTACAAGCAAAGTACGTAAGTAGACAGCCAGGCAGGAGTCTGCAGACAGACTCAGCACTGTGGTCTGAGCTTGATGTCTCCCAGCAAGTGTTAAGAGCTTCAACACAAATTTTCAAATCACAGCCTGCAAGATGAGGTATTAGAGGACCATATTCTAAGACACAGCAGCAACAGATTAGAAGGTTCCCAGTGGAAAGGTCCAAGGGTATGATAAAGTGTCATTCCTGCTTTGCCCTCAGCATCTGCAGAACATTAAACTAATTGTTTCTAATCAAATCTTGTACCTCACCTGGACAGAACAGTCCTCTCCAGTTTTATCCCTGTCTTTTACACCTACACAGGGACACTGAAGATAAATGACCCTTGGCAAACACTTTGCACTGAGTTCATCTTAGATGTAACACTCTGATACCTCTCAGAATTTCAGTGAAGACATGAATACAAAATCCAGACTGAAATACCATTGCTGGAGTTACGATGCAAATGAATTTGGGCCAATTTTAACTTCATTTTTATATATGGCAAAAACAACCAAGGAGAGTCCCAGGAATATGAACCAGGTTGAACTATTATTGTAAGCTCTTTGGGAGAAGGATTTTCTTTTGCTAAAATTATGTCGTATAACCTGATCATTGCCTTATTGCTGCCAATCAGAAGACCAATAACACTGAGTCTCCCTTACTATTGATCAACTTTAACTACTAACATAGTAAACTCTTCGCTGAAAGTAAGATTACAGAACTCTTATAAGCAGGGTTCCACAACATATGGGCTTAAAACCTGAGTGTTGTCCTATAAATCATTTTTAAGTGTTCTCAGCTATCACACTCTTATCAGTACCCTGGATTAGCCAGAAGATAGTCCCAGGAGGCGACTGGCAGGGAAAGATGCATATGCAACTCTAGCACAAAGCAAGCAGGTTTTTTATCTTCTGAGCAAGGTTCAGGCAAAGATCCTCCAGCTGGGATTCATCTCACAGAGCCTGAGATGATAGCTGCAGCACAGGTGTGACCATCTCTGACCCGGTTGTCCCTTCTCTGCAGTCCTTCCAGGACAAGATTCCTCTGACCACATGAAATAGCTGCTTGACTCACACCACAGAAGTGCTTACTTTTCATTTCTGACTGCAAAGAGAACTGATGGTGATGGGTAAACACCATGTATGTGTAGTGTAAATGTCTGTATTTGATTAGATGAGTCCCATGCCTTGTGACCTTTGGGTTTATTCTTTCAGATTTGTCTTCAAACATGGTCCCAGAGACACGGGAGTGCAAATCTCACCAGCCCAAAAGAACACAGGGGAAGCAGAGTAATTCTGAAATAGCCCTATAATAAATAATTACCCCAGCCATACCACCTTCTGTTTAGGAGTAGTATTTTCCTGCTGACCTTTCCCAACAGAAAATGTGACAAATCCTACCCTGGCTCTTCTGTGCTAGCAAATTTGTCTTGTACTTAGGTATCTCTGTTTCTACATCAAGGAATAGTTCTTTCTTTCTTTTTTTTTAACCAGGACTATGCAAGCAAATGTTCACAGTCATATGTAGCATGGGTCCAAGGAAACAAGTATTTAGCACCTCCATCCTGTGACCTTCCATGAAAATGAAAATGCTCACCACCTTGCAACAGATGCCAACCAGCTTAGCAATACCCACACTGCTTTTATTGCATTATTACATTAAACCCAGAGTAGAGTTTAGTAAAAAATGAAATTTTGTTAAGGAATGTTTAAGCTGCAAGTGGGGTTTGATTTTTTAAAACAATATAAATATCAGTGATCCAAGGATACAAAGGTATAAGGCACAATGCCCATGTCCTAGCAAAGGAAATAGGAACAGATGACACTAAATATGCTATAGGCTGTTAGTTAGAGGAGCATGCCAACAGCACAATGTGTTACTACACAGGAAGCCTGAGTTCAGAAGCAACAAGAGCTTGTTGAAACTGTTCAGTTGAAATGCCGTTCCGCAGAAAATAGCTTTTTGACAAAACAGACCTTTTTGGAAACAAAAACAAACAAACAAACAAAAAAAAACCACAACCACAACTTTCATTTTAATTTTAAAATACATCAGGAATGAAAAATTATTCTCTAAACAGAAAAGAAAGAGGTTTTGGTGGGCTGCCAAAAATCAAAGGGATGGGGGACTGTTGCATTTATTTGTTTCCTGGCTTGAAGGCTTTTCTTGTCAGTGATGCTACAAAAATCCAAAATGTTATCATTTTTCAGCTTTTTATTTTTGGCAAGTTTCTGCCCTGGCAATTTGCTTTCATCACAACATTTCAACAGGAAGAGGTTAATTTTCAAACAGCTCTAGCAACATTTGTATAGCTTCCTCCTTTCTCCTGTTACTGGATACCACACTAGTACATAGCACTTAAACGGGTAACAGCACCAAAGGAAAAATGCTGTGTATTGTTTTTCTTCAAACTACTTGCAATCATGGACAATTCCACATGGAATTACAAACAAAGCAGTCTTTAATTAAATACATTTGAAATATACCCTGTTCTCAGGAGCTCCGCTCAGCACAAAAAGCCAAAAAAAGCCCCAAAACAGCATCTTCATGTTACTTTGTGAGCCTGCCTAAAGGAACAGTGCACCTCCTGCCTCTGTGTATATATCGTATTTTCTAGGTCTTATAGCGCATTCTGCTGTTCCTGATTCCTCCAGAGGAGTGGCAGCCTGCACCACCTTTATAAAGGCTAGTAAGGATAAATTTAGCTCCTTGAGCCTGCTTCCTGAGCTGCCTGTACCTGAGCCACCTCTGAATGAGGAACAGGTGATGCCAGTAGCACAGGCGATGCACTCACGCAAAGATGTGTAAGCTCAGCCATAGCGTTGTGCCCACGTGGCTTTTGCATGGGGGCTGGCAAGAGCACAGGCCTCTCATTCCAAGTCTGTGAAGAAATCCCAAAATCAAGGGGTGTGGGTGGCTGAACCCAGCCCTACCCCACCACCATCCCATCCATGGGTCTCCAGCTCCTGGGGCAGCTTTGTAGGGAGGGGGGCCTCCTGTTTACCGCCTGTTTCTCTATTCATGGTGCTCAGCCTGCTCCCCTGAGTGTCAGAGAAAGGCTAGTGGATAGAGATATTAATTGAGCATCACTTATAAAAATATGGGAAATGTGTGTACTAACTACAGACAACTAGTTACAACAATGGAGACCATGTCTGTGCATCACTGGAATATATCATATGCTCAACTGAAATGTATAAAATCTAAGGCATGGGGGGGAGGGGGGCGTACATGTATGTGTGTTGTATGGTTTTTCTTGGGTTTTTTTATTTGAAATCTGTGTCTAAGAGTATGTTTAATTGTATGGTAGCAATTATTCTGCCTGCTGTGGAAGTGACAAAGATACATTCAGATGAATAGGCAGTATTTTCTGAAAACAAATGCATTAACAATTCTGATTTCATAATCCTTACAATGTGAAAAATGGTAAGCACTTAATGGCCTAAGTGCAGGTGACAGAATACAAATATATACAAAATAGGGATGGTGCAACTAGAGACAGTGTATCATCTAGTTAATAAACTGAATCAGCAAAAATGCGATACAAGAAAAGCATTCTGACCTTCTACATTCCCAGAATTGTCATACTACACCTGTGAGAAGATACTACACCATCATTTTTTTTCCCCAGTGAACATCAGTATTCATTGTTTCAGGAATAGAAAAAAGCAGAGTCAATACGAAAATCTTACTTTTTTTTTCATTTTCATAGATTAAATCTTTTTTTTTTTTTTGCAAAACCAAGAAAAAGAACCTTTTCCATTGAAGAAGCTGTAAAATGATTTGCAAGCATTTCCTCAAAAACAATTTAGGGAAAAAAAAATTTTTAATCAATCTGTTTGCAGGCTCTGATTAAGTGACTGTTTCCAGGGGCAGCATTTTCAAGATTAAAATGAACAATGCCATTTGGAGTCCCAGCCATGACAGAGATATGATCCCATTATTGTAGCTTGCCTGCCCCACTCAGGGCTCTAAATCACTAGTGTGTAGATTTCCTGCAGAATGCTAAATGATAAGGAGCATTAAGGAAAGAGGTTGCCAGTTTGAAGTCAGTTGCCTGCTGTTCCAGGATCATTTGCTTGAACCTCTGCAGTATCCTTTTAACTGAGTCTAGGGCTTCCTTGAAATCCTTCCACCAGGAAAGTATCCTTCCTTTGATCTGTTAAGCCTACAGGCTCTAAAATTGCCCCCATACTTAGGATGTCTCCTCCATGGCTGGGGGATGCTGGAGCTGCCACTGCTCCTCTCCTGTTCCTGAGACAAGTGGCAGATCCCTTCCATGGAAGTATTCAAATAATGGACTTCTCCAGTGTAATAGGATTATGGGATTTTTTTTAGTGTCCTTCTGTGATTCTATCACGCATTAGGTGAAGATACAGCTAAAAACCAACTGAGCTTTTAAGCTGGGACTGTAGAGCTCTGAATTCTCACAAATATACTTACTGCATATTTATAAGATAACTTTAAAGAAGTGAGTCAACAAAATCTGTCGCTGGTGTGCTTATTATGATGGGCTGATTTTAAAAAAAATGGGCTGAGAGACAACCTGAGGGCTGGAAAGCATATTGTACAGAAATGAATAGGTCTGTTTAGACAAGTAGATACAAGGTGCATTTGTGATGATTCCCTTCTATTGGGGCCTAGGCAGGTTTTCTTTCCACAAAGAGGCATATATTCTTTTATTTTCTGCTTCATTCAAGTAGTTGTGAACCCAACTTGTCCTTAGTATTGTGTGACAGCCTGCTGAGGAAATGGCCCCAAAATAATGAGGGATGGGATTCAGCGAAATATTGTTCATATTTATACTGCCATACAGATCTACACAAAGGCTCTGCAATAGCAGCAGCATTCTGCTGATCTACTGATTTTCTTCTATGTAGACCCCGCAGAGGCACAATAACAAGAGAAAAATAATAAAGAAGCCATTTAAAGATTTGTGACCGTGCTTGGTATGAATGTTTCTTTAAATGAGGCAGACCATGAGAACATAATGTGTCCATACGGTGCTGCATTTCATGCACTCAGAGAAAAATAATTCATGAAGAGAGCATTTCAAATCTATTAAAATATTCCCACTACCTCTTCCACCAGCTTCAGTTAAGAATAGCAAGAAAGGTTAAAGATTTAATGGATGTCGAGATTGAACTTGCTGTCCTTTTCAGACCCTCCTGAACAGAGCTGAAGGCCACTGTTCGTGCTGTGCATTACCACTGCCTAAATAAGCTTCCTATATTTCACCTGATTTTTGGATAAACAAAGGCTTTCAGTCAGCACGAAGGCTCTGTACTCCAAAACATGAAAACATTATGTTATTTTCTTGTTTTCAGTAGCAAAAATATACCGTGATTTATTCCCCTCTTCAGCCTGGGGAATTCAGTTTTTAAAAGCTGCATTTCCAGATTTTGCAGAACTGGGAAAAGCTCTCAGGAATACCCCTGGTCTGAACATAGGTGTTCTTCCATCTCCCACCAAGGCATGAGATTCAACTGGAATGTGAAATTTTCAAATTTTGAAAAAAATGTCAGCATATTCAGGACCCTGAAACATTCTGATCTGAAACTTAAAAGCTGGATATCACCCCAGCGAGTTCTGGCTCCACAGGACTCAACAGACTGCTGTCACATTATCCGAGCCAGCCAGGGAGACCACTTCCACAGAATGAGGAGTATAACATCCCCCTGAGCCCCTTTCTCGAGGCAGGCTTTGCTGGACTTTCAAACTCGTGGCAATTCAATCCCAAAAGCAGAAACCTTCCTGTAATTCACTGAAAACACATCAAAGAAGAGACGCATCTGTAAAGCATTTAAATTTTACAAATGGGCATTTTTCAACAAAGATATGCTTTGTCAGGAAATTCCTGGCCAGCTCTAATCAGGAATGCATCTGGGAACCAAACATTTTGTCAGATCTATGGGCAAAATGGATTTAGCCAAGGAATGAAAGGGACGTGACACTCTGATCAGCAATCCAGAAGATCAAAGGACATGGCAAATCAGAAAAGGACAGAATTAACCAGCAAAATTCTTTACTTGCAATTAAAATAATTTAACATCACATCTGATGAGACTTTCTACAAAGCACAGTGTTTACCAGTGATAAATACAGTTCGGGACTAAAGGGGTTGAAGTACAGGGGGCAGAGGGGACCTATGCAACCGTAATCACAGCACGCAACTTGGAGTACACCCTACGTAGGCCAGAGGTAATGGGGAGAAAGTAGGGATTATAATCCCTCCTTTTCCACTACCGGTTCAATGCTTGATTACCAATGCATGAGAGTATTTATCCTCAGTTAATTTTGCTTGCAAAGACAGTTTCAAAGCCGAACCAAACAAACAGGACCCTATGGTCCTGGAGAGCAGCCACAGTTCAGTTGGACAGTAAATTTAATTTCTCAAAAGTTATTTTGTTTATGTTAAGTCTCTGCATCAACCTCTAGGGAAAAAAAAAAAAAAAGAAAACTGAGGTCCCCAGGGCATTATTTACAGGAAAGCACAGTGTTAACAGGCAATAGTTCAATTCCTCCTCTGAGCAAGAGGATTTAGAACTACATGTCCTATTTTTCCAGCCATTAAATGATTAACACTTGTGGCATAAGACTGAAGATGTGGTTTCAAACCCCCTCAAGCAGAGGAGGAACTGAATGTGGCTAGGTGGCTGTCTGGTTAGGTGACTGGCTGGGTGACTGCCCAGGCAACTGACTCACCAGTCACCCTGCCGAGTGACTATACAACGCAGAGGATTTGGGCCCCTACTGCTCCAGTGACCCCCCAACCCTGAAGCTTCAGCCACCTTCTCAATAAATAAGGCTCCAAAACAACCATCTTCCCCACCACTCCCCCTGCCTGCCCCGCACCACCAGCTCCACGCTCCCTGCTCTCATTCAGTGTCGCCCGGCTCCCTCTGCCTGAGCCCAAGCCACCACCTGGCAGCTGGTTACAACAGTTTTGTGATCTGGAGATAAAGCCCTCTGTGAAGGTACTTACCTGAGCCACAGGATAAACGTTTCCACTTAGATGTTTTTTAGTTACCAGAAACTACTTGCCTCAAATAAGTGGCCCTGTCATAAATTCACAGGTTAAAGAATACTAGTCTGAAATTCTCCCCATTCTGCCAGTGGTTCAAGACTTGAATTATACCAGCCAAACACTAGATCTACTAGCTTTGAGGAAGAGAGAAAAAAACAAACAAACAAACAAAAAAAACCCCACACTTAATATCACAATAAAATAGTCCTTGCTTAAAACACATGTTTAAATGTTTTCCCACATGGAATGTCTGATACACCAGCACTGCTGACACATCTGCAAATTAGAAATGGTTTCTTACCAAAAAAAAAGAATTATGTAAACATGGCAATCTCTATTTAAATTGAGCATTCAACCAATTATCAATAGTCATGAGGACCTGAGGGAACATACAGAGACAGGGAGTTAGTGTGCATTTTTCTTGCTTTTTTTTCCAGCCTTCAGAATGACACAATGTCTTTTGCAACATGCTCTGTAGCTGGAAAGTCCAGTATCTGAAGTGCGAGGACTAGTCTACTTTTCAGGCAGCTATTTAATAATTCTGGCACTCCGGGACCTTCCGAATCCCAGTATTGACAGGTACCAAGTCTCTGGTTTGTCACCTCTGGAACAAAGGGAGCTTTGTACTGAACTGGGTATGAATAATTGTAATATGTGATGTGTAGTAACTGGTAGCTGCAGAGCCTGTGCCATCTGGAGAGGCAGGGATTTACACAAGCTTTTTGTGGAAGCAGAACGAAGGGAAAATTTCACTGTAGGAATAAAGCTGAATTTGCACAGGCACGCAGGATTCAGATGAGCCTTGCAAGAGAAATGCCTTGTATGAATGTTCGTAATTAAGAGACTTACTGCATTACAAGCCCTTGCAGATACCACTGTCACATACTCCGAGCTGGACCCAGTTTGAAGCAGCAAGTACATACACACCTGCTGGCTGATGGAAATGACTGACTCTGGGGGACAGACAGTAAAATTAATTATTCACATCTCCTATGTTGCTGCTACCCACACAGATACCGGCAGGCTTGGAAAACCAAGAAGGTTTGGGCTTGATTTTAACACGTTTTTATGCACTACCTTTATCTGTCAGTGTGTAGAAAAGCTTTAAAAAGAAAATCACTGCTCCATTTTCAAAAAAACACTTAAAAGTAATGTTTAAATCCTATCTACATGCCTTCTCCTGATGGCCTGTTTCCATTTATTGCACCTCTTTTCACCAACTTTGCACCTCCTTTAACCCATACAAATGTCCCTTGGGCAACAACAGTTTGAGGAATCAATATATTAACAGTTTATTAATTCTGGTTGATTCCTTATATGTAATTAATATCAAACTACAGACCCTTTTTTGATTTCAAGGGGGCTGGTTACTCTGCTGTTTATTTTACCTCCACCCTGGTCAAACACTGGGTATTGACAGTGAGCTGAAAATGAAAGATTGATGGAAACTCATGTCTTCTGTTCCTGTTAGCTATGGGTCTATCCCTGTTACTCCTATTCCTGTTAACACCCGCCATCTAGCCTCCTCCTAGAGGAGTGCAGTTCTGCAGGATACCGATGAAAGCAAGGGAAGTTATAAAAGGGATAAGGCTTTCCGCAGCAGATCTCTAACAGAAAAAACAGGCCAAGAACATCTATCAAGACACCAAAGACGAACCGACCATATTCAAAATAATGTTCCCTGGCAGAAAGGAAACGGGAATAAGGAAAGGGATGAAGGAGGGTAGAGGACAGAGTACAGGCAGCTGCCAGCTGCTGCTTTCACCGCAGCTTCCCCTGGCTCCAAGGGAGCGTGGTAGAAGCCACAAGGTGTGAACGTGCACAACACCAGTGCTGCGGAGGGAAGGAAAACTATGTAAGACAGCATCAAGCAGAGATGCAATCTCTCCCTGGAAAACCTGTGCCTTAAAAATAGCATGCAGGTGTTTCTCTGCTCAGCATGGAGCTGGGGGCCTCTCGTATTGTCTGCAAAGGGTGGCTGCGATGAGAGAGGTGGTGGCTCCTTGCTTCATCTGTCATTGGTCACCAAAGGGGGTCAAGCTGTGAACAAGCCAGCTCACAACACATACGGTCTGGGAAGAGGCACATTTCGACTCCCAGCACGTCATGAGGAACAACTCTGGTCCACATGCGGAGGGACTGAGGGACCGCGCGCCTGGTGCTGCCAAGCTGGGGTAGCCCTCCCTGCAGTCACACCTCCGACAGCGGCCGCACCAGCCAGCACTGCACCCGGGGACATGCTGGCGATGACCAAGTGAGAGCAAGTGGTGCAAGCTCAGGGGCTGTGGGGAGCTCAGGCATAGGCAGCCAGGGATGTTCATCCACCCCCCGCAGCCCAATGCTGCACAGCAGGAGAGGCTCAACCAGGGCTGCAACCAGCGCTTGCAAACAAACCTGCTGTCTCTCACACACAGAAAGGGAAGCCGATGCTGATGACATTTGCTTATTCGCAGCTGGGGGAGCTTAATCAAAAGACAACAAGAAATGCTGTTCAGTTTTGCTTTTTATTCCCTTCAGTGCCATTCCACTTACTTTAAAAATAGATGTCATAGCAAAGATTTATATTTAATGCTTTGCTTGTCACAGAGGGAAGAAGTGAGCTGCTGAGAAGTAAGAAACTCTGGGAGTGGGAAGGGGGATTTTTCCAGGGATGAAGACTTTTGGGACGAGATCCATCTTGAACTAATTCAACTAGAATTGAAGGCATTACGCTGTGCTTACTCAGTGCACGGATCATTCCATGCACCAGACCTTTTTCTGCAAGAATGTGGGGAAGAGTGAAATCAGTCTCCAGAGGAAACCAGGTGAAGGGGAAGGAGGGAGAGCATCCAGTTCCATCTGTCTTTAGGCAATTTTACCAGTGGAATCATTTCAGTAGAAGGACATTATGTATTTCTCCTATATAATAGCTGAGAGCCATTACTTACCAGTGGCTTGCTGCTAATGAAATACACTGTCATGGTTTAACCCCAGCCGTCAACTAAGCACCACACAGCCGCTCACTCATTCCCCCCTCGGTGAGTTGAGGGAGAGAATCAGAAGAGCAAAAGTGAGAAAACTTGTGGGTTGAGATAAAGACAGTCTAATAAATAAAGCAAAAGCCACACACGCAAGCAAAGCAAAACAAGGAATCCATTCACTACTTCCCATTGGCAGGCAGGTGCTCAACCACCTCCAGGAAAGCAGGGCTCCATCACACACAACAGTTACTTGGGAAGACAGATGCCATCACTCCAAACATCCCTCCCTTCCTTCTTCTTCCCCCAGCTTTATATGCCGAGCATGACGTCATATGGTGTGGAATAGCCCTTTGGTCAGTTGGGGTCAGCTGTCCCGGCTGTGTCCCCTCCCAATTTCTTGTGCACCCCCAGCCTGCTCGCTGGTGGGGTGGTGTGAGAAGCAGAAAAGGCCTTGACTCTGTGTAAGCACTGCTCAGCAGTAACTAAAACATCCCTGTGTTATCAACACTGTTTTCAGCACAAATGCAAAACATAGCCCCATACTAGCTACTATGAAGAAAATTAACTCTGTCCCAGCCAAAACCAGCACATACACGTAGTAGTTTTATTACAGTAACAGTGATTTTAAGCAATCTATTAATAAATGCAAACATTTTTACTTTCTGTTATGCACCTGAAGACCCACTCCAGTTCATGTGTTCTCCCTTGAGACCAGTTACGGCAGAGCCCGTAACACAGTATGTCCCATCCAGCAAAAGGGCTCGGGCACCCTGATTTACATAGGTGAAGACTGCTGAGGACATGCTATTGCTCACTTTCCTGTATTTGTATCTTTCTATTTCTTTCCTCTTGCATGCATTTATGCAAACTTTTCCCCACTTTGGATTTCATCTCAGCTGCATACCGATGAGACAATATTTCAGTCCCCCCGTTCATTTTGGAAGTCATTTCCTTGCATTACACCACCAGTTTCATCCACATTTTCGAGAACATGGTGTGGAGCAGATTACCCAGAAATCTCTGGCTCTTGCCTCAGGCAAGACTGGTCGTGTTTGTCACAGCCTACCTGTGAAGTCCAGATAAGCCTCTCCTCGCTGTTCAGAACTGCACATTTCCTCAGGTACACTAATGCCTGACGACAGTTCACCTGTGGTCTATTTCAGACAATTCTTCCCTAAAATGTATTTCCCACCGGCCTTGTTTTGACTCGTGCATGCAGGTTGCTACTGAGCCAATGCTCTCTGCCAGCACAACACTCCGAAAGGGATACTGCAAGCAATAAACGAGTTATGGAAGGCTTCAAAATAGAAGCTGTAGGAAAAAGATCCATGGATAATGCAGGCTTTACAGAATCCATGAAGGATACGTTTTTTAATGAGATATCCTAAACTTAAGATGCTGACTGGGAAGCCTGTGAGCTCCCTGCTCTGGCTTCCGTGCCTATCACAAATATAATATCTACCAAGCGGGTTGTGCTGTACCTTATTCTCTTGTTCTGTCTGCAGAATTGTTGCTAATTTTATTTTAGTATGCTTCTGGGCTAGTTTAACAGACAACTTGTACCTACAAAAATATGTATGAAAGAGCTCAAAGTGTCTAGTGTTCATGAAGAACAGGAAAAAGCTAGTGTCGTGGTTTCCTTCTGATCCTTAGGAGTAGTGCTGACTGAGTGACAAGGCAAAAAATTTAATGGGAGAATTGACCTTTACCTCTAAAAAACAAACAAACATCAGTCTCTCTTTGGGTGACACCGCCTTTTCTTATGGACTATCCTAAAAAAGTTGCTGATTCCTCCCATCCACTCGTCTAAGAAAAGTTGCTATATTATATTAAAAACTACCACAAACTGAGTCGCTTACTGAACAGCAAGGGAAAAAAACGCACCTTGTTCCCTAAGGATACCACATAGTTATGTGACCTGCTTTGCTTGGCTAGCTTTCACAAACCACCAAGTGACACCCCTTCTCTTTTCTGCGCCATCCAGAAGACTTTTATCTCCGTACATCTCTCCTGCTGCAGTGGGAATAAAAGCAACTCAGTGGCACAAAGTCAGAATCCAAAGTTGAGACAGGCAAAGCACAGCCTAAAGCAACTTCACCTCTGTTTCCCATATGACTCTGTGAAGCGCAGTCATCAAAGCAGCACTAATACGACCACCCAACACGAGGCGTACAGCATGCGGCTCCGCTCATGTGAATGCTCTGTGCTCTGAGACTGCACAAGGACATGTCATCTGAGGACCTGAATGAAACTAAAATAGGGAAAAGATCCCAGCTAGCTCTGCTCATCTTCCTGCAGACTTGCATTCCCTGAACACTCAGCCCTCTGCCTCTGAGCTCTCCGGGAGAGAGTTAGCTCAGGGACATGGTTTTCTGCTTTGGGGCTTTTGCTGGGGAAAGGCAGCTCTAAACTAAAATATCGGTGTTGTGGGACAGGACCGCCTGCTGAATCAGCCCTGGCTACCTCCTTTGCCTGGCCTCTCCTGCCAGCTTCCTAGCCTCTCCCAGACACATCCAGCCCCCTAGGAGGGAGAAGGGCTCGCCACCATCTCCTGGGGCAGAGTTTCTCTCAGGGAAAGAAAAGCAGAGGAAGCTGAGCCCCAGCCAGACAGGGGAAAATTGCTGCTGCCAACAGTCCATGAGGATGTGAGGGGAAGAAGAGATCCCCTGTCTCACCCAGTGGCTGTGGCTCCCCACCACCAGTCACTGTCCCTCGTGCCACCCACAGGCCCCACTGGCTGCCCCCCACCCCTTTGGGCACTCTGCTCCCACCAGGGAAAAAGAGCATGAATGAATTTGAACTTTAAACACTGAATACCTTGGGGCAGATGAATCAAACCAACAAAAAGCAGGGGGAGTTTCCCCACTTTCAGGGAAAATCTAGCCTCTCACCAGGGAATTAAGGCCAAAAGTAAGAGTGGGGCTGGGAGTAAGGAGAGGAAATTTGGATGCAGCCAGGGAAGCACAGAGAAGTGATTAAAACCACACCACCACTAGACCTTCCTTCAGCTAAGATCCTCCCCTAACCAGCAAATGCCCCAAGCCCCAGGGAACAGATGCGAGCAAGTGGATCCTAGCTGCTGCACTGTCCTGCAGAGAGCGGGGAGGTCCCTATAATAACGTCTTTTGCCGGAGTGACAATGTCCCACGGTGGTGGGACACCGCTGCTATTTCTAATGGACACCCACTTTGAACTGCACCAGCCCTCTGCTTCTAGTGGGGCTTAGAGCAGTCTCGTGGATACTGTACCAACCTGGGCATCATCAGAGCACAGCTCGCAAAACTCCTGTGGGCAATGTGGCCTGCTGCGCTGGCAAATTCTCATTGCTTTTCAAGATTAAACTCAGAGGCTCACAGCGGTCTTTCCTTGGGGATTTGGCTCAGCTCCCAGTCTGATTCTGATCTCTTATCAGTGCCTCAGCCTCCAAGAATTGCATGGTTGTGACTAGTCTGAGGTTGCAGGTTCAAAGTCTCCATTTCCACCTTTTTTCTCTGTTCTTATTTTTCTGTGTTTATTTTTCATGTGGAGTAAATGATTCTTCGCATTTCCATAATGCAGTTTCATATGTAAACTCTTCTCCATCAGTTAACTGGACAGTATTAAATGCCCTGTGCTTCAAAATCAGTGACAGCCAGAAATAAAACTACCTCCTGACTATTTGGTTTGTGTTAAGACTTAGACACTGAAAAGACCAGTGATTGAATCTTCTCCAGTTTTAAATCTTCTCCTCTGTATTTCCAGGAGTTTTTAACTGCCACTTCTTCGTCATTTCTTTCCTCTTTGCGTTTTCTTCTTTTGTTTCCTTCCTGATTCCAGGAATTCAGCAGCCTCCCAAATCTAATAGAAACCTGTATCATTTGCTTCTAAGGGTCTTGCATAATGTGAAAAGCAACCACCACCAGTGCCACACGCTACTGTACCTTAATGGTGAGTGCCCTAGAGCCTGCAAGCTCAGGGCACCCATGCTCTGGAGCCAAGGCACTTCAGAGGTGAATCATTCAGGATCCTGGCCAGCCCATCTGGGACTTACACACACACACATCTCCCTGAAAACAGCATTTCAGATCTCAGAAGTAATGCATCCTCAGGCTCCCAGCAGCCTCTTCAGTGAAGGGCAGAAGACCAGAGAAGCTCCAGGGCATCTAACAGTTCCCAGCTCTTAGCTCCCACCAGGGCACTAAGCAGCAGTGGCCCAGGGACTCAGGCATTTCATAGAATCATAGAATCATAGAATTGTTAAGGTTGGAAAAGACCCTTAAGATCATCAGGTCCAACCGTTAACCTACCACCGCCAAGTCCACCACTAAACTATGTCCTCAAGCACCACATCTACCCGTCTTTTAAATACCTCCAGGGATGGGGACTCAACCACTTCCCTGGGCAACCTGTTCCAGTGCCTGACTACTCTTTCAGTGAAGAAGTTTTTCCTAATATCCAACCTAAACTTACCCTGGCGCAGCTTGAGGCCATTTCCTCTCGTTCTATCACTTGTTACTGGGGTGAAGAGACCAACCCCCACCTCACTACAGCCTCCTTTCAGGTAGTTGTAGAGAGCAATAAGGTCTCCCCTCAGCCTCCTCTTCTACAAACTAAACAACCCCAGCTCCCTCAGCCGCTCCTCATAAGACTTATTCTCTAGACCCTTCACCAACCTAGTTGCCCTTCTCTGGACACGCTCCAGCACCTCGATGTCCCTCCTGAAGTGAGGGGCCCAAAACTGGACACAGTATTCGAAGTGCGGCCTCACCAGTGCCGAATACAGAGGCACTATCACCTCCCTGGTCCTGCTGGTCACACTATTCCTGATACAAGCCAGGATGCCACTGGCCTTCTTGGCCACCTGGGCACACTGCTGGCTCATGTTTAGGCGGCTGTCAACCATCACCCCCAGGTCCTTTTCAGCCAGCCTGCTTTTTCCAAGCACCACTTGCTAAAATCCAATGGGTTTCTGCTATAAGCTGCCCAGATTAAATGACAATTTCTTTCTGATGGAACAACCATCTCCCAGAGAAGTGCTAACTTTGGTCAATTGGGAAAATGCTGCACTGGAGAATTTGTTACCAGACCTCCTTCTAACCAGTCACTCTTCCTTTGTGCTCTGATCTCACTTCTTCCTCCTCTGACTCTGTCACGTATGCTTGCCTTTAGCATCCAAGGTCCCCTCTAACAGTAGACAAAGTAGGCCTTCAGTGGCCCAGCAGAGAGCCAAATACCGCACATACATGTACAGTTCTGCCTGAACATGCTGCAATGCAGAGCCCACACTTACAGCACATACAACACAGAGTCACTCAGTGGGTACACACCAGGTTAGATCTGCAGCGCCCACACAAAGCCCAACATGTCTGGCCTCAGCCATAGTGCTCTCAGGATGGGGAGCTCACAGCCTGACCCCTTCAAGCCTGTACCTGTAGACTCTGCTGAATATAAAACAATATTGAAGAATTAAACATTCGCAAATGCTTGATACCAAACAGCTAATAAAGTTGCTGAGCACCTTGAACTCAGTGACCCTCGGTCAGTTTGAGAAATGCACTTCCTTATCCTCATGAGTCTCTTTTATTATTTTTAACTAAGACCTACAAGAATTACTAACTAGAAATCCTATCGGATATGCTGGGATGAAAACTCACCTGTTTTTTTGTGCTTCTTGTGCCACCCACTGGAACAGGCTGAAAACCCAAGTGAAAAGAAAACATTCAGGAAATTTCATATCCAGCATATTTTAGTATGTTTCACGAATTAATATAACAACAGCCTGCAATATGCTCCAACAGTTTTAGTCAATTCTCATTAATTCAAAATATCTGAAAAGAAGAACTCAAGTTTGCTAATCTCCTGACCAAATGCCCGCAAGCCACTAAAACAGTCTGTCTTTCAGGAGAAAGACAAATGCAGTTCAATGATGCATTATTTGTATTGATGAATTCTCCAGACGCTAATGACATTGTACAGGGCACAGAGAATATCTCATTTAACATAGTCCATCCACCTCCAGTCACTGGGAGGTGAGAAAGCTAAACTGAAGTAGGTGTGAAGAAGCTGTTAATCTTATATGGGAAAGGAGGGGCTTACTAGACTAAGGAACTACAAGAACCTGTCTTGTTTAGTCAGGCAAAATGAAGGCTGAGTGAGAATATTCCTCTCTCCAAATACCTCATGGGCACATATTCCAAGGGAGTACAGCCTCTAGGATGGTGTTCACAGTGATTAATAAGTGATTAGAAAATTAATCAGGAATTAATTTAAACTGAATACCTAGAAAAGTTTAATAGCATTGAAGCGGTGAGCAAAGCCCTCCAGTAAGATAGATAATGGCAGACAATTTTACTTTTTTTCATAAAAAAGAACTTGTACCATTTCTGAAAGCCATTGTATGGTGGGATTGTTTGCAATAGCAAGGCATCACATGTAGGGACACAGCCTCACTTTTCTGTATTTTTACTGAGGACGTGTATCCATCTTCTAGAAAGAGTGCAAACAACAGGAAGATCTCAGTGTGATAGCATCATTAAGAAAACAACACTTGGGTTTTGGGGTTTTTTTACCCTAAAAATGAATATGGGACAAAATACAACAAAACCTGCCCTTGAGGCTCCCTTTAGTGCCACCCCCAAAAGGCCATTTTGAGTAACTAGCCATTTAAAGTACCCGCTAGGTTTCCAGCACAATTTTATTTGACCTTTTAATGAAAGAATAACATGTATAAGGCAAATGATTTCTGCTGATCACCTGGGTGACTGCTTAAAGCAACGCTCTATATAGCCTAACCAGCCCATTGTCCAAAGTGTAATATTAAGCTTTGTCTTTCATAAATGTATGCCTCGAGTGCATTTTCTGATTTTGAAGTTTGTCTTTTTGCCCAGTCTGACTGCATATGTTTTTTAGTGAACACACAAGGTAAGATGTTTCAAATACCTAATAAGGAAACCAGTTACCCGCAGAGATTAAAAAAAAAAATTAGGTTACTGATTATTGAATATATATATTCTTCTATTTATAGAAAATATAAGGAACTCCATAAAGTTCCTTAGTTTCCAAACATAACATATCATAACATATTGCTGTAAACCATAGTTGTTCCATTCCTATTATGCAAAATGACTAGGACTTTAATAAACCTTTTTCCAGTTCTTCCTGTAATACAGTCAAGGAGGGCCTTATGTATGTGTGTGTGTTTATTATGACGCATGAACACAAGAAGACTTCATAATAAAAAAATACAGTTGAAGAAGCCGCAACTTCCCTTGTGGCAGAAAATGTGCCGCTTGTTTTAACCAGCCGGGGAGCAGGAAGCCCATACCCAAGGTGTGGAAGACCAAAATGCAGGGCCTCCAGTGCCATCCCAGCCACAGCTGCCCTCACTCCAGCACAGGGGCCATGACCCAAAGAGCACTGACATCCACCAGACCCTTTCCCTTCATTTCTGGCCAGCCCAAGAGGCATGTGCTATGGAAATGACTGAGCTGTGGCAGGAACCTCGTGACTGCAGAAGACAAAACTGCCACAGGAGCTAAACCTACCTTTGAAATAACAACTTTCCACACATTGCTTTCCAAGTTTAAAATAAGATTATTTTTTCACCTGCATTTTCCCTCGGAGAGTTCTTTGGGTGTATCAGCGTACCCACCATCACGCAGAGACACCAGACAGAGCCAATCTTTGTGGCCAGGAAGTATCTCCACTTTGTAAATGTCTGACAACAACCGTAAACTTTAGTAACAGGCATCATCTAGATTTACTGACTGTAATTAAACTTCAGGGCAAGTGCTCCAATACATTTGTCATGGTTCTCCATCACCCAAACGAAGGGTCATACTGGCTGAACAGCACTGAAGCTCTGTCTACTTTAGCTTGCAGTGTGCCACAAAAGACCTGAGGACCAAACAGATCGTACTGAGGACCTGGTGTCCACACTCCATGTGTTCATGGGAGGATTCATTTGGACAAGCATCACAGTAGTCGTGTGGACTGAGCACCCCTGAGCTGGCGGAGATCATCCCTACGCTAGTGGAAACTGGGAATCTGTGTCCTAGAACTGCTCCCAGGGGCAAACCACAGCACAGCAAGGCAGAAATTTGGGAGATTTGCTTCAGAAATGCTCTGCTGATCCAAAATTAAATGCTAACGTAAGCCCACTCCAAAGCTCTTTCCTCTCTCCCTGTTGTCTTGTGCTCACCCCCAAAGTAACCGAACTGCTCTTGTTGTATAAATTTATTCATTAGCAGCAGTAAATTTTGCTGGCTGAACTGAAAGCTTGATTGCATTCACACCAATCCACCTCCACACGCATGTTTGTCTTCTGAGCTCCAGTTGTTTAATGATCCCTACAATGGAAAAATAGGGAAAACCTAGAAGGGCCAGAATCTTAAAGTCCTTGTTGTGCTATAGGTCTTTCTCCGAGAGTTAATCTTAGCAGGATTCATTTCATTTAACACCTAGCCATGCCACTGCTGCCAAATTAGGTAAGTATGTATATGAATTCAACTGAAGAAAATGTGGGAGCACACTCTACATGTGACTCACCCATCATGCATAATTAGAGGTATTAGGCTAATAAACGTTATTTTGAAATACGTAAAATAACTGTAAAAACATTTTAAAAACCTTCAGCTGAGAATGGTTATAAAAAAAAATTAAGAAATAGGAGGAGGGGAAAAGACTCTATTGTTCACTTCAAGCTCCTGGGAAAAGAAAAAATCAGTTCATTCACCTCAATCTGTTTTCAGCCTATTTATTTCAGCACCCCAGGTCAGCAACCTCAGAGGTGAGCCCAGAAGATTCCTCAGGAGCTCTTCCGATAAAAGGCTGTCCCGCATGATGGAGAAGCTCTGTCAGCTCCCACATGCAATGGTGCAATCACACAATATTCTCTGTTTTCTTCATATGCACAAGATCTTGTGCTTCTGAGACCACGCACAGGTGCCAGTACCTCAAGAAGAAGAAAAAGCACGTAACACTTTGCCTCAAGCAGCCTAGAACATGTTTATTATTATTTCTATTATTATTATTATTAAAGAATTCAATCCTGACTGCCAATTAAAAGGAATTGCAGAAACAGTTTGGTAATTATTTAAGGAATACAATTACATTGCTCACTCTGACACTTAAGCTTTCTTTAAGAGGATCCAACAGGACCTTAGAAGGTGCTATAGGGACCATCAAGAATGGCATATTTAAAATGAATTTCAGCAGAGCTCAGGGCCAGGAAACTGCAGGTTTATGTTGAGTGACTTGAAAAGACAGAGAGCCTTGCCAGGAGGGAGACCCTGAGTTCACCTACCAACACATGCACCTGCCAAGAATAACAGAAATAATAATAAAAATAAAAATGCAAAAACATGAAAGTTAGCACTGTGTTGACAGGGCTTCAGTAAAATTTCAAACAGAGGGGCTCTATCACTAAGTCTTCCCACTGAGCAACATTTACAGTTATTACTTTCTTGCTGCTGGCAGCAAGCCTTTATAGACATTTTGAGAATACATCCAATATAGGAAGTGGCCTGTTGTTTTTTCTTTCTTCCAGCTACATTATTGATATTTCAGGAGAGTAATTGAACTTCTCAGCGCCAACTTGTTTTCTCCATGAACTACTATCCCCTGTAGATACACATGTTTTCAGGGCATATGCTAAAGTAACTGTAAATCCTGCGTCTAAATGGCACTTGTATTTTATCAGCCTTTGTAGGAGAAAAAATGGTATCCTAGCTGTAAAACATCTGACAGCATTTAAACTGTACTATGTTTCATCTCTTTCTCACACATACGCACACTCTCACACACATTTCATTAAAGTCTTTCTTTAAAAAAGACATTCAAAAACCACATTATCGTCACCGAATCTTTGTTCCATCCCACCCAGGCTGTCTGTTTTCCTTATTTTGCTATGAGCACATTGTACCACAAGCAGCATTAATAGTCAAGCAGCTATTCATAATAAAGAAACTAAACTAAATAACACAAAAAAAAAAAAATCATGGTGAAAGCACAGTCCAGAGGATCACAAAGAGAAGTGGCTCCACTCTCAGCACACAGCACACAGCAAGTCTCTCCTGCTGTTTCAGACTCCAGTGGGTGCATGTCAGGGTCGGTGGGCTCTCTCCTAGGACAGGGTCAGTAGCTAATGCCCACTCCCTGTCTTGGTTTCTGCAGGCACTCAGGCTGGCACCACAGCATCTTCAAGCATGTACTTAGACAGGACAAGTGAGGAACAAAGGTCCCATCAAGTAAGTATTGATACATTCAGAGCCAGCTTTCTTCCCCAGCCACTATATAATTAAAGTTGGAAAAGTCAAAGGAGTAGTTTCCCTACCGATAGTTAGAGAACGGGAACCCTTCCCTTGGAAGCTCGCATGGAAAATTAAGAGGGAGGTTTCTACTGGAAAGAAAAAGTTTGAAACTTGCCAGTTAGGTCAATTTGTTACATGGCATGGCTGAGGTACAGCAGGATGCAGCATCATCACGTGGTGCCTTGATTTCAGTCCTCTCTATGGACTCAGAGGCCCCGACCACAGTCATGGTGACAGGGAACCCTGCCTTGTAGCAAATTAGTGGACTACAGGTGGCAGAGGAATGAGACACCATAGCAGGAATGCGTGCCTTGGCTGGATTACTGCCACAAAGCACATTACAGGATATCCACACACAGAGTCTTCAGTCTCCATCTCTCCAGAGTCCTGGTAGCAGATAGGCTGTCAGAAAAATGGAGCAAGCACAGAGCAGAGTGCTTGGCATCTGTCAAGCTATGGCAGACTCTGTAATATCATATTTACACACTCCACATTATCTTTGGTCCTGGTTTTCTAGAGCTTTCAGCAAAAGACAAGTGATATTAATGCACATTTAAGATTGCTGCCTGTCAATTGCATTTTTTGCTCAGGTCATTCCATTTAAGCTGTTGTGAAAGGGTTATGGTTTCCTGAACCCAGTGACAATGGGTAACAGGGAAGAAGAGAAATTTTCAGACCTTATGATTGTTTTCCCAAGCTTTAAAGCTAGTGCTGTGGTTTAACCCGGCAGGAAGCTAAATACCACACAGCCGCTTGCTCACTCCCCCACAGTGGGCTGGGGGAGAGAATCAGAAGAGCAAAAGTGAGAAAACTCATGGGTTGAGATAAAGACAGTCTAATAAATAAAACAAAAGCCACACACGCAAGCAAAGCAAAACAAGGAATCCATTCACTACTTCCCATTGGCAGGCAGGTGTTCAGCCATCTCCAGGAAAGCAGGGCTCCATCATGCATAACGGTTACTTGGGAAAACAAACACCATCACTCCAAACATCCCTCCCTTCCTTCTTCTTCCCCCAGCTTTATATGCCAAGCATGACGTCATATGGTGTGGAATAGCCCTTTGGTCAGTTGGGGTCAGCTGTCCCGGCTGTGTCCCCTCCCAATTTCTTGTGCACCCCCAGCCCGCTCGCTGGTGGGGTGGTGTGAGAAGCAGAAAAGGCCTTGACTCTGTGTAAGCACTGCTCAGCAGTAACTAAAACATCCCTGTGTTATCAACACTGTTTTCAGCACAAATGCAAAACATAGCCCCATTCTAGCTACTATGAAGAAAATTAATGCTATCTCAGCCAAAACCAGCACAGCTAGAAACTATGCCAGGACAGTGTGGAGGTTTATGTGTGCTATGCACATGCAGAATATGAAAAGCCTGTGCTATCAAATGGGAGTGGTGAAGAGGGCATTTCCAACAGTGGGATGAAAACACAGTCCCAGCTTGGGGCTGCATGGCAAGGATGCTCCTGAGTAGCAAGTGTTTGAGCTGGCCTGAGCTAAAAAGAGCCTGAGTGGTTTGTGATCTAGACAGGGACAGATTCAGCAAGCGGACTGTAGTGCTGAAAAATGGAAAATGGAGGTAACTACTGAAGGAGACTTGCTGCTTTCTTAGGAAGTGGAGGGGTGGTGCTCGTGCACTTAGGGAGAGGAAGGACGTCAGAGCCAAGTGGGGAAGAGGAATCCTTGGGAGAAAGGGTGCAAGAAAAAGGAGGTGGTGGGGAAGATCTAACAGAAAGAAGAAGGAGCTAACAAAGCAAAAAAATACTAATTTTATTCCATACTTTAAAGGGCCCCAAATTCTCCAGCAACAACAGGGGTACATGAAAACTGAGAAAAATTGTCTTTATTTTTTCAGCACCTCACTAGCACTTCCTCCCTCCTCCTCAAAACACGTCTTACCACCAACTACAGTGCTATGCTCCTTCTAGTTAAAAATACAATTCATCTGCAGTGAAGAGACCACACAAGAGGTCCTCATGCAGTCCAGCCAGATATTGTAGGTCTAGCCAGTGCCAAAGGAAAATTGTAGTATGGAATCATCTTACCTAGCATGATCATTTTGAGGATTGATTAAGTAATATTTTCATGTTAGTTTGAAAACAGGAATCTGCCCTTAGGTTGCTATGTCCAAATCTATGCATTTAAATAAATGTTGTGATTTTTGCAAATCAGAAAGCTTGACAGTTTACAGTGGATATTCCCACATCAATTTTTAGATGTCTAATTAAAAACAAAACAAAACACACACACAAAATACAAACGTTCAGAAATATTGGCCATAAAGCATAATACAAATGCTCTGTTTATTATTTGTTGATTTTTTTAAAGGATTCATTTTGTGCTTGCTTTCCATTAAATTTTCATGGACTGACGCTAAGCACTTATGGAAAAAAAAATTCAAAATTAAATGCATCAAAAAACTTTATAAGTCTTATTTTCAGTCTACACTGGCAAAGGAAGATTTTGCACACCTGTTCATTCCTGGAGTGATCTGGCCAAGTTATAGTTCTGCAAGCAAGTCAGAAAAATAAATCTAAGAGAAAGAGATAGCAGAAACATTTTAATAACAAACATAAGAACATTCGGAACTACTCCTGGACTTAATGTGAGCAGATAATGAGGCTAAATACTTTTAATAAATTATTCATTCTGAATTACACATTCATCTGCTGTAGAAATCTACTGTGATCAGTAATCTCTTTCCTTGAAGTAAACTAGCACCTTGCTAAGTGGGTTTCCTCTGCAGTGAAGACCTGACCTTGCACGTGCTGAGGATTGTGGCAGTCAGAGAAAAGCTCAGTTAAGTGTTGTAATTTACTCAACCAGTCTCTTAAGCACCTGCCAGGAAGCATAAATATAGAAAACACAAGCAGATTTTCTTGGGGGAAAAAAACAAATAAACAAACAAACAAGCAAATGTTCAAGGAGAAAACACAAATATAAGAAGTTGGGAGTATGAAGTCCCATTTCCACCCTAGACACCAAGAGCAAAGGACATGAAGCCTGCCTAAATGTCCCAAAAACATAGAATCATAGAAATCATAAACCATAGAATCAAGAACCCCCCTGCAATGAGCAGGGACATCTTCAACTAGATCAGGTTGCTCAGAGCCCCATCCAACCTGACCTTGAATGTTTCCAGGGATGGGGCATCGACCACCTCTCTGGGCAATCTGTTCCAGTGTTTCACCACCCTCATCGTAAAAAGATCCTTCCTTATATCTAGTCTGAATCTGCCCTCTTTTAATTTAAAACCATTACCCTTTGTCCTATCACAACAGGTCCTACTAAAAAGTCTGTCACCACTTTTCTTATAAGCCCTCTTTAAGTACTGGAAGTATTATCATGCAGTCCTCAAGGCTCAGCCTAGAGCATGCCCAGAGCACCAGGGGAGCCCTTGCACCCTGCACCGCGTTCTTGCACACCCTTCCCATCTTTGCAAGGTCCTACCCAGACGGTTGGCATGCTGGAAACATGCCGGGAGCAAAGTGGGACACATCAGCCAGGGGAGCAGGCTTCACCAAGCTGTGACTCGAGCATGCTCTAAAGTAAGTATGTTATCACCCCCTCTTCCACGGAGAGAGAAAACCTGAGACAAGATTTTATTTTTGTTTGCTTTTGAAAGATTTGATCCAGCTAAACATCACCCAAACCCAGGATGGCCCCTGCTCCTCCTTCACATGAGCCTGGAGTCTGGGCTGCACTTGCATTATTCATTTTTTCTGGCTAAAACACACTCAGGCCAGCACATCCGAGAGACCAGAGCAGCAGACAGGAATCCACAATCAGGTGAGAAAAGCATATGCCAGCCAGAACATCTGCTGCTGCCCACATGGTCTGTCACCACAGTCCCTTGCATCCATGTACCTCACCTGCTCTGGCAGGCTGTAACAGCCACCAGCAGCAGAATTGAACCCTGCATGCTGGGTAGAGCCTCAGAAATCATCAAAAGTGAGCAAAACCCAAAAATACCAAATAGAAATTCTTGGTCGAGGCCAACTGCAGACTTCCATAACATAAGTCATAATATTGTCAAGTTGTCAATCACCACTCTCTTGTATAGTCCAAAACAAGAAGGTTTTTTTGTAACATGATTGTGGCAGCCAAAAGTCATATTTCCTTTGGCTGGCAGAATGGACACTGTACTTGTTAAGGAAATAAGTACTTAAATCACATCACAATGGCAGTTTTGGGTGTCAACATGCCTCAGGATCTGAAGCAGAACCCACAAGCTTCCTTGTTCCTTCAGACTAAATTTTAGAGGAAAGTCACTTTCCCTTTAAGGTGATCTGAAAGTTATTAAGGCCCACTCTGAGCTCTCTTCTGTATTAAAAGAAATAAAGCATTGCTGTTTCATTAGGTTAAACAAGGTATAAAGGAGAGCAGAGTCAACTCCTTGGCTTTGTGAGTGTCAAACAACTTCACGCTTGAGAGGCATGAAATTAATGATTAATTAGTTCATTCACTCATTCCTTACACAGGAAAGCAGGTAGCTATGTCCCTGTAGTGCACAGTATAATGGAACAGCTCCTGCTCTAACGCAGTGCTAGAATACAGTCCCAAGGACCACCCAAGGACTCATTGCCTCCAGACCTTCTCCAAGGACTCTTAAACTAAGCTTCCGTAACAGTACGTATGAGAGCTGCCAATACATACACCACCAAAACATATGAGAGCTGCTACTCTATGTTGGCATCAGCGGAGACTGGCAAAAGAGAAAAAGCTGAAGAAAACCCCTTACACACAGAAAGAATGGTTGTATCTATGCTGCACCTACCAAACATGCAAAGAAAATGCTGCTGTTTGAGTGTGCTGCTATAAATCTGCCAAGGCTTCTGGGGAATGCCATTGCCCATTTTCACACCCTGGCTTATTGGGATAGCTGAGAACTGTAATGCTGATTTGGGAGATAATTGCAACTGCCTCCAAACAGTGTTTTTTAAAGGTTGAGAAGTGTCAGCTTGCAAATTTTCAGGTGCTGATTTAGGGGGTAGTCTCTTCTGGGAAATCAGTTGCATTCTTCTCCATGAAAGAAGGGAACCCTGTGCTGGGGTAATGATTCTAAATACTTTTCTAAAATCCTCTCACTCCTTCCCACCCAGCCTTTCTGCTTTTGAATCTTTCTATAAGTATATAGCATTCTATCGGAAAAACCTCTGTATGTGAAACAAGACCTTTCAGCTATGGCATAATTTAGCTACTTACAACTGCTGTTACTTGGATTTTTTTTCCTAAATTTCACTTCCAAGAAAACAGGGGTGTGTTAGTTGGTTTCCCTTTGGGTAAAGATGTGCTGTGTGTAGTCACAGACTTCAGTGAAACTTTTCATGTGATGCTTTAAGGTGAGAGACTTAAAAGTTGTTTAGAACAAGCCTTTTAAGGAATAAAAAAAAGAATTCCCACTATGTATTGATGTCAGTGCCAGAACTCTGCTCTCCAGCAACCTGCATAAAGTCACCAGTTGCAGGCCCTGAATGTAAGCTGCTATTTATTTTTACTGATAGTTCTTGGGAGTCCCTAAGGCACTAACCTCATACTAGCTCCTGTCAGTATGTTTCATTCTGGCCTCAAAGTAGCAGTATTTAAACATTTGACTGTTAGGAGAAGCCTGACTAGAATAAGCTGGATTCTACAAGGTTTCTGTATTTTCATGAGTGCATATTAGTGTGCACATTACTTCATAAATGAGCAAAATATAGGAATTAACATAATGAAGAAATTGTCATTTTGAAGGAAGTGTTTCCTCCTCTTAGTCTTTGCTGGTCACAAGATTTTGACACTTAAGTTTGTCACTGAAAATTGCCTTTTTTATACACTGGACAAGAGAGTGTTTTGCATACATGTTCCACATCTGGAGAAACAAAACAGAGATATTTTTTCTAAGTGTTTTTTGTTGAACTGACAGTCACTTAGAAGGTGATCAAAACATAGAAAGTTAGAAGTAATATCAGAGAAGATGGATTTCTAATCCAAATACATGTGGAACTGTGATGGAAAAATAGTGTTTATAGCAGATTTACTACTTCTACATAGGATTTGTGTCTCACATAGGGGAGGGTATTTATTTCTACTTTTCTACAAGCAAACTCACCATAATTATTATCCTCATTACTTTCATGAGGCAAGGCCTCTACCAACTTCACCGTAGAAAAAAATCAAACCGCAGTATCATTTGGTTATATGATTTAAGAGTGCTGACATGCAATAGAATCTTTTCTAAAACAGTTTCTGTCCAATATCCCTGTCGGTATCTTGTTCAACGGTTGCACATCCCTCCATTTGAATAAAATGTCCTGCGACTCCTGGATCTTCCATTAATCTTCTTCATTCCCATGAAACATTGTTTTTTCCTGCCATTTTGAGCCCCACTCCAACCACACCTCCAGGCTCTCTCTTTTGCTCAACCCTAACCTGAACTCAAACCCAAACCCTGCTTTCCGGCTCAGGCTTTGACTAAGACCCCACCTGGGGCCCACAATACAAACATCCTCTGAGCACAAATCTCTTGACTGCCCTAACTTTCCTTTGGATGCCCATTTCTAGCCCCACTTCAACCACACCTCTAGGCTCTCTTTTGCTGAGCCCAAACCCGAACCCACACCCTACTTTCCAGCTCAGGCTGTTTGTGGTCTGCAACCCACAAGGGTCTAGCTGACATTCAACAGTTTACTCATTTGGTATTGAATTTATGTCTAGTAATTTGGCAATAAATATTCATCATCTCTCAGTTTTGGCTTCCCTTCCAGGGGGTCATGTTTATTCAACTTCTGAGCTAAGAAAAATGTTTACTACCATATCATTAATTATGAACAAGGCTCTGGCTTAACTTGAGCAATAAATAAAACTCAGTCTTGACCATCTGTGAAATTTTGTTAATGGGCATCAAGTCAAGCAAGGATCCTTTAGACTATCTATTCTTGGAGACTCCTGTTGTGGCTGCAATTCCAAAAGCATTTTAAAATACACAGCAACATATTAACCACAAGCCAACATATAGTGGAGGTGCATCAGTTTATACTTGCATAACCTGCTCTAATTTTTCCAAGCAGGAGTTGCAGAGAAACTTCAGAAACTCAAAGGCCGCATAATAATTAAGACGTGGCAGTATTCACAGATCTTTGAAGGGGAATAAGAAATAATGAAGTGAGGCTATGAAAGGCACTATTTAGCCTTTAAAAGCTGTTTGGTTGGAAAGTGACTTCTGGTACCTATATTGCAGTAGAAGAATCAAGGGAGAATCAAAATACACATTAGTCAACTTAATGTAGGTAAAAATCAGCTTCATTGAAAGGATATGACCTTCCAGTTTTGAGGGGGAGAGGGGGTGACTTGGCCATTACGAACTTCAGAAGTGTGTTAGGAAAATTATTGAAACTGGCATCATTTTCCCCTGAAATTTCAGGCCTTTTTTTTCACTAATTTTCACAGCAAATTCACTGCAATTTGTTAGGCTGACATTTTGCATTAATTGTATATAATGTTGCACAGACCTTGAAGGACAGAGTGTTTGCTAAAATTAAAAAAAAATAATAAGTTACTGGTATCCTAGCTCGAGTAATGCTTGCGTGGGGAATGAAATCTCCCAGACAGGACACTCAGCCATGGCTGGATGGTGACAGGAGTCTCTGTTGCAAGGGTCCCTGCTGCAGCATCTTCAGCTGGATCAGAAGAGACTCCCCAAACCACTTCATTCCTATTGATATATCCTAACTACTCATAGACCATCTCTTAAATATTTCAACTATGTACAAAGGACTCTCCTACATGACCATTTCTGCAGAAACCATTTCCATTGACTATTTACAAATGTCTTCTCTATGTAGGATTGATCACTTATGCAGTGGGAGCCACCCAGGATGCTAACCAACACTTTTAAGCATAAAAATTGGAATACACACAGCAGGAGCTGCCTCAGGGAATTTCAAGAGCTGTCTAAAATTCTCACCTGGTCAGGCTCCTGTAACAGTCAAATACTCAGTTGCAGAAGGTTGGCTGGTTTCAAGCTGGCCCACTGCCTCAAGCCAGTCCATATCTCATCTATGCAGAAAGTAGCTGGGATGTTCCTGGACCATGAGAGGAATTAATGAACTAAGTGCACTGGGTGTGCATAGAAGCACAGCCCTGATGCCCAGCTGCACCACAATTGTAACTAAGGAGCAAACTTGATTTTCATATTTATGATCCACTCTTAATTTAAGTCCCACAGGTCTTGCCACAATAAGTGGTCTGTTATTATCAGTAGCCTTTTCCACAACTCTCCAAGTGAGGTTTCCTTTCAATAACCTAAAGGTGAAAGAATCCTCTTGAATTCAAGTGATCTGCTGAATGTACATGTCTTCATTTGTTAGTTTTCCATTTTCTGGTATTGGCTAAAATAGTCCAGTGTCCCAGCTTGCTCTTTTCCTTACTTAGTAGAAATTTTTTTTATTTATCGTATAATACAGCTATTTTATGTCTCCATAGGCTATTTTATGTGGTATTACATGTCCTTGCAACTCTTAATTTGCTTTCTTTGCATCTCTGCAAAGCGAAAGAACAAGAATAGAAAGAGTTTGGAAATCATAATCTGAAAGTAACAGTAAAAAAATTGGGTGTCTTTTCTGAATGAGGTTAGGAAACCACTGCAGCTGTTAAGAGCAAATTAAATTAGCACTGACATTATCTGATTCCAGCTCTAAGGTGGGGTAGATCTCTTGAAATCTCCTTCAGTCCTGCATTTTTTTATTTGAACAATCTAATTTAATTTAATTTATCATCAAAATCTTCACTGTAGCAATGACAGAAAACAGTGCAACCACAACCCCTTTTGGGAATCCCCTTTCTGAGAGATACATATGACTTTTTAGTATGACACTAATTGATACACTTTTTTGGTAGACTAGAGTGCCTAACTCTCAAAATCAAAGTTCGCTGTACACCAGTGGGATGTAGGCTCCCAACTCAGTTCAGGGAAATTCACAAAAGCCATAACAGGATGGCTTTTAAGTTGAAATGATGGTCATAAGGGTTCGTGCTCTCAAATGTTTTAGATGCTTTTGAAAATCCTTGCCTTAATTTTCATTCCTGCAGTGTCGCAGTGACATCCAGTGGTCAGTAAGATTACTCTTAAATTGGGCTCCAACCCTACCAAAATTCAAGGGCATCCTTACCTGTGTACACTATAAGCCAATGCATGTGCTTCACGCCTGTTAGTTTTCACAGAACTGGTGCTTAATTAAGCATTGACTCAGCACTTGAAAAGTCACGAGGACCATCAGAGGCAAAAGGAAGGTTCCCCATATTTCGGTATTATGGATCACCCTCCTTCCCTAACTCCCTCTTTCCAGGATTCCTGTTCGGGCTGCAAACTATTTGAGGCTGCTCCTAAATTTCCATGCTCCCTAAATGCTAATAAAAAGAGCAATTAATCTAATGTTTGTATTGTAGTAGCAGCCTGGAGGTCTACCTAAGTAGATCTAGACCAAGCTAAGGACTCAGGCCTTTAGGTTCTGCACCAAACGTGTAACAGAAACACATAAACCAAGTGAGCAATATAGGGTCAGCTACAAGACTACTAGTCTAGGAGTCTACAGGACTACTAGTCTACACACAAACAGTTTCATCATTATCAGAAGAGAACTATGAGGCTAAGTGCAGAAACTGGTAAAGTAACTTTGTGCAGAAGGAAAGGAACAAAAACTCTAAGGAGAGGCTATGGTGCTGTGGCAAAGTAATCAGTAACCGGTCACTGGAAGAAAGGGCAGAGAGCAGATCAAAAGACTTTGGCACTGGTAGCCAAAATATCTTGAAAATGCCAAGGGTCACTCTGATTGGCAAGACTGAAAAGTGAGAAGCTGACAGTCAGAGATAAGGTCCCCAGAATCCGGGCAGAGGGTAAGTAGAGGCAGGTGGAGAGTCAGGAGCACCAAGAAGAGGGAAAGGCTGAGGGAGAGGACTTGAGCAAGGAGTAGCTGACCGCACCTTTGAGGAGAAAAGAGCTAGGCTGGGGCAATGCTGCTAGGGAGGAGAAGGAAGGATCAGAAGGAAAGGGAGGGAAAGAAAGAGAGACAAGAATAACAAAAAGCCCAAACCCACACAGGGCAGAATTCCCCAAAGGTATTCTCTTAAAAGTATCGTGCAGGGGGAGGAGAAGACCTCAGTTTACGCCTCCCTGTGAGGCTTTAGCAAAGTGTCTTCAGAGCAGGCAAACAGGGGAAAGTAGCCTGTAGATGGGAATGGGCTCCAAATATCAAAGACACAATAAAACAGATAAATCCCTACAGTGCCATGTCAGCAATCACAACAAAGATGATGTCCTAAGGGATGAGTGAAGGGGGCATTTGAACTCCAGCTGGCAAAGCAGAGCCATACTGTTCATGTTAAGCCCTTCTTCTCCCAGGCTGACAGCAGAAACCAGAGGCACTCCATAGCACACAAAGAGAGGAAGCTGCCAGCATAATATGAGAGAGATTGAAGCTACCAGACATGCTGACACTGCCAGAGAGAAGCTTTATTTTTCAATATAATCATAATAGCACAACATGCAATACACTCCATGCCTATGCTACTGTGGGAATATATGCCTTTATTTTTTTAATTACTTATTCTGAAATCTTGTTTGTTGACAAAGCTGGGCTGAGTGATTTTGTTTAGAAGATACTCCACCCTTACACATAAAGGGCAGAAGGAGAGATGAGCAAAAGTTTAGGAAAAATGTCAAGTAGACTTAATAGCAGGGATGGGGAAAGTGCAATAGGAGGGAGGGGTAGGTTGGAGATATGATCTCTGTTGTTGAAAGAAGAAAAGGAAGAACACAGTTGTGATGGTAGATGTGGGATTTGGACTTACATGCAGGAGAGGAGTGAAAAAGGAAGGTGGGATGGGCACCTACAATAGCCTGAAAATATCAAGGTAGGGAAAATGGATCCATCCAAATGGTGGAAGAAGGGAGAGAAGGAGGAAAACCAGTGCAGAAGCAGGAAGTGCAAAGAAGAAACAGTATAAAATTGGGGGGGGGAAGAGGAACTTATTCTAAAAAATATAGATGACTTCAGAACATTAATAGAGTAAGAAACATGGAAACACAGCACAGAAAATAATATATCTAGGTTCATATGGATCTTATAGAGTATATGATGTTAGAAATTGGAAGATTGAGTAAGGAATCCTAGTTAGAATCACAGAATGGTTGAGACTGGGAGATACCTTTGGAGGTCACCTTGTCCAACCCCCTGCTCAAGCAGGTCCACCTAGAGCCAGTTGCCCAGGACCATGTCCAGACAGCTTTTAAATATCTCCAACGAGGGAGACTCCACAACCTCCCTGGACAACCTGTGCCAGTGCTTGGTCACCCTCACAGTAAAAAAAAAGTGGTTCCTGATGTTCAGATGGCGCCTCCTGTGTTTCAGTTTGTGCCCATAGCCTGGAAAGAGCCTGCCTCTGTCCTCTTTGCACCCTCCCTTCAGGTATTTATATACGTTCATCCTACCTGAGCCTTCTCTTCTTCAGGCTGAACAGTCCCACCTCTCTCAACCTTTCCTCATAGGAGAGACACTCCAGTTGCTTAATCATCTTCACGGCACTTCATTAGACTCCCTCCAGTATGTCCATGTCCCTCTTGTACCGAGGAGCCCAGAACTGGACACAGTACTCCAGGTGTAGAGTGTCCAGCGCTCACCAGTGCTGATAGAAAGGAAGGATCACCTATCTCAACCTGCTGGCAATACTTTGCCTAACGCAGCCAAGGATACCATTAGCCTTCCTTGCAGCAAGGGTACATTGGTGGCTCACGTTCAGCTTGGTGTCCACTAGGACCCTCCAGGTTCTCTTCTGCCAAGCTGCTTTCCAGCTGAGCAGCCCCCAGCACATACTGGTGCCTGGGGTTGTTGTTCCCCAGGTGCAGGACTTTGCACTTCTCCTTGAAGTGCATGAAGTTCACTTCATGAGCTTACTGTCAGCCCATTTCTCCAGCCTGTCGAGGTCCCTCTGGATGGCAGCACCTACCAGCCGCTCCCCCCAGTTTTGTGTCATCTTCAGACTTGCTGAGAGCACACTCTGTTCCATCATCCAGATCGTTTACAAAGATGTTAAACAGGACTGGAGCCAGTATCGACCCCTGGAGTACACCACTGGTTACTGGCCTCCAACTGCATGCCACTGATTATCACCCTCTGGGTCCATCCATTCAGGCAGTTTATAATCCACCTCACTGACTGCTCATCCAGCCCATACTTTATCAGCTTTTCTATGAGGATCTTATGGGAGACAGTGCTGAAAGCCTTACTAAAATCAAGGTAGACAATATCCACTGTTTTCCCCTCATCTACCAAACCAGACATTTCATCATAGAATTTTACCAAGTTGGTCAAGCATGAGTTATTATTATATTACCAGCACTTATAGACATGCTCTGTGCTTAGTTTACTCACCAATAATATGAACATAATAATTATTCTCCTCACAAGGGTCCTATGTTAATTAATATTTGAAGATATGCCTTGAGATCTTCAAAGTAAATGCTGCTACTCCAGGTGTGTAAGAAAAAACTGATTCTGTTTTCAAATGCTCTTTATATCACTTGGCTTTATAAATCTTGAAAGTATTGAATCCCTAGAACAGCTACAAAGCAAAATACATACATATAATAAAATGAGGATGTAAAACACTTACTTATCAGGCTTTTCTTAAATAAATGCACTCTTACTAAATAAACTGTGAAACTCAAGGTTTTATCATCACATCTTTCACTTTAGAATGCAATAATATTATCTATTCTTTCTCAAATGAATCTTAACTTCCTATAAGAACATTCAAAGCTTTCAATACTGCCGGTATAATTATCAAGCATGTATCAACTCAAAGCAGAACACTAGTCACTCAGCAAAGAGGTAGTCCTAGCACATTTCAAGGTTTGGCAATGATTCCCAAGCTGCTTGATATTGTAATATCACTGAGGAAATAATTATTTTCCACTGTAATCACAATTAGCTTTGCAAGAGATTAATAACAAAACCAATATGCCTTTTCCTCCTCTCCCTTTACAGGAATTTCTTGCTCTAAGACAGTTATGTTGGAATATCAGGGAGAAGTAAAGATTACAAAGGAGAAAGGCTCAGTAGTGGATCATATACTGGTTTGCTTTATAGATTCCTATAGATTTCATCAAGAGATCTTCTCATCCATTTTCAGGGTTGCACAAGAGATTATTGTCAGAGCTAGGACTAAGACCACAGAAAGCCCTGGTGTTGAAGCTCCTACACTGAACCAATAGATAAAAACTCTTTTGGGGAAGTGCGGACAGTTTGGGTAACAGAATGAGCTTGTAGTACAGTTCCTGGAAGGAATATTTCTGTGAGTAACTTTATTGTCAGCTCCTGTACTTAAAAGAACTATTGCTCTTTTCTTCATTCAGTAATTAATGTTAACAGCTTTCTCCTCCTGCCAGTTTCACTCACTGTCACAAAGAGATGTAAGGTCATTGTGGGGGGAACTGTGTACACTATAGAAGGAGCCCCCCTCTAGCTCCGGCTCCTCCGCTATGCTTTGATAAAGCATTGCCTTGGGAAATCACTAATTCTTATCACTCTGGATCCCAGTGAAAGGGGTTTATATCTGTTGGGCTGAAGAAACATGGAAGTTAAACTATAATGTTATTTTTTTAGAACGAGACACATTAGATATCTGATCTGCAACAGTATATTTGTTTGATGAAACACATGAATAATTGTTATTGGTTTATACATCTCACTGCAGCCTTTAAAACTGCAAAGAAGGAGTTATTTTCTTAAAAGGGGAAGGGGAGCATTGATTGTGTACAGAGCATCATCCAAAAGAGGTAATAGTCAGGCTAAATGACTTGCTGCCATCTATTGACCATGTACCTTACAGTGTCCAAGATTTTCAATAAGATGATGAAAAACAGTAAAATCTTGCAGCACATCAATACAGGGAAACCTACCTTTGTGCAACAAAGTCAAAATAATTTGTATATGCTCTATTCCTGTCTTAGCACATTCCTGAATTTTCACTAACAGCTAGTGCCAGTTGTTTGCACATTGCCTTTCTCAATGTTTTAGATTTAAAACAGCAGTCTCTCCCTCCATATCAGTGTATGTAAGAGGTGAAGCAGTCTACTTTCAAGGACATCACACTGATGCTAGCTGAGCTTGACAAATGACTTTGTATAGATTTGTTGCTCATGCCAAATTCTGTCCCCTTCTCTAAAACAAAATGAAGTAAACTAGCATCATAGCTTCCTACCCAGAATTATTGCCATGTCTCCAAATGAACCCTTTTTTTATGTGTTTGTTTGCCAAGGCTTTAAAATAACAAATCACTTCTTTATAACAAAATTGTCTCCTTGGAATAATAGGCTTAGGCGTGATTTCTGATAGAGCAATAGCTCCTCTACATGATAACAACAGCTTGCAGCAAGAAACAGAAGCCCACTCTTTCTGGAGGTTTCCATTAGACAGACAAGCACTGCTGTAAGAAATGAATTCTTTTTTTGCATCATCCAGGTACTCCATTTAAACAAAGTTTTGTTGCTTTTAGAAGGTAACTATACTAAAAGTAACAAATTAAAATATAACTATTTCCTTTAAGATTTGAGCAGATTTCTCGGCATACAATTATGCATCAGCCAAGCTGTGTTTTATAAAAAGCAGGTTAAGGCCACCAGGAAGTTAAGGCATTCATTTGTTTCCCAGAAACTTTTCTTCAGACAACTGTCAGCTCCAGCAAGGGTGCTCACCAGCCCTCCTGATTCATCTCACCTCAGGCCTGCATCTAGAGATGAACAGTAGCACAATGGACCAAGCAGCACTGATTTGATATCAACAGCCAAAAAAATAAGTAGTTACGACTGTTTTTTTCACACTGTAATGTCAGATATACAGCTTCCTGGACCATGCCTTGTCCTCAGTGACACTCATCTTCATCCAAAGTAATACCACAGCCTTTATTAAAACACAAACTTGTGTTCAAAAGCAGAATTTGTCCATTTCAGTAAAGTCTATGAATCTGTGCACTACTGAAGTCAGTAGAGGCAAAAGGCATAAAAAACAGTATAACACAGCGGAAAATCAGGCTCAGAGCTCACCAATCCAGGCACATATTTCACCAACTGTAGTGATACAAAGAGGCAAATACACTGAATTTTCTATAGTGGAAAGACTCCAGTGCAAAATAATAGTGGGACATAGTACAAAGGATAATTCAACCTCTGAAAATCAGGTATTTCCATTGACCAGGATGGATGTACAAAGCTGGATCAATTGTTTCAGAGACAAGGAAAATTGAGGTTTTATTACTACATGTCCCTAAAGTTTAGCAAGTGTTGTTATCCCCTGCCCTTCATGTATGAATGCTTGTATGAAGCATGTATGAAGCAGTATGAATGCTTGAAACATGGGTGACTTCAATTTTTGGCATTAGGTGTTACGGACCGTAAGCACTAAGTCCATAAATCACTCTCCCTGCTGCATTTACAATGCAGTTAAGAAAGCAGAAACCCTCTCTTCCCCCTCTCATCTTTAAGCTTATGCAGAACACCTTAGGGCACACAGAGTGACTGAAACAATTTCCGTTGGCACAATTGTCTTGTTTTCCATCCTTCATCCTGTTCCATAAACTGGTCGCTCCATACATTAGTGCCTCACAACATCTTTGAGTAGGACTGGCCTTTTCCACTAGTGAGCTGCAAACATTGCCTTCCCTGGTGAAAGAAAATAGAAATCTCCATCTTTGAGGATGGAAGATAAAGTCCAAATTTCCAATTTTATAGCACTCTACCAATTCCCCCGATTTTAGCAGACAGTGAAATAAGGAACTGAAAGCAGTTTTCATCCCCCAAAAACAGATGGTCAAAGATGAGCCTCCAGAGATGGAGATGCTGTGGTAGCTAAATACGAGTCTGTTTAAAAGCCTCCAAGGGTCCCAGCCAGCAGTAACTTTAAAAAACAGCAATATGTCACTAAAACAAGCCTGGCAGCACATACTCACTGCTTCCTAAAGCCAAGATTATGGGTCGCTTCTTGAGAGGCACACTTGGAAAAGAACGACCCTTTCTCAGCTGTCTGCCAGTCCTAGAGGGCACATACTTTTTCTCTCAGCCACCTGAGTAGCCTCAAAGGAGCAAACTGGGCAGAGAAATCTCTGAAAGTATTGGCTTCAGTCCTGTAAATTTCTTCAGAAGCAAAATGATTCCTAGCCAATAAGCTGGACTAGATTTGATCAGCCTATAGGTATGAGGCACCTGTCAAAGATAACAACGCAGTTAATAACATTACCTGCTTTGGTATATCAGCAGCTTCACCTAGAGAGTCAGAAATCCCTTGGTGCTCATGCTACACACCTTTGAGGTGATTTTTTTTTTTAACCGGGAAGGCGCAATGCATCCCAGTGTATTCAGAAGCATCATCAGCTTGGTCTCCGCTAGCACAATAACATGATCATTGTATGACTCATGAAAAGTGCTATTTCCTTTCATTTGCTGTCTTCAGAAGTCATAGGCGCTACTGAGGTTTCACTGCCATAACACAAAGTGAATCCTGAATTGCCATAGTACCTGAGAGCAGTAGGAAGTACCCCTTTATACGTTACCTTTATAGGTAACCAGCCTGTGCTATATAACTGAGCAAAGAGATATAATATAGAATATACAGCAAACCAGCTCAGTTCATGTTTGAGAAAAACCTTAGTTTCTAAGTGACTGGGCTGAAAAACATCAACACTCACACTTGAATACCCTATATGTTTGCTTTCCTCAGATAATGCCAAGCAGCACAGATGTCAAAATGGTTATAATTTAAAGTGAGCATTCAGAATGTAATGTTCTATATTGGTACCATTGCTGAGGCTAAACTTTAGGTGATAATTATAATGTTGATCATCTGAGACGAAACTGTATCATAAAAACTACTCAAAAAAACAAACAATATGTAAAAACAAAATCCTTTATAAAACTGTCATAAAGAAAACACAGATATAAACATGAAATCTTTACTTAGAAGCAAGAAATTTAGCTTCTAAAATGTTTAAAAAAAGAACTCAGAAATTAATTGCTATTTAGGATAATATTTTTAAATAATTCTTGAGTTAATTTAATGAAACCCTGAAATTCTGCATCACAGGAAAAAAGGGGGGGAAATTAACATATTCCCCTTCCGAATTTTTTTCAATGTGAAGTGAAAATTTGATGCATAATGTTCAATATTTGGCAGCCCTTCACCTCCAAAATGTAAAACACTGGCTATGTCAGAAAGTTATTCTGGAAACATTAGTCCCCGTGGCTTATATACTGCTCAATTTCTCTTACCCTGGACTATCAGGAGATGGTAGAGACCATCCCTCTTTTTCAAATGTAGTCAGGACATACCCAACAAACACAGCCAGACATAATAAGTGAGCACTAGGAAAGTTCATGGGCCCCAGACTAGATGCCACTGGACCGGATGAGACTCCAAAGCACAGCTAAACCTGGGGAATTTGGTGGCTCACATAGTGGAGGTCCTATTTGATATGAACGATGGCCAAAGAATCTGATCCTTAATGAACATTGTTATCATCCAGCAGTTAATTTATCCATTAAACCTCATTGTACCAGCCACAGAGCTGGTTGAAAACTGCAAAGTAAAAATTGCCTAATAAATTAAATGAATCAGAGCAATATTCACTCAGTAATGTATTTGAAGAATGATATTTATCCAGGCACAACAGACACCCACAAGTTAGTTCCAAAAGGTAATGTTTTTAAAAGTATCTAAGTGAATTAAAAGCATTCACTTCTGAAAATTTTGAAAATGCTTAAAGAAATCAAGATACAGCTTCGATGTCCATGTGTTCTGTTGACCACAGTGGTATGGATATCAGCCCGCCGTGACTCAGTGATAGCAAGAAGGATTACTGAACCACACTGGATTTGCAGATATAGGTTAGAAGGAGCTAAATGTTGGCTCTTGAACAAAATGGGCTTCATGAGCAGTTCCAGTGCAGCTCCCATGCCAGAGTCCTGCCACAAGGTTGTGCTGGTGCCAAGGCTCCTGGCACTCCCAAGCCAATCCACCGGGTGGGGGAAGAAGGGGAGCAGAGAGGGAAGTATCCACATCTTCCATCTTTCAGCCACTCCTGGAGACCCTTCAACTGAAAATATGCCTTGTGCATCTTGTGAAGCTCTTGGCCAAATGAAGATTTTGGTAGGCATTTCACAGACACAAGGAGTGCAGCCATGTCTTGAGTGAGAGGGTATCAATCCCATGTATAAAAAAGACCATCATATTAACAGTGAGAGCCAATAACAGGCAGGAAAAGTCAAGTGCCCTCTATACGAAATCCAGATGTAGGTATGTGATACATGCAACAGTTAAGGAAGTGAACTGGCCTTTCTGGGAGCTGGGCTGCATGACTCTTATCCCCTGAACCACCAGGCATGCTTTCTCAAGGTACACTTTGCCTTGTCAGTCATCACTGGTGTTAATGTATAGTAAATCTCTCCCCCTGGTTCAGGGGAACTGAAGAGCTGAACCTCTAATCTAAGGCTTAATTCTCTCCACTATCAATGAAGCTGGCATATCTGACTGGCAGATATGGTTGCTCCAGTCCAGCTTTCCATGGCTTTTACATGTGAAACTTTCTTTACTGATACTGTTGGAAAGACATCTGTCTCCAGAAAGTTGTAAGTATCTACTTATAGGCTCCATTGCACCAAGCCAAGCTTGTGCTCCAGTTCTTGCCAAGAGGTCAAAAGAGCTGCCAGCCAGGCAATGGGCAAAGAGGGCATAATCCAGGCAAGAGGAGTTATTAACTATTGGAATCCTCTGTTTACCTCCTACTTGGTAAATAGCACAAATAGAGTTGTAACAAAAGTCTTTTATTGGGCAACAATCGGTGACTTCTTAGAGTAGAGCCTCAAGGTGTTTATAATTTTATTCCAGTATGTAGTATTTCTTTGGATTTATCTCATTGGTAAATTCCTAATCTAAAGAAAAGAAGTGTAGAAGTCCTCTTCTCATCTTGACCAGCGGGTGATTCTTACTAAAGAAACAGCTCACTGTGCTGGTTAATCGTTTTGAAAGCTTTCAAGTGATTTAATGTGGCATTGAGTTTGACTCACTTTATTATTTCTGATGGAAGACCTTATTTATTTCAGAGCTAATGGGTGAGAGTTAACTCACATTTCTCCATCTCCAGTGACAAGAAAATAACTTACAATTGGTTTATTTAAGAAATACACTGAAAACAAAAAAATGGAATGAAGCACCAAAGTATAAATCATGAACAGGATTTATGGCACAGAAAAGTGATGTTCTTGCAAAAGAAAAAGAAAAAAGAAAACACTTGCCTCCAGTAGCTAATACAGTGTAAGTGCTATTCAGAGAGCAGTTACTGCCTTTCTACCAGTACTAGAGGACCTCCATGCACAGTCTGAACCTATATTCTACTGTAAGTGCCTCAGTGATTAAAACCCCATTGTCCATAGAGTTGAACAGCAGGAGATGCTGGTTCTGAACATGTAGACAGGTTATCTGTTTGACAACAGCTTACAATGCGTAGCAGACACAAATTATTACTCCTTTGGTACATACTGTCATAAGAGTTACTGCAAAGGTAAATTATTTGGTAATTCTGCACATATGATTATAGCATCATGTTAGAAGCACTCTCATTACAAAAGAAGTGCTTTCTTGATGATAATCCCTTATTTGTAGATACTCATGACACTTTGTTGGGAGGAGTGTACCACTCGATGGATTGAAAGTTACCATTCTGCACAGATTGACGGCAAACTCTTTTTTACAGGTAACACAGTGATTCTTGAGATACATGAACATATGAAAATTTTTTTTTCAGTATTTTAGAAATACCATGTTTTGTTATCTTGGCACTTGGCTAGACAAAAACAGGCTTAAAAGTTCCAGGTCTGATTCTTGTATCAGTCACAATGTGATTTTAATTCTGTTCCAAACAGGCAACTAAGGACTACGTTGGCTTACAGGGAGCATGAGACGGAGAAACCTGAGGGGGAAAAAAAAAAAAGCAGGTTGCTCTAGTTTACACTGGTGACAGCCTCCAAGCAGTGCTAGATTAGGGGCAAGACTAAGAGGAAAACAAATGACATCTGCATCCAATGTGTCAGGAACATCAACATCAGCTCTGGCACACCTGAAAAAGGTACTCTCAGAATTGGCCAGAAATTCAATACCATGCAAAACTGGTTTCTCAGTTACATGCCAGGCACTGGTTTCACCTGTCATAGCATCATTTAGATTTGAAACACGGTGTACATTTAAATATATATACAAACAATACACATACTTAAATCCCATTAAGCTTTGCATTACCCCTTTCATCAGAGGCATAAAATAGAGCAGGTAGATGGGACAGTAGCAAAGATGAAACACAGGTTATTGCCTGCCCTTAAAAGACTGCTGGATTTGACAGCGGCAGCCCAGTCAAAAATTAGCACATGACCATTAGACTAGGATCATTGCTGAAAGTTACCTTTAGGTAATTAGGATCATTGTTAAAAGAAGCTTGAAAAGCATCCACAGCTTTGACCAAAAGGACGGGATTAAGTTACCATTACAGATAGGGGACTATGCACAGCATCTCCATGCACAGAGCATGATCTTACAAGTTCTGGGTCAGTATGGAAGCAACCTGAGGCACAATGCTCAAAAAGTGTAGATAAAAAGCATTCTTTGTAGTCCCAGAAAAGGTGCACGTACACATGTGTGCACACAGGTGTATCAGGGCAGGGAGAAATACATTCTCTAATTTATGTTTCCAAGCTAATTCACTCCCAGTTTTTGGGATGCTACTTTCTCCTAACTGTAACCTTGCCGAAGGACATTAATCTCTCCCAGGTGGCTTTTCACCCTAGAGACCACACGTCTTAGCATTCATGTAATATTATTTTCCTGCAAAATATCCCAGCAATTCTAATTCTTCTTTCTTTTCCCCTTAATTCCCATGAAACGTTAAAAACCTTTCTTATGCAAAATGTCACACACATAACATTCAGCTCAGAAAAATAAGAGAGGAGAGAAATTATGGTAATTCAGATATTCTTTAGCAATATAATTAATAATATCATTCTGTTGCATCAGTGTGTCTGACTCTCCAGCACAGATCTAGTTACTAGTGGAAGGCTGGAGGACACTTCAGGAATCGGCTGGGTGCAGAAAGAGTAAGAACAGTCACTGGCTATCAAAGGGAGCCACAGCATGTTAACACTTCAGGTGGCTGTTACCAACACAGCCACCGTGTACTCTGACGCTTTCTCTGTCAATGGCAGAACCTCACTAACACGGTGGTCTACTGACTTGGATGCAGACATAAATCCCACTGGACTAAAGTGAAGTTTTTTCATTGCCACTAGTTGGTAATAAAACCTAGAGAAAGGTTAAAGAACATTCTGGTTTCTGATTTTGGGGGGGGGGGGGGTTTGACTTGTGGGAAGATGGAGTTTCTGCTTCCAGTTTCAGTTCTAAAATGAATCTCCTTTCCAATTTGTAATACAATTTCTGTTCTTGATTTAGAAACACAAAAGGAAATTGAATCTTGTTTCTAAAGATCTCAGAGTACTTGACAAATTATATATTCACCATCATCATCTCCAGTTGACCAATGGGGAATCTGAGGCATAACAAGGGGACGTGATTCACCCAAGATCCCAAACACCTGGCAATACCAAGCCAAATTCTATCACAGCTGCTGGGGTCAGACCAAGAGCATGATCATCATGGTAGGAATACAATCTGTACCTGCCACCTGCCTGGACACACTTGCTGGACTGCGTTGCAGCATTTAGCTTGCTTAGCCCAAACACACATAGGAGGGAGGGGTGTTTATATTGCTGCAAAGAGTGCCAAACAGTCCCTTTCTTCATCAGGTTTCCAGACTGAATTCTTCTTCGTCTTGCAGCTAGGAGTGACTGCAGTCTATTCATCTACCTGTCAACAATATCAAGACTTTCAAGTCATGCAGATCACTCATAGTATGTTTTTTAAAAGCACACAGTTTGCTCTCAGAAAGGCTTCTTAAAAGTAATAAAAATATTGTCATTTTATTGAAATGTCACCAGATGACAATGGCATGCATTTACCCTTCCTTTTTAATCAGCCTTTCCAGCAGACAGATGCCATAAAGCACTACAGGATGCAATGCCTGTTGCAGAGTTGAACACCAAAAGCTGAAACAGCATCTCACTCTCTCCTTCTTGTTTGTGGAAGGGATTTGCTTGTTTTCTCAGCCCTTTTTTGAAGGGCTGCTTATTCTCCCACTTTAATAAAACACTCTATATGAATGAAAGCTGAAAAATGCACAAGCCACTGAGCTTTGCTCTGTGTTTGGGATGTGGAACGTGGACAGATGGCTGGGCAAACAGACAGATTTTGTAGAAGCTTTATTGTCTAACAGCCATTTTATGAAGGAACAGTGATAATAAATGATGCAACACGTGGGACAGCAAGCAGAAACTCTGGTTATATTTCATGTCATGTTCGAAATGCATCTTCAATTCTGAAATACTTAAGTGATATAGACTTTATGGGACATGATGACTACAGCAAGAAATTAATTGCAGCTTGGCATGCTGTGGAGAATAAATATCCTGAAAAAATAAATACATGAAAATGTTTCAAGCAGCAAATTAATTAATTTTTCCAGCTTCTTATTTCTAGGGCAAATTATTTTACGGTGAAATGACCAGAGGTACAGCTATCACATCATTCTTTTCACAGGTTACTGCAACACTTAATGCCTGAGAGACAATATGATTTTGCTTCTGAAACTTGACACGGATTTTCTGTTCTCCAAGACCAAAACTGTCTAACAAGACATCAGGGGGAGGGGGGAGAGAGAGAGAGACAGAGTTTCTCAGGAAATTTCCTAGCCTGGAAGAGATACTGAGAAGCCAATAATCAAGAAGATGTCTGTATTGAAATGTAGAGTCACTGAGACTCCTGCTTTGGAAGCAGCTTCATCATAGATGTAAGAGAGTAATTTTACAGTATATTCGGTAAGTTACTGAATGTTTGCCTCAATGGAGACCATTCCCAACTGAAGAGCCCGTGGTCAGTGGCTTCCTCACTGTTAAAAGTGTCTAATCACATCAGCGTACAGTGCAATATCCAGAGAGCTTACTTTTCACAAGAAAATCTGGCAAAGAATGGGAAATAAACAAGACAAAAGCATAGGTCCGACCTATGCATCACAGGTACCATCAGCAGCAGCCAAAATTTTTTATTCCTCTAGTTCTGTGTAAAAATGGAGACAATGTTTTCAGTCACATGTTTGGGTTCCTGGCTGATTTTGAATTCAAGTGCCACCAATTACAAGAGATATCATGATGAAGTTTTAGGTTGGTTGTACAAAACAAACAAAAGCCAGGAGTCTGGGACTGAAGGATTATGATCTTTCAAGGCTTGTGAGAAAAAAAAAAAATGTTGCTATAATTTTGACAACATAATTTAGAGGCTTTTATATAGAGCAATCTACACCTCCGCCCCTCTCCACCTTGCCTCCCCCTCTGGTATTGTCTTGCCTGTCAATTATTGGAAGAAGAGCCTGTTCTTTAAAAGGCTTTTAAATTATTAGAAATTATTTGGAATATCATCTAAAAGCTCTTGAAAGAAAGAACACTACCCCCACACATACACACAGCGGAAAGTATTTATTTGTATTGTCAACTTAAATGTGCAGGAGTAATGTGAGAGTTTATCTGGCTAGCGACATCAAGGATCATCAGCTGTGCTGACCTTGGGTTTGAGCTGTGGGGATATTATAAGCTAAACCTAATGCTCTGTATGCTTAATACATGACATCGCGATGCCCATTTCCTTTGGTATCTATAGTACTGTGAGGGTTATACAGAAAGACTGAGGGAATTTGGGGGCATGACAATACAGTAAGCAGTGTTGCTGTTAATATATGCATACCAGCAAGCAAAGCAAGGCAGCTGCACCATTTTGCCAAGTAAGCAACTTTGTTGTTAATGTAGGGTTTGTTTGCGCTGATACATAACAGAGACATTTGAATTCCTTCAAACCATCACTCTGACTGGCATTGAAAGATATTGTATTATAAATTTTACATTATAATAGTGTTTACTGGCGGAATAAATTGCATACCTGTACTGAAATGATGGAAAAAAGACATCACTCATTATCACATTCAGCAGCGTGCTGAATACAGCACTGAACAGTGATAATCGTGCCAGCTAAAGTGATTTTACCTATGAAAAGTTGTTCAGACGTAAGAGTGAGAGACTGATAATGTCTTACACAAAGCACAGCTATTTCCTATTTGTTTCTGAGAAGAACCTTACAATCCATTGATAACTCACAAGTTTCCTAAATGCAATATATGTTAAAGGTATAAAAATTATTTCTCAATTTTCTTCACAGCCCTCTTTTATCTCCATAATACCTATCTTGCATGTTGCCAACTGCTGTTATTCCACCTTTCAAGTGGCCTCACACAAATTAGAAATAAGCATTTGGTTCAAATGTTGCTATACAATTCACTCCCAGTCCCTCTGACCTCTCCTGAAATGGTTTCTGAGACACTGCTCTTCTCCAGACAGATCCATGTACCACCTAAAGAATTTTCATCTCTGAGTTTAGCTTTCAGTGGAGCCAGGGGGAGAACAGCCAATGCACTTGTCTTCATTTAAATTTTGTTTTCTCATTGTTAGTGTCCCTAGATGAGTTTCATCTTGGTACCTCTGCCTACCAGTAGATATTTAGGGTGGGCTTCATCACCAGCAAGGAAACCTTATTTTAGGCACCAACATGTAGGACTCTATAGGTGGGTGAGGTGTCTGAGCTCCCAGTACGGTCCATGCAGATCTAGTCAGTGGAGCCTAGATGCAGTTCATCCAAAGCAGGTAATAGGGGTACCTTAGCATGTGCTGCCTGGCCTCCAGCTGCTGAACGAAATATGTCTCTCTAGGGCCTCTGTCATATGTGTCAGCCTCATGCAGAGGTCTTCAACAACCTAGAGTGCCTGGAACAGTTCTCAGGGCATATGTTTAGGCAACTGAATTACGTCCTAGACCTCCAGTACCCATTGTGGAAGCCAAGGCACCTCACTCACTTATAGACACCCACATGCATGTGTTTGAGTCTCCCCTAGAAGCTGGGTAGATGAACCTCATTCTTAGGCCTCAGTTTCACTATCTAGCTACATCTTTGAAGTTAAGTATAATTACACAGCACCGCTCCTCCAAAGCTTTTAGGACCCAATTCCCATTGATTTTAGTTGGACTTCATGCCTTTGAGGATCTGGTCCCTAAAAGCTCTATGTCTGTGGCTAGATTTAGTTACCAAAGAATAGGAGAGCGGACACAGCTGATCAAGTTATCTCTGTTTAACAAAGTGCTGAGCATCTGCAATTAACCCAGGTGAAGTGGGTGCTCAGCCCAGAAAGGAAGGCCTGGGTACCCAACCTAGGTGCAGTATTTCTGAGGAAGCACTGCTGCCACAGGGAGAAGAGGGACAGAGGGACGCAGTGGGAGGACATGGTAGCTCAGGCTCTGCCATGCTGCTTTACTGGCTGAGTGGCTCCTGGGACTGGCAATCTCCTTTGCCAAGGAAGGGATTTTTGGGTACAAATTAGGTGATATCAGAAAGGGAATGAAAGGGGCTTTCAAGGGTCTCATTCTACAACTGAACATGCATCTATAAGTGCCAGCATCTCGGGGGGGGAGGGGCATTTTTGTAATTAAATAGATGGAAACATAGGTCGTGTGAGGTAGAAAAAGTGTAATGAAGGGGTACTAATCTCCCCAGCATTGCAGTTCTTCTAAATAATAGGGAGGAATTATTAAATATCTCTCAGATTCTCTATATTCCAGCAGAAGACCCTGCTATGTACTGGCCAATATAGAAATTTGCCACTTCTTAAGAAAAAAAATCTTTTTTGCATACCAATTTTTCCTGTTTCCTCCAAAAGAATAATGAAATGGGAAACAGAAAGAGAAGACTAGTATATGAAAGCAGCACTGTTGGTGAATTTCCTTTTACTTGGCAACGTTGGAGAAAGGGGGGGGGATGTTTTTAAAGACTGATGACCATCTCCTTCCCCCTGCTCAAAGGACACAGTCTTCACTAAAAAGAGTTTGACTTGCCTGCCATAGGACATACATTTCTCAATTCAAATACTACAGTTCAAGCCAGTTGCTGGCCCTAATATCAAGTTTCTGTTGACAAACAATACAAAGCATGGCACTTCTGTGTGACTGAGTTGATGTTCAACACGGAAACACTCCTCCACAGAATTACAAGACAGAGTTGAAATTAAAATAATTGTCAAAGGAAATTGTAGGTGAAAAACAAAAGGAGATAGATTGAAAATTGGAAGTAATGGGAAAATAAAGATGAGGTGTTAGTGCTACCTAATTGTTTTCCTTTTTTTCATAATAAAAATGATTATTTCTCTAAATGTATGTCACCCATGTATTTATCTACATTTCTGTTTGTCTATCATTTACCTGTCTTCCACCTGCCTGAAAGTAACTACCTATTTGGAAAAGCAAGTTAAATTGTCTTCCTAGGTGAAGGGAGGGGAGAGAGAGAAAAAGGAGACAGAAAAATGATGAAAAATCTTGGTGTAATCTGAATAGCAATGAAGCAAAAGCTACTCCTTGATGTGCCTATGAATCCTGTAAATGAAGTGGCCCTTGAATTAAATTAATTTAAAATCTGGCAAATATTACTCGGCATGTTTGTCAATGTGCTGTATAATTATTAATTTGTTCATTGAGGCAACTATATAAATAAATAGAAAGCAGAATGCCATGATTAAACTAACACTAGAAATCCAGGGTCAAGGAGCCCTGTTATGCAGGGATCTAAATAGCTTTCCCAGGTCCTATTTTTACATCTCCATACAGATCTGCAGGTCTGTAACTGCGAATTAATTGGCACACATTTAGATGCCAACAGAGCTTTTGTATTCTCAGTGCACATTTTGTCTTCTCAGAGTGAGACGTTAGTAATGGAGGTTTTAATATTACCCCTAGGGGAGCACCAGAAAATCTTAACAATTTCCTTCACTAGAGTATTTTCATTAGAGCTAAATGCTGTGCAATTTACATTTGAAATCAGGTGTAGGGTAAGTATAATGTGACAAGACATGTTGCAATGTTAGGTTTTTTTTGTTCAAATGTTCCTTATTTACTGCAATATACCCTCAAAAGATAAGCATGCAATTAAAATAAATATCTTGATTTTTAACCACTCCTAATTGAACTGTTATTGGGATAATAGGAGCACAAAATAAAATCAGGTTTAAAAGGACCCAAAGCACAAGATTAAAATATTACTCTATTTAAACAAAAACGTTTCAGGCAAAATAGGTTCTGTGCAGCAGAAATGAGTTCATCATAAGTAAATCAGACACAAACCCCTTCCTTTGTAGTACTAATTTAACCTTGCGGTGCTTAAAATGCCAAGACCTCTGCGTGACTCACAGGAAAAACCATAAACCCTACTTTTTCCAACACAAGAAAAAAAGAATTGAATTGGTATTAAAAAAAAAAAAAAAAAACAGAATTCATTAATAAGGGCCCAATGCAGTAAAGAGCTAGAGGACTAAAGCCAAAACAGAACTGACACATAGCTGAGGCTGAATTTCGGTGCTTGGTCTAATATGAAATTCTATTCTGCCATTGCCTACACCTGAAGGCACCGATAATCTATCACTGACTTGCTTTTGCATAGCAACAAATGAAGAAACTGCACACCTAAAACAACTTCAATCAGATCAGGGCCTCCTTCATGCCTAAACCCAGTCACAGGATCCACCATTCAAATGTTTCTCCACTGAAAACCCCTAATAGGCTCAGTCAGACCAGGGTTATTATGGAAGAGGGTCCCTACAGAGAGGAGAGGATTGCAGCACCTGCCTCTGAGCCATCCTGGAGCCTCCTAAAACTGAGGAAACCAAACCACTTCAGAAGAGACCGGCCAGCAGCAGGAAGAGAGGAGGAAGCAACAATCCTAACAATCTGCCATTCTGTAAAATTGCAGCTAGCCTCAAGTGCAGCAGCAAGCCACATTATGATGAAGGAGGTCTAAGCACAAGGGGGTCAGACCCGGAGGGCTGGAATGGTTACAGGAGTGTCCAGACATGTCCTGCATGCAACACAGCCCCCTTGGGCTGAGTAAAGCACTGGAGTGAGGTAACCTTCTCATTGCCTTCTTCCTTACATAGCCAGGCACAAAAATACCAAATTACTTTGGAGGTCAAAATTCATCCCACCTTACCGAGCTGCCCAGGTTAGGCACATGGACACCATCAATGAAGAAAAGAAGGTCCTACAAAGGGTGCTTTAGATGATAGTGGGGTTAGCCACCCTTCGTGTTGCCTCCCTCTTGTCACTGGATACACAGGGAGTGTAAAGCGAATTGGCACCTAACTGAGGGAAGAAGAATCAAGTGCAGAGGCTCACACGTTGGCTGGATAGGACCAGGTTTTTAAAGCTTAGCCAGTACTCATAAAAAAGGCTAGCAACCACAGCAGTCTCTCATATGCTTCTCACACTGGAACTCATGAAAATCCAGGTCCCAGATTTTCTGGTATTACTGTAAATTGCAGCCTTCTGCTGTTAAGGGCTCTGTGAAAAGCCCTTCATAAATTTTCATTAGAAAACTTACTGAATACAAGACAGACTGAAACAATATAAATGTTGAAGGCATTTCTTCCAGCCTTCTGAGAAAGGGTGATTACAGGAGTTCAAGTTACCTCTGAAGCTTAAAAAAAAATCAGAATTTAGTTCATCGGTCTTTTAAAGACATTTGCCAAATATCATTATTTCTGAGAGCAGCAATGCATGGTTATGAAGTCTTCATGACCTAATAGATTTTTATGAAGTTTTCATTGCCATCTGAATGGTCATGAAAACTACGCAGAGCAAATAGTAGGAAAGCTTTGCATATGACCTTGTCCTTGCACAGCAAAAGGGTGGGCAAGAACCAAAGAGCCTGGTGAGGTACCAGGTTAGCAATTGACAGCATGTAGTGGTAAGCAGGACAGGGTGAGCAGTGTGAGCAGTGAGAAGAAAAGCAGACCTTGAAAAGCTTGCAAATATTAAACAGCAGGGAGAAGAGGGAGAAAAAAGAGAGGCACTAAGAACAAAAATGTTCCCACTTCAAAGACAGGAGATGAGGAAATGAGGACTCAAGAGGTCCTGTGCTTTGTAAAGGCCTCAAGCTGCTAGGCATCTTGCCTCTGTAATACATAAACAAAAACCAAAACCAAACCAAACCAAAAAAATCCAAAGAAATTATCAGAAGCTTTTTGGATAGGGAACACAATGAAATTGTATTAAAAATAATTAAGCAAATGGTAGAGTTGAGACATAAAAATAATTAATATAATCTAAATTCTTTTGAGATCTGTTAAATAAGTGGTTGCATGTGAAATTGCATTTGTATATTGGGGAAATATTTCTAACTCTGCTTTCCATATAGCTCTGCCCATGCCGTAGCCACATGTCCATCATAATCCCACCTGTTTTTCAGAAAGTTGTTGCAAATATTGACTATGTTTGAAATGCAAGGAAAAGTACAGTCAGGTTTTTCAAGCTATTTGGAAGAATAGAAAGCATAGAAAGACGTTTCTTCCTCAAGGAGGAATAGCCATTAAAGGGAAAATGAGGTAGGAGGGAAATTACTTCAATGAATTCTAGAAGCCTACAATGTAGATTTCCATTCTTACCTATTTTATGGTCAAAGGCAAAAATGAACATTTCTAGGACAAAATTATTCTGACCTATTCTAGACTTTTGTTTCTGGGCTGTGTATGTAGAAAAGCATGTGCTAGGTCACAGATAGCTAGAATGAAGGAACAGGGTGTCTCTAAAGAACAAGAAGCCAAACCTCACATCATGCTTTTCTTGGGTGAGTCTATTGGCTGTGTCTTAAAAGTGGTATTAAAATAACTTGTAGTGAAAAAGAAAACTGTGTTTGTGATGTTGAATGGCAAAATTTTCTGGTCCAGGTTTTGAGCTTAGATAATGATACAAGAAAACGAGTGAGATTAATTCTTCTGTTGTTTAACATCAAAACTATTTAATCCTTAATGCTTGCCAATAGCACACAAAAGACAGAAAACCCTGTTCAAGTGAAATATCTATCATGCATGACCTCGTTTGAAAGTGCTGTGAAAACAGATGTGATCATAGACGATGCATGGGGCTGTGGGCAAACAGGTGCCCTGAACTAAGGACATCTAAGGAGCATTGTGCCTCCAAAATACTCAACAACACAAGCTTCTTACCCAGGTATCCTTGGCTTACAGCTGCCTTCAGTATCATCTGAGGGAGTTTCTACCCTTGTGAATGCTCTTCCAGGGCCACTCAGACTTACAGACTGCCAGATGCCTCATGACATCTCCACCCAACAGAGGCCATGGCTTAAAGACACTAGCTGTCTCTGCATGAGTAGGAATCAGGAAGGAGAATCAGTCTATCCCACTGGCCACTTATCTAGTCCATACTTCATCGATTTGTCTTTGTTATGGGACACAGTGTTGAAAGCCTTGCTAAACTCAAGACGAGCAACATCCACTACTACTCTTCTCCCAGTCATTTCGTCACAGAAGGCTATCAGGTTGGTCAAGCATGACTTCCTCTTCATAAATCCATGCTGACTACTTCTAGTCACCTTCTTGTCCCTTATATATTTCAAAATGGCTTCCAGTATTATTTGCTGCATGACCTACCCAGCAAACAAGGTGAGACAACCCATAGTTCCTCAGATCCTCCTCCTTTCTCTTCCTGAAGATGAGAGTGACATCTGCTTTCTTCCAGACACAGGATATGAATATAGCAATGAAGAAATCTGACCCATCTCATCACGTTCAGCACACTAATGGTACTGCAGCAAACAGGGAAATGCAAATTAATATCATGAGGATCAATTAGAGCAAAACAGAATGTATAGAGTTGTGTTTCAAATTTCAGATTTATTGTGTGGTTTGTTGTTATTTTTTACAGTTTCACAGAAAATTCAGATGTTTGTTCATTAGAACAATCATCAATATCTACCTATTGACACTGAAATGTATTGCAGATGTTTCACTGCCATACATTAGCAATATTTAAAAGTGTTATCAAACATCCCTTCAATTTAGCTTTAGGAAGCACCATGTAAAACTGTTCTAAACTTAGGAAGAGTGATAATAAAAGCTAAGCCAAGCTTAGCCACAGCTAAGCCAAAAGTTTTATTTTCTTTAAAAGTCTATGTTAGATCAACAAGCTGCCAATCAGAATTTATATTAGCCCATCCAATGGACATTACATCAATAATCTAAAAACCTTTTTCCTGTCAGGTCAACACTATAGCAAAGTTTTAGAATGACAGCTTCACAACAGGAAAATGTTAGCACACATTCTTCACATGATGTCTCAAAGTAATTACAAGGAATACTGAAATAAAGAAAAGTGACATAGTGATTTCCATTAATTGATACAGAAAAAATGTGCTGGACCCTTAAAATTTGTCATGGCCAGTCTTGATCAAAATGATGATTAGATGTTACAAGCAAAGAAACCACATCACCTGGCTGAGTTTGTAGATAAGATATACGTCTCTCTGCAGATGGGGCTCTTGATCTAGCTCAGCAGAAGCCATTGGGAAATGTCTTCAAATTTATACCCAGTTAACATGTGTGTTAACCAGCTAACATTAATTCAGTATTTACTACTGTATTTTTACTATAGCAAATGAGAGGGGGCATAAACTAGAACCACTGCAAGTTTTCTGAGACAGAACACATGACTTCTGCATAGGCACAAGAGCATTTATAGTAGCAGACCCTCTTAGCTCTGCAAAGCTATCCACAGTATGTTCACTGCACATGCAGCAGACATCACGTCCCCAGCAGGACATGGGCAACCATGCAACTCAGCAAGAAAGTGAGAGAAACAGCTCCCTCCCAGCTGACAGTTGAGACCAGCATGGGTTGTGAGAGGTTTCTGCAGCCCGCTATCCTAGTGTAATATCAGCCAGGGCATCTGAAGCCACAGAGGGACCACACTAGATATATCTGACCAGGAGCAGAGCAGAGGAGAGGAGAAGCACCCATACAGCTGCACACATTTCAACTTAGACACGATTGCTAAGGCTAATGCTTGCTTCTTCCAAGTTGTTGGGTCCTGGTCTTGTGACACTAATGATACTTCTCCCCTGCTCTGCTCCACCTGTGGAAAAGGAGGTGTCTTTATATTCATTGCCTCACTAGCAGACAGTCATGCAGTGTAGCTTAAACCACCAGAGCTCTGAGTAAGGAGAAAAGCTGGATCAAGCTAGAACAAGCACCAGCTGTGAGCTTCAGAGGCCATTGCATCAACTTCTGCTTCTCAGGTGCTTCTCCTTCTGCCCAAGTTTAAAGTCATATCAGTTAGCCTAACTCATCTACTTGTCTTAATTCCAGAGAGATATCACTCTCTGAAAGTGCGCTGGAAAATGCAGGTTTTCTTCCTTTCTGTGAGCTCATTTGCTTTAATTTAATAAATCCGACACTTTTGCACTGAGTTTGTTCCTGCTCCCTTTAAAATTACTTGGAGTTTTCTCATTGTCTTCAGTGAGAAGATAGGATCATGGGTGCCTAACCAAATAGGATTTCTGATTGGGAGCTGATTAAATATTTAAGCAATTCTAGACAGAATGCTTATTTTCAGAGACTTAACATGGCCCATCTAATTAAAGTTAAGTGATTCCTCTGAGCATAAGTCCTCTTATGTGAGTAACGAGGAGCACATAGTTGAGGATAAATAATTCTTCAAGGTTATCTGAAATGTGGACCCATTAGTAAATAATATGGCATTTAGTTAAGTGAGAAATACTCTTGAGGATATAATCTCCCTTATGGAAAGGAATGTCTTGTACTATAGGCAGGCTTGGTGAGATTTGAAGTTTATTTTGTACTGGAAATTGACTTATTTTTGTGTTGTCCATACTAAGGTTTGGCAATAATATGTAACCAATCTCAGCCTCATAAGAAGACGAAAAGCCACTAGTTAGGAATGCTGACTAGCAGAGCAAAGGAGGCACACAAGTTGGGACTGGAGTAGACACAGGGCTGAAATTCACCAGAAATTATAATAGAATTTGGGAGGACAGGAGGAAAAAGCTGGCTGAAATTGCCCAGACACTATTATGTATTCACCCTGCCAGCTTTCCTCTCCTCTTCCACTGCTCACAGTCCATAGGAGAGAGTAGCATTACAGGTCCAGAATATTTTGAAATGTATGTATGTTTACGGATTAAAATTGAAGCATACCACTATGTCTAATTCTAGAATATACCCAGTTACTACTTTAAGTATTTATATATTGCTATTTATTAAGTATCTTTTGTTTCCTTTTTCAATGTAGTTGTAATAAGAAAGTCTAATGAGAAGGAACAGAACAGAAATTTTTTTCAATATTGAATATTTCATTAATTTTGAATATTAGAAATCTTCGGTTTTCAAAGACAAAAAGATTTTTTTTTCCTTTCAGAAGAAATAGCAGAAAAGCATGAAAACTTCTCTTCATACATTTGAAAGAGGAGCTACATTTTTTCAACTGACAATGAAAACTTTGTTTCAATCAATACAGAAAATCTAGGAAATAAAGTTCTAGTTCAAATATTTTTGTTTCGTTCAAAAAAAATCAGCTCTCACTCCAACTTTTCCACCAGCACCATCAAACAACATGACCTCAACTTTGCAATCTGCTGAATCCTCATCCTAGAAAGACATTTAATTCATAATGAGAAGGAATGATAAAATCTTGTTCAAAATATTTTTCAATAATGTTAGGCTGAATTTTCTAGAATGTTGGATCGTGGACATGGACAAAGTCTCTTAGACCTACTTCCTGTAGATAAATGGAAGAAATGTTTTAATGCCACAAAGGAAACTATCTCAAGTCTCATTTTGAAAGACAGAAACATGCAAATGATAAACACTGGTTATCATGGAAGCTCAGTACACACCATGCTCTTCTCTCCCAGTAAAGTCCTCAGATATTATGGTGCTGTTCCATGTCTTCCTGGCTGATTATTCTACTCATTATTACACTTACGATATAGCTCTATACAGGAAGAGTTTAAACAGGTTTTTTTTTCTGTGATAGTACCTTGTTCAAATGGAGGGGGTCCTTTTCTCTTTTAAAGAGTGATGGGGATATTTTGCTTGTGATTAAGGCTCTGATCTTTAGTCTAGCTTTAACCATTTCTCATGGGCACAAAACTTGCAGGCACATTTTGCAACATAATTATTTGTGTCTGCAATCTAGTTACTTAGATGTCTGAGTCCCTGATTGCATCCATAAGTCAGTGACTTGGACATCTAAGTGATCTACATTGCACCTGCAACAATTTGCACCTAAAATGTCAAAAAAGGATATAGCAGATAGAAAAAGAGTTCAGAGATGGGTGATGAGAATAATTAGGGACATGGAAAACCTCAGAAATGAAACAAAATGGAACAGAATTGGACCGTTTACCTAAGAGATGAGATGAAATGAATAAAAGAGGAAATGATCAAAAGTAGAGGCAATAAGGAGCAGGATAGATGAGGTACTTTTAGCACCCCTTTTATCATAATGCAAGAACAAAGAGACATTTCACAAAATTTAAGCATGGAAGATTCAAAACTTATACAAAAGGAGACACACTTTCACACAATTAACTTGCGAAAATCCCGACCACGTGATGTAGTGAATCCAGCAGGACTCAGCAGAGGGTTAGGCACCCCTTTGGATTTAGAAAAGCTCAAAAACATTTAAAAGGCAGCAATTTCAGTGAAAAGCTACCTACCTTCCTGCTTCAAGGCTTCAATTTTTTTTTTTTTGCAATATTGAGGGGGGGAAATCTTTCTTCATGAGCAGATTAATTTAGACAGGCCTGACACAGGTTTCCTTGTACCTTCCCCCTGAGGCATTTAGGGCTGCCTCTGGTTTGTGACAGGTTGCTGGGCAAGGTGGAGCCTTCAGAGAGAGTCACACCAGCTCAGGCGCTCCTCCTAGGAGCACACACAAATCCAGAAGCCCTTTCAGAAGTTGTTGCAAGAGGACTCAAGAGGGCTGTAGATTGGAACCTTGCATCTTTACTACCTGGGTAATAGGAAATGTGACTGAGAAGTTCATAGATTTCATAACAGACTAGGGAGTGTCACTATACTATTTAAAGAACTAGAACATGAACCAGTGCAGGGACATATTTTTACAAGAAAATCTGCACGAGACAGATTATTGGAACAGCCATCAAATTCAAGAGGTACACAAAGGAATAAATTAGGTACTCCCCCAGTGCAGGTTGCCAGTGTCTGAACCACTAACCACACTCAGGTAGATCCTACTTTTCCAAGAAAACATGTTAACAAACCAGTGCATTTTCATGCCAAAAACTGTTTTGCTAAAAAATTACTGGTCTGTTCTCTACGAGTTTCTCTGCTTCAAGGGCAGAGCTTACCTAGGCTGGTATGTCCTTCCACACAGTTTAATTAGATGGTACAGTTGTGTTAGGTCTTCAGCAGGATCCACACAGAGCCATGCACCAAAAAAACAGATATAACTTGGGAGTTAGGACATTTCCTGAGCTGTAGGAGATGTGGGTTAAAGTCTCAGCTGGAAATCAGGCAGGATGCAGACTTGGAAAATGGTCTTGCACAATCTTAGAGGAACTCCCTAGAGAACCATATGAGAAATTACTGTCTTTTCAGTCACCATCTGCATAGGTATTTAAAAGACATGTAGATGTGGCACTTAAGGACATGGTTTAGTGAGACTTGGCAGTGTTAGGTTTACAGTTGGACTCGATGATCTTAAATGTCTTTTCTAACCTAAGTAATTCTATGATTCTATGACATGGTTCCAGGCTTGACCACCAGAAAACACAGGACCTAAAGCCAGGTGACTTTCTTGACCACCTTGGCCCTACCTGGTCTTCCAGTTAGTCTGGCAGTTTTCAGCAATGCTTTTGGTGCGTACTTAGTTTTCCCCTTGTATCATACAGGCTCCAGAGATTTGAATCAGGTCTATAAAATCTAGGGAGCCCCAATGCACTAAAAATATCTTGCCGTGGATAGAAATGGTTTTCCATGTGCTGGGGCAAATGTAGAAAAAGCCACAAAGATGAACATTTAGGAAATGTAATGCAGGTGGGTAGAGGACTAACTCCAGTTCCCAGCTAAATACAGTCAGAGTCCTTCTATGGCCATCTGTGACCCTGGAACAGGATCCAACAGAGCAATAAGAGTTTTAAGGTGTTATGACAAGAGAAAAAGACAAAGATGTCCATTTGGCTGAAGATGTGAAAGAAAGAATTACAGAATAAGAAATAAATAAAACAAGAGGAATTAGAGGAGAGATTCAAAGAGCTGAACTATACAATCAGAGTAGTAGATAAAGTGATTTTGACAGGTCCAGGGTCAAGGAACAAGAGAGGGAAGAAAGAAAGCAGATTAAAAGTTATTGCAGTGTTCAACTGCAGCTGAGACAATGGTGGCATGAATACACACTTTAGGTTCTAGAATTAAGAGTTTAGAGAGCATCTGAGACGTAGAGACAACCAGCAGATTTTGGCAACTGTTTGGATTTCATAGACAAGGGGATTTAATATGCAATATTTACTTCTTCTGATTTCTTCCCCTTCGTGTGAGTGAATAGGTGCCAGATTGTTTGGTCAGCTTAAACTTCTTTGAAACTGAAGGGTCTAATTGACAACTTTCATTTAAAGGCAAGTGTAAGAACCCAGGATGGTCCTTTTGTCCACTGAGATGTTGAATCAATAGCCACGCACACAGTCCAAACAAAGGGGTGCTTCCAAGGCTGAGGAATTTGTTCTGATTCTGAGGAGGTTTGAAAGTCTGTGAAACAGAAAAGAAAGCACAGTTGTTAGAGCAACCTGCAAGGAAACACTAGACATAGCCTAAATATGCGGATCTCAAAAAAACTGGGAGAGAAAATATTCTCAGCTGATTGATGATTAAATGGCACTTGGACCCAAAAGCAAGGAAAGTGTCTAAAACTTGATTGAGAGAATGTTAGTCATCCCAGGTCAAAACTGTGCCAGGGACCACTTTCTAAATCTAACAGCACAATCAAGCTCCGGTGTCAGGAATGCTCTTGGTACTATCCTAAATCACTAGAGCTGATGTACCCACTCTGACCCCGAGTCTGGGGTTGCTGTGTATAGATAGGTAAGGCTGCAGCTTAGGGCTGAATTCGGGGGGGGAGGGGAGAGAGAGGGGTAGTTTCCCTCCTGTTATTTCATTGTGTTGGAATGCAAGTGTCCAAAACAGCCATCTCTTCTCATACTCTTCCCCCCCAGCTGTAGAGACATAGGCTGTTTACTAGAGAAATGCAGGGCAAAGTGAAGAGGAATACATAACGCACTGGATGCTACGATATAAGTGCTTGTTACATTAGAGTATGCTTGGGCAGTATCAAAGAAGGCACTCAGCTGAGCAAAAATGACGTCTTAAGAAGATTTCAACATTCACCAATTTTCCAAGCCCTACCACTGGGTTATACTCCATCGAAAACAAGCAGTCCTCTTCCTCTTTTGGCCAGACTTCAACTAGTGCAGTTACAAGAAAACACATAGCCACCTTTGTTTTCTCCATCCTGGCCCCAGCAAAGGGAAAGAGCTAAATCCTTTCTTTTTTGCCCTCTGTACACTCCTCTTTTCTCCCCTTTCGTATTTTCCCTTTTCTATGAATTCCCACACCACTTTTGCTGTGTAAGCATTTGTCTTTCCCTGTTAAGTATTTTGGGAAAATATTACCTCTTGTTCTCTCCTCCTCTATTATTTCATGTTTATTCCTAGTTAACATTTGATCGCCAACACCAGGTAAACACAATGCAGACATTTATAGCTGAGCTAGTAGTCTATAGTCTCTTGTAGAGAAATTTCTCTAAGTTACAATTTACCTCATCCTAATGCAGCAGCTGAAAATGGCCCAGATGAATTGTATCCAAGAAGCATCGATTCATGTCTCTCTTACTGTGGAAGACTGTTGGAAAACAGGCTTTTTTTTCCTGGTTAAGGGAGTAAGTGAGCAGCCCAGATGGTTTCTTACTTGAAAATGTCTCAGAGAGGAGCTTGTCTTGGGACAGGTCTCTGTTGGGACAGGTCTCTGTTAGGACAGGGGAGCAGGTCTTGAAAATCTCAGTGGGAAGAAATAAGGCAAAACTAGAATTTATTCCTTCACCTCATGCAAAACAGAAACAGACAGCTCAAAAATTCCACCTTTCAAAATAAAGCAAAACCACAAGACACGATTCAGCTCCGGGCAGACAAAGTCCTTTCTCAGGAATTATGTTTGAGAGAGGGCAAGAAAAAGATTAGCAATATGGGGTCTTTGAGCCCTCTTTTATTAAAACAAAAAATTAGATCTTTCCAACTGCTATGAAATCTGCTTTCATTTCCATTCCTTTCTTTGACAACTCTCAGAAAAAAACAGTGAGCAGAAAGGTGGTCCATGACACGAATTCTGTTTTTTTACTCACTTCTATGTACACACATTGCTCCAGTGGACTTAAGTTACATAAAGTTATCAGTCTAGGTCGTCACACAGAAATTATATTTGCCCTAGCCTTCATTCACTTCCAGAGATGTTTGATCATGCCAAACAAATGCAAGGTCACAGGAGCTAACTGTGTTTCCCTTGAAGTCAGGGGTTTGTTCCCAGGACCGTTGGGCCAACACGGAGAGGTTCTGAGAGCCTGCTTTGAATTCTGCAAGACAGTTGTCTGACAGGGTTAAATACAAATACCATTCACCTATGCAGAAAGACACAGTCAATTACCTATTCAATCCTATCGTGTCTGAAATGGGAGAATTTCTAAAAATCAAGTGAGTCAAGTATAAGCAATGGCTGCAGGAAGTTGTTCCTCCATAGAAAAACTCATTAGCAAACTAACACAGGCAGGCAGATCTTTTATTGGGAGTCAGTTCCCTCACTTTTGACCTACATTAATTTTTCCCTGTTTAAGTTTCTCAGCTGTTGCTTTTAATGTGAAAATACAACTATAAATCTGTGTTGCTTTCACTGAGAATGTGAAATAATGCAACAGAATTTAAAGAGGAGTTTATGTTGCAAAAATATTTCTGTTATGGAGTTAATTTCATATCATTTTATTCTTCTCAAACTTATAATTTTCCACTGCTCATACATTTTTATGGCCAGAAGTGATTGTTAGCATCATCTAGTCTGACATGCAGCATAGCAAGGGCCAGAGAAGTTCATCCAGTAATTCTTGCATTGATCCCAACAATTTACATTTGGATTAGAGTATATCTTCTACAAAGACATCCAGTCTTCATTTAAAAACTTAAAAGCAATGGGGAAAAAAATCTGCTACACCTCCTGGCAATCTGTCTGAATAGTTAATTAAGTGTTAAAAATCCACATCCTATTTCCAATGCGAATTTCATTTTGCCATAACTTTAGCCATTGGGTATCTTGGCCACAGCCAAGAATCCTCCAGTACTCTTCACATTTCCCACCACCAAGGTGCTAAGCGCCTTGCAGTTGGGGAATTTTCCATTAAATATTCTTTCACTCAAAGGTGTTGATTCATTAGGGAACTACACATGACACATGGCCAAGTCCTGTCCCTGCAGAACCCCAAACTGACAGCTGACCCCTGCCACTCTTCATAACAGAAAGTACGCCCAGCCTACACAGGTGGGAGTGTTCAGGAAAGAGGACACCAGGTCTGCTCCATGAACTGGGCTTGCCTCTTGTAATCATGCCTCCAAGCTGAGCTGGGGCCCCGTCACAGAGAAAAGTCTACCTGGCTCCCCTGGAGCAAGAGCAGAGGCAGCTTACAGCTTATGGCTCCTAACAGTGTAGCTGCAACCACAGTGTAACAGATGCTAACCTCGAGGATAAACACCAAGGGGGGCAGAAAAGGTGACCAGAGCAAGCCTGGACCCAAATAACCAATCTGTGGATTGGAAGGCCATTGTGCAGACCCAACAGTCTCCCTGAAAAAAAGGCTCAGAGGTAAGCAGGAACTTGAAGCCACGTTTGCTACTTACAGCTGAAAAATAATTGGGTAATTGCAAGCTGGCCACTTAGAAAACCAACTTTCACCCAGTCCATCTTCACATCCTTGCTTAATACATGGGTATTTCATCTGTAAAATTATTTTAGACACTCGCAAAGTGGCCCTAATGTAACCGTCATTGCTCATCCTCCCTCCCCACCGCTCTTCCGCGAAGCCTGCTGTGCTACTGTCATGCTATTAACATTCCTCCGAAGTCACGGAAATGCTAGGATGTACCTGATGCATTCAGAAACCCAGCAGGTGCCTTCTGCAGGTACCGCGCGTCCAAGCAATGCCAGGAAGCAGTCATAAAGTTAACACAGTAGTAAGCTATGTAATTTTTAGATAACAGCTACTTACATAAGTACAGAAATTGCTACATTTTATATGTACAGATTGCTCACATTCCAATTATGGACCAAGACCCAGTGCATGCAAATAATTAGTATTTAGGAGCAATACATTATTTTTTTCCCCTGCACGCCACTCTGTGATCTGAAAATGCTGGTCGATTCCTAAGTTACTTTGCATGTGTCAGTGCAATTTCCCCTCAGTCTCAGAAGCTTCTGGAGCACGTAAGTAATGTTATAATGTTACAAGGGCCTAATAATTGTGTCCGGGAAGCTTCCCATACAATTTTCATCTTTTATTATACGGTTAGCTTGTTTATACATCAGTATCATTTGGCAAATTGCATCCAGAATACATGGGGAGGCTGAAGCTTAAAAATACACTCTTGTTCCTCATGGCAGCCCCAGGTGCGAGATATTACCCTTTAATGCCATGCAAAGTCTCCAGCTACCCGACATGAGGACAGGGTACAGCGACACTGATTGAGTAATTTCACTCTTAAGCTTTTTTGCAACACCGATGCGTTTGCCTTCGAACGGTGACATTTCCATATTCAAAATGGGTGTCGGTGGCTGCCGCTGGCAAGGGCAAGGCCGCTGGCCGTGCGACCTGCCCCACTCGGCTCGCCCGTGGGTGGGTCGAGGCGCCCTGGCTCTCCCTTCAGCCATGGCTCCCGGAGGGGCACAACCGGCTCCTGGCGCCGCCGCCCACGGCCGGGCCAGGCGGGCTCACGCCCGCCCTCCAAGGCACCGGCTTCCCCTGCCCGAAGGCCGCACGCCCTGGGGGACGCACCGCCCCGCTCCGCGCCTCCGCCACGGGGGCCCGGAAAAGGCGCCGGGGCCGCCCCGCGGCGGGCTGCGAGCGGGGGCGGCGGGACTGCTCGGGGCCCCGGCGGGACGGGGGATCCAGCCCTGCCCTCGCCAAACCGCCGGGGATCCGGGGCAGTGCCGCCGGGCCGGAGCCAGCCCCAGCCCCGGCGCAGGGCAGCGGGCGGCAGCACGGCCGTTAACGGCCGCCGGGGGGCAGCGCGAGATCGCCCAACCGCCGCCGCCATCGCCGCCGCCGCCGCCGCCTCGGCTGGCACCGCACCGCACGGTACCGCCCGGCCCGGCCCGGCCCGCCAGCGGCCGGCTCCTGCCCGCGGTCTTGCGTGGGTGCCCGCCCCAGGCGGGCGGCTGCTGCCGCGGGGCAACGCCCGGCGGAAAGCGGCCCCGACGCCCTCCGCCTCGGCCGCCCGGTGCGAAGCCCGTGTCCCCCCGAGCGGGAGGCCGCGCGGTTTATTTATTTAAGATTTCACCTAGGAGCCGCTGATCAAAGCTAATGCAAAATAAATGTCTCCCTTTAATAGACTGATTCTTCTAAGCCCTTGACACTGGGAATTGGGATTTCCCAATGCTATTAGCACTTAGCAGTAGGCGCTCCAGGCCAGCCAAGAACAAGGGATTAAGAGGTATTTGTCTAAACTAATTTCTCTCTCTATACCGGGTCTATAGAGACTGGTGTTACTCTGCTGGAATTGTGCAACACGGCTAATTGGCTACAAATTTAACAGTGGCAGGGCTCCCACCGGAGGCTGCCATGTATTCATTACCCCGGTTCTCGCCTCAAACGCGCGCCGGCGTTGGGCGCCTGGGCCGGCCCTGCCCCAGGGAAATGGCCTCCTTGGCGTGGGCTGCTCCAGGTCAGGATCCTGGGTCTGGGGAAGATGGGAGTCCTGCCGTGCCTGCCTGGGGAGCCAGCAGGGCCTGGGCACCTCGTGGAAAAGCAAGTCAATCAAGTAAAATCGTAATTGTCATAGAAATAGGATGCATCCAGCACAGGGCCTGCAAACTTTTATTTATGTAAACGACCATTCAGGATGGATGTTGATTTTTTTGGACAGATATTATACTGCCACTCATATCCCTTCCAGAACAAGGGAGAAAAAAACGTGCAATATTTGGCTGTGATTCCTTGAAATTCCTCCCTCCGGGCTGCTTTGCACCTTGACTCCACTGAGTGTTTACTTCTTTACCACTTGAGCACAACATAAAGCTAAAAGTAGTTAAGTTTATATCACACATCCGTCTGACCAAGGGGAAGACTTAGGAGCCATTAAAGGCACACAGATGCATTTTTGTTTTGTTTTTAGGCCAGTCAAAAAGCACTAGGGTTCCTCGAGTAGTCCTGGACTGAGGAAGAAATGCTGGGAAAGACCACAGCCTGATGTCCCTGCTGCTGGAGGATGATTCCGTGACAACCAGGGATTGAGTCCCCTGCCCCGAGCAGCACCCCCTCACCCACAGTAGCACCATTACGCTACTGCTTCTTTTTGGAGGGGAAGCAGGGTTGTCCCAGCAAGACTGTTCAATAGTGGACAAAGGCCTCAGTTTCCGAGATCAACACCTACACTCCCAAAGGCTCTGACGGAAATCTGAATAGCCATATGAGTCAGGCAGGACCTCAGTGTCCCCGTCTTTCAGAGCTGCCTTCTCAAGATGAAGCGACGCATCACTATTGCCTTGAGCAGAAAGGTCATCCTGAAGTTGTGATGTTATCCACCTCAGTTGCCTGGAAACCCAGGGCACTAGGAAATAAAAAACAGTCAAGCTAAAGTTCCCCACCTGGCAGTTCAGATGGCTGGATCATGTCACGCTTGCTAACACCAGATTCACAAACTAGGCTGCTATTCTACCTGAGTCGGTTTGGGTTTTCGTCCTCCAAATCCAAGAACAAAACTCATGGTCTGTGATTTATCTGTTGAGTTCAGCATCTTACAATGCCTCACCTATAACATATACCTGTGAAACTCAAGTAGCATCTTACACAGCCAGGCCGAACTATCAGGACACTATTGCATTGAGTGGCTGTTTAAAAAGCTTTGCAACACTGTTTGTTGAATCTCAGCATGTGCTGCTGGGCACAGGTATCCTCCTATACTGAGAAAGGCCCATGAAAATTCACAGAATGAAATTCTGGCTTTAGTGAGGTGGATGGGAAATACTTGGAATTTCAGCAGGGCCAGGGTTTTACTGAAGGAGGACATAGAGCTTCAGCTGCTCAGGGGGGTGCCCTAAGCAGCCACAGGAAGCAAAGCCAGGTTGGCAATGTTTGCCCTCCCTCGCCCTTACGTAAAGCCTGATGAAAAGTTAACAAGTGATGTCTGATGATGCGGAATACACTATTGTCCTGCAAAAACCAAAGATAGCATCAATTTTAATCTCAGTCTACAAGATGCTGGCCAAGAATCAAATTAACAATATCGGCCCGTGAACAGACAGTATTAATTCTGTTAAAAATCTAACGTCTAAGCTGTCGTTGATCAAACCTTTCAAGCTAGAGATTACATGGCCTTAATCAGAGCGCTTCTTGAGATGCGCATAGAGAATATGACAGATTCAGTGGGATCATCTTGAATATGAGGTAACACAGGGATACAGAAGAAGGCGGCAGAAAAGAAGATGAAGATTATTCAAGGCGTTTCACTTCCATACAAGATATAACTAAAATATCTCATGGCTTACCAGGAGCAGAGGTTGTCTGCCGAGGCAATAAGTACTCCTGCTAACTTCATACAGCAGCCAGAGGCCAAGCCGCCTAGCCCCCTCTCATTAAGGGAGAAGTGCCCCATTCAGTGAGGCACTTCAACAGTTGTCTACCTTTGAACGTGCAAATACCCCCATTAAATCTGGTGGATCAGGGCCAAAACTAATTAATTTAGTGATGCTTTGCATCAAAATCTCACTTGCAATACATAGCACTCACAATCAGAAAGACAGGGGATTAATTAAACTATTTAGAAAGCTGAGCAGGTTAGGACTGGGTTAGGACTAAAGAGCATAATGATATCCTTAGTGGAAGCCAGAGAAGCAAATGACCCCTGTGAAACTGATAGGAATTTGCTGAGGATTTTTTTTCTGTTTGGTTTTTTTGTGAGATAAATGAATTGGGACTGGCAAGCCAACCAATTTTGGGTCCAAGAGGCCATGCACTTTTATTTAGATCACTTCTTTCAACCTGTCCCTACCAACCAGGCTCAACCCAAACTGTATCATGAGCAGCAGCTTCATAGTACTTCCAGGTATCAAAACAGGCCATTAAAAGCTTCTATGGCTTGTGATTAGACAAAACAAAAAAAAAAAAAAAAGAAAAAAAGAAAAAGAAAAAAAAAGAAAAGAAAGGAGAAAGAAAGAAAGAAAGTGAACCACTGTATAATTTCAGACATGATTTACATGTGAACCTAGATGCATTCAGAGCGTGTCTTCACTGTGTCCAGCTTAGCAAGCAGGCTGGACAGAAAGATATGGGCTTGGTAATACGTTGTACTATAGTGGACAAAATCAGATTCTGATGGATTACACTCACTAACAGAACAAGAAAAAAAATTTAATCAAATGAAGTTACTGGAACAATATTTGAGAAAGTAAAACAGCAATTGCAGCACTGCAGGCCCCCTGGTTGAGCCTAATTCTCTGGGGCTCCTTGGGGTATATCGGGAGCTCCATCAACTGAAGGGTGCCAGTTTGCACCTGCTGAGGATCTGGCCTTTAAACTCACCCAGCTTGTGTCAGCAACAGAGTGGCCTCTTACAACCTTTCCGCAACACTGCAAAATCTTTAATGGCTTGGCACTGCTCAAAATCATTCCATTTCGTACAAGGAAAGTAAGTGGTGTTTCACCTGCCTGGGAGGACCTTTCTCTTCCAGCTGATTAAGGAGGAAACACTGTCGTAACCTCAGTTCTTCTAATATGACAGGCAGTAATGAATGGCTGAGATGACTGTGATCTTTGCATCCTATGGCCAGTCTATTTCCTGTAGGTGTTTCCTGTGACTGTAGGAAATTATGGGCAAGGCAATGAAAGAAGTATGCCAGACAATGATAAACACTCCAGAGGCAGAGCAACACGAAACCGGCATGCCCGTATCTGCTATTTATTAGCACATATGTGTTTATATAAGGTTCTGTCCTCTATCAAGTGGCAGTCAAGAACTGCACAACTATAGGCTTGGATTATTTTTTCCCCATCAGGAAATGTGTCTTGCATGTATGTGAAGAATGTTGTACACAAATACATTGTCTGGATCCATTTGCCAAAAAACCAAGAGTCTTATGGGCATCTTTGCAAAAACAAGTCCAATTTCCTTTTAATTTTAAAACATAATAAACATTCATTTGTTCAGACAGGTGAGTCTCTCTGAAACAACTGCACACAGTCCTATTTAGGAAGTTATATAGTTTGATAAACCTCCAGAACTGTAGAAAACAATCCAGACTGAACACGGGTTTTTGACATTACGCTCGGGAAATGACTGCCTTTGCAAACAATAACATCTCCGTGCCCAAGTCCTCAGTTCCAACAGTCATGTACATTCATGCATGGAAAAACCTGTAAGAACTCTGACATGCCAGGCAATGTTTGCCTATGAAAGGTTATTCACAGACACAGTCTCAGGCAAAATCACGCCCTCAGAGGTATTACAACCCTGCCAAAGTCATGGAAAGCCAACAGTTTTCTACTGTGTGAGGAACAATAGAGCTATTCTGGACAAGATTTATTCTGAAAAGTAGAGGTAGAGGATAGTCATAATTTTCTTTTCAGAGCACCAAAAGCTGCTGTGCCTGACCATGAAGGTTGCCACAGGACATACCCTACCCACCAGAAAAGCTAAAAGCACAGAAATCAGAGGCTGAAAGGGAAAGCACAAGCTTTTCCTTCTATATTCCCCGCTCCACAAGTACACTGCCATGGCTTGTACATGTTTCCTTTGCCACAGATGGCAAAAATGAGTGCTGAAATCACTGGATTTACAAGCCAGCAAAAACACTTGATACTGCATTGTAGTCACAGAGGAGTCCACAGCGGCCCTGTGTTCCACGTCCCGGGCAGCAACTGTGCCTCCTGGCTGCCAAGCCCACTGTGAAGGTCTGTAGGGAGGGCACGTGCCTGGGGAGGGGGATCACACACCATTCGGTTGTCACTGATTTTCCTCAGCAATGATGATAGCTCCACGGCACCTCAACAGCCTGTGATAAAAGACTTTGTTTTCCCCTCTGGGTATTACCAGCCGAAGGGATGTTGACCCAACTCATCAGCTGCACTTCAAGATGTCAGAGACCCTAGAGCAAGGACCAGGTCCTCCCTGGGCACGCTCTCACCTTGAGGAATTTGAGCCATTGAAGGCAGAACCAAAGCCCTTGGGTTCTTACGCCAGCTCACTCTCCAGGCAACATGATGCACCCCTCTCCCTGACGTCCACATCTACATTGATCTTCCCAGCTCCCTGCCTGCAGTGCTCTGTAAACCCTCTTTAATCACCTGCCAGGCACTGCAAACCTACCGCCTGCCTTCTCAGGCAGCCCAATGCAAGGAGCCTGCTGCCCAGTGCCGAGTTTAAGGAGCAAGACTCCAGAATAAAAAATACAAGGTCACCATGGACCTACGTTAAAAATGCCTGTCTCACACATGATCTGCCAGTCAGAAGTTACCCATCAGTGCTGGTAACACCAGCACTGCACAGGGGGTCACTGGCAGGCTGGCAGCACACATCGGCCCACAGAATAAGAAATTGGCCTTGAAGAACTGTCAAGACATTGAAAAAATGAAGCAATTTGGATCAGTTGCTAGTAATTAAGTCAGTACTGCTTAAAGCTTCGGGCATAATCTAACCAATATACTTACCTCATTACCACTGAGATGTCATCCTGAGATTTACACATCAAAAAATTTGGCTAAACATACTAGAATAAGAGGGGTAGGAGGCAGGCTGCATAAGAGGCACTCTGAGCTCTAAAGCAGCTGCAGAGAGGTACAAAGCCTCCTCTTAAACGTGATGGAAGAGAAGACAACGATGAGGCAAAACCCAGGCGAGATGCCTGTGATCTAATAAAATCCCACCCATCTCATCAGCAGCACTGAACTTTGCATTGGGAAGTTCCATACCTGAGCAGTGGATTCCAATTGCAGTGAGATTTTCTCCGAGATCAAGACACTTAAAAGACCACTTTTCTAATGTTTTTACTTTTTAGGGTTTCTCATGTTTTGGGTGAAATCCCAAATGTAGATAACACAATCATTGCAGGCACCTGCCCCATGAGGTATCTGCCTGACACAAATACATGTTGAGTCCTTTGAGAGGAACGGGGCTGTATCCATTCCACACGCTAACATAATCAGGGACATCTAATATCATTCGAAACTGTTTACGCTGTCAGTAATAACCCTGGAAGAAAGTGATTTTGAGCTGCTTTTTATTGACACTCGCCTCATGCCAGAGCTCAGCAAAACTGTGTGTAGTTGATACAGCCAGCCACAGAGATTTTTGTTTTCTCTGAATAAGTCTGAATAAACAATAAAAGGTTAAGTGCTATTTTTTTCGAAGCCTGAAACACAGGCAAACAAATTGAGGGTAGAGAACTCAATTATATGAAGCAGAAGCTACTGGCAGTTACACTCAGCAGAGCTGAATAATTTTCAATTACTCTGGGAGAAGAGGTCAACAAAATATGTTCCCCAATCCGTACATTCCTAAACCCAGACCTCCTAACATTACAAGTGCCCTTTGTCAGGGTAATTCAGTGGGGTTTTTTTTCCCAGCAAGCACCTTTTTCCCTACTTTGATCTATCAGGCCAAATTCTTTCCTTAGGGCACCTACACTAAACTTACCCTAAATATGTGCCTGCAACAGAGAACGCATTTGAACCCCCACTTTCCGAAAGCCAGACTTCACCACCATCACAGCCAAGCACTCTGCCAGAGAGATGCTACAACATGACGGGGGCTGCTGTAAGTACCTCTCTGACCCAGGCTGCTGAGGGTGTTAACCCAGCAAAAGGAGGAGATGGGCCCCATCCCAGGGTCACCTGTGCTGGTGTCTGAGCTTCCCAGCTGTGCTGGCACATCCCAGCTAAGGCGGTGGGTTTTCCCCAGTGGGGACTGCAGAGGCTCAGCAGGGCTGGCTGGCTGTCCCAGTACAGAAGAAAAATCTCTGGAACATGGTATAACTATGCCTCCTACCAAACAACATCAAGGAGTTTTGAGCGCTGCATACCAATTTTGTCATATCTTCCTGGCTTTGAGATGTCATCTCTACTACCATCATTTTGCTACACTTCCAGCTTCAGAGTTTCTTGCTGCCATTTTTCCTTGGCTTTTCTCTCAGCAGGTTTGGTTTGGGCTTTTGTTGTTTGGGGTTTTTTTTATGTGAGTTTTTCTTTCCAAGAGGCAACAGGAATGGAGTTACATTTTATGTCACAAAGCATCTCCATCACCACATAAAGAGAAAGGAAACTTCTGCTTTGGTGTGTATCACACACACACATATATAACAAACAACATGTGCAGGCAGGATGGTAAAATTTCTAGCATATGGAATGAACAAGGAAATTTTCTATGTACTCCTGTTTTCACATACAGCAGCACCTAAATGTGGCAATTATGGTATCAGGAAAGATGCTCAAATGTTTATTTCTCCGTTAGGACTTTACACTGCTATCTGGTCTAAATAGTGCAGTGAATCCCAACAGAAGGAGCTTTTATGATGATAGTGTCATTTTTACAGCAAATATAAGTTGATGATTTTCAGCGGAAGGAGAAAGCCACTAAAAATTGACTAACCTACTTTTTAGTCAGAAAATAGATGTTTTATTTAAAATCTTTGTGTGAGAGGCAGTCCATTTATCCTCAAATACCTGCCCATAAAGTTGCTAGTGTATGTGGAGAGAAGGTAAAAGAAGAAAAATAAACCCATTTCCTTATTTCCCACACAACATGCAAAAACTGTCCACTGTGTATAAAAGAGGTTTTGAACTGGCTAGGAATGAAATGGATTCTGGACAGAAAAGCTCCCTCACTCTCAGATTCAGTCCTTCCTCGGAGGTCTGCAATTGCTGTTAGCTTCCCAGCGGGGGAATTTTCTCTTTCTAAGCCTGGCTTATGTTTCATAGAACCATAGAACAGCCCAGGTTGGAAGGGACCTCGAAAGATCATCTGGTCCAACCTTTCATGGGAAAGAGAGCCTAGATGAGATTATCTAGCACCCTGTCCAATCCCATCTTGAGAACCTCCAGCCATGGGAACTCCACCATGTCCCCGGGGAGGTTGTTCCAGTGATTGATTTTTCTCACTGTAAAAAAATGTGGTGATCTTGGAGCTATCGAGGGGCAGAGGGATGGTTTGCTTTCCTTATTCTGCTACCCTTTGGGGGATTGTGGGCAAACTGCTTCACCTCTGCAAGCTATTGCTTGCTTCTTTATAAACTGGGTATAAATCATACCACCTGACGAGGAAGGTTTAATAAATTAATGCTGCCAACTAGCATCGTCTACTGGAGGATTTCAGAGACCTTTTGTGGAAATCTTCCTGTGAGGGATGCAGCCATACTTTTGCTTTATTAGTCATGGACCTCTGGGGACTTTTGGTTTTCTCCTCAGCAAATGCAAATCTTATTCTGTCATCTCTCCACTGTGTTAAAATAGAAACAAATCTATATATGACTGATGAGAACCAGTAGGAGAGTCTTGCTGCAGTATGATGGACCCCATCTGGAGGCCTTGACTGTGTAAGGAAAAGGCAAAAACCAAGATAAATGTATAGGCTTAAAAAGACTGGCAAGCTTTGTACACATAGTGCGTACCACACCAGCAACTCAGTACACCCTTGTATTTTAAGAAAACTTAAATATCAAACCCTGCTGAGCTGCTCCCATTGCCTCATTTTTATAATGTGGAAGAAAACAGTCCAAGACATAAGAAAAAGCAGTGATAAACAAATGGCTATTATCCCACCCCAGTCCCTCTGTTGCTTCCTAATTCCAATTTGGTATTCCCCTCCACTGCTCAGCCTCCCAAGGCACTCTGCTGTAAGGTTGCCCTGATGTTGCTGTCTCTGCTACCTAGCAAAACAGTCATGGTTTTAGGTGGGAGGCTTACAGATTTCATGAAGAGATTCTCAAATACCTAATCCCTGGCAGGGTACTCTTCAGTCTAAATACATTATGTAGGTACTGCATTGCTGCAAAATTCAGGATCTAAAAGCTAGCAAAGAAAGAAGTCAGTATCCTATTCTTAAAAAGCCTCTTTTCGGCCACTCTAGCCTCCTCTCCAGCTCTGCTCTCAGCATCCCTATGCGACAGAGGAAGCTCCTGGGTGAGCCTCAGCCCCCTTCCACTTAGAGCAAAGGAGAAACCAAAGATGTGGCAACTAAATTGTTCTTTGCCTCAGTTTTCTGCTGTACCTAGCTGTGCAGTTTTGCATCCTCAGGAGCATGCTCAGCGCCTAATGTGGAAGGCACGTTCTCAGTACTGTTTCTGAAAGGGAGGGAAATGGGAGGGTTTGTGGCTTTTGGGTTTGCAGCACTCAGCACTCCATGTAACATTGAAAAGTGAGCAACGACTTCACAGGTGACTTTAAACATGTGGCTCCCCCATCTGCCAAATCTTTCCCAGCCATCTGGCGTGACTACATCCTATGCATGATCACTTGAGTGGAATTTTATCTTTTTTACTCCTTGTTCCTCACCAAAATGTTTCAGTTCTTTTTCTGGCATGTCCAAGAAATTGATACATTTTATCAAAAAAAGACTGCCAGTCTTCAATCCATGCCCCCTCATAGCTGACTGACACATCGGCACCACCTCTTATCAAGTCACAAGAGGTCACCTTCTTCTTTTATCAGCTAGCAGCTCCAACCTCTGTCATCTACCTGATGGCGTTTCATGATTTTTAATACTGTCCTTCATGCTTTGAAGGACCCCTGATAATCACCCACGAAGCAATCTCGCCATTCTCTTTCAAATCCCTTCCTCCCGCTCTCCTGCAAAATGCTGCCAAAATTGGGGTGGCTGTTGTACTACAACCTACTGCACTGACCGACATCAGAGTACTACAGGTGTTCCCTGCTCTGGCTATTGTTTGCAAACATTGTAAGCATTTTGGCATAGGAGACCCCCTTGTTTCTCGGTGCATTCTGCACAAAGGTATCCAGATCCATGGCTAGGCTGCAAGTACCATGCTAATAAAAAGCAAAAGAAGATGATTTCCCAAGCTCTGTATGTATCATTCAACAAAAAAATTCAGGTCAAATTTAAGCAATAAACTTCAGGTCAAATTTAAGCAATTTCCTTTTATTTACTTCCATTTTATTGACAATGAACAACTCTTAGCAGGCAAACCTCAAAATATAGCTCCAGTAACAATTGTTTTGCCTCAGGTATTTATGTAGCATTCTAACTACAGCATCTATATAGCATTTCTTTTTCCCCACGCATACAAATACACACTCATACTTAATACATTAGCATTTCCACTATACATTTTTACAGTGTATCCAGTTAAGCAAATTGCTCAATTAGCTGAATAGGGTTTTTTCTTTTCATTGTGAAAAGACAGAGTCTTGCAGAATGGAACAGCGTTCTCGGTAAGAGGTCAGTTGGGTGTGATTTTTGGAATAAAGGAGGGAGGATGAGTGGGTTGTAAAAGATTTTTTTAATTATTCACATTTTATTGCTTTAAAAAGTCAAACAGAGAGGGCAAACCAACACACGTACTGGTTCATGCTGGTATGTAACAGTAGCGTGTTGTAGAAAAAGCCCACCATACTTACTGGAATTTTCCTGTTATAGCGTGTACCTCATGGACATAGAAAAGATAGTGGGACTGTCAAATACCAAGTGTCAGGGAATGGTATATCCACTCGTTGGTAAAATAAGTCAGTTAATTTGGCAGGTAAGTATTAAGTAATCATATTGTCAGAACAAGGCAAGTGGCTAAGAAAGGAAGACAAAGAAGAAAAGAAAAAATACAAAGACAAGGAAATAGGAAGGAGTCAAACAGGAGAGGAGGAGGGAAGAGAATGCGGGAGTTTGATGGCCAAGCAATGAGAGAGTAGAAGGTAATAATCCATCTGCTCCAGATGGTACTGTGTCGCCTTGGCCTCATGGCTCATGTTGGACTCCTTTTCTGACTTTCCACTGCCTGGGAGAATCTGAACATCATCGCACCTGGGTTTCGTTACATACGGAACGGAACAGCTGAGAAAAACTTAAGCAGGCTGGATATTTTCTCATCCACTTTTTTAAAGATTTTTTTCAAAAAACTCTACTATTTTCTTGCTCTCTGTGGATTTTTCTCATTTTTTGCTTACTCAAATCTTAGCAAATGTTAGTTTAATTTTTTTAAGTAAATATTGTTTCATCTTGATTTGGCTTTTCCCTTATTTGGTTTCAACAGAGCAAAATTTCAAATGAACTGAACGAGTTTTTTTAATTTCATTACATTTTCCTGGGGTAAAAATGTCTATGATATTTGCCTAGGCAAAGTGTTACATCACGTACTCTATTTATGTTTCAGCATTGCAGTGACTTTTAAAAGCTCACAGCAGGAAATGAAGAAAAGCCTGAACTCATAATTATTAAATAATAATAAAAAAATGTACTCTGCTAAGGTTGCATTTATTCAAAATGGTACAATTAATATATCCCCATGTTTCCATTAATATACATTCCGGTGGAGAAATTGATAGGAAATGTGGTCATGGCATGAACTTTACAGCAGATTTGTATAGTCTCTGCTGAGCAGAGTTTAACTGAGCAAAGCACCTTAGATAAGGAGTACTGTACGGGAATGAGATTATCCATCATGCACCACCTAAATGATCAATATCTAAGTTCTCCTTGTATTGACAGAGTTGGAAGGATGCTACTTAGCATGATCAGGCATCACAGACAATAGGGAATTTAAATGTTCCCCGTTCCCGTGGGGGCAAACCGTTTGCTTTTCTCCTTAGGTCTGCTCCTTGCTGCTGAGATGAAAATACTTGCAGCTCCTAAAGCCAGCCCAGGGGAAGGTTGTGTAGGACCTCTCCCCACCTGATTTCCCTCCAGCTCCTCCCTGCAGCTCCTGGCACTGCCTGGTTCTGCCTGTCTCAGGCATCTCTGCCGTGCCTAGTGCCTGGGGCTCTGCGCCCTTCTCAGCTGCTCACCCACACTGAACGCTGAAACAGCTCCTACTCTCCTCCCCAGACCCGGCAGTCTAACCGCAGCCCCAATTTCACTTGTCGCTCTGACCTGCGCTGGTGTTAAGCCATTACACAAGCAAAACCTTCATTCACAAAACATCCGTGCGGAGCCTCAGCCCCATTCAAGACATCGGTGGCAACATGACTTTTCTTGGATTCTCATTGCAACTGTGAACTTGAAATATCTGTTGTCATCAGTCTTCTCTCATGTAACCACAAGTTTTTAGTCTTCACCTTTATGGTTCTTCAGCACGTAGCTCATCCCTCTGTGTAGCACCCGGTCTCTTATCTCACGATTAATTCCTACCTTCAGTCTGCCAGCAGTGCCACCTGACCACCCTCTCATCTCCAAAGCGAGTCCAATTTTTACTCCTTGCACATGAAGAGCTTTTTCATCAGCTTCTGCAAAGTGATGGCTTTGTTCCTCTCTACATTCACTACAAAAGCTACCTTTGCCAGAAGGGCCAGCAAAGCACAACCCTTGGACAAGGGCTCAGCACACCGCAAGCTATGGCTGCTGAGTACCATGCAACTCCTGTTTCTGTGATCACATATCTGTTTTGGATAATCCTGTTCTGATACTTTGACAAATTCCCAGGCAGTCAGTTGTCATGCTCTGAAGTCTTAATCCTTGGTGGACTCCTGGAAATGCTACTGTAAAAGACATAGTAAACATCTAGAACACAACTCCATCGTCTCATCTGTTCATCATTTGTCTTTCTCTACTGAAGACCAGCTAATATCCCTAGATGAGCTGATGCATGGGTCTCAAAAAAAAACAAGGCTGAAAGAATAAGTGCTCAAACTCTCACATAATTGTGGGAAGCTTTTTTTTTTTTTTTTTAATTTAAGGAGCATACCCAACACTGTGAAGCAAGAAGCAAGATTTAAAAGGAGAAAAAAGGTTTTGTTAAGTTTTTAACTTTAAAATTGTGTTTATGCATGGAGACCAAATTCAAACAGTGTTTATTTCTTGAAAGCACAGAGAAAAAAACCGTATTGCTGCTCTTGCAGACAAAGGATGAGATGTGCAGAGCTTCCACAGCACCTGGCAGAAAAAGTGTCGCTGTGATTCTTTACGTACTAGTGTACATTGTAATACAGCAAATCCAGGGGCTCCTCTGCCCCCTCAAACAGGAGGCACAGCACAAAATGCTCCAATCCCCCTGCCAGGGCTAAGAGCCTATTGCTAAATCTTCATCAAAATCGTGCCTGAAGACAAAATATTCAGGAGATAATGAGCACAGTCCTGCTGCTATAGGAAAACATCCATTCTGGCTATTCAAGTACTACGTCGAAGTGCAAGAGGAAAAGCAATTCTAATCATAATTTTATCTCTGTTATCATGAATATAACCAAAGATTTCTTCTTTAAAGTTACAAAAACCAGCCAGCAATATTTTTATTTCACAAGGCTTCATTGACAGACTCTCTTGTCTGCAGCAATTCAGAACTCCGGCTAGTGAAGCTCATCGCTTTTTTATTTGCCTCCGTCAGTGCCGAGGAGATATTTATAACTGTTGCAGTCAGTCTTGAAATAAGTATACAGCACAAGGGTGCTGCATGTTACCAGTCAAGCAGAAGAAGACAAAGACAAATAAAAAGCAATGAAAAGACATGATATAGATATAGGGAAGATTGTGACTACCAAAGAGCTAATGGTTTTGTGATGGCAAGAACTGAGCTTAGAAGAATACCAGGTATTAGTAATGGTTTTGTTGAAAAATCTCTTCAGACCATTAAAGTATTAAGCTGTTCTTTATCGCACTTTCCCTACCTCTTCTATTCTTTGCTAGTTGGTATTTTTTTTAATACTCTTTCTTTATATCTCTCCTACTGGATTGAATAGCATTGAGCTGCCTTTGCCACACAAAATCACAGATCACTAGATTTTTGTTTCATTCTAGACATAATTTGAGACAATCAAATTTGAATAGCAATTTTGTGTTCACATCTTTTATTTATTAAGGGTCTTCGAAATACAGGGAAAAGGGAAAATACAAAACCCAGTATATACAGGAAATTTTGAAGTGGGGAAAAAGCAGGCACAAAAAAATAAATATTTTTCTCTTTGTTTTTTCTTCTAAAAGATGAAAAGCTAGTGAGCCAGATTCCCTCTCTTGCAGGGATATGCTCAGTGCGAGAGACTGAAAGGATTACAGCAGGACGCCACTCATAGCTCTCACTGTCTGTCCTGAGCAGCTCAGGTTTAAATTACAGCTGCCTCAGGGTCCCTGGATCCCTAGCCACCATGCAGGGTACCCAGCTGAGAGGCACTGGAGGACACCGGTGTCTCCCACGTGGCTTGCATCCCGAGGCGCGGATGCTGGTGCAGACCAGCTGCCTCAGCCCTCTGCCTGAAGCCATTTCTCCCTGCTTTGCACCCTCCCAGCCAAAAGCTCAGCTGCCAGGATACAGGTATAGATAAAGATACAGCATCTCTGCTATCTCAAAAGCACAGAGGGAGAAGAGTATGGGACGGGACCTGAACTGCTCCGGAGCCATGAGTTTTAATGCTGGGCTAGGTGAGCATTTTCTGCAGGTAATAGGACTGGGAGCTGCCTCAGGACCCAGGGAAGGAAACACATGCTTACATTTCTTCTGACTTTGCCCAAACTTTTTATTTTCATCATTTCAAGCTGTTTAAAAGGTGTTTGTGCTGGATAAATAACCAGGGTCTGGGATCCATCAGAACAGCAGACACATCTTCAAAATTTAGACTGTGCTGTGCCACCAGAATCTGCTAGGAAAAGGTAGTGCATTTCATAACTGCTTTCTATTATTAGCCCATCACTATAGTCCTGGATTAAAAAATCACTTCAAATGAAGGAAAAGGAAAATGTATTCTTCTTTCTCTATGGCTGGATTCTCCTCCTTGCTTCCCTTTGCCAAAAATATTTTTAGATTTAAATGTGAAAACAAGTTATGGGTATGGACCCCTGTGTTTGAAGAAATAGAAGACAGTTTTGCTTGAAGTTTTAGGGTGATTCTCACTTTGAAAATATATTTCAGTAGTGTTAGATTTTATAATGACCCCTGTCCATCCTGCATGCATGACTTGCTTGACTTGCTTTCCTCATCTTCTTGGTAGCTGGGGTCAAGGGCTGCAGAAGAGGTTCCTAAATTACATTTCCCTTTCCCATATTTCAATATACAAGTAAATGCCCAATTTCTACAAATTCTGAGCAATTTTTGGAGTCGCAGCCCCCTGGGGCTGCGCCCTCCTTCAATTTGAAAATCAAGATCTAGGACTCAAAAAGAAAGCAGGCACTGAAGGTTCCTTCGGTGAGGGATTTATGCCTGAATCACTAACCTGCTCAGTAGGCTTGCCAGCTTTCTCCAGTAATAATGCTTCACATTAGTTATTTGAGCTCAAATGCAGCATTTGCAGAAGAAAAACATTCTGCAGTTTACCATTCTGGAAAGAGCTGATTGTTGTGTTGTCAATAAAGAGAAGGATTACAGAGTAGGCGAATTTGTTACATACACGTATGGCCCATGAAATACATCCTTCTATGAATCTTTAAATATTATCAGCCTACAGTAATTGTTACTTACACTCCACCCACTTCATCCTTCTTTCCTTCCTTTCCTCTGAAGAATAATTTGACAGTTGTTTTCTTTGAAAAAGTTGAACTACAAAATGATTTCTATGTCTAACAGGGATACAAATATGCTAGCGTAAGTACAGTTAAGAAAATGTGGACAAATTTGAAACCCTCATCCATATGAAAGCAAAAATCAGAGTGTTTTCTAGAACTAAGATGGCCTGGAGAAATCTAAGGCTGAGGTGTAAGGGAGAAAGGCAGAGGGAATTAAACCCTCACCCCCTGCCACAGACCCAGGACTATCCCCCTAGCATTGTAAAACGGAATTTATAGCTAAAATCAGGAAAATAGACCCAGGCATTAAGATCACAGGTGCTACTTCACTGACAGCCTATTATAAAGCTCCAACTGTGTCCAAAGTTATAAAGCAATTTCATAGTTATATTTATCAGGATGAATAATGCGCAAATCCACTTTTCTGTTTGTTTTTTTTTTATATATATATGTCATTATTAAAAGATTTCTACTGCACCTAGCAAGGCTTTCCCAGATGTTCATCCAGTGCAGCAATGAATGGCAAATGTAGATCCAAGACACAGGGAAGAAACACTCAAGCCCTGCAGTGATGGGAAGGAGGCTCCTGCCACCCAGTAAGAGGGAAACAAGGCAGAGCACTTATGTACTGTCCTTATCCACATAACTCCCAAAGGTCAGCAGAGGCCAAAGAGATCCCAGCAAGTGGAAGTCATTAAAAAAAATAAAATGCACAGAACGAGTTACAAAGGCCAAGAAAAAAGGCCATTTTCAGCAAACATATTCTGAAAGATGAGGTGGGAAGAAGAAAGATGCTTGAAAAGGGTGAAAAAACAGCCATCCAGCCACACCGAGACTCCAGCCAACATGGGATGCAGTCATTAACAGAGTCCGAGAAACTGGAGAAGTCACAAAGTCTCAGCCTTACGGTATCAGTGTGTTAAGAGCAAAATTAGACTGTTTCTGGGTACCTTCAAGGAAATCAGTCCAGGGCTACTGAAATGGTATAATCAAAATCAGAGACCGCATCATGCACCGTGGGCAAGAAAGAAACCTGAATGTACTGATCTACATCCAAACAGATAGGGGTGTTTTACCTACAGCTCACATGTGCAGGACAAAAATATAATAAAAGGCTTTTATTTGTTTATAGAAAACAGTCTCTGATGAAAACAACTAGAAGCTCCTTACTTATGATCAAACAGGTTTGGCTTACTCAAACCCATCCTGAGAATCCAAACATGATTTTCTTCTAAATCACAAGTGAAACATTTTCAAATGGAACGCAAATTGAAAGAGCTGAAGAGATGAAGGAACCTGCTTAAGAGCATCTGCCCAACGCACAGTGGAGCAAATTCCAGAGAGAGGGACAAGAATGTCCAAAAGGAGAGCGGCATCATGTCTCTCAGTCCTACCAAAAAAAAACCAAAACCAAAACAAAACACCCTTAGAGAACTTGCATGGCACATGAACAGGATAAACAATTGAGGATGAAACTCAGAATCGTAAAGGCAGGGTATTAGCAGGGCATAACCAGGACAAGACATTCCCAGCCTCTTTTATCAGCTCCCGTGGGGGCTGATGGGTGTCTGTTTAAAGGCACTATAATGGTGCTTTAAAAGATCTTACAAAAAATATATGTATAGCAGCCAGGACCCAGCAGGGGAGAGAAAAATGTCATGGAAATCAGAGCCTTAAGGGGGCTCTGAAAAGGTTTCTGCAACCCATGAAGCCACTGAGGTGGCTGAAACTAGGCCTGAAAGCAAGGTCCCACCTGCATGGATATTGCAAAAAATGGGAGGTTGCTTTACAAAACTGTTTTATTTCTAGTCTGTCTTTCCCATTCATTTTATGTTTCTCTATTTCTTTAAGTTACTTACTATGCTGGAATATTATAATAAAATCTGGAGTTTAAAGTTCTTTTGCTCCTCTTTGGAGAATTCACCATAAGGTGAAGGTACAGCCAGCTCCACCTCAACACCCTGGGCCGCTCAGGGTCCCACCAGAAGTCCATATTGCAAACAGGCAGCAGAACCAAGCCCTGCTCCATATTTAGCACTATTAAATTATGACACCAAAGAAACACATGTAGTTACCAGCTGACATTATATTTAACAAAAAGGCTGAAAACAGGAATGCCTCTTGTGTCAGAATGACAAGGGATGATGTGTGGAAGACGGAACTAAAATGAATCAAGCAGTCAGTGTGACTCTGCAAATCTCATTAGTTCAGGATAGATAGCCTAGGGACATCTATGATGACAACCACTGCGAGGTGGTGGTGACCGAATCGATCTTTGCTCTTCTGAAGTTGTTGTCACCTGAAGATGCCTGCTGAAGAAGAGTAGGCATTAAGCCTGGCTGGTAACAAGATGTGAGAGGCTCAACGACTCCTCCCTCATGTAATCAAGATGTCCATGTTACCTAAGTCAGAAGCATACAGAGCAGAGACACTAAATGAAGCAAGTCTCGGCCATCACCTTTTCTCAGAAGACAGGATACATCTCACCAAACTGTAAGCACTTAAAAGCCAGCCGTTGCCCCAGCTCCCTCAGTAAGTGGCAGCACAGATAGCAGCTTTCAGAGGTGATTCATCCCACCCATCTCACGTACCAACCTAGGCTGGGGCGACTCACCCCAGAGAGCCTCTCATGCATGTCATCGGGAAAGAGGCCTGGGTGACTCACCTGGCCTCAGCACCCATGTCCTGGGAGGCTAAACCTAAGAGAGAGAAGTCCCACCTGCAGAAGCTCCCCACAACCTGCCAGCTCAGGATACATCTGCTCTCACCCCACTCTGCTCTGCAGTGGTCAGCAGCGGCAGGTCCTGCCCCAGCCTCAGCTCTGCCCTCTGCCTGTGGGCTCAGCTGGAGGAAAGTGAAATCACAGAATTGTTTAGGTTGGTAAAGACCTTTAAGATCATCAAGTCCAACTGTTAACCTAGCACTGCCAAGTCCACCACTAAACCGTGTATACAGGATCTTCCTACTCCTTCCTCTGAGACAAAGAAGAACGAAGAGCTCCAAAGGTTAAAGTAAAAAGAGAAAAGCCACAAGAAGGCAGACGGGTCTCAGGTGGAGCAACCTGGGAGCTGGAGGTAAGATGATGGTGAATGGGAATAAAATATGGGGCAGCAGAACTGATTTGGAGGTGCTGGAGAGGAGTGAATGAATTGCTCACCAAGGGCAAGGGTAGAGGCTCTGCCTCGCAAAGAGGTGCTCAGAGAACTCTGTGGAGGAAAAGCCATATCCAGCCATGACTGCTCCTCTCTGAGCACTAAGGCATGAATACATTTGGGCCCAGATTCTTTCCTGAGCTAACTCTGCAGCGATACCAGAAATTATGCAAGTTAAGATGCATGTCTCTTATGAAAATGATGCAATAATCAGTGTCTACAGTTCGATTATGAGATAATTAATTTTAATTGCATATTACATTCTCATTGAATTAAAAGATTTGAAGAGTTTGACTATTTTTATATTCCCCTTGCAATACATTTTGTAGTCTGTGCTATTTAGAGACAGAAAATTGCAACTATTTTAAAAACACGACAATGACTTTCACCTCCCTGAGGGAAATCCTGAATTATTACCTTTGATGGCATCAGGGTTTCATCCTTATTCTGTTAGAGAAAATCATTCAAGACCCCTTCTTAGCTTTGCTTTCCACCTTTTGAATGCCTTGAGTTCCCAACACTGAGGTGAAAAACGTTCGCTATTTATTAGGTGGAAGAGAGGAAATTACGTCTTTTTTAGATTTTTTTTCTTCACCAGAAAAATTTTGAAATAAAAACTCTTTTTTTTTTCACATCTTCTTGGTGCCACCCATTCAGCAGGAGCATTGGCTGGGCCCTTGGTCACCTCTCTCGCAGGGGAACGGGCTGCCATCCTGCCCAGTGCAGCAAGGGGCAGCCCAGCTGCTCATCCCCAAAATGAGCCCACACACATGGGTGGCACCTCGCTGCGGCTGCGGCGGCTCCATTCCTGCCTTCAGCATCACTTTGCCAGCTGCAAGGGAGGGTGACTGAGGCCGGACATTGCCCCATGTGGCAGAGACGTGTTTTGCCTGTTCTGATTTTCCATTTTTTAGCTCCCGCCAGCAGCAGAGCACTGAGCAAAATGTCCCTGCTATAGCCCTTGACAATTCATTGTAACAAGTCCCTGGCTGAATTGCACCTTGTGGTCCCACTGTGAGGGAACAAATCACCAACTTCTCCAATTGTTCAAATGTCTTCTCAAATAGTTGCTGAATAAGTCATGCCAGTAATCGGCAGTTTGTAGCTTCCCATCCAGCAGTTTGCAGCAGATATTCAAGACCCAGCCTTTGAAGCTGACTGGGTTTTGGCCGGCTGCAGAGGCTACAGGGTAAGTTCCCAGGGATTGGGATGCCTACGCAGGAGCCTCTGCTTTTGCAAGGGACAAAGTAAGAACTTTCTGAATTGGCCGTCAGCAGTGAAACGCCGGCATTTTCTCTGCCATGAGCAGCTCCAAAGAAGAATGAAGAGAGAGAGCAGAAACACCTACACTAGACCCTCACTGCCCCTTTTCAGGGTGCAATACACACTCCCTCTCCCAGTCTGACCCCAGCGTGCCTGCCTTTCCCAGCTGGATCTGAACACTCATGCTCCCACAGCACACATCTCCAAGCATTCAGGAGGCCAGCCCTCACTTAGCCAGGCACCAGTGCTGCCTGGGGGGGCATGGTGGTGGGACGCCTTCCCATAGGCAAGAGGGGACAGACCCTGTGAGCCCCAAATGTCCAGCCAAGGAGGCTCCGTGATTGCCTGACATGAAATGCAAGATACTGGGGTTGTGGAAAGGAAAGAATACAAACTGGGTTTGCAAGCATATCCCCAGTTTCATGCTTAAACACGTAACCTTGCCCATGCAGAAGTTTTTTTCTAGCATTAATGTCCCCCTGTGCCCACCCTTTTGTGCCAAAGCGGTGAGCAAAGCTGCGGAAACCTCACCAAATGCCAAGATTTATGCTTTATCTTTCCTCAGATCCCAATTTTTTAGACTCAAAGAATAAGTGATGGCAAGTTTTATACCTATTTCTAATATATTCCTACCTTATAGCCCTTACATCTCAACCTTTTCTTTCCTAGCCTTTCTTGCTCTTGCATGCTTTATCCTGACTGGAAGCCTGAAAGTGTGAAGGTATTGATTACACATCTCTTTCTGACACACCACAAAATATGCCATCTCCCATCTTCATGTTGGTGACTGGCTTACATGGCAGGTTTCTCCTCTATGTATAAAACACATCAAAATTGTATTACATGCTGCTGTTGTTTTTAACAGAAATATTATTCAACTCACCCAAGTTTTCTTCAGGAGATTTTTTTTCATTTCACTTAATGCCTAACCTTCTCGGGTTTTGACAGGTACACAAATCTTCCCAGAGGCTGCTGTTCCTGAGCTCGCTGTGTTGTCTCTGTTAAAAGTCTTTTATCGTGAGATCAGTGGTCCGGGGGATGAGAGCAAGCGATTAAGTTCTGCAACGTACCTTGCAAGTAGGGACCAATCGTTTATTCCTTAGCTGTGTCTGGAGCCTCTAAACTAAGGCTTAGCCAGTTCGATAAGTAGTGGAACAAAGGCTACTCTGGCATGAAGGCTGTTTATATTTCACAGGGGAATTTTTTTTTTTGGATCATTTTTCCTTAAACCATTGGAGGGCCTTGGAAGTGTGTTACTGCAGTTCCACTGCCGGTCTGCTTCACTGAGCCGCCCTAAAGCCACAAGGCACGCGTGTCTACATATCATCCTACAGAACAGCCCGGCGTGAAACCAGGCTCTTAAACAATAGCAAGGGGCTTTTTATGCAATACAAAAATATGTTAAAAATACATAATGTAACTTGTCTTAATATACTTTTCTGAGTCTAAAAATATGCCAGACCAAAAGAAACATATTTACATAAAAAGCAGACAAGGTCAAATAACAAAGAAAGCCCTTAATTAGTTGTAATCAACTTTAATTTGCATACCGTATATAATTCCTAAATGATTGTTAATAATAACTTTATATAATGGACTTCCAATTTTCATGAAAATGGCACATTTTGATAAGCAGACACAAAACCCTAGTACTAATAAGGTTTAATTTGCATACATTAGACTGATTATCCAAACAAAAGGATTACAGTATTACTTCTCCATACCTTTATGTCCTTATTATGCACATTTATTAACTTCACAAAAGCTAGCTGTTAGTGACAAACAATAGCCGTGGCTGGAAGAGAAATCTACAGTGTGAATAAAGTGCATTTTAATGCTAAGGAGCAAAGTTTATACTGCATAAATGTTTTGTTTAACTCTTTCTTTTGCAAAAGGCATTATGCTCTATAAGGCAGGCACTATTAGATGGATAAATCACTTCTTCATTATGTGATTTTTTTGTAAATAATAGATTTTCTGTAAAAATTATAACCTGCTTGTGCTCCCAGTTTCCTGATGTGAAGTTAAAAAACATGGATGGTGCTTGAACATATCAGGAAAAGTGTTTACAATCACAGGATTAAGCTGTTAACTCATGTGATTCCAGGGCACAGTGTTAATAAATATATTGCCACAAGCTTTGTTTTCACAGCATAAATAATAATACAGGTGGCAATAGCTGTTCCTAAGGGTATTACATATACCCCGCAATTAAAGTGTGAGCAAGGGAGAGGGAAAAAAAAATCATTAGTAGATCTGGTATCTGAAGCAAATGATGCTCACAAGGGGCTGAGAAGAAAGCCAATAGGTGTGAAGCTTAAACTGAATGCCACCCTGGAGCTCCCTCTGCGCTGTGACACGGGGCTGTGCTGGCATGCAAGGGTGACAGTGATGTGAGAAGCAGATGTCATCTCTGCCGCATTTCGTGCCCTTCTGGTGAGACACGCCACCTTCGAGCAGAAACGCTTCTTTTGGAGATATGTCATCAGCCCACGTGTTTTAATACTCCATGGACCAGCTGGCTCTTCAGGGAGGGTTGCGACAGTTGTCAGGAACCTTGAGTGACTTCTCAGGGGTAAAGTGTTTCTTGAACCATTTTTGACCAAGATCTCCATGTCTACATGCAACCAGTTTGCTTGACACATCAGAGCAACCCAGATCAGTTTTTAACATTAGACAGATGCCATCCAGATGATCCCTTGAACATACAGAGAACATCCGGAAAGGTTACCAAGTACTGAAAACAGACTGGTTTTTTTCAGCGTCATTTCCATCCAACCACTTTGCAACGGGCTCCAGGAATTGCTGTGATTTTTTTTACCAGTGCAGCTTAAGGCCACTGACTTCTGGCTCAGTCCTGGTCAGTGCCACAGGGTCGAAGCCCAGGGTCCTTCCCCCAGCAAGAGCCCAAGGATTTTGTTGGGAAGGTGTGAATGAATAAGGGCCTCGAGGTGCAGCCAAGGGTCTCTTGTGAAACTCAAGTGTGAAACTGCCACCGGGGTAGTGTTGCACAACCACCTCGTGCATTTGTTGGTCTGGAACAGCAGGTGGGGAAAATGCATTTCAGAGGGTATCATAGACATTAGAACCTTTAAATCTACACAGAAACTTTGAGAGATCAGCCTTTTGCCATAAATATTGATGGCATTTACCATGACATTTAGTGTATCTAAGCTCTGCTATAAAGATACCGATGTGTTGAAAGGCGCCCAATATGCTTTTCTTCCAAGGAGACCCCAGAGAGAATGGATGGCCTAGGAGAAGACTCTGGAGCTGTGTTCCTGGACCAGCGGTTTCTGAATCAACCCCAGTTTATTCTAAAATGTTCAGAATAAACATGCCCAGAAGATTTAGCAATGCCCACTCTGTGTTCAAAGTGACACAGCCACCAAATCCTACTGACATCCAGATGGGACTTGGATTCCCAAGAGCACTGTTGAAAACAAGACTTGGTATCCTACATCATTTAGGCATTCTTAAAGGTATCCCAGGTCATGAAGAATATTGAATTTTGCGCAGATTTTAGGTTAGTCAAAAAGCTTACACTGACTAAACATGGATTTTTATGTTTTTTTTAATCAGAATGCAAATATAAACCTGACTTGCTTTTTCCTACCAAATCATAGCCCTGTTTCCATTGAATCCTACTGGGCTTGACCAGGCCTCCCTTCCCTGACTAATAATCCTTACACACGACTCAATTAGGTTACCTTTGGATCCAGACTGCTGTTGTCAGTCTGTAAATAAGAATCTTCCGAAGTTCCTACCACTGTACTCATATTCTTCTCCTTCGTGGCAATTCAGTGAAGTGTACCTCATTCTCGCTGGATGCTCGTTCCTTTTGTTTTCCTTTGCAAAAACTGGGAACAGCCTACAAAATTCCTTCTGCCTGGTTCTGCTCCCTGATCCCCAGTCCATCTTCCTGCTATGTACAGCAGAAAGAGGAAAAAAAAAAAAAAAGAGTATTTCATGTTACAGGCATTTGAGTTTCTGTCTGCCATACTGCAGGTCAGAATCCACCTTCAGTTTTGAAGATCCCTTTGCCTATTGATTTTGTACAGCCTTGTCCCAGGTAAAAAAAAATTATTTGGGACCCTTTTATGGGATAAGGAATTAGAATAAGTGTAAATGATTGTCCAGTTATTCTCACCTGTCAGTTTGTATTCAGTGAAGGAGGACGTGCGCCACTGTTCCAAGTGACAGGTCCACAGAAAAGCCTCTGACACACAGCAAGGTTTAAAAATCAGAAGCCATGTTCAGTTTCAGAAACCCCAAGGACATCCAGAACCCTCCAGACATTTTGATAATATTAGAATAAAAACAAAACAAAAACTGAAACCAGCATAAAGCCAAACCATCCCTTCTAATTCTTGTTCCAATGGAAGAAAACTGACATTTTCCTAAGGATTTTCCTATACAAAATGAATGATAGCACACTCTGCTGAAGGAAGCAAACAGGCTTCTCGAGTAGCCCCTGGCTCACCTGAAAGCCCAGCCAAAGTCTCTACCGATTTGTGCTGCGATTGCCTGGGTTGCAACACAAAAACTGTCATACGAATGTGCTTTCACTCATGAGAAAACCCCACTGACTCAAGTAATGAAAGGTTATGAGTAAGGATTACAACACAGGAACAATAATGTAGTTAAATCAAACGTCTTTTGTTTAAAGTTAGTTTTTCTGTGGTTCCATAATATTATTTTTAGTTTTCAAGAACGGAAACAATAGCTGAGCCCTGTAAGTGCCAAGTCTTTTTCAAGGTTTGATAAAAAGCTAAAAGACAAGAAGGTGCATTGATTCCAAATAATAACTCATACCCTGTGATTTCAAGATTTTACAATCCGTGCACATGACTGGAAATATCTGTCTATAGAAGCGTCTAAGAATTATGTATGAAGGGGAAATCTTAAAACACGTACGCTTTTTTTTTATTTTATTTTTGAATGGAAAACTTCAAATCAACAGTCCAACAAATTGCAGCTGTTGGAACTGCTGAGCCAATTTACAATCAAATTGAATTTTTTTCCGTTAAGAAAAAAAACCCTTTGAATTTGGAAGGAAGCGCTCTGCTCCCTACCAGCCCACTCATGCTTTTCTATAACATCACACACACCCGCGGTCCTAGCTATCCTGTCCTTCAGGCACATAACTAGTGTTAGCACAGACATTTTTAAGACTACATCTTAATTACTGCAGAACATCAGATTTTCCTCATTTTTGTTTTCCCATTTCAATCTACTTTACAAGTCTAATTTATAACTGCGCCTGATTTGGGTACGTTGGAAGAAACTCTTCCATCTATTCACTTCTACATGCTTTGCTGCTATGAGCTGCGTTATCGATGGATTGGCCTTAGTGCGGTTTCAGAGATCTCTACTCTGTGTCTCTCTCAGCGGTCTTATGCTTGGGAGACAGCGAGTTCATTCATACCTCAGCACTTACACAACACAGTTTATTTCCGTAAAACATCCCTCTTCCTACAGAGCATGACAGAGTACTTTGAATCTTACATTAAAAGAGATGCAGAATATTAAACAGATAAATATGGATGCTGTATCAGAATAGATCCTTTGACGATCTGACCGGCATTCAGCCATGATTTATAGCAGGGGTGCTCCATATAAACGTGCCAGCACCAAAAAAAGCGATGAGAAGCACTGACAGACAGCCTCCTAACATAAGGCTGTTGAAGAATTTTCTCCACATATCCATGAGCATCAGCCTCCTCCAGGAAAAATGCACATTCCCTTCTGTTAAATGCAGATTTTTCCTAATCAAACCTTTTTTTTTAAATCTTGATGAGATAGCAGTGCTCCCTAAGTGACAGCCAGCGGCAATGACGTCCACAGATGTAGAAAATAGTAATAATAAATACGGTTTTAAGGTTAGATTGGTTGAGGGGAATGATCCGACAGAGCTTCACAGACAGTTTGCTGTCTCTTCCCTCTATTACGCTATTTCACTTCAGCCATGCTTCTGGATTAAACAACCCTGATCTCCTGGATAACATCACCCAGGCAAGGAAACGCCAGACCAGCTCCAACTCATGCCCTTCTCCGGATCATTTTGATTCCTGCCCTGCCCCTGTGCGGCTGCATTTACTGAAATAGAACATAGCACCAGATGAAGGTCACACCGGAGCTAGGCAAAGAGGGTGAAAAATGTCCTTTGCTCATCGAACGCTCATTTGAATTTTTAATGGCTTTGCTTCAGCTATGTTCACACCCCCTCTGCGGTTAGTTGAGCGATCGCATTTCAGTGGTAGGAATGCTTGCAGAAAACCCGCGTCGAGAGTTGCCCGCGGACGAGCTGAAGAAGCCCAGCTGTTACACACCTATTTGCACAACCGGTGTGTTGCTGGCGCAACAGGCGGGTAATGCAATCGATACCAGGGGGTTTATTTGACCAACTACAGCTAAACAACGGAAACCATTTGCAGTCAAGCCCTTCTGTGATTCATTTAAAGGAACCGCTGGAGCATTGTAGATAACAAATACATTTGAGAAAACGATGAGAAGAGAATACATTTGACAAATAAATTATTTGTTATGAAGCCTTTGCTCTGTTCTAGTCAGCACATACAAAAGAAAATAACACAGAAGATATAATGTTAAATAAGCCTATGATCATCATTTTAATTTTTTTAGATCTTAATGAAATTAAGATCTTAATGCATTAATCATTTCACTTAGTTTCTAAGGATTACTGCAAGAAAGCTACTTGGGATGTTATCCATGGGTTTTCTAGGGTCAGAAGAACCCTATCTCCATCCATCACCCAACCTCCTGGAAGACACAGATGTAGGGCTGTAGGATGCAGAGCTGCACCCATTTACTCTTATATTTAGCCAAGTAAGTTACATTAGGTGAAAATATGTCTTTGAGAAAAGGCCTGGTCTAGATTCGAAGCTTCACAGTGCCAGGGAATCCACAGCTTCCTTGCAGAAATGCCACGGCAGTCAGCAGGGGCAGCCAGAGCTCGCGGAGGTGTGGGGAGGCTGAGATCCTCGGGAGGGGACACACATGCAAAGGGGATGGAGAGGAAAAATGGGAAAGTCAGGGGGCTCCCAGGTAAATCTAAAAGCCTAGAAAAGGCCTCTGGAGGGCTCTGACCAGACAGGAAGCCGGCAAATGGGACAGAGACAGTACTGATGGCATCCCAGCCTCGGCCAGCAAACCGCCAGCCCTGATGGGATTTCATAAAGCTGAGCACTTAGGAGGAAAACAAAAAAAAAAGGAAGAAACAATAAAGAGAACGAGTCATGAAGTACAAATAAGGTTAGTGACCTGGCGGAGATGACATGCCAGCAAAAGACACACATGCCTCTGCCCAGCCCCAGCTCCCAAAGCCAAACCTGGGGCACGAAGGAGAGGAAGGCGCACGGCCTCCGAGAGGGCGAGCGGGCTGCAGAGGGGTTGCACCACCTAGCTACACGCCCAGCTCTGTTCGTCCAAATCACTTCCAGGAGTGCTGGCTTGGTGACAAGGCTCAAGAAATAAATAACTAAGTTAAATGCAGTAACTAAATCCAACAGAGTTATTGGTGGTGACTGGATTTCTGAGAGACATCCCCGCAGACCTGCACCAGCAGGGATTGCTTTCTGGGCTCACGGTCATGCAAAAAAAGGGCCAACCCAAAAGTGAGCTGGAGTGTGTCTGGAGTGCGGACCGGGGAGAAGTTTTGAGTTATTAGAAGTGGGGAGACAGCAGAAGAGAAATAAAGGTGAGACACGTTCACCTAAAGATAACTGCTGTCCTCTGTCGTGAAAACTGTGTTAATGGGAAAATAAGCCACCAAGGAATTAAACAATGACAACTGAATAAAAAAGGATTTAGAAAATACTTTTTTGAATTAAATCTATGGAACGAGGCCCAGGTTCTTCCCACACATAGGCATGGGCTAAATATTAAGTATATGAATAATTATTCCAGAGTCAGCACCACTGCTGATGTCAGGCCTCTGTCCAGATGCAAGTTAATACAGAAATTGCTCCCTGAGCCAGCGCCGAAACTAAAAGCAAGTAACAAAAGCCAGGGTTGCTTCACAGACAGACAAACAGCAGCACTGCAAGCCGCTGTGTCCGAGCCAAACCGAGCCTTGCCAGTCCTGATAACTGTGAAGTTATCAGTTATCCATTCACCCCTTGGGCAGGTGCTGCAGCCTCACGTCCAGGGGCACAGGCCCCAGGAACTGGTGAAAACAGCTGATGGGCGTCCAAAAAAAGCAATACGTGCAAAATGAGTTTTTCTCTTGAATGTGAATTTGAAGGTGCTTAAGTTCAACACCACTCTGCAAAGCAATTTTGGTGCAGTGCCCCAGTGATCGCTGGTGGGTATAGATTATTCAACATTTAAATTAGCAATCTGCAATAAGGGGATAATATTTATCCTACTTAAATGGGAAGGTGGTTAAGCCATTGAACTCAGAGGTGTATGCAGGTGACCAGGGACTTGGCAGAGACCCAGGGGACACAGAGAGATGCTGGTTCTCCCCCAGCTGCCTGACTGTGGCTGTAGGGGACGTGCAGCTGTGCTGTGATCCCTCATTACTGTCTGTTGGTCTTTAGACGATTTTTTTTTTAAGTGATTAACAAGACCCTTGCAGAAGAAGTGAGCAAGGTTGCTTCTAAGGTAGTTCTGGTGGTGCAATCAAGGGCAGTCCTCTGCCCCTCTCCACGTCTCAGGGCTGAACTGTGTGATGTCAGGGCTGTGCCCAGGAGAGGTTTTGGACCAGCGTTCTCCACAAAGGTGAAAAATGTATCCTGCATATGAACTGAGATAACGATGCCACAAGGCTCGAGAGGGGAGTCGCGCCAGTTCATCCCATCTAAACGGCACCAGACGTTTCCCCACCGCCTGGTACCGAGGCAGAACGGGCATCTCACTTGCCCCAGCTCCAGTGCTTTTGTGCACAGGACCGTAACTCGGAACACTGCGGGGAGGGGGGGGGGGAATTAAAAAAAAGAAAAAGAAAAGAAAGGATTGCGACTGAATCGCACCTGTGGCAGGCCGATGGTCTGTGTTCCGCTCTCCTGGGCTCTGCCGTTCTCCGCCGCGGACCCCGGGCTCCCCGGGGCCGGGGCTCCCCCAGCACAGAGCCAGGCGCGGGCTGGGGCCGGGACGCAACGCGCGTCGAGGGAAGGGAAGGAAACCACGGAAAAACCCGAGAGGACAGGTAGAGGAAACGCAGAGTTTCCGTACCTGCCTGCAACTCCTGCACGAGCCTTTTTTTTTTTTTTCATGAGGTTAATAGTGATAAATCAAGCACTGGAGGATTTTAAGTAGTTGTTATCGTTTTCTTCTCCATTGCAAAGAGAGCGGAAAAAAAAAAAAAACCAGCCCGTGTGAAAGCCCAGCTATGGGCTGCGCCTGCCGCTGCAGCTCCTCCCCTGCGCAGGGCTCGCAGGGAGCGAGAGCCCGCCGGAGGGGTCCCCGGCTGCAGCACGGCACCGGGGGTGCCGGGGTGCAGCGGGGCGGGCACAAACCGCTCACGGCCTTCAAGCTGTCGTTTATCCAGTCGGTGACAAACTTGTACCCGCGGTGAGGCGAGCCCCTCTCCAGCCAAGGCAGCCGCTGTTCCCTGCCAAGGTTAAAACAGTCTTGCGCTGAGTCTTCAACCGATTCTGCACGTTTTCAGCCGCTACGGCTGAAACCGAGCTTCGCCCTATCTCCGCCCTAAGATCAAACACCTTTCCCCAAGCACGACAGCGAACTGCCATTTTGCAGCCATGCCTCCTCGCAAGGATGGGTTCTGCGGGGGGAAGCGGTTCGGACGCCGGGGCGGTGTGTAACGGGAACGGAAGATAAAGACGGAAAAAAAACCCCAACCAAACAAACCTCCAACCCCACTGGAAAAAGGGGCCCCGGGGCGCCGGAGCGGGGGGGAGGTCCGGCAGGGGGGTGCCCGTCTGCGGGAGCCGCCGCGGGCAGCCGTCGGGCGGCGGCCCCGGGGCAGCCCCGGCTCGCCCTGCCCGCTGTCCCGCGGCGCGGCCCGGCGGAGCGGCGCGGGGAGCCGCGGGTCCGGCCCCGCTCTTCGCTGCCAAACGAAGCGGGCGGAGCCCCCGCCCCGGCGGAGAGGAGGCGGCGGGGAGCGGCCCGGGCCGGGGCGGGGGGTGTCGGTCTGCGGGGCCCTGGGTGCTGGGGCCCCCCCCGCGCCCGCTGCTGCGGTGGGAAGCGGCCGTTTGCAGCGAGGGCGGGGGCCCGGGATCCGGTCCCCGGCAGCGCCGTTACCGGGCCGCCCGCGCTCCCCCGCCGTCCCGCTCCCCGGCGGGGCCGGAGCGGAGCCGGGCGCGGGTGGGTGCGGAGGCCAAGGAGGCCGGTCCCTGGGGCGAAACCCACCGCGGAGGCCCCGGGTGCGCGGAGCCGGAGCGGGCATTGTTATGGCAGCGGCAGCCGAGGGTGTTAATCTAGGCTGGCTGGAGTGAAAAGAGGCAAATATTTCTGTTTGTGCCCTCCTGCCTCTCTCAGCACCGGCTGTCAGTCCCCGGCCTTGTTATCCGTGCAAGGCATCAGTTTGTTTGGCTGAGCTCAGCAAGGTTTTCTTCTCCGAGCAGAACTATAATTGCTATAATTCTACTGTATCATTTGGATCATTGCAGTATTGTTGTTTTCTCTCCTCTCGTTTTCTCCCCCTAACACTGCAATAACGCGCTCCAGTGTTAAATTAGCAGGTTGCAGGGGGGGAAGGGGGAAAAAAAAAAGGAGCGGGAGAGACCATAAATGAATGAAAGTTTGTTTAAAAAAATAAATAAAACAACAAAGTGACTTGGCAGAGGCGAGCTCGCATCGCAAAGCATCCTCGCCTGCGAGCGGGACCGCCGCCGGCCCTCCCCGCGCCCCGGGCCGGCCGGGGCCGCTCTCCCCCGGGCAGGGCCTGCCGGGGCGCGGGGCAGCGCGGCCGGGGGGCCCCGGCCCGGCCCGGGCACGGAGGGGAGAGGGAACGGGGCGGGGAGGGAGTGAAACCACGACGCAGCAGGCCGAAAGGCCGCGGCAGGGCTCCGCGCTTCCCCGACAGCCCCGGCGCCCGCCCGCCGCAGCTCGGCTCCCACGGCCGGCGGCCGCCGGCGGGTCTCGCCGCTGCCGGAGCCCTCGCAGCCGGCGCGCCGAGGGTCCCCCGTCCCCTCCGGCGACCGCCCGCTCCCCGGAAGGCTCGGGGCCCCCCTCCCCGGGCCGGCGGCGCGGCAGCCCTACCCGGCCCCGCTCTCCCACCGGCGGTGCGGCGGCTCGCCGGCAGCGGCTGGGCCGGCACCCGGCAAGGTGCCGGGCCGGCAGACGCGGGCCGGCCTCCCCTGCCGCCGGAGCGCCGCTCCCGGCCCGGCCGCGCCGCGGCTCCGCGCCTCTTCTCCCGGGCGAGCCCCGGCGGGGAAACCCCGGCACGGCCAGGGCGAGAGAGAAAGAGGCGGCAGCTCCTCTGCGCGCCGAGCTTCCCCCAGGCTGCCTGTGGGTCTTCCTTGTCTTCTTGGGGGTTTTTGGTTGGTTGGTGGTTGTTTTGGGTTTGGGGGTTTTTTTGTTACTGAGTTAATGAATTAATTGCTACTCGTGCCGGGGATGGCAAAGGCTCCCGAGAGCCGAGCAGCGACGGCAAACGGCAGCTTTGCGTCCCCCGCCCAGGCGCACCTTGCAAAGCCGGGCCGGGGCTGCGGCCGCCCCGCCGGGGAGCGCAGGGCCGCCGGCCGCGCACGTCGGGGCGCTCCCCGCTCCCCGCCTGGCCGCGGGCATCGCCGGGGCGGGGAGAAACGAGGCGGGAACAAGGACGGGCAGGAGCCCTGCGGGGCCCGCTCTCAGGGCGGGGCCGGCCCTGGGAGTCACGCTTGGCCCCGCACGGGACGCAGGGACACGCACCCACAGCGCCCGGGAGCCTGCGCCTGAGTGTGCGTGTGCGCACCCGGGCGTGGGCACCGCCGGAGCGGCGTTGTGCCCGCGCCCGCCCGGACACCCGCAGGCACTTGCTGCTCTTTTCCCTTAGTTCCCGCTGGTTAAGTGATGAGGAGACGCGGGATGCGCACGGGAATTGCGGCACGAAGAGGGGAAATGGGGCCGCCTCCCCTCCGGCGCTCGGGGCCGGGGGTCCCCCGGGCGAGCGGACGGGTTCGCCGGGGGCCCGGAGCGGTTCCTCCGACGGGCGCGAGCTCGCGGGAGTCCGGGACCAGGGGCGCACGTGTGCGTGAGCGGGGGCCGCGCAGGCGGCTGGCCAAAACTGAGCCCGAGCTGCCCGAACAGGGAGCCTGACCTTGCCCGGGACGTGACCGCTGCCAGGGAAAGGGAAGGACGGGGAATAAAAAACCCTCAGAGATTTTCCGGCCCCGGAGCGGCGTTGAAGGCGCCTGCGGAGGGGAGATGTGCGTGCGGGGACAGGCGGAGGGGAACAGGGCAGGGAGGGGGACGCCGGCCGGCACCACGCCGGTGTGCGCGCCCTACCCTGCCCTGCCCGAGGGACGCTCACCCCCGGCTCCCGCACCCCGCCGCGCCCTCGCCCCGAAGGCGTCGCCCGGGAATCCGCGACGGCAAAACCCCGGCTGAGGGCCCCGGGATTTTCAAACGCCGGCAGCGAGCGCGGCCACTGCGCGCCCCTGCGCCGCGCCGCGCCGGGCGGGGGGGCTGCCGGGGGGAAAACCCGGCGCGGATCCTCCGTCGGGGCCCGCCCCGTCCCGCTCGGGCACCGCCCGGGGCTCGGGCCGGGGCGAGGCGCGGGGCGGGTGCTCCGCCACCGCCCATCCCCGCCGCCCCGGCGGCTCCCCCCCGAGCGGCCGCGGGGCGGGGGCGGGGCCCGGCGGGGCGGGGCGGGGCGCGGCGGGGCCCGGCGGGGCGGGGCGGGGGGGGGGGCGCAGCGCCTGGGCTCGGGGCGGGCGCCGATCCGGGGCGGTCCGAGCCGGGGTTTGCCGGGCGCCGTCTGTCGGCGGCCGCCCGGCCTCCGGCGGGAGCCAATCAGGGGGCGACTGCCCGCACGTGGAGCCGAGGGGACTCAAGAGCGCCGCGGCCGCCGCTCACTCCCCCCGTGACGGGCGTCCCGCCGCACAGGGCAGCGCCCGGGGGCGTCCGCAGCCGCCCCGGCCCCACGGCCCCGCCGCCGCCGCCATGAGCGGCCCCTACCCGGAGGAGAGCTGTGCCGAGCGCCCCGAGTGCAAAAGTAAATCGCCAACTTTGCTGTCCTCCTACTGCATCGACAGCATCCTGGGCCGGCGGAGCCCCTGCAAGGTGCGGCTGCTGGGCGCCGCGCCCAGCCTGCCCGCCATCGCCACCCGCCCCGACGCCGACAAGGCCGCGCAAGGTAAGCCCCGCCGCCGCCCGCCCCGCTCCGTTTCTCCGGCGTCGGGCAGGGCAGGGCCGGGCCGGCTGCGTTCCCCCCCCTCCCCGCGCTGCCTGCGGCTCGGCCCCGGCGCCGCCTCGGAGCCGCCGCCGACACCCCGTTACCCCGCTCGCCGGCGGCTGCTGCGCCGCCGGGGAGCGCGGCCAGAGCCCTGCCCGAAATCCAGCCCGGTTAATCCCGTGGAGGTCGGGTGCCGCCGCGTTAGATTGCTCCGGCTTTCGATATACGTGTAATTTTTTTAAGCCGGAACAAATCCGTGCGGGGAAAGGCTCGCCCGTTCGCCCGAAACCTGTAACGGATCTGGGCGAGCGAGGCGGGGGCCGCGCCCGGCGCCGGGCAGGGCGGCAATAACGGGGCGCCGGCAGCCGCCGCCCCCGGCCCGAAGTTGGGAGCAGCCCCCCGGGGCCGCCGGGAGCCCGGCCGGGCAGCTCCCGCGGACGGCGTCCCGCCCGTTTCCCCGGCGTTGCCAGGCCGGCGGGTTTCTTTCCCCCAAAAGCAAAAGGAAACTTGGGGGGCGAGGGGAGACGATGGGAGAGGGGAAACAAAAAAAGCAACAAAAAAAAAAGCGGAGGAGCCCCGGGCCGCCGGGCAGCGGGACCGGCGCTGCCCCGCCGTGTCCCCGCGCAGCCCCGCCGTGCGGGACGGGGCCGGCGGTGGCCGCTGCCCGGGAGACCCCGGCGCCTGTCCCGCCGCTGAGCGGGCGCCGGGCCGGGCCCTGTGGCCGCGCGGGATTTCTTCCCGCAGCGGGAGCGGCGAGGCGGGCGGGGGCCGGTCTGAGGATGCGGGGCCGGGGGCTCTTGTCTTGGTGCTGGGTTGAAAACGGGGCCCGAAGCGGGGCTGCAGGGCTGGGGTCTTGCCCCGGGCTCTTCGCGCCGATCCCACTGACCGTGTCTCTCTTTCTCTCCCCCCCCTTTTTCTCTTCCCTCCGCACCCCTCTCCCCCCACGCCTGCCCGCACTGGTCGACTGCTGCGGCCGCCTCCCTGCCCCCCCCCTTTCCCGGCGCAGGGTCCCCCAAGGGCAGCCCCCCCTTCGAGCCAGCCGAGCTGCACCTGCCCCCCAAACTGCGCCGGCTTTACGGGCCGGGCGGGGGCCGGCTGCTGCCGCCGGGGACGGCGGGTCCGCGGGGGGACCGTCCGGAGGGGCGGCCGGAGGGGGGGCGCCGGCCCGGTGCCCGCCGCCGCCCCGTGGGACACGCTGAAGATCAGCCAGGCCCCCCAGGTCAGCATCAGCCGCAGCAAGAGCTACCGCGAAAACGCGCCCTTCGTGGCTCCGCCGCCCGCCCGGGACGAGCTGGGCAGCCCCGCCGCGCACGTCGAGGAGCGGCCGGGCCCCGCCGCGCCGGCCGCCGAGGAGGAGGACGACGACGACGAAGAGATGCTGGAGGAGGAGGACGAGGAGGAAGAGGAGCTGGAGGACGACGAGGAGGAGGAGCTGCTGGGCGAGGACGGCGGGGGGCTGCTGAAGGAGGCCCGCCGGGGCGCCGCCGCGGCCCCCGGGGCGGAGGGCGGGGATCTGTCCCCCAAGGAGGAGCTGCTGCTGCACCCCGAGGACGGCGAGGGCAAGGACGGCGAGGAGAGCGTCTGCCTCTCGGCCGGCAGCGACTCCGAGGAGGGGCTGCTCAAGAGGAAGCAGCGCCGCTACCGCACCACCTTCACCAGCTACCAGCTGGAGGAGCTGGAGAGGGCCTTCCAGAAAACCCACTACCCCGACGTCTTCACCAGGTACCGGCGCCGGGGCCCCGGCCGAGCGCGGAGCGGGCGAGTCCTGGGGGGCCGGGGCGGCGGTGTGCTGCACCCCCGCCTCCAAACCGCCCCCCCGCCCCGGGGTGAATGCTGCCGCGGGCACCCCCGGGCTGGGAGGGGACGGGGAGCCGGTCCGGGCTCCGGGGGGACCCGGGGCCGGCAGCGCCCGGGCAGGCCCGCCGGGAGGCCGCCGCCGGGGGCTATTTTTACCCGCTGCCCTCCTCCGCCCTCGCCGCGGCCGCCGCCGGGATCGGTTACGCGCTCCCCGTGGGACTGGACCCCGGCCCGGCCCGGCCCGGGGAAGCCCCGGCAGAGCCAGAGATCAAAGCGCCGCTGCCTAAAAATACCGGCCCGGCACGTCGGGGCCTCTCGCTGCCCGGAGCTGCCCCCGAGGGGCCCGGCGGGGCCCGGCCCGGCTCTGCCCACTCTTTCGGGGGCATTTTCCCCTCGAAAACGAGAGCCCCGCGGCGGCAGCTCTGGCCGGCGGCTGCTCCGCGGGAAGGGCAGGCACGGAGCGAGGCAGAGCCCCCTGCCCGAACCCCCCCCCGCCTTTAGCCCAGAGGAGGGTTGAGCCCCCAAAGCCCGCACTTTTCGATCAAGGAGGCCCTCCCGGTTTCTCGTTTGTTTTACCGGCGTGGCTGGCGGAGGGGGGGGTCCGCGGGGCCGTTTTGTTCCCCCCGCCCTGGGTGCCGGGCATCGCCCGCGGGGCCTCACCTCGGGGCGCCCCCCGGCCCCGGGAGCGGCGGCCCGGGGGTGTGTAAGAACACATGGCGCTTTTTTTGGTTGGCGTTTTTACGGCGTTGGCTTTTCCTCCGGGGCTTCCCGTCCCCGAGCGGCGCGGGGCTGCGGGGGCGGCCCGGCGGCGGAGGGGCCGCGGCTAAGCCGGGAGCGCTCCTCTGTGGGGTGCGGAGCTGGCGAGCGGTTTTCTAACGCCTTTAATGGATTCCGAGTTGCCTTAATTGTGGCGATGCAAACGGCGGCGTGCGGCGGCTGGGCTGCCGTCCCCCCGCGCCGCGGTCGCGGCGGGGACCGGCTGAATTGGGGGAGCGGCGGGGAGCGGGGGGGGCCCAGAACTCGGGAGTCCCGACGGGCGGCCGGCCCGGCGTCCCGGAGCCGGGCTGAGGGCGGCGGCAGGCGGTGTCCGCCCGGCCCTGCTCCCCCCCCTGCCCCGGGCAGCGGGATTTCGGGCCTGGGCGGCGGCTCGGGCTGCCCTGGGCTGACGGCGGGGTCTGTGTCTCCCCCAGGGAGGAGCTGGCCATGAGGCTCGATCTGACCGAAGCCCGAGTGCAGGTGAGTGGCGGCGGCGGGGCCGGGGCCGGGGCGTCCCTCGGCGGCGCCCGGGGCGGGGGGGGGGGGTGGCCCCGGCGGCCCCCCGGCCCCCGCAGGGCCGAGGCATCGGCTGGCGAAACCCCGCGGGATGAAAAGGCGGGGCCCCCACGGGGCTTGGGCTGTTAGCGAGACCCGCTCAGCCGCAAGCCGGGTATTTGGCTGCCATCAAATCTCCAATCGGGCTTCATAAAAGCCCACTTAGTGCTAGAACAAACAGGGCCATTTGAAGGCGAAATGTTGTTTGATTTCCTCCCCGCCTGCACAAGGAGCTGGCTAATGCTATTTGATTTCCCATTTTTGATAGCAATAAGCCTGCATTGATCTAATAGTGAGTGAGTGCAATGCTATTAAAGGTGTTTGCCGCCCCATACCAGAGTGCATTTCCCAACCCGGGTCTCATAACCAAAGAGACGATAAACATTGGGATGCCCTGATTGCCAACAAAAAACAGATGTCTCTGGGTTTGAAGCTGAGCAAATCACTTTACAGTTAAAATCGGGTGCTGATAAAGCATAATAAATTCCATATGGCTCATTTAATACACAACAGCTTCTTGCATTAGAGGGGCTAATGATGAGATTTGTCCCCTCCTTTCTGTTGACACATTTCTCCATTGTCAAACAGAGATGTGACAGCAAATCAGTATTTTGAGCTCAGGGGAACAAGTCGTGGGAAAGTTAAATAACTTTTTTAAAAGAACGACACCCCCTTTCTCTCTCCGCTATTCACGGGAGAAGATGTAATTAAGGGAATATGAATTATGAGAGTCCCTCCGTTTACTTTTGGGTGTACTCAGACTTATTAATTCAATAAGGGGGAATTGCAGCGAGGACAGCTTGCTAATTGAGTTTTAGCTGGGAGAGAGGCTCCCCCCGTGCCAGGCTGCTGGCGTCCCCGCGGCCGCCGTGCCTCCTCCCGCCTGGGTGCCCAGCCGTGGGGATCGGGTCCCGCTCTGCAGCTGCACGGAGGGACCCGCAGCGCGGCTGCCTTTCTTGCTGCCCGCAGAGCAGGGATCGCACGCTGAGCTTACAAAGCCGAGCCTAACAGGGAAAACTCAGCCCACACCAGCCCGAAAAAATTGACAAACCTGTGTCTCTCTCCTTAGATGCGTGTGATGCCTCGCACTTGGCTATTAAGCGAATATTTTCTTTTCTTTTGAAATGCGGTATTAGAGGGAAAAAACCTACACCTCTCTCCCGTTTTAAGCCCGTGTTAGTGCACGATTTTTGCTTTGTGGGAGGGGGAGAAGAGGCAAGGGCCGGCGGTGCCGCGGAGTCCTAACCAACTTTCGTAAAATAGATCCTAAAAGGGCAGCCTGGAAACGTAGATTTGCCGCTGTGGTTGCCTCGCAAATTATTTCTTCGTTTCAGACGTTAGTGAAATCACGATTTTTTTTTTCCTCGCTCTAAATCTGAAGGGGGGGGAGGAGAAAAAAAAAAAAGCAAAACCCAAGTCCATGATCCCTAAACGATATCTTGTGTAAATAATTCTCTTCGGTGAAAAGGGCCGCGCAGCTGCCCGTGCGGGTCTGCGTGCGGGATCAAAACCCGCACGGTCCCCCGGGGAAATCATTTTCCCGCTGTTCCAACGCAGCGAGAGCGCTGCTGCCAAGCGTCCCTGCGCCGGCAGCGGCCCGCAGCCCCGGGCCGCCGGCAAACGGGGCGGGGGGGCGCGGGTAAAGTGTCGGGGGCCCCACCGAAAGCGGCGTGCGGGCCCCCCGGGGCGGGTTGGCCGGCACCGCCCGGAGCTGCGGCGCGGCGCTGCCACACGTGGCCCCCCCGGCCGCCCCCTCGGGGGGAGCCCACCGGCAGCCCGCGGGGCGCGGCGGAGAAGCGGGCGCCGTCGGGCCGGTGCGGGGTTCCCGCGGGGCTCGCCCCGCCGCGGGCGCGGGCAGGCGTATTAAAACCGGTTTTTCTTTTGGCTTTCAGGTATGGTTCCAGAACCGTAGGGCTAAGTGGCGGAAGAGGGAAAAGGCTGGGGCTCAGACACACCCCCCAGGTTTGCCTTTCCCTGGTCCCCTGTCAGCAACTCACCCCCTCAGTCCATACCTTGATGCTAGTCCTTTCCCTCCTCATCACCCAGCTCTAGACTCCGCCTGGACCGCCGCCGCCGCCGCCGCCGCGGCCGCCGCCTTCCCCAGCCTGCCGCCGCCGCCCCCCGGCTCCGCGGCGCTGCCCCCCGGCGGGACCCCGCTCGGCCTCGGCACCTTCCTGGGCGCCGCCGTGTTCCGCCACCCCGCCTTCATCAGCCCCGCCTTCGGCAGGTACCGCCCGCCCACGCGTGAAACGGCGCCTCGGGGGACCGGGGGGAGGGCGGGGAGCGGGGGGCGACGGCCGCCGGGCACTGGCCGGGGCCGCAGCGCGGCGCCTCGGGGCCGCCGCGGTCGCCCGTGGGGACCCAGCCCGCGCCGCCCGGGCCGCCGCTTGCGCCTCGGCCCGGCCCCACGCGGGACCCGTCCCGCGCGGGCCGCCCCGGCGTTCGAACTTGGAGCGTTGGCGGCCGACGCCGATTTGGCGCCGCGCGTGTCACGTGCTTCCGCCCCGGTCTCCCATTGGGCGAGGGCGGCTCGCACGCCCGCCCCCCGCCCCCCCCCGCCTCGGGTCAGGCGGGTCCCCCGTGGGGGCGGCCGGTCCCGGGCACCGCGGCCGTGGGCGGCGTCGCCTGCGGGGAGCCCGGGCGTCCCCGCGGGGGGCAAGGACGGAGCAGGGTCCCCGCGGGGCGGGCGGGCGGATACGGGTGCTCCTACGCAGACACAAAACAGGCGTGGGCCGCCCTGCGTGCACAGGCGGCCCCGGCTTCGCTCGGGGGTTCCGCTGCGCTTCGGCCGTTCGGGACGAGCGGCAGCCGCGACCTCCCGGGCGCCGTCAGCACCGCCCGCCGCGCCGCGCCCGTGGGGTCCGGCACGCGCAGATTTTTAGCCGTGGGCACGAGTGGGCTGGAGCGGCTTCGGGAGGCTCCTGTCGGGGCGAGCTTCCGCGGGCGCCGCGCCCCGTCCCTGCGCGCTGCCACGCCGAGCGCCCGCGGCCGAAGCGGGGGAGCCCCCGGCGGAGGCTGCTCCCGGGGCCGGGGCCGCCCCGTCGGGGCGCGCAGCGGGGCGCAGGGCCCCGCCCGCCGGGGCCGGCGGCGGGGGAAGAGGCCCGGTTACTGGACGGGGCGAGCGCAGCCTCCGTAGGACCGAGGGTTCTCCCTTATTTTTTTTAGCTCCGGCTGAGGAGAGAGCCCCCCCGGAGCCTCTCCCCGCCGGCTGTACCCCGGCGTCGGCCGCCCCGGCAGTCGGGGAGAACCAGCCTCGGCGATTTTCTTTTTCCTCCTTTCCCCCCCCAAATCTTTTGCCCTCCAGCATTGGGATTTTTTTCCCGTCGTGTCTTTGTCCCCCGCCGCGTCCCCGCCTGGCGGGAAGGAGGCGAGCGGAGCCGGTGCGGGCCCGGCGCGGCGGTGACGGGCGTCTCTGCTTCCCTTGCAGGCTCTTTTCCACCATGGCCCCCCTGGGCAGCGCCTCCAGCGCCGCGGCCCTGCTGCGGCAGCCGGCGCCGGCCGCCGAGGGCGCGGTGGGCTCGGCGGGGCTGGGGGACCCGGCCAGCGCCGCCGCCGACCGGCGGGCCTCCAGCATCGCCGCCCTGCGGCTGAAGGCCAAGGAGCACGCCGCCCAGCTCACCCAGCTCAACATCCTCCCCGGGAGCAGCACGGGGAAAGAGGTGTGCTAAGGGACGGCCGCCGTCCGCGGGGGTCGGGCTGCTTTTTGTAGGGGGGAGAGGGAAGAGAGAGGGAGAGAAGAGAGGAGAGGAAGCAGACGAATAAGTAAAGGTCACCTCAGACAGCACCAATCAAGACCAAACGGGGGGGGGGGGGGGAAATAATAATAATAATAATTTTAAAAAAAAGAGGACCAGCAGCTGAGACTGGGGGAGGTTCTCGGGTTGGGCGCTTGGAGACAGCGAGCGCCTTCCGCGTCAGCCCTCAGACGAGTGAACCGACACTTGCAAGCTCCGGGATAAGTAACTCCTTGGCTGGTACATTTCTGAAATGTACGGTGTGTTCATTTCCTCGCTGAGCATTAAGGGGAAAAAAAGAGGGGGGGGAAAAAAAAGCCCTAATAAAAGTTATTATATATTAGCGTTACGTACACTAAATATTTTTCCTTCTGTTTATCTGGCAAGAAAAAAAAAGGAAGAAACAAATAGAAATGTAATTAAGAAAGGAAAAAAAAAGAGAAAGAAAAGCAAAGGGAGGGGGAAAGCTACCCACATCTTCTTAAAATAACATCCTCGGATGTTAAGTTAGTCTGTTAGGAGCACTGGAGAACTACTTTACATGTTGCTGCAGTGAGCTGCGTACGCTACCCAAGGATGCTGCCAGTGCAGGCTGAAAGGAAATGCGATGCTGTAAGATAACCAGTGCACTTAAGGGAAAGGGTATATCTTTTTCTTGTTATATTCTTTATCACTACACCAACCAAGGTTTTTATATCAAACCAAAGGGAAATACACTGCTAGAATATGGACTGTTTAAGTCACTAAACTGTGATTATTGATTCTGTACATACCATTGTTATAAAAAAGAACAGAGCTTTGTATATTTGAAATGTTATAAAACAATTGCACTCAGTGTAGTGTTGTAAAAGTTTGTCATTCTGTAGATTCTTACTGTGTTATAGATATAATAGGGTTCCTAGACAAATATTTATGTACAAACCCTTTATTTAACTTATTAACTGTAGAGGTTTCTGAAACCCTCAAGAGGCGATGGTACAGTACTTTTTCGTGTAATGTCGTTATTGTTAACACTTTTCCTTGCTATCCGGTGGAGAAGTGCCACGTTCAGAAAATAAACAAAAATATATGTTTAACAAAAAAAAAGAAAAAGAACAACAAAAAAAAGCAAAAAGCCCGGTCCTTGCGGGGGCTGCGGGGCCGCCTGCGCCGCACTGCGGGCGCCGGGGCCGGGGGCGGCCGGGGCTGAGCCCCGCCGCCGGGGAACCCCCACGGGGGTCGGGGGGCCGCGGGTCGCTTGGCCTGGGGCGACTGCCGGAGCTTGGGGGGGTGGAGGACGAGGTGCCGGCGGCCCCGTTTGCAAGGGGATTTGCAGATCGGGGGGGGGCACCCACGGCTGCAGCCGCCCGCGCTCCGCCGTGGGCACCGTGTCGTGGCCCCCCGGGCGCTGCCGAGGAGGGTGCTGGGGTCGCCCCTCGGTAGCAGCCACCCCGCAGCGCGGGGAGCCGCCCCAGGCAGCCCCGGGCGGGGATGGGGCAGCCCCGGGCTCCGCCGCTGCCGAAAGCCGGGGGCGGGGGAGAAAGGGAAGCATTTGGGGGAGCGTTTGGCTTAACCCCCCGCACCCCTCCGTCCCGCCCGGGGGGCAGGAAGGTTCCTCCGCGCCTGTTTCTTGTCTCTGCCCCCCCCTTCTCCCGGGGGTGAACTGCCGGGTTTTCCCCCTTTCCTTTATTTCCCCCCCGTTTTGTTTTGTGGGCTTTTTTTCTTGTTTTTGGACGCAGCGCTCTCCTCTGCCTCTTCCACGGAGCAGAAACGCCTGAAAGCCCCCGCAGCGGCAAACCCCGTGCCCCTTCCCCGGCCCCGACGGGCCCCGGGCCCCCCCGCCCGGCCCCGGCCCCCCGAGGGCAGCGGGCGTGGGGCCGGGCCGGGCCGCCCGAGCGCGATCGTGGGGTTTGGGGGGGAGTTGGTTTTCTGGGATGATTTTGTCTAATCGCGCCGTTGTTCCACGACGGCAGCCGGGTACCGGGGAAGACCCCGGCCCCCCCGGCCAGCTGAGCCCACCGAGGGGGCCCGTCCCGTCCCGCCCCGCCCCGCCGGGCCGCTGCGTGGGGCGGCCCCGGCTCCGGGAGCCGCCGGCCGGGAAGCGCCGCCGGAGCGGCCACCGCGCGTGGGAGCCGGCCGCGACCCTTCCCGCGGCTCCCCCCTTCCACCCACGGCGCTTCACATCCCACCACCCCCCTCACCCCCCCCGCCCGCCCCCAACCGTATTTTTGAGTGCTAAAACCCTCCATAGGCGCGAAAAAAATTTATGGGAAAAATAAGGCTTGTTCCCTGGACATTATTAACAGTGCAGCCTGAAATATACATTTTTGCCTTAAAGAAAAGGGAATCATTATCAAGCCATTACGCATTAAGAAATGTCATTCAGTCATTTTTATTCATTCCGCTGAAATCTTCGTAAAAGCCCGAATCATACTTCTGCAAGCAGCAATTTTGTTAATCCAGGGGGTTATTACTCTGGTCCCTTATTAGGATCTATACTGCTGCCAAGCAATCCTATAACCTTCTCAAAAGAAGTTTACCTCCGTGTTATAAAACCAGTAGTGGTATTTATACTGTGCAATAATTAGTGTATTACTTGAATCCACTAACAGGTTCATTTTATCTCCGCACAAAACCCCTAGTCTGCTTATAGAAAGCTTGTGCCTCCTTTGGTGCTGCTAAAGTGGTGAAAGAGTGAATGAAGGCTGGTAGCACTTTCTCCTTTCGCCGTGCCTTAATTCCCATCTCTTTTTGCTCTCATCCAATTAGTGCAGTGTATTAAGCGGTTTATCATCTCATAGTCAGCTATTGAGAGAAACAAGGCGAACACTTTGCAATAGAGCCTGCTCTCCTTTGACACCCTCAGGTACTTACATATTCCACTGTGCTATGAATAATAGAGGAAGAATAGAGCGCTAATTCCCTCATCAAAGAATGCCTTGTCTGCTGCTTTGCTCAACAACACCATTCTGATCAAAAGAAAAGCAATAAAGCTTAGCATAACAAAACGAAACCTACTTATTAGCTTAGTGGTTAAATTAATGCAGAGCCGCTGCTATTCAAAACCAAGGTTTGAAAACAGCCTCCAACAACCTGATAATGCTGCCTTCGGGATGAAGGAATTTTAATCTGAAATTTGAGGCTGGCACAGATGAGTTAATCTATTAAACTGCTATAAGGAGGGTGCGGGAGAACTATTCAATTAAGGCGCGTTTAAGGTGCTCCGCAGAGGACGGGGAAGGATGCGAAGGGGAAGAGGGGCCGCGGGCCGGCGCCAGGAAAGCGCCCGCGGCGGGGAGCGGAGGGGCCCGGCCTCCGCGGCCGCCGCCGCCGCGGAGGGGAGCGGGCGGTCGCGTCCCCCATCTCACCCGCGAAACCGGGCCCCCGCCGCCGTGCATCAGCACTCCTCTTCCCCGGCTGCAAATAAATACAAATGCACGCAAACCTTAATTTTAACGGCGTTGGGGGGCAGGGATGAGGGACGAGAAGCGGGAAAGGAAGGCGATTGGAGCCAGATCGGTCTCAAAACGCAAACCTCCCGAACTTCAATCTTTCCCAAATTATTTACAGCGCTGCATTTACCAGCTCCATTTAATATTAAACCCTATAAAGATGACTTTGCGTTTCCCAGCCTTTCTCCAGGGCCAAGAAGAGGCAGGCTGCCCAGAGCTGATTAGAGACGGAGGAGGCGCGGGGGGAATTCAGTTCACTCCTTGCCAAGACTTCAGCTCTGATCTGACCAACTCTGCTGAGAGGAATCAAAAATCGCCTGAATTCGGGGTAAAAGCCCTCATTTCCGACCTCCCCCCCCCCCGGCCTGCGGCGGGCTGGGGTCGCGGGGGGCTGCGGGACGTGGGGGGCGCGGCGCTGCCCCCCAGCCCCGCGCAGGGCCGCCCTGCGCTGCTGCGCCCTGCGCAGTCATTCCACAACACTCTCGTTTAATCTAAACATCCCTAAACTTGCAAATTAACAGGCTCTTCAGCTGTAATTATACAGATACATACAAGTGCCACAGGGTCAGGTTATGCCGTAACTATCCATTTTATTTCTATACCTCACGTTTGGAGGAGAAGGTCACACTTTTCGCTTTCCTAAGGCATTCGACCCAGTTAATATCAGTAATATCTTCATAATCCTAATTGGGTTGGACACGACAAATCTAAAAAAAAAAACCTGCGTGAAATTACAGGACGCCAGGATCTTTCCAAGAGCGGCAACATCAACACGTCACCTGGGCGGCAACACCTTCTCTCCGAGACCGGCCTCCAAATAAAGTCTCTTTTTAGTGCCACCCAACTGCACGCGTTGGGAAGGAACGATAGCTCGCCGGGGGTGGGACACCTCCAACACAAAACCAGGCATCGAGTAGGTGCCATTTCTCACGCACTGTGACTCAATGTGAGTAAAAATGAAGGGATTTAGCCCCCAAAAAGCCCCTTGCTCAGAAGATGACCCTGTGTTTATGCATATTCAAATAGACGTTACCCAGACTGACAGACAGCATCTTCCCATGCTGCTTTAGGGAGAAACGAATGCCATAAAATACTCTGTCGCAAACAGACAGACGTATCCCTTCCGCGCCTGATGCGTTCGTGCTGCTGCTCCTACTTTTTCTTCAAGCTCCCTTTGCTAACGGCCAGCCATCCTAAAAACGGACACACGAGCACGTCCCTAAAGCCAGGAAAAGTCTGGAGCAACACGACCTCGCGTGGAGTATTGTCAACAGTCAAGATGATCGAATCAACTTCTCTTTTGCTAGAAAACTTTATTTTTTTTTCCTTCAAATGTTAAGAAAACTTTACATTTTATACTGGTAAAGATTTAAAAGAAAATTTTTATAACCTTACATTAATATATCACATTGCAAACTTAACGGCGAACATGAGTACAACAATATTTTGCGTACAAAAGCATGTACCCAAATTTACGCTCTTTTCTTGTCATATCTGCTTGTCATTTTATTAACAGTAAATGAAAAATACAATTTGATTATAAAACCTTTAAAACCTCCAATACAGTAATTATTACAGAACAGCAACAATGATTCTCAGCTTTCCCTTCCCCCGTTATTGGTTACAATGCCACCCCGAACATATTTTTCCCTATCGATCGCCTACTTTCAAATACTTTGCATGGAAAGAAATGTGATACATTTATATCCTGGGTATGTACGAAACAGGTTTTGTACACGTGCATGTCTTTACATCCACATAGGCATTTCCAACATGGCAAAATATGATGTTTAAAGACACACAGAAAGACTGTTAATAAAAACATGTTCCCTATTTTTAGCACCTCCAGGTTTCAGTCGTTCTTTACCTCGAATAAATTTGAAAGTAAAGTGTCCCTACCTCCGGTCAGAAGGTATTAGGACATTTAAAGGCATTTAGGTTTGGTATTGTTTTTAATTGGTATGTTTATGATCAGGAAGAAGATAAACTGTGAAAAGGCAAAACATTAGTGCTCCTACTGAGACCTCTACTAACCTCTCTTCCTGAGAGCACCTCTACTAAATACCCTGGAGCAAAGTCTAGGATCACTTACATTCCAGCAACTCTCACTGGGAATTATCCAATTAAAGCAGCAATTCCCCCACCCCCTTATTCCCTCATAGGTCTAAATACACAACAAAATATATTGCAAAAATCAACTACTCTGTATTTTAATAACCCTGGCTTCGCAATGAAGAAAAGAACAGAAGATAAAAACACCTCAAGTATTTCACGTCCATGTGAATCATACATCCCGTTTTCATCTTCCGTTTTTCCTCCTCCAAAGAGACAAGATTATTAAAATATCATTGTGCATACTGAAACAGCGTATTGCTTAAGAGATCGTTACTCTTAAACAAGGAACTAGCCTCTCGTCTCCCTCCATGTTTAATCAATCACTGTCTTTCATTATTGGACTCTCCCACAGATCTTCCTATGCTGACGGTAAAGAGTTTGCCGAGGTTCACTTCTGAGTAGCCACTCATGGACAGGCATTTGTCTACGGTGCCCTTCAGTCTTTTGTAGGCCTCAGAGACTTCCCTCCTGAGTGGCTTCTTCTTCAAATACTCTAAAAGAACAAAGGAAAAAAAAAAACCAAACCAGAGAAACATTAAAAGACACACAGAGACAGTACTTTTGCATGCACTACTGCTGCGAATCATGGTATTTTAAAAGGAGGTGAATGTCGTAGCTAACAAAGATGACATTTACGGCAAGCTCTCCCAACTTCTGCTGCCCTCCCCCTGCCTCCCCAGCCGCAGCACTGTACCAGCCCCTTAGAGGCCGTGTTGAACCTGCCCTCGGTGGCGAGGCTGAGGCTCCCTCAGCCCCACCAGCGCGGGGTCGGTGGCTCCTGCCAAGAGCTGGCAAGAAAGCACTGGTCATGTCGGCTAACGAGTGAAATGGGGATTCACTAAGTCACAGCAGAGAAAATAAGCGATAGCAGGGCTGGCTCTGAAAGGATCTCATTTAAAATGAGCAGATGCCTTAACTTAGTGAGAACTACTCAGAGTCCCCAGTGGTCTGAAGCAGGGAGAGACCCTGCCCAAGCCTGGCTTCAGAAGCGAAGGAAACCACGCTTCGCTCCTCTCGTCCCTGCTGCTGCTAATACTGGTGCAACCTGGGACAGACTTATCACCCATCTCGTGCCTTCTCACATGCACCTTGTGTGCAGGATAAGAATCCTGACGCTCACCACTATGGAGGCATTGGAAGGAAAAGGGCAGTAGCACAAATGGGAAATTCCATGCTATCCTACCCTAAAATGGAGAGATGCCCGATATCTCAACCAGGAGACATCAGGTTCACCTGACACATGAATGAAGAGAGGCGTTCCCAAATGCTTGATCAATAATACCTGTGAAGGAATGTCTGGAGTGGAAGACATTTAGTCACTTGTATGTTTGTGTCTGTGCAAACTCACGTGCACATGCATGAATTTGTAGATATTTCAGTAGCAAAGCCCAAACTGTTCTAATTTTTTTTTTTGTTAAATTTTATGCCATCCAAAAAAAAATCCAGGGATTTTGTTTGGGTGGTTGCCCGACTTTTGCTTTACAAAGGCTGTGGACAAAGACTGAAAGAGCAAAATATTCTGCTGATGCACATCAACGCCAGCTTGATGCAGATCTGGTGCAGTTGTGCTCCGCCTTTCCAACCAACTCCATGTTCTGGAAACACCAGCTCCTACCCGAAAAGCCGCGTCTGCAGCTACACCGTGGAACAGGCAGCGCTGGACAGTCTGCATTACTGAGCACACAAGAAGGAGATATTGCAAAACCAGGTGCCCTCCCAGTTTCCCCCCCGGTTAGGCTGCAGGGACTCCAGGTCAAGCAGAACTACGAGAGCATGGCACAGGCACCGAAAGGTTGAGCTTTCAAGCCATTTAGGCACAGCGTAAGCACGTGCCTTGTGAGCAACCAACAGGGTCCTTCTGTTGCTCGTTAGCTTTGCCTAAAAGCTGTTGTCGCATTTCTTCCTGTCACCTTCAAAACATTGGTACTGCCCTCCTCACGCTTTGAACATGTAACAAAGCAGCCTCCATCCCCTCTTGAACAGCTTTTACTACAGGGCAACAAGTTAAGATGAAAACCCAGCTGTCTCTAAACCAGCCGAGTTTATTTAAGAGAAGGGTTTGGAGGAGAGGGACGCGCTGGTTTTTTGAGTCCACCTGTGCGAGGGAAGAAATGACTCATTTCTGCGATGAATCACTTTTGCGATGTGACTGAGATAAAGACGTCCCATCGGACACACCTTCGCCTCAGCAGCCAAGTCAAGGACTGCTACATGTGGAGACAGCAGGGAAGGGAGGCATGGGAACAGAAATAGCTATTACAATTTTGGGGTTTGTGAATTTGTCCTCCCTGAGGATTCACAAATATTTTTGCAGAGCCTCAGATGTTTTTAGATGAGCTCAGCAGATTAACTACTGGATACGATACAAACAGTAACATTTTACCAAGCAATTGCCGCCTGCTTAGGTTTCCTGTGTTACAAAGTTCCACTGAACTCAATTGCTCTGCATGATGCTATCAAATCTTCAAAAATTAAATTAAAATTTAAATTAACGATGCCGGTTTGAGTAACTGAATACGTTGATTAAAAGCACTTTGGTAAGCACCTTTCATGCATCCTTGTGAAGAAGGTATGTATTGTGCTGTCACATTCAGTTTGGGGTATTCATATTGCCAGCTTTGGGCAGTAGGCAAACAGAGGAAGATGCCTAGTGGAAGATACCACATTCTCAGCATTACCCAGACAGTAATGGCATTATGTCTATTAGCAGAAGTAAAATTTCCTTAAACTACACCACCCATACAATAAAAACTTTGATTGTAAGAATCTGTTCATTAACAGACTGAAGTCACTACCGCATAAATACATTAAATGATCCTGAAATTATTTAAATGTAGGTTTAATTAAACAAACCTTGAAAATTGTAACAACCAGATCCTTAAAAACACCAAACCCACTTTGCCACAAATTCAGCACTAACGAGTTTATGCATTTTCAAGATCACAGAATCATAGAATCATTTAGCTTGGAAAAGACCTTTAAGATCATCAAGTCCACCATGAAACCATGTCCCTAAGTGCTATGTCTACCCATCTTTTAAGTACCTCCAGGGATGGGGACTCAACCACTTCCCTGGGCAGCCTGTTCCAATGCTTGAATAAGATAAATGGTACAGTAAGTGGGTTCACTCGCCACTGCTCACATGTTAGCAAAACCATCCTCTTTATACCAAGGAACTGTGGGAAATACCATCCTCATAGCTCAAAACTAGGCTAAAATAGTTTAAAGCTTCCTGGAGCTCAGGAAGGACCAAGGTGAAACGTATCAATGCGCAGAAACAGCTGGCACATGTGAACAGAGCAGAAAGGCACATTAATCATGAGAACAACGAGGCAAACAATAAACCAGCGCTGAAAGTAGGGAACAAAACCAGAGATCCGTGTACAGCTCCAATTCAGGCTCCAGCTGTCCCACTAACACAGCACATAGCTCCCCCCCCCAATCTAAACTTTAATTATACGTGATAACCTTTTTGGCAGTATGCTTCAAACATTTCTTAGATGCAATTACCCTCGTAGAAGCAAGCAGGAAAGGGTGGACTGAAAAAAAAGCAGAAATATGAGGGGCCTTGTTGAAGTAATGAGGCCAATTTTAAGTTTCAATTATAAGAGAATGGGAGCTGGGAGCTCCGGGAGGAGAGGCAGGCAGCGGCTGTGTCTGCAGCACAGCCACACCATGCATTTGAATGACACAAGTGCATCTGATGACTGGGGAGAAGATATTTAAAGAACTGTAGTAATACAGAGCAGGGTAAGATGAGAGAGGACACAGCTCCTGATGTGTTTACCTCCTTTGCTGATGGGATATTGACTTTTCCCACCAGGTTGGTTAGAAAGGGACTATTTACGCTGCCACACAGCAGAGTAAGAATGACAACCAGCATCACTCTGTGCTCCTCTGAGTAAAAGACAACTGTGACCGTCGTATATCACACAGCCAGTCAATACCTTCGAGTTACCATACCACCCAACTTAGAGATGCATATAAAAGCTCCTACTTTCTTCCTAAACGAGAATTTAATCAATAATGCACCTAAGGCCTTCTGAAAACTAAGCTATACGAACTGACTGAAATTGCCTTTCAGTAGTCAGTCATGTTCCAAAATAGTTCTATACCCATTATCACCCCATCATTGTTTTAATAATATCCAAGTTCAGTGGCAAGCAATCTTTTAAGACGACCACTGCTGCAGAATGCATATATGGCTATACATAAAGAGATATATTTACACACATGCAGAGCATACAAAAGATACTACCAAAACAAATATACAAATGAAAAATACAATTATTTTAATAAAAATTAAAAAAAAAGGAAGACATATTTCTGACTGTATATAATTAAAATTCAGGTTCTGTATTCTCTAAAGTTAATAAATCACTGACCCTGGTAAAGATTTTAGAATCGTATCACCAAGCATGCAGTTAGCCCTCTCCCCCTCAACATAACTGCTCCCTTGTTCCCTTCACAAAACACAATCTGAACTTCTGGATGTCCCTGTCAAAATCAGCACCCCTTCCAAGTCCTTGTTTAGCTACCTAGGTATATTTTTATATTATTTGGAAAAAAAAAAAATTTAAAAGGTACCCGAAATCCATTTACCCCATACTGTTGTACTGATGCTGGAAGCAAGGATGGAAATATTTGAAGATTATCTATACCTGGCCATGTGTTTTCCATTTATTGCGATTTCTGTTCGTTCCTATTAAAATGACACAGAATAACCTGAGAGTCAGGATCAAGAACTTTTGTTCTTAGATTCCCTAAGATGTGGCTCGGTGAAAGTCTTCTGTTTTTTCTCCTACTGATTGGACAACCGAACTG